>OY728161.1:585097001-586440751 GCA_963277665.1 Viscum album
ATAATTTATATATTGTTTTAAATATGGAAGGACATAATTTCGGTTCAATTAAAATTATCAATCCTACATCACCAACAATTTTTAATGGAAATGATTTTTGATATTGGAAATATATTATAAATAATTTAGTGATAAAAAATTGTGTTTTTAATTTTTTTACGTTGGCCAGATACTACAAAAATCACAGCAAAGAACATATAACAATTACCAATAAATAATAACATGAAAATCAATTGAATTATATGCTATAGAATACATGAAATTATTATATGACTAGAAATATACTTCTGTATTCCATCTTGTGAAATAGAAAACATTATCTGGTAAAAGCTTGAGATTACTCATTTTTTTAATTCTATAGTAGTTGAAACAAAAATATCTATGCTAAGTGAAGATTGTCAAGAATTATAATTTCATTATAGAGAACTGGTTGTTAATATTAAATAGAGAATCTTGAATGTTTCTAATTTTCTACAAGACATGGGTGAAAAAGGAATAGATGATGTTATCTGAGTTGAAATAATCAAAGATATTATGCTAAATGAATAGGAATAAAAAATGGAAAGTGTTGACGAATCAAAAAAATTCAAAAATATAACTCTTGATGAATTGTTTGGAACTATTTTAATAATTGAGAAAATCTATAAAAGAGACATAGAAAATGTAAATATGAAGAATGGTGGAGTAATATTTACTTCAAATTAAAATCATATGAATTCTATGACTCATAAAATTATATTGAAATCAACTAAGTAAAAAAGTTGTATTTCAATCAAACACAAGTGAATGAGAACCTTTAGGGAATAAATTGTCCAATCATTCTAAAATACTGAAAAATATTGTTGGAAGGAATTAATTTTAGTATTGATTAAAGAAAAAACAAGGAAAATTAAGACAATTGTGATACTAATGTTATCTGCTATGAATGTAATAAATCAATACACATTATACCAGATTATCCAAATATGAAAAAGAATTACCAAAAAGAATGTCAATATGTGAGGAATGAGAAAATGTACTATCGGTAAAATGGAAAGAATGTATTGAAGTACAATGACTCATGGAGTGCTAGTGGATGAGATCATTCTTATGATTCAACAGATGATTAATGATTAAATCATAAAAATATTAGTCTATACATAAGACTACTTTTGAAAAGAATGTGTCTCAAGACTAGGTTCCATACTAGAGAATCTATTACCATTATGTCATTGATTTCCAATTATCATGAGGAATATATTTATATATCTTTGGATTAAGAATCCTTAATTTCATATGAATATGTTTCTTGGATTGAATATTTTCTTGAGATTAAAAATTACAATGTTTGCAAGAAACTTTATAATGAAAATTATAGAATAATTATTTTGACAAAAGAAGTGTCAGATCATTATAAGGACCTTGATAAAAATGTTTTTTTTAAATTTATCCTATTTTTAAAAACAATGATGATGTAATTACTATGAAGGATATGATTTTTGATGATTTTAAGAAAGGAATTTATGCGAAAAATGTTATTAGAAACCAAAATTACTTTTGAAAGAAAGACCAATATGGGAATGAATTTAGTTTTAAAACTAAAGACTTAGATTTTCTATTTAATGAATCATTTGAAAAACATAACCACTTGAAAAAAAATATTTTTACAAAATCAATAAACAACTTCATCCAAAAGTTAATAGTTCAGGAATATGATATACTAATTCAAAACAATTTTTTCATAATAATTATTTTGTTCCTAAAAATGACACCTTTTTCACAAAAAGCCAATGTTGAGTTCATTGAAATAAAAATGATTCCTTAAATAAAATTCAATCATTATGTTTCTATAAATCCAATTTGTCAAAAAAGAAACATGGATTTTTAAATTTATTCCTTTGTACATTTTTGGATCCAAGAATGATTTGATTCTCAACAATGAATAATTATATTTTTAGAAAATAGTGGATGTACCAAAAACAAGAATATATGTTACATGTACAATGAATGTTCCTGACATATCAAATTTAAAATATATATTATAGAAAATATTATTGAAATTACTAGTGAGATAGTTACCTTTAGAGACAATTCTCATAAAATGATTGTTAGTATTGAAAATATTATTCATCATGAGGAATGCTCTGATTTCAAATGTTTTATTTGTAAAAGCTATTAAGAACAACATTGTAAGTATATTTCAATTATGTGATAATGGATACATTATAAATTTTTGGAATGATACATGTATAATACCCAATTCCAATGATGAATACAATATTTTTGTCGATCAGTATGAGAATGTTTACCCACTCAACTTATAGTACCATAGGATCTAAGGAAATCCTTACCTTTTTCAAATGGAAGTCCAATCCTAGTTATGGAATATAATATTATGACATTGTAATATTTTAGAAATGTGTAAATTTTCTAAGAAAATACATGATAGTTATTTACCAGAACATTGATTTGATTCTTAAATAATAACTGACCCTTGTCAATATTTAAAGAAACATAAGTTGTGATTTAAAACGACTAAGGAAGTTTCAACTTATGATGATTAATAGTTGTTTCAAATTGACATATTTGGTCCTACTTAAACTGAAACATATTTCAGTTATGTATTATTTATTTATTTTAGTTTATGACTACACTAGAAATACGTTGATCTATTTTCAACACAATAATTATAAAAGATATCGTTATATTAAAATTATTTTATCCATATTATAAAAATGATAAAAATATTCCCCTAATAAAAATTAATATTGATAATTTTAGATAATTTATAAATTTTTATTTTGAATTTTTTTTAGTTTAAAAGATATTACTCATAACCTCTCAAAACCAAAAAATACTCAAAAAATGCTATTTTTTGAATGAATAAATCATATTAATTAAGTGATAAGAAGAACCATGTTAAGTGAATATTTAATTCAAAACATTTTTGGGATGAAGTTGTCAGTAGTTATTAATATAATATAAATTGAGTTTTAATTAGATAATTACATTATAAAATTCATTATGAGTTATGGATAGGGAGAAAATTATTTTTTTATAAATAAATGTATTTGGATTGAAAATACTCATTTTGAATAAATAAGATAGTTTTCATAAATATACACCCAAATATGATGAAGGTGTATTCTAACAATATTAATCTACTTCTATGTCTTGTGGAGTATAAAATAAAAACTCCTGTACAATTGAGTATATATTATAGGTTAAATTTGATAAGGCCAATGCTTTGGTTTTTGAACAACCCAAAACTACATATTCTGATGTGTTTTCAAAAATATGTTATCTATCATTGGTAGAAAACTCTTCTAATAAGGACAATACTGAAGAAATTATTTCTGAATTAATCACTCTTAAATTATTTCTATATTATGTATATGAAAAAGATTAAAAAAATACCTAAATCAGTTTTTCATAAGAATCATCCCAGTGATAGTATCATCGGTGAGGTAAGTAAACATGTATGTACTATATGATTTTTGAGAAACGAATTTTTATGTCTTGATTTTAATACTCAATTTTATTCTAGAATTCCTTATGAGGCTTTATGTGTTGAAGAATGGAATACTAAAATGAAGAATGAGACAAATGAATTAGAAAGGAATAATATTAGAACATTTTTTGAATGACCTACAGAAACAACTATAATTAGAGTAAAATGAGTCTTCAAAAAATGTGGGGGAAATGGAATAATCAATAGAAATAATGAAAAGATCAGTTTATAAAGGTTATAATTAATATACGGGAATAGATTATGAAGAAACCTATGCACTTGTTGATATAATTGAATATATTATTATTCTATTACCCTTTTTAGAATTCGTATATTTCAAAAGTTTTCAAATAGATGTGAAGTGTGTTGTTCCAAATAGATATGTTCATGATGATGTTTTTTTTTGAAAAAATGACTGGGTTTGATGACAAAAATACATACAAAATATTTTTTCAAATAATCCAATGCATTATATAGACTAAAACTAGACCCTAGAGCCTAGTAAAATAGACTAAAACGACTTTTTTTATGAAAATATTTTGATAAGGGAATTGATGATCCATCAATTTTCATAAGAAATGAAAAAAATATTTTGATATTTAAGATTTATTATATAGAAATTACATTTGGATAACTATGAAATAATTATTAGGTTCTTTTTTAAATCTTATGAAATTAAATTTAAGATGATTATGATGGGTGAGTATACATTTTGTCTTTGTTTTCAAATTTCTCTAAAACAAGATGGGTCATATACATATATCCCAAATTAAGTATATTAATGATATTATTAAAAAGTGTGGATATGAAAATAGTAAATGTGTTAGTAATCCAATATGTACATCAAATACTCTTGAAATTGATGATGGTGGACAAGTAGTAAATCAAACTACTTTTAGAGGGATGATAGGAAGTCTATTATACATAATAGATAGTCATCCAGATTTAATGATTTTAGTATGATTATATATATGAAATCAATAAAACCAAATGGAATCTAATATTTAATATGTTTTAAGAATTTTTTTTATTTTATGGAAACTGTGGAATTGGGACTTTTCTAATCTTTTAGAAATTATTTTGAAATAGATAGATTTTCAGATGGTGACATTGGTTGTTGTAAAATGGATAAAAAAAATATGTCTATGAAATTTTATGTCATAGGTGAGTCTTTAGATTATTGGTCTTGAAAGAAACAACACTCAGCATAACATTCCACTGTAGAAGCCATATAAGTTGAAGTTGGATGTTCTTGTTCTCAAGTGTTGTGGATGCAACACATAGTTTCTTATTATGGAAATAATTTTACTAAAAATAAAATACAATGGGAAAACACTATTGCCATTGATAAATGTAAATTATATAACATGACTCATGTGGAATATACATAGATATTTTTCATCAATTTGTTATGGATCACACACTTAATGGAGATATCTTTTGACAATTCATCAAAAAACTAGAACATCATATTGATATCATCACTAGTTCATTACCTTTCGATAGATTTGAATAAATAAAATAATATCTAGAAATGATTACTACAAAGTAATCATTAATTTATAAACATTTTGAAAATCATATTCCTACATTAATATTATCCTTTTCAAAGGAGGAGTACATAATATTGATTATTTTCTTTCCCTAATTTTTAATCATCAGAAAATTTTTTGGCACTCATTTTATGGAACACGAATTTCCTTACTCATTAATTTTCGTACTAAATTATTTTTTACTCAAATTTTTATACTCAATGATCCATACTCACATTATTTTCTCTCAAATATACATACTCAAATTTTTCATATTAAAATTTTCTAAATCATAAAAATTTTCAATCAAATTTAACATACTCAAATTTTCATACAAATAAATTTTCTTATTAATTTTTTTGGACTCATAATTTTTGAACAAAAATATTTATACTCATGAATATTCATACTTAGATATTGGTTCTATTAAATTTTCATACTGAAATTTTAATTAAAAAATTTCATAGTAAAAATCATTCATACTCAATTTATTTTCGTAATCAATTTTGTATTGAATAAAAAATAATCTAAACCAATCGATCTATTCTGAGACTCTGAATGTTATGATTTCATATTTTTAAACTTTTAATTTAATATTTATTTGTTGGTATTTAATTTTCCATTAAAACAAATTGTTGAATTAATTTGGATTATGAAAAATTATTTTTTAAAAAATATATTAAAAATCTCAAGATTTCACAAATTATTTATCCATTAGATCATTTGTTATTTAACACTAACCATAGAATCCGAACAGACATATTTTTGTCACTTATATAATGAAAAACCTAGCATGTATTTCTTATGTTGTCTTATAATTTTCATTAATCTTATATAACCCCTCAATTAGCTATACTAGATATGTTTTCATGTTCATTTTTTAGAACGTACCCATGTCAGAATCCACAACTTCATCTCCCAAGATTATTCCACCGAATGATTTATAAAAAATGTTTTTTTCAAGAAATGGTTAGTAACCTGAGAATTTTATAATATACATTACTCATCATTGTAAATTATCATTTAATTTCTAGGATGGGAATCAGTTTTTTGTAGAGAAACCTATTACCCATTATGAACCAATTTTTTTTGTTGTTATTCAATTTTATAAATCTTTTATGATTGATGGTGAATTGAAATTATCAGTTTCTATGTTTTTTAAAGAGATTACTTTGTTTAAAAATTAAGCCGTAAACATATTAGGTGCACCATCAAAAGGTGTTAACTTTTTTAAGTGCTAGAAAATTCCAAAAGAGAAAGGAACCTTTAATAAAGAATGGGTTGAAAAATATATAATTGAAGTGTATTAATTGAAAATAAAAACCTCCCATATTTTATTGGATAATAATTTGCTATATTTATAGATGGCTGGTTTTCTAGTTCTTGTTAAAGAAGATAAGGAATCCCTAAAATTCTCATTTGGGATTATTTTTTACTATTGTGACAATATGGGGAAGGTAAATCTATGGTTTATATGTTTTTAACAATAAAAAAATTTATGTTAGGTTTTATCAAGATTAATTTGAACATGTTTTAAGAAGTTAATAGCATTTTCATTTTTTATGGATTGAAATTTTCCTATACCATAGTCAAATTGGTGCCAATATTATTGGATGTTCCTTTGATAAGATCAGATTGGATTGAGAGATTAAAATTTCATTTCGATTCATAATCAATGATATTATTCTAATTTGTGGAATTTGAAAATCTAAAAGATACATTCAAAGGATGTCAATTACCAAAACAATCAGTGCAAATTGTTTTAGAAAAGAAAAAGAAATCATAGTATGCTTATGATTTAAAACCAAATAATAAAAGTGGTTAAGGTGGCTAAATAGATGTAATGTGTATAAAGGAAAAAGCTAAAATAAAAAAGGGTGTCTTGCATTTCGATATGAATCTAGCTGAAGGTCTGGATAAAATGATCAAGAATCAAGAAACTCAAAAAAACATAAGAAGAAAAAAAGGATAAAAAAGAGAAAGGATGACATTCATGATACTAATAGATTATTGAAATGTTTCAAAAATAATATTGGTGGAATTAGTAACTAGGAACCCATATTATAAGAGTAAATCACTCCCTATATCCAAGAGAAGGGATAGGAAAATAAAAAAATGGGTTTAAAATCAACTCTTGCATTTGATTCTCAATAAAATGATTCCAAATATAAAGAAGATATGGAAATAATAGAAATAGATAAATATTTTTGTGATGACGACAAGAAAAATGAAGACCAATAGTCAAAATAAAAGGAATAAATATAAGAAAATATGAAAATTTTGTATGATAATGATTCTTTACAAGAAGAGAAATACCAATACGGAAAGATTTCAAGGATATCATGTCATAAATCCCCTTAAAAAATACATTCACCGGAAAAGACTCCTGAAAGTATGATATTCAGAGAACTCCCCTGTGATAAGTAATTCATATATTAGATAATGTTGAAGAGTCCAAATTTGATAATGATCAAAATCAGGATTCAAATTATGAAGCTATATATCATTCTAGAGAACATCTTGATTATGTGGAAGACACTAACTCATACAATACAATTTGATAGAAAAAGGACATGTATATTGTCAATGACATTTGAATAATTGAATAGGAAATTAATTATCTTATAATAATTTAAGGGAAGATTTGTTTTTCTATAGATAATCAAAATAAATGATCAGACTCTATCTAACATCCTAGAAAAACACTAGTCTATCTCGATCCCATTTTCTGTGTTTGTGATGATTGTTCCAAGGAATGAATAGATGATTTTAATAAAGTAGTGATGTGGTTGTATATATCAAAGAAAAATACCAAGCAACATGGGTATTTAATTGAATATACATGAATGATATTTAATGTTCTATATGTTGAATTCAATAAATTAGTCAATGATATCGCTCGTTGGATGAATGATTTCAGAATTCTAGATGTAATTCCATCCAATGAGTTCAATGTGATTTAAACGAATGTGAATTATATTCAATCTACTTTGTCAAAAATGTTGTTTTATATAAATTATATAATTAGGTTGGAAAATAATAATGTTTTGATGACCGATAGGAATATATTTTAGGATAATATGATAAAATATCGGTGATACGAACATTGTACATTGGAAGAAATGGTTAAATCTCAGTATGAAAAACATTGTACCTAGGACCAGTTGTTTGTAGAATAAGAGTATGTTTTTTGTCTCATAAATAATATCTTGATATGATTAAGGATAACATGAAATAATTCATGAAAATGAATATTGTTTTCATCGACCTCTTTAAGAAGGAAAATGAAATGGATAATATTTAAATTTATTAAGCTCTTGTTGTATATTTTTAATAACATAAATGAAGTGTATTTTCATCTAAATACATTGTGATTGAATGTTTCCTAATACTTTTTGGAAGAATCTTCCATCATAAATTTTAGATAATAAAAATATTTATTTCATTTTGGATTTTGTTTCTCTAAATCTTTTTAATTATTAAAATAGTTTCCTTATTCCTTTTTATAAATAAAAAATTGGGTGAATGAATTATATAGGGGGAGAATTTATTTAAAAGGGAAATATGTTCTTATAAAAGGAAAAAATAGAGTTTGAAATTTTCAAAAGGATAATTCCTTTAGTAACATGTAGTATTTTTATAAGGATTTATAATATCATCCTTTTGTATTTTTTCATCACAAGGGTGAGTTGGTCATATTAGAAAAAAATATTCAAAAGATTTAAAAAAATCATGGGGAGATATATACAAGTGTTCACATCTAATTACAAATTTTTTCCAACATATAATCTTTAGTTTGTTTTATTTTTTTGTTTCGGCATTCCCAAAAGGGGTATATTGAGTCAAGAGTATTAGTTTTACTTTTTAGTTCATTTTTGATTTGGATATCACAAAATCAATTTTTATATAAATTCATAAATTGATTTGTTGTAATTAATTTAATGTTATGGTTTTACATTCCCTCATTAAGATTTTTATTATACATATGATAATAATCATACACATTAGTTTTTTAGAAATTAAATAATCCATAATTATCATAACAAAACTGGATTTGATTTATATCGTACAGACCAAATATGAATTTTTTTTCATACACACAGTTTCATTTTAGTTATGCATGTATTATCATAATGATAAAAATTGTACTGACTCTCATAATGAGATTCATCAGATCTAATCAAACACATTTTATCATAACTAGATAACTATATTGTAATGAATTGAAAATATTTAAATCAAAAAAAATTGGTTATTATATTTTGATATGATTTATTAAATGATGTAATTTTTCAGTTATATAAAGGCCATTGGAGTGCCATGTGTCAAAGTCCCTCTAAATTTTCAAGAGATAATCATGATATTAGAATACAAGATGACCATTGAGATGTTAGCCTATAAATAACAAGTAATTTAAATTATATCACATCATTTTAATGAATTCAATAGATTATAAGAGAGTAATATCAAATTTCCACTTCGTGTGAAATAATCTGAGAAGTTGATGTTGCAAACTTCTCAATATGTATACTTATTACATCCATGATTTTTCCTCTACATAATAAGACACTAATATTTGGTGATTACTATTAAGGACTTCCATGGACAAGAATATAGTTTTATGATCATCTATGGAACTAGGGATTCAGAGGCTAGTATGAAAATGGAACCGAACTCCTTCTTGATCCATGGATTGTGAGGATAGCAACACAAATGTTGATCATCCTATATATGGATTAACCTACTGTGGGTAAGACATCCTTTTTATAAATTAAAAATCAGGGGACCTCTATCAATGGTTATTTTATACACTTCTCATTGGGTTAAAGTAATTTTATTCATTTCATTGTTTACATTTCTACTGCATATTAATAGGATGTAAATCCATTTATATTTTCATCATTAAATTCACTTTTTTTGTGTTTGTGATCATTATAATTGTTATTTTTGTTATTAAAATAAATTACCTTACCCAAAATGACTCTATATTCTTTTTTATTGAATAATCAATTATTTAAAATTGTTTATCCTAACCATTGTGATTACGATCTTTATCACACGTACTATGATTAATTTCTTTTGTGAATACGATTAATTTTAAATATTCCTTGTTGAATACACATTGTAACATTCGGATTATGATACTTTTTTACTCAGTTCCATGTTCCTATCTGAATATTTTTTAAATACAAAAGAGTTTAGTGAATATTATTAATTTAATTGTATTAAACTAATTCTCCTATTTGTAAAAAAGTTAACATTTTTAAAATTACAATTTACTCCCATATTATATTGTTTATCTTCATAATCATTTCATTCCAATAGAATTCATTAAGAAAAAAATATTTTGATCACACATCATCCACTCATGAAGGAGTATTTTGAGATTACAAATAATAACATGAAGGAGTGTCTATTTAATGAGTAATCACTAAAATCATATTATTACACATATTTATGTGAGACACCTTATTAAAAGTGTCAATGAAATATATTAATGAATGATCAATAATTAATCCCACAATATTTATTATTAAATAGTGGTTAAATGTATTTGTTTCAAATCAGGATGATCAGCAATGGTATCACATCTGGCGGCAATGCATATCATGTGGAAATAAATCCAAGATAAATGAAATATATGTTTGCAAGAAATCTCGGGTGGTAATATATCATAAGTAGCATAACATTTTCTGTTGAAATAAATATGATTTAGTGATTCATTCTAACTAAAATTCACTTAGGCTTGTAGAGAGCCAAGCTTATAATGAGTTATATATAACTAACTGTGATCCATTTTAGTGGTATGATATTCAACCCAATTATGAGACATTTCTAGTGGTTATACATGCATGGTGGTAGCCCAAATATATCATTTGGGAATTTTATCTAATAATGATCCATCTATAGTGGTGAGACATCATTGTAGATAACTCAACATTGGCAGTGGGACATTTTATAAACTATTAATCGATCCAACAATTATCCTAATATTCTCCTAAAATCTTATAGATTTAAAATTTTATCATAATACAATAATTATTTTTATAGACATAGTAATCATTATTTGTGATGATTAAAATAAGTATGTTCCATCAATATTCGAATTTTTTATGATCTCTAATCATTTTTTTTGTAGAACATGTTTAAGGTAAACATAGATATATAGAAATGAATTTAATGGATAATAGTCCACATAAAATTCAAATGTTAAATGTGACATATATGTGGTATAAAAGATATACTATCAAAGAATCAAAATACATAAAAAGTATTTTTAATGAATCTTTTTGAGTTTAATGGAAAAGAAAATTACATCCAATAAATGATGGTATTAGAGGATAAAAAAAGATATTATTTATAGAAAAAGGCTAAAATAAAAAAGGAAAATCCATTTATATAAAATGAATTTAAATTCCATAATTTTTATCCAACTTTTGGGATCATAAATAGGTAAAATAAGTATAATTAAAGATAATAATATATATAATAATATATATATAGATCATTATAGAAAAAAATTAAGATATTATGTCCCAAAAATAAAAAATGAAAAATTGAATAAAAATACATATAAGTGAATAATGGTTAATCAGAATCATTCATACCATGGGTAAGAGGTTCAGTAAAGACCTTTCACTTATCAAAGGTTGCAGTATAGATATAAATTAATTAGAATTGAAATAGTGTATGGTATTTATATAGTAATCATTTTCATGAGATATTGGACTGCTCCCCTAGAAGAAAAGAGAAATGATGGAGGTGAGAAGGTTACTGTTCTAAAGAAGGATATGATATAAAATATGTCATTAAAATATCCATTGGATATTCAAAAGTAGTGTCAAAAACATATAGGAACAACTTCATAATTCTGGGAAAATCCATAATAATGTTTCCAATGTGCTCCATAGAAGTAAAGAAAACATTATTTTACTCCATAAATATCACTTGTAGAGAATTTAACTCTTTCTACTAATTTGAATTATTCTTTAAATACCCAGTGATAGGTGGTATAATGAGATTCTCAAAATATAATTAAATGAAAATTTACATCAAGTTGGTGTACACCTTATAACGGTAATATGTAATTGACTTAATGATGGGTTTCCTATCACTTCATGCCCCAATTAAATATTATAATACCAATTTGGTTTGGTTTCATTAAAAATAATACATTTTTAATGTTCATTAGTGTACTTATATTTATTTAAAATAAATTTATTATATTGAAATAAAAATTTAAACCAATAAATAATTAAAATTTTCCAACTAAACTCATTTCTAATTTATTTTGCATCATTTTTCAAAAGTCAGTACAAATATATAAATTTTTTTGATCCAAAAATATTTTAAATATCATTTTTTTACAACAAAAACGTATTTATAAATTATTTTTCTAAAAATAGTATGATTTGAAATACCTTTTTAATATTCATTAGAAATAAACAATTATACGAGACTCTCATAAAAATGATCTAAGAGCCTACTTACAACCATAAAAATCATTTTTTAATTTACAATCATTACTTTTATAATGATTATTTCTATATATAGGAGGGATTCTTAAACATTAGAAACGTCGCCTATATACGACATTATGAATCCACATTTGAAATATTTTTGATATAGTTTTAAATGAAAATGAGCTCCATAAGCATGTAAAAATAGGATTGATTCATTTTTATCCACTAATGAAAATGTTTCTTCATTGTCAATACTCTCATATAAACTATGTTGTTGTAAAACCAACCTCAATTTATTTCTTAATATGGTGCTAGATTCCTCATCCCAATTTAAAAACACCCTTTAATTTCCAATAGTATGAGTGTAGATAGGTCTAATTACAAGTTACCCCATATGTAATAAAAGAAACCATTGGCTTATCCTAGGATATTAATGTTAATCATATATTTAAATCTGTCATGATGGGTCATAATTATTTTTTTAGATCGCAAAGCATATATCATGGGGTTGTAAAACCAGCTGTACAAAAAAGATATTTTCCATCCACCAGTTGTGGATAGAGTGTAGCTCAATACTTTGTATTTGGGGTTGTAACACTTATTCGTATTTTTTCAATATGTATAACCACTTGTTGTATCTATATATGGATTTATTTTTAGAAAACCACTCACTCAATCATTTTTCAATATTTCATGACATTTTACTTTACATTTTCTTATCCATAGTATTAATATTAGATATGTCCTTAGGGTTTTCAATATGTTTATGTCAAAATATTTTCTATATAATAACTAAAAAATAATTTAATTACATATTTAGTGACACTATATTAATATAAATTAACATTATATCATTTTTATAGAATTATTAATAAAAAAAAAACTAGAATCCCAAAGACCGTATTAGTTTAGAGCCTTTAGGATCATGAAAACATAAATACAGCTACATTTTCAAGAGAAAATATCACCCAATTGGTTATTAATGACTATAAACCTTCTTATACACAAAATATATAATAAATATATTCCTTACATGGGGAAATAATATATAGAACTATGAGATCTTAGATACCCAGTAATGGTAAATAAGGGAAATATATAAGCATAATCATTACCATAAGTTTATAATAATGTGATCAAACCATTATTTTTTCATAACCTGAATATCTAAGGTCCTAAACATGAATAATTACATAATTATTGGTAGGTAATTAGATATTAATCTTAAAAAAATCATGATCATCATCCATGAAATCACTATAGTGGAATAAGGCATGGAATTGTGGTAGTCACATAAACATAAAAATAATTTCCATAGTATATATGGAATCACTTCCATGGAAATATTGGTAATATGTATTAATTCCACGTACTATCTTGGTAGTCATAGTATACTCCCATGACAATCTTAGTAGTCATGTTTCACTCCAAAGACAATTATATCAGACTATGTCCATTACCAATCCCAGTTCGCTCCCCATTTTGGACATTTATACTTGATGAGATATAAATCCATAACAAATACATTTGAGGGAGATTTATTTTCAACCCATATCATAATTAAGTCATCTATATATATACCAAAAATTTGTAATTAATCATTTTTTATCCCATGAAACAAAATAGGTATCAAAAATATTTTATTATATAATATCCTACGGAAAATAGATAGGTTTAAAAACAATTTCATCAATGAATAACCCATTTAAAGAATATATATTCATAAAAATATATCCTAGGATGGAAGAAAATGTTTTATAAACATCGTTCTATGGAAACATTAACCATTTAGATAAATATTATAAATTCAGCCTTTAGATAATTTCCCATAATGGATTGAGTTACAACAAAAGTTTTAACTTTAGATGTATAACAATATGAAATTATCATATAACACATTCCTAAAGAAATTATAAATTTAACTTAAGAAATCTATTTTTAAACATTAATCCTTCTGAAAATATTTTTATTTGAAAAATTATAATGGACATTTGAAATAAGATTGAAAAGATTTTTAGTTGAAACTACTATTGAAAAATTATAATTTATATTATGAATCAAAAAAAATTAATATCCTTTTTCTATGTAAATTATCTTTGAAGAACATTTAAAAAAATTAAAAAACAAGGATTTCTAAACAAAACAGATATCCAACAAAAAAGTGAAATAAGGTTATATTTTATTAATAATATTTTTTATAATTATAATAAGTAAAAAATTGTGGTAAATTGTACTAATATATGAAAATATAATGGATAAACATAACATAATAAAATTCATGAGTGTTAATGAGACATAAATCATGAAATTTCATCAATGGAAGCATAATAATAAACAATCCTGATAAATGATGTGATTGTGACAATAGACGTTCACCACGTTGAAACATTGAATCATATTCCAGATATAAATAATAAAATTAAATAAGGATTAAAATATAATTAATATATATATATTATTGATAAAACATTTCAAATGGAAGTATATATACATTATAAAAGAGTATTTGTCTATAAAAAAAGAGGTTTCTCAAAGAAGTCAAATTGAGACAAAATTACATTACAGATTTTGTAACATTAGAAACAAAAACTCCATAAAAGAGAAATAATTTAGTTGTTATTTTAATAAAAATAAATTCATGTAAAATATTTTATAATATATTAATGGGAAGTATATACACTTCAAAAAATAAATGTGTGGTGAATAAAGAAAAAAAATATCATAGACATAAAAGTGAGCCGATAAAACCATTGGCTTATTCCTTAACACTTTTTGTATACATTAATGATTCATAATAATAAATATTAGTTTATTATAAATAATCAAAATAACCATATTGATTTATATAGTAACATATATGATTTTATTATGTATTTATATTAACCATTTATTATCAATTTTTAGTTAATGTTATGTATTAGGTAATATCTGCATTGTTTTTGTAATGTGTTTTGAATTGTTATACTGGATATTCTTTATTAGATAATTATTTTTGTATGTACAGAATATAAATCAAGAATTAAAATTAACATATATTCAGTATATATTTATTTATTATAATCTATATATTATATAAATATGAAATAGAATACACCATTCACTAAGACAATAGGTCATACGTACGTTTGGATATTGTTTCAATTTTATTGTTTATTGAACAAAATTATGTAAATGATATATATATATATATACCTATATAATATCATAAAATATACATTTATTATTACATATATTACATATAAATTTACTAAACCAATCATTAGTACCTTCATTGTAAAGTGTGAATGAAACAAATCTCTTTGAGGAGGGGATAGTCCACATGTAAACTAATAAAGTAATCATATTTACAAAAAAAATTAGAATAATTAAGGTTTGTGTTATATAAAAAATTATATAATAATAATTAATTTGTAAATATCATATAAAAATAAATTTTACCTCAAAATTTCAATCCATAAGATATTGTAATGGAAAATGGAGAATATCGTTTCGTGAGGCGGTAGTCCACCAAAGACACAAATAGTAAGTTCATTACCGATTTGATGGAATTTTTTGTAAATATAGATATAAAAATTAGAATTAAAAAATATATGAATTTTTAGCATAACTAGGTTATTATTCAGTAGTTCAATAATAATATTTTAGTTGGTGGAGAATGAAAATAAAACAAGAGTGCTTTTACACAGATGTTACCTCTTCTTTGGGTAACTCTTCTTGGTTATCCCCAAAGAGATTCATTGACTGAATTTACTACAAAAAAGAGGATTATAGGATTAATTAAGTATCTTTGGTGGGATAATCTATTATTTTTTGGATTATATAATGTTCTTTTGTGGTGTATATGAGTTTGAGGGGTGAGTACCTTTTTATATAGGCGGTAGAGTGACATTTATGTAATTTTTTAAAAATAGAATTAAACCCACGTTTTTTTTCTTGTCTTGTGAAACCAATAAATTTATAAATAAAATAACATGGATTATTGGGTCTTAATATAAAAAAATTTCTTTTTTATAATTTTTATGGTCTTTTTTTCTTTTTGTTTAAGTTTACTTCTTTGATAAGCTATGTTTTCTCTTAAACATTGATAATTGTTTTAATCAAATTCACTATTATTATTTAAAAAAACTATGGTGAACATATTATAAATTATAAATAATTATTATTCAAAAATATTTAAGTAAATTTTCAAAAATCTAAACCGTGAAGTGGAAAAAATTACTTTAAATTTAAGCCCGTAGACGGGTTGAAAAAACATGTTTTTATGGTATAAAATTTCATACATATTAAAGGTTTATATATCCAATTTCAATGTAATATTGTTAATAATGACCAAAATTCGATTAAATATAATTTAATTTATCAAATTAATGTTTCATACAAAATTAAAATATTATTAAATAGTATAAAAAAATTAGATGAAAAAGCAGTTTTGAATTATATGTCACTAGTTTTCACACTTCATCAATAAATGATGTTTTCTATAAAATTTCCTAAAATTCACCCTATGATATGTTTACATTATTATTTAAAAAACTAGGGTTTTTATCAAATTAAATTTAAATAAGTGAGTAAAAGTAATTTTATTATTTCTCAAAGATAGACTTAAAATGCAGTAAATATGAGAAAATATTATTTTCAAACATATAAATATTTTACCAAATATTACATGTTTTATTATAAATATGTTTTATTTATATAAAATCATTTAAAATAATATTTAAACATTGTTTATTGATATAAATATTACTATATTTAATAGTTTTTTTTATAATTATCTTTATTAAATTATTATAATATTAAAATGTTATTTCATAGAAGCTTAGTGTTTCATGTTAGGTAAGCCAAGATAGTGTTGAATATACTGAAACATTATCATGGTGTAGTATATAATGAAATATCAACTTATCATAGAATTAAACAAACAAAATCAAAGAAAATTAATTTATTCAATTAAATAAGATCATAAAAACAAGGTGTGTTACAATGACATTACCTAGAGAGCATTCATCCTCCGACCAATGAAATGTATAGGATGATACTCAAAGGAAACATATATATAGGGTTTAATAACCTCATAATAAAATTAATGAGATAGGTTAGATTGATAATGGTGATGTTTCAATACATTAAATACATCCTGCATTGATCGATACCATTATGGTATGGCTAACTGATAGGTTACAGACACGACTACATCCATGATCTAGAATGGTCTACTGTGATGAGGTAATAGATTTATATATATATGAATATACATAGGACCCAATCATGTAGAAACACATAGAATGACCCAATGTAAAACCTTGAACTCAAAATATTAGTGATGATGATTAGAATAAATTTTTCCTATGATGAGAGATAACTATATTCTTCTGAATCAAGTGTAATTTCATTGACTTATCTAAAATGACATGATTTCATAGTATAATAGCCTCACCTTCCTCTAAATAACAAAAAAGTTTTAAAAAAACATACTGTAATGGGCCTCATATAGAGCCATCTAAAAAGTATCACGAAAACTGCTATTATAGGAAAGCACAACTAGCTAGGTGTTTCTTGGAGGAACCCCAAAAATCATGGATGCATGCCTAAATCATGTCCTCTAACGCCCATATCATAATCATAGACTCATATATAGTCTGAGGGTGATATTTTATAATATGAAAAAAACTATTAACCAAGATATTTATTTATCCCTTTCCTGAACTGTGATGTAAACCTGGTGTCTCTATCTTTTCCAATACATTATGGAACACCATGAATTCATACAATCTTTGGAATATAAAGTCTCCAAAAAAATTAAACATTTACGATATATTGAATAGAATATTTTTTGAAAAATTGTTCATCTTGTAGGTGATTACCCATAATGTATCACATCCTAAATGGGATATCAGAAATTCTATCAAGAAATCTATGGTGATATTGTTCCATTTTCACATAAGAATTGATGAAGTCTGTAGAGGTCTAGTAGGACACTGGTTCTCTATTTCACCAATTAATACGCAGAAAACCATGTGATAAAATGTAAAATCTTCCAACTCATAATTAACCTAAAAAACTGATGATGCATGACTTGGTACGTCATGGTAAGCCTAGAGTGTACTTCCCAAATAGGGGAATGGGATTCCAACATCAATTATTCCAATATTCCATTTTTTACACAAGCACAGTCCTGAAAATGTATAATATCATACACATAAATAAACCAACCATGTAGTTGGTATAGAGTCCCACACTTTTCAAAACATTAACAACACATAAATTTTCCATAATTCTTAAACATTACACAAATAGACACCCAAATAATGTATTTGGTATAGTGCCTTTGGAAACATGGAATCATAAACACTAGAAAATATTTGAGAAACATGATCTCCCACTATGTTCTGCATGACTTTAATCCTTCTTACACAAATCAAACATATTACATATCATCATATCCTAGGGGAATGGAAACATAAAATGGGAGAGATCAAATGATCAGTAAGGGTAAATAAGGGAGACATATATGCATAAACATGATCATAATTGTATGAAAATTTGATCAAGAAAATAAAAGATCATTACACACATATTAAAGATTGTAACACATATCAGGGAAAAAGGATTTATAGGTTATAAAAAAATAATCATAATGAAATATAAATAATAAGACATGAAAGTATATCATAGGATTAAGAAATTGAATTGCGGAAAACACAAAAAACACATAATGGTTTCCATAGTAAGCAATTCATTACTACCAAGACCATCTTAGTAGTATGGGTTCACTCCCCATACTATAATCATATTCATAGTTCACACTCATGGACATGGGTTACCCCATTGCCATCATAGAAGTCATTGTTAACTCCCAATATGATATTAGTTCGTCTCATCAGATATAAAACATTACCCAATTAATTGAAAGGTGATATGGGTCCCACAAATCAAATATTTAAATCATACGTACATGTTCCACAAAATCATAAATCAAAATACCATAACCTAATAAATGAAATGGTTATCATGAATATGTTATCAAATCATAACTTTTGGAATAAGGAAGCTTTCATAATCGTTTAATAATAAATAAAAACCCATAAAAGTTAAATGGATATCATAGAAGTATAACTCATGAAAGGGAAAATAATTTCATTAAGGACATTAAATTAAGAATAACACATTCATTTAAAGGATATGAATGAATCATATAGATCATTTCATTGAAATCCATGAGTAAAATCAATAGGTGTCATCTAAGATGGAATATAATTTTGAAATATCCACTAAAAATGTTTATTTAATAAATATCCGTTATTATTTAAAAAATAATTTCTAACATATAAATCCTTTTAAATTCATTATCTTATAAAATATCTTGGAATATAATGAAATAATGTTGAAATCCCTTTTCATTAAAAACATATAAAATTAGCTATAAAACAATACAAAACCCTTATTCATAAAAAAAACTATGAAAATGTAATGGATTCTTCAAAATTATTTAAATGTTATTTCTTTGGAAATATGTTGAAAAAATATAAATAGATGTTTGAATTGTTTTAAAAACTATTTCTTTGACAATAATTAAAACATATATATAATGTTTGAATTTTTTTTGAAAAAAATCAAGAAAACATATAAAAGTTTTCTAAAAACATTGTGAAAATAGTTTTTCATGAAAAATAATATAAAAAATATCATTTTAGAGATGAAACATTTATAAATTCATATTAAAAATCAAAGAAATGATGATGGCTAAATCTGTACATGTTGTATGATGTAAAAAGTACATTCATTTTTTTGGAATAAACATAAGAAATATTTCTTATTTAGAAAGAGAAAATATATTCCATTAATGAGATTATTAAATTGGAAAAAGGGTGACAATTTATTTTAAATACTACAGGACAATGATATAATGTTCTTGTAAGCTATTTGTATAAAATATGTTTTGAAGGATCATAGATTTCTGACCAAAGAGAGGGTAAAGTTGGTCTTAAAAAAAAACTCCTTTACAATATTATGTAAAAAAATGAAGAAATATTGTAAAAATACATTATTATCTCATTAATATATAGAGGATAAGATAAATCATAATTTTTTTTTGAGATATGGATCATGATATTTCAATAAATGTAGCATAAACATTAACAACCTCAGAAAAATGATGAGATTATATATATAAAATTTTATAACATGGTAACATCAGATCATACTCTCCATGTATTAAAAAAAATCATGATGTTTAAAATATGATGAAAATATTTACAATCTGGATAAAACTTTTTAAATTTAATTATATACACCTTTATGGAAGAGTTTAGGTGTATAATAAAACATAAGTCTCAATGAAGGAAAATTGAGAAAAAACTATTTTAGCGATTTGGTAACATTAGAAGAATAAAACCCATGATATATAGTTCATGTAATGGATAGGAAAATACCCATAAATATTAGTATAAAACAAATATAATATAATATTGGGTATTATATACACTAAAAAAATGATAGAGTGGCGAGCAAAACACATATCTCATGGAATTTTAATCAGAGTTGAAATCCCCTTACAATGTGTACTAACTCTCTCCATAGACATACATGAATCCAGTATAATAAATATATTATTATTATAAATATTTTATAGAATAATATTCTTATATATATTGCAATATCTTTTTATGATAAAAAATTACTTTCTTGTTAATGATCCTACGTTAATGTTTCACTTTGGGTAATATACTCTTTATTTTTCACAGGTATCTTAACTTGTTATATCACCAGTCCTTAAACATATATTGTGATTCCATATTTTATATCATGAAATAAATATAATTTATATCAATTAAAGGTATATTATAATAATTTATTGTATAATGAATTATGAAATGTGATACACAATTCACCGACATAGTAAAAAGTACATACGCATGAACAATGCTTATGTTTTTTATTATCATATTGAAAAAAGTATATAAATAAAATATATATATATATATATATATATCATTTCCAGTAGATGTAATATTTGATATATATCATATAATTTCACTAAACCCATCATTAACACATTCAATGTTGTGTGTAAATGAATAAAATCTCCTTAAGGGGGCGGTAGACCACACTTCCTCAAAAAAGATATTAATATTAACACAAAATGGGGTGTGAAAAAGTTATATATTCCCAAAAATAATACATAATATTAAATAAATAATAGATAATATATATAACATATATATATTTAGTTTCCATTATAATAGATACCATGAATAGTTGTAATGGAGAAATGAAGAATCATCATTTCTTAGGGTAGTTTTCTAAAATACATAGAAATAGTTCGTTTGATAATTATTAGATGGAGGTGTGTGTAATTTTAGTTCTAAATCATCGCATAAGAGAATTATAGTATATTTAAGATATTAGTATTGTTACAAAAATATAATAAGTATTGTGTATGGGTGAAGAAGTGATATAACGAAAATATATTCAGACAAGACATTACATCTAAATCAGGTCAGTCCATTTGCATTGTTCCAAAAGGATTCATTGAGAGGATTTCTTCCCAAAGGGATACTTCAATGTCTAATGTCCGATATGTTGGGAGGCCATTTGGGATGATATTTTTTGGAAATAAAAGTTTGAGAGGTGTGAGTATTAGGTAGATGTGGTGGCCTATTATAGGGAAGGAAAAGGAATCAATTGGGATTTTTTGAAACATTATAGGAGTTCTTTATAAATCATGGTCATTTGGGCCCTTAATTTTATGGTTTAGTCCCTAATTTAACTAAAGATGTCCTAAATAGCTGTGATTAATTATTGTCACTTTTACATATTTTTTTGGTCAAAAAATAACATGGTCATACTAGACTCTAAATATTATACTGAATAATATGATGTATAGTGGAATTTTTTAATTCAATTCAAAAAAGTTAAAAAATTATGATTAGTGATAATCCTACCGACGAGATGAAATAATGTGGTTTTAATGTTGTAAAATGATCAGAAGTTTGTTAGGATTTTTTATTTAGTTTCAAATTGAAATTGATTAAAATTAATTAAATTATATTAATAGATGTTATTTTTATATAATGTGACCTTAAAACATATTTATAATATCATTTATCATTAATACTTAATTATAAAAATGTTATTTTTTGTAACTAAAAAGAAATATTTTTCACTGTTGATCAGAAAATGTTGTTTCTCAAGAAAACCCCAAAAAATTCACAACAGGCTAATTTCTACATTCTGAATTAGAAAAATGAACCTTATTTTATCAAATTAAATATCTAAATGTGTCTCAAATACATATTAAAATTAAAATCGATCAATTCTATAAAACAAAAATTTTAACATAAATGGAATTTACCAAAATTAATATATTTAATTATCAATACATTTTATTTATATAAAATAATTATAAAAATATTTGGAAATTAATTTTTACTATTCCTTAATTATATATAATGCGTAGTGTATAATTATTTCATATAATTAATTATATATAAATATATATATGTTTCATTGAATGTCGGTGTTGTGTGCATCATATGCAATGTCGATATTGCTTGTAGAGAAAGCCAAGATGGAGTTGTGTGTGAAAGGAATTGTGGACATATTGTTTCAATATATATATATATATAATTAATTATTTACAGGTTCACATGAAATGAAAAATTTCATGAAGATAAATTAATTAGAAAAAAAATCAAAAAATATTGGGTTATTACAGTGGATCCTCACCTGAGAGACTCTCTCTAAGGAGCATGACCACATGATCTCAAATTTGTCTCATCTAAACCCATTATTGAAGGTATATTTTCAAAAAAAATAATCCAAAATATAATGGTCAGAATATTACTGAATATCATTGGGAATCTCCCAAATTAGGGCTATCAATTTTAACCAACTACTTCTCTTGGATAGTATGTTTCTGAGTTTTCTAGCTTATGAAATCTGGTAGAATATTTAAATTCATGGAGTCTATGTGAGATGAATGTATAATGACTAATGTTATTATTCAAACCTTCACAAACTAATATTCATTTCATCCTATATAGAATTATATTTTATTCTTTTATGTTCCATGAAAAAAACAAACAAATCCCCCAATAAATAATGCATCCAAAAGTGAAAAACATGATGCGTAGATCCTAGCATGAAGTTGTGTGTAGATGAATTCCACATGTGATGCCTTATATGGTGGGACTAATATTCTACAACTAAATTTCCCTTAATTATAAATAATTTTATCCCAATCAATGAAAAATCATAACTAACTGTATAGATTCTTCCTAGATCCAAATGCATCAGGATTTGTGATAAAGTTAGTATCACATTCAACCCCTGAATGATTTTTTGTAGGCTTCATATAATAATAAATTCACACCCATATTTATAATCCCATTAAGGTTTCAAATATGTGTAAATAGTCCTTAATAAAATGAATGTAATATCCAACTAGCCGAAGAAACTGCATATGTCAAAAAAATTATTGGGATCCTACAAGAAAACTAGGGCCCCAACCTTATGTAGATCAACAAAATCATTCCAATATGATGAAATAAACCATGAAGTGATAATTATTGATCTAAAATTAGAAATTGGTTATATTTTCATACAGATTATTTTATCTCAATATTTTCAATCTGATCTCAATATTATTTTCATGGAATTTTGGAGTGTGATAATAAAAAAAAGATATCGGCCATGAATAATATAATTAATGAATCAAAATAAAGGTCTAAAACATGATTCATTAAGGCCATAAAAATAACTAAAAAAATTTTAATTCTGAATTGCATAATTAAGTACTCAAAAAATTCATATATACTCTATAAATACATATTTAGTATGAGTGAATTTATCAAATTCACTTGGATGTATCCCAAACACAAATCATTCATAGAGAACATTGTCACTCCTCAGAGCTAGTTTAAGAGTTTTCTTATTCGAGGATGTGTATATAAATTCTTAGGAATATCGTTTTTTAACTATAGATAATCCAATCATAATATGACAGTAATATCCTTATTCTTGAAAAACAGGATGGTTATACCCTTGGGTGATGTAAAAGGTTATATAATACCCTTTATTTCTATTTATACCAAAAACTTCTTGAGTTAATAGAGATATGTATGTTCTATCATTTTGGGAGGAATGGACACTATTGATACCCATTAAACTTGATCATTGGCGCGATATACCACTCTCATAGGATGAAATCCATAATATTTATTTGGGAATAAATACTGAAATGATCCACCATAGGATAGAGTTTAAATGATTCATTCCCTGATCACTCATAATGAGACCATACATTTGGGATGTCAATTTCCCCATCCCATGATTCTCTAGTTAATCTCATCATTCTTAGATATCACAATCAACCTTATAAATATATTTTATTCACTATGGATATGAAAAAGAAACCCTATGGTAATAGAGATCAACATTTGGGTGTAAGAAACCAACAATTACATCTTGATAATGACATAAAATCCATTCAACTCAACGAAAAAATGATTCATTATAAAAATATATCATCCCACCTTAAGAAGTAATTCCCACCATTGGTTTATACTCTCTGATCGAACCCCAAATATTGTGTGGACTAATATCATGCAATAAAACTAATCAATTTCCATCTAATGGATCTACACAATTTCCATAGATATAAAAGTGTGTGAATATATTTTATAAAATAGAGAAGAGTCTAATGTAGATGCTACTAGAATATTACCTCTAAAGATATAAGTCATCGTAAATTTTCCCCATGAATATGCTGCATTGAAAATCCCAGAATCCATCTTTTTAATTTTCAAATTAAACAATTAATGGATAAGTGTGAACGATGACATCTTCACGCAATAAAAACAAATAAAATAAAACACATCCCAGAAAAAGACAACAAGAAATTCCCATACCTAGAGATTACATCATTAAGTCAAACATCCACCATCACATGGCCACTCATCTAGTTGTCCCATGTAGGGTTTCATGGGCTAGGTATCGATGGAAGAAGTCATAACCTATCATTCCTCCAAATCCAGATGTCCAGGTAATGCTGAATTCTTCCTGATCTAGAACCTCATCTGGAGAAGATTCTTGAAGCTTGTCTAGAAGCATTCACATACCCGAATCAATGAATCCCCAAATACCAATCATGCTAATGAAAACCATAAATATCCATGCATGAGAAGTCTTAACATATAGAAATCAAAGGAAAGAAACTGCCTCTTTGTTCTAAATGACAAAAAACACCTCAGAAACATCAAAAACATCACTGAGAGACAATAGGCATGCAACCACCACATGAAGTTGGTAGTTAGTGCCATCACAACCGAAACCACCACAAATACCACCACTCGAATATACCTTAGAGAGAGCGATGAAATATTAAAGTAATAAGAGAATTCCTGGACAAGGCCCTAAACGAATCCCATCTCCACGACCCCCAACAGTTCAAATTGAAAATTACTAACAAAAAGGAGGAGGTCATATCATGTCATGCCTCCTAAAACACCCTAATACTCAGAAGATTATATCAAATCCTCATTGGAATCCATCACAAAAAAATGACTAATAAAGAATAAATGGACATTGACGTTAGAGAAGCATAAGAGTGGACAAGACCTCCAGAGCGAATCATGAAGGATCCAGTACCAACATCCCCACAAAACCACTAACCTATATTTTAGGATCCAGCCACAGCTTCATGAAATCATCATTAGACAAAATCACACTAAAAAATATAGAAAAGATAAAACATGTACATGCTTGGAAATAATTATCATCAAACAGTTTGAAAGAATCAGATCACATAAGAAGTTCCACTAATCGGCTCTGCAAACTTCATGTTCACTCTGCACAAATCCATATCAGAATTCGTAGATCTCAAAACCACATGAAAAAAAGAAAAACAAAGGAACCATTATATTTCCAAACTGAAGAAGTATGTATTTTTTCATAAAATCCTTGAAAATGTGCACCTACACTGCCGAATAATCTCAATCTGATGCCCTCACTAGAAGACAAGGTGACATTGCCTCATTAAAGGGCATGCGATTAGAAATCTATGCTGAAACCAAATCTATATCCCTATGATGCAATCTGAATATCGTTGTAAGGTTCACTATTCTAGAACTATTCCTCTAATTTCTTACAACCTTTCTAGATCCACCTATATTGTTTGATCATATAACAATAGATCATCTCCATCCATAATGTAGAGATACTGATCCTATACCCAAATTTGGCATAAGTACAAATCAATTATCTATAGAAAAAAGAGGGAATGTTCCACAAAAATGCAGAATATGACCCATACATCTTCTAGCTAGTAATTTTATAGGGTTCCTCAAATAATGGGTCTTTATATGGCCTTCCCTACTTTACTAGGGACACACCATATAATGGTCGATGCACATCATCATATTTGAATATCCTAAGAAAGAATCATAAACATGACGTTTATACTACTATATGATCTGTCTCCCATTTAAAATATGTATCACCATGACTCACACTACTAGTTTCCCTCATGTTATGTTTGGTGATAATGTATAGGTTCACAATCTATAAAATTTTAGTTTGCTGAAAAAACATCCACCTGTGATCAGATGGTATAAACAATCCTATCCTCAAATTGTATAATAGTTGTCAGCACGTAACCAATTAGTAATAGAATAAAACATTTATGTTTACTTAAACATGATAAATTGTCTATCACATACATAATATATAGTTGAGGGTTTATAATCTATGTAGCATTGTCCAGTCTCACCACTTGTAAAAAGAAGTTGTTATAAAAGACTATATATAATTCTTCCTAGAACATACCCATATGCTAATCAGCCTAATTGATGAAATTCCACTAATTTTTTTTCATATTAAAATTGCATATAGGAGGTGAACATGACCGTATACTCTAGATGTGTCTATAAATGATCAGTTATATTAAAATTTCTTCCATCTAGGAATTAACAACCTGAGGGCTACAATCTCCCTATAAGGGGGACGATATTTCAACTAGATTTCTCACATGAACACTTCCATATAAGGGGGATATCACAGAGCTCCCTATACATACTTCAAAATGTGAATTATTATCTATAAAAACTAGGCATTGGTGTCTATGGTAGGATTAATATATGGATCCTCTAATGAAACTATAGGAGGTAATACTAGCTCTTGAGGCCCCACAACCTCCAATGTATGGTTGTTTCCACCAACCTGAAACATGTATTGGGGAATTATTTGGGGAATAACACTATAATCGACAATCTACTTCCTCATATTGAATTTAAAAATATATAGTAATAATTATTATTAAAAAGGATAGGTTCAATACCTTTTATATACAAGTATCACATCTCTAACTACTCTTAAATCCATGTCCAGGTGATACAAATGGTCAAAAATCCAAAAGATAGACTACTTACATCCCACTAACATGTTTGGGATCGGGTTAAGCTCTCATATAACATAAAAGTAGATATTTTATATGATGTTTCAATTAGAAGGTATAAATAAAACCCCCTTAACTCTGAAATTATCATCCCCATTTAATGGTAACCATTTCATTGTAATTTTTATATTATTTTTCGTAATATTTTATATAAATATAAATTATTTGTAATATGCATCTCTTTTCCAAAATTATGAAGTCCCACAATAAATATAAATTAAATTTGGAATGTCATGTTACTGCGTTTTGGCCCTTTAATCTAGTATCAGGATGTACCAAATCATTTAAAACTAATTTATTAAATGAATTACCATTCACTATTTATATGAGTACATGCTTCTTAAATTAAAATTGGATTTCATGTAATCTAAATCATCTATAATTCATCCCATAGAAATTGTGGTTCATGGATCAAAATTGTTATAATTACGTAATTATAGTTCCATCATTAACTATATGGGAAGAAAATATTTGTATTGTTGAATATACTATACTTAGTCAAATTATTGTATCTCTACAAGAAATGCTATCACATTTAAATATATAAAAAATTGAGAACACCCAAAAATAAAAAAATCTCATTGATTCATGATGTAATATAAATATGGAATGGAATAATGCATGACCATTGAATCATCAAGTGACAAAAATGAATCATGATATGATATGTCATTTAAATAATATGATAATAAAAAATTAATTACATACTAATAATATCAAGAAAAATAACATCAAAATACATGCGCATCACCAAATATTGAAATCAATACAACTGAAATAATCACAAACAAATAACAAAAATACCCCATACTATGAAATTTTGGTTTCCCCAATACCTGGGTAAGCTTAATCCCATAATAGGATCATTACCAAATCCTAACACACAAATAGTCTCTTATATAATACCCAAATAATAATAAATTGGAAAAATATCCATTTAAATTATTTTATATAATCTACTCCTAGAAACCACTATGTGGTCCCCTAATTTTGTTGGCCACATGACCTATGGAAAACCTCTCCATAGGTCAGTGGCTACTGACCTGATATGAGGTCCTAGGATGTGTCATTGGGGTAACTATATCCTCTTGATCTCTGTGTATCATAGTGGTATGTATTGGAGGTAAGAAGAGGAAAATTAATAATGAAAATGGAAAAGATTAATAAGAAATCATCCAATATAAATAATAGGTGTAAGGTAAAAAACATCAAATAAAAAAATGATGATAATTCCATGATGTTAATCAAGATGGAAAAAACATATAACAATAAGTTACATCCAAATAAAACAAGTAATAAAACTGAAATAGAAACAAATTACCTACACTAAAAAATGAGCATAGGAACGGTCCTCTACTCCAATAATCTATCCATGTACTGAAAAAAATATCATAATCAAGGAGATTCCTATTGTCTAAACCAATTTTCATGATGTCGTATGGGTGTCATAGGTGGACCAAAAAGTGTGTGATATATATTTAGTAATCCAACACCTATGGTGTCTATAACTATCCTTCCAATACATATATGTTGAAGAGTGTGTAGGTATATAATATATTTAATGATGTAAATAAATAAAACACATCTGATCAGGTTCATCATGGAAAACCTGAACAAATAAAAATACTCAAGTCTAATTTTGATATATCTGAATCAATTTAGAACTATATAATATATGTTATCGGTTCGTGTATTATTTTTGAAATCATATATCAATAATAGACTAAAAACTAGAAAATTATATGTCTTGGAAGATGCATCCTTACCTTAAGAGTTATTCACTCCCATTTTCTAATATAAAAGTTATCCTTAGAATTTAATTGATAACACCATTCCCCAATCCATGATGATCTTTAAGAAGAAACCATAGTGTCATAATTTAAGAAAATATAAATACTTATCACTATAATTGTATTTATAAGGAGATCTGTAAGAGGATTCACAAGTATCACTCTCAGTATGGTGTAAAGAGTGGCCCTTTGATCCCTTTCTTGGTATAACACATAGATGACCATGTATTATGCATGGCACAAAATAACTATATCTCTCACTGATCTCATCAATGGTAACTCCCCTAGGGAACCTCTATAGATCAAGGGTAGATAAGTGATCCTCTTGGAGAGCAAGTCCAAGGATTCCGTTAAAGAACACAAGTATCTCTAATTAGGAATTAATATTCATCTTAAAATCTATTTATAAAGAACAAAAATATCATCCATATACTCCTTAAGTTGATACCCTTATCTCATCCTAGAAATAATGTATTGTAATGGATTAGTTATTAACAACTCATAACATTTTACAAGGAATTACATTGATTTTCATTAATCTAATTGGATGATTCTTTTAATTTAATTAATAAATTGATAGAATAATTTATACAACTTTAAACACTTTTCCAATAATCTATTTTAGATATATTCACACATGTGAGATAAAATAAGTTAACTTTGGTTATAAGGAATGAGGTTCAAAAGCATTAGGATGGGAATACCCAGAGTGGTTTCTCTTGTCTAGGTAAAAGCCCCATGAAATTTTTTAATAGACATATTGGGTCCCATTATACATGGTAATAATATTTAATTTAATTAATTATAATTATGGAGGTGGATATGGAGGATTATGTCACACAACATAATGAAACTTTGTAAAATATGACATTACAATAGGTAAAAGTACTATTCCACCCAAATTTGTTTTTATAATACAATCCTCATCTAGAATTTATACATGAATCGATCTAGGAAAGTAGAAATAAATAAAATAGACATATACCCAAAAATGTTGTCTTCTAGCTCACAAACAAAAACCATAGAACATGGATAGATAATAGATATATGGACTATTGAGAAACTAAGAATATATAATTACATATCCCATGTGACTAATGGTGAAGGAAATAAAGATCTGATGAATAAGATCTATAAAATCATAACATAGGCATGGGGAGCTCCAATGGTGGAGGTCCTGTTGTTTGAGAGAGAATAAATGAGATCCTAACTAGAATATAAGTTTCTTATACAATTAAAAATGATCCATAAAATATAAATGACATGTATTATATATACATGTCATGTATTTTTTGTGAGGTGTATATATAATAAAATTTTCCTAACGTGTGGTATTTTTTACCACTTTAGAATAAATAATTGGAAATGTATAAGTGGTCCTTCAAAACTATTACACATTCATTAGTAGAATAACGTCATCAATTTGGGCAATAGCCACATACTGGCGTTCCATATACTTTATTCCCCAAATCAAACCAACTGACCATAAGGCCCGATCCCTAGGTTCATGTTGAGAATGAAAAATTGATGTGGGTTTGACCGAAATCAAAAAAAATTGTACCCCAAAAAATATGATCCATTACAATGATTACACTAACAGAGGCCTTTATGAAATAATACTTGGAATAGTTCATTGACTAGGATAATTACAATGTTCCCCATATTTACAAAACTAGACTATTAGGGGTTTCTTAGGATGAAATTTATTTTCCACCTTCTTATTAACAAGACACTTCATTTTTCATCAGTATTTAACTACTCTATAACCTATATTTCCAAACATTCATCATCTTAATGGTCATTTAAAACAAGTTTCATGGAATCTATTAATAAAATTACATGTAAGAAATTTAATCTTAATTTATTTACCATCTTTATCAATTGAAATTTGTTGACAAGCCGTAAATATCATCAATGACGTGTTTTGGAATTTGACTGTGTTCCATTTTTTTTATTAGAATTCAAAAAATATCATTTGGAATCATCAAAATAGTTTTATTTTTTTCCTATTAGGTAAGTAATCTAATAATGGAAATAATTAAATTTACCATCACATAGGTTAGTGTAATTATTTCTAATATATGCCATTAATAACTAAAAATAATAGTATAACAATGAAGAAAATGTATAAAATTACCAAAGTGGAAACATATAAACCTAGAAACAATAACTTATAAATGATAAATATATTATCAAATCTGAGTCTCTAGGTTATGATCTATCTTATAATTGATAAAATTTCATATGAAGTTTTTATTCTAACAATTTTTTCATTTCCATTAGAATGTTTTATAATGTGTTTTGAAATTTCCAAAAAATATTCAATGGGAGTGTCAATACCGGTGTGAAACGTGGTCTATTGTTTTAAACAAGATGATGATTGAGTCCTAAATAATGCACCTTTAATAATTTTATGACTATAGGTTCAACTTTTCTATGTCCAAATAACATTTAAATACTTTTAAATTTATTTCATTACATGGATCCAAATATATGTATTCTTCAACAAAATTCAACTATACTTTTCTACCCATAGTTATGTCCATATATGTATCCCTAAGGTTATCAATAAAATATTTTAGTAATGATGAAAAAAATTAACTATAACTTGATTTAATAAAAAATATATTGACCAAATCCTTTTATAAATATTATTCAATGAATTTTATAATTAAAATCCAATAATTACATTCTATAGATCATGAGGCATGTTTTATTTATAATACTATGATAATAATACATAAAATTGTGATTTAAATAAAAAATAAAAATTTTTATACACTATATTGGGCTCTTAAATAATTTTGAGTACCTATAAATACATGGTATAACCTGAGAAATACATATAAAAAATATTAAATCTAATAACCCCTATAAGGGAAAACAATGATAAAGAATCATAACTTGTGAAAAAGTGGTATAGCATGATCACATTAAAGTGATGACTCAAGAGTAATCACATTAGGGAATAACATAACTAAATTCTTTCATAAGATCATGGAAACTATGGAATTATTTAATTAGTATATAAAATGACATAAAAATGATTCAAGGATAATTTTCTTCACAATATTACATGAATGAGAAATTCCAATACTAGATTCTTTTTACTCCCTAATCTCGTATAAGATACCACTTGAGACAAAATAATTAGCTAATGAATTTGAGATATATTTGGGAACACCCATCATAAAATGTTCATGATTATATGTTCACAGATGTAAATTAATCATATAGATCAAATAGAAGAAAAACCCTTGGAATTAAATGGTTATCATAATATTGTCACATATAATAACAAATGGAAATTTTGTAATAAAATATTTTGGGAGATGGACATAAAAAAATATTTTCCCTCATAATATAATGAAAAAACCTCTAGGTTTACATGTGGGAGACAGATATAAAAAATATAAAAGTATTGAATATCATAAATGGCCATTTCTTAGTTATAGAATGTATTTAAAATATTATAATGAATATTTTCTGAGGAAAATATCAGTTTCACTTTCAATTGACATTCCAAAAATATAAAAATACGAAAAATATTATAGAAAAATTTTAACATGAAAAGAATCATGGAAATATATATTTTTTAGATAAAAATATTTACCAGCCTATAAGGAAGTTAATTCCATACATTTCATATAAATTTTAAAAATTCATTACACATTTTTTGCGAAATGGTTACGAAGTAAATAATTGAGAAAATGAAAAAAATATTCAATGATTTATTTAAAAATAAATAAATTATTGTTAAAATTTTAATTAATAAATTATATTTATAATGATCAAAAAATATTAAAAATATATTTAGAAATCATGGATAAAGAAGAAAAGGATTTCCAATCGAAGATAAAAATAATTTATTCTTCTTTAAGAAACATTTTTTCAATCACATTAATTTTAAAAGTGAGGAAATGAAACAATTAAATTAAATGTTCATGAATAAAAAATGAAAATAAATATATTGGTTTTATTAATAATATATCAAACCATTCCATAAAAGGAAAATCACATAAATAAAATCCTATATAATGATGGGATTATTAAATAAGCTAATACCGATGTGAATTTTTTTGAATTATAACCCCCATGAATGATGTGACATAAAATGAAAATTTAATTACCATTATGATAATGATATTAAAAATATGTAATTAAATAGTCTAGTAAGTAATCCACATAAATTAAATTATCTGATATTATGGAATATGTCTTGCAAATGTATATATATATGAAGATAAATCCCTTACATCAAGTCCAATGTTTATTTTTATTCCATTTATCTCTAGTGTAATAAAAATATATCAACTATTTTTTGTCCAAATAAATTACATTTTTAATACCTTAAACAGGATTTATATACCATAATTATTTTAATTAATTTTTTATTTACCATATTCTGTTTTTCCCATGTTGGGTATACTGTGGACGCCCAGTTCATAATTATATAATGAAATCAATTTGTTAAAAAAAATTTAGTGGGGAAAATGTAATATCATCTTGAAAATTATAATAATCACATACATATATTTTTTATACATCAATTTCCATTTTAAGACCATCCATGAAATTTGGAAATTAAAAATGAACTATGTTACAATCCTAGAGATGAAAGGTTATATGCATGCATGAGTAATGTTTTCATTTTACAAGGATCATGTTGGAAAAAAGTTAAGTGTTATTTTATATGATTATAATAATCATTATATCATTAATATATTATAATTTCTTTAATTTAACATAAAATTACATTCCATGTGACACGATAATAAAAAACCAATCACATCACTTCGTGATGTGGTAGTACAACGTTGTAGATGCCAAAAATAGCTCAAGTGATGAAGAATGTTTCCAAATGACAATGTGAACTAATATTTGGATCTGGGGACCCAGTATGGTGGGCCTGGAGGAGGCATGCAAAAAAAATTCATATGTGCATGAGAAAATTATTTCCAGCGTGGAATGTTCCGGGATTCGTGAGAGTTCCGCGGTGTGGGCGCGAAATATTACGCGCCCCGCCCCACGCGGTTGTCACTTGGCACCCCCGTGCCTGATGTGCAATTATTTCGCACCGACCTATTTTCTGCACCCTCAAAAGTCTTTAAATAGACGGTGACCCCTTCAATTTCTGGGATGAAGAATCTGAACTGGCTCTCATGTGAAAAATTCTCCTCTCGCCCACACAAAGATGGGTTTCAGGTATGGTTCTTTTCGCAACAAGTCACCTCAGGGTCTGCCTTCACATGAGATCCCCTTGGATTAAGACTGAATTCCAATCCCTCTAGGGTACGCCCCTTACATGCAATCCATTCCACTTGCGTGAATGCCAGACAATTGTGCGTAATCCCCATTCAATTGCATGCACCCCAGTCATTTTGTGCAACCTCTCCCAATTGCGTGCAATTAGAATTCATTGTAAGAAATGCTTTCAGTTGCGTGCAAAACCTTGGCTCCATTTGGGCACTAATCCTCATTGATTTTTCAACTGCATGGTGTTTTTCACGCAAGTGTACTTATTTCACACGCAATCCTCAAAGGTTTCACGCATTTTCCCAGGACCCCTCACTCGGTACACTGTGGGCATAACTCTGTGCATGTGTCTGATTCTCTTCTCATGGATGCCATTCGCGGGCATCTCTCACCCCCAGGAATCCTTATCATGAATCGTTTTCTCGTAAAACATTTGAGGCTTGTACAGAGTAACTTCAAAGTCCTTTGGACTATTCTTCCCATTGTGTTGCTTCGCCTTATGCTTCTTCACATAGGCATGATAACAACTATTGCTTCTTTGCATAGCCTTGATAACGTGGACCCCTCAATGGTTCATTACATGACACCCCCTATCCACGACATTCCTGATGCCTTCCATTCCACAAGGGGCAGAGGGTACCGATTATGTAATCCATAAGGGTGCGTAGTGCACCCACCTCATCCAAGCTATATGACGTTAAACTTCTAAGCACCATCATCCTCAGCACATGACAATAAACCGTGACCTCGCCGCATGCCACACACGCATCCCACCCCCCTATTAAACATTCTTCATGCCCACTCGTCTCCATGGGGATGGGATCACCCCTCACAGGGGATGATATCCTAATTATTAGAGTAGAGTTTGTCCGAGGGGAAAGGGAAGCCACCATGGTGTAAGCCCCTAGCATTCCATGCTGGAGGCATCATCTCTAAACCTCCTTTCATATTCTATCCCCATGTCCAGCGAAGGGCATGGTAAGAAAAGATGCTTCTCCTTTATTCAGTACCGAGTCCTTCTCCTATTGTGCTTTGTAACCCTCAGGCCTCCATCCTGGAGTAAGCCCAGATTTCTTGGGTTGCTAACCACGCATATTCCCCAGTTTTTTCTTTGGGCTACTCCATGCATAATCCCAATTCCATCTCCCATGGACGCACCTTTCACGATGTGATTTTCAGGCCTCTTCTATCTCTTGTTTCTCACACCAAGCATTACTCACATGAGCATAGAGTGATCACCGACCATTAAAAAACAACACCTTGGTCCGCCTCAGAGCGTAAGCCTCATACCATCCGAAAAAACTGGGACTTTGATGCATGTCAAGTAATGGAACGTAGGATGCCTCCACGAGTTTAATCCCACCACCCGGTCATTCCAACCACTATCACATCAGTTCACCAACACATTGGGCCGCCTCAGCGGGTAATCCCCACACCCATCCCGAAGTATGGGGACATTGATCAATGTTAATGCATGGTACGTAGGAAGCCTCCATTAAGCTCAATCCCAAAAACCAAACCATGGGGACCACCGTAGAGAGTAATCCCCACACCCATCCCGAACTATAGGGACCTTGATCCATGTCATGGCATGGTATGTAGGAATCCTCCACAAGGATGATGCCTCAAAACCCACCAACACCATGGGCTTCCTCAGAGCGTAAGCCCCAAATGCCACCTCATCTAGGTGGACTTTGATTCCCTACCACGGGAATACATAGGAATCCTCCACAAGGTTCATGCCCACTGTCCATCAGCACCCCATGTCCACCTTCACGTCAGTTTACCAACCCCATGGGCCGCCTCAGAGCGTAAGACCCAAATTCCACATGAAATTTGTGGAAATTGATTCCCTACCATGGTGATATGTAAGAAGACTCCATGAGGTCCATGCTCATTACTCTCATTTCATCCTGATCTCTCCCTCGAGCCCATGTGTCTCAAGAAGCTCATTCCCCAACCCAGAGGTTCCATTTCATCTAGGTCCCATCCACGCATCCATTCTCATGGTTCACCTCCCCAGGCGTACCATCGTCTCATCGAACTATGTGTACTTTGATTCCCTACCATGGGAATACGTATGAAGTCTCTTTGAGGCTCAATCCCAAAACTATTGTCACCCCATGATGGTTCCATACCATTCACCATCTAATTCATGAACCCTCCTTCACCCATCCTGATCCCCACCTAGGCCACCACATCCCGATGGAATCATGCCACCCCATTCCCTATTCAATTTAACAGCACTCGGAAAGCCTCCCATGTGTTGGCCCCAATATCGGCATTCCCTCTAGGGGGTTCCTCCATCTGATCCACTCTAATTTGTGTTCTGATCAGTCTGATCCGTCTCTCCTAGATGTTAAAATTGAAGCATACCCTGTGTTAACCATGGGAAGCTGAGGAAAACCCCGGTTACATTCCAAAATCATATTATTCCCCAAATTCGATGTGGGATTCCTCGGGCTTCCATGCCCTAGAGAATCCCAATAATAAGTGACAAAAGATAGACATACCAAAACCCTAGAGTCCAGACATGCCAGTGATGCCCAACATGACAACTCCCATAACCAAAGGTTATTGCCCTGACTGGACCCCTTGGAATGTTCAGACAGATGTAGTGTAATTAATTGGTGTTCCTAAAGATATGGTATCATGAAAAGTTTCATGAACAACATCTTAAATATATGAGAGAGACCCAGACTACGTGACGAGTTCCGAGGAGGAATCCAGAGAAGGAAGAACCAACATCCCATCATCCCATTTCGATCTAGGAGTAGATTTCCCTGAATAAGTAGTAGATGTCACCCACCTTTGGAAAGCTTTAATGTGAGGTAATAGCTTCGCGTACTCTACATGACAGATGCGTGCGCCCCGGAAAAAGCATCAGAAACAGAAATGGTGAACCCAACATGAAGGTATTCTCCTCAATAGAAAGACTAGTTATGATTGAGGCAACAATGGATTTGCATGTCACCAGACACCATCATCTGGACCCAGGCCCCACCAAGAAAACAATGGGCCTGACATGAAACTCGCCAGAAGTTGGGGCAGTTAGGACGTTGAGTATTCTATTCTTCAAAGTTGTCAGCATGGATCCCTCTTACTAGCCACAGAAGAAAGAATGACACTAGGGAACTGGTTGTCGATTTCTTTTCTAATCAATATTAATGAGTTCATCTCCCTACTTTCAGGAACCTGGTTATTGAAATCGGTACCCGATCACCACCTGCCCACCGGTGTAGGGGCAAGGGTAATATCTACACGGGCACCCTGCACAGTTCTTCCTCTTCAATGACAGCCTCAACCACCACGACTTCTGGGAACCCATACCCCCTATACCCATCATAAATTATCTAGTGAAGGGTAATTAATGGCCTTGTACATAGGTATGTGGAGGAGGGGATCATCCTCACCAGGGATATGCCCCACCTAGATCTTGAGGCGGTCATGCCTCGACGTCAACGCTGCCCCAAAGGGCCGCACAAGGAGCCACTTCTCCAAAACCCAACATTCCATTGTTTCAGGAGATTTCCCATGGAATGCCTTGACAACTCCCAGCCCTATGCCGATGAGGTAGGGGATGTCCGAGTTCGCCCGATCAGAGTCCCGCTTCATGGGCTCCCGGTGAGGTCTCCTACCAGGAAGCCTCAAAGACACCGCTCAGTTCCCATAGAAAATGTGCAGGTAAGCCATGCACCTAGACCACCATCTACAGTTCATCTTACTAGGTGTCAGCATCCGGTGCAAATGGAAGAGGACGCCCACCGTGGGGCATCAATGTCAGTGACTGCTACGGCCCGAGCCACCACTGACTCATATCCCCAACTCCCCACATACGTTGAGCTAGAGAAGTTATACTAGAAACCTGGATCAAGGACCCAACCACCCCATGTGTAGGCTTGGTTGACTTTCATGGTCTTCGACATAGGCGATGGCTGATTCGGACCAATATGTGGTAATGCCACCCATTGCAGGGGCCCACTCTTTTCCGCCATTATAGAAGGTGGGGCCCTCCATGCTTCTAGCCTTGGCATGGAGGTCTACCCTATGACACCTTCAACCCAAAAGAGGGTCTCCCACGTGATAGCAACACTCCGTATGGGGGTCTCTCCCATACTCACTACACTGGGTACAAGGTCACACCCTCGGCCACAGACTGCATGTATGGAGATATTGCACATCTGGTCACTCGCCAACATGGAGGTCCTCCCCATGTCCTCATTCCAGTTGATGAAGGTCCTCCTCACCCCAGCGATCGAAGAGGTGGAGTCCAACCTCACTTAACCGACACCTAGCATGGAGGTCCTCCCCGTTTCCCTTTCGGCATTTTCCCCGGTGCTCCTCACATCACTGCCCACCCTGGCGGGAGCTCCCTCCACCCCAACACCAGTATGACCAATGGTCCTCCTCATGCCGAAAGTGGGCCATTCCCCAAAGAGACACCTAGGGGAAGGAGAGTAGGTGGTCTTCTCCACAAGAGGAATTCTGGGGAGGGTTGGATAGGAATCAAACCAGTGCACATCTCGGACTCCAAGGATGAGTACGACTCCGCGCTAGAACACTCCCCTCGGTCCTCCGAGTCAAGGGCAAGGGCTGGAACGAGGTGCATCAGCCTCGTACTCCCGGAATTCAAGGTACATAGGATCCTTGTCTCCCTCCCAAGGTATATTCATAAGGATGAGAACTTGTAATTTCCTCAGGGACTGACCACAGAGTCGCCACAATCATCTCCGGAAGCACCCTCTGCCTCGACTAGAGACAGCAGATAGTTATTTGGGGGTCAATGGCAGAAGAGCCGCGACACATCTCACCATCGGAAGGTGCCAATTATTTTTCAAGATCTTTGGTCACCATTCCATCCTATCATGATATAGTGGCCAGGTCGCTAAAATCCTTAGAGGATAGCCAGAGGATTGGAGGCCATTCAGCCTGCTCGCCGTATTCTCCGTCGGTCGGCCTCTCGTCCCAGCGGTCTGCCTCAGTACTGCTACTGGTTCCTTAGCCACCCCAGTTGAAGAGTGGGGATATTAAGGGCCAAACCTTTAATATGAGATGAGTATCTTCTGTACTTTACTTTCATCGGACGACTTCCCTTATATGTTTTGGCTGGTTGCAGGACCAAATTTTTGTGTGTCGAAGTCTCTCACCCCAGAGGAGTTTGAATGTTTCCACCAGACCCTCTGGGAGACTCAATTCTGTCTTAGCCACCTGCAAGTGTCTTATCCCAGGAGCCATGTACACGTTGAATACATCGACGAACAATTATTTCTGGTTGATCTGGCTCCGCTCCCCATTGTCCTGCACCCTGAGTCACCTTGTCACCACATGGCCATCCAACAGAAATGCATTTAGAGTTTCCATGTACTCTATAAGGTTGTTAAGGAGGACACCCTCCATGTGCAAGTTTGTGGTTGGGGGAAGTACGTTGCCTTCATCATCAGTTCTATTCACCGGAAGCCCAACTCGCTAGGATACATTGAAGACATTCCACTGAGAAGAGTTGCAGTCAACATGGCCAATCACTTGGGAGGGGAAAACGAGCTGTAACATCATGATGGGAATGTCCTCCCTGAGGATGTGCCACCACTAGTGGACCCATTAGGGAGGATTACTCATCATCATAGAAACCTCTTTGGTATCCCTTTGCCCACTGAGGCATTGGTACTCAACCAGAACTCTGTTAAGGGAAAAGAGCACGACAGAGCTGTCAGTCACTCAGACCCCTCAGCTTCAGTGCAAAAGAGAGAGGAGGATCCTCAGAAGGCCACATTATGACACCAGATTTCATAGAAGAAGAAGATGGTCAATGATCTTCTGGATGAATGTGTTGCAGAGTTACGGCCCGATTACGGTGATCCTAGGCCAAGGCATAAGGGGCAGGGACAACTACTCCTTGGTGAGCTGCCCCTAGGCAACCCTGATCATGCGACACTCACAGACAGGATAGAAGCTGGAGCTCATGACAAGAGGGTGCAGTATGCTTCACCAAACCCTCCCGAATGGCGTGAAAATCCAAGGAACCCAGCTCAGGCTCCTCCAGCCGCCCAAGGGTCACTCCACTAGCTGCTCCATGAGACGATGAGCCTGTCTACTACATTAAAGAACCCAACAACGCGCTCATGGATAGAGATCCCCATCAAGATCGGGACCCACATCCAGATGATCAAATGGTGACACTCATCGCCTTCCTAGAGGGATTAGAAATGAAACAGGTGGTAATACAACCTGATGGCAAGCCACACCCGACATGGGAGGATGATATGCCCACACCCTCGTGATTCAGAAACCCCATCTTCTCCCCCTTTAATGGGATAGGGGACCCACCGTAGCACCTGGACCATTTCAACTCATGTTGTAGGACTATGATAGGGACTCCAATGCAATAAGATATTTCATGATCCGCTGTTTTGTTAAGACATTGGAAGGGCCCGCATTTGTCTGGTATAGCTAGCTCCTCGTCAGATCCGTGACTACCTGGAAGGACCTTCGCAGGAAATTCCATTACTAGTTCTGATCTACCACTATAAGATGACTATCGTAGAACTCTTTAAGTAAAAAAATTCCTGATGAGCGAGTCACAGACTCTATCACCCAATGGAAGGGGCACACGTACTCCCTTGACATGCCACTATCTCAGGAGACATTATTGATGATGTGCGTGGGGAATGTCAAGACGGATATGGTTCCCTCCCTGATCAATCAGAACTATTGTGGAGGGTTATGAGACTTCTTAGATAAGGGCCAGTGCCTTGAAGAAGCCCCACAACAGGCTAGCTAGGCATGTCTACTACCCCCTATAATCCCAGCAAGGAGGGCTGCCAGAGCCGAGCCTGCTACAGTGGCCTAGATAGGGGCCCCTAGACCACTGGAGTTACTACCAGTGGAGCCAGCTCTACCGCCCCACATAGGTCTGCCACCACAGGCACAACTTCTATCCCAGTAGTGACTGACTCAAAATCAGTAGGCGCCTCTGCGTAACTCACCACCAACACCTAGGTGAGATAATCAAGTTTCGCCTCCTCGGCAGACTCCTCTAGCACCTCATCAGTGTCTGGCCCCTATAGACCCCTTTCCGGACAGAAGAAATCATACCTACTCATTCACTGAGGATGAAGCCCCTGGTTACATCTGTAGGGACTTGGATCAGGGAATTGTACGACCGCCTGAGTGCCGAAATCCAGAAGAGGCGAATCTCAATGATCGCCCCAACTACTTCCCTTATCACTTGATCATGGGGAACACTCTTAGGAAATGCTATGTGTTCAAGGACTGGCTCCAAGACTAGATTGAAAACAACATAGTCAGGTTGGGCCCGACCCCGACATAAGTGGCAGGTGACTTTGTAAGGCCAGATAGAATTAGCGACAACGAAGGCGAGTGGAACCAGGTTTCTGGCCGCGGGAATCAAAAGTATGATGACTAGATGGCCCAAAAAGTGGTCGCCCATGACCATGGAATTATCTGTGCACTCCTGAATCAGCTGGAGCCTTCAGATGCTGCAACCACCACATCAGCATGATCCTCTCATCCAACCTCTTCCAGGAAGGGAACACATCAATGGCACCAAAAACAGAAATGTTTCATGCTAATTCCATCGTCGTCCCGCACTCTCAGTGAATTTATGCATCCAGATACGGGGATCCCTCCCATAATCTACCCATTGGTGGACAACTCTTCAAGTGACAATCAAGGGTACACTTAGGTTAACACCACTGAGTAGGTAAACCCCTATATGACACACAACGAGGGGGAGCGCCAGACGAAGATCCCCAACATCTCCAGCCAATGCCAACATTAGTGGAGCAGCGACCACATGGGTCGCCGAGGCATGATAGATGGCACCTCCAGCTAGGCCATGCATGCCACTGAGACCAGAAAGATGGCCCAGCACAGAACCCAGCATGCGCAACCACTTCACTCGTTGTGGAAAGGCCCACCTCTACCACTGTTTATGCTACTCGATCAGGTAGAACCACTTCAGTAGTGCCACAACTAGCTTTTCCCCGCTAAAGGACAATCTTAGTCAACTGGTCCTCATCTGGAAGCTACTTTTCGGGCTTTGATTACTGAGCAGTGGGATATACCTAGTACCAGTCAGCTGTAGGTCCGGCTGACAGGGCCCGCTATTCCTCATACCACAGAGTGGCTTCCTACAAGAAAAATTTCACGCCTGACATAAAAGAATGATGTTTTCAGACACCTCTCTAGCATCCCAGTAAGGATTTCCTTCCATGAATCTCTTCTCCTATCTCCATATATGCATGAATCACTCAATGAGGAATTAATAAGCCCCCTTTATTTTGAGACGGAGGTATCATCTAAAAAATACTTTCATGCAGAAATAGTTGATCATGTCGAATTCTCGGCCATCATTTCATTCTATGGAGAGGATGAAGGATACCCCATACAGGGGCACGTCTTCCTGTTGTACGTCACTGGCCAATTTAACGGCGTGGAGATTTGCTATTGTCTCATTGAAATTGGCTCTGGGATCAACCTTATCCCAACACGGACACTGCGGCAGCTGTGGATATCTGAGGATGACCTGAATCAATTAGATTTAATAATCTAGGGATATGACAGGATAGAGAAGACCCCGGTCGGCAAGAGCTTGTTTAAGACACAGTTCGGTGGCCTAGTTGCCAGTACCGAGTTTATGGTTGTCTCTTAGGACACCGCATAAAATTCATTGATGGGAAGGACATGGCTCTAACTGCACATGACGGTCCCCTCATCGTATCAACAGTGCCTCAGGTACTCCCTAAATGGTCGAGTAGGTGTACTCCAAGATGAGGCATCTCCTTTCGCCTCTTGTGAAGCTCATTATCTGGATGATGACTGTTATAAGAGCAAAGATAATCATGTCCAGGAAAGTGATGTTGAGTCGGTAACTGCTACGACCAACCCTTGGGTAGGCCGGAATGATTCCTATGTCTTTTTGATCCATCAGTTGGAGGCCACGACCCCTAATATGGGGAAATGTTTTATCTTTTCTGGGACAAGGGGGGCCATGATCCCAAATCTAGGTGGCATTGGAAGATAAATTCGTATTATTATATGATCATTTCTCCAGTTATCCTAGATCCTCCCACTCCCATTAGGTATCGGGACTTGCGGATCATTGCAACAACAGTATGTCCTATATGTCTTTTTTTTTCGGGCTGGAATAAGCTGGCTTCGGCCAACGCACCACTGCTACATTGATATTATCATGTGTGGCCCTTTAGGCTGAAGACTAGATTGGATCAGGTCAAAAACCTTCGTCGCTATGGTCTCTACAGTTCCGGAGTTCCCTAATGCAATAAACACTACCGCTCGAGTAGGTACTAGCCTCCCGTCAGGTTCTCCCATCCTAGAGGAAGATTCTCCTGCTAAAAATCCTTCCTCTACAAGCGAATAAGAGTATATGAAGGATGCCCCTGCCTTTGAAGAAGGTGTCTTTTCCACGGTCGATGAGATGGTATAGGTGAACCTCAAAAGCGAGGTAGACCCGAGACCCACATTGATCAGTGCCGCAATTCCCCCCGAGGAGCAGCAGCAGTACGTAGGCTTCCTTAAACAGCACCGTAATGTGTATTCCTGGACTTACAACAAGATGATAGGACTAGATCCTTCGGTAGCCTCCACCGCCTCGGTCTTCCAGCAAATCATCATGGGTTCAAAAAACCTCCCAAAAAGATGCATCCTTCCCACAGTTCCACGGTCTAGGCCAAAGTTGGTAAGCACATCAGGGCCATCTTTGTTTAGAAGGTCCAATACCCCAAGTGGTTGGCCAAAATTGTACAAGTTAGGATGATGAATGGACAGATCAATGTCTGTATCGACATCCATGATCTCAACCACCATTGTCTTAAGGATGATTTACCCCTTCTAGTGACATAATTTTTTATTGATGCTACGTCTGGGTTCTAAGACCTCTCTTTCATGGATGGTTACTTCGGGTATCATCAAATACGGATGTCCCCTAAGGACGAGGTGTCCACAACCTTCAGGGCACCCGAAGGTACTTTATGTTACAAGGTTATGTCCTTCATCTTGAAGAATGAAGGATCCAATAATCAGTGAGCCATGCATCACATATTAAATCCAATCATCAGGGATTTGGTGGAATGCAATGTGGACGATTTGGTGGTCAAATCTCACCAGTTCCTAGACCATCTCAAGGATCTTCAGAAAGTGTTTGGCTTCCGCCGTTCCTGCCACCTGAAGATGAACCCATTAAAGTGTCCTTTTGAGGTCACCTCTTGCATGTTCCTTGTCTTTGTGGTCTGGAACCGGGGCATCGATATCGACCCAGAGAATATCAAGGCAATTAGATAGATGCCTCCCCCGAGTAATATTTGGCAGCTTCAAGGTTTCCAATCCCACATCACCCACATATGCCAATTCATTTCAAATTTTACTGGAAAGTGTAAGCCCTTTTCCCGGATCATGAAGGAAGGCTATGCTTATGAGTGGGATGAGGAGTTCTAGACCGCCTTTGAGGAAATCAAGCAGTATCTTCTCCAGCCTTTGGTCATGATGCCACCCATCTCTGAGAAGCCGCTGGTCCTCTATGTCACTGCCTTGGAATGATCTCTCAGTGCCCTTCACGCCCAGAAGAACAATGAGGGGATGGAACATAGTCTCTACTACATAAGATGCATGCTTCTCAATAAAGAGACCATATAATCCCTCATCGAGATGAGATGCCTCGCACTGGTATTTGCGGGACAAAAAATGGCAACATTACCTGCATCACCATGAGGTATAAATATTTTCTTGGGTACACCCACTAAAGTATATTTTGAATCTCCCCATTTTGACCAACCATCTAGCACATTAGGCGGTAATCCTCTAGCAGTTCGATATCAGGTTTGTCCCTCAGAAGGCTATCATGGGACATGCATTGGAAAATTTTCTAGCTACCCATCCAACTCTCGATGACCGGTCTTGGACCTGGATTTCCCTAATGAGGAAATCCTCTTGTTAGATCCTACCATCCCATGTTGGAAAATGAACTTTGATGGCACCAACCAATGCCCCACCAGTAGGAGGATCAATGATCCAAGTCCCAATAGAGTAGGCCTAGGTATCGTCTTTATTACCCGGGCGCAAGCCGTTCTTCCATACACATTCCTATTGTCAGAAGGCTGCACTAACAATGAGACAGAGTATCAGGCCCTCATTACTAGCCTCAAGCTGGCCCTCGAAACCCAAGTTCCCAATTTTCATGTGAAAGGGGACTCTGAGATAGTCATTAAGCAGGTCAATGGCGACTATGTTGTCAGAAATCCAGAGCTCGTACAATTTTTAAAATGAACTCTGTAGATAATGGCCAAGTTACCTTCTCGAGTAGAGGCTACCAATGTCCCTTGGTCACAGAACGGTTGAGAAAATGCCTTTGATAGCTTAGGAGCACCACATACAGAGCCCAAATAGGATTATTTTATTTTCCATGTGGCACATTAGAGAGTTATAGCTCCTATTACCCTCTATGGCGATGATGTCACATAGGTAATCCATATTACCATCAGCACCTCCGCGTCAGGACCCTCAGGTCGTCCAGATGCAGTGATCGGAATGATTGCCGATTGGAGGACACCCTTGGTTGAATACCACTAACACGGTAACCTCCCATTAGACCGGGCTGAGCATGAACGAATCTGATTCCACGTGCTGTTGTATACCCTTATGAGTGGTCCCAGTCTTGACCAGATCCTCTACAAGAAGAGGGTTGATGATTTTCTCCTCCATTTCATTAAAGGGGTTGAGATTCCATAGGTCATTAAATATGTTCAGACAGGTTCCTGTAGTTCCCATCAGGCTGGGCCAAAACTGTCACACTAGATCCCGAGATTATGGTATTTTTTCCCCTCCATGATCGATGACTGCATCGAGTTATCCAAGAGCTGCCATGTGTGCCAAGTTCATTCTAACATTGTGCATCGGTCACCAGATCCTCTCCACATTACCAAGTACTCTTGGCCCTTTACAGTTTGGGGATTGATGGAATAGGACCATACCCACCAGCAATGGCTCTCCAATGCTAATTTATTCTGACCACTATGGATTTCATTTCCATGTGGGTAGAGGTAAATCCACTCAAGGATGTCAAGGCAAGTTATATCTTTGACTTCATAAGTTCCAATACTATCCATCGGTTTGGGCTTCCTCACGCTATCCTCATCGATAACGACACCAAATTCCGAGCAACTGAGTTGAAAAAGTTGTATTCTTAGTAAAACATCTATTCGAACTATACCTACAGCTACCATGCAAAGGAAAATGGGTAGATCGAGGCATTCAAAAAAACCCTCTCTAACATTCTGCAAAAAATGGTTGGTCAGTACAAGAAGAGTTGGCCATATAAGCTCCCCAACGCCCTCGGGGATTATCAGACGATGACTCATAATTCCACTCAGGTGACACAATATTCCCTGGTGTATGGCACTGAGGCTGTCCTACCCACCATGGTTCAGCAGCCCACATTGTGGACAATGGTCTATGACCAACAAGCGACATAGAGAGTGGATGAAATTCATCTTGCTGAATGGGAAGCACTTGAAGAGAATAGGCTCTGTGCCCTACACAATCTAGAAAGGAATCACAGTAGGATGGATTGAGCCTTGAACAAGAAGGACCACCTTCACTCTTTCCTACAAGGCGAAATGGTGATGGCTTTGAAAACACCAATTATTCCTGGTAGGAAACCACCAAAGTTGGAGCCCAGATGGAAAGGACCATTCATTGTTCATAAGGTTTATCCCAATGGAGCATACTCCCTGGTTACCATGGACGGTGAGTGTATAACCCCTCCAACCAATACCATGTTCCTCATGACATAATTTTCCTGAGACTGATGTCCTGCATGACCATAAACTGGATGGTCCTGCATGACCCTAAACTGCACGCTGATCCTGCACGACCATAAACTGCATGCCAGTCCAGCATGATGTTAAACTGCACTGTCATACATGACGTTAATATGCACATTCAAGAACTACATGTGGCTTGATTCCAATCCTTACAGGATATGTAAGACTGCCTGAACATTTAGGTTTCAGGTGCAGTACCGTCTCTTAGAGATCTCCCAGTCACCTTGGCCCCTTGGTCTGTTCCCTTCCATGAGAGGGATATGCAGGTGTGTTATAGAGTTATTCCATCCTTCTCATTGGGTTTTGGAAACGATGCCATGCCCCCCTTCTCCTGGCAGTTTTCCATCTCATTGCTACTCTCGAGTTGAGCCCATCGTCCCTTTTAAGTGGCTCACTGATGTGTCAAAGATTACTCTGGTCTAGGACCTGGAGTGTCAAATTCAACATGGGCATGTTCCATTCACATTTCAGGATTCATATACCCTATCATTTGGGCCCCCATTATCTTTCACACCCGAAGGGAACCCCAAATTGACATGGATGCTAGGCCTATGGGCTCTCCTACAATTACGGGCCAATGCCCCTGGGGGTTTCAGACAACAAATCGATACAAGTCCCACATTGTGAAGATGGTCAATGATCGATGCTCATTTGTTTGTCCCCGTTTTAGGCTTACACGACATGGATGCTATGTTGCGAACATGGTAAGCAGTAATCCTCCGTCGCCACACTAGTACCTTCTGGACCTGAATCATGGTTACATTATTCACATCATGTTCCACCCCATCATGTTTAGATAGAATTTCAGCACTGCTGGCAGTATCCCTCATTGCACCTCCGCACGTCAGGGGGAAAAAGCTGCAATATGGCATCCTTCAAGGCTCCCAGGACCCGCTCTCTAAGACTATAAACTAAGATATTCTCTATGAACTATGAGCGACTCAATTCTCATCCTCATGGGATATGTAGGATCACCTAGACATCATGTTTTTGGGTCCAGACCAACTAGGAGCTAGCTTCTCCTACCCCTTATCATCTGAACCATACTAGCCTCTTATCTTGAGGATCCTTTTCCCGGAATTGTGCACGGTGATGATGTGGATCTCATACTCATTCACACCGGGTATGCTTCATCATGTCCTGCACGTTCCTTCATGTCGATGCCATATGACTTTAAACTGTGCTATCTGGTCCTATCACATGACCCTAGACTATGGTAACAGCGTCCCAACTACATGATGAAAAATGGCACTGCATTGTGACGATTTCATTATAGGGGACATCGCGTTGGGTATCTGTCATCCACCATACCATTTGTCCATGCCTATATACAGCTTGATTTTTGTGACAATGCTGAGAATTTATACCCCATCTCTGTTTCTTCACAAAAAAACTATTCTCCTTAATGTAAAAATAGGATACATCAAATACAGGTTCTTTTGGTGTGAGGTCCATACCCACACGCCCATTTCATCCTTTGCACTAGTAACTTACCATGCCTCTCTCCAGAACTACATATGGCTTGATTCCCATCCATATGGGATACATAGGAATTCCCGTGAGCTCTGTTTCTAGGCCCATCCTGGCTTTCGTGTTTGGTCCCTTGACCTAAACACTTCCCCAAGGAACACATGGTAATCTGGACTTATGTCCTCTCTCACATCGGATTTCATAATCACCTAACCATGTTTTCCCTACATTCCTTACCGATCCATGGTCTGAGTTCTATGACCTTAAACTAAGACCCTCTATAGAACTACATATGGATTGATTCCCATACTTATGGGATACGTAAGATTGCCCAGAAATTTCATCTCGGGTCCAGCCTCGGGAATCAAAGATCCCATCCTTTCTCACCATCGGCCCCTTGGCCTAACTCCTCGGGGAGTTGTGTAACTGCATCATTTGCCCTGAAATAGTTTGGGATGCCCCATAATGACATTGGGAAGTGAAGGTTCCTTCACCAATGAGGTCCTATATCAAAATGAGAATTATCCATGATCAAATTAATGTTCTCTCCTAATGTGCATCCACCACGGTGGAGTAATTTCAATATTGTTGGATTCTGTTCGAACAAACCACCACGTAAAATTCAACGATTTGCATTACCTTTACTCGGACCCTCATCCTCTTTCATGACTAAAGGTTCAATCTAATGACCTGGTCTCATGCCGCCTTGGATCACCTAGCATCCAGGGCTAACAACCCAAAATAATATGGATGGCACATTGATTTAGGTCTCATGTTGCGAACATTATCAATGGTCGACCCTCATTTTGTATCCCTATTTCAGGCTAACACAATTGGAATTCTGTGTTTTGAACACAGTCAATAGTTTCCTTTATCACCATGCCCCTACCATAGTTTTCCGAGTTTGGGGTAACATGATTCACATTCTTCATTATCCTCTGTTTAGACTGATTCCAATGCCCCTCGCATTGCACCGCTTGTGAACTAGAGCACGTAGAGAAGATGATACATCGATCGGTCTGAGGTCGCCTTCCTTTGATTGAGCCTCTATATTCTCCTAGAAAATCCAGATTTGAATCATTAATGTCTGGAGCTTGGTTGACTCTCTCGCGATCAAACAATGTAATAGTACGAGCATCCCTTATTTCTCACATCTGGTATAGCCCACGTGAGCTTAGGAATGGATTGTTATTTATTTCAGGATTATCGTAGATCATGTTAAACTAAGGTAAAAAGTAAATAAATTTGTCCATACATACAATTTAAAATAATAATCAGTAAGGCAAAATAATTTTATGGGTTCGGCCTAAATAGGGCCCTTAAGGGTCGACTTCTTGGTTAGATTGTTCCAACGCCTCTACCTTTTGACTGGTGGCCTCCAAAACTGCATCCCCCCCAATCACCCTCTCTTCATCAGTGGCCGCGAAGTGCAGTTCGTTGACCCTTGCCCATTCCCATGTTTGTTTGGTCTAAAGTTCAGTCATCCAAGGACTCGATTACAGCAGTTGCTCTTGGGCGTTTTCCAGCTGGTCCCTTAATAGATCCACACGCTCAGATCAATTTGCGATGAATATTTCCTTTTCTTTAACCTATTCTTTGAGGTGTCGGACCTCCTGATCTTCCTTAAAAAATGCTCAGGCACTCCCCGACTCCTCCCAACACTGAGTGACGTCAGAGCACAGGCAACTGTCACACATATTCTCGGCCATGTATTCACAGTCCTTCAGGTGAAGGTGTTGACCATCTTCCCCTCTAGCACATAGGAAACACAGACATATGGGGAGTGATCCCATCCGCTTCAGCCATTCCATCTGAGGCTGACTGAGAAAATGCCTGACACACTCCCACCCTTTGTGACGCGTTATCCGGCTCTCCTCGTCCGCTTCCGAGTCTGAATCATCAATTTCTTCAGGATCAGCTGGATGATAGACAAGAAAAATTCCCAATAGGATGGCATTAGGGTATTCTTTGGATATTCCTCCTAGGGGGTTGGGATCATCAGCATTTGATCATCCTTCATATCTCGCCTCAACCCTAGTGGCACCTTCGTCAACTTCTGGCCCTACCCCGATGGTAGTTCCACTAGTATCCACCGCTTTATGCTCTCCAATTTTCGGGGCTGACTCAATTTGGGAATCATGACCTAGATAGGGAGGTACTTTTCCCACTGACTCGCTCGTGGATTGTCTGGGCTCATCAGCTAGATGAGCCTCAAATGCCGTGATCACTGTACACACAAGGTGCACCCGAATAAATTGAGTTCTCTGACAGTACGTATCGGTATCGAAGCAAGGAACTTATAGGAACCCATAGAGATAGCCTCTAGTGTTCTGGCCACTACAGGAGATGTCATGGCGAGAGATCATTCAATGCTCATCGGTTCAATAATAGGCATTGGTACCCCACATTGTTCCATTGGAACTTCCCCCCTCCTTCAGCTGGAGACTCTTGATCAGCACTAATATGCTCCTGATTAATATAAGGTGGGTGGATTAATGATTGAAAAGAAGAGCATATACATGAGAATGATAGATAAAAGTTAAATAATACCTCAATTAGATCATTCACATCCACATCAGAGCTGAAAATCTCGCCACTCTCCCAGATACTCCATTGGTGGGACACCCCCGGAGACCCTTCACCTTCAGGCTCCTCTTCCCCTTCACATTCTCTTTATACCTCCACCTCTTCTGTCTTGCAACCCTCCAACTCATCATTGCTATCATCATCCCTTGATGACATAGTTTCCAGATCATGCTCCTGGACAAGCATCAATTTTACCATGAAAGGTGGCTTCACATGCCATCCCTATTGGCGTGCGTACATGTCCATGGCTATCAGATGACCATGCCATCGATGATAGTTAACTCTGTCGACAACCCTAACAAGACCAACTTCTGGTAGTTGTATTCCATCTCACACTATCTTCTCCCAGAGGGCATCAGTACTCACCGACTACCACAGGGTTAGCCAAGCTAACCATAGCACTAGGGAGATTGCGTCCTGAGAAGGTTGAAGCAGATATCTTATTTGCATCCTGTGAAGTTCTCTAGCTGCTCTGTGGGACCCTTCTCCCCTAGGCGATGAGGGCATGGACACTCCATGCGACGTCCCCACTACTGAGGTCCCAGCCTGTGCATGCCCTATTGTCCGATGGGCTTCTGGCCTTCCCCCTCTAACGGTACTCTGCCTACTCTCTCACCACCCGGTTTCAACACTGACAACCTTGAGTTGCCGAACTCGCTTCCACAAAAGCCCCTCAGGGTATGCCATGGTCAAATTTTCAGCAAACTCGGTTGAGAGGCCAACATCAACTCTGGTGGGAGGAAAGGTGATGACGTCACTGGAGCCATAGGTCGTGAACATCAACCACAGTTGACGAAAAACACATGGATGAATTTCTTCCGAGACATCTGAGTATAATTTTTTCGGCATCTGCTGAAGGCACCCAAGCTACCTGGTGAACCTGGATGACACATAAGGCTCACAGATGAACTTCCCATCTATCCAGGCCATAAGCACCCCAACTCGGACACTCTGGAAATACTCCTCCTACTCCAGTGCGCCTTTCCCATTGTCTATCATCTGACCAGTCAGTGCGGGGAATGGGATGAATGTGAAGCTGGGATGGTTACCGATTATGATCCTTACTCCCTCCTCACTGAGCGTCAGCGGCATGACCTCAGAAATGTTCAGTAGGGAAGGTCGTAAGCCATTACATTGAGAACAGATGGAATTTGGGAAGGTGTATCCACCGCAATGAGCTACAAGGTGGCCATAGAAGATCTGGAAGGGGCCACATATTCTCCTAGGTGACCCCCCTTGCGAGATGCGTCCCAAAATGGCATAAAAACGATCCAGCATGGGGACCCCCGAATTGAATCATGGGTTGGTGTCCATGATTCCAGCCATCACCAGGGTCGCTGGACGGACTCCCATTCTTATGTCCCTCACCGGCAAGAGCCACCCTCTCAGGAATGTGGCGAAAAAACTAGAATACAAAAAATTCGGGTCCCGACTCTCGTTTATGCTGTATCCCCATGACCGGTAGTGGCCTGCCTCCAGGATCCTCCAGTATGATCCACTCTTACTCATATGTGCTACGGTTGGACACTGTCTCCCCTACTCTGGCATCTTGACTCCAGATCCCATTTAAGGAATATTCTTAACTAGTCCTTATATGCGATGTCATTTAAAAAATCCAAGATCCCACCCTCTCCTTATCTAGCACTAGAAGATGCCACGTCAGTATTGGTGTTCTTGGTATGTCACCCCATGTGCTCATTTTTGGAAGAAATTAATCATATTTGTGGCTATCCAAAGGTATCCCCCCCGATACAGTGAATGTCCCAGAGACTGATACTGAATTCACCATGATTGATATGGAAGGTGTTGGTATCAGGGGACCACCGAGTGAATACCTCTGGCCCGAGCTTGCGCTGGTGGTAGAAGAGAAATTGTGATGTCCACACCGCCTCGAATAAGCCAATATGCCACAGATCAGCCCCATATTAGTCACATGTATGGAGAAGCTAGTACGCCCAGGCCCATTAGTAGGTGAAATTGCCTCTAGACCGTAGGTCCTATTCCTACAGCTAGCCTTTAGCCTTGTCAGTAATGCCCTGATGGAAGGTGCTTGCATAGAGGTTCGGGGAGCTCTCCGCAATAGAGTCACTACCTAAAATTTTCCTAATCCTGGGATTAAGGACATAAACATCCATATGTATGTTTTCCCATGCAGGATGGCCATTGTTGGTGATGTTTTATCAGGGAAGGTCATCCTCATGGGTCACCAATGACGGTGTTGTATCCACCTGGAAACCCAGAAAAGGGACATCCTCTAGGATACCGAAGTCCCATAGAGGCAAATTTTTGGACAGGGTGTACTCCTTTTGGGTGGGGGATAGAATATTGAAAAGGGTCTGGTTATTAGAGACAATCATTTTTGCGCCACACACCTCTGGGCTGGCGACCATTGAAGCCCTTCGAGCAGCAGCTTCTCCCTCATCATCCCGGTTTGCGGCCATCATCTTCTGGAAAGTGCTCAATTAGCTAGCGCAAAATATGAGAGGGAGGCACGAAATTTCAGTGGCTATCGCGAAATATCAGACAAAGGCATAAAAAACCCCAGGTTTGCGTGTGAAACAGCGCCTGATCATAGTGGAATTAAGTGCACCTAGAGTGGTTTTCGTGCATGTTTGGAAAAATTTTCACGCACGAGAGCTCAGATCCTGTCGCGCGAGAATGTTCGAACAGACCATGGGACCCGTGGATACTATTATAGGCAATGCCTGCTTTGTGCCCGCACAAAAAGTGGATTTCACGCCTTCTTGAGTTTTGCGCCCGCCTAGGACTTTTGTGCGCTGCCTTGGTATTTTGCACGCAATGACCCCACAGTGTTCTGCCATTTGGCGTTTACCTCATAATCTAACAATTGTGACCCCTCATCGATCCAATTCCGATGGGGGAAATTGTATATGCCCAAAAAATTCTCAAGTGGGGAAGAAGGTTTTCAAATGTCAAAGGGAAGTCATATTTGAATTAAGGGACCTAGTACGGGGGGCCCAGAGGAGGCACACAAAAAAAAATCAAACATGCGTGAAAAAATAATGCCTCACGTGGAATGTTCTATGATTCATGAGAGTTATGCAACATGGTAGTGAAATATTTCGCGCCCCACCCCACGCAGTTGTCATTTTGCGCCGCCACCCCTAGCACATAATTATATTGCGCTAACCTGTTTTCCACATCCTCGAACGTCTATAAATAGAAGGCCACCCGATTCAATTTACGGGCTAAATAATCTGAACTGGCTCTCATGTGCGAAATTGTCCTCCCGCTCATGCAAATATGAATTTCAGGTACAGTTCTTTTTGCACCAAGTCGCATCAGGGTCTGCCTTCGTGCAAGACATCCTTGGTTTAATACTAAATTACAATCGCTTCGGGGTCCACCACTTTCATGCAATCCATTCCAGTTGTGTGCATGCCATCCAATTACATGATATCACCTTCAATTGTGGGCACCCCAGTCCTTACGCACGGCCTCTCCCATTTTCGCCCAATTATTCTTCTTTTCTTGCAATCCTTTCAGTTTCACCCAAATCCTCGGCTCCATTTTCGCACTAATCCACAATTATTTCACGCTAGACCAGTGTTTTTCACACAAGGATACTTATTTCACTCACAATCCTCAAAGGTTACACACAATTTGCTAAGAACCCTCACCTTGGTATTCCGTGGGCATTCCTCTATGTGTGTATGCAATTCTCTTCTCATGGATTCCATTCGCGGGTGTCTCTCACCCCCAAGCATCCACATCATGACTCGTTTTCTTGTAGGACCTTCTAGGCTCGTACGAAGTAACTTCAATGTCCCATGGATGGTTATTCACATTGCATTTCTTCGCCTTATGCTTCTTCACATAGTCAAGCTAACAACTATTGCTTATTTGTATAAAAACGCTAATCTGGACCCCTTGATGGTTTGTTCCATGATACCCCTTCTCCATGATGTTGCTGATTCCTTCCATTCCACAAGGAGTAGAGGGTACCAGTTATCTAAACCCTAGGGGTGTGGAGTGCACCCAACTCGTCCGACATGCATGACATTAAACTGCCATGAACCATTGTCCTTAGCACATGATGTTAAACTGTGTCCTCATCCCGTTCCACACATGTAGGCCCCCCACCTTGGGAATTTTCCACACCCACTAATCTAAACGGGGATGGGATCACCCCTTATAGGGGATGATATCCACCTTATTGGATGGGCGTTTGTCTGCGGAGAAAGGGAATCCACCTTGGTGTAAGCCCCTAGCTTTCCTTATAGGAGTTAGCATCTCTGCTCCTCCTTTCATCTTTGTTCCCCTTGGCCAGCGTAGGGTGTGGAAGGGAAAGGTGATTCTCCTTTCATAGGTACCGAGTCCCTATCCTACTGTGCTTTGTGACCCTCAGGACTCCATCCTGGAATAAGTCCCGACTTCTTGGGATACTAAACATTCATAATCCCCTCTTTCCTCTTTGGTCTACTCCATGTGTAATCCCCATTCTATATCCCACAGACGAACCTTTCATGATGTGATCATCAGGTATCTACTATCTGTTGTTTCTCACACAAATCATGACTCACGAGAGCTTAGAGTGAGCACCAACCATGACAAAACAACACCTTGGGCCGCCTCAGAGCGTAAGATCATTACCATCCCGAACTACGGGGACATTGATCCATGTCAACGGATTATATATAGGAAGCCTTAATGGGGATCACGCCTACCACCGAGTCATTTGGACCACTATCACATCGGTTCACCAACACCTTGGGCCACCTCATAGTGTAATTTCCATACCCATCCTAAAATACAGGGACATTGATCCATGTCAAGGCATGGTACATAGGTAGTCTCTACAAGGTTCAAGCCCCACAACCCAAATAGTTGGGCTGACTCAGTGTGTAATCCACACACCCATCCCAATCTACGAGGACTTTGATCCATGTCAATTCATGGTACATAGGAAGCCTCCACGAGGTTCAAGCCCCACATCCCACCAACACCTTAGGCCGCCTCAGAGCGTATGCCCCAAATCCCACCTGAACTACATGTACATTGATTCCCTACCATAGGGATACGTAGGAAGCCTCTACGAGGTTCAATCCCACCATCTATCAGGACCCCAGGTCGACCTTCATGTCGGTTTACCGATCCCATTGGATGCCTCAGAACGTAAGCCACAAATGCCACCTGAACTACATGGTCTTTGATTCCATACCACGGGGATACGTAGGATGTCTCCATGATGTCCAAGCCCATCACTCCTATCTCATCCTGTTCTCTCCCTCGAGCCCATGCGTCTCGGGAATCTCATTCCCTATCCCATAGGTTCCATTTCTTCCAGGTCCCATCCACACATCCAATCTCATGGGTTGCCTCCCCAGGCATCCCATCATCTCATCGAACCACGTGGACTTTGATTCCCTGCCACAAGGATACGTAGGAAGTCTCTTTGAGGCTCATGCCCAAAACTATCATCACCCCATGATGGTTCCATCCTATTCACCATCCAATACAAAGATCCTTCCATCACCTATCTTGATCCCCACCTAGGACACCACATCCTAGTGGAATCATTACACCCCATTCCATGTTCTATTTTACAGCACTCGGTACGCCACCCACGTGTTGGCCCCAATCTCGGAGTTCCCTCCAGGGGTACCTCTATTTGATCCACTCTAACCAGTGTTCCGATCAGTCCGATCCATCTCCCCTGGGCGTGAAACTTGCGGCATACCCTGTGATAAAAATAGGAAGCTGAGGAAAGCCTCGGATACATGAAAATGGCATATGATTCCCTGCATTCTATGTGGGATTCGTTGGGCTTCCAAACACTTGAGATACCATATAATAAGGGTAGAAAGACAGAAATTCCAAACCCCTAGCGTCCAGAAAGGCTAGTGATGCCCAACATGACTACTCCCCTAACTAAAGGTTGCTGCCCTGACTAGACCCCTTGGAATGTCCTGAAAAAAGTAGTGTAATTAACTAGTGTCCATAAAGATATAATGCTAGGAAGAGTTTCATTAAAAATGTCTTAAATCTATGAGGGAGACTCAGATTAGGTGACGAGATCCAAGGAGGAATCCACGGAAGGAAGAACCGACATCCAATCATCCCATTTTGATCATAGAGTATAAGTCCTTGAATAAGGAGAAGATGCCGCCTACCATTGGAAATAGGGAATGTGGGGTAACATCTGCGTGTCCTCCACATGAAGGATGTGCGTTCCCTAGTGAAAGTGTCAGAAAGAAATGTGCACATGAATGATGTTATAAAATTTTAATGGATGATATTGTATGAAGGTAGAAGATTTGTTAAATTTAATTAAATATAAATATTTAGTAAATATAATATACGAACACTAAATCCTTCATCTTTAATTTATATGGGTGGCGATGATGGAGAATGAATTGCATTATTTCTCTAGTGGTAGTTCTCCATACACATGACCAATGGTTTCGTTTCCCATTTTAAGGAAGCGGTTAGGGATAAATATTATTCCATCAGTATGATTACCTATTAATATATATGAGATACTAATTTAATTATATTTAAATATTATATGATACAATTAAAGGAATATAATTAATAAATTAAATAATTAAATAACTCAGGCAAGATGTTGTCCTTCTCTTAGAGGAATCTAATTTGGATATATTTTTTAGTGGCCATATGCTTGGTCTTTTGGGAAATTATGACTAACCAAAATATATCTAAGGATTATAGAGAGATACTTTGGTTTGTTATGTTTCATCCAAATGTCCTGTGAGGATAGAATAAGTGATGAGAGGAGGTTCCATTTTATTAGTGAGGAGTGAAATTTTTTATTTACCAAAGACTATTCAACAATGGGAAGTCACTACTATGGAAAGTGCCTAAAATATTATAAATAAGAGTTTTTATGGTTGATATGTTCAATAAAAACTTCCAACATTAAAAATAATCATTTTCTATACATGATATTTTATTTACCTATAAGGCTAGTCAATTTTACCATTTTTGTTTTTCTCAAAGGAAACTAATTTATATTGTTTTTAGTTTAAATTATAACAAAAATTATGTTTACCCTATTAAATAATATTATGTAAATGTATTTTAATTTTTAAATCCAATTTATCAAATTAAAATCACATAACTGAGAAATTTTAATTTTAAATTATACTCACAAAAAAATGTCAAAAAATGATTTTTCAAGAAATTAATTCTCTATGATGTAATGATATTATATTACCTTTATTAATAAATATTTTATTTATATGAACAAAAAAATCCTATAAAAATTGATAATAAATGAATTTAATTTTAATCATTTCATAATGGGGTTATTATAAATAATTAAAATGGATAAACATTATTCATTTAATTTTTTTATTGAAATGTACTTTTTTTACACATAAAAAATATCTTATACCAAAATCATAAAGTTAGTGAATGAAATGAAATTAATTTAATTATTATAGATAAAATGGTTAATATTTGATATTATTTACAAATAAAAAATATAATTGAACTGTTAAATTAATTAATTTAATGTATATAAATTACATTATTGGAAAATTGATATTTTTTTATTATTCAATTAATATAATACACTTCATAAATATTAATAATGTTAAAACTATTTTATTTTTCATCGGATGATTTTAAAAGTTATAATCTTATTTTATAATAATATATCTAAATATTTTATAAAGAAATTATATTATTTTTTCAGTGGAATCATTTTGAGTGAATATTTATTATAGAATAGAAAGATATTATTAAATTATTTGTGCTATTTTATTAATTATTTAGAAATAAATTTAAATTAAGTGGTACATTTATATATATTATAAAAATTATTCTATTATATAAATATGTTCCATTGTAATTGATAAGTTATAATTGTAATATAGTTCATATTTCATTTAACCTCGACATTTTTTGTCATATATGTTATCAAATATAATGGTATTATTTAAAAATCATCATGTATTATAATGTTCAATCTTATCAATTCCAATACTAGAATCCTCTATCCATTAAGTTGTTTAATGACCCCATGAATAGGGACGTATAGTAGGATAATACTAAAAATATCATTGAATTATTAGTGAATTTTAATTTTTTATGGAGAAGTGTGAACCAATTATGATTATGAGGCATAGTAAGAGGTGGTAGAATGTGCTATTCATGTTGAGAAAACATGAGGATAGTGACTGCAAGGAAATGAATTCCATATTTATCTATAGTCCATCCTATAGCCAATAAATATTTAAAATATTATGGTTTGTCTCTCTATTTATTAGGGTGATCTATCAGTGATAGAGTATGAAAATTGTTTTAATGATTTATTCTATTTGGATTCTATGTCTATGAAAAATGAATACTTTTCTTCTCATAGATTAAATATGGTATTATCATCATACATTCATCCACATGTTTTCATATATAATAATTCCACATTTTTAATGGAAGGGTAATTTTAATTGATGGACAAATTGATATAGTTTTGATGAAAATAATGGGGATCTTCCCAATTTACCCAATGCCAATATTAGTGTCTCATAAGGAAATAAGGTTATTTGATAGGAGACAAGTAGATGTGGCAGTGGAAAATCTTAGTGGTGACGTTGCTCTACACCATTTTTAATATCCATATGTGTTCCTTCTACATTATAATAATATGGAATGATATGTAAAACAGAGAATAATGTTCCCATGCATATAAACATATAAAGTTCTTGTGGTCACCAAGGGAATTTGCAGTTTTTCATTAGGATCTATCTACACCTTTTTAGTATCTAGTTTTTGTGGATAAAGATATATAAGTTAATACAAACCATGAGTGTGAATCATCCTAATTAAAATTAATTCAGAATTAAAATTAAACTAGGTTAAATTTTAATCCAACATACTAATAGATAATGTGAGTGTGTTGTTTAATAATTTATATTGTGGAAAAATTAATGAATAAGAAGAACATAATATTTATAGTGGATCTGATAACTAGAATAATATTACACAGTTATGTTTTCTCTATCATAGAGAGAGTAGGTGTGGCCACTAAAATAATGAAAGAATAAGCCCCTTACAGGTGAAGAGTAAAACCTAGTCTATTGAATAGGATATACTATTACATTTCCTTTTATGGATAAATGTAAAACTAGAGGTTTTCTACGTTTTATCCATAACCTATCACATTATTATTTTTATAAATAGTAACTTTTATGATTTCATGTTCATTGATTGGAAATAAAAAGAAATGCCTTTCAATGGATGCATAAAAATGAGTTGATATAAGGAATTAAATATACTTCCAATATAAAATAAAACAATCATGGATCCTAGAATACATTTGTAAAGAAACATGGTTATAATAATAAACATTATATATTTTATTGTTAACAATTAACAAGGGAATGATTTGAAAAACTAGAAGTGATTTATTAATTTAGATTAAATGAATCATATTTTTCATTTTTTCCCTCACATTTATCAATATCATACATCAACATTTATGTCTATTAAAAATATTTATGTATAATAAAATTTTAAAAAAAATTCAGAAATGTTATTCATGTTAGTGTTTCATATTTAATAGAGGATAATGGTAATTTTATTGTAGATGTTTTATAATTGCATGTCACAAAAAAAATTTACATTTTAACTTTTAAAAAAAGAATATGGAAGTAAACCATTTATGTATATTTTTAGTACCATAAAAACTTTTAAAATATTCCCACGTTATTTTAATTTTTTATAATAATTAGAAGAAACATATAATGTAACAATAAATATTTTATAAAATATGTAGTAATTCCGGTTAATAAAAAATTGTATGAGATGCTTATAATATTTTGAATAAACTGAATCCAAGGATTAATAAAATAATAAATATTTTCAAATCAAGTATAATATATTTAGTTTTTAATAAAAAACATGACTATAATATTTAAAATATGTTTAAGAAAATTTTTAACCTTAAAAAAGAATAAAAAATGTGAAAAATAATTATATAATAATATATAATAAAATATCTAATTAAAAAATTTGTTGTAATTAAAATATAGTGTTATAAAAAAATCCTAAAAAAAGTTTCTAGAATATAAATTTATATTTGGGAAGTGTAGAGAAAATTTTACTATCGTTCGGATATAGATTGTTGAAAAACATATAAATAATAGCTATAATATTTTTTTATCTCATGGTATAATATTTTTTGAACTACTTGAATTAGAAATTTTGAATTGAATTATGTAAAATAGTAGCATGTGAAACCATATTTGTAGTACTTTTTAGAAGTATGATTTTTAGAATTCCACCATTGAGAATAATAGACTATATACCACTCAAATATGGGATCCTATACCATTACAATTATTTTTCTATAAATAGATAATGATTGGTCGCTACCATTGTAGGAACAACATGCTGCAGTTGAAGGAAGTATGATATCATTGAAGAGAGATGACCCACTACCACAACTTTTTGATGAATTAAGGGAGATTATATAACCTATGGTGGTGAGGGTTGTTGTGATAATTATAATGGGGTTTTCCCTAACATTAGTATTAAAAATAGAGGAGTGTGCTATTGGAACAGAATGACTAATTGATATGCTTCAACCATTACACTTCATGGAGTTTTTTTGAATACCACAATCAATGGTGGATGAAGCACTACTACAACTATGGAGTCACTCAAAATCCTTGATCCAATATTTCATGATGATCATTTTTGGGTATATTGAAGTACCAAGGAGGATAAAGGCTTTTATTACCATTGTAATTGGTTTGCAAGTGTATCGTTACCATGGATGTCCAAAAATACATTTTTGGAAGTTCTTGGAAAACTATAATAGAGATTTTATATATAGTATGGATTATAATAAAAATGTAGTACTAGGATGAAGGTAGTTTTAATTAATGTTTGTAGAAGAGTTGTGGAGGCCTAGACACCCTGAAGCTACTATTGTCACTTGATGGTTGCGCAGAGTGAGAGAATACAATACAATGTAATCTTTATGTACAAGATATGTGTTGTACATAATATATGAGTATATATTAGTAAAATTATATAATTAAAATAATATTATTGAAAATATCAAAACAAATACACATGAAAACATAAAATTTTGAACATGTCATTTTATATTTAACTGAAAAATATTATAACATGTGATAAAAAATATGCACAACACTAAAGAAATAAACACTCACACAATATACTCATTAATTACACGAGGATATTAAATAAAATATCTATTCTCAAGTTAAATAAACATTATTTTCAATCAAAACAAACGTAATAAATATATTTTACACTAACCCCAGATATCTCCCATTTTTGTTTGATTATGAAACCATAATTGTAAATAGTATTTTTCCCACATTTTAAAAAGAATCAGAAATATAACCAAAATGTATATTTCAAAAAATATTAATTAATTATCTCACATTATAGCATTGACTAGATAAAATCATTAAAGAATAAATTTACTCAAATAATTTTGAGATTATGGTAAGAAAATAAAATCTCCCTCTTGGAATTTTAGAAAAGGCAAGAAAAATGTATGCTAAACTATAAATTATTTTTGAAAACATTATCCACCTAAATTATTTCATATCTAAAATGAAACCATTTAAATATAATTATATTTTATATTTTAAAAATAAATTCCCTTAAAAAATAAATAAATACCTGTATGCTTCCAATAAGTCACATTGAATCATTATTTTCTCAATACATTAAGCATATAATGTTTTTATTAATATGATAGAAACATGCTATTATGTAGGAAAATCCAATTTCATTAATTATTTAATATGTTCCCAAATGAAATGAAATCAAATATTTATAGTATTTTTTAGAGAATGACTTGACGTATTTTTTAAAATATAAAATTCCCTTGATTTTTCATAAAAATCTAAATCTTTTGTTGATAAACATCAAAACCACACAATATTTTATTAATAAAATGTCACAAATCACCAAATTTAGCAACAAATATATATATTAATTTTAATTTTTAGATAATTATAAATTAAATATTTTATATGGAATCCATGAATTTGAAAATTTATATGGAAATAAAACAAATCTCATGTACTTTTCATATCAAATCATTAAACTATAATGTCACAATCTGAGTAAATAAACAAATTAAACCCATTTTTTAATAAAACTAATAAAAATTAATAGATCATTTTAAGTAAAAAATAAATCATTTTATTTCATTATGGTGACTCATTTTAGTTTTATATTGATTCCATTCACATAAATAGACAATTAATATTGTTTCAGGCCTAGAAGTTGTTATATAATGAAAATTCAATATCATTATTCCATATAATATAACCTTAATAGATTTTAAGGATTCATCAGTTTCTAATTTTTAATTATACAATTGGTAGTTCTGATACTCTTAATAGAATCAAAACTGAACCTCTTATAGAGTTATCTAGTATATTTATACTAATAATGAAATAACTTACCATTCCATTAAAGAATTTGAAGACCATGAAGTCAATTTAACACAACCATTACGCACATATCAAACTCAATTTCCTTAATACTGTAATAATAATGACACCTAAATTCACTTGATTATAAAATCACTATATTATTTATATTTCTTTGGATAATAAATTTAACACTCTAAAAATTCATAACAAACCAATTGGAATAATATTTTACATTAATAAATAAATTTCCTATAAAAACATATTCATTCTTTAATAAAATATTCTTTGAGATTTCTTGAGACCATAAAATATTATTTCAATTTTAATTAACTGATCTAAAAATTATAAATTTTTAAATAATGGTGGTTGAAAATTATATACTTAATCATAAATAACACCATTATGAAGTGAAATATTTACATCAAATTGATATACTTAAATATAATGAAGACTTGAAAAATCTACTAATATCCAAATTGCATTGATTTTAAAAATTGTAGAAAAAGTTTCTTCAAAATCTATTACTTCCTCTTGTGAATATCCTCAAGATACATATATGTATTTGGTTGAAATTATTTAAAAAGAGTAATCAAGATTACTCTTGATAATCCATTTACTTTCTATTATTGTTTTCTATTTAGGTTGTTCAACAAGATTATATGAATTATTTTAAACTAATTTATTATGTTCTTATTCCATTGCAGTAATCTAATAAATGTATGTCCTAATTACCTATAATAATAAATATATAACTTGATAATAATATATCTGTTATCTATAAACAGAATATACATTCCCACATCAAAATTATTTGATATACAAATTAAATTATTTTTGTTTCCATCAACAAATAAATCTTTAGGTATTGTAACGTATTATGAAATACCTACTTCACCATACCATTTATTCTTTCGAAAATTGTTGTCTCTCAATGGGATAGATATACCCTATCATTTTTATACTGAAATAAATACTTATGTATCTCCAATAAAGTTGTGTGAGAAACCTCTTTTTATGTACCATTTATCATTGATACCTTGTGAGAGTTTTTACAGAAATTAAATAAAATGGAGCCTTATTTTGGAACACTAGCTACAATGTGTCTAATTGGATTAGTAAAAAATTATTTAGTTCCTTTTTATTTTTAATTCAATAAGTGTTGTGTAATATACGAGAAAAATATTTGAAATAATATTTTTAGTGAATCATATCAATTGATTAAATTTAATAGAACACTAATTTTCAAAATATATTTCCAAACAACACATCAAACTTATAGAAGTTAATTTCTTACCATTATTAATTTTATGAAAACATGTGTCATACATATTTGGATTATAATTATTACAAACAAAACCATATCTATCATTATTGATTTTATTAATAGACATCAGCTTATAAAAAAATTATTTCTCTTAATTTATTTTTAATATGGTTATTTCAAGTAAGGAAGTTTCATTTTCAGCTTTTCATTGTCATCTTCGGAATTTCCATATTTATCTAGATCATAGTATTTTAAAAGGATTTTAAATTTTATAAAATATTATTCTCTATAAAAACTTTCTTACACAAACATTCAAATTTATTAAATTCAAAAAATATTCAACAAAATTATCATTGATGATACTAATTATTTAAATAGGTGAAATCCATAGTTCCATAATTATCACTTCTTAACTCTTCATTTTATTTTTGATTATTTTCGAGATCTAAACACATAGAAAAAATAGTTAAAATTTTATAATTATATTATTGTTTATCTAAAATTTTATGTTAATATTTAATATTCACATTTCTTCTCTTTATGCTATTAAATAGTTAACCAACATTTAAAACATAATTTTGTGTCCATTTATTTTCATCAATTAGTTCATAAAACATGTTACAACCTATTTAATAAAAAACCTACAATCAAATTTATTATATACCTATTTTTTGTGATTATATATAAATTATATTCTTGTAATATTATTTCACATTTAAATTCACTTCTTGGGAATGATTTATTCGTATAACTACTTCTAGAGAGATACACATAAATTAATTCATTCAATTACTACTTATCACATTCATGTTATTTTATTTTGGACAAACTACAATTATATGCATCATTTAATTACATTAAAAGCATGTTAATTGAGTTAAATTATTATACTTATAATTATTACGTTTCATTCCCATTATTTCTAATAGTTTTGAGTCCATTTTAGATCACATTTTGAAAAAAAATTAATTTTCATAGACATGTAAATACATTTTCTCATGTTTTTCAACATTTTCTTATCCACATGTATTGATATCAATAACTGAATGGTTCAAAGAAATAATAGTATTTGGTTTAAATTCTATATTTTTATTTTTTTGAAAAACATCACTATAATTTCTATTTAACTTGACCTCATATTTATGAAAATATCTAAATAATTCATCCATTTTATATTGGGTTAAATTATTTGTTTGTCCTATATGAAACTTCATTGAGTGACTCTTCTTTTGTAATACTGAACACATTATTTCAACAATTACTTCATTATTTACAGTATCTAAAAAAACTAAAATAACATTAACTATCATTTTTAGTCAATTATTTATATATCTAATTTTCTCATGATCATGCATTCAATATTCTGGAAATTCCACAAGATGTATTAATAACATGGTTTGTTTCAACTTTTCAATGTAATGATGAAATTTTTTTATACGATTCAAATATAATAAGAAATTTTTCATTACGAAATATGAATTTATATGTTTTTTAAATTTGTCAAAAAATATTATCAATGCATGGTTTTTTAATTTAGCATAAATTAAGTACCATTATATCCAATTAATGTATCCAAATACACTTCTGGTTATATACAGGTTTTAGACCGGATTTCCTAATATTCTATACTTATATTCCATAAAACTACCTCTATAATATCCTTCTAATATCAAATTCACCACCATTGGTGTGTGGTGGAATAACACGATTTATGAATTTAGTTTCTTTAATTTCTATTAAAATTAAAAAATGATATTCACTTTAGTTATTTTTTTCTTGTATAGTGTTGGTAAAATAAAAAAAATCTAGAGCATTGACTTTCCAAAAGAGATATATTGTAAAAAGAGGAATAAAATAGAATAAAAATTACAACAATGAACTAACTAAAATAATAATTTTCTGATCGATATATCAACATAGCGAGATACTAAAGGGTCAGAGTGAATCATTATTATCAATTTTAATCATTAATTTAATTTATATCAACATAAAAGTTAATCAAAAATTATATTGGATAATGTAACTATCTTTTTTAATCAATTAGATATTGGAAAAATAAAATGACAATAACTCTAAAACTGTTATAGTATTATGAATAAATATAATCCTACTCCACTATTCAATCCTCTAAAACCATTATTAAAGAATAGTAATGACTAGAATAGTGTCAGAATAAGAAACTTATAGGTGAGGACTGAAACAAAATATATAAAACATTATGAACCTGAAATTTTTCCTTTTATGAGTAAATAAAAACCCATTCATTTTAATTGAATAGTCTAAGGCTGTCACTCTAAACTTTTTAGTTATAGATTGAAGCATTTTGATTATCTTTTCTTTAGGTGGACATAAATAGGAAAAAAAATTAATGTAGGTGTAACTGTGTATAAAAAAAATTAATTATAGGAACTCGTGTATTAAAATAGAACATATTTGACTCAATGAAGATGAATATTGACAATCTAGGGTACAAAAATAATGATCATCCCTTCTTAAATTGATATTAAAAGTGGAAATATTTTGGGAACCAGAAGTGCTTTAGTAAACTTGTTGAAATGTATCATAGTTATATGTATTGAGTATAATTATTCCTGTAGACCAAACATTATTTATATACTAAAATTTATCTCTATATACAAAAATATAAATTTCCCACATATCTCGAATTATTTCCTAAAAAATATTTATAGAAAAATATTTTATGGATACTAATATGAGAATGAAATCTCCTAACAGTTCACCGGATATGTGTTTCGTAATAAATCAGTGTAGATTGTAATATCCATATATATGTTTCATAATATTTTAGTAGAACACATATTCACAGTTTATCAGTTAAAATCAAGAATATGTAATTACACAATTTACTAGTATTTTGAATATCATGTGAACCATTAAAATGTTCAAAAGTAATGTTAAATTATATATAATAATTTAATTTAATATATAATTACATCATTGATATTTAATTACTTTTTAAGAAATGTAAGAAAAAAAATTAGGGAAAATATATTTGATTTAGAAATAATTAATCAATTTATTTAAGAAATAATAAATGTTTTGAAATCAATAATATTACATACTCTATGGTTCAATGTAATATTAATATAATATTTAAATCATATTTAATAAAATTAAAAAAACCTCACATACTATAATGTTAAATAAAAACAATTATACAATTATTTTAATATTAAAAATAATTCAAATAGACCTTATTATTTAATATTTAGAAATATAAAAATAAAGGGAATAAATTTATTTTATATAAAATAAATATATATTATGGAAGAAAAGAAATTTTTAATTGATGACCACAAATTGGTGGTTGTAGATACTTAACAATATAGATTGCAGAATTTATAAATAAGGTAGTATTATAATATTTATGACTACTAGTATTAGAAATTCAAAAATGGTGATGTATATATATAACTAGTGGTAGAATTTTTTTTCTTCTTCTGTTGAAAATGTTTGTTACTGATACTATTAATGATCTCAGGAGTGCTAGTGCTCGATCATGGGATTAGGTACTACTACACATCTGTGGAAACAACTTAACCAAGAGAGGATTCAACCATTAATGGAACAATATTATATTTTCAATGGAATTATTCTACAATTAAAGAACGATGACTATCTATAATGGGATTTTATTGAAACTGGGGATTTGATACTAGAATGGGTGGTGAGGGATGGTGTTACTATTATAATGAGGATGTTGATCCTATTAGTGGTCAAATAATGGGACAATACTTCTATTTATCATGAAGTGATGGATATTATACTATCTTTAAACATCATGGATGTGATTTCCATGATATTTAAGATATTAGATGAGGACATTTTTCAAACATGTAGTCATTATTCCAAACATTGATGACCTGGGGATAAAGATTCAACCAATAGAAGAGGAGGAAATATATATAATATAATATTTTGTTTCCCAAAAATGTTTCTATATAGGAATTATATTTCATTGGATAAAATAAATGCACGGGGGAAGTCTAGGGCATGAAATGTTTTAGTTGTTATACAAAGGAGGGACGCTAAACAACAAGCACAAAAAGTCAAAGTAAGATCTAATAAATGTTGGGAGAAGTTCCATTGAGGCCTTTGTTCACTAAATCTATTGGTGTTACGTAAAGGTTGTAGGAAAATAGGTTAGATAATACAATGTACATTAAAAAACCATAGATAAATATAAATACATATATATATTATAATAAGTAAATGCAAAATTATAAAGTCATGGATTTTTAAAATATTAAATAAAATACATATTGAAAACAGAAAATACTAAACTTGTTACTAAAATATTAAACAAAAAATAATTTTACATGTGATAAAAATATTAGAAAAGTAAAATAATTAACACATGCACAATAAAGGGAAGAATATCCCAAGTAAATGTAACCAAACACATGTAATGACCCAAACCCCAATATCCTAAAGTTGATGTCTTACATTAATAAAATTTTAGAGTTAAAATATTCAAATAAAAAACGAGTGAATAGTTATATATTGTTGGTAAACTATATTGCATACATGATTCCCCTATTACATTGTTCAATGAAAATAATGTATAACAAATGTAAAATCTAAGAATCCACGAAACACATTCCTCGAGTTCATCATCTTATCTAGGGGAATGAAAAAAATAAAGGTGATCACAATTTCATAGTAAGGATTACATAAAAAATAATATACCATGAATAAATTTTCATAATCAATATTGAAAGGTAAATAACTAGACATAAAATCAACATGAATATCTGGAAAAGGCTATATCAAAATTGAATGGTAAATAATAGATTCACAATCCATTATATTAATGGACAATGAATAAAATAAATCCATATATAATTTCATATAAGAAATATAATGGATAATAATACATTTATATAGAATGAATGAAATTATTAATTATTAGACTTCATGTTTCCCCAGTATATGCTACCATTACCCTCAAGATTTATCAGTAAGAAATTTTAAATCATACAGGGTAAAAAAACAATATCATTTGGGAAACTAATTCATTTCATGAGATATAAGGATGAATCATGGTTATTTGATTAACTAATCACATTACCATGTATTTCATATCAATATAACTCCTCACATATCATATAATAAATTTAGATTCATGAACAATGTCCCTTAACCAATATCTTTACATCGTAAAGGATACACATTCATCAATATTTCCCCAATTCATAAAATAAAAAAAATGATAAAACCATATGAAAAAATGGTATAAAATATGTTAAATAATCATATTCACCAAACAATAATATGGTTTTTAAGAGATATAAAATTTCCAATGATAAATTATTATAATTATGTGATTGTTTCAATAGAAAGTTAACAATCACTAATGATTTTACAATAACATTATCACAGGGTAACTCTCAAATCAAATACCCCATGGATGAAATTATTATAATTTAAATTTAAAATACTAGGATGAATGAATTATTAATTATATTTCATTTCACATGCGTTGTATACACCTGAAAAAATAACTTCAATTTCTACAAAATAACAAATAACTCTCAGTGGAATGTAAATTGAGGCTAAATATTTAATGTTACCCTCATTTTTGGATAAACATCATTAAAACTCCAACATAGTAGTTCTATGAATATTACTAACTTATAGAAGAATCTTATTAAGATTTATAATATCATATAAAATCATTTTAAAACAAATTTTCACTAATTTTAAGATAATCATTTTTTATTTTCATTGTTCATTAGGTAATTGACTTGTTTTTTGAGTATGTATTGAGTTTTATTTTTAATTCCTCTTACATAAATAATTATTTAATTATAACCTTATTATAATAAATTATGTATTTATCATATAGATTTATTATGTATATATTTATTATAGAAAATAATTTTTTTGATATTAAATGAAATACAGTATTAATGGAGACTATAGGTCATGTTTATGTATTAACACAATTTTCAATCTATTTTATCATTAATGGATATTTCATTAGAAGATTTATTTGTATATTATAATTTATACTATAACATTTTTATCTTATATGTCAAATATTTTTTTAAACCATATGTAATACATTCCAGGTAAATTGTGAATGAATCACATCAATTTTTGAGGTGATTGTACATCGTACACACAAATGACATTATCATATTCTCACAAAATTGGAAGCATGAAGATAAGTGTTATATTATAATTAAATAAAAATTTAATACATCCAAAATATTAGAAATTTCATATATTATAATTATATCCATCAATATTACTTCCCATTAAAAATGGTAAAGGATAAATGAATGAAATCGATTAATGGCGTATTAGTCTGTCTTAACCCTAGACGAATATTATACATCTATTTAAGTTTTACAATTCATTTTATTTCACTTATTACCAATATATTATCATTTATGAAAATAACCATCATTTTGTCAATATTTGGTACATGAGTCTAAAATAAGCATCTTATAATTAAATGATGTCATGGTGGTTAAAATTCCATTATATTCATAATGATATTAATGAATTTGATATAATAGATACCATATATATCTATTATATATTTATTTATAATAGACCATATCATTTTGATTTACAAAAATGAAATGCACCGTTCAAGGAGACGGTAAGCCATACATACGCATTAACGATACTTCCATTTCATTTTTTTTTCATTTTAAAAGGAATGAAAACCAAATGATACATAGGTATATTATAATTCTAGTATAATATAATATATAATTTCCCTAACTCCATGATTTATATGTCCCATTAATGGCATGAACGAGTCATATAACATTGGGGGGGGGGCGGTAGTCTATACTTCCTCAAATGAAATTATCGTATTTACCCATTATGGAAACCATAATGGTATGCTATAAATGAATAATACAGAAGCATAGGAAAATAATAAACATAAACTATATCATATATAAATATAGTTTCATCATAATTCCCAACATGAGAGGTGGTATGAGATATTTGAACAATCCTCATATCGTGAGGCAGTAGTTCACCGTTCACAGAAACAATGTGTTTGTATCCATTAGATGGATGTGTGTATAAGTGTAGTTTGAATAATTCTGATATCAACAGCCTTTTATATCTATAATACTGGTTTTATTATAATGGAAAGTAATATAGTGAGTTTAGGGGGTTGGAGATGTAAAATAAAAGATAAGAACATTAGGGAAGGCATTACTTTTAAATCTGGTAACACCCATTGGTTTGAGCAGAAAATGTTAACTTGAAGTGCCTCCTACATAAATTTTGGATTCTATATGAAATAGAGGGATATAAAGAGCTTAATTGGTCATATTTTGAATGATCCATGGGGATTTAGTGGTCTGAGAAATGGGTTTTAGGTGATGGCTTTTTATAAGGCAGAATAGGGTCTCTTAGAAAATGTTGGAATGTATTTTTTTATTATAAACATATTTTCATTTTCAAAAGGTTAGAAAATAATTAAATTCGAATATACAATGATTATTGTTTGAAATAAAATAATACAATATGAATTGGAGAGGTTTTATATAGTTTAATATTTTTTATAATATCATTTATTTAAATCATTCCTTAATATGGTAATCAGTGCACCATCATTGTGTCATAAATAATTTTATTTATATGATGTCTACAGATTATAAAAAAATACCATAATGTATGAAATATTATAATATTTACAATTAATATTTTTATTTTCTCATATAAATTTTATAAAACCATATAAATAATTTTTACTAAATGATATATGTTTATGTCATTTTTTTGTCTTTACTTTAAATTAATTAATATAAAGTGTCATTATCACTCCCATGTAGCTCTATCAGATCCCAAAATAGACCAAATGATACCCATGTTAGGACATTTATCAACCAATAAAATTAGGAAATATTTTAGGGTAATTTAATACTATTATAACAATATTTTATTACCATTATTTAACATATTAACACATTAACCATGGTAAATAAAATATTAACTGAATTAACTATTCATAATGACTAAAATTAAAAGCTACATATTCAAACAATTTGGACATCCTGATTCATAATATTGAATCAATTGTTTCCAAATGAAAAACAATGAATTTTCATAAATTAATTTAAAATTAAATCTTTTGTCGAAAAAGCATGTTTAAGAAATGATAACTATCAAATGATTGAAACTTCTTTGCTTCCAATTTCAATGTGAAATTACATCCAAGGAACTAAATTGGATTTAATGGTACAAATATATTCTAATTACACTTTAAACCCAATTAAAATGATAATATATTCATATCAATAAATTAGATTAAACAGTAGTTTTGAATTAAAATACATTATTTTTCAAAATTCATTAAAAATGAACATTATTAGAAAAATACACAAATTTCATCCAAAGTAAATTCTGATGTACCGATAATAAAGAAAAATATTATTTTGTAAAATATAACATATAGAAGTGACAAAAACATTATTTAATAATCGTTCTCCATTAAAATGCAGTAAATCGACATTTTAAAAAATATTAGAGTATTTGTGCTTAAATTTGGATTCTTTCTTATTTAAAACCTCTAAAACTTATTGGATAAATGTAAAAACATTTAATAAACATGTATAATCATATTGTAGTTAGTTATATTAATTATATACCTTAAAAATTCATGGTTTTAAATACAGTTTAAAATAATAATATTATTATATTATTTTTTAGTATAACTCAGTGTTGTGCACAATGTAATATTTCTGAGAAATATGTTGTTGCATGTTGAGTATGATATCATACATAGAATCCCCTTAAATATAAAATTAAAATTTAATTCACAAGTGTTAATAATTAATAATATGTCATATTTTTTATTTACCTGTGATGTTATATCAACCAACTACTTGTAATTATTTTCCATCCATTTATTATATTAAAACAGACATACATATCCATAAAAGAAATCAATTCAAGTATGTAATAACATATAAAAGTCTCATTCCTACAAAGTCAGAAAAAGAGGGGATCTTTATCTCCCCCACATCTAATATACTAATCCACATCATTATCAAAAACATCATCAACCCCACCAATAACAACATCTAGATTATCAGCAGCATCATCTAGAGCAACAACATTATCCAAAAAATCATCAACATCATCGTCGTCACCACCATCAACTCCACCAGCACAAGGACCCCCTATGAAATTATATAGTCCATCATTTATATATAAAATTAATTACATATACAAATAAATACTAATATAATAATCTGATGGAATTAAATGAATTATATTTGACAAAGCATTTCAGATGTGTTTGGTGTTCATATTAAATCTTTCACACTCATGTCTACATATTTCACACTCATGTAAAGCTATTTATTCCTCAAATATATCTGTATGGGGGTTTTTAGCTCATCGGTTAGATAGGATTAAGATGTGCTTGATGAGGGCTAATACCTAGAGGGAACAATATTTTTCCATGGTCGATATTGTACTCTCCACTCATGTTCATCACCTAATAAATTACTCAAATAATCTTTTTTCTCGATGGTTTCATATTCTTTATCATTGAGGGCCTCAGAGGGGAGAAAGTTTAAAATGTTAAAAATATATTTAATTATGAATTTAATAAAAATATTAGAACAATAAATAAAAATAAATAAAATAATTTCTTGTTTTTTTTTGAATTTAGAGAACATACATTATTTTTCATCCATCTTGAGAAAAATAATTATTCATGAGGCATGTGGAGTTTCATTCCCAATACAACATGATAAAATTTAAATTTATTTTTCAAAAAATATTCAAAATATAAACATTTTATAATAATGAATAAAAATAAAAGGGAATAAAATTTAAATGAATGTATAATTCATACATTTAAATATGTGATAAATGTAGATGAACAATTCATAAATAAAACTAAATCATAAACAATGTAAAATTTTAGTTACTTGTTATGAGCACTCCATAAATATCATCAATTATTTAGTAATGGTAATGGAAATAAAATCCAATTGAACAGTACCCCCATTAATTCAAAATGACTATTACTATCAATGAAATATAATAAAAATGATTTATATATCAATGAGACATGAAAGGATCCTTGAAGTTGAATTACCATGATTTCAAGAATATTAAATCATAATATAATACATATAATATGTTCATAATTTGTATTAATTATAAATAATAAAATATTCAATATTTATTATAATACATCACTTAGAGAGTTTGAAATGAATATAAGTTCAAATAATGTTAATAATGGTTCAAATAATTAATGTTAACATTTTAATTAGATAAAGGAAGGTGACTCCTAATTCATATAAGATATGGAAACTATATCACATTTTCAAGGGGATTGTTTCATGTTAAAATATCCATATATATTATTTTTTAATACTTATATTACTATTGTGTTATATATACAATGATACATTAAATAATGTTAAAAATTAATGTTTTATGTTATAATATAAGAATTTAATAGAATAAGATGAAATTATTAGGAGATTTCAAATATCTAAAATTAATTATGGATGAAAAACTATGTTATGAACATATACATAGAAAATGGATTAAAATATAAATGTATGTATTATTTATATTTATAATAAAATACCTAGTGCTTCTCATGGTCAGAAACTTTAGTGAAAAAATAAACACTTATATATTTGGGAGAATTTAAAATAAAATTTAATTAAAATAGTGAGCGTAAAATGGATACTAAAATATATTGCATAAATATTATTTCATCAAATAATAACTAAATTCAGGATCATATACCTCAAAAAATAAATAAATTAGAATCTTGAAAAAAACATGATTCAACGAAGGGAATTTGTGATGAAAATCCTTTCCCTGGACCTGTTTCATTCAGCACCTTCACCATATATCCAAAATTATTTAATTAAATTTTTTAATTGAATACCAAATTAATTTTTTTAGGAAATAAATTTTTTATATTTTTAATATATAATAAATCCATTACTATATATTTTAGTTAGTTTTTAATAGTTTCCCCACATCTTATGATTATAATTTCAATGGTTTATACTAGTTTCATAAGAGCATTGTTGGAACTTTTTCACATCCAATGATAATATTTTCATATTAAATAATTCTACAATAATCAAATTTTTATAATTTTTTATGATGTTTATTTATTTATCATTACCATTTTATCCTTTATTCTTTAAAACGATGTCAACAATAAGCATTATTTAGTGTTTTTTAACCTATAATGAGTCTTTCATTAATGAATTACTAAAATAATGATATAGCATTTAATGACACAAAAGATAATAATTTCATAAATATACTTATCATATTATTATATAAAATATTATTTCATAATCAACCATTTCATAAATTTATACAAATGTTTATATGGGTTATAAAACTGAACCAAACATAAACATGAAATAATTAATGGATTACTGTGATGTTGTAAAGTTACAATATAATTATAAAAGTCAAAGAATAAGTTAATTTATAAATAATTTTTTTTATTTAAAAAATATTATATAGAATTAAAATATTTATTGTTCTATAAGAAACATTTTCATTGAATGAATAAAATATATTCTTACTAGATAATTTTTTTAAAATAATTAATTTTCTGACTAGTGTTTATCTTCCATATAATTAATTGGATAGTAAATTATTATTACATGAAATATATTAATATTTTAAAAATAATATTAATACATTAATACAATATTTATAACTATCCTAAAATATTGGTAATGAATAAAAACTCATTTATTCAGTTATTCGGTAGTCTCACAACGCACACAATTCATGTTTTTGTTTTTCATAAAAAGAAAATGGAAAATATCATTAATGATTGTAAAAAAAATTAAGAAGGAAATAGGAATACAAATGATACATATGTAGTAATTTTATTATTTTCAATTTAAATGTTTAATAGAATTATTTTACAAATAAAATTGATAAGATATAGAGTGGTTATGAACATATGAAGACCATCTTGGATTGTATTAATTTCAAAGGGTGTGAATAATTTTTGTTATGTTCATTTAGGAATATAAGATCTAATTTAAAGTGAATAATAATTTTTTTGGGGGTTTAGCTATATTTTTGTCCTAAAATATGGGTTAATGGTGTGAAGGGAAATGAGTAGAGGAAATACCCTTTTACATGTGAAATGGGATGAAAGATTATGATATTCCAAAAAAGATACATCAACGGGAATCCAATCTCAAGGAATGTGAGTCCAGAATTTATACATAACATATTTGGGAAGTGATAATTTGGATCCACATTTAAAAAACCAATTAGAAACATTTTTTAAACATGTTAATCCCTTTACCTCTTTGTTCCGTCATATTACTATATTCTTCCAACTTGAGTGGATAGTTTTTACCAATGCAATTTAAAAATTATACCCCAAAATAAAATTGCATATATTATAAAAATGATTCTTATTATTTAAAAATTTAAAATAAATATTTTATTTAGTTATAAAATGTGATAAAGAATAATTTGAAAATAAAAAATGTGTAAATTGTTATTATAATTTTAGAATATATAACAAATGTAAAAAAATATCAACTATGGGTTTGTAAATTAATTTTTTCATGAAATTATAAAATCACAAATAAGATACATATTTGTTCGTAGATAATTATTTATTTAATTTTTAACTAATAATAATAAATTCCAAAAATATATTTTATTTGCGTAATGCTATTTTGTAATATTAACATTAAGAAAAATTTGAAAAAAAAATTATTCAGAAAATATTCAATTGTGTACTCCATAAATGATATTATTTTTTTACAATAAATTTTATAAAATCTATAAATAATCTTTTAAATGAAAATAAATTATACAAGGAGAAATTTTTTTTAGTAAAATTAATTACCCCTTTAAAAATAACCATTTTTTTTAATATTATTTCATATAGATGTAAATAAATTTAATGTTGATATGTAAGTTTATAAATATAAATAATAAATATTTGTATAAAATTTTAAGTATTATCATTTTAATTTATTTTAATATAATATAATAACCATTTTTTATATTATACATCGATATGTATTCATTATTTTAAAATTTAATCAGCGAATAATTATAAAATTTTATTATATTAATTTATCATTATAATTTTACATACCAAATTATTATATTCTTTATAAAATTTTAATATGTTGTTGTCTAGGCTATCATGGTGTTGAATTAATTTTGTGTTCCATATGATAAATATTATCAAATATAATATCAATTTAAATGATCCATAATCTCTGGTTGTCACATGCTACCCCATTAAAAAAAATGGTCCCCGTGATTTAATTTAGTACATAGTGAGTAATGTATGTGAGGGTATTCATAATATATCCATCATTTGGGATATAACACCAATAATTACATACTTGATGAGGCCAATATATCATGCCTTCTAAGATAGACCATCATATTTCTAAGGTTAAAAAATAATAAAATGATAAAGAAAACTAGTACAAAATATAACCAAAATGTATATACCACCAAAGACAAATATGAAATTAAAAGATTTAACTAGATCCATAAAAATTGTCCCACATAGGTAATACGAGAAAAAATTTAACTAGAAAAGATGAAAAAGTATTCATGTTACTGGATGTCACCTAAAAGCCATCCCAAACTAAAGGCTACACAAATATGCGATGTTGACTTATCACATGATTCTCTTCCATCTACGTGGATTCTGTAATAAAATTTCTTTGGCTTCCCAATGGAAAAATGAATTTTGTGATCCGAAATCCTATAAGGATTCCACCATAGACTATAGGAAGTCTCTCATACATAGAATCTAACAGTTGAATCTTTCAACACAAAACATATTTACAATACCTTTTCATAGTTCTAAACCAATTTTTAATTATTTACCATTGTATTTTATTAAAATACTTTAATATTTACAAATATTTAAATATTACAAGGAAAATAAATAAAATAGAAAATCATATCCATACACTATAATGTAATCTTAAAATCACATATCTATTATATAACCATTATAAAATTCTATGTGTTACAACCTCATATGAAAAACTGATGAAAAACTATAAAAAACTAGTTGTAAAAATTAAAAAAAATATTGAATTCTTTTTTAATTCACTTTTATAAATTACCAAAGATGTTTTCTATGACATTTGATTGAAAATACGGACATAATTCATACATAGAAACCCAAAAGAATACTATTTGGGCACTATAATAACTATATCAATTTATTTTCTAATCCAATTGTTTTTATTAAAAAGATGAAAAAATTTCATGAAAGTATTTAAAAAAATATTCTGGGCCTCTCCTTTTTTGCTTACCCATCCTTCAAACACATGAATAGATTTTAAAACATAGGATGGCACAAAAATATTAGTAAGGACATAAAAAATCGGAAAACTATTAGTAAATGATTTCATATAAACATATAATTTTTTTAAAAAAAGACATACTTTTAACCTGATAAGTATCATATAGTTACATTACGATGACATAATATTTCTATAAAACATAGAAAACATAAATAATACTATAAAATTTACTTTTTGCCTTATTTATGATCATAACCCACATGAAATCCATATTATTTTTAACCCTCACTGATAGCTTACCATGTATCTCTCATGGCTACCTTTTGTTGTTCCTGTTACAGTTACACATGGAGTAACCATATAGTCATCCTCCAACATAAACCCAGAAAATGAATTTGAGGGAGATATAGGTCCCAAAAATAATCATAAAAAATCCCAATAAATAGAAAATAAAAATAATATATGAATAAATGCATAAAAAAATTCATTTGAATTTAGTAAAAATAGAAATTTAAAATATGATTTTAAAGAAACATACCATAAAAATATCATATATTTGAAGAGATAAAAAATAAAATGAATGAAGTATCTCTATACATTATATGTACGCATAAAAATACAATAAAATAAATAAAAAATTATTTCCTAAATAATCTGTATACCCAAAATCAATGAAGTGTAGTGTTATCACAAATAATGTAAATTGGATTAACAATCCCATTACATCGGGTTCATATTAAATAAATAATGTTAAACAGTTAATGTAATGGTTTAATGATTATTATTAATATATTATATAACTGTATTATTTTTAATAATTACATATATGATATTTTTATTACAAATTTCAAGCAATTTATTAATAATATTTTGTTTTTTTTATTTTTTTGGCTGCATTTATTTCACCGTTTGGATGTTTGTTTTTTTATGATTTTCATGTCAGACGAAAGAAAAAATTCAAAAGTTGAATGAAATTGAGTTATTTTGATTCTAAAATCTTATATGATTCCACATCGCATTTTGTTTTTATATGAGTATGGGTCATTAGATTACAAATTAATGAGAATTATTAAATTTATTTTGTCATTTTTTATTATCATCAATAACATATAGAATTTTATTAAATATCAGGTTTATATATTGGTTATTGAATTCAAAATAAAAAATAATTTTTATAATAAAATATTAATTAAACATTATAATTATTTTATGACTATCCTTTATGTTGCTAATTAAAAATGGATGTGTATCATCCATCATAGTGGTAAATCGACACATCATGGATGATATCCTAATTTTTAGAATAAAAATGAGAAGAGAAGAAGTTTGATGATAATTTTTTCAACCAAAATGATAAAATTATTGTATATATAATATAATTTAGTTTTCATACTACATGTATATGGGGATGTAAAGAGAGTATAATAAGGAAAAATGAATTGAAAAAAAATAAGTGTAAATGAAATAGGTTTTTAACTCTTTAATTCTATTATTTGAGAACCTCCCAAATTCCCTTTGTTATAATGGTTTGGTGAGACCAGCAGGTCATGGATGTTGGGAATTGGATTCAAAATATACTTGATCAAAAATTAATAAATTTACAATGAGTTGGGATGTGAGGAGAATAGGTAATGTGGGGTGGTATTTGTAAAGAATGAGAGGGGCATTTACTCATTATTAAAATTATTATCTTATTTTATTTTGTCATGATAATGAATAGTTTGATAATTATCAATATATATGTTAAAATAATAGTGAATATTTTGATATTTTAGTCTTACATTAGCCTCACATAATCCAGGACTCAATAATTCATATATTTAACTTATATTGTAAATTTTCATATATCATTAATCATAAAAAATTCAATAATTTTAGATAAATCCAAACAATTCACCATTACCATTTTTTAACATGTATAATTCAAAAATGGAATCCATTTTTTAAAAATAATTTTCTATTTTTGTTAAATGTAACGTTTAATTAAAATCATCATTTATTAAAAAATTACCAATTTTAAAATTTTATATGATTTTATAACATGTTTAAAAAATTGTTATAGTCTCATAAAATTATATTATAATACTAAAAAAATTAATTTACAAATCTATTCCACTAAGATAAATTTTCTTTCATATAATTATATTAATTATTAAATTTTAAACAAAATTGTACATCACAAATATACCAATACTTAATTTAACAATTTCAAAATATTTATTTCATTATTAATTGATATAAATAGATAATATTTTAACATATAAGATTCATATATTTTATTTATACATTTATAATAAATGTTATTATTGTATTGGCTAGATTTATATTTCTATGGTCGAGCTACTATTCTAACAATATAAATTCATGAATTTCTATTAATGCCGCTTATTTAATCACACGTTTATAATTAATTTCACAATTATATTTGAGTTTGAAAAAAATATTTATTTTATAAGTAAATGGGTGGCTATATTCTCCCCATCATTTAGAAATTTTTTCCTCAAATATTTTATTTTTTCATTAAAAATGTGATGATTACCTTCCTTCATAGCATTTTCAGACTCACATATTGTTTCTTCAAACATATGGTTTATCCAAAAACCATATCCCAGGGAGTTATGTTATTTTATAATACCGTCTCCCTATGATTATAAATCTAAACTAATTTATCTTCCGAATAAAGGTTCTCTTCCCACTGAACTACAATTGAACCGAAAACATGAGATGAATGTGGAACATGCATTAATAAAATCAAAACATGAAATACATTGTGAACCTATGATAAAATCAGATGAAATGATACTTTTAAGGAGACTAGTCCCTAATTCCCAAGTATTTCATAATGTCCAATGAAATGCGGGCTTATCTTTAATTTCATTCCAAAATGTATATCACTTTTCCATGATGTGATTATAGAAAAACATCATCACCTACCTCAAAATAAATTTATTTCCTCCATTTATCTGCATAAAATTTTTACCTATACAGATATGTCCTGATATATTGTTGGATCATATTAAATTTCACAAAAACATCCAATACTAATTATATTCTCATCAACATTCTTTCATTTACATCATCCCAAAAATCTATAGTTCGAAACCACATTCTATATAATTCCACAAAAGGTTAAATCTGTATACTTGAATGAATCATTTGATTATATGAAAAGTAAAAAAATGAAGATGTTGATCCTAACATCCCTGGTAGTCTATTGAACATTATTGATGAATATCCGCTAACATCTGTTTTGTTCACTCATTCATTACATCATACTGAGGATGAATGTAGTGATGAATATTAATTTTGTGCGTAATGAATTTTGAAGGCATTTCCGAATGTTAGAAGTGAACCAGGGATAATGGTCTGATATAATGGGATGTGGAAATCTATGTAACCCTAAAATAACTTTGAGTTATATAAGATAATGATAATCCAAAGACATAATATCTTTAATGGGAAGGATTTGTAAAGATTTATTTTTCCAATCAATAATTACCTAAATTTCATTGTTACCTCGATATGTCTATTGAAGTACAACCACGAATTATATGGATATGTTTTCCCATTTTCTCTTTGGAGCATGAAATGGATGAACCATCACCTTAATTAATTGATGATCTAATTTAACATGTGGACATGTAAAACATATCATAGTAAATCAGAAATATCTCTATTCATTTCATCCTAGCAGTAATACTCTCGAATGTCTCATTAAATCATATTGCTAGCAATATAAACTGAAAATGGAGAACTTTTAGATTCAAATAACAATTATTTATTCAACTATGAATTATATTAGTACACATAATCTCCTTAAAAATACAAATGTAAAATCTTTATCAATGAAAAATTCATAAATCGTACCTTCCTTAACCAATTATACATTTTTCTATTTCTCTCTATATTTCGTCTAAAAATGATTTATTCTATCTGAGAGAGGAAAAATCACTAATACCTAAATGAAACCATAGTAACATCCTACACCAAAAAACATCCAAGAGAAAATTCATTAAATCATTAATCATGTTTTCATCTTCCATATGTAATGTACTTATTTATGCATGATGATTTTGATTCAATGTATGCCCCACTCAATTTTAGATTCCTGGATGGTAATTGATTTTTCAATCATAATCCTATACCAGTTCAAGATGACTTCTCTACCTCATGTTCAGTTCCTTCCATGTAAATATATAATTTAAATTTCTATGGTAAGTATATATTTCACATTTGTGTCCATATAAATGATGATTCCAAATTTTCAAAGAAAAATCCATATATACTAATTCAAAATCATGTACGAAATAATTTAACTCATGAGATTTTAGATATCTTGAAGAATAATAAATACCCTAATCATCCTATATAATAATACAACCATGTCCCATCAATAAATCATCAATGGGGTGAAAAATTCACTATTTTTTCAATGTTGGAAAAAAATAGAGCATTATCAATAACTTCTTGAGTTCTTAAAAAAAATAATCTCATTATTTTGTCCAAATAAATTTAACCCCATCTCATATTAACATAGTTAAATAGATAGATAATCATGAATTATTTTTAACAATCCTTTGGTAATAACCTACTAATCAATTTAATGTATGAATATTTGTAACATTTTTAGGTCTTTCACATTCATCATTCACTTATGTTTTTGTGAGGTAAACTATTATTAAATATTTATTTATAATTATCCCAATACAAATAAATATATATACAACCAAAAAAACATTTTCAATTTTTTATATATATTTTCTATTCATTGAGAGATTCAATGAAAATCCTTAAATGTTTTTCATGATCCCCATAACACTTTTGAAAAATGCATCATTAAAAAAATAAAAAATAAGATTATACAAATTTTCATGTAATATTCTATTTATAATATCCATGAATACAACAAGGGATGTTTTTAAACTAAAGGGAATTGTAACAAAATCCTAATTCAAATATCTAGTATGAAATGTTTTTACTTGATGTAATCATCCTTCACCATTAGCTGATGGTACTCAAATACAAAGTAAATCTTTAGAAAATATAGAGATCCTTGGAGATGATCAAACAAGTCATCAGAATGTGGAAACAAATATTTATTCATAATATTAATATTATTCAAATATTTATAATCAAAGAAAATCCTCGTGGAACTATCATTATTTTTTAAAAAAATTGGAGCACCCAATTGTGATGTTCTTGGATGAATGAATCCTTTGTCAAGATTCTCTAGGAATTGCTTTTTCAAGTAAAGAAGTTACATTGGGTCAATTATACATGGGGGTTATGAAATTGTGTTAGCATCAAGAAGTATCTAAATAGTTAATTCATCATAGTGATCCATTATACAACCAGGAAACCCATCATTAAGCACATACAGATATTCAATTTCCAATTGTACAACATTAATCTAAACTGTTCAAATATTTTTAATAATAAGATAGCATTTATTTACAACTTTTAATTATTCTCCAACATCTTGATATGTTATTAAATGTGTGGGTTCATTATGGTATAAAAAGTGAAACTATTTCTCAAGAAACGACTTATTTATCTTCACAATCATTTTTTAACTTGATAAATAAAAAGAGTATACATACCCATAATAATATAAAACAATAAAACCTGAAAAACCACAAGGTTGGTATGTAATTTATTTCTATTGTTACTTATAAGAATATTCTTATAATTTCTTTTTCTATAATATTTCCCACAGTGTATTAACCATAATATCTTGTATCATTTCTTAATGTAAATTTTCCCATTTACAAAAAAATATAAAAAAAATATGAATTTGTATGCCCCAGATCAAACAAGACATTGGAACAACCAGAGAAAAAGAAGGTACCAAATAACCCTTCATTGTATGGTCTAACATCAACTATCGTAGTCTCAGTTGATCTAACATAGCCTCTTTTCCTTTAATCTATCTTTATTCCATTATTTAGTTATTTATTTGGCCGAGTACTTGAATAAATCACAATCTCACCACATTTAAATAATTTTATTTTTTTCATATCAGAATTTTTATTAAAATAATTTTTATTATAATATCATTCCATATGTCCAAACATACCACATAAAAAACACTTACTAATTTGGTCAAGGATTTCACCATGGTGTTTTTTACAACACTTTTCAAAACCTAGAAACTATAAATTCAAAAATTCAGAATTATTTGATTGATTCTTAAACCCATATATTTCCATATAGACATCTTCATCTGTTTGTTTTCAATGTATATGTAATCATTAGAAAAATTCATTTCTACCCTCTCAGCAGATCGATCAATTTTCTCAATACTTTTAAATTCAAGGGGTCAGTACCTTTGATATATTGAATTCAATAATATGTAAAAAATTAATGATTTTCTAACATTATCCCGTATATTTTTTGGAGTGTACCATTCAAATTGGGTGAAGCTTCCACCATACATGGCAACATAAACTTATTTATTTTATTTAAATTTAAGGAATTTCTTTTCATACCTATTTCTATCCATATTTGGGAAATATTTTCCAAGTAAAATGTTTTTAAATTAATCACATTCCAAGGAATAAATCCTCTCACTATCCCTAACATTATTGGGAAATGACCACCACTAAATATGTAAATTTTTAAAATGATAAATGTTATGAATAACCTTTGGATTATCTGAACACTCCACAACCACAAATTTATTTTCCAAAGAATTAATACATTCATCAAATACCACCGGGTCAGATGATCCACTTAATGTAGTAGGGTGTTGCCTCATAAAATATACCACTATCCACAAGTTCTAATGTGGTAACTAAATTTTCTCTCCTTAATATATTCCACCATTTATTATAACCATTTTTAACTAGGACATTACTGTAACAAACTATTCGGTTCGAATTCCCACCATTCTATATTTTGGATTCATAAATATATCATCCTCTCGGTGGATTCCTACTTCAGATTCTATATTTCATATATTTAAAACAATTCTAAATAGACCTATAATAGGTGATAAAAAATGGTAATATTAAAATTATATATCATTTAAAATTATCCATGATGTAAAAATCATTTATGATATTTTATTAAAATCACCCTAACTCAAAAAGTTATCCAAATATACCCATATACAAATAATAAAGAATTATCCTTAAGCATTACATAATCTAATAAATTATTTTTTAATTGACATCATTACATTCCAATAGTTCATTTCATTTTAATGATTTAGAAAATTAGGGCATAATTAAATACATATCAACCCACCAGAATAAAAATAGTATTCTAATAAACCATTATATCTATCATCACTAATGCAATTTTTTTAATAAAAATAAGAAATAATTTCATGAAAAGTTTTCACAACATTCATCATGGTTCTAATTTTATCATAAAAATCATTAAACCCAGAAAAAAATCATTTTCAAACCTGGAATTTGAACAAATATATTATGTAATTCCCCGGACCCTCTTATTCAAATTAATTATCCAAATTCGAGTGTTTGGGGTGTCTTGAACACCATCGGTGAGTTAGAAGGGGGCCAGTGTTGGTGGAAGGGTGTTTTCACGTTTTCATCAATTGGTACCATTGATTAGTGTCTTTCTGATCAGCACCACACCCATATGGTGTGGCAGTCGGGTGTTGGGATTCCATTCCAGTTTCCCTTCTATAATGTATCTTTTATCCTTTAATAAATATTTTAAAATTGGTAAAGAACATTTTATGGTATGTAAAGTTGTTTTAAACCTCCCAAGAGTTAGGTGACCATTTAGTTTCCAAAAATGTGTTTCCTATCATACCCTTTGTTGTGTTTTTCAGCTTTCCATGTTTTGGTATTAGCAACTATTACACATTTTTCTCCTTATAAAGAAAATATATTAACTCAAAGATGTTATATACACAATGTACGAGTATAATATTTAAATATAAATTAATACCAATATGTCAAAACATGATGCCAACTGGTTAATCCACCATCTAAATATCATGTACTTCGAGGTCGTCTCCCTGATTTTAGGATATGGACTCTTCTTATGCAGAAATCCACTATTCCTTTCCATTTTGTTTCTCTTAGTGCACCTCGAGACATCTTCTATATTAATATTTTATGCCTATACTTTATACCTTCATTTTAATCCATAGAGTCTATGGATTACTTCCACTACAAGTCCCACATCCTTAGTTTTTTCCGCGAGGAGAAATATTTTATCCTTGATCATCCATGTGGGGTTTCTACATTCGTCTCTCTTTACTATGCATCATGCGCGGTGGTATGATTATGATCCTTTGGGACATATATGAGACCAACCTTAACAAAGATTATTAATTCACTATTAATGAATAATGGTTTGGGAATGTTAATGATGATCAAGTTTTATACATTGGTTTTTTTGTTTGGAATTGAATTTTCTTATTTTAATTGAAAATCGTGGTCGTTGGTGGACCTATATTGCGCACTAATGAATCATTGTTTATGAGATAATCTTGTGATTGAATGAATTCATCATGTAAAGTAGTTAATCAAGTAAAAATGGTTCATTAAATGGATTCCTAAAGAATAATATCCCAATTTTTACCATCTCAATTAACCAAAAGGAAGGAAGGAACATAATGAATGGTTTGGAAAAATTTGAATACTCCATTTCTGTATTCAGGTAATCATCATGGTTATTCTGTTCATTGTTTTTGGGGGGGGTGTAAAAATGGGTTGGAATTTTGTTATTGATAATTTTTCCCATTGAATCTTGAGGCTATTTGGAGTGGGTTCGTTGGGACATGGTTTGGTTCTATTACGTCAAGGGATATAAAAGACCCCTTTTGATGTTGTGATGTTATGAGAGAACTAGGTGGATAGCTTAAATAACTTCTTGGATGTTATTACATCAGTGTTTTCTTGACTTGTGGTTACACATTTTAGTTTCCCGGTAGTGAAGAATTATTTAAATGGAATTGTTTGACTATGAAGATGATAATTGGTATAATGAGTGAATTGTTTTCTAGAAATGGATTGTGCTCCAGTTGGGGTTGTTGTGTATTTGTGCATGTCATGATAGAAACAATAGTGGTTGTGTATGGGATGGTTGTCTATTTTAGAACCCTTATGTTTGGATTGGTTTTTGATGGCTTGTATGTATAATATTTAGTCCTTGTGTTTCTTATGTGCACCCCACCCAAGATGAGCAATTCATCTCGAATGCCCCCATTTCATGGGGGATGGTGTTTTTTTGAACATTACTATGAGTGTATAGTTATTAGATCTTTTCTTCTCCCTCTAACAGGTATCCATGACACTTCAGGTAGTGTGTGTTGTGGTGGTTGGCCCAGGTGTGTGCGGTCCGCTTGGTTTTCCATGTGTCTTTGGGATGGGGCCCAAGTTTCTTCATGCATGTTAGTGGTTGCTCTTTCCAAGGTGTATTAAGGCATGTATTTGGTTTTTTTGGCCCATGTGTTTGTGGGGGGATGTGTGGGAGTGGTGTCACAAGTGTATGTGGGTGGAATAAAAGGTTGTGGTGGCCCATAAGGTTGTTTTGGGGCTGATGTAGGAGTGTAGGGGATCCTGTGGCGAAGGTTTAAAACCTAATATGTCCTAAATAACTTGATGGAAAGTGGTGTAGTGTACCAAAATATCATTGTGTTATTACTAATACGTAACATGTATTGCATTATTTTGGGTGTGTGTCTTGGTGAGGCTAGTTTTATAGTTTACTTGATAGGTGTACTAGTTACCTATACCTTCTCAGGAGCATTGTAATGTCACCCCACATGTGCATGAGAGCATTTGGTATTCCCTATTGAGTATACTTTTATACTCAACCTTAGTTTATAAAACTGTTTTCAGGTTTTCAGGAGGACTTTGAGGACCATGGAAGACCTTACTCACTCTAGCATCAAGATAGTTTTCATTGCTGCTTTGGTTTTCTTTTTTGTACTTCAGTTCAGAGTTACTCGTACATTGTATCAGTTTATATTGAACATTAATATGGGAAAGGATTTTTTTTATTTACATTTACATTCAGTCTGTTGATTTTCTAGGGTTACTATATTATCTCCCGATCTTGTTCAATGAAAATATTAATGCATTCCATATTATATGAGATTTAAAACCCTTGGTACAAGTCGCCACTCTGGGGCCTATTGAACGCTAGAACTATGGGTTATTCTCTCTCCTTCAACTTGAATAAGGAAGGGTTTATCCTTTTCTCCCATCCCTCATCTTGGTGAAGGTGGGTCATGAAAGAATGGTATCAGAGGTGATGGTTGAGAGGTAAGATGGATTTCAGGTTTAAGAAGAATAATGAATGCATGGGATGGTAGGTAAAAAGTGTTAGGAAATCTTAGTGTGTGAAATAGGTAAGGGAAGACAAACTAGGAAACAAGATTTTAGGTCCCCCTCCTATAATCTGAAGCAAGGACTCTGTAGATACTGAACGACCAATTGGGGATGAACTAATTGCATGGTAGAGACTATAGGAATTGTACATGCATCACAATGACTTATGTTCATGTCTGTCTTGGGTGTTCTGAGAATTTAAAATAAATAAAGAGTTTAAGAAATTTTTTAAAAGAATCTTCTACAATACTCCGGAATATGCAATACTTGTTTACCTTGTAGTATTGGTGTTCTCACTAATGTTATGGTTACATTACATCATCGGGGAATGCTTCGTGCTTTTCACAGATCACAAGAGCTTGTGGTATGTCTTCTTTGAGTGAGAACAGAACTTGTGGAAGTGAAGGTGGATGGAGTTTCTTCATAACTATGACATTGATAACTCCTATACCTCATGGAAGGGTAATGAGGTGGCCGATTCCATGAGTAGTAAGTCACCTAAATATGTGGATATGGAGTCAAAAGATGCTTGGAATGTATTGGGAGAGTTGGAAGCTTTGTATCTCGGAATGAAATTAAATGATGGTGGTGGATATCTATTTTAAATGAAAATATAGACTTCCTTGGTGCTGTAGGTAGAGTGGTCTTATTGGGGATACTCAGAGACTGAATTGATATTTAATCATGTTACCTATGGTGATTCTCAATAATGATGGTTAGAGGATAGACATAATCATATTATTTTTTCATGGAATACTAATTTTCATAGTGTTAATGGACAAGAGAGTTCTCGTGGAGTTTCATAACACACACATGGTGTTACAACCCAGAATTTCCAAGATGTAATGGGGATTCATGGGTTAGTTTTTGTGGCCTAAAGTGAAGAAAAAAGTTTCAAAGTTTGTTTAAAAGTGCATCATGTGTCAGTAGGTCATGGCTGAACATTGGGTTTTGGGAAGTCTATTATAGTCCTTAGATATTCTCGAGTTGAATTCAGATGATGACTCAATGAATTTTGTCATGGGACTACCTAGGTCTAAGGGAGGGTATGATTCCATCTGTGTAGTGGAAAACTGTTTGACGAAATCAGATCACTTCTTAGTGATTAAGGAGTTAAGTGTTGTGGATTCCTCGACACATAAGTGTTGAATTAGGTTATACCAAATACTCACAAGAGGGGGTGACTTGTGTCTTTTAAAAATTAATCATGAATCGTGATGACGACTGATAATGTCCTTTTATATTAAACAGGTTGTTTATGTAGTGGAAAATAAATAGTAAAAAATGCAAGAATGTATAGTGGTTCAGTTAACATAAGGCACATAGTACACTCCACCAACGCTCTACTCCACAAGTTGGGTGATTTTCACTCTCTAGTCCTCTTATTAATAGACCGTCCACAACTGAGTGAAGGCAGTAGACACCTTTACAAGTTAAGAATAAAAATAGACCCTTCTAGTTCATACACAGAACTGAATACACAAAATAGTATGAGATGTCGTTAACTCAAAATAAAAATATTATTTGTCTTGAAATATTTCCCAGTTATTAATCATAGTTTCAACAACACGCAACTATAATAGAAATATCATTGTCTTAAAAAAAGGTGTTCTTTAGATAAGGGAAGTTCAACATTTATCCAGTTTAAATAGATATAGAACAAAATTCACCAACACCAACAATAATGGATTCACGAAAAATAATTGATGTAGAAATGGTGAATCACAAATGTTTTACTTCTTCTTAAAAAAAATATATTTTTATTGTACCTTTTAAATGAATATAATTAAATATAGAATGTCTCTATAAAATGTAGTTGTCAAAAACTCGAGATCTTGTTCTTATAATCTTTTTCACAATGATCCATCATACACACTACTTTTAGTTTAAAATAACATAGATATATATAGAATAACGACAAGTGTTTTCCTTAAAAATTTAGATCCACAAATGTCACCTATAGAAATATTAAAATTCTTGAATAATAGAACAGTCTTAATTACCATTAATATTTGGAATGAGAAACTCCTCTTAAATTTATTCATTGAATCAATAATAAACGGATTTGAATCAGTCAAAGATTTTCTTTAAAATCGGGCTTTGAATTTGGCTTGAAACCAGCTTATCAATATCCATAAATACCATTTCTCAATAAAGTAATAATTTAAATCTCTAACACCAAACATAGGGTTGAACTTTTTATCCTTATTTATATGAACATAAGGTTTAAAACATAAGGTTGATCAACTATGCATTTCTCATCAACTCTCAAAAATATGGTACAATATCCATACATTCTTTTTTAAGGAAACATAAGATACATGATCCATAAGGTTCATTATAAAATTAATGTAGATGATCCATACTTTTATTAGCTTCAAAACATATGATATATAATCAATACATTTTGATAAAAGGTATGGTTGTTTTCAAATGTATGTTCGATAAAAAATGATTTTGAGAATCATAAATAACGTTCCATACTAACATAGGGCTATTATTCCATACATTTCTGATATCTCAAATGTAAGGTTCCATCTAAATGTAGTGTTCTTCTTCCATAGATTTGTTGATAATGTATGGTTGTTTTATCATACTATTCTGATATCCAAATAAGTAAACAACAAATTCCATCTTTTCACAATGCTCCTCAACATAGGGTATGAAAATTATTTCTAGAACACGTGAGAGATATTTCTGAACATGTAGAGCTTGAAAAGTGATTCTAGAACATGCTAACCTGCCAAAACATTTTTTAACACTTTTATAAATATTCCATGGAGAATAAATGTTTTAATATTATTCCAAAATATAGAAATAAAGAATATTAATTACCTAAAATTTACTCCATGTAAAATCATTAAAATAACAAATAAGGACATTTGTGAACATAAAAATAATCATAAAGAGATGGAGTATTGTTTTCAACAATATCCCCCTAATAATATAGAGTGATGCTGAAAAAACACTTTCTCATCAATATCCCCCTTTTTGATCATCACAAAACCGATTAATTAACCAATGAAATTATCATAAAAATATAATTTAGAATTTTTCAAAGATAAAAAAATACTTTCTTTTAACAAAATTATTTTTTAATTTTTATATTTTCTTCCCCTTTATAAAATAAAATAATATATCCTCATTTATAAATAATGAAAATTATATTTTCTTTTTATCCCAGAATTTCCCCTAAAAAATATAAAAATATCTTACCTTAGAAGGAAAGGTTTTCTTTTCACCCAATAAGTAAAAGATTAAAAAAATGATGTGTTTATCCATATTATCTCCCCTTTGTTGGGATATCAAAAAGAATTATAGAATAAGTAATAAACCACATTTTAATGCGGCACTAAATTTCTGTAAATTCTATAATAAACTATTTATCAATTTTTGAAATTGGATTATAGGCATTCAGACATAAACAATATAGTAAAACAAACTTATTACACAAAAACATTTTATTGAAATATATTTGATTGAAAATATAAGTACAAGTACATAAATGAGGACAAGAATCATGGTTGGGATAAAATGGTTTTTGAAACAGGTTGCAACACATCTGAATGACTTCATTGAGATCTAATATCTGCAGTCATAACCTTTTCATTAGTCCATCACCTAACAAGAATATGAGATACTTTACTTCCTCAGTCAGAAGGATATATTCAATAAAATTGACTTTAAAAGACCATTTACACTCTTTTTCTTATCTCTAAACTGATTTATCTTCATTGTAAACCTATTCAAAAATACTCTGACCCCCAGCTCATTAGATGTAAGTTGGTCAACAAGATGCTTTTGATTATCTATCATAATAGATAATGGAGCACTGTCACATAGTAAGTCATGCAATCTCTCATTATTATTTCTCATTACTACTTCAATGTTCTAAATTCTCTTAATCATATCAGGCGAAGTACCTGAGCTACCTAGTTGAATGTCCCAAATAGTTTTTAATTGTTTCTCCCTAAAAATCATAAAATCCTCAAAACCGGACATCATTACAATTTTATATTTTAATTTACCAATATAATCTAACATTTCTTTCTTAAAAATATCCAATTCCATTTTTGAAACTAAACTATCATTAATATTCTAAATCATCTATTTCTCATTTTCTAATGATCTTTTCAAAGAAGATTTTTGTCTTGAAATTTATTAAATTTTCAGATTATCTCCTCCACATGATCATTCTCAGAATCAGTGGATCCATTTGAGTGATTTTCAATACGATTTAATAAAATTAATTCTAATTTTTAAGTATCAGATCTCTTATCTGTAGCCTTCTCTGATGGATGCTTGACAAATTTTTCCTTAGAGAAATGAACTTGCTCATCCACATAAAAATTTTCATTAAAATTTCAGTATTAATCATAGAATGATTCTCTTATATATTCACATAATTATGATGTTTCTCATCTTGAGAATCTTTTTCTTTGAGTGCCTCCATGATTGGATCATCTAATAAAAGTACCTATTGAGTTAATTCCTCTTGAACAATCTCTATTGGATTTATAGTTTGATTAGATTTAGATCTAGCCACTTGAATGCCTCCATGATTTTCAATAGTTAGAGGCACAATTTATTTTCCAACATGAGGAGTCTCCTCAATCTGAGATACTATTTGAAGTTCAATTTGTTGTACTGAGGATTATCTAAAAAATCTCTTCTCAGAAAGGGTTCTGTTGCATCATCATTTTCATGGACATGCTCCTCACCAGCTTGATCCACATGATGTCCTTTTATATGAAGTCCTTCTAGACATTTCTCATCAGCAGGTGGATCAACTGCTTCAAATCTCAATATTGTTGATGTTTTTGAAAAATCACTTCTCTTGATTCTACAATGCCTTCCTTATATTTAGCAAGTTTTTCCCCCGGAGATGAGTCCCGGTCACCCTCTGCCCTAATAGGCATATGTTTCCCATTAACAGTACTCCAGAAGAATCCAATCTTCCATAGAGTTACAACACTCAAAATATTGTTGTGACAACATATTACTCATGAATCTATTAATCTCATTATATTGAACATAAAGTAGTAATTTTGAAATGAACCTTCCATACAGATAGAAGATCATTCTTGCCTATAGTTGACAGTAGTATTTGAGATAATTTCCATATATCTTGGAAAATTAATCATGGTTTTACTCATAAGAAAAAAAATTATGTACATGTCAGGAAAAAAAATCTTCCCTATCTATGACATTGTAGGAGCAATCCCTGTTTTCACCAACTTAAAAAGAATCTTCTAATCTGGTTCCATATCCTTCACTATAATTTTTCTAATACTTTTAGATCCAAATTAAAATGACTAAATTTCCTCGGACTTATGTTCATTACATCCAACATTATTTAAGTGGAAATGATTAACTCACACATGAGGGAAATTTAAGATTATATCCATTTCTACAGATGAAATTGAAAAATAAAGATCTTCAATTTTCACAAATATGGTGTCCTCTATATCTAAAAGACTGAACTAAATGAAATTGAAAAAGTTACAAATCTTTACCTAATATAGAAATTCATCATTTTCTCCACTGATTGTTTACTCAAGATTATGATAGGCCAAATCTTTATTTAGCATTAGATTGGTGTGGTATTGTGATTTTAAATCAATCACTTTTCCTTGTAAGATTTTCAACTCTGTCGAACGTTATCATTTGGCATTACTGGGTAATACTTCTTCGATTCTCTATGTCTTGTCCATTTTTGTTTCAATTTTCTAAAGGCTTGAAGGATTAGAGATTCGAAGTTTTAGACAAAGGTAGATGAAGGCAGTAAGGGTTTTGGGGGGTTTGGAAGGTTTTGAAAAATGAATGAGTTTAGAATTTTAAATGGTTTCTATAATTATTTATCCCCATGTCATTTACATATACAATAATCATTAAAGTATTTAAATAAAATAAAACGTACGTGAAAAAAAAAATTGTAAATTATTCTAAAAAATAATAATTAAATTATTTAAAATAGTGATGAAGAAGGAAAAAAATATAAATGCGTAAAATATTAATATTAAAATTTCATTTAAAAATTAAATAAACCTTTCTACCCCTTAATAAAATCAAATCTTGTAATGGGATGTGTTTTAGTAAAAAATATAAGCTAATTGAATTTCATTACTTACAAATTCTAAGAATATTTTTTTTAAGAACATGATCTCATTGAAAATGATGCCGGATATCAATATGCATAGATCTATAATGATTAATATGAGTTTTTTAAAAATTAAAATCACTTTTATTATCCCATGAAATTGGTTCATTAGTAGAATTTATTCCAAAGTTCATAAGAGTGTTTTCATCCCAAAAACTTCTGAACATCAACTACCTACAGATAAGCATTTTGCCTCAGCAATTGATAGGGAAACTGAGTTTTGTTTATTACTAGATGATGACACTAAATATTTTCCTAAAATGTGACATATACCTTACATGATTTTTCTATCTAGTCTACTAGTTCAAAAGTCAGCATCTGAATATGAAATTAAAATCAAATTAGAATTATTTGGATAGTGAAGAGATTAAAAACGAATTCCTTTTAAATATCTAATAATTCTTTTGACATCACTTATCTGAGATTATTTAGGATCATATTGAAATGAATCATAATTACATATTGAATAAATTATATTCGGCCATCTATAAGTAATATAAAATAAACTACCAATCATACCTCTATATAAATTTTTTTCACCTGACTTTCTAGTTTAATCCAAATCAAGTGTTATATTAGTACACATTATATTTTTATGTGTATTTATGTTTTAAAGTCAATATTTTATTAGTATATTGGTAATGTATTTGGTTAGATTTAAAACATTTTCAAAATCTTTTTGAAAAATTTGAATTCCAAAAAAAATTAATTCGTCCATCATACTGGTTTCAAATTTTTTTTTTCATTAAATTTGAAAACCCATGAAAATGATTTTTTTTGTCGTACCAAAAATTACATCAACAATAAAAATTTTATCCAATAAAATATTGGAGTAAATTGTTTTCTTAATAAATTTTGGATCTTCCATCCCAATAATAAAATCATTTTTAAAATGAAAAGAACATAATATTACATACCAAGCTCTTGGTGATTATATAAGGGCATAAAGATCATTAGTATGTTTTAAGAAAATATATTATTTGTTATTATTCAAAACCAATAGGTTTCTCAACCTAAAAACCTCCAGTAAGTAACAATTTAAAAATGAAGACATAATATTCACCTAAAATAATATAATGTTCATATGAGATTCCTAGGCTAAAATGTTTCTAATATATTCGAATCTAGCTTCTGGTGCAAAGGTGTCATTATAATCTATACCTTATTCCCAATTATCTCATTTATTTACAAGTCATTCTTTATTTCTATTTATTATTCCTTGATCATCTTGTTTATTTCTAAAGACCTATTTATTTCCTATAATTGGATAGTTCAGAGGCCTTTCAACTAATTTCCATAGGTCATTTCTCATGAACTGGTTTAGTTATTCTTACATTGCTATCATCTGACTTTCATCAACTGATGATTATTATATATATCATAGGTTCTAATTGGGATAGAAAGGAAGATAATACAAAAAAATCCTTACATTTATTCTACATTTTATTACAGTGTCACCGTCTCCTATAAAAGATTCTAAAGGGTGATTCTTTAGGGTTCTAGACTGTCCAGGTGGTACACTATTATGTTCTTCAATGTCATGTTCTTATGTACTAGACTGAATTTATTTTATATCTTTTTCAAAATCATATATTAAGTTCCCATTCCTCATGTTATCATTAGAGTTAGATTCATCAATTTGGTCTTTCCTTTTATCAAAGGGATCAAATTCATCAAATTTCATATGAACTAATTCTTCAACAATCCTTGACTTTTTATTAAAAAAACCATATGTTTTGGAAGTAGCGGAATATCATAATAAAATTCCTTTATTCAATTTTGGATCCGACATTTCAAGATTGTCCTTGGTGATTAAGGTGAAAATCATGCATCTATTAACTTTTAAGTAATTAAAATTAGGTGTATAGTTATTTTGGAGTTCATAAGGTGTCATTTTAAAAGTTGGTCTAATTGAAACTCATTTCATTATATAATAAGTTGTGCTTACAGCTTCATCCAAGAAATAGGTAGGATGACTGTTTTCATTTAGCATAGTCCTAGCCATTTCCGGAATAGTCCTTTTACTTATTTATACAATTCCATTTTGTGTAGTTGTTATTGGTGCATATTAGTGTGTTTAATACCCATATTTGAGAAAACAGAATTAAATTTCAGATTCTCAAATTCTCCATTTTGATCACATGTTAATGAAATTATTTTAAAACATTTTTCTTTTTGGAAATCATGAAATAACATTCAAATATAGTAAATGGTTCATTTATTAATTTTAGAAAATAAAACCCATTAAATTTATAATAGTTATAAACTAAAACATATACAAAAAATTTACCATCCATGCCTACTATTCTTGAAGGTCCAAAAAATCCATGTGGATATGTTCTATAGGTTTAGACATATAAATTTTGTTAATAGATTTGAAGGATTATTTGTGCTTCTTTCCATGTTGATATGCATCGTAGAATCTATTACTTTCAAATTTGAGACTAGGAATATCCAAAACTAATTTTTTCATAGATAAATTCAATAAAGAATATATATTGAAATTCCCAAGTCTTCTATGCTAGATCCATGAATCCTTTATCTTAATAGTTATGTAGTTTAAATTTTGTTTACAAAAATAATTTAAGTCCAGGGAATAAAAATTATCAGTTATGGATGCTCTAAATTTAAGTAATTTATCTTTAAAAATTGAACACCAGTTATTAGAAAAATAAAAAAATAGTGATAATAATATTGTTCAGAGATATTTATTATATTTTGTGTCAATACATGTACATAGAGTACTTTATTAATTGAGACAACATCTGGATCTCCAACAGTTCCAATTCCAATAATTTTACGTTTGGTATTGCCAGCAAATGTGACTAATCCTCCATCCTTTTGAGTTAATGTTTTAAATTTCGATAAATTATCACTCATATGTCTAGAGAATCCATTGTCCATATACCATATTTATGTTTGGCTTATATAAGGCACTTCCTGCAATGGAATTTAAATAATGGTTTGTTTTGGTACCTATATTTTGTAGGGTCTAGCAGTGTTAGCTTGAAAAGACCTTGGAATCCAAAATTTCTTTTTTTTTTTGTAATCAATAGAATCATATAAACTAATTGAAACCAAAGGCTTTCTTATTCACACTTATTTGTCTTTTCCTTAAGTAATAGTTTTTTTGATATATGACCTTTTTATCTATAGTAGTTGAAAATTTTACCTTTAGTACCTGTAACAAAATTGTTCTTATACATTTTGGGTTTCTCTCATTTACTACCTATTCTATATCTTTTCTTTTTAATAACATTCATTCCAAGAATCTCATCTAGAAAATTTTATCCTTTTGTAAAAAAAAGAGATGCACTATTGGATGTTTCTACTTCTATTTTCAGCTTTTTTATTTAAGTTTTATTATCTTTACAGTATGTGTATGATGAGTTATATTTTTCAATTAACTCTTAATATTGTTTCAGCCTCATGTCTCTTTCTCATAAAACAGTTGTGTGATTATTTTTCATTGATTTATATTTCTTAAATAAGGAATCATATTTCTCATCCAGTGTGTTGTAGTAGGCTTCTAGTTTATTATTTGAACAACTAGAACTGTAATAAGAATAAGATGACTAAAAAGATTGTACCTCATCAGCTTCTTCTATAAAGCATAGGTTTGCTTTTAGATTTGATTCTTCCTTTTCTAAGTCATACTTTTATGAGATACTTGAGTCTTTAGAAACACTCCAAGTAGCTTTTAATTAACTTTTGTCTTTCTTCTCATTATCATTGATTTTGAATTTTTTTCTTTTCTCCTTATAATTATGGACAGTTAGGTCTAATGTGACCAATATTTTTTTAAATTCATAGCATCTGACGCCCCTTGGTTATTTTTCATCATTTTTGAAGGATTTTCTGAATCCGTTCTTCTTTCTGTAGAATTACTTGAAATTTCTGGCTAGCTGAGCTACTTCCACATATGAATTGTATAAATCGGGATACTCTGATTTCGTTTTGATTTTATTCTTCATATTTTAACACTTCTTTTGGGATTTTACATTAAAAGCAGTATTTTCTATCTTGATCAAGAAATTATGATCATTTTATTCATCTTTCATATCAGCTTCAATCATCATAAGAGTTATAATTAAATCAACAATTGTATGATATTTGACTATTTATGATTTCCAAAAAGTAGCCGAAATTTCAATCCCCTTAGGTGATAATACTCTTTGGACTTTGAGGGCATAATCTTCTTGTTCGATAGGATCTCCCAAAGTAGTGATGTTATTAACAATTTATGTAAGTCTTCCATTCATCTGGGTGATGCTTTCAAATTAAAACATTCTGAATGTGTCAAATTTCAATTTAGTAGTGGAATACCTTATCTGTCAAAATTTGTTAGTTCCTTCATAAGCAACTGCAACTATCTACCACATTTCATAAGCAGTCCGTAACTAAGATAATATATTGAATTCATCAGGTCCAAGACCATAGATGATAGAATTAATTACCTTCATGTTTATGTCATTCTCTACTTCTGTACCAACAATCCATGTTTTAGGTTTCTCTGTAATCACATAGGGAGTTAGAATTTTCGAGTAGTCTCTATATCCAAGGTTCTTTAACTAAATGGCCGTCTTTGATTTCTAGCATCCAAAATTTTCATAGTTAAAGTAGGGAACTCGAACTATTGGCATACTCACTCATGGATTATCCATTGTGCTATGTATAATCCAGAAACATTTATGTTGTTATAGATTTGACAACAGGTCCTCCTTAGATAACAATTGTTTGATTGGGTTATACCAAATAATCAGAAGAGGGGGGTGAATTGTCTCCTTTACAAATTCTTCACGAATTGTGATGATGAACGAGTATGTCCTTTTAACATTATCAGGATGGTTATGCAGTTTAATATAAATAGTTGTAGAATGCATGAATGTATAGTGATTCAGGAAAAAAGGCCCCCAGTCCACTCAACAAATGCACAACTCCACGTGCTTAGTGATTTCCACTATCTGGTCCTCTTATCAATAGATCGTCCACATCTGAGTGCAGGTAGTGGATGCATTTAAATGTAAAGGGTAAAAACAGATCATTCTAGTTCATACACAGAATCTAATACACAATATATTATGAAAATATAGTTACTCAAAATTAATAGATTATTTATTATAAAAATCCTTCTAGTAAATCTTCACAGTTGCAACAACACGTAACTGACACTAGATAGATCGTTTTCTTCAAAAAATATGTTCTTTAGATAAGGGAGGTTCTGAGTTGATCAGATTTTAATAGATATAGAAATAAATTCATCAACTCAAACAACAATAGATTCATGAATGATATTTGATGTAGAAATGGTGAATCTTTAACACATTTATTCTTCTTCAGTAAACATAGTTTGATCATACCTTATAATAGCAGATCTGTAAATCTCGAATGTCGCTATAAACTATTGTCGAGAAAATCTTGAGAGCTTTTTCTTATAATATTTTTCATAATGATCCATCATACACACATTTTTTTATTTAAAATTATCGCGGATATATATATAATAACGATGAGTGTTTTCCATAAAAATTTAGATCCCAAACATCACCTTTAGAATCACAATATTAAAATTATTGAACAAAAGAGCAGTTATAACTCCATTGAATATTTGTCATGAGAATCTCATCTTAAATTGATCATTTGAATAAAAAATGGATTTTAATTAGTCAAAGATGTGCTTTAAAAACATCCTTTGAATTTTTCCTGAAATCAGCCTAACAATCTGCATAAGGACTATTGCTTAATAATGTCATACTTTAAATCTCTGATGCCAAATGTAGGGTTGAACTGCATAGAATTCATTTTCTGAACGGAAGGTTTACAATGTTTGGTTGATCATCCATACTTTTATTTTCAACTCTCAAACACACATTACAATACCCATACATTCCTTTTTAGAAAAATATAAGATATATGACGTGTAAGGTTCATTATACAAGTATGGATGATGATATATACTTTTATTATCTTCTAAACATAAGCTATATGATCTATACATTTTGATAAAATGTAAGGTTTTTTTTTCAAAAGTATGGTTGACGAACCGTACTTTTGAGAAACAAACCTAATTTTCCATACATACATAAGATTCTTCTACCATACTTTCAAGATAACCCAAATTAAAGGTTCCATATAAATATAGGGTTCTTCTTCCATACTTTCGCTGATAACGTATGGTTTCTAGACCATAATTTTCTAATATCCCAAAATTTAAATGATGAATTCCACACATACTCTATGATCCTCAATGTAGGGTATAAAAAGTGCTTCTGAAACATGAAAGTGTGATTTCTGAACACATAGACCATGAAGACTATTTCCAGAACATGCTAATACGCTAAAACGATTTCCGAACACTTTTTCAAATATTCCTCATGGTTTAAATTCTACAATTTTATTATAAAATAGAGAAATAAATAATATTAATTTCCTTAAATATACTCAAATTAAAACCATTAGAATAACAAATAAGAATATTTGTGAACATAAAAGACAACATAAAGAGATAGAGTATTGTTCTCAACAATTTCACCTTAATAAAATAGAGTGTTGTTGAGAACTACACATGCTCAATAATATGCATGTTGTTGATGTTTTTAGGCTTCACATAGTTACCTTTACCATCATTTCGGACTGGGATACATGCATTACTTCATGAGTCTGAAAGGGATGAGATCATTCTTTTGGAACCCATCATTTCCATATCACTACTTCCCAAACATAGATGGATGGGTAGATAGAGAGAACTATTTATACGTTTGGGGATATACAACAAGCGTGTGTTCTGGAATTTAGAGGATCATGGGAATGACACTCGCTTCTAGTAGAGTTTTCATTCAACAAAATATATCACTCTACCATTTTCATGGAACCATTCGAAGCCTTGTATGGCAGACCAGGTAGTTCACCTGTGTGCTAGATAGAAGTTTGGTAGGTAGGTTTTTTGGGCCTAGAGGTATTGCAGAGCACGATAGATAAGGTTCAGCTTATGCATGAGAGGATAAAGGTAGAATAGGGCCCGTAGAAGACGTGTGTTGATCATAGGAGGAGACCCTTGGATTTCGAGGTTGAGGACCAAATATTCTTAAATGTATCCCCTCGGCATGGGTAGTGGAAGCTCTGAAGGGGGAGTAATATCTCTCACAAGTTCATCAAACACGTCGAGGTGTTGGGATGAGTTAAAGAGGTGGTGTATCAGCCTATATTACCAATTCCACTAGAGAGGATACACATCATCTTCTATGTATCTCAGATCGGTTGGTATCTAATTTATGAATACCACGTCCTCAATTAGAGAGAGTAGGATATCAAGGCCCAAGAAACATTTATAGAGCAACCTATGTGAATCGACGATCGTAAGGAGAATATTCATCGGGGGAATATCATTTCTTTGGTTCATGTCTTCTGAAAGTACAGTGGCCCCAAGGACAGTACCTGGGAACAAGATGCTCATATGTGTTCCCAGTACCAAGTTCTATTTTTATTTTTTACCATCTGTTGTCTTTGTGCCTTGTTGTGATGTAATTCTTGACAATGTTTTCTATAAGATGGGTCGTTCTCTTTTACTCTGAATGTGTGTGAAATTTCCGCAACATGAAGAGGAGAGGACCTGATACATAATCAAGATACATTAAGAGGAATGTGATTAAACATTTTTGGGAGAGTTAGTTCTACCCAATGAGTATAGTATCTTGACATGGGAAAAGGGACTCTTGAATCCATATGTTTGGATGGTCTGACCTTTGTATGTTTTTGTGGTTACATGGGGTAGAAGAGTGGTATTGTATCTATAACATCCCAAAACTGGATGCCAATAAAAATGGTGCTTTGTTCCCAGTTGGTCACAAGGCCTCAGGCACATCTCACCAAATAATAGAGGTTACTAACAAATAGCAAGGTCCTTGGTGAGTCAATGGGGAGACTATTCCATCATTACCAGAGTTTTAGAGCATAAGTAAAAAATAAGCAACCGCAGTATCAAAATAAACAATAGACAACTAAATGTAATACATGTAGATAGGAATATACATATCAATTACCAAAAGTGTCTCATTTACAATAATGATGAAGATGGTACAATTTTCAAGAAAATTGTTAGAACAGTACATGGTAATACAATACAAGTATCCCAAAATGTATCCAAGGAAAAAATGGTATCCCAACATCTTAAGCGTCATGTTGGTTCTATGCCCCCCTTCTCCAAAGACACTATCAACAAACTTCACTATGGCTCATTCCATGATCCTCACATGAAACTATATAATTTTTTTGGGTCCCCAATGTGGCCGAAATAGGGTGTGAGATAAAAATCCCAGTAAGAAATAACCCAATACTATATAGTTCAAACAAAAATTCTACAATGGTTCTAGCTTCTGTAAACATGACCATGTATGTTCATCTACCCCTGGAAAAATTCTACTATAACATAAAACTGAAGATCCTTAAGGCTACCTACAAAATAAATTCACCTCATAAAAGAAACTATAACCCTACAAACAAGAAATTCACATGACCCCACTGTACATCCATATGTATCATGAAATACCCATCCGCGTTGTATAGTGAAGTCAAGTAATCTACAACCACAACCTATGGTGATGTAGTAGACCTCAAGGGTTGTTTCCTAGGTGTTAGTAGACCAAGGAATCCAGGAAATTATATTTAGACCATGGAGGTCCAGATCCAAAGAGAGTGTCCTAGGCATCACATCGAGTCCCATGGGAATCCCTAGTAGAATATCGTTTAGGAACTTATTTTGGTCCTTGGAGCAAGTTAGATTCAATTCATACATGAGCCCAAGAATGATGGATCCTATGGGGTAACAAGTCCTGAGGAATTCAATAGAATCAATAGCCAAGGGGAAAAGTCAACCCTAGGTGTCATGTACCACATTACAGATCCTTGGAGAGAATTTCCTAGCATCTATCAAACCATTCAACAAGAATTAAATCTTCTAAATTAAACATCCACAAATATGTGAGTATAACAACTCACATCAATGAGAAAAATCGATGAATATACCCACTCAACAAACCATTTATCATTTATCAGTTTACAAGCATATGTGACTACCCTCCCATAGATATCATTTAACATGCCATTATACATTTATATATATGTATACCCACCCATATAAACATATTTCATTTAAGACAAACTATTCAAATATACGATTTATGACATGATATTAATTAATCATGGTGGAAGTACATCTCTTAAACTATCTAATCAAGCTTTCATGTCATATAATGGATTTTTCAAACCTGGAAATCACAACCACACACCCATTGGGTGGTTTTAACCGGCATAAAAAATTATTTATTTCAGGAGCACCCCTTGGGTGACCTTGAAATGACCAACGGGTTCCAACACATCTAAACGGATCTTACGGTCAACCTCACTGGGTCCAACTACATCTACTAAAATATACTCTATTAAAAATGAGACCTCACTGTAAATTCTGACATATAGATTTTAAGCCAAATACATTAAAGACATCATGAATAGATGAATGCAATTGTACACCACCAACCTCACCTCGGTAGTAGGAAACTCTTCCATTATCGTGTCTTGATCCATCCTGGTTTAGATGAAATCTGAAGAATGGGAGAAAAACAGAATATTAGGGCATATGATAGTAAATCCCAATAGAGAAGTCTTTGTTCCAAATAATTAATAATGACAAAAAAGGAATCAATTACTCCCCGATACATTTCAAAAGTGAAGAATGGTTCTCCAATAAGATTATAGAAGGCATCAATATATAAATAACTAATTTATAGATGTTTATGGATTAAAAATGGAGAAAACTATTCTGTGTGTAAAAATAATGATCTATTACCACTTTTAGAAAAAACCCACCGGGCATGTACCCATCCGATACTTGAAGTACATGACATGTACTCCGACATATTTTTTTGATCTAAAATGTCTACAAATTGTGATGGCCATGTACACAACGTGTGCTTGAAGTACACAACATGTTGAACAAGTACATGACGTGTACATATCCTACACCTGATTTCAAAATGTTTTCCTCTTTATTTACAAAAACAACCCAACTATCCCACAGACTGGCATAGGGTCTTATCTATGAAGTAATAAAACACTTTTAGCCACAAAAGTAGATATTTACCTCAATAAAAACATGGGATCTTACAATATTACCCCCATATAGATATTCATCACTAAATTTATTTTTGAAGGGTGGTGATGATTCATCTGAAAACAACTCCAACCACTAAACATGTACATCATCCTTCCTCCCCCAAGTCTCATCCTATAAATGGACGTGTCACCATTTCACCCATAATAGTGGAACCATGCATCCTCAAAGGACCTTCTTTATCCTATCAATGATATGAATAAGATTCTACTCAAAGGACGCATCAACCTGCAACTCAACCTCTTTAGGATGAAAAATGTGAGACAGGTCTGAGTGATTGCGGCATAGTTGAGATACATTGAAGATGTTGTGAATGGCTTGATACCTCTGAGATAAATACAATTGATAGGGAACTGACCCAACTCTCTCCAGAATCTCTAATGGCCCCATATATCTCGGTGAAAGTGTACCATATCTCTGGATCTGCCTGTGTCACATCCATGGTGAAATGCACAAGTAATCCTACTCCCCGACCCGAACTCCAGATATCTTCTATAACGATCAGCTTATGATTTTGGATGACACTGTGTAGAATTCATCCTCTTCTGAGTCAACTGGACCTACTCAGAAGTCTCCTTCACCAGAAGTAGTTGTGGTAAAACTACCTCTAAAAACCTCTAACCAGCACAGGGGAGAACTACATGGAATACCATATAAATCCTCATAAGGATTCATATGTATCATCTTCAAATAAATTTTATTATAGGAGAAATCAACTAGGGAAATGTGCTTCACCCAATAGCCCCCATAATTTGGGACGCATTCTCATAGCATGTCCTCTATCACTTTTATCGTATGCTTCGAATGACCATCAGTCTGAGGGTGATATACTCTGCTCTAAAGAACCTTTTTACACATTGTTCTCTGAAAACACTACCAAAAAATGTAAAACTAGTGTCCCTATATGAAACTATAGTGCATGAGACCCCATAAAGTCATACCATGTCTTGGATGTAAAGCATTCCATGATCATCAACACTAAAGGTCTCCATGATTAGAAATAAGTGTTAAACCTTTGTATGCCTGTCAATGAAAACCCACACAGCATCATAACATCAAGGAGACCTCTGAAAACCCATCCCTGTATCCATCGCGACATCATCCCATTTTCACTCCGAGGGTAGTTAAATTCTATAGAAGCTTAGCTGGTCACTGATTTTCCGCCTTCACCTGTAACATGTTGAACACCTTATACCAAAACCAGCTACCTCTCTATTTATTTATGTCCCCCAGCACTAACATCGCATGTCATGGTACAACATGGTAACCCTGGATGAACTACCTATGCGGAAACATGAAGCTCCCACATCAACTGCTCTTGTTTATCTAGTGAAACCCAGATTCATCCTTGGATACACATGATCCATTCATATCTTATCATCCAACTTGGAGGAGGGTCCTCACCTACTACACCTTCCTGTAGAAATAATCTTTCTGAATACGATATCTGCCTCACCCATACTCAGTCCAATAGGGTAGATGTAACAGCTAACGGTGAAATTGAAGTATTCCCAAGTCTGTTGTTCACTTCAAGATGTATCTCATAAGACAACGCCATAAGCTTCCACTCTCTACTGGAATTCTTCACTGCTTGTATCTTATTCTAACTTCTCAGTGTATCAGCTAATACATTTCCCTTACTAGGAGTGAAGGCATGCTCGATGACATTAGACTATAGGTATGTCACCCACCTCTACTACCTCAAATTCAGATCATTCTACATAATTATCTACATCATACATTTGTGTTTTGTGAACACCAAAAAATTCCCACCCAATAAATTGTGTCTCCCATGGTGCAATTGGTGAACAAATTCAGATAACATGATATCATGCATAGGGTATTTCTTCTCAAAGATCTCAACTACTAAGACCCATATTCCACTACTCGATCTACAAGCATCAGTACTGCACCCTATCCAATACTGAAGTGTCATAGTAAATTGTGTAGATCATTCCCTAATATGGTAGTATTAGGACTAGTGATGATGTTAACCTCACTATTAGCTCTTGGAAAGCTGTCTCACAAGATTATGACCACAGAAACATCTCACCATTCTTAGGCAAGCCCGTCAACGGTGCTTCTATGTGTGATTAGTCCTGTATAAAACACCTGTAGTAGCCATCTAACCCTAAGAAGCTCTATATGTCAATAACGTTATTGGGATGATCCCATGGAACTATAACTTTCACCTTCTCGAGGGACACTGACACTCCTGTCTCTTTAATAGTGCAACCCATGAAGTGAATCTGAACCATCCAAACGTTGCACTTTCCGAGCATATCATATAACTAATTCTCTCTTATTGTATTCAAAATATTCTCATGATGGGTGGAATGTTCTGGTAGATTGTGATAAAACCCCAATAAATAATCCATGAAAACTACAAAAAAAGAATCTGGGTAATGATGGAACACTCGGTTCATCATCTCTATGTACACTAATGGAACGTTTTTGAGGTCGAACGATGTAACCAAATATTATAAAAACCATACCTACAATGAATGTATGTATAATGTGTTCCAACGGGTTGAAAAAACACTTGGTGATATCCTGACCACAAGACGATCATTGAGAACACTTGATCAAACATGTCATCTATCATTGGAAAGGGATATATGTTTTTAACCGTCAACTGGTCTAGCTTTCGATAATATTCACATAGACTAAGTGTTGCGTCCTCATTCTTTTTGAAAAAGTATCATAGAACCTTATAGAGAAGTACTTTGTATGTTTAACCCCTTTTCTTATAAGTCCTCCAACTACCTATTGAGCTCCTACTACTGGGTCGTCTCCATCCTATTAGGAGGAAGTGATACCAGGGCAGATCGTGGCACTAGGTTGATGGAGAACACCTCAACTCTCTCAGGAGGTAAAATAGAAATGTCATCAGGAAAGTCATCCCTGAAGCATTCAACCACTGGGGGAAATTCCTCTAGACCTAGTCCCTGATCCTCAAGAAAAAAACTAGCAATCATGGTTCTCTTCCCTCTGGGCCCCTGATTTTATGTCTAATCCTGCTCTCCTAGACATCCCATTCACCCTTTTGAATAAACATTGTACCCTATGGTGATGTGAAATTAAACCTATGTTGATAGCAGTAAACATACACTCGATATGCAATGAGGTAGTCTATTCTAGGAATGATTTCATCCCCATTCATCTAAATCTCATAAAGATTCTAGATAAAGTGAAAACCACCGATCTCAAGTGGACTCTCCATACATTGTCCTGCTTCACTTTTTCTAAATCCCAAGGTGTTTCATTCATCAAAATTCCATTAGAAATCAAGACAATAAGACCAAGGAACTTTACCACTCATGCAGAGATAAAAATGCGGGAGGCACCAATATAGAAAAGAGAAGATGAAATAGTAGAAGATACTACGATCGTACCTCTCAATGTAAATGGTCCAGTATCTTACTTCTGTTGGGTTTGTTTCAATGTATATGTCTAACATCTACCGCATCCTTGTGGCCCTTCCTAGCTACACTAATCTGATCTTCCCTACTGTCTCTTTGATATTGGCATCTGGATACCATGTCCATGACCACTATAGAACTGGCCTGACCGGCCTACACTACTCTAGCTCCCAGCCAAGCACGGACCTGAAGACCCTACTCCTAAACCACACATGGGAGCTGACCCCTACCACTCATAGCTGGATGGAAGGACAGGGAAAACTGCTACATATGATTTATCCTACCACAATCTTGACACTTTACTGGGTCATGGTCACAATGATTCATAATGTTGCCTCACCTCACAAAGTAATGGACAAACTATATGTTTCCTACACCCAGTTTTCAGCTTGAACTCACATCATGGGATTTCATAGAATGACACTTCCTTCCAGAAGAAGTAGATCCACTGGGGTGCAAAAAACAATCCCATGTTCCTTACCCCCAATTTCACATAGCTTTCTCTATGTAATCAATGACTGATTTAGAATCTTAGTGATATAATGTAACATGAGCATGTTCACCTGAGATGTGATATCATGTCTGATACCTTCCTCTAAGTGCCTCTCCATAGATAACTCATCAATAAGATACATTGACCAAAAATTATATAACTCTATAAAGCATGATGAGTATTCCATAATATTCAGTGTCACCTTCTCTAGATCATAAACACACTCATATTCTTTTCTCACATAGTCATAGGGTAAAATTAGTTTTATAAGAGGATTTGAAATTCCTCCCAACCCCATTTTTGTATCCCATCATCCTAGTTAAAAACTTCGCACTAGTGCTTCGCCACTCCCCATAGCGAGTATGTCATGATCTTTACCCTCTTATCTGAAGGAATCTCTCTAACGGTCCAAAAGTGCTAATGTGGACTCTATCTATAGATCTTCGTCCTTTGGTCTTCCATCCCCTGAAGAAATTTGAGGATGCTACTGCTGGTGCACCAGTGTCAGCTCATCCATAGTCATGGTTGGCAGCGGTGCACCCTGGAAATATTACATATAGAGAAAGAAACCCTCACAGAACTGTACCTTAGCACCAATGCCCAAAACATCTCCGAGATCTATAGCTGGCACTATATGAGGATCAAGTTGCATCCCATGGACTACCATCTCTGTAGAATGGTTATCACCTCCATCATAGTGTACCACATGTGGTCGTCATTGTGGAATGTCTCTACAATGCCAAACAGATGCCCCATAAAAGAACAACATCAAGGAACAATGCTAAAAAAGTGTAAGATAGGTCAAAACCCTCAACAAATGCAAATCAAACCGACATAGTACTTCTAATTCTAAGACAATATAATGAATGTCCATTGATCCACCAGAAACTATGCCTCTAGCCCACTAACATGTCGAATATAATTCAAGTATATATTCACCATTTTTTGTTTCATTTCCATTACAAATTCAGTTATTTAGGAAATTTTATGAGGGATTTACCAATTTTCAAATCCCTGAGGGCCCGTAAAACCTCATGAACCAAGACCGTGGCTCCCATCCAAACCATACATATAACAAGTTCATTAATCATTTACATTTCACTGGTGCATTATTTTAAAATTCTTAAGGGCCCATACTCATTATGGATTGAAATATGACATCACACCATTATCAACTACACCCAACTAACACAACAACAACCACAACTATCCCATAAACTACCACAACAACATGCAATATCTAATGCATATTAGATGGAATGGCACAATTCATGGAATGTGATTCTAAAAAGATACTATATAATGCCTGAGATGGAATAATATAATATCATCGGCTTCCTACTGAATTTGAACCCAAAAATATCATCAACTGTAATAGAGGAAATCAAGTGCATCTCCCAACAATGAAATAAAATAATTTATAACAGTAACAATCAAGAAGATCAGAACTAAATTCAAGGCAATTTGTCTTTTCCCTCTACATAGAGTAGCTACTCCTAGGCACAATTTTTTAGTAAACTCTTTTTTATCCTTATCCCGATCGAAACTTCCAAAAATAGTCAGTCAACAACAAAAAGTAAAACCCTTTCATACCACTTTATAATGTCCCATACCTAGATGCCACTCAAAAACAATGCTGCTAGCTCGGTTAGTCACAAGTCCCCAAGAAAATCATCCCAATTTCCACAGGCTTCCAACTTGGATTGTGGGCCTAGGTGATTCAGAGGATCGATTATGCCATAATTACAGAGTTTCACAGTATATGTCAAAAACCTGAAATAGCAGAAGAAAAATAAATATCAAACAACTAAAAGTAATATAGGTAGATAAAAATATACATATCAATAACCAAAAGTGGATGATATTAAATAAATGACGCAGATGGTACAAGTGTCATGAAAACAACCAGAATAGTACATGGATATACAATTCAAGTATCTGAAGATGAAATAAAATTCCCAAATGGTATCCCACCATCAAAAGCCTTAGCTTGGTCCTATGCTCCACTACTCTAAAGACACAATCAATAAACTGTACAAGGATGCTTGCCCCGATCATCACCTAAAACAAAATAATCTATTTGGGTACCCATGGAGTCCCAAATAGGGTGTGAGATAAACATCCCAGTACGAAACCACATAGGTCTATACTGTTCTAACAACAATTATACAAAGGTACTGGCAAGTGTAAACATGAGTAAGTAAGTGAAAATTCCCATGGCATAAATCTATAGTAAAGTGTAACTGAATATCCCTCAAAGATACTTTCCAAAGATAGTCAACTCCTAACAACGCATCTATACCCATGTAAACAAGAAAGTCACACGGCCTTGCCATACATCCAAATCTATCAACAAATCCACATGAAAACTGTATAGTGAAGTCAAGTGATCCACTTCCATGTCGTATAGTGAAGTTGTGGACTTTAAGGGCTGGATCCAAGGTGTCTACAGACCAAGGTATCCAAGTAATACTATCTAGACCATGGAGGGACGAATCCAAAGAGCATGTCTATGGAATCGCATGGAGTCCCATGCACATCCATGGTGGAATCTTGGTTAGGCATTGGATAGGGTCCAAGTATCATGTCAATATCAATTCCTATGTGAGCCCAACCATGTCGGATACTGTGGGGTAGTAAGGCCTGAGGCATCCCATGGAATCTTGACCCAAGAAGTAGAGTCAACCCAAGGTGTCCATAACCACATTCTAGATCCATGGAGTCCAGTCCATGGAATTGATCAAAATATTCAACAAGCATTCAAGCATCCAAATTAAATATTCCAATTCATGTGAGTATACCCACTCACATCAATGGGCACAAGCCATGATTATACCGACTCATGAAAAATATTTATCATTTATCAATTACAAAGAATACAGGCCTACCCTCCCCTAGAAACCATTTAAAATTCAATTATTAATTTATATATATTTATACCCACCCATATAAAGGCATTTCATTTAAGTCAAACATTCAAAATAGATGAGGAATATCATGACATTTAGTAAAAAAGGATGAAATAAACCTATTAAACTTGCTAATTAGGCTATCAAGTCATCTAAGGGCTTCCTCTACCATTCCATGCACAATAACTCACCCATTGGGTGGTTTATAAAATAAAAATCTTTAAGGTGTACCCCATGGATGACCATCAAACAAGAAACGGGTGGCATCACTCCTAAACAGAACCCATCATCACCCTCCCTAGGTCCAACTACATCAACTAAATACTATTTTCTCAAAAAATGAGAACTCGATAGATTGTCCGAAAAAATGGAAATTCAGCTGAAGACTAGAAAGATGCCAATAAAAGATGAAATAATGGATAGACCACCTACCTCACCTTGGTAGTAGATAGATCATCCGATTTTATGACATGATTCATCATGTTTTGGAAGAAATATGAAGAACGACCTAAGAATGGATTGTTAGGAAATATGATCCTAAATCCAAATATTGTCGTCGATTTTATAAAGAATCGAGAATGAATTAAATGGAATTGAGTACATAATAATACTTTTCCAATGTCTCATGAATTGATTGAATAATATTTCAAATAACTTCAATTTATGAAAAACTAATTTAGGAGTGTTTTCGGTTCAAAAATAGAGGAAACTATTTGCCATGTTAAAAATCGGGCTACTGATTCTTTTATAAAATAAACCCTCCCTAGGAAAGTACACAATGTGTACTCAATTTTTTTTGAGCTAGTTTGGCTACATGTTGGGAAGACCACGTACATGGCACATACTTGAACTACACATTGTGAAGGCCAAGTACAGACTTGTACCAGGCCTGTGGTTAGATTTCATCATGTTTTCCCCTTTCTTTCCCAAAAACAACCCAACTGGCCCACGACAAGTCCTAGGGTCCAATCCAAAAAGGAAATCTATAAATTTAACAGAAAAAGGATTTGGAACTCAAGAAAAACCCGAGATCTTATAGTATACGTAGTTGACCAGGAAATAGATGTGACAGAGGTATCCCTGGATGTCGTGGTTTTGTTCCAACATTTGGAAGACAATAAGGTGATTTTTCCTTGAGAAGAATCTTAAGAGGTGGTTTTCTGTACCCCTATCTTCTCTTCGGGTGTAGTCTTGATTCTTGGTGACAAGGATAGTTTTAAAGGTATTTTATGTAATGGCACAAATACTCCTTGTCCATTACATTTCCATATTCTAGTGTTTGGGGTGTCTTGGACACCATAAGTGAGTTAGAAGGGAATTGAATTTAGTAGAAGGGTGTCTTCGTTTTGTCACCAATCAGTTCTAGTGATCAGTCTCACTGATTGGTGTCACAAACTAACGGTGAGAATGTGGGGTTTCTTGTTTCATGTATAGTTTCCCTTCTATGATTTTTTTTAAGTTATTGTACCTCATTTAAAATGGATAAAGATTGTTTTTAGGGAAATAATGATGTTTTAAATCCCCAATATTCAGGTCACCCTTGAGTTTCCAAAAAGTGAGGCATGTCACACCCTTTGTTGCATTTTCTAGTTTCTCATTTTACCAGTTTATCCCATGTTACACATTTTTCTCTTTTAAAAGAAAAACTATTAACTCACAACTATGATCTCCACTATCTATGAAAATAATTATTTAATCTAAATTAATCCCAACATGTGAAAATACTGATCTTCATGGTTGTACCACCATAAAACTATCATTTACTTCAAAATCGTCTACCTGATTTTAGTATTTGTCCTATTCATAGGCTGAGATCCCCACTCCCTTTCTATTGAAATTCTCATAGTTCAACTTGAGACTTCCTCCAGAGACAAATCATGAACCCATGATGGAGGCCTTACTGCTCCGCTATAATTTCCTTGGAGTTCTTACTCTACACATCATGCATCCCCAGTTCATGGAGCGAGCATAAAAATTTGATCCTTTATCATAAAAGTAAGCGTTCATTCACCTTCTCTATTTACTATGAATCATGCTGGGTGGTGTGATGATTATCCTTCAGTATGTAGATGAATCCAACCATAATAAATATAATTAATGGATAGTAAAAGAATTAATGGGTGTTAATATTGATTATGTTTGTCATTTTACACATCTATTTTTAGGTTGATAATTGTACAGGCTTTTGTCCACTAAAAATCGTGTCCATTGGTTTTCCTTTATTTTGATCTAATGAAACAATAGTCATTGGAGAATATTTTAGTTGAATGACTATATCATGAAAACTAGTTAATAATTTAACGTTGTTTGAATAAATGGATGCCCGATGAATAATATCCCATGTGTGATCACCCATGTTAACAAAATAGAAGGAAGTAGCATAATGAATGGTGTGAAAAATTCTGAAAACTATACTTATATGTTATGGTAATATTCATGGTTGTTCATTTCAATGTTTGTGGTGTGAATTTAAAAGGGTGGTGGAATGTTATGGTTGAGATGTTTTTAGCCTGTGAATTTGAGGCTATGTACACCATGTTTGTTGGGGCTTGGTTCAATTCTAGTATTTTAAGGGATCTCAAGGATCCCTTTGGATAATGTGACATTAAATGAGATCCTAGTGAGAATAATTAAATGCCTTCTTCACATTTTTTCCAATGGTTTTTTTTTTCTCTTGTGGTTAGGCATATTAGTTTTTTTGAGGTGAAAACTATTTAAATGGAATCTATTGAAAATGATGATCATAATGTGTACAATGGGGTAATTGTTTTCCCGAAATGGGTTGTGCTCTTGTTTTGGTTGTTGTGTATTTGGCCATGTAGGGATAGAAACAAGTGTGATTGTGAATGGTCTTGTTGTCTATTTCAGATCCCTTAGGTGTGGATGAGTACTTGATTACCAATATGTATAATATTTAGTCATTGTGTTTCTTATGAACACCACACTCATGATTAGAACATCAATATGAACACCACCATTTAATGTGGGAGGGTGTTTTTTCCAATATTCCTATGAGTTGATGGATATTGGATTCTTTTTTATCCCTCTCCTAGGTATCCCATGACTCTTTAGGCAGGGTGTGTTGTGGTGGTTGGCCCAGGTGTGTGTGGGAAGGTTTTTTTCCAATGTGTCTTTGATATGAGGCCCAGGTGTCTTCATTCATTATAGTGGTTGTTCTAGACCAGTTTTCTTCTACCTTTCCAATGGTTGTTGTGGCCTAGGTGTATGCAAGTAGATGTGTGGTTTTTCTGGCCCATGTGTCTATATGTGGGATGTGTGGTTTTGGTGTCCAATAAGGTTGTTGTTGGGGTTGTAGTGTGAATATAGTGGGACATGTGATGGAGATCTGACACATAGGATGTACTAAATAACCAGTGGGAAAGTCATGTGGGGTACTAAAATAATGATGTGTTATTACAATTACTTTACCTGATTTGTGTTATTTGGGGATTGTGACATGGTGAGGTTGGGTGGATAGTTTTCGTGCTATGTTTCTTTGTTACCTCTACTTTCTTATGGGTCATTACAATGCCAACCCCCTTGTGAATGAGAGATTCTGGTTTTCCCTACTGACTATACATGTACACTCAACGTATGTTTATAAAACTACTATCAGAATTATAGGAGGACATTGAGGACTGTGTAGAACCTTACTAGCTCAAACATCAGGACAATTGTTGATTCTACTTTTCTTTCCATTTGGTAGTTCTTTTCAGAGATTCTTGTATTTTGAATCAGTTTATATTAAACATACATATGGGAATGGATTTTTGGAATTACATTTACCTTTATTCTTTGTGGTTTTTTTGGTTTACCATCTTATCTCCCAATATAGTTCTACAAAATTATTAATTCATTTTATATTATGTGGTATTTTATAACCATGGTGATAGTCGCCACACTAGGGCAACTGAAGGTGGGACTCAGGGGTCATTATCTATACTTCAAAATGAAAAAATATGGTTCTAGATTTTTTTGTCCCTTTAATCATCATTGATAAGGAGGGTCATGAAAATTTAGTATGGACCTAAAATAAGAAAATAAACTGTTATTACATGAATACTTATAAGAGAATGAAATTATTTTCAAATAGATATACTTCTCACCCAATATGCATCATATTTTTTCTTTGTCAAAACATTAGACATAAATAAAATATAAAAATCATCAATAATACCATAAAGGTATCATGGGGAATTAATTTCGTAATATTTTATCCCTTGTGTCTACCATAAGATTTTTAACCCTCAAGGAAACCTTATAATGTAACCCTCCCGGCTACCTTATGGTGAAACCATCACAATTACACATGGAGTAACCATACTATCCACCTATAACATAAAAATACCCATTGAATTGGAGGGAGATATATGTATAACCCTTCATCATAAAAAAATCTCAAGAACTAGAATGTAATCATAAAATAATAATATTTTTTTTAAAATCATTCCTTTTAATTTTTTGAAAATTGATATTTAAATTATGATTTTTAATGAAAGGTCCTTTACAAATATTATATTTTTGTAGTGAGAATGACTAAATATAGAGGATTTTGTGTTTACACTATATGTGCACATAATAAAACAATAAAAAAAATAATTTCTCCAATAATGTTAATATAACATAATCGTTAAAATAAAATTTTAACACAATGAATTGAAATTGGGATAAGAATTCACTTACAACTTGTCCATCTTAAAAAAACCTATTTAATCCTCCTATATAATGGTTTGATGATTTTTATTTAATATATAAACGAACAATATGATTATTTATAATTACTGTAATGAGATTATAATGAAATATTTAGAAGCATTTATTAGTAGGATTTTGTTATTTTCATTGTTTCTGGGAGATTTATTTCAAGGATTCCATGGTTGGTGAATAATGGATTTTCTTGTCGAATGTTAGAGCAAATAAATAAGTTGAATAAATTGGTGTTTACATGATTCTAGATTTTTTAATGATTCAATTTAACATTTATTTTTATATGAGAATGAATTATTAAATTAAACATTAATAAGAATTATGTAATTTATTTTTGTTGATTTTACTGTCTTTAGAAACTTATATAATGCTATTCACATTCTTGTTAATATATTGGTTCAAAAACATTAAATAACACATAAAATTTATAATAAAATATTATTTAACCACAATAATATTTATTATGAATATCATTTTTTGAATATTATGTAGTGGAGAATAAGTTTTACGATGAATTTTTACATCAAACTCATAAAATAATAGTATATATATATATATGATAATTTATTTTTAATTCATCATGGATAATGGGAGGTGAAAATAGTATTTGAAAAGAAAAGGAATTGAATAGAAAAGTAATGAAAATGAAAAAGGATTTTACATCTTGAATTCTCTACCTTGAAAATGACCTTAATGCCCTTGAATTTGGCATTTTGGTGAGACTAGAAGATCATGGAAATGGGGAAGATGCTTAATAATGGAATTTGGATGAAATTTTAAAAATTAAAGGGCTTTGATGTGTGATTAGAAAAGGTGACGAAGGGTGGTATTTATAGTAGATAAAATGGGTGTTTTCTCATTATTATATTCAATTATTTCATTTTTTGGCTTCAAAATATGAATAGTTTAAAAATTATCCTGGAATATTTTTAAAAATACAATTTTGTTTGTGATTTTGGGTTTATATCATACTTACATCATCTAAGACTCAATAATTTTTAAATTTATATTATACTATAAATTACCACATTTCACTATTCACAAAAAATTCAAGCATTTTAGAAATAACATAATATTCACCCTAACCATTTATCGATGATTATAATTAAAAATTGGACTCCTTTATTTGAAAATTATTTTCTAAATATGGAAAATTTACATTTTTATTTAAAATCATCATTTGGTCTAAAAATACAGGTGTTGAAATTATAAATGATTTTATACCAAACATAAAAAATAATTAGTGTCTCATAAAATTATATTATAATAATGAGAAAACAAATTATTAAATTATTAATATATTTCATTAAGATAAATTTTATTTTAAATAATTTTAATTATAATAAAATTGAAAATAATAATTTATGTGTTAAAAAATACCAACTCATAGTTGATAATATTCAAAAAAATCATTCATTTATTCAATGATATTAAAAATTCATATTTTCAGGTATAAAATAAATAAATTTTATTTATACACTCATATACGAGGTTACATTCTTTGGGATACATTACTATTGCTAAGGTCGAGTAACTATTCCATGAGTAAAAATTTATTTTTTTATATATTACCATTATTTAATTAGAATTTCATAATGATTAGATCTATTGAAATCTAGAATTAATTTATTTAATTTTTAAGTACCTAAGTTTTTATAGAAAGTATCCATGAAAAAATCCATGATGCAATAATTAATTCAATAAATAAAAATAACAATATATATTTCACCTTATCATATGGGACGACGTACATGAAATAAAAGAATGTAGACAAGGCCTGTATTGACACAAAGAAATATTGATTCCTACCACATTACATATATATCCCAAAATGTATCCTCATTTAGTCTTAAACTCACCATGGTTACCCATGTCTATTTACATTATGAACCAAGGGTTAAAAATGTGCCGTGATTTAAAAAAATCCTTTATAGAACCATAATAAAAATTTATAAAACATTTTCAAAACCAATATAATATAAATTAGTATTTGAAAACCCTTTCCTAAAAAACCACTACTTAATCATTTAATGAAACCCATGGTGTGAGAACACCTCTTGTTTTTAAAAAACCCTCTAAAACAATTATCCTTCCAATAAATCCATTGAAACCAAATGTCAATTCAATTTAATTAACAATGAAGATGAATTTTTCAAGGAAAATAAAAAAATTATTACATTAACAAATTTTATTGAAACAGCCTCCTCATGAATGATATATCCCTATCCATATTGACAACAAAGACTATAATCCAATGGATAGTCCATTATAAGTCAATAAAATAATATATAATAAAAATTATAAATAGAAAACAACGGTAGTTAAAAAATATGAACCACAACCATAAAAAATGCTGCAACCAATACCCAATGCAGTAATGAATAAAAGGATTCTCACATAGAGAGTTAAAACTCAATGAAAATGTTGATCAATCACCCAAAAAATAATATGGAAGGAGTTGATATATCGAAAATAATCTAGAATATCATAGGTTTTTTAGAAGATTGGATGTGGACCGAATGAAAAAAATCGTCCATGTAGTGCCCAAAATACACAAAAAAAAAATAAATTACCTCATTTGTAATCCTATTTCACATCACAAACTCATGAAAAACCCAAAAAAAAAATAATTCATTATGATTGATGTATATATTTTTCCCATTGCATGATATAATACTCATTCATAGGATATATTAACCTATCAATTTACAAACCAAATTTATAATATCTATCCAGCCTTTCGTACACAACATGTAATCCAATTACTCAAAATCTAAATACCAAACAGATAGTGAATGTCCTTGAATATCTAAAAAAACCAAAAAAAAATCACCAAATACAATGGGGAAAGAATAATTTGTGGATGGTGAAATGGTATTTTTATCTCCCCTCCTTCAATTCATTATGTACCCCAAAATACCTCTTGATCATGGATCCAAAAAAAAAGAAAAGTCCACTGTTATGTCTTTAACCATTCCCACTCTCATATCTCTTAGATATCTCATCTTTACTGCCATAGTATGCATACCTAATGAAGCATTTTATAATTCATTACAATATCATAGAGATCAATAATCTAAATTGATAACTCATCAATTATGGTATTAGGTTCAAGATCAACATCCTTTAAACCAATCACCTCAGAAAGAATGAGTGATACCTCCTTTATGAGAAACAAGAAACACATTGGGAATTTATGTCAATAGATATGGTAGGTAAAAAATATATTCCCCCATTACATATTTTTACATGATATCAAAGGAGTGAAAAACCTCTGTGCCAACATACCCTTATTACAAAATCAACAATGTCCCTTGAAATGAGAAGCTCTATAAAATACTCAATCACCAACCTAGAAATATATATAATGAAAAATGGTCCTTGAAATACTTTTAATGACTCTGTGATGTGACCATCCTCTTCTAGATCAAAAACACATTTTTCCATCATCCTAGGAATGAGACTCATGAAAACCAAGGAACACACTCCCAAATATTCCCAACACACAGAGATATAATTTGTGTCTCATGAAAAGACTCAAAGGGAGCATTGTGATCATTACATGATGCAAAATAGTGTTGGAAAATTTAAAGGGAGGAAAATTATTTTATATTGAGTTATCAAAATTAGGATGTATGCCTAAATAATATCCTCAATAACCTTGATTGATCTCCATGTCTTTCCATCCATCAATAGATGATAATTCATGATAAATATCATATGGGAACCCATAAAAACCTATAATCCTATATAGAACCTATATCTAAACCTCAGGTTATTATTATAAATAACCACTAAGGTAAACCCATGTTTTCTCAGAATTTATTATATGTTCAAATCCCCATGATGCCCCACTTTTTTTATTTCCGTGATTGGTACAAAATGCATTGATTGTATAAGTCAATAAATGATCAAAAAAATCACATACATTACAATAGAATTCAATGGAGAACCAATAATTATGTTCATGCCAAATTCATCTCACTTAATTACTGAAATAGGAAATGGTTGTTGCAATCCAGTATATGTCTTGTTTTTTTCGTTAATTTTCAGACGTGTGGAACATTGTGAAATAAGATATGCAGAAAAACACCATATCTATATCCACTAATACCAACATCTATTGTCACAATACATTTTGATAGAATCATGGTGAATTTATTAAAATACTACTTTCCACTACCCAACTACTTCTTCCTCATATAAATTGCCATGAAAATCATACTACAGAAGCAAAATTCTCTACATGGAGACCAATACAACTCACCTGATGTCTCACCACCATAACGTATTTCTATAATTCGTTGGAAATATTTTTATTTCCCTATATAATGTAGATCCCATTAATTAAATTATTATTAATCTTTCATGCAGTCCAAGAAAATGAATACACCTTCCTCTTCCACTCACATGATCATATCACCAAACCAACTCAACAGAGATCACTTTTCCATTTATTATTTCATTTCTCATGTTAGTAACTTTCTCCATAATAAATCAAAAAACACATTCCATTTTCCCAGAGTTTATGCAACCTCAAAATCAAATGTGAAAAGATATGCCCTCAAGTGTCTCAATTTGAAGTTTAAATCCTTATGTGTAATGATATACTTAGGGGGATTATGATTCGAACGCACTATAAACATATCCCTAAATAGATATTGATGCCACATTTTTAGTTCAGGAATAACTACTCCCATATCAATATAATAGGTATGGTATTTCACTTAAATATGGAGTAACTAGATAGACCCATTGGCCAGAACATATTTCTAATTCATCCAGACACATATCATACTCGTACCAGAAGAAATGAAAAAAAAACCATATCCCAATCTCACCTCCATAAGAATAATAAAATACAGCTCAAGTATAAATTACCTTAATATCTTCAAAATTGACTTGAAATTATTCATTCCATTCAAAATTTACACACTTACAGGTTAATGAATTCATTGATGTTAAAATCAAGGATAAACCTTCATCAAACTGCATGTAATATCTATTCAACCTAAAGAATCATCAGATCTAACACACATTTATCATACACTAATAATTAATTACTCTTTATTCCATTACCAAATACATTGATATAACCTTCACAGATAAAAAATTTCATAAAACAATTACTAATTTATTCCAAATCTCATTCTTAGAAATCATACCATATAAACTATGTTCCCTCACTTTTTTAAGAATTATATCTAAATAGACCTTGTACTCCTCCCATGACAGGGGATAAACAAATAAATCATCAATAAAATGAAACAATTATCCATGAAATAGTGAAAGATCCATTTTAAAAATTCCATAATCATCCATGGAGTATTATTGATATTAATATTCATTAGGAAAAACTTGAATTTCCCATATCGACGCCAAAATACATTCATAGTTCTATCCTGATCTCGGACACTCAACATGTCCTGCCATGACATGAGGTCAATCCTTGGAAACCAATATTCCTATCTCTATATGGGTAGAAAATAATGTGAATACACGTAAACATATATTTTTTATAAATGAGAACATGATTTAACTTTGAAAATCGATGCATGTTCGGAGACTCACATATCCCTTCATAGAAAATATTAAAGGAGAATCCCATGGTTACATTCATGGAGGAATTAATACCATATTATCAAGATCCAACATATTTGATTCTTTTCCCACCAACTCAACAACCATCATTCTACATGAAAGAATATGAATCAGTATCATACTAGCGAGTAGGTAAATAGTAAACATGAACTCTTTATGTTAGGGAAACTAGGAAAGTTATCTATAAAGTCCTCGAGATACACACACACAACAGGAAGATGTTCAATGCTCAAAAGGGGACATTGCATCATGAAACATCTCTGATAAATGTTGGGATATTATCCCAGAATAAGGATCAACATGACCCCCCTCCCCGATCTATTACTCAACTCACCCTAAAATACATGTGTGACAACCTCAAAAGATTAAAATTGAACATGTCATTGAAAATTATTTATATAGGCAATTATTTGGATAATCAAACCATTAATATAATCATGTATATGATTTTATGATCGAGAACAAATAATTCCCACTCCAACTTAAGGTTTTCCATAATCAGTCGACATGAGGGCAAGTTGAAACCTTTTCTAGAACCATTTATCAAAGTCTTAGAATGAACCAAAATGTATGAAATATGTTAAACATCAAATCCCAACATTCTAACTAATTTTGATTTTGTAAATTAATGAATAGAAACTATATTAAAAAAAGGGTGACATCGTAAATGAAGAAATAAACACCATAACTCCAATATTATATATCCTTGCTTTAGATTACACTTGTGCATACTCAACTATTAAAATTATATCCTGTCATAGAAACATGAAAACTCCCATAGCTATAGGATTAGACCCACCACCTTTAGTATCATTGTTATGAACATTAAAACCCTTGGTGAGAGTGGATCCAACCTTACTTCATTGGAAAATCCTTTCACAAAAATGCTTATGATGGGTCGATAATCCACAACGAGAAAATGAATTAGTAGCCAACACATATTTGGCCTTAGAAAGACCATGTCATCCTATTTGTTAGCATATAAATTTCTAATGTTCTTTTATGACACTAAAATTTATCGTTACTAAAACTGACCACCCTTTCACTTACTTTTCTGTCAAGAAGAAACACCCAAGAATACAATTGATCAATCTTGAGCTCCATTAAAACCGATCAGTCTAACTTTGTTTATATTAGCCAAAGGGGGGTTTTGTCACAACATCCAAAATGGTTGGAAGTCAGATGATAATGAAAATAGAACATATATGAGGCCTCTAAGACAAATCAAATCTATAAACATAAGGTACTTGTTAGTGATACTCTGATATTTCAGATGCACCAACTTAGATAAACAGGTGGAATAAAACATAATTTTGTGTTCCCCAAGCTATAACCTCAAAATATATTTAGTCACCACCACACATAATTTCTCAGGATAGAACATATTTCATACTACCATGAGTGCCACTACACTGGTCCCCAAGATGGTTGTCCCCAAGAACTCAAGAACATCTCTCCAAACACCATAAGAATTCGACCTAGAGTGAATGACATAGGTGTTTCTATTGGGAGACAATGGAGTCATATGATAAGGTATGAAATAGTGGTAAACAATAAATAATATGTAGAATAATTAAAAGAATAAGAAAAAAGTAGATGAAGTTGATAAATGTCTCAAGAATAATAAATAATAACTAATGAATTTAATTTTAATATCAAATACCATGATGGTAACATTGTATGATTCCATGAAAAATAATTGTATTTGATTACGGGTGTAAAATCATATAGTACATGTTAACAAAAACTGAAAAATGACATAAAACTACTATATATAATCTCAATAATTGGATCAATAATCTTCCCACAAATAAGTATCATAAACATAAAATAAATCTAATATCATAAGATGCACATATCACTTTATCTGTACATGTAACCATAAAGTCTAATCATGTACCAAAAAATTATCAAGATGGGTTTAAGTTACAATCTCTGTAGGTTGGAAACCATGTTGTCTAATCCTTTCCATTTCATGATATAGACTAATAATTGTGTTCCAGATTAAATATTACAAGAAATTAAGTTAATAAAGTAATTTCAACATGGCCTGGGTTTCCAAGAGAAAACATGTCCCATACCACATACTTCAGCATATGTCAGGAGATCAAATAATGAAACTATGAAAGGCATAATATGTTCACAACTTCCAATGTAGTGACCAAAATACAAGATGACATACCTTTTAGCTAGTGTTTTATAATGGGGTCTATATGACATGTAATTTCCAACATTATCGATAAGTTATATAGATGTATAAGAAACCAAAATTGTGATCTAAAAAATATTAATAAATTCATCACATTAAATCCAAGCTATTTGATATAGTCAATCAATTTCTGTGGTAGAGTTTGATCCTAACCCTAATGATCCAAGGCGAATCCATGGTATTTATATGGAACATTTGTGTAACTCAATACTAGTAAAAGCATCCTAGGATATCTATATGGAGACCCTACTTTAAACTGAGGCATGTTGACTCGGACTCTATCCCATGTATCTAACTAGAGGATCGAGTACCACCAAAGGCATTTTCTATCCATATTTCCCAGGGGATTATTCATCGTTAATACCCTAGGGAACCATTATCACTCGAGTGTATAATAAATCTTCTCGAGAATCCATCACCTAGCAGGCCAAAGTATCACCCTTAGTGTATCATGGAACAACAACTCGTTCAAAGGAGCCCATCCTTGAGTCCTTATTATTGAACATGTGTTCCAACCCATACATTGTCAAGTAATCCAAGCATACAAGCACATCACAATAAAAGAAAATCATTTTTTATTTTGTTCCATTTGAAAAACCATCTCAATCCATGCAATTTAAAATAATCAATAATGAAACATTTAATATTAAAAGACAATAACATCCATAAAAATCAATTAATATGCGGTGAGCCTAACATTTAACCAATTTCATATCAACATTAGAAATTTAATATAACAAGATTACATGCATAAAAAAAATATTTATTTCAGTTCAATCAATTTAAATGGTTCAATAATAGTGAAATATCATGTCATAGAACGAGACATAAAACGGGGTGATTAGTTTCACATGGTATAAATCATAGGAGAGATTAAATTGAAAAATAGACAAATATTCATTCAGTAACTAATAATTTTTTTTTGTCTTAGAAGACAAAACACCTCAATTGGATGGTTTTATTATAATAATGTGATGTTATTCATTATTAATTCATTTATTCAAGACAAAAGGAATTATTTCACGTTGAACAACAAACAATGTGATCAATAATTGCATTAGTAGTTACAAAGTTAGACATAATGCTTTCAAAAAAAATACCACAAATTAGAAATTTAATATAATGTATATGGAAAGTATAAAGTTTGAAATGACATATTTCATGGAGTATGCGAATTTATTCAACAATAATTATAAGAATAATGATATTTGTAATTTAGAAAAGGGATAAACTATTTTTATCTTGAATAAACATTATAAAAAGGATCCAATTCGTGGTTCAACACCCCGCAAAATTTATTTTATCTTGTCAAAACCCAAACCAAGTTGATTCACACATTAATAATAATATAATCAATTAGAAGTAAGGTAAAATAGGCCAAAAACTAATGGCTCACCCAAATGGGTGGAAGATGAAAGAGCAAACAACCCATGAATGAGTTTCTCCGCCTGTGGGGGTCACTATTGAAATAGTGAAGCAGTCCAATTAATTTAATACATGATATCAATATTTTTCATATGGTTTTGATGAGTGGAATAATGGAGTTATAATTAAAACTAAATGAAATAATGGGAATGGAATAATCACCTTACCTCAACATCGTGAAACTCTACAAACCCAATAACATGATTTGATTCAAAGTCAAACAGAAGATATCAATGGATTTATCAAAATCCACAAAATAATTTAAAAATACATCAAAAGAATATTGAACAACAGATGAAGGAGGAATCTTGGAAAAGATGGGTGTGGTGGAGAATGTGTACCAAGATCATTCTAGTGCATCCAAAAAAAATTAGAGAAGAAATGGTTTTGAAATTCACAAAACCCCTAAGATTGGTGGAAGGGGTGGAGGTGGTCCTGGAGAGAGAGGGGAAGAGGGTAGTGCGTGGGGGAGGAGGAAATAAATGTCGGGAGATAAAGAGAAAAAGATAAAATAAAGAAGGGACCAATAAAAATGAAAAAGATAAATATGGAAACAATAAAAAAGAAAAGTGGTAAACCCATTAAAATTTCCCCCAATATTTTACTACGCACGGGGAAGGAACACAATTTAATGAAACACATGGGAAACATATATCTACCCACTTTATTGGACACACAATCAGCTTCACATGGTTTGTGCCTTGGGTTGTGTGGTACTATACAACTACGTGTCCCATTCTACCTTCCCTATTTTTGGTGCACTATGCTTCAAATGAGCCCTAAACACATCAGTGATCTCTTTTATCCTCATGATTTTTTTAAAAGGAAAAATTTATAGTATAAAATTAAAAAAAATAAATGGAATGCATAGTGGATAATGTCAAGACGTTTTAGATATTTTGATTTAATATTTTCTTGAAATAATTCCTAATTAGAACCTCATACAACTGACTGAAATTTAATTTTTTATTAGCAAACACTTTTAAGGAAAAGTGAGAAACCACATAGTTCAACCAGGAGGATATCCCTCATAATAAATAATGAGATGATTAAAACATAATTTAATCTTATTATAGGATACCTCCCTAAAATGATTTTAGAGGATAGAGTGCACTTGAGCATTAGGATTATCAATAACGAAGTCATCAAAGTGATTATCCAGCATGTCCCAAGTTTGAGCATATTCCTCTTCACTTATCTTCCCTTCATTGAAACCCCTTATCATTATAAGGTCATGCTTCTCAGCCCAAGTAGACTACTCCATATTAACATCCACCCGAGGCTCCTAACCCAACATTATGTCTTCCTTATCTTGAGTAGCATTGATATAAAGAATCTCATCCACCATCTCTTCTTCTAAGTGTAAAATCAAGGAGTCAGCCACGGGACTCACCTGCATATTAACAATGGTAGCATGCCTACATTCCAACTCTATGGATTTAACTTTCTTACCTTACCTAGTCTTAATTGGATTTGAAAGATATGAATAATCCTTGCGCCCTTTTTTCTTCTTCCCTGATGTTAAGATGTTGTCTCCCGAGTCCCGACCAGGGAGCGTCTCATCCATATATGTCCCTTCAGATCTTTGAGATTCAATGACATTATCGTGTTCGTGGGCTAGGTCCTCCAGACCTGCAAACCAGTTACAGATTTGTATGGCCTCCTGTCTCTGACACTGGCATGCGACCTAGTGCCCCAAAAGCTCTGAATGAGTGGTCTCAGTATACAACATCCTATTATAATCACAAGAAATCTCTTCTTGAACCTTTTGAAACTATGATTCAACAAACTATTTTCCTTCCAAGTTCATTGAATAGACCATCTTGGGTGAAACATTACAATCTATAGGTGTAACATCCCAGGTAATTAAAGAATAAAGAATTTTCATTTACTAATTAAATATTAATTTTAATTAAAAGGGGTTTCTGCGTTCGATAGCGTACTCGATACGCAACGATGAGTTTCTTTGAAAACTTACGTTGCACACAGGTAATAAAATAATATTATTTTAAATGTTAGTTAACAAGTAGTTGTTGTACTGGCGGGAATGGATAGAAATAACTAAAATATGATTATATATGTTTTTAAATGTTTTTACATTTACCCAATAAAAAATAAAGGCTTAAAATACGGAAAGAGTTCAATTTTAGGCATTTATACCCTAATTTTCACTAAGGGTTCACTTATCACCTTTTGATGGCGAACCGTCATTAAATATAGTTTTGATCAATCTTATAAATTCTATTGGACCAAAAATAACTCCTCTTTAGAATTGGGACATCAAAATTTACCTTGTGTAAATTTTTGGTACCTTTCCGATAAAGTTCATTTTTTTAATGAATAATGTAAAATGTTGTATTTTAATTGAAAACCTCTTTTTAATCTAATTTATTTATATGATTAGATTATCTTTTGAATTGTTTTTAAAGTGAAATTAGAAAATATTTTTACCATTAAATCCAATAGTGGTCGTTGGAATTAATTTCACTTTGAAATCGGACTTAAACTAGTGTCAAACTTTTGATACTTATTGTTTCATAAAAACACGCTATTTGCTCTGACAGTGGGAATTAATTATTAAATTAATTAATGTGACTTATATATTTTGAATTTTTTAAAATAGATTTCATTTTTGAATTTGTAATATCAAATATAGCTTAGGTTGAATTTTTGGTAATTTTCTGAAAAACTTCAATTTTTGATGAATAGTGAAACCACTAAGTGGTACTTATAAAAACTGATTTTTCCGTTTAAATGAAATTTTTCCATCATTGTGTTTTGATTTTCAAAAATCCGACATACATGGTTGCCATTAAGAAGTAAAATGTGGTTCAATGAGATTAAAATAATTTTTTGGTGAATAGTAACTTATTAAGTTTTTAATCGCGATTAGTGGTAATTAGTGTAGTTTAAGGTAAAAAAAATATTTTAATAATATGAGATGACCTAGAAACATGTCCTACCCTCATTGGATGTGTCATGGCCAACCAAGAAAATCCATGGGTCAACTTGGGGACCCCATGGAGCCACTTTGGTTGGAAAATGACATAAATACCTTTTATTTAATGTTAATGTAAAAAATGGCACAAACATGATATGTTTTAATAAAACAATTTTTAAATGGGGATATACATTTCCTATTTTTGATTATAAATATTCCTTGGAAAGATAAAAATATTTCCTACATCATAGTATTTTTGTATATTTTTTAGACATTAAATAAATTAAATTATTTATGACATAATAATGATGCAGCGATGACATCATTATTTGACGATTTAAATAAAATGGAAAGATAATGTAAAATATATGAACTACACATGTCCAAAACTTATTTTATGGGTGGATTTCGAACCCTTATCACCTTATACACAAATTATATCAATGTGGGACATTTTAAAACCGAAACACATTTTCAAATAAAGTAATATTTCTTTAGTTTCCAAAAGTGCCCCTCCTCTCCTCTTATAAAAGGCCCCCACCTCTACCACCTTACACACACTCCTCAAGCCTTTGGATCGGCCAACCCCTGCCCATTTACTATCTCCACATCCCTCTCCTCATCCTAGAGGATTCCCTTTGGGCATAATCCTTTCAAAGGAAGCCTTTAGGCTCAAATCAAAAGGAGTTACACTTTTAAAGGTAATTCATTCTCTCTTGTTCATTTGTTTTATTTTGCTTCTCCAACCCCTTAACTCTTTTTATTTACTTCTTTTGTAACAACACCAGTATCTTCAATAAACTAGGATGTTGTTATAAGATTTATTCGAGCTACACTCTCACACAACTACATCAAATGGTTAAAGAACATACGGTTTCCGTGGATGGCGAAATTCTGCCTCCCGAAACGATGATTGTTCAATACTCATTTAACACCTTAAAAGGTGGCCATTATGATTTCAATATTTTTATATATGATATATAATATGTTTATTCTTTCCTTAAGCTTCTGTATTTTTCATTTATGGCATACCATTATTGTTTACATTATGGGTAAACACGATATCTTCATTTTAGGAAGTGCGGACTACCGCCCCCTGAAAGTGATTTGATTCGTTAATACCATATGTGGGATGTGTAAAGGATATAGTTAATGATATTATATATGTTATTATACTGGAATTATAATATACTCTTATATCATTATGATTCCATTCTATAAAATACGAAATAGAAATGAAAGTAGCATTCATGCGTACGTACGGCTTACCATCTCCATGAACGGTGCATTTCATTTCATACCTCTAAATGATTATGTAATATTATAAATACATGTATATTCTGGATATATATGATATATATGATATACAAATCAGGAATGTCATTCTGGATATAAAGAACCTTTGACCACACGAACAACATGTAATTGTAATAAGTCCACTTTCGACTTAAGAACCAAATATTGACAAAACAAACATTATTAACTTAAATGGTTACATAATGTTTATAACATGGCAATAAGTGATATAAAAGGAATAATGAACTTTAAAAAGGTTCTTAATCAAGTATAAATTAACTCAAGTTTATTATTCAGTACGTTAAAGAACGATCGAGTCAAGTCGGACCCGAGGTAAGGGACTTCATCTCAATCTCCTTTCATTGAGGCATATTTCGTTTTATACACAACTTTCTTTTATACGGTGTATAAACCCCTTTGAATTTTACTTTTATACAAAATGAATCTTTTTCTACGAAGCATTTTACTAAACGACAAAAAGGAATGTTTTTTTAACGTACAAGGTGACAACGACCTTTTCCGCCGTCGCGAGTATTATTTGGTCTTTGGCTTCCTCAACAAGCCGTTATGTTTTTTGAAATGAAATAAATACCATATACTCTTTTATGTATTTTGGAATTGAAAATGGTTTTGATAAAGGATTCTATTATGATATATTGTGATTGAAATGTGGAAATGTTATCATTCCTTTATATTGGTTTTATGTTTTATGATTTTATATTGGTACTTGGACATTTGATGGGTGGTTACGTGATAAACCATATGACGGGTGGTGCCGTGAATACCAGGACGGGTGGTTACGTTATAACCTCCAATGCATTGGGTATGGAAGTCGGCCATATGGCTATTACATTAAGTATGTATGGAAATTGGCCGTATGGCTATTCCATTTAAGTGATATGTGTGGAAGTCGACCGTATGGTTATTCCACTTAAGTATGTTTATGTCCCAAGTTACCTTTATATATGTTATGTGTTCTTTATATGGGTTTTATGGTAATCCTTTGGTTACAAAAAGGTAAGTAATGATACTTTATTCAGTGAAGAGTTTTTACTACTTCATGAAGGTGAAGGTATTACTTTGATAGAGTATACATGGTTTACTTGATGTTTGAAAAACTAACAGTTTTCATTCTTTGTGTATCCCTTACTGAGCTTTTTATGCTCACCCCAAGTTTTTTTGAAATGCTTTTCACAGGACTTAATGTGGAATAAGGTTAAGGATGGGATCAAGGGAATGTCATGCTATATAAAACATGGAACTAGACATGTTTATTTTAAGAGTTTTTTTATTGAAACTTAGTAGAAGTGACTACTTTGTAATATTTTGAGATGTAATAGTTATGTTCTAATTCTCTAAAACTCTAAACCTCAAAAAATCCTTAACGTGAATTATTCAATTAATTCAATATTACGTAAGGTTTAAGGCCGTGGCCTTATAGTTGGTATCAGAGGTCGGTTTAGACAACTTTAGGAGTTAAAAAATCGTTAAATTATAAGTTAATTTATGGTATGACTGAAATGATATAGCATTTAAAGATTACCATGTTGCTTCACCCAAGGTATTTCAGTGTTCAGAATGAGTTTTCAAAGAGGAAACAAGGAAGTTTTTCTAGGAATGTATACAGATGGAAATGAACTTCTAAATCGGCATCCTGAGATGGTCAAAATCAGAACTAAATAGTTTGTTGCAGTGATGGCTCAGTTGACTCTGGTGATAAATCGGGGTTGTGTTTACTAAAGATATTTTGGTGTTTTCTAAAAGTAAAGAGGATCATGAAAGACATTTAAGGGTTATTTTGAAAACCTTAAAAGAAAAGAAATTGTATGGGAAATTCATCAAGTGTGAGTTTCGGATGAAACACATTTCTTTCCTGGGTCACATTGTTTCAAAAGATGGCATAACTGTTGATCCTACTAAAAAATAGTTGTTGAAGAATGTCCAAGACCCACAAATGTAACCGAGATCCGTAGTTTTCTTGGTTTGGCAGGTTACTACCGAAGGTTTGTTGAAAATTTTTCACAGTTATCTAGTCCAATGACTATGCTAACTCTTAAGGGTGTTAACTTCATACGGACAAAGGAATGTGATGATTGTTTTCAGGAGTTGAAGAGAAGATTGGTGAATGCTCCAGTTTTGGCACTTCCTTTCAGGAATGGTGAGTTTGTTATATACAGTGATACTTCGTTGAAGGGACTTGGCTGTGTCCTTATGCAGAATGATCAGGTAATTGCTTATGCTTCACGACAGTTGAAAACTCATGAGGTAAATTACCCTACACATGATTTGGAATTAGCTGCTGTTGTCTTTGCTTTAAAAATTTGGAGGCATCATTTGTATGGAGTAAAGTGTGAAATATATACTGATCACAAAAGTTTAAAGTATATATTCACTTAGAAAGAATTGAACATGAGACAGAGGAGATGGCTGGAATTAATCAAGGATTATGATTTCATAATTCATTACCATCCGGGAAAAGAAAATAAAGTGGTTGGTGCTTTGAGTCGAAAAAGTAATGTTTCATTAGAAATGTTGCGTTTGGAACGTGATCCTTTGGTTAAAGATTTGATGAACTTTGGTATAGAAGTTGTTGGTACAGGATGTCCTTCTGTTTTGTTTCAGGTATTAGTGAAATCTTCTCTATCAGACAGAATCAAGAAAGCACAGAAGCGAGACAGTGAGTTGAAGAAAAATGTAGAGCTGGTTCAGAAATGAAAGTTGCCTGAATTCAACATTGATAATGATTGTGTTTTGAGGTTTGGGAAGAGGTTATGTGTGCCTTGTGATTCACAGTTTATGAATGAGTTGTTATGTGAGGCTCATAGTTCCCCGTTTTCAGTTCATCCTGGCAGTACTAAGATGTACAGAGATCTGCAGGAGTACTACTGGTGGGATGGAATGAAAAGAGATATTGCTGATTTTACTGTGAAGTGTCTGACTTGTCTACAGGTTAAAGCAGAGTGGCAGTTACCGAAAGGGATGCTTCAGCCTTTACCAGTGCCAGAGTGGAAATGGGAAAACATATCCATGGACTTTGTTGTGGGATTACCGAGGACATCTCGAGGTAATAATGCAATCTAGGTTATTGTTGATCGCTTGACTAAATCTGCTCATTTCCTTGCTATACGAGATACTTTTTCCCTAGATCAACTTTCCCGTTTGTATCTTAAAGAGATAGTCAGGTTACATGGAGTTCCCCTCTCCATTGTATCTGTTCGTGATCCCAGGTTCACATCTAACTTTTGGAAAGGCCTTCAGAAGTTGTTGGGTACTGAATTAAATTTTAGTACATATTTTCATCCTCAATCAGATGGGCAGTCAGAACGTAAAATTCAGACCTTGGAGGATATGCTACGAGCTTGTTCGATGGATTATCAAGGAAGTTGGGACCAACATCTTTCTTTGGTTGAGTTTTCTTATAATAACAGCTTTCATTCCAGTATACAGATGGCACCATTTGAGGAATTATATGGGAAGCGGTGTCGAACTCCAGCATTTTGGGATGAAGTGGGTGAAAGGAAGCTGATGGGACCAGAATTGGTAGAAGAGATGGTAGAAAAAGTTCAGTTGATTCAGAAGGACATGAGAACAGCTCAGAGCAGGCAGAAGAGTTATGCGGATAACCGGAGGAAGGATCTATCTTTCGAGGTAGGTGATCATGTTTTTCTTAAGGTTTCTCCTTGGAAAAGTGTGATGAGATTTGGTAAGAAAGGAAAGCTGAGTCCAAGGTTTATTGGACCATATGAAATTCTGGAGAAAGTTGTATCAGTTGCTTACCGAGTGGCTTTACCTCCGAGTTTATCTCAGGTACACAATTTTTTTCATGTTTCAATGTTGAGGAAGTATATGCCAGATCCATCTCATGTTTTGAGTCCAGAGGTAGTTCAGCTGGAGGAGAACCTATCTTATGAAGAACAACCAGTCCAGATTCTTGACCACATGGAGCAGGTGTTACGGAATAAGGTGATTCATTGGGTAAAGGTTTTGTGGAAAAACCATGTGATTGAAGAGGCAACGTGGGAATCTGAAAATGCTATGAGGGATAAATACCCCCACTTATTTTGATAAGTGAATAAAATTGCGAGGACACAATTCCCAAAAGGGGGGAAGGATGTAAAATCCCAGGTAATTAATGAATAAAGAATTTTCATTTAATAATTAAATATTAATTTTAATTAAAAGGGGTTTCTACGTTCGATAGCGTACTCGATACACAACGATGAGTTTCTTTGAAAACTTACGTTGCACACAAGTAATAAAATAATATTATTTTAAATGTTAGTTAACAAGTAGTCGTTGTACTGGCGAGAATGGATAGAAATAACTAAAATATGATTATATATGTTTTTAAATGTTTTTACACTTACCCAATAAAAGATAAAGGCTTAAAATATGGAAAGAGTTCAATTTTAGACATTTATACCCTAATTTTCACTAAGGGTTCACTTATCACCTTTTGACGGAGAACCGTCATTAAATATAGTTTTGATCAATCTTATAAATTCTATTAGACCAAAAATATCTCTTCTTTATAATCGGGACATCAAAATTTACCTTGTGTAAATTTTTGGTACCTTTCCGATAAAGTTAATTTTTTAATGAATAGTGTAAAATGTTGTATTTTAATTCAAAACCTCTTTTTAATCTAATTTATTTATATGATTAGATTATATTTTGAATTGGTTTTAAAGTGAAATTAGAAAATATTTTTACCATTAAATCCAATAGTGGTCGTTGGAATTAATTTCACTTAGAAATCAGACTTAAACTAGTGTCAATCTTTTGATACTTATTGTTTCATAAAAACACGCTATTTGCTTTGACAACAGGAATTAATAATTAAATTAATTAATGTGACTTATATATTTTGAATTTTTTAAAATAGACTTAATTTTTGAATTTGTAATATCAAATATAGCTTAGGGTGAATTTTTGGTAATTTTCTGAAAAACTTCAATTTTTGATGAATAGTGAAACCACTAAATGGTACTTATAAAAACTGATTTTTCCGTTTAAATGAAATTTTTCCATCGTTGTGTTTTGATTTTCAAAAATCCGACATACATGGTTGTCATTAAGAAGTAAAATGTTGTTCAATGAGATTAAAATAATTTTTTGGTGAATAGTAACTTATTAAGTTTTTAATCGTGATTAGTGGTAATTAGTGTAGTTTAAGGTAAAAATAATATTTTAATAATATGAGATGACCCAGACACATGTCCTACCCTCATTGGATGTGTCATGGACGACCAAGACAAGCCATGGGTCAACTTGGGGACCCCATGGATCCACTTTGGATGGAAAATGACATAAATACCTTTTATTTAATGTTAATGTAAAAAACGGCACAAACATGATATGTTTTACTAAAACAATTTTTAAATGGGGTTATACAAGTCAGATGTTTGATTATAAATAGTAATTGGAAAGCTAAAACGATTTCCTACATCATATTAGATTTTTATAATTTTTAGACATTAAATAAATTAAATTATTTGTGACATAATAATGATGCAGCGATGACATCATTATTTGACGATTTAAATAAAATGGAAAGATAATGTAAACTCTATAAACTGCACATGTCTAAAACTTATTTGATGGGTGGATTTCGAACCCTTATCACCTTATCCATGAATTATATCAATTTGGGACTTTTTAAAACCGAAACACATTTTCAAATAATGTAATATTTCTTTAATTTCCAAAAGTGCCCCTCCTCTCCTCTTATAAAAGGCCCCCACATCTACCACCTTACACACACTCCTCAAGCCTTTGGCTCGGCCAACCCCTGCCAATTTACTCTCTCCACATACCTCTCCTCATCCTAGAGGATTACCTTTAGGCCTAATCCTTTCAAATGAAGCCTTTAGGATCAAATCAAAAGGAGTTACACTTTTAAAGATAATTCATTCTCTAATGTTCATTTGTTTTATTTTGCTTCTCCAACCCCCTAAACTCTTTTTATTTACTTCTTTTGTAACAAAAACAGTATCTTCAATATACAAGTATGTTGTTATAAGATTTATTTGAGCTACACTCTCACACAACTACATCAAATGGTTAAAGAACATACAGTTTCTGTGGATGGCGAAATTCTGCCTCCCGAAACGTTGATTGTTCAATACTCATTTAACACCTTCAAAGGTGGCCATTATGAGGTCCCTATTTTTATATATGATATAAAATATGTTTATTCTTTCCTTAATCTTCTGTATTTTTCATTTATGGCATACCATTATTGTTTCAATTATGGGTAAACACGATATCTTCATTTTAGGAAGTGCGGACTACCGCCCCCTGAAAGTGATTTGATTCGTTAATACCATATGTGGGATGTGTAAAGGATAAAGTTAATGATATTATATATGTTATTATACCAGAATTATAATATACTCTTATATCATTATGATTCCATTCTATAAAATACGAAATAGAAATGAAAGTAGCGTTCATGCGTACGTACGGCTTACCATCTCTATGAACGGTGCATTTCATTTCTTACCTCTAAATGATTATGTAATATTATAAATACATGTATATGCTGGATATATATGATATATATGATATCCAAATCAGGAATGTCATTCTGGATATAAATAACCTTTGACCACATGAACAACATGTAATTGTAAGAAGTCCACTTTCGACTTAAGAACCAAATATTGACAAAACAAACATTATTAACTTAAATGGTTACATAATGTTTATAACATGGAAATAAGTGACATAAAAGGAATAATGAACTTTAAAAAGGTTCTTAATCAAGTATAAATTAACTCAAGTTTATTATTCAGGGCGTTAATGAACGATCGAGTCAAGTCGGACCCGAGGTAAGGGACTTCGTCTCAATCTCCTTTCATTGAGCCATATTTCGTTTTATACACAACTTTCTTTTATACGGTGTATAAACCCCTTTGACTTTTACTTTTATACAAAAGGAATCTTTTTCTATGAAGCGTTTTACTAAACGACAAGAAGGAATGTTTTTTTAACGTACGCGGTGACAACGACCTTTTCCGCCACATCGAGTATTATTTGATCTTTGGCTTCCTCAACAAGCCGTTATGTTATTTGAAATGAAATAAATACCATATACTCTTTTATGTATTTTGGTATTGAAAATGGTTTTGATAAAGGATTCTATTATGATATATTGTGATTGAAATGTGGAAATGTTATCATTCCTTTATATTGGTTTTATGTTTTATGATTTTATATTGGTACTTGGACATTTGACGGGTGGTTATGTGATAAACCATATGACGGGTGGTGCCGTGAATACCAGGACGGGTGGTTACATTATAACCTCCAATGCATTGGGTATGGAAGTCGGCCGTATGGCTATTCCATTAAGTATGTATGGAAATTGGCCGTATGGCTATTCCATTTAAGTGATATGTGTGGAAGTCGACCGTATGGTTATTCCCCTTAAGTATGTTTATGTCCCAAGTTACCTTTATATATGTTATGTGTTCTTTATATGGGTTTTATGGTAATCCTTTGGTTACAAAAAGGTATGTAATGATAATTTATTCAGTGAAGAGTTTTTACTACTTCATGAAGGTGAAGGTATTACTTTGATAGAGTATACATGGTTTACTTGATGTTTGAAAAACTAACAGTTTTCATTCTTTGTGTATCCCTTACTGAGCTTTTTATGCTCACCCCAAGTTTTTTTGAAATTTTTTTCACAGGACTTAATGTGGAATAAGGTCAAGGATGGGATCAAGGGAATGTCATGCTATATAAAACATGGAACTAGACATGTTTCTTTTAAGAGTTTTTTTTATGGAAACTTAGTAGAAGTGACTACTTTATAATCTTTTGAGATGTAATAGTTATATTCTGATTCTCTAAAACTCTAAACCTGAAAAGATCCTCAACGTGAATTATTCATTTAATTCAATATTAAGTAAGGTTTAAGGCCAGGGCCTTATAGTAGGAGTGTCATCTCTTGGTTCCAAAGTAACAACCTAACTCCCATTGTCATTGATGCAACTCTTATAACTCACTATCGCTGCATTTGAGGCACCCATGGCTTTATGGACTTCCTCAGATTAAGGTTCCAAAATTGTGTATCCATGTCCACATTGAGGGACAATAGGAACTAGATAGTCCAAAACACCAGAATCCATCTCCTCTATTGAAATCCCCTGCTCCAACATAACTTCCATCGGCTGCTGAGTCAACTGATCCTTACTTATACAACTGACTATTCAGAATAGAGTCCCATCATCTCTTTCTAGATCCCTTGAGTATGTACATCATGAAACCCACTATTGTGTCTTTTGGGTGTCTTTAGGAAGTTGAAGATCCTATAATCCCTTTTGAGACACACATTATATACATATGGTCATATATCATTATGAAAGAAGGGTATATGCTAATTAGTTAAATTAGATCTATGATCCACCATATATCATACATTCCCTATATTCACATGAACTAAAGTATAAATTTTGTGGATTACATATTCTACCAATGATGGTTGAATTGTAGGATTCTTCTTTGTAACATGTCGCATATAATCATCTCTCAAAATTGAGGAGCACTTCTTAGAGGAATTTTCTAATGAACGTAAGACATAAACCAAATATGTCCGGATGAATTTCAATAATCAACGTACCAAATTTGGGAATCAATAAAAACCAATTAAAATATATTAATTAATATGAAATATTAATTATAATAATCAAGATATAATACTTCTATTAATGCATAGTCTAGTTTAAATATACATCCATTATTTCTCATTCAAATGACCTCAAAAAATAATCCTCTACATGGAAAAATATTATTACCACATATGGAAACAAGAGATCATAAATAGAAGTGGGATATTCTAGAACCCACCCCCACTTACTAACATAATTACAAAGTATATCTATTTTTTATCGTAGACAACAAACAAATATATAGCAGTGTTAACTCATGTTTTGATGAAAATTACTCTGATACCGAACTATAATAGACCAACCCAAGTCAACTAGACAAGAAACTCAAAAATTTATTTTCATGGTGATGTGTAAATAGATAACAAATATAAATGAAACAAGTATTGAATATAACCAAAAAATACCAAACACCAAATTAAAATTTTGGACGAATAGATACAAATAGATCCATACAAACCAAGTGATACATGCTAAATATGGAATCTATGAATCCTAAATAACCTAATAGTCTACTTGTTTCAAATAGTTACATCCAAAATACACCAAAATGATGGTTTTAATATAAATAGTAGCCGATAATAAATAATATGAACTTCCCGTTATCTAGATCCTGCAATACATCCACTTTGACTACCCAATTGTAAATGTAATGTGTGAATAAAAAATCATATCATTACACCAAAATAGATTCTATAGAAGGTCTAACAACATTATTTCAACATTTTTATCATTTATAAGAAATAGTTTTACCAATAATGTTCATAAATCTAATCCAAATTTTAAATAATTTTCGTTCAATTTTTTGTAAATGAATTTAAAATTCAAAAATAATGAAATATGACAAGTATATGTAATAAAAATGAAATAATATAAATACTACTTAATTTCAATTAGTAATCGCATATGAATGAAATAACAATAATTACAAGTAATGTGTTACAACATCTTATAAAAAATCCTATGAGAAATTATCAATGGAAATATCCTTCATTTGATAAATAAATCAAAAATTACAAAGCATGTTGTATTAGGACATATATTATGGGAATATATACTTGAAATATTAGATCTCAAACTAAGAATGATTTTTTCTAATAAATATCAATTTCTTGTATAGTGCCTCATTATCCTAGAAGTATCTTATAGTGGTTCTTTACTCACTATGGTTATCCATGTTTATTTCCTATCACACCTATGGATCCCAATATCCCATTTCCTTCAAAACCCAATTTAAAAACATTGATCATAATATATTAATAATTTTCAAATCCAATAGAATCCTCTTTTGTGTTTAACCATTTACAATATAGAATTCCTACTCATGTATTTAATCAATCACTTGGTTTGTAAAACCCAAGTTTTAAATAAACATCAATTAAAAATTAAAAATTACATAAAATCCCTTGAAAACAAAAATAACGTCAATTAAATGAACAACACAAAAACATTTACAACAAATATAATAAATTCTTAGAATAAATCTTTTTTTAGAAACACATTCCTCAATAATGACTGAACCCGATCTGATTTTGATAATTGAGATTGGAAAACCATAGATCATCCTTCACGAATGTTATTTCATCCTATAACTCTCTTTCATTAACATACATTACATTGTCTTTTATTATCTCATACATAGTAATCAAACCCCATAAATAAATAATGATAATGGTTCATAAATATAATTTTATTAATAAATGAATAACCCATTAGACTGTGAATCTATTTGTACAATTTGGTCACTTTTTCATTCACTAAAAGAAGATTGAGTTAATAAACAATAATCTATTTCTATGTTTTTTTAGACCTAGGTACAATTTCTCTCGATAATGAATTCACTTGTATTATCCATAACTCGATTTAATTTTCATTAAATTCACCAAATCAACACTCTACCAAAATATGATAATGAAATACAATACAAACACTTATTCCTTAGTCATACCTCTATGGTTTTTACTAATGTTATTGTATTATAATCTATAAAATATTAAATGTTACCTCAATGAAACTATCATCATTTTGGTACTTTAGAAATTACGATCAACAATAATTTAAAATACATTGATAAATGTTCTAAATAAAAATTTAAACTCAATGGCTAACAACCTAATCTCCAATGTTAAGTAAACACTTATTTGATACCAATTATAGTAGAATGTAGATGTGACGATATAATGACAATATATAATGAAATTATTTTATGTATAATATATTCACAACACATTTTATTTTGTTGAATTTTATAGAAATAGGTAATAATATTTACTAAATAAACTAACGACTTATCAACTAATGAGTATTTTTCTTGTATAAATTAAAATTATTAATCCATAACAACATTTCAATATATCCCACTAATTTTCCATATAATATAATATTATACATATTTCTTAGTTTTCATATTTTTATAACCAGGGTAGGTAGAAATGCATGAAATGGGTGATCTCAAATTAATTTTAAGGGTAAACATAAGCAATATCAATCAAACATCATAAGTGAACACAAGGTGAACACATTTTTATAATCATGATACATAAGAAAATAATTACCAATAAATTTATATCTTAAATAATGGAATAATTCATGACATAAAATAAGGAATGAAACAAAAGTGGTTGTTGTTAAAAATGATCCATGTTATCATAATATATTAATGTGAATAATCATAAAACAATTAATCATCTTCAAATGTAGCATGAAAATTATTATAGGGAACAAACATTTCTTAAGATACACCATTAGTTCCAATTCATATGATTGAATAAAGTACTCATGAATACATATATTATGAGATATAAACTATTATCCATTGAATTGGAGAGAAATATATGATAGCACCAATCTCCATCGATACATATGAGTACAATACAACATGAGTAATTAATCATATCATGAAGAACAGTTAGAAATAAAATGGGTTTCATTCAAAAAATCATAAATAACTCATGGAATGAATAATATTTTTTATATCCATTTTTAATGTATCGAGATAATTAAATCACACATGATTTCATTAACAATCATAACATGGTAAACCTATGTAAAAACAATGTGTATCTAATGTCATATTTTAAAATTCTAAGTAAATACCATTCGATCATAATAATAAATCCTATGGTATTTAAAGCATATTTATATATAAATGATATATAGTTAAGATAATAATTTTTCATTATAAATCGCTATATAGAATATTATCTTCAACCCTCCAGTCAATGGAATCAAGAATATTGTATTCAAATAGGAAATGAAATGATATAAAAATCATGATTATAGATGGAAAATTTTCAATAATGATAATGGATGTGACAAATCCAATCATTATAACACATGTATATTAAATAAATCAACTTTAGAAAACATTTGTAAAAATTCCATTGATATAGAACAACATATTACAAAAGAAAATGAGATATATTCAAAATACTTTTATGGATTTTTGGAAAAATAAATTTAACTTTAAAAAATATTCTTGATCATTTGATAAAATATTAAAAGTAATATATTTTAAATAATTTATAAAATAATATTCATTATAGAAACCATGAATAATTATATATATTATTTCCAAAAATAATAATGGTGGTGGAAATTTTGTTTTCGAAATAAAACATTAAAAAATATCATCTTCAGAATATTTATTAAATGAATTTATTATGGGTACCTTCAAAAGATATTTTAAAGAATATGAAGTGAATATTATAGAAATATTTTCAATTTATAAAATAAAAAGAAAATAATTACTACTTGAAAAATAATAAATATTATTAATGCAATGTTGTGTGTAAAATATTTTGAAGAAACCCATTGCTTGAATCCCTACATTTTAAAAAGATTAATATATTTTATTTTTTAAAATGTCTATGGAAAATTATAACAATAAAATAAAAATATATATAATAAATTCTAAAAAAAATTGAAAAACATTGGGGGGAAATAATATATGGGATGGATGAGAAAAGTAATTTTTATGAATGTGAGTTATTTTTATAAAAATTAATAATTTATTTCTTAAAAAAATAATCAAATAAGTAGTTATTTATTGTGAGAAATAATTTAAATTTAGAAGAAATGGAAATAATATATAAAAAATTTGAATTATAGGATATAAAAATTCTTGAAAATAATTTTTATTTAATAAATATTATTTCCTAATGAATATGATATTATTCACATGAAATTCTTATGTAAATGATAACATAAGAATCAAGTGATATTTATATGAATATTATTTAATGGAAATTTCAATCACATCGAATCTAACATATATTGATATGTTACAGAAATTAGTTAATAATTAAACCACATTAAATTTTATGTGAGGCACTATCAAAATATGTCTCATGGAGTTTGAAATGAGATAATGTGACAGTTAAAACACAAAGATAATTTAAATTCATAACCACCTGAATGAGATAACCATAACTTGAGAATAAATTAATAGGAATAAATGAAATTTAAATAAATAATAACAACATTATTGAATATAAAATCCATAAAATAAAATTTCGCCATAATAAAAAATATGCCTCAAACCTAGGATTTTATGAGACAAACTCTGACTTCATCCCGAATTCTTCTTGAAAATGAAAAAAACATCGTCAATAATTAATTTATAAAAATTAATGACATAAAAAGGAAAATAAATTAAGTTAATATAATTTATAATATTTATTTATATTAATTGGATTGATATTTATATATAATTTAGTTTTTACATATTTATTATATTGGGATTTTATAATTTTTATGGTTTTATTTAGGTTTTATGGGTCCGAGTACGATATTTGTTCTCCCTTTATTTTTATCATTATAAAAGTTTAAATTTTTCATTAATGTATGATTAATAATTACTTGGGATTTTTAAAATTTCCTATTATGTGTTCATTAGTCTACAGCATTGAAAATGAATTTAAAATGGTCCTTTTAAGTGAATTGTGACATACCGAGGTTATTTTATAAATTAAAGAGTTAAATGCTGATTTATACATTAAAAAACCAAAACCCTATAAATATATCAATATATGTAAAAAATAATTGTTAATTACTTTTTCATAACAAGGAATGATAAATTTTCATAGCACTGTTAAAGTATGTGCTATAATAGACACAAGGCTACAAATACCATGATTACTTGAAGAGTATGAGGTGATTAATTTACAATGTTATTATAATAAATGAATAATTTTGTAATTTATTCTTTATTACTTTTATTTAATTGACTCATAATGATCTAAGAGAATAAGTGATGGATGTGAAGCATTTTTATAGTATGACTAAATTTTTGTCCTCTTAGTCCACTAGTATAGGGCTGTTTATTGTATAATGAATGTTTACAACTCAAATCATAATGATAATATAAAACTTTTTATACAAGAAATTTATTCATATAATAAAATTTATATTTATTCTTTAACTAAATCTATATATCAAGCCTCCAATTTTGGTAATTAAAAAATATTGTCTATTCATGGATGTGGTAGTGCACACCCATACATGATTCACATTTTTATTTTTCATAATGAAAAATGGAAATGGTGGTTAATGATGTTAACATTAATGTAATAAAATATAATAGAAAGAAGGACAATTATGTCATCATTTAAATATTTTGAAATGAAATATTAACGGAATGGAATTTTCATTATGAAATCGAAATATGAAAAAGAGGTTTTGGTACATATTCTTATCTTATTTGATTATGTTCATTGTTAAGGGGGTCGATGCATTGATGGATGGTTATTTGATAAAACTAGAACATATTTATTATGGATAACAATTTGGTTTATGTGTATGGGAAGACATTGGGTAGATAATATGTGGTTTTGTTGTGTGTATAAATGGGTTGAGGAGATACCCTTTTATAGGTGGAAAGGGATGGATTTTTTATTAATACCCATAAAATACCAATAAACAAAATCCATTATCATGAAAGGTGAAAAAAATTTGATAAATAATGTTTTGGGGAAGTGATGTGGTCTATAAACACATAAAACAATAAACTTATTAAATCTTTTGAACATGTTACAAATTTTTTATCATAGGTTACTCATTTTTTTCATTTTGGTTTTCTCGTGGGAAAATAGATTTTATCTTTTTAATTTATCCATTATGGAAAAAAATAAAAATATAGTTATTATACAATTTAAATTAAATAATATAAAATAATATGTCCATTTTATTTTATTTATATATGAAATCTAAAAAAAATTTATTTGTATATATTAATGTTATAATGTATTATAATCAATTTATTTAAAAAAAAAATCGATTATTTATAAAATATAAAATAATTTTTATTAAATACAAAAAATATTATAATTATAATTTAAATTATAATATACATATTTTTTACTATATTGATGATTCATGAATTTCAAATTCAATCTAATAATGTCTAAATTGGAATATCATTTGTAAAAATAGTATTTGGAAATATTCAATTAAAATATACTCTATCCATAGAAATTAAAAATTCACCATTATCTTATATTGACATCAATTATCCAAAAATTACATTTTATGGTCATATTAAAATAAAAAGTTATAAATGAGTTTTAGAATTAAATTAAAATATATATTGGAAAATTTCTTGTATTAAAAAAATACATATATAGAAGGTGAGTTGATTTAAATTTTAATTCATAGACATTACTAAATTATTTAATATTCATATATCCATTTATAAAAATAAATATTACATTTTATGATAACATTTTCGCAAGTATAAATTTAATTTATTATTGTGAAATACAATATCATCATTTTTAATGCTTCTATGAAAGTAATTCATTAATTGAAAATGTTAATAGAGATAAGATATAATATATAATTTTTCTAATTGATTAATTATGTTTTTATTATAGATTATTATATTTATCATCTAATATTAATATATAGTGCTTCATAATAGTCGTTTGGTGTGTTAGTCTGTAATTCCATGTAAAGAATATGTCAAAGAAAATATGAATTCAATGTTTCCAAAATTTTTCATATTTACATGCAGTCATTTAACACATATCATGTTTAATCAAAATCAAATAACTAATGAAGCCATTATGTCATAATTATTATGGCCTGTTTTATTCTAAAAAATCCAATCCACCTTTAAATTTATTTAAAATTTTCGTTCTTTAAATATGATATATTACATTAATTATCAAAATGAAAAATGTATCATTATTAGTGAAGAATTTTTAAATGATATTTTGAGACAAATTTTTAAAAATAAAAAATGTTATTATAATTAATCTCCAAAAACCCAAGAAAATAATATTATAATAAAATTTCCACATGTTAATTGCAAAATAAATCAATCAAAACATCATATATGGAATCATGATGGTAAATTTTATAAATTATGGACTACAAAATATGGTACAAAATAGTGGTTTATAAAATCCCCCACACATACTCTTATGGACAACTAGGAAATTTCACATTTCATGAATTCTAGAAAACGAATCGTGTTGAAATTTCTCATTCAATGAGGATAATATGTGAAATTCAAGAATCCCAAGGAGTAGCTAATATCAAAAAATTTGATATTCATATTCAAATAAATTCTATGAAAAGAAAATCCATTTAGACCATCAAAATAATCATATAGAATCATGTTATGATTCCACTATGAAAAAAATTAACCCATCTATACATGACAGTCATTTTATGATTATCTATCCATCCATTATTTAATGTACTCTACGTAGGTAAATCTATTAAACAAACATTATATTATTCCACAAAACCAGTATAATATCCTTTTTTTATAAAATTCTAAAACCCAGTTACATATGTATTCAGGGAAGAAATTATAGAAGATCTAGGTATAGATACCCTCATATGTTGAACTTTTTCATCACTCCCATATTTATTTATTTATTTTTTAAATTTTTTAACTCTTTTTTGGTTCATACAACTATTGGATATCATGTTGACATCCATATTATTATACATTAAAATATGTAAATTGACCCTATGACAAATTAATTAAGGGAATATTCTAATTGTAAGATAAAAAAATTATGTAAGATGACTATACCATGAATTGAAAATTTACAACTCACAAGTCATTATTCAGTGTGAGGTTTTTTGAGTGATTACATGGAAAAAAATTTCAACAAAATTCTAATAATGAATTGTATGAAGATCAAAATATCATAATAAGGTATTGCTTAAATATATCATTGACTATCATTCGATTTAAAAAAAAATTAATCCTCCAATTATTAAAACAATCCAATGATGTAAATGCATCCGATGACATTCATAAAAGTTAAATGTATTTTTTAATAGTTCACACTAATGTAATGGGAGTATGATATAAATATTTTAATATTTTATATCACTTTTAAAAAAATTAAAAAATAGAAAAATCATTAAAATTTAAAAAAATTAAATCCCCTCACACATAAATAAAACCACCCATTTGAATAGAATAATATGTATCTAGTTTTTTTGGGGATTAAATAATAATGGGAGAATATTTTAGTTTCTTTTTCACTAATTGAATCATAGATAAGCACATAATTACCACCATCTAGAACCTATAATTCAATGTAATATAATAACTATAAAGTCAAAAGAAATTAAAAAAATGTATTAATAATGTTTTTTATGGAAATGAGGTATTTTATTTATACTATATACATCCTGGATGTCTTATCAGTGAACCCTAATCTAGAGGGGTTGAGGAATTTTTATAGGAACATGTACATATTATGTGTTATAATATATAAAACTGGATAATAATATGAGAGACCCAAAATAATATTGAAAATTAATACAACCCCTACAAAAGGAAAATGAATTATGCAATCATTGTGGGGAGAAAAATGAAGGGAGTTGTATTGATCACCCCACGATTCACTGTTTCAGTTTTAACATTACACCATTGTGATAAACTGGTTTTTTATTAAAAATTACAAAAATAATAAAAATTTCTCTTCATTTTTTGAATCAATTATATTGTTTTTATTACTATTAAAAAGATAAATGTTACTCGTTATGATAATTACATTATAGGTGGAGGTTATTTGGAGGGCCTATTACGATGTCCATGAAAAATGGAAGAAACTACACAAGATCCATTCCAACTGGTGGACTCAACCACATACTTCTACTAAACCTTGCATTAAAATTAAATTAAATTTTATGGTCTAGTCCATTTTTATTATGAAACATATCAACTAATGTATTTGATTCCAAATTCATCCCCTAAGATACGAATATGATTCAATATGTCCAGCACACCGAATTTGCATTTTGTCAAAAGTTGTGTGATGTGGTCTACCCATATCTTTAGTTGTAGGTGTCCAGATCATTTAAAAAATTTTGTGGAGATATTTAATAGGTATGTCAAAAACATTGTTGTTTTTTCCAAATCAATATAAGGTTTACTACCCACCTAAAACACTAGTCCAAGTAGTTTGACCCAATTTTTGTGTGAAAAACAATCTTCTGCATTGCCTAAAAAAATGATACATTTGGTACCTCATTTTTATGATTGGAGAAGTAGTGAAGTGAGGCATATTTGGATTTTAAAAGAATTAATCTCCTTATTCTATATGGTCTAGAGGACCATTTTCTCATAGGGGGATCAAAGATAAAGGCAAATCTCTACTGGAGCCATCTCTTCCTCTCGATAGTGAGTTAAACGTTGGATGATCATTTCGAGGGGGCTATACATAAATTGGAGAGAGTTCCCAAGTTGGATCATCTAATAGTTTTGTGTAATTTTTCTGATAAACAATTCACATATTATTAATATTTATTTTCTTCTTAACGTATTTATTTTTTTATAATTAATGAAAGATATTTTATCTCAACTCCAATTGGGTTGAGTTTTCAAGGGGGGATTCAGTTGTTCATTTTGGAAAATACAAGAATCCTTTTCATCACACAAAATCAGGAGATTTATGTATATTGTTGTGGCCCTTGTTCTATTCATGAGTTACAATACATTGCATCATGTTTTTTTGGTCAAGTTTTTGTACATTGTGAAATGATATAAGAGGCAAGAGGGTAAGAAAGATATTGACCACCCTCAAACAAGGAATTAATCTAAACCATGTGTATTTTCCAGAACAATGAACTATCCAATATGTGTAGTTAACTTTAAATTATTGCATTCATTCAATATCTCATAATTCATAAAACACCACCTTAATATATCAACTATTAAGCTATTTATGTTTTGTTATCTTCATAAAACTATTTTCAAAATCACCCCTTTCTAGTAATTTTTCATTAAAAACTCTTATTCTAACCCTATCAAAACTCTTTGAGAGACGACCTAGGTTCTTCCATATACTATAAATCAAAAATAAAAACAAAATAAATTTTACATGTCATGACAACGGGTTCAAATTTTGGGGTTGTTCTCGGGGCAGTATTTTGTTTTTAGTGTGTGTTTTTTATAGGATTTTTTTAAATTTTTTAATTATTTATTTATTTTATCTTCTTCCATTTAATATATTTTTAATATCTGATTTTTTTTCATGGGTATGTGATGTGATTTATTTTTACTACTTCAGGATACTTACCACCTTTCTAACCAGAGTAGGAGATGATCTTATGCCATCGACACCAAGACACACACAACATACCTTTAATGGATGCTCCACCTAACCTTAAAACTTGTCTAAAACCCTCTTCTTGTAGAACCAAATTAGAAAATGAAATTAACGACTATAGCATGGATAAAAATAATCGAAAACATAATGACCTAACCACCCATGATTTTGTTATATTACCAAACATATAATCAAATACATGCCAAGACAACCAATATAGAACTAAAATCTAGCCTAATTCACATTCTGCAATGATTTCATGGAGTTTCTGAAGAAGATCCATATAAACAAATGATTTTTTACATACTATGAGTTCAACCAAAAAAATAGATAATGTGGATAAATAATAAGTAATTATTATGGAATTCACATTTTTATAAGAAGAATATAAGAAGATTTGGTGGTATTTTATTAATTCACCAATTTGAGTTTTGAAGGACATGAAACACCATTTCATGAAAATTACTTCCCAACCTCTCGAACTAACAAGATAAGAAAATAAATCTATTGAATAATGAAATTAAAATGGGAAACACTTCATGAAAATTTTGAGAATTTAAGAGGTTGTGTTCATTATATACACACAACCAAATATAGGATCAACTTTTAAATCAGTGTTTTTATGATGTTTTATATCCAATTCATCAAAATAATATTTATGATACTGTAGGTGGTGAACTATATGATAAAATCCCAATTAATATATGAATCCTAATTGTGAAATGGTTAAAAACACTCAATAAATTGGTTGAAGGTTCAGTGTTCTCATTTGACGTGTCGGGGAGGTTCAATGTACTGAATTCAGGAAGAAGGTGGACATGATGTTTGAAGAGGTAAGTAACCTTCTTCAACAACATTCTATTCCACAAGAGAAATCCCAATCTCACCCCATCCATTGTGTAATAAGTTCTTTTGACACACATTATTATGAATGATACCCCCAACTAATAGAATATTCTAATAGTTGTGAGGAAATCTTTCCAGACCGCCCCTATAACCAACCCTTTAGGGATGAACTGTAGTATCTATCCATCCCTAGTTGAAATAAAACTATGATTATAGTCAAGGGGGTATTCAAACAGTCCTCAATAACATTGTAACCAACCAGGGTAGTGTGTTCATCCACTACAACCACCTAGAAATACCCAACCACCCTAGAGGCCTTTCCAACCACCCCTGCAAAATCCTAAGCTTATCCAAGAAGATATGATGAAACAAATGGCTACAAACAATCTTCAATTTCATCAAACCACCCATGAATCCATACAACACATAAAAACCCAATTATGTTAACTTGCTAAAACTATGGGGGGAAATTCACAGTCATGGGTTGGGTAAATGACCCTCTCAACTAGTAGTTAAACAAAGGGATATGGGAAATTCTAGTGCCACCACATTAAGTAGTGGGAAACAACATAAACCCAAATGAACCATCTGTTAGAGTCATCCCCTATTGTGGAAACCACCATCCCAACTACATAAAATTTTCCAAGAGAAGAAACCCCTTATCTTTAGGGAGGACCTAACAATTGAAAGAGTGTGTTTTTAACGATTCATATATCCAAAACATTCCTCTTCAATTTCCCCAAAGGTCCATCTAAATAAGAAAGCAAAAAAACTAAACAAGATATGTAAAATTTTCAAATAACCAAAAACATGAATGTCAGCATTACTTTGATTGATGTATTGAACCAAATTCCATGTTAGCCCAAAGATCTAAAAGAGATGTGTATAAAAAAAGGTGTCTTAAAGTTTATGATGTGTGGGTCTTGGAGAGAATATCCTTAGAATCGATAAAACCATCACATCCCACAAAATTAAATAATTTGGGACCATTCTCAATTCTGTGCACTATGTGTGTGTATTACTTTTCCAATTCCATGTTTGATTTAGGTGATTCTATGAATGTGATGCAACACTCTATTTACTATTCATATTATGTTAGGGAAATTAATCCCAATTTAATTCTTCTATAAATAACAAACAATATTACCACAGAACCCAATGCAATGTTAGAGGATGTTTTGGTGAGGGTAAATTTTTTAATTATTCTAGAAAATATTTATGTGCTAAAAATGGAAGGTGATTGGAAGAGTAGAAATTTTCTAAAAATTTTGGGATACCATTCATGAAAGAAACCAAAACCATAAATGACATCTAAAATGGTACATTATATATGTATTTTTGTGGTGAAATTTTCCAACTTAACATCCTTAATGCCTTGAAGAGCACCTCAAAAGAACATTCCTCTCTTTCTGTTAATTTTATTTATGTACTACCATACCCAGAAAACAATTATTTTCATTCCCCTGATACCCTTTATGAGTATTCATCATTGATTGAAATGGTGTTAAATTAATCATGCATTTAATGTTGTACCATTCAAGAAGAATATTATGCATGTTAATTAATTGATGATTTCTTGAACACTGGGGATCAAATGACCATGGATGGTATATCATAGATTGTAAAGTTCATTCATAATATTAGGATTATTTCATGGAGAAGATCGATGAGATTAATGACCTCTCCCAATCACACACACACACACACACACCCATCAATCTAAAATCCACCTGAATTGGATGTAAAACAATTGCCTCAAGATTTAAAATATTCCTTTCATGAAAATCGAAACAATATTCCTATTATCACTACTAGAAAAATACTTCCCAAGCTCGAATTAATACCTATTGGACTTTTGAGGGAGTACAAACAAGAATATGGATGGAAACATGTGTACATTCCAAGTATTCTCCCATCAATTTTCAAACACCATGTACTATTAATTTATGAGGCTAAACCCATAAGGAAGTTAAAGCATCTACAAAATCCAAACCATCGAGACGATGATAAAAGGAGGTAAAAAATAATTGTTTTTCTAGGATCATTTACCCAATCTTTAATAGCCAATCGTTTCTTCTAGTACAAGTTCTTCCTTAAAATACTTGTTTAACTGTTATAAAAAATGAAAACAATTAATTTCTTCCAACTCGTGTGCATAATTGTTCGTGTGTCTATATTGACTATCCCCGATTAAATTAACACAATATGAATGACAATTTCCCATTTCCATTAATTGACCAAATGGTAGGGAGAATAGAAGAGAAGTCCCATTTTTGAATCCATGATGTGTATTCTGGATACATTCTAATTCTTATTTCCCCTGAGGATCAAGAAAAGATGACCCTTACATTCCCCTTTGGTGCATTTTCATATAGGATGATTCCATTTGGTCTGTGGAATACTCCAGGTAATTTACAGAGATGCAATGTTAGTATTTATTTAGATTACCTAGGGGATTTAAGGGAAGTATTCATGGTTGATATCACTATATATTGTTCAAATTTGGATGATGGTTTGAGTATTTTTGGTTCATTCCTTCATTTATATATAGAAAAAAATCTCGTATTAAATTATTTGAAATTTTGTTTCACGGTGCGATATGTTATTTTATTGGGACTTGTCAATTATAAGGATGATATCCAAGTTGATAAATAATAATTTCATGTCATTTATTCCATAAAATTCCCTAAAATTAATGGGAGATGTGGAATGTCCTGGGTCATGATGGATTATACCATCTTTTCATTCAGAACATTAGTAAAATTGTACTCCGCATCTCTCAAAATCTCTAAAAATAAATGGAATTTTTTCTGAATAAATAATGTCAGGATTAATTTAATAAGATAAAATAGTCTCTCATCACACTATTTAATCCAACTACCATGGTGTGATTTAAAATTTGTGTTCATGTGTGATGCCTCCAACTCTACATTATGGGAGGTTTTATCATTAAGGGATGATCAAGATGTACATGTCATTAGCTATACCTCACATACACTGGACCCTACCCAAGAAAAATACACCCCAACAAAAATGGAATTTTATGCCATTGTGTTTCCATGTATAAATTCTGATCATATCTTTTATGGTCCATCTTCATTATGTTATTAGACAATTCAGCCATCTCGTATCTCCATGAGAAACTAAAATCCTATTGACTTATCTTTTTCTAGATGCTCATCATTTAATAAATCAATTTTGAAATTAGAGATAAAATTGGGGCATAGAATGTGGTGGCTAACCATATCTGTAAGATCCAACCCTCCTTACATATTGAATAATCTTTATGTCTTCCAATAAATGACATGTTCCATGATGATGAATTATACTAAGTGAAAGATGATATTCCAGGGTATTCTAAAAGTGTAAATTATTTAGTATCATCCTTTATTTATACTGATATAAAAAAAACTAGGATGACCATCTAAAGCATGAGTCGCGTTGGTTCATTTGGAATGATCCCTAACTTTGGAGAACATATAGTGATCAATTCATCATGTGTAGTGTTCCCAATAGCGATTTATAGTTTTTTCCTTTAGTTCTTCCAAAATCTTGATTGTAGGGGACCCATTGGTCCCAACCGTAATACTTACAAGGTCCTCGATTCTAGTATTTTTGCAAACACATTTTATGGATTCCCATGATTTATGTAAATCATGTCCTCATATTCCAAAAATGGAGACTGTATTTAAATGAAATTAAATGCCACAAAAATGTTTTCTCTAACCTGAAAATTTCACCTTATGCAAATTTACATTATAGGATTATTCCCCAATTCTTTTAGGAACCTGTACATTATTCTGATTTTGTATTATGTTTCAAAATGGAAAGAGGAATGACCTTCAAGGACTGATGATTCTAAAATATTTATCGATTTTTTTATTACCCAAATCTTATGCAGGTTTGGATTACCTAGGCACATCAAAATTTAACATTGTTCTCATTTCATCAAACGAACAATGCATTGTATTTTGTGTCGGTATCAGGTCTGGAATCGAGTGTCCACTTCTAATAACACACAAAACAAATACCAAGATGTGGTGTCGAATAGAGTGGTTAAAAAACATCATGAAAAATAGTTCAACCCAACAACAAGAATTATAGTCTTAAACTCTATGATTCATTATGGCCTTATTGTACTACCTTTAAAACTCCCATAGTAATGTCTCCCAACCAGCTTGTGATTATAATGAGTTGTCACCTCCCTATTGAGATTGAGCCCTAGACTGAGTAGGATATATAGTAATGCAATTCAAATAATTTTGGGGCATGTGCTCAAAGTTGTATGTAGATATAAAAGATGTTGTAAATGACAAAAGATTCACTTGAAAACTCCCAGATTTTTAAGGAGTGAACCAAGGCTACCAATGACCATCTCATAATTCATTATTAGTTCCATTTTGGAAATATGGACCTCTACTAAAATGAAAATATTATTTTTCACCCATGTATTCTTCGTTACAACTCATTTGGAATATAATATATTTTTATTTTCACTTAATTTGGTGTGGTTCATATTCAAAATGAAGAAACCAAGAAAACCATCATAGTTAATGATCCACAACTAATGAAATTCCCTAAATCCACTATGGAGTCTCTGATGGAAGAACACCATGTTCTAGAAGCAGTTTATGAATGAAACCCATCATGGTATATCCCTCCTTACAACATTATATTTTATTAGTGTGATGACACTACACATTTTAGGTGTAGATGTTGGAATATTCCTAGGTAAGATAGGAATTTTCTTTATTCTTATCTTCAGAAATTTTAATTTTACTTCCCCCTTATCCCACCCTCCCACATTTGTGATGGAATATTTTTTATGACCAAATTATCATAGAAAATTATTCCCATTTCATAATATATGTTATTTAACATGAATTTTTTATTTCTCTATTTAATTTTTTTTAACATTAAAATAATAATAATTCTGATCAAATGTGCATCTTAGAAATAATTAAAAACTTTAGTGTGACTTTCTCTTGAAATTTGGTTGTGTTTAAATACTATAAATGTTTTTATTATTTCTAAACCCTTTAGATGAATGGTGCACATTTATGGATAGTTTAAAAAAATCTTTTTTCACGTAATCTTTCCATATATCCTTTCACCAGAACATGAAATGTAAAAATTTTATAATTAATGTATGGAAAATATAAGTTATGATAATTTTTCTCTACCTTATAAAATTATTTTTCAATATGTTCATTTCTTATCTGATATATTTAATTATCGTACCAGATTGAAATATTCTTCTGTACCTATTATCCCACTATTGTACACCACAAAAAAAGGATGTATCTTGGCCAGGTCAAAAATCACCCATCCTCGACATTTTATACTATTATAAAAATTACAATTTGTGTCATGGGGAGACTAAACATAGGTTGAGAGAAGAATGTGATATTGTTTCTAAGAGAGAATTTTGAAAAACAAAGTAATAAATGATGGGAGTGATGATATGTACAACATATGGGGATATGTAGGTTGGGAGAATATGATTTGACTTATGGGAATGAATATGTGAGTGGGTATGGAAATGTTTTTTCAAAGGATGTGGGGTATGTTCAGTGGAAAGGATGGTATAAGTAGAATTTTTTAAAAATAACATATATTAAAACAATATAATGTGGAGAGAATAAAATGAAATGGTTATCACACAAAAACATGGAGAATATTTAACATTATTAATATTTGAATTATATTATTTTATTGGTATCATTCATCTCTTGGAATTTCATTCTGATACAAGTTTTGAGATATCATTTTCCCTGCTCCCATAGAATAACTCCTCAGTGTGATTTTTTCATTGATCACATTTATATCAAGAGTAAAATTTTAATTGAATTTTAAATCTTTATGAATTTTGAAATATCAATATACATAATTTTTATAAATATTACTTTTCTTAATAGTGAAAATTTTTAGGTGTGGGGTTGGGAATTAACCGTGATTCACTCTTTCATTTTTACAATTACACAACTGTTCTAAACAAGTTTTTTATTGAAATGTATAAAAATAATAAAAAATTTCACCTCATGTTTGAGTCAATTAACTTTTTAATATTGTTTAAAATGATATTGTTAATTTCTAACAATTATATTTTAGGTGTGGTGATTTGGAGGTCCAATGTTGATGTCTAAGAAAAATGGTCCAAACTATATAGCATTCATGCACACCATTGGACTCAACCACATACTGATATTGAACCATGATTCCAAATGGGAATTAATTTTAGGGGTTGATCCAAAAATAATTGGGATGCATTTTATCTAATTAAAATAAAGGAAAACTCATCCATTATGATGCCTATATGAGTCGATCTATCCATCACACCGAATCGAAACAATGAAAAAAGTGGTCTAGTGTGATCGGTTCATATCTCGAGATGCAAGATTCAATATGAATTCAAATTATTTGTGGAGATAGCCAGGAGATAGGGATAAAATATTTGTATTTAAAAAGTCATATAATTCTTTATAACAACCAAAAACAATGGGAGATGGTATTTTACACAAATTTTGTTCCCAAAACCACTTTACACTTTGCTTACAAAATGATACCTTGGGAAATACAATTGTATGTTCATCCAAGGAGTTAGGTGGTGCCAATTTAGAGTTATAGTGAATTCCTCTCCTCATACTTTAATTTTTGGAGGTCTCTATCCTCATAGGTCAATCATGGATGAAGATGAAGTTCCACCCAAGCCTTCTCCTACTCACTATGGCGAGATAAATAGTGAACGATCATTTTGAGGGAGCTACATAAACATGTTAGGGGGTTCTGACACATTTTATTCTATTTTTTTTTAATTTTTGTGTTTTAAATATCAGTTATGATTAATTATTGTATATTTATACACTGAATTCATGTCATTTATTATAATTAATTCAAAAACTTTTTTTTTCAACACCGAATGTGTTTTAATTTCAAGTGGTGATCTTGGGTTGTTCTGACTGAGAAAATTAAGAATAAATTTTCTCCCACACAATCATTAGATATCAATATTATTTTTTATCCCTTGTTCTATGCTTGATTTCCAATCCTTGAAAATACGATTTTTTTTTCAACGGTTGGTACATTGTGAAATGATTTAAGAGGCAAGAGGGGAAGCTTGATCAAGAAAAACCTCAACTAAGGAATTAAACACTACCATGTGTATTTTTCAGATCCATGAACTATCCAAGATATTTAGTGAACATGAAATGATATCTATCTCTAATAATTATTGAAATACCACCTTAATCTATAAAGTATAAAACTATTTATTTTATTTTATTCTCTCAAAAATGTTTTCAAAATCATGCCACTTTTTAGTATTATTTATTAAAACTTCATTCTCGAAACCTATCAATAATCCATGATTGATGAACTAATATCTTTTCAATACTATTAATAAACATTAAAAACATAATCTATTTAACATGTAACAAAAACACATTTAGGTACTCCATATTAACATTTATTGAAAACTACTGTAGTAGTTGTTCATGTATATATATATGATGAAATAACATCACCATAAGCTTCTTAGGAGGCTATTTTTCTTCAACAACTATCTCTTGTATGTCTAAAATGAAAAAACAATAATTTATTTGAAATTTATAATATCTAAATATAAATAATGAGGAAAATTATTTTACAATATAATATTTAAATGATTAAATTAAGAATGATTAAAATCTAAATGATCCCCATCATTGTTATTGAATTTCAATCCACATTTTACTACTCTAGGATATTCGTCATTTTCAAATTTCATCTCAATATTTTCCTTTATGTTGGTCACCACATACTCATCATCATAACTCTCAAGAGAAGGTGTATGAGGTTGTTCTTCAAAATAAAGATAAGGGTAATTAATTTTGTTTGATAATATTGTAAAATAGAAAAAAGATAATATAAATCAATTTTCACTCCATTTATTTGATGTAAATCTTTTGTATGCTCTTATTATAGTTATATTGGATGGTATTATGTGATTTTATGTTGGTAAAGTTATATAAATATAGTATATTCATCACAAATTTATGGATAAAAAAAAAGTATATATTTTTCCTTTTTCCACATGTTGATAGAATTTAGGAAAATATTGTGAGAAGTCAATGACTTAATTTACCATGAATAGAAGATATTTATACTTAAGGTATTTTTTTTGGTTTATAATGAAATAATTAAAATCATTATCCCTTCATGTTAACTTATAAAAACATACTGATTATTTTGATAAAAATATATTCATTTCAATAAAAGGAATTTTAATAAATAATGATTTTAATTGTTTAATAAAATGTGTATTAAAATTAATATTTGTGCTTATAATTAAATTAATTTTGGAAGACATTAGCCTCATTAACAATGAAAATAGTTTGATGAGAATTGTTTTGTGCACTCACAAATTATTTTTGTTAATTACTGAGATAATCATAAGGGATAAAATGAGTCATTTCATGTGAAGAGGAAGTGAAATAAATATCCCATAATACATTGTTAAAAATGAAATAAAAAAATGAAAAATAAAAAAAAACCAGGTTATTTAATTTATTTTATGAAATGGAATGTAAGGACATAATTTTCAAACAAAATTTGATAGATAGATTCAAAGTATTTGAAACCCAAAATATGAGTGATTGTGGTCAATTTTACCTACCACATCATAAATAATTAATTATTATCCATTAAAAAAAAATTATTCAATAATGGATCCCTAATATATTATCACATCAGTATATGGAAGAAAAAACAAAAAAAACTTAATGCATATCCACAATTTCCATTCATGACACCCAACATTGATATTTAAATCAGGGAAAATTATAATTAATGTACAATTTTTAATGAATCTCCACTCAATAAATTGCAATTTATTGAGTTCATAGGTTATTTTAGAACCCAAAAATAGATATTTTTGGGTTATATTTGTTGTTAAAAGTGTTATTATCACAAATAAAACGTAACCAAATTCATGAACATTATTGAATAACTAAAGAGATCTAAACTATTAAAAAACTCTTAGCCATAATTTAATTCAATCAAATGAATAAATATATTAAAAATTACTAATGTCATAGGAGAGATTTTGTGAATAAAAAAAGTAGATATAAATTCATGGGAAGATGATTTTTGTGGAAACAATTTGTTAATAAAAATTATATAAGGGTAACAGACAAAATTTTTCACCTATTTTGTTTCAGAACAAAAATGAAAATGAAAAAGAGGAAAAATAATACCTTAAATGTTATTTGGAATAAAAATAGTGATTAAATACAAAAAAGCAATGCAAAAAAAATTTAGAGGTGGGATAAGAGGGCCTTCATAAAATATTTCATTGAAAGAAACAATCTACTATACACAATCATATTGAGTAAATTGAAACCTACCCATTAATGAAAACCTTTCAATACCAATTATCTTCCCTCTCAAATGGATAAAATCAAATTTAATTAATGTTTTGGAGGGTTATTGTTTGAAATTATAAAAAGATAGATCTGTAAAAAAATCAAATATTTTCTACTGTAAGATGAATTGTTTACCATCAACGAATGTGTGCCAATTTTTACACTAGTATAATTAAATTATTGAAATATAATATTTTAACACATCTAAAAATTTTATAAAAAAATTAAATTGAATATATTTGGATATATTATTTAGTGGGTGTCCATTCTTCTGAATCCAATCTAGCTTCGACATCATTGAAATTGACTAGCCTCCAAAAGTGGGGGCTGTGTATGATAATAATAATATAAAATTTATCCTAATTGGTGAATAATATATACATTAAATTTCAATTAAAATTAAATTTAATAAATATTATGATAAAAATAATCTATTAAAGTTTAAATTATTAAAATATAGTTTTCTTGAAATATCTAAATTCATGTTCACATAAAAAATTTCATTTAAATAATTATATAAGAAAATATCAAACAAAATAATGTTAATTATATTCAAAATAATATTCAAATAATAATGATTTATCAACACCACGTCACCCAATTTTACAGTGAAGGGAAAATTCAATTGTCATGTAATCTAGAAAATGATTCATGATGACATTTCCCAGGACGAGATAACAATATAAAAGTATAAATAATATCTAATGCGAGTTAATCTCTTTATATTTGAGATTCATAGTTTCATAAATTATATCAATATAAAATCTAAAGATATCAAGGAATCTAAATATGTTGAATATTTTTATGAGTCTAATGTACAATAAATTCTTGATGTGTGAGTAATAATTATTTTAACATTATCTATCTACCATTTATCCATAATATTTATGTTGGGTAAATAAATTCTTTTTAATATATTCATGTCAAAAAATATTGTTCCATATATTTTGTAATCAAATTCAAAAACATACTCAATTATGTATTCCTAAAAGATAAACCTTATGCTCCTGATCAAGATATCCTCATATGTTGTACCATTTATCACGCCACCATTTTTGAATTTTTTTTAGATCATAACGGTTGTACTATAGTCGATTATCATATACACATTCAAAATTAAATCTAATATAGAAATGAAATAGATCCGAAGAGAAACTAAGGCATGGAAAAGACTTGTTTAATTATTTAAAAACTACAATGTGACTATTCTATAAATGGGTTTGTAAAAATAAAAATCCACAATTGTGAGTGAATATTTTTGGAAATATTAAAAAAAATTCCCCTAAAAATTCATACAATGAATGATGAAATTTTTTCAAAGGATTCATAATTAAAAAAATCAAAAATATCAGTAGGAAACATTAATTTTATATATAATCATCATCAATGTATAAAAATATAGTAATTCCAAACATTATTTCCATGGTATTATAAATATCAAATTAATAAATTTTAATTGGTTTTATGGAAGTAATGTTAATTATAATTTATTTCATTTCTTCCACATTGAATTATTTATTAAAAAAAAATAAAATTGAAATTAAAAAAAATCCCAATGAATGTACACAAAATGTCATCCCGAACTCTTAAATTAAAATATCAATTTTAACTGAAGAATAATTATCATATTTAGAGTTGGAATGAAAAAAGAAAGATTTATATAACCTATATTATTTTTCATCAGGTGAATCTATCTAAAGCTACTGATTTAGACATTATTAAATCTAAAAATTTAAGATAATAACTAACTAAAAATTAATCTTTTAAATAAATTATAAATGTAATGATTAAAATGGGTTATCAAAATGTGTTTGTGTGTTTATATTCAATATACCCTATAATTAACAGTGGTATAACCCAATCCATAGGCAGTTGTTTTTTTAGTAGGAAGCACCACATTTTATTTCTCTTAATTTCCATAAGTGCATACTAAGAGAAGAACACATAAGAAAATATAAAAATTATTCCTCGTTAAATTATGAAATTTAATGATTTGTGAATTGAGGGAGGGGGAAAAATAATTGATACTCAATGTAAAATTTTATGGTGACTTTCTCATGTATACATATATATATAGAGGAATAAATAATATCACTATGTGCATCTTGATCTCTTCTTCTTCTTCAACCATAAAATAATATATATTTTACCTGGAAACCCATGTGGTTTGTTTCAAAAGTGTAATCTTGTAAAAAATTAATTTGGAGAATAATTTAACACATATATTTTATTAGGTAAAAATTATTATGAATCCAAATCACCATGAGAGACCATATTATTATTGGATTCCAAGTCATCTTGGATATCCCAAAAAAATTACTCATTGTAAAATTTTGATTAAAACACCTTCACAATAATGGCCACATAATCATTATGATTATCAATATCTAGATAAATAATATTCATTAGTTTTTAATATTTAAATATTAACATATTATTGGAAATTTTAATAATGTACATTAAAAACTCGTGACTCCATATTTCATTTGATGTCATTTATATAATCAACATCATGTTCTTTTTATTCTTGGAATTACAAGGGGAGGATGTAAAAAAATTATATAATTGAAACATTTTCTAATCTATGAACCACATCCAAATTTTTTACATCAATACCATGTAAAAATTTATAATCTTTTTCTTAATTAGAATTTAATGAGTTTATAGGAAAACCTAGAAGATATTTTTACTCAATATCATATTTTATGTCTATAATTAATTCATTAAACACATCATCCCAATAATTATACATGTAAAACCAACACAAATTATTAATAAATTCATTCATTTTATGTTAGTTAATTTTCATAAATAATGAATTCCAATTTTAATATATGTTTATGGAATTTTATATTGGAATTTCATCCTTAAATGGGTTGTAGAAAACATTTTACTCCCTATCAATGGAACCAATTTAATGATAAATATTCCAATATATCTCTAAATATTTACATTTTTTTAAATATATATTTGTGTATTACTAGGATTTTTTCATATAATGGTGAAGATAATTTAATAACCACCAATAGTTTTGAAAATTAATATAATATTTTTGGAAAAGAGAATAATATATTGGTTGGTTTATTGAGTTATTTTAAAAAATGTACCATGGAATCATACTATGTAAAAAAAATTGAGTGAGAAAATAATAATTTAAAAATAATAATATAATTATATGTTTCCAATCTAACCCACTATAATCCACACAAACAAGATCGATGTTCGATTCTTAAAAGCTTGTGGTGAGACTTATGGGTGAGGGCATTATCAAGTGGTGACATATGAGATGATATAGGATAATGGAAGTGTATGATAATGATAGAATGATGATGTATATAGTATGAAATATGAAATGGGAATACAATTTTTTATGATGATGTTGTACATAATGTTTTTTCAATGCAATTGTAATTCAATCCCATTAGGTCTTCCAAACACTCCATTTAATAATATTGATATATGGATGGGTTATACATAAGGGATATGAAAAATAAATCCATAATACACTTTTATCTATGTGTGTGTGTGTTTAATTTTATTTTGAAAAAAATATACCTATTATTAATCATTATCCCTTAATATTAAAATAATTTTATTATGGTTTTTTATATGTTAATCCTAAAACCTATGAATAGAAACATTTCCAAAATACATAAGATAACGTTATGATTTAAAATTTTGACATAGTTTATGGATAACACAGCTAATTCCGTAAATTTATTTCTATAAAATAAAATAAAATACTCCAGTCAATAAATGATAATTCCTTTAGTTGTGTGTTTTGATTATGTGCCTATGAATCGATACTAATTTTGTTATATTTTATGGTTGAATAATATCTCTCAAAAATCATAAATGATCCACCTTGTATTATATGTGTTAATCAATTGAGTGAACTAATAATGAAAAACTATTTTAATTTAACATAGCTTGATTAGATAAAAAGAATAATTTTATTTAAAATGACAATTAAATAGTTAAATAGTATGTCATCCCAAAATTATCTATTCTCCCATTGGGGGTTTCTCTTCATGGAAATAATTTTAAAAGAATATGATTTAATGGATAATTCCTAATTATGTCACTACTCATTGGTTGTAGAACCATGATGAGATAAAAATGGGGAAAAAAAAATTACATGTCAGTTTTATTGAATGAATTTTTTTATTACAAGTAGAATAAATTATAACACAAGATAGAGACATGATAAGTGTTCATTCATGGAAAAAACCATTTCTCAAATGTTTCCTTATTTAATATTGTTAAATAGAGAAATGGAACATCTACATTTAGTAACACCATCCCAAATCCATGGAATACCCTCACAAAATTTTGAAAAGTAATTTAATGAGTTCATGGTAGTTTTATGTATTAAAATGTAATAAATGGTGCATTTATAGAAACTGATGTATTTCATACATAAATATTACATCCTATTATATGGATATTAAATAACTTTTATAATAATATGTACCTTTAGATCATTGAGTTTTAGTCTCTTTAGAAACATTTATATGAAAAAATATATTAAATAAATGATCCACCTCATTTCTAATGATGTTCTTCACTACTATCACCCTACATAGAAATACTATACATAAAAACATTATGCATACCTAAGAGAATTGAAATATATGAATGGGCGTTGTGATATGATCAGTATGTATAAACATATGTGATATAAATAAATGATCACATATGAGTATAAGATAATAATAATAGTACTATGAAATGATATTTTGATTATAAAAAAATACAGATAAATTCATTGAACATAATTAACAAACATGACACTATTTTTTTCAAAAAAAAATACATAATAAAAAAGGGTGTGGAATCATCAGTAATTAATAATGACCCTTGAAAGCATATAATACGATTAAGATATAATTTTTCATTTTCCTAATAATAGAAGATAATTTCATAGTAAATAGTCATATACAATTCTGTCATAGTTTATTAGGTTTAATCCCCATTTCTTTATTCAATATTCAAGGTTCACTCCCGAGACTATATTAATTTAAAATTTATCTAACTAATCTAGATTCACATTATAATATATTCAATATTATATAATTTTATATCCATTATTACCCACATCATTATATGGGCATATAATTATAGGACCACAGATCACAAAATAAAAAAAACATACATATGTGCTCTATAAATTCATAAAACCATCATCATACCATTAAATCATAACACATTTAAATTATACAAGATTCAATAAAAAATCATCATCGAAATAAAAAATCATCCATATAATGAACAAAAATATTAACATTGGATAATATCTAAAAAAATCATCAATATATGTTTTTATAGGTTAATACACTATTAAAAGATACCCATAACATTTATGGGGGAAATTAAATTTACAAACAAAAATGCATAATATATTAAAATTTTAAAATTTTTTAGGGGAAAAAGTTCTTGAAAATAAGGAATTAGATAATATAATTATTATTAAATTAATTTAAAATTCACGATTTTGTATAAATCTATTTATGTGGTTTATGTTAAAAAATCCTTTTTCATTTTCAATCAAAATGAATAAAAATGTTTTTTAAAAATTCTCAAGAAGATTCATTTAAAAGAAATATAAAATGTAAATCATGGGTAAATTTACTTTAATAAAAAAATTTCTAATTAATAAATAACTCTTTATAAGATTTTAAATAAAATTATGATATGGATTAAATTATTTATAACCAAAGAGAAAAACAGTAATAGTTTTCCTCAAAGACATTCGTTATATATATTGATTACATAAATAGATGAAAATAAAAGAAAAATATGTTATATATCGAAATAACCACTATGTAACATAATAAAAACAAATTGACAAATATATATAATATATTTTAATAATAAGAAATTTAAGAATAAACAATTTTGAAAAATATGAGATTATAATATAAATCTCTACATCTCTTCTACCTTTTGATCCATAATTCCCTTGAAACGAATAACATAACCTGAAACATTAAATACCATGAAAATAATGATATTGGTAATACAGCATAACAGAGGTGATGTAGATTGACCTCAAAAACTAATATTGTTGTATAAAATCTAATATGTCTCATGAAACTACATTGGGATGAGAAATCCTTAGATATTTATTAATTTTTGAAAAAAATACAAAGGAATCATGAAAATAATACGGTCTATTAAAAAGATTTAATTATAAAAATTATCATTAAAAAATATATTCTTCAGATTTATATACCCAACATAAATAATAAATTATTGGACAACAATAAAACATCTGTTAATTAAATTTAATTGAGATGAAATCTATAAATTACATTCCACGTGAATCTTAAGAAATATATCCTCATGTATAGTTAATTTTTATTATTATAATTATATAATAGAATAATATTAATAAATAAAATTTTATATATGATCCAATTAATATAATTTAAACCCCTTTTTATTGAAAATTATTGAATAAAGTCATTATTTCATATGTTAAGAGCTCAGTTTTTCATGTCTGCTTTTGTTTGGATGTTACGTTCATTTTCACATGGTAGTTTTTTCTTAGATCAATATTTTTTATCATTAAATTAATTAAATTTATATTATTTTTGTACATAATTATATCTATTAATATATAGAGATGAATAAAAATGAATTACATTACTACGTGGTGACTATTTTCGATATATACACACAACTTTCATTTCGATTTATCGATAAATGGAATGGGGGAAAGGTAAATATTAATTCATCTTTATATAATAATTATAATTAAGTAAGTATCATATATAAAAATTAAATCTTGTATTATTTATACCATGAATTATTGTGTTGTAATATAAGTTGTATAACTACATGGATGCGACAATCCACACATACTGACATGCGATACATTCATCCCCATTAGGTTGTGATGAGGTGATAAATGGTTGTCCCATAATCAGAATAAATTATAAATATATATTTGATACTTCATATATTATTATTTTTAGTAAACAATAATTTTATTATAATATTATGTTTATAATAAAATGAAATATCATGGATTAAATAAATACAAAATCTATTATTATCCTTATTGGATTACTCCTATAGCCCTGATGGATTTTTCATAAGATAATACCAGAAGATAGAGGATGAAGAGAATTATTAATAAATGGTTTTAGAGGGAATATTGTATCATATATAATGATCAAATAGTGTGAACATTGGGATTATATCATCAATTTTAAAAGTGAGGGGTGGGACACACATTGAATTTCCAAAAATATTTCAATAATTTCATGTCTCAATAATGGTAATGTTACTATAAATTGATATGGACTTAAAATTATTAGAAAATAATGTTTAAAAATCCTAAAATAATATTGATATAGTGAAATTATATAATTTATACGGATTCAATATATTTATTCCATTATAATTGATTCAATTTCTATATAAAAAAGTAATTTATATCTAATTAATCACAAAAACCACAATGAAAACCCATTTTTAAAAAAACCAATTTTTTAAGTGTAAAATATAATTTACATTGATTACATTCCTTGTAATATCATAAAAATAATGTTGTAAAATTATATTGAATACAAAATTTATAAATTTCATTAAAGAATTTATTTAATTGGGATTAAATATATTTATTAAGATAAAAACACTTTGTTCTCATAATGTGTTTTTTAGGAAAATGTTCATTTATGTCAAAATATTATCATATATCAAAATAAAGTATCATGATTTTTTATATAATAAATTAGATAATTTATAATTATGTGATAATTATGTTAAATTATTATCAAATTGATAACATAATCATAAATTTACAAGAAGATAACATACAGATTTTACAAATCAACAAATTTTTTCTCTATTCGTAGAAAAATACATCAATTTAGCAAAATGAAAAGGCCTAAACTAATATTGAAATTATCATTTGAAATATTTTATAAAATTCATTAAAAAAATATCTAAAAATTTATTTAATTTATTATCATGGTCAAGAATGAAATTAGATAATATATAAATTTATAAAAGTATATTTAAAACATAAAAAATGACATTAATGTGAGTTTATTACTTATTTATTATATACTAATCAATACATTAAATTCATCTAAGCATTTATTTTTAATTTTAATTATGTTTTTGTGACTATCAAGGTATTCTAATTTAATGATTATCTTATAATTATTTTCTATATCACAATTCTTATATATTTAGTATTTCACGCTAAGTAATATATTGAATAGGTCATGTTTTATTTAAAATGAAATACATATAAAATTGTGTGTTCTGAAATACTATGTTTAGAGACCCTACTTTTCTTATATGATTATTAAATAAATTTAATGATAAACAACATTAAAGAGTTACAAAAACAAGAACCAATGGTTTAGTGAAATGTGAAAATTAAGACCTTGCATAGCTTTTACATAATAAACATGAACAATAATTTATTCCCTTCTTATTTTCCTACATAGTGGGCCTTATTTTTTTAGTAAATGTAATCACCTGAGTATATACAACAAAGAAATGGTGAGTTAAAAACATAGTAAGAGGATATAGAAAGCTAGAAACAATTATATCCTGAGAGAGAATGACCATTATCATCATAACAAAATCATAAGAACATAATAATAATCATGATAGAAAGAATTATATAATGTAATGTAAAGTGGAAATGGATAAAAATGAAACACCATGTTTTAGTGGGAAAATAGAAGACCTATTTTTAAACAATTATATAATCATGTTCATTAATAACATATGTGAATAGTAATAACATTTTCATTTTGAAAAAATATTGCATAATTTTCATGCATTTGTTACACTATATCAAGAGATATATAACATTACCCAATGCACTAGAGTGAAATATGATTCCAGCCACACCTGTCACATCATAAAATTTACATAATCAAACATTCTAAATAGAACATACATCAATCCTAATCATAAAATAACCTATGGATATGAATGGATTTAAGTTCATATTGAATAACTTAATTAACAAAAAAAATTCAAAAAATGGAACAACATACTTGTATAATAATGTTAAATATGGAGTGATGAAGAAACAATATCTAGAGAAGTATATGACGTTCTTTTATAAAGAAGATTCCTTTAGGTAAATATTTTATTTTTTTATGAAACCCATTTTAAATGTGAATATCCAATAAAAGAAGCATGAATAATGAAATTATATTCTGGTAGTCTTATATTCACATCCACACTAACATTTTTCACCAATGAGGAATATCCCAAAGGAAGGAAATTGTGTTACAAACTCCCTTACCTTATTTATGAATTATTTCATCACTTTAATATCATATATAATAAAATTAGATTCATTAATTAATAAATCCATTTCCTATTATACATTAATTTTTTTATTATATTTTTATTATGTTGTTTTATGGCCATTAGGATGAGTAATATAGATCAATTATGTTTTTGGAGTGTTTTCATTTTGTTGGATTTCATAATCGGTTCAATTGTATACATGTATAGAAGTTCATTTACAATGAGAATAATTCCCCTCAAATGAAATTATATGTTATAAATTTAATTACATTAGGTGAAATGGTAATTTTTATGATTTTAGATGGTAAGAGGATGATTCATTAAATAAATGTTAATGAAAATGATTTAGTTTATTTGGGCAGTTCTACAACCATTACGATCTTATATCATTTTATTTAATATCATGTTTATATATTGGTTCTATATTATTTATATAGTTTTATAAAAGAATAATAATTTAACAATATGAATTGTTTTATTACAATCCTTGAATATGGTAATGGAAAATGAAAGCTTATCATCCTTGAATGTGATAAATAAAGACCTCACAGATTATGTTTTGATTTTTCGAATAAAATTGAGAGGATAAGAGGTTATTTGACAAAGTAGTGCATTAAAATAAGAAAATTGTATTATTTTCAATCTAATAGAGATATCATGAAACATTTATGAGGGTAGGTGATGAGAGAATTATATAATAATTGAAAAGAGATTGAAAATAAATATAAGAAAATAGAAGAGTTTTTTTTCCTCTTGAACATATTATCTTTGAAAACCTCCTTAGAAAAATTAGATTTGTAAATTTATGGGAAAAGGCTCTAAAACATAGGTATGTTTATTGTAAATTTTAATTGAAATAATTATGACACTCTTTTAATCTTGGAATGTGTGAGGAGAAGATGTTGCGAATAGATGTTTTTATATGGGATGATATGGGTTTTTTTATTAATTAGTTTTCTATTTTGGCACAAGGATTTGATTTGTTTTAAAATTACCAAAAAATATATTAAAGAATTATTGATAGATCAATATTTTGGTGATTACATCATCGATACAACATAAATGAATCAAAATTTCATGTCTTTATTACATACTGTAAATTACCATATTTCAGTATTAATAAAAAATTCATCTATTTTATAAAAATATAAAAATTTTACCGAATTCATTTATGAATGTGTATAATTAAAAAATGAAATCTATTTTATTAAAAATAAATACTTAAATATGATGATTTTTTAATTCTTACAATCAATTATATGAAAACTATCAATTTTAAAATTTTAACAGATTTTAGGACACGTTTAAAATTTAATTAATGTGTAATAAAATTGTATTATACACATAGGATAACTAAATATTAATTTATGAATAAATTTTATGGAAATAAATTTACTTTTATATCATGAAATTAGTTATGGAACTGTACACTACTAGAATTCAATGTATTTGGATTGTTTATTTGCGACGGGATCCCGTTGCAAATAAGCTTTAGTGACAGGGCCCCATTGCAAATAGCCCTTTGTAGAAAACAATGTTGCAAAAAATATTATTTGCGGTGGGCCTATCGCAAAAAATATTATTTGTAATGGAAAACTCACCATAGCAAATAAGTCTCTGATTATATACTTTATATATATAAGCTATTTTGCAATGGTACAATTCAAATAATTTTTTGCGATGGGCCCGTAATCCTAACGCAAATGTTCTTTTGAAAATATTTTTTAGACTATTTGCGATGGGATCCAATAGCAACAGATCCCGTCAAAAATAATAAATTAATTTAAAAAAATAATAATAAAATTATGATTATTGAAAAATTAATTTTAATAATAAAAAAATTAAAAAAATTAAAATTCTCAATATTCTCAAATAAATATAAAAAAATCATACAATATTATTCTGATAATTTAAAAAATAATTTTAATATTATTAAAAAAAATATTAAAAAATATTAAAATTCTCAATATTTACAAAAAATTATAAAAAAATAATAAAATATTACTATGATTATTGAAAAATTAAATTTAATATTATTAAAATAATAAAAAAATAAAAAAATTTATAATTCTCAATATTCATAAAAAAAATAAAATATTCATAAAATATTATTATTATTATTAATATTATTATAATTGTTTGTTAAATAAACAAATATTAAGAAATATAAAACTAAAAAAATATATTTATTAAAATTATGATTAATGAAACAATAATATTAATATTATTAAAATAATAAAAAATATTAAAAAATATTAAAATTCCAAAGATTCACAAAAACAAATCATAAAATATTAAAAATTAAATTATGTAATAATCTCACCAATATAAAAGAAAAAACGATAAATAGTTAATATTACAAATAATAGAAATTCAAATGTTTTTGACATTAAAAAATTACTGGGGTTCGTCTTTTGGAGGAGGTGGAGGAGATGAAGGAGATGATGGAGGAAACACTGTCCCTAAACTACAAGTCAGACGACGCATGGACTCCATCTACTCGTGATGCTGCTGCTGCCATCGACACATCTCCTCCTCATGCTGCTGATGTAGCTTCCATTGACGCATCTCCTCCACGTATTGCTGTTGTTGCTGCTGCTGCTGACGCATCTCTTCTTGCTTCTTCTGCAAACTCTCTATAAGGTCATTTTAAGCTCAGAACTACTCCTGATACTATGATCTAGAAGAAGGTGGCTCTCCATGAGCTCTTCTCGTGCTGGACGCCATAATTACAGCAGTACCATAATAAGTTACAGGAGTCACATGTGAGCCGATACTGAAGTGCCCAGATCAGTGTGAATCACTGAGAGGGGGAGGGGGTGAATCAGTGATCCCTTAAAACTTTTTACTAATTGATTCTTAATCAATTAAACCTCTATGGCTGGTTAAAGCCTCGATCCACTCTTCTTGTATCTCTCAACCTTTCCCGGATAATGCAGTAATGAAAAGGCACAGGACACAAGGATTTACAAGGTTCGGCACCAAAGGCCTACATCCTTGCCATGCTCTCCAAGCATGGATTCTCCCATTATAATCTGTTAGTATTACAATGGTCGATACAGCTTCCCACCGTATCTCTCCTGAGTCCCACAGGAGGGTCTTTATACTGCGTCCCACAGTGTTACCAGAGTCCCACTGGCCTGCTCCAGAATCCCACTGAAGACTTCTTCTCCCTGAGTCCCACAGGGTCTTCTCTTGGCTCCTCGAGTCACACGAGTAGCTCTTCTTCACTTTAAGTTCTTCTTCAAGTATCCTCAGCAGTCTGGGATAAAGACTGCTGGCCTTGCTCTTCTTCTGATCACTTGTGGTGAACAGGTCTTCTCATCTAGCTCGGGCTTTATCACCTTCTTCTAAGGATGCCCCGGCTTCTCTCCAATTACTGAATGCTCAGACAAACAATATCTTTATCTTTGGTCTGGTCCAGTCTCTGTTGCACACCACTGATTTAGCACTATTCACGCGTGCACGTGCATGCATGCATGCATGCACTTCTCCTTTCCTCTTCTTGGTGCAGTAGACCCACAAAGGGTGTAATCAATTATTGCACACACCTTCTCACTTGAACTTCACACTTTGTTCAATTTGTTTACACACTTAGAGTGTGTTCTACTTTAGTGTGGATGTCCTCCTTTCAACTTCTTCTAAGTGTGTTCACTTTTAGTGCACACTTAGGTTCGGCCACTTCTTTAGTTTGCACACACAAATTCTTCACTTAGCATCCACTTGTAGTGACCTTCCTCTTCTTGTTGCACACACACACTTTAGTGTTCTTTTAGTTGTTCTTCAATAGTGAGCACACACAAGGCTACGGCCTCTTCCACTTGCACACACTTCCTCTCGGCCTTTTCCACTTCACACACAATGTGTGGTATACCACTTCACTTGGCACACAACTTCACTAAGGCCTCGGGTCTTCTTCGGTGTACACCCACTGCCACCTTCTTGTAATTGCACACACAACACCCGTATGTTATTCTTCTTCACTTTGCACTCAAAGGGTGCAAGGGGCTCGGGTCCTGCTTGTTTAGCACATAAGCACTAAGGCCCTTGGGCTCTTCTCCAATTTGCACATACACGAGGCAAAGCCTCGGCCTTCACTTGAATTGCACTTTGCACACACAATCTCGTAGGGTCTTCTTGTTTCACACACACCCAAGGTTGCGGCCTTTTTATTTCTTTTGTGCACACACACACAAGCCGTAGGGTGTTCACTTTGCACACACAAGGCTATGCCTCGGCTTCTCCTCTCCACTTGGCACACACACGAGGCACGGCCTATTCTCCCACTGTTCTTGTTTGCACATTCACCCAAAGGCTACGGCCTTCCTTTTCACACACAAGGTGCAACTGGCTACTGCCTTGGGTCGCGTAGGTCCTCAGGTGCAAGGCTCCACGGGCACGCAACCCTTCGAGCGCGCAAACTCTTCTTGCCGCGGGGTGCGCAAGTGCTGCACCCGCGGACACTTCCTCCTGCCGCACAAGGGTGCGGGCAGAGAGGGAACAAGAGACTCGAGCGCGCAAGTATGCGGCTCGGCTCCTTCCTGTCGCGCAAGGAGTGCGCGCAGGGGACTCCTCCTCCTCCTTCTTCTTGTCGCGCAAAGATGTTGCGCGCAAGGAACTCAGCCGCGCAAGATACTTGCACGGGGCTTCAACTTCGCGAGGCAGAGCTCTCACGGAACTCCAAATATTCAAAGGATCAGCGCATCAGCAAGCAACTCGAGGGCTCGGCCTCTCTTTATATAGGCAGAGGAATACTTCAAATCCTCCGCGTGTTTTAACTTCAAAATGCCGAGATCTTCGGATCTTCAAAATCTTTACGAATCTTGATTTTCTTTCCTCTGTTTAACGCGGGTTCTTTCCTTAATTTTCTCCACGTGCATGCGACTTTGAACGCATGCACGGCCTCTGTCGAAACCCAATCCATGCAAAGGCACGAACTCACCGAAGCCTCGCACCTTCGGTTTGCTTCGGCTTACCTCGAAATCTCCCATGCGTTGCATGCAAATGTATTTTGAAGCATGAATGTGATCAGTAGAGCCAGACGATCCTCAAGGAGCTTTCGTCTTCGAAAATGGTGGCCGGGAGCTCGAAAACTGTCTTCGGGAGGCTCCTGGTTCGAGCGGAGCTCGCGGGAAGGCGCGGGAAGACCTCTGCCGAGCTCGGGGAAGAGGACGAGGCGGGAGCCGTCGGATCGGCCATTTCAGATATATCGGACGGCCGGATTAAATCGGGGGCGCGGCGGATTGATCGTGCGGCGGAAATAAGACGCGCGATGAGATGTGCGGCTCAGATTCAATCCCGGGAGATTTTCCGCGTCCCACATCGAAACGGGCCGCGGAATTCTCTCGCTTTATCAACTAAGCGCTGCCTCTCAGCGCTCAGTTGAACTTCCTCCCTCCCGGTGCCGCCCCGCACCGGGTTCTCTCTGCGGGCGCACTCTGCGCCCACTCATGCTCCTGCGGGCGCGCTCCTAGCGCCCACCATGCTCCTCCGGTGCGCGGATTTCACCACCGCGTGCCCCTGCGCTCCTCTGGGCGTGCCTCAGGCGCCCATGCGGGTTGTCCTTGGGTGCGCCCTGCCGCCCTGGCTCGCCCCACGGGGTTCCCCCGGGCGTGGTGCCCTAGCGCCCATGCCTTGGGGTTGAACCCCCCAAGGTGCCTTGGCTGGCCTAATTTTTTGGCAAAGGCAAGTACAAATACTTTGTCAAAAACAAAGTAACCCATGAGTATAAGCCAAATGCCACTTCTCCCTTAAGCCATTTCTTTCCTTCTCTACTTCTTAAGAATTCTTTAATCCTCCTCCCATGATCTTCACTTAGGATACGGAATTCAAAAGGTTCCTTCATAATCTTTTTCATCTCTTCTTCCATATATCTATTCTTCTTCTTCATTAGAATTCCTCCATTCTTCTTCAACATTTATTCATCACTTTGTAATGGAATTCACGAAGGGTCTTCATCTTCAACTGAGCTCCTAAATCACTTAAATTATTCAAAGTGCTTCATTGATCTAATCAGAGATCAATTGGGGCTTCTTCTAATTCTCATGCACTAAGTAATAGTGCATGGACTTCATTAAACCACTTCACCCACTTAGAAGTTGTGGATGGATCTTCTTTCATCTCCTCATGCATTGTCAATACAATGCATGGTCTTCTAATCATTGGTGTGACATTGTATCATCAGGATACAAGTTCTTTGAACTTAATGACCAGCTCAACAATCGTCAGATGTAACTAGAGAATGTTTCAACCACATCTCCTATGCCACTTAGTGAATCTCCTAAGTGACATGCCTCTTAGTATCATGGCCATTCTCCTTCATCACCATCACTATCACATCCTTTGACATTCACATCTTGACTCCTTGACATCCATTCATTCCAAGACAACTTTATACCTCATTGACAACAGATGCAACACAATGCACTTCAATCTCCCCCTTTGTATTTGTTGTCAATACACTCCATCAGCACATATGAATGGGTAAATATGTGTGCCAATATTTTCTCCCCCTTATTGGCAATCAAATGCAAAGGTGTGGTGTGGTTCATTTTCAAAAATCTCTTCCTCCCTTATAAAAGTATTTTCTTGAAAAACACTGAGAGAGGGATGATGTCACATGTTCACTTGAGCAATGAACCTTTAGTAAATCAGCTCTAAGTCTACTTGGGCTAACCCGGTGTAGAAAACAAGAGTGATATGACCAAGGAATTCAAAGCTGTCCAAAATTCACTGTACATGTGAGATCATGCTTAGGGGTTTGAAAATTTTTCAGATATAACACTTAATTGCTAAATCCTGCACATACTTCACAAAACTTATTAGAAAGTTCAGTGCTAAGATAAAGCTCCCCCTTTCATCCATTTGTCTTCAATCCATACTCCCCCTTAATTGACAAGATAAACTCAATTAAGAAACAAGGGATGAAAGTATGATTGGAATACCTTCAGCTTTTCTCAAGATGGAATTAAATATCAGAATCCCATCTTCTCCAGATTGGCTCCCCCTCAAGGGGTGCACTCCATTCTGTCCAAACCATCCTCCAGCTGAGAATGATCATCATCTTCAATTCCCTGCAATGTCAGCACATGTATATACCAAGAGTATAAGGGAATAAGATGGAACCTCCTTGGTTCATCAATGTGAACAACAAGGTTGAGAAGATTCTCTCAATCGAGATGTCCCATTTTCACCATTCTTCACACTTGCACATTTGATCTTCATTGATGATTGTGCTGGTGTGGATCTCAAAACATCTTCATGTGAAATCTTCTTCTTCTCTTTTGCTTTAGCAATTGCCAGTACTTCCTCTTCAGCTCTTTGTAGATCTTTGGCAAGTTGCAACTGATTTGGCCATATGACTAGTAAATCATTTGGAAGTGTGGCCTCAGTTCTGGATATTCCACATGGTTCCTTTGATTCTGTCAAGCTACCTCTCCTAGGCAACTTGTTTTCAATCAATCCCTTCTGCTTCTTCTGGATTGATTGTCTGTTTGAGTCCAGTCTGCTTCTATTCAGTTCCATGGCTTGTTCACAAAGATCCATGGTGTGTCCTTTCTTTCCACAGTAGAAGCATTTCTTGGTGGTCCTTCTGGATGCATCACCCTTCTTGGACTCAGACTCCAAGGACTTCTCTTCATTCTTCAAACTCTTCTTGGGAGCATCTTCCACTTTCTTCTGCTTGCTTCCCAAGGAATCTCTCTGAGCCAGGTTCTGTGATCTTTTCTTCTTCTGAGCTCTGGATACAGTTGGAGATTGACATGTATCTTTTTGTTGACCACTTTTGCAATCATCCCAGATGTTGTCAAGTAATCCAAATCTATTTGCAGTAAACAGATGTCTCTGGACCTGTGGATGTTGCTTCCTTCCTTCTGGCTTGCTCCCCCTTGGCATGGGCTTCCTCTGTGCTTTGGCATTCAGTGGATTGTACCAACAATCCTTTGCACAATGCCCATACTTGTTACAACACCAGCATTGACCCACAAATCTTGACCTCTTCAGTCCTTCTGATTGTAGGGTACTTTTCTTGACTTGTTGTGCTGTTTCAGGAGAGCTCTGCTTCTTTACTGTCTTCATCCATATTTGCTTGGAATTATTCTTCCATCCTGCACTTTTGTTGGAAACACAATTAGAAGCATCAGTACAAGATGGTATGGATGGTACCTTCTTTCTAGAAGATGTTGCACTTTTATTAGAGGATGTCTTTCTTTTAGAATCATCCTTCTCAAAGCTCACTTGAGTAGCAACATTTCTTCTTTCAGCTGACTGGGAGGATTCAGCTTTAGGTGATTGCAGATTTTTCAATATCACCTCCAGTTCTAAACACTTCATGTTGAGGGAGTTCTTCTCATCCTCAACTGTTCTTATCTTTCCTTCCCATTTCTCTTCCAGCTGTTTTATCTGGTCTTCATGCATCTGCTTCATTTCAAGCAATGAGTTGTCAAGCTCCTTCACCCTTTTGACTTTGTCTTCTAGTTGAGCATCCCTGACAACCATTGACACTTTGTGCCTCTTTTCCAGTGCATGGACAACATCTTTGATCATTATCATAAAGATGTCTTTCTCAGAAAGGCTTCTTTGCAATTCTTCAGCAGTGTCTTCATATCTTTCATTGCAAAGGGAAACGGTTTCATCTTTAGCCTTCACCAGCTTTCTGAGAGTGTTGGTTATGCCAACCCTTTTAGCCAATTGATCTTCCATTGCATTGGCTTCTTCTTCTAACTGTGATTTTTCTTCATGAAGATCATGGATGCCTGTAGCTATACACTTTGCCACTTCCATGGGAACTATATTCTGAAGATATTTGAGTGCACTCTGAAGATCATTCATTGTTTCAACTTCATCACAGCTAGGACAGGCTTTCTTCATCTTCTTGGCCTGTTTCTTCTTTCTATTTTTCTGAGTCTTGGCAGATATCTCCATTTGAGGCTGGTCGCTCATTTCCTCAAATCTGCACTCCATATAGACTCCCTTGGATCTTTTAGAGGGAACTTCCCTCTGATACCAATTGAAGTGCCCAGATCAGTGTGAATCACTGAGAGGGGGAGGGGGTGAATCAGTGATCCCTTAAAACTTTTTACTAATTGATTCTTAATCAATTAAACCTCTATGGCTGGTTAAAGCCTCGATCCACTCTTCTTGTATCTCTCAACCTTTCCCGGATAATGCAGTAATGAAAAGGCACAGGACACAAGGATTTACAAGGTTCGGCACCAAAGGCCTACATCCTTGCCATGCTCTCCAAGCATGGATTCTCCCATTATAATCTGTTAGTATTACAATGGTCGATACAGCTTCCCACCGTATCTCTCCTGAGTCCCACAGGAGGGTCTTTATACTGCGTCCCACAGTGTTACCAGAGTCCCACTGGCCTGCTCCAGAATCCCACTGAAGACTTCTTCTCCCTGAGTCCCACAGGGTCTTCTCTTGGCTCCTCGAGTCACACGAGTAGCTCTTCTTCACTTTAAGTTCTTCTTCAAGTATCCTCAGCAGTCTGGGATAAAGACTGCTGGCCTTGCTCTTCTTCTGATCACTTGTGGTGAACAGGTCTTCTCATCTAGCTCGGGCTTTATCACCTTCTTCTAAGGATGCCCCGGCTTCTCTCCAATTACTGAATGCTCAGACAAACAATATCTTTATCTTTGGTCTGGTCCAGTCTCTGTTGCACACCACTGATTTAGCACTATTCACGCGTGCACGTGCATGCATGCATGCATGCACTTCTCCTTTCCTCTTCTTGGTGCAGTAGACCCACAAAGGGTGTAATCAATTATTGCACACACCTTCTCACTTGAACTTCACACTTTGTTCAATTTGTTTACACACTTAGAGTGTGTTCTACTTTAGTGTGGATGTCCTCCTTTCAACTTCTTCTAAGTGTGTTCACTTTTAGTGCACACTTAGGTTCGGCCACTTCTTTAGTTTGCACACACAAATTCTTCACTTAGCATCCACTTGTAGTGACCTTCCTCTTCTTGTTGCACACACACACTTTAGTGTTCTTTTAGTTGTTCTTCAATAGTGAGCACACACAAGGCTACGGCCTCTTCCACTTGCACACACTTCCTCTCGGCCTTTTCCACTTGACACACAATGTGTGGTATACCACTTCACTTGGCACACAACTTCACTAAGGCCTCGGGTCTTCTTCGGTGTACACCCACTGCCACCTTCTTGTAATTGCACACACAACACCCGTATGTTATTCTTCTTCACTTTGCACTCAAAGGGTGCAAGGGGCTCGGGTCCTGCTTGTTTAGCACATAAGCACTAAGGCCCTTGGGCTCTTCTCCAATTTGCACATACACGAGGCAAAGCCTCGGCCTTCACTTGAATTGCACTTTGCACACACAATCTCGTAGGGTCTTCTTGTTTCACACACACCCAAGGTTGCGGCCTTTTTATTTCTTTTGTGCACACACACACAAGCCGTAGGGTGTTCACTTTGCACACACAAGGCTATGCCTCGGCTTCTCCTCTCCACTTGGCACACACACGAGGCACGGCCTATTCTCCCACTGTTCTTGTTTGCACATTCACCCAAAGGATACGGCCTTCCTTTTCACACACAAGGTGCAACTGGCTACTGCCTTGGGTCGCGTAGGTCCTCAGGTGCAAGGCTCCACGGGCACGCAACCCTTCGAGCGCGCAAACTCTTCTTGCCGCGGGGTGCGCAAGTGCTGCACCCGCGGACACTTCCTCCTGCCGCACAAGGGTGCGGGCAGAGAGGGAACAAGAGACTCGAGCGCGCAAGTATGCGGCTCGGCTCCTTCCTGTCGCGCAAGGAGTGCGCGCAGGGGACTCCTCCTCCTCCTTCTTCTTGTCGCGCAAAGATGTTGCGCGCAAGGAACTCAGCCGCGCAAGATACTTGCACGGGGCTTCAACTTCGCGAGGCAGAGCTCTCACGGAACTCCAAATATTCAAAGGATCAGCGCATCAGCAAGCAACTCGAGGGCTCGGCCTCTCTTTATATAGGCAGAGGAATACTTCAAATCCTCCGCGTGTTTTAACTTCAAAATGCCGAGATCTTCGGATCTTCAAAATCTTTACGAATCTTGATTTTCTTTCCTCTGTTTAACGCGGGTTCTTTCCTTAATTTTCTCCACGTGCATGCGACTTTGAACGCATGCACGACCTCTGTCGAAACCCAATCCATGCAAAGGCACGAACTCACCGAAGCCTCGCACCTTCGGTTTGCTTCGGCTTACCTCGAAATCTCCCATGCGTTGCATGCAAATGTATTTTGAAGCATGAATGTGATCAGTAGAGCCAGACGATCCTCAAGGAGCTTTCGTCTTCGAAAATGGTGGCCGGGAGCTCGAAAACTGTCTTCGGGAGGCTCCTGGTTCGAGCGGAGCTCGCGGGAAGGCGCGGGAAGACCTCTGCCGAGCTCGGGGAAGAGGACGAGGCGGGAGCCGTCGGATCGGCCATTTCAGATATATCGGACGGCCGGATTAAATCGGGGGCGCGGCGGATTGATCGTGCGGCGGAAATAAGACGCGCGATGAGATGTGCGGCTCAGATTCAATCCCGGGAGATTTTCCGCGTCCCACATCGAAACGGGCCGCGGAATTCTCTCGCTTTATCAACTAAGCGCTGCCTCTCAGCGCTCAGTTGAACTTCCTCCCTCCCGGTGCCGCCCCGCACCGGGTTCTCTCTGCGGGCGCGCTCTGCGCCCACTCATGCTCCTGCGGGCGCGCTCCTAGCGCCCACCATGCTCCTCCGGTGCGCGGATTTCACCACCGCGTGCCCCTGCGCTCCTCTGGGCGTGCCTCAGGCGCCCATGCGGGTTGTCCTTGGGTGCGCCCTGCCGCCCTGGCTCGCCCCACGGGGTTCCCCCGGGCGTGGTGCCCTAGCGCCCATGCCTTGGGGTTGAACCCCCCAAGGTGCCTTGGCTGGCCTAATTTTTTGGCAAAGGCAAGTACAAATACTTTGTCAAAAACAAAGTAACCCATGAGTATAAGCCAAATGCCACTTCTCCCTTAAGCCATTTCTTTCCTTCTCTACTTCTTAAGAATTCTTTAATCCTCCTCCCATGATCTTCACTTAGGATACGGAATTCAAAAGGTTCCTTCATAATCTTTTTCATCTCTTCTTCCATATATCTATTCTTCTTCTTCATTAGAATTCCTCCATTCTTCTTCAACATTTATTCATCACTTTGTAATGGAATTCACGAAGGGTCTTCATCTTCAACTGAGCTCCTAAATCACTTAAATTATTCAAAGTGCTTCATTGATCTAATCAGAGATCAATTGGGGCTTCTTCTAATTCTCATGCACTAAGTAATAGTGCATGGACTTCATTAAACCACTTCACCCACTTAGAAGTTGTGGATGGATCTTCTTTCATCTCCTCATGCATTGTCAATACAATGCATGGTCTTCTAATCATTGGTGTGACATTGTATCATCAGGATACAAGTTCTTTGAACTTAATGACCAGCTCAACAATCGTCAGATGTAACTAGAGAATGTTTCAACCACATCTCCTATGCCACTTAGTGAATCTCCTAAGTGACATGCCTCTTAGTATCATGGCCATTCTCCTTCATCACCATCACTATCACATCCTTTGACATTCACATCTTGACTCCATGACATCCATTCATTCCAAGACAACTTTATGCCTCATTGACAACAGATGCAACACAATGCACTTCAGATACAAACTACACGGCCCTTCTCAAATTCATACTGAGTTGCCAACATCCATGCCGCCTTATCGAATTGGTGGGTACTTGCCTGATTAGTCACCTCGTCCTGACTCTCAGCATGTGTTTGAGAAGTCGCAGCCTCAAATGACTCCTTCAATTCCAATTTTAGTTTAAAATCATGAAAATATTATATGTAGTTAATTTTCAAACTGAAAAAATACGACTAACCACAATCTGACAATGGCGATCTACTCTAATCTCTCTGGTGGCTGGATCATTGTACATCCTCCGATAAACATTGCCCTCGGTAATAACGGGATACTCGACTACCTATATGAATATATAATAAACTTTTTATATTTGATGTTATATAAAATATTTAAAAAATTACTTACCAGATGCTCTCTATGCGTATTGAATTTACAACTACCAGCTCGATGCGTCACCTCCTGTCTCCCCTAGTTCTGCCGACCCAATGAAGGCCTCCTCAAAAATCCACAACCCAACCATTGTGCACATAATCCATCCCAAACCTGAAAATAAATTTACTCGGGTCGGTGGGCACTACATGACTCATCAAATATTGTTGCTCCTACTTTCTTAATGGCCGTCTTTATCAAATTTTGAATAAACTAACACAAACGCTCACGCTTAGCCACCTCCCATGCTACAAGGATATCGTCATACATGCTATCATCGATGGGATACCATAAACCCTACAAATAATTTATAATATCAAGTTATTAAAAAAATAAATTGCAAAATAAATATTATTTATATACATACCAGACAATGATTGTACATGCTAAGCTGCACATCAACGGGATTCTATTCACATGTGGTACATGGATGAGAAAAATAACTGTGAAAGATAGTGCTCCCCTTTCCAATAGATACATGCACAAAACTATGAAAAAAGAATAAATAATCAAACAATTAGTATATATAAAAATAAATTTTTGAAATCTAAATAAAATATATAGGTTACCATACCTCCGTGTGTGTGGATCGAAGCCAAGAAGTGGACATCGCTCGGAGATAGGGTCAAGAATGATCAGTCATGCAAGACGACACCACTTCCGCGTACTATTTGAACCACTTGTAGGCTGAGTGTCAGATGATCCCACATCCTCCTCATCCAAAGGTAGCTTAGCCTCCTCTAACTCATTCATTAGATCAAATTCCATATGAAACAAAAAATTATTGTTGTTAACAGAGAGTTGAAAATAACTATTATATATATATATTAGTTATGATTATAACCAGCATTTAACTTAGCCAATGTTTACCTTCCTCATCATCCTCATATCTAACTATATAAATGTCTTTATATTCCTCATCGGCATCATCAATATCCATATGAGTTTCACTTTCATCATCCCTAGTCATTTCAATTTTATTTGTAACATCATTAACATCTCCATCACTATGGACCATTAATTGTGGGGTATCCTCATTGATATTCACGTTTATTTGTGAATAAGATGGATTTTGAGTAGTCTCTTGAAAAATTTCAATTTCTTCCACTTCAGTGGAACCACATTCTATTTGAGTAAATTGAATTTCCCGCGATTTCATTTTTTTTATGCTCCACCAATCACCTAGGTCTCATAATGGAGCACAATACTTTGCATAATAAATTTTATTTTCCTTTTGAGCCAATAAAAATAGTTCATTTACTATGAGAAGACTTTTATATTTAATATCTATGATTTGAGGAGCTGGATGAACATGCAAGCCTCTCTCTGTATCCAACCACTGACATTTAATAATCTTTATGTATTTTTGTCCAAGATAAAAAAGCTCAATAATTTCATCCAGAATACCATAAAAGTCTTCTTCAGCTTCTCTATGATGCCATCCTCTGAAACAAACTCCATTGTTCATTGTTTTTTTGATTTCCCATATGCATGTGTATGAAATCAAAAACCATTCACCACATATGCATTATAAGATTTAACAATTTTGTATGATGGGTTACTCAATATACACAGTCACATCAATTTTATCAGCATGTTGATACACCTAAAAATTTGTAAAAAAAATATGAATATAATAAATAGTAAATTGAATTGAGATTAAACCATCAATAATTTATGTTACCATCTTTTTAAACTATTTAGAATTTTTTTCTGCATTTTTCAAGAGTAGTAGTTGTAATTTGTGGAACATGAATCGTGATATGATTTTCATATAACCTACAAATAAAATAGGTTTATATAATGTAATAGATTTTATAGAATAAGTGATAGAAGCAATCACCGTACAAATGCTGTCATTTATTCACAGTTGAGGAGAACATATATATGAACTATGTGATGTTCATCATCTGAAAGCCGTCATTCTTGAACTCCCTCAAATCCAAGATTTCACTGATTAGAAACTGATAAGTGATTATCCATTTTATCCTTAAGATTTTCCTCGTTTCATCCCATGCGGTTTTGTTTAGAGGGTTGTTAAGATTCAAAATAGTGACAGTAGAAAAAAGAAATTTCCTCTTGCAAATAAGCTTCAGCAATTAACCCTTCAACTGATTCTTTGTTCGTACGTTTATCTTCAATTTTTGTATGTATCTCTCAAATGGGTACATCCATCGAAACTATATTGGAAATCCACATTTAGCTTCATGTGGAAAATGTAATATCAGATGTTCCATTGAGTCAAAGAAAGCATGTGGAATGATTTTTTCCAGTTTACATATAATTACAGCAACATCTTCTTCCATTTTTCTTAATGCATCATAGTCAGCTGTCACTACAAAAATGTATCAAAAAAAGATGACATGTATTTCATAGAATCTCAAGTCATTGAATTCAACAAACCCTTGAATCCAATTAGCATAAGTCTTTCCATTATAACATGACAATCATGACTTTTTAATTCGGCAATATGACCATTCTTAACACAACTTCCCAAATTGGAAGCATAGCCATCTGGAAGTCTCAAAATTGCAATACAGTGACAAAATAATAAACAACTATCTTTAGATAGTGTATAAGATGTTTTTGGCTTTATTAACCTCTCTGATATGACATTTTCAAATAGTTCAAGTTCAGGTCACCTGCAAATTTGGGCAAGATCTAATCATACTTTTACAGTATCTTTGGTCTTACCTTGTGTATCAAAAACTGTATGAAATAAATTATCAAAACAGTTTATCTCAATATGCATGACATCCAACATGTGGTGGACGAACAAATAATAACAATATGGGATATCCCAAAAAATGCTTTGTTTTATCCAATTATGTTCTTTCCCAAATCCATGAAGTTTCTATTGGTTTATTGTTGGCCCAAATGTGATGGGAGGTAATGAAAATACAACTAATTTTATCTATGTACCTAAGATCATTTTTAGGAGTTCTTCCATTTCAATTGTTCCTTTTCTGAAATTTGATTTGTTCCATCGAAAAGGATAATCGGTTGGAAGAAATCTGCAATGATAGTCAAAATATCAAGGTTCTTTTTTCAATGATGAGCCTAAAATCTTTATTATCTTTCATACAGTAAGGAAATTATTTCAGACCATGTGTACCTTTTCTAGATAAAATTCCATATACTGGGAAGTCACTAATCATCCACATCAATTCATCTTTTAATTTGAAATTTTGTTTTACAGTAAAATCATATGTACTAACACCATTACTCCATAATGCATTTAACTCATCAATCAATGGTTTCAAATAAACATCTATATTCATTTTCAGATGTCCTGGGATTACATAGCTCAAAAAGATATAGGTCTCCTTCATCAACATCAATGGAGGTAGATTGTATAGAGTTATAAAGACAGGACAACATGAATACTAACCCAATAAGAACCAAATGGACAGACACCATGAGTAGAAAGGACAAATCGCATGTTTAGGGCTTCTAAAGAAAAATTAGGATACAGACGATCAAAATGTATCCATTAATCACCATCAGATGGATGATTCAAGCTTTTAATAGTTGAAATATTGGTTTTATTCCATGACATCAATGACGCTGTGTTATGATATATAATTAAGCATTGTAGCCTGGTTGTATGGGGGAAATAACTCAACAGTTTTACAGGAAACGATCTAGACTTCCCTGGTTGAGCTTCTTTATACCTCAATTGTCCACAAGTTGGACAACTATCCAATGAATCATTTTCACCAGAATATAAGATGCAATCATCTGCACATTCATGGATCTTTCGATATCTAAGGCCTAGATTACGAACCAACATCTTTCTCTCATAGCAATTTGCAGGAAACACATTTCCTTTAGTTTACAATGTTTTAACCAAATAAAATATCTGATCAAAATAGTTTTTTGGCATTGCATTATCTGATTTAATAGCCATAAATTTTTCAAATACATATAATTTTTTTATCTTGCAACCAGGATATAATGCATCCTCAGCAAACCTCAACAACTCACAAAATTCGAATGGTGCTAACTCAGGAGTTAAATCTATATCATCGTGAGTATAATTTTTTTGAACATATGGACTTGAAACATCATGTACTAAATTTTGGAACTATAATGGATCTAGAATCATGTTATTAGTATCTTCTCTGGAACTACTTTCACCATGTTGATACCAAAAACATAATCTAGTTGAAAACCAAACCGCAAGAGATATCCCCCAACCTTGCCAAATGTGGCAAACGTTCTCAAAGAACAATTTTTACACGGACACTTAATTGTGGATTCTGAAACATATTCTGGTTTTGATGATGAAAATTCTATGAAAGCTTTAACACCCTCAATATATACAGGATTTAAACCAGAACCATTTGGATTTCTGTTCTGATTTATCCAAGTGCGATCATCTAATAATGACTGATGTCGACTTCCTTGTTCCATATTTTTCTGAAAAATATAAAATCATCATTTTTTTTAATAATTTGATATTATAAAAATACTATCTGAAAAAAGAAGATAAATAATTACTATAAATTATTAATAATTACCATTAATTAAAGGCGACACAATTTTCTAGTGGATTGATGACTACTCTTTTGCTCAACGACTCATTTACTTGCATCTTTATCACACAGAAATCACAATGAAGCATCCAGTTGGATGTACGCATATTCATTCTCATATGCATGAGAATGAATATCTGTATCTTTGACTGGATCCATCATTGTGATTTCAATGTGGGAAAGATGCAAGTAAATGAGTCGTCGGACAAAAAAGCCCCCTTTTCGTCGATGAATCGTCTTCGTCCAACTATCACCACCTGAAAACATTATAAAAAATATGATCCTATGAAGGCATATTCAATCTCATGTATACGAGATTGAATATGCCTATGTAGCTGCACATTTTTAATATTTTTTTGAGTCGGTAAGAGTTAAAAGGGGAAAAGTCATCGAGCAAAAGGAGTGTCGTCAATCCACTGGAAATTGTGCCAGGTTCTTGCAATTTATTAAAATTTATTAAAATTTCATTCTAACTATTCCTAACTAATTATTACTATATATTACTATTTATTGAAAATTATGTCTAATTTAGCAACACATAGAAATACTTAGTAAAATTAAAATATCTTGAATAATGAAAGGAAGTTTGGAAATCATCATTGTGGAGATGATTAAAAATTTTCACTTTATTATCCAAGCAGTTTTTGTTTATTAATTATAATTATATCTATATATTACAAATAAAAAAATTATCAATATTTATGAAAAAACAATATTAATATTATTAAAATAATAAAAAATTTAAAAAATATTAAAATTATCAATATTCACAAGATGCATTCCTATATTCATAACATGTTCAAATCTCAATGGGTCTCCAATTGTTAGGTCATGCACAATAATATGTTTTTTTTCAACCATGTCCAATGTAAACAATATAATTTTTCTTTCATGAATGATCACCTCGCAAGCAGTGTTGAAATAGGATGACCAAAGTAATGTCATTCTCATCTCTAAGAATCACCTTGCTCTTTTTACATAGATCATTCTTCCTTAAAATTTTAAGGGGATATCAGTATCTTTACCATACATTTCCACGGAATAATGGTCTATGTAAAGGGTCATATGAGATAATTCTTATAGATGAGAAGGGCATGACTTGGGTTGTCCTATTGCAACGCTACTTGTAAGGTGATTAACCAAGCAAGGACTATTATATCTAATTATATCTAATTATTACAAATTAAGACTAATTATTACTAATTATTACTAATTATGACTTTATTACTAATTATGTCTAATTATGACTACTTATGACTAATTATAACTAATTGTGACTAATTATTACTAATTATTACTAATTATTACTAATTATTACTAATTATTACTATTTATTTCTAATTATATCTAATTATATCTAATTATATCTAATTATATCTAATTATATCTAATTATATCTAATTATATCTAATTATATCTAATTATATCTAATTATATTTAATTATTTTAATTATATCTAATTATTACCAATAATTAATAATTATATATAATTATTACAAATTATTACTAATTATTACTAATTATTTCTAATTATATCTAATTATATCTAATAATTACTAATTATTTTTAATTATTTCTAATTATTTCAAATTATATCTAATCATATCTAATTATATCTATTTATTTCTAATTATTACTTATGATTACTAATCATTACTAATTATATCTAATTATATCTAATTATATCTAATTATTATTATTTATTTGTAATTATTACTAATCAATAGTATTTATTAGTAATTATTAGTATTTATTAGTAATATTTACTAATTATTTCTAATTATTCCTAATTATTGCAAATTATTCCTAATTATTGAAAATTATTTCTAATTATTGCTAAATTATAATAATTGTTGCCAAATATTACAAATTATTAGTTTTTATTCCTAATTATTTGTATTTATTCCTAATTATTAATAATTATTCTTATTTATAAATAATTATTACTATTTATTACAAACTATTACTATTTATTACTAATTATTTCTATTTATTACTAGCTATTACTATTTATTGATATTTATTACTATTTATTACGATTTATTAATATTTATTACTATTTATACTTTGTTATTACTAGTTATTACTAATTATAAAAATTTATTACAAATTATTACCATTTATTCATAGTTATTACCAATAATTCCTAATTATTTCTAATTATTCCTAATTATTTCTAATTATTCCCAATTATTGCTAATTATTTCTATTTATTTCTAATTATTGATAATTAGTTCTAATTATTCCTAATTATTCCTAATTATTGCTAATTATTACAATTTATTCATATTTATTGCTCATTATTGCTAATTATTGCTAATTATTGCTAATTACTCCTAATTATTTCTAATTATGGCTAATTATTCCTAAATATTCCTAAATATTCTTAATTATTAGTATTTATATGTAATTATTACTAATTATTAGTATTTATTAGTAATTATTACTAATTATTTCTAATTATTAATAATTATTTCTAATTATTAATAATTATTTCTAATTATTCCTAATTATAGCTCATTATTACTAATTATTTCTAATTATTACTAATTATTGCTAAATATTACTAATTATTTCTAAATATTACTAATTATTTGTATTTATTCATAATTATTAACAAATATTACTAATTATTAGTATTTATTCCTATTTATTACAAATTATTTATATTTATTACTAATTATTCCTAATTATTACTAATTATTTATAATTATTCCTAATTATTAATAATTATTCCAAATTATTACTAATTATTCCTAATTATCACTAATTATTCCTAATTATTACTAATTATTCTTATTTATTATTATTTTTTACTATCTATTACTAATTATTTCTGTTAACTTATAATTATTGCTAATTATTGCTAATTATTACTAATTATTCTTAATTATTGATATTTATTGCTATTTATTCCAAATTTTTGCTAATTTTTACTAATTTTTGCTTATTCTTGCTAATTATTTCTATTTATTTCTATTTATTTATATTTATTTCAAATTATTACTATTTATTCCTAATTATTTCTAATTTTTCCTAATTATTGTTATTTATTCCTAATTGTTACTAATTATTGCTCATTATTGCTAATTATTGCTAATTATTAGTATTTATTTGTAGTTATTACTAATTATCTGTGTTTATTACTAATTATTACAATTTATTACTAATTATTACAATCTATTACTAATTATTACAATTTATTCCTAATTTTTATTAATTATTGCTAATTATTGCTAATTGTTAGTAATTATTTCTAATTATTACTAATTATTGCTAATTATTCCTAATTATTGCTAATTATTCCTAATTATTGCCAATTATTACTAATTATTAGTAAGTATTACTAATTATAAGTATTTATTTCTAATTATACATAATTATTCCTAATTATTATTAATTATTCCTAATTATTACTAATTATTCCTATTTATTAATATTTATTTCTATTTATTACTAATTATTTCTATTTACTACTAATTATTGCTATTTATTTATATTTATTGCTAATTATTTCAAATTATTACTAATTATTCCTAATTATTACAAATTATTAGTATTTATTAATAATTATTAATAAATATTATTATTTATTAATTATTATTACAATTTATTACTAATTATTACAATTTATTTCTAACTATTACAATTTATTACTAATTATTATTAATTATTCATAATTATTATTAATTACTGCCAATTATTACTAGTTATTCCTATTTGTTAGTAATTATTTTTATTTATTACTAATTATTCCAATTTTTTACTATTTATTGCTATTTATTAATAATTATTGCTATTTATTACTAATTATTGCTAGTTATTGTTAATTATTTTTAATTATTGCTAATTATTCTTAATTAATGCTAATTATTCCTAATTGTTGCTAATTATTTCTAATTATTGCTAATTATTGCTATTTATTGCTATTTATATCTAATTATTGCTCATTATTTCTAATTATTGCTAATTATTCCTAATTATTAGTATTTATTGCTAATTATTAGTATTTATTAGTAATTATTAGTATTTATTAGTATTTATTAATAATTATTACAATTTATTACTAATTTTTACAATTTATTACTAAATATTATTAATTATTGCTATTTATTGATATTTATTAATAATTATTTATAATTATTACTAATTATTGCTAATTATTCCTAATTATTGCTAAATATTCTTAATTATTACTAATTATTCCTAATTATTAATATTTATTCCTAATTATTCCAAATTATTACTAATTATTCCTAATTTTTACTAATTATTCATATTTATTACTATTTATTTATATTTATTTCCAATTATTATTAATTACTACAAATTAATTATATACATTACTAATTATTGTTAATAATTAATAATTACTACTAATTATTAAAAAATAATACTAAAAAAATCATTTTATTAGTATAAATAAATACTAATGACAAAACAATTTAAATTTATTTTAATTTCAACTAATCAACAATAAAAAAATAACATTAAAAATGAAATAAATAATAAATTAGAAAAACATAAATACTTTTAAGGCTTATTTTCTATTGATGCAGGCGACTTCACAACTTCTTCGTGAACAAAAAAATTAACTTAGAAAAATTCTCTATCTAAAATCTGAGTTTTGAGAGAAAGAAGATCTAAAATTTGAGAGGAATGAGAAGAACAAAAGATGGGGGTATATATAGGTTAGATTATATCCGACAGGAGTATTTGTGAAGGGATACCCGTCGCAAATAATATCTTTTGCAACAGGACCTGTCGCAAATACCTACGCCCGCATTAATTACAGTCAGCAGTTAAAAAGTTATTTGCGACGGGACGCGTCGCAAATAGTCCCGACCGACACACTATTTGCGACAGGATGACATCTTGACGCAAAAAACTATAAATCACTGCTAGTTATTTGCGACGGGCCCTATTGCAAATACTTAACTATTTGCAATGGTAGGATCTCACCGTCACAAATAACCTTCGCGTGGTTTGGCGCGCTATCCGTGCCAAACTATTTGCGATGGGAGATGAAATCCCGTCGCAAATAGTTGGTTATTTGTGACGGGTCATTACCCCCGTCGCAACTAAGCTTTTGGACGGACCTTTTGCGACAAGATTTATTCCCGTCGCAAAAGGCCCCTCCAAAAAAGCCCTTCTTCCCGTAGTGGTATGTAAAAATTTCTGAATTACAAAAAAAACCAACACTAAATTTATCATTTTTAAAACATTTATTTACTTATACCATGATATAAATATGTCATGTTTTCATTTAAAATATTCATATTTTTTGGTGTTCATAGGTTAGGTTACTATTACATTGTCTGGATTACTATTCTTAATTTCCATGTTACTATTCTAAGGGTCAAGTTATTATTCTATTGGTATATGTTCCTTAATTTCACGATTATTTCTTATTTAATTATTCATTTATGATAATAGTTTTTTCATTGGGCTTTATATGCTATTTATATGTTATATACTAAATAATATAATTGTAATAAGGGAATAAATTCCAATGATAAATGTTTTGGTCATTAAATCCTTCCCCCATATTGATATTTCTCCCACGAATTTTTTTTAATAGGAAAGTGAATTTATCATTCATTTATTCCACCCGTTTTTCATATTTCATCTATATACATATGGTTTTTCCATAGTACCTTGATAAGTTGAGTGCTACTGTTGTTTATAACATTATCTATATGCCAACGACCTTTAGCGACTTCTCCTCATATGAGAGATCATTTTCCAACTATACCACCTCTGAATTCACTACATGTGAGGTATATAGTATGTAAATACTCAAGAGGGATAGATGGAATTCATTATGAACATAATACGTGGTAGGTGGAAGTACTAGTCGATATTCCACAACTATTATGCAATCAAGAATCTAAAATGGGATAATGTAATAGGGAATCAACATTACTTTCTTCATAAGCATCATGATCCTAATTCATGGAGATATATAGATGTATAAAGTGTCTCAATCCCAAATATCTAGGTCTTGTCGATGAATGTCTAGATACCGGTTTTGTCGACATTGGGATTCTATGATTTTGTATTGAATGGTTTCCATCTTCTATACCATTTCATTAACCACTTCAGGTCATATCATCTTACGTTCACCAACATCATCCCAATATGCGAGTGTTCTTAATCGTTTCCAATAAATGGATTCATATGGATCCATTTGGATGCTTATGTTGAATGTATTGTTGTAAGATAACTCAACCATTGATAGATGTTGGTTCTATCCCACTTTAAAGTATATAGTAAATTCTATCAATATGTCTTTTATGGTATGTATTGTATGCTCATATTTTCCATCAGTTCAAGGTTGATAAGTCGAACTGATGTATAACTTATTGTTTAGATCATGCAAGAGATATTTCTATGACATAGATATGAATCTTGTCCCTCAATCGAATACAATCTATAGTGCTACTCCATGTAGCCTTACCACTTCCCTAATGTATATCAATGATTTTTGATCTAATGATATGTCCTATTGGATTATGATAAAGTGATATCTCTTTGGAAGATGATCCTCAACAACCCATATAGAATTATTTCCTCTAGATGTATGGGTAATGGTTGCATCGTCCCATTTGAATTTTTTTTTCATCATTCACTTGATGAAATTATTAGAATTTTTATTTACAATTTTTGATCACATTATTCATATTGTCCCACCAATAGATTACTCAGATAGCTCAATACAACATTGTTCTCCCAAGGTGAATAGAAAATGTTGATCTATTAGTGTCATTTAAGAGCTATTTCTTTATCTCAGGATTGGATGGTAAACACATTTATGACCCAAATAACACAACTCCTTCCTTGTAAATTTTTAGATCTATAGATTTCCCGTTTCTTACAGCTTCCAACATCTTATGAATTTACAAATCAATTCATTCAACATTCATTATTTTCTCTATGAGGGATGGTTTAGTAATTATTTGTAAATGGATTGATGATATTCCTCCCTTTATTATTCCCATATCTTTCGTTTTCCAATATAAGAATATTTGATCCTTCTCTATTAAAATCATTGATAATTTTTTAGGATACTTTCTATATAGATAATCCATCACATTTTTTTCTTTACCAAGACTACAGTGGAATGAACCATCATAATCCTTGATTAGATCAAACCATATTTTTCTTAGAATATAAATCTATATATGTGTGAATACATAGATTATGAAGTTACGGTTACTATATATTTCACACATATCACCATAATAATATTTTTGCTATATTTTCATCTGGAATGTCACAGTTTCTAACTCCAGTTCATGCGTTAGATAATTTTTCTATTGAATTTTCTACTTCCATGATGTGTAAGCTGCCAATTTTTCATTTCTCTTCAATAAATAGACGAAACACTTCATTGAATAATCATTATATACAAAAAAATTGTTTCACACATTTAGATATTTCTAATACTAGTGCAGTGATAAGACACAATTTTAAATCCATGAAAGAGTCTTCACTAACATTAGTCCATACAATCTTTTCTTCCTTATGAGAAATCTTAGTTACTGGATTTCAATAATGAGATATTTTCTTCATAAATCAACGATAACACCCAGCTATACAATGAAAACAATGGATCTCTTTTACATATGTTAGAATGGACCACTCCTCGATTTACTTTTTCATTCAATGGTTTAACCCTATTCCTTTACTAGTGATAACATAACATAATAAGGATACAACCTCAATCGAAAACTCACATTTTCTATACTTATCATATTTCTTCTCCCATCGCATGGTCTTTAGAATGGTATTCAAATTCTCCTGACGTTCCTCCTCTATCGTAGAGTATATCAAAATATCATCAATAAATAAAACCACTATTATTTTGAGGTAATATCTATAGACTATATTCATTAAGTCCATCAATATTTTTGGTGAATTATTTATTCCAAAAATGCATCACATTGAACTCATAGTGTCCGTACATAATTTGAAAGAAATCCCTAAGAATATCATCCTTCTGTACAATTTATTGATGATATTTCAATTGTATTTTTACTATAGAGGAATATTTTTCACCACGTTGTTTATCGAACAATTCAACTAGCTGAGGAAGGAGATACTTTTTATTTATTATCATTTTTTAGGTCATGATAATCAATGAATATGTACATTTATCAATTCCTCTTCCTGATAAAGTGCATTATACATCCTATGGTGAAGCAATTGGTCATATAATACCCTTATCTAGATTCTCTTGTAACTAATTCTCAAGTTCCAACAACTCAATGGTGGCCATTCTATGAGGTTTCCATAATATAAGAAGAGATAGAGGACAAAGATAAATTTAAAACTCCAATCCTAGTCATGAAAAAGAATCATCAACTACTTTGGGAACACATCATTGTATTCTCTCACAATGGGAATGACCTTAAGCATGATTCTATCATATATATTTATAGTGGTTTATAGTTAATCTTTCTGATAGAGAAATAATATTAACACTTTAGAAGATAATTTTGAATGGGATTCTTCCTCATTATCAAACCTCTATAGAATTTGAGTTTACATTAGGATGTTAAAATGATCTCCCTTTTATTAAAGTTGATGTTGGATTTGTCAAAAGGTAGCCAATCGATGCCCAATATAGAATAAAATTCAATGAAAGGTAGTATGGTAGGATTTTGGGAGGTTTTGTCCACAAACATTTACTAGGGAAGAGTTATGTACATTAGATGAAATAATTTCCCCATCTCCAATTCACACATTTCTCTTTACCAATATATTTTTGGGAGGTGTTTGAATAGTTATACTAAACTTATAAGGTATGAATAAATGCATAGAACTATAATCAAATTGTACATTACCTATTGTTGAATAAATAACCAACATTCATACCACCACATAATTGTCCAGATCCACCATAACATTAGTGATTTCATAATAATTCGATAGATCCTTTATATTTTTTGTTGATGATGCTAATTACCCTCAATGGGTTGAGGATCAGTGCACTATCTTCCATGGTTCCATTTCACTGTATAGATGAATCATTATACAATGGGTGGTTCTCTTCTTCCCTACACCACATTGTCGATATTCATCATGTCTCATTGATAATAATAATATTTTTGGACTTCATTCCCACACCTAAATAATTTTTTCATCCCATTTTGACAATTTCCATGATGCTTCCTCCTAAAATTTGGACATGTGAGTGGTTGATTTTTCATTCCACGTTTATCATTAGATCATATTTCTTGAAACTCCATATTTTGATTCTTATTACCATATCCATATAACTATTCTACAAACTATATCTCCACTACAAAGAGCATATCGAACAACATCTCCATAGCTACCAACGTATGAAATTATAGAGCATTTTGAAGTAATAGTTTTATACCACTAATGAATATATCTATATATCTATAATTTTATATCACAAAACCCAACACATACACTGAATTTTATGTGAAAATTTCCCCATAAGCCATTAATGATTCTCCGTCCTTTTAATTTAGTCACATCTATTATATCTCTATATTTGTACAAATATTTTGAGGCAAATACGTGTTATGAATTATTTTCATAATCTGTTACAACACCATATAATCAATTTAATCCATTTTAATGTCTTTATTAATAAATACCCACAATTTCATGTCCTATCCATCTAAATGATAAATTTCAGAAGTAACTGTCATTATAATAGAATATTGTTGAACAAAAATGATCCTCTTCATTGTTTTAACACACTATTCCATGACTGGTGCATCAAAACACCCACTAAACCAAGATAGTCATTTCCACAAAAAAGAATCAATAACCATATTCTCCCTCCAGGGTAAATTGGGGAATTCCAAAATATTCAGGTCACTATTCATAGACATAGAGAGTTTGGTAAGAATATCCATGAAATTTTGAACATCAACTACTATGGAATTTGGGATTTTATTTTGGCATTCACTTTATTGTCCCTCATAAACGTTTCTGGCTTGGTTTCTCCTGTTTCCAACAATTTTATAAAATAAACATGGTTTGAATAAAACATTTCTCAAAAAATTTTGAAAAAAATAAATTATTCCATTATGTAATTTACTCTAAAGTAATATTTAATGGGATATACATGTTTATCATTTTTCTAAAACAAAGCTTATTTGGAGATTACATATACACAGTTTCATAGTAAGGGTTTTGAATAATTTTTTCCAATTATTATTCCATATTAACTAAAATTTTCTCTAATACCAATAATTGTGGTGTTATATTAATTCTAGTGGAGTACAATCAATAACAATCAAGGAAATCCAAGGGAAGCTACACCTCATGGGTGGGACGCACCACCAGCCCTGTCCATTTCCTCATGAATCCCCTATGTGTTGTGCAATATATCATCCAACACTAACAAGGGACAATTCCCAAAGATCAAAATCCATCTTTTTCTCTGATACCACCAATAGAGACCCTACATTTCAAACATGATAATTAACAAATTTTAATGATAACCAATATAAAATAGTTATAGAAATAGAATCCATAGGTTTAGTTTATTAGGAGAATTATGACAATAATCAAATTTTACATAATAAAACAAGTTCATTAATTTAATTCCTAATTCTATAGGTTCCATGTAGCCCTCATTTTTTCCTCGGTAAATGTAAAAACTGAGGATCTACATGAAATAAAATGGGTGAGATAAAATCCATGAAATATGTTAGAGAAAGAAATGAATAAAAATGACATGAGTGAGCCTAATCATTATCATCATGACATAAGCACAAGATCATCATCATCATCATGAGAGGAAGAATTAGATAATGGAATGGAAAATGGAAATGAATAAAACGGTATCATTATGCCTCAGGGGTCAAATACAACATATTATTGTGAAAAAATATAGCACCATGTTTATGAATAACATATGTGTATAATCATAACATCATCAATAATTAACATAGATATCATCATTTTCATAGAAATTGTACATTATTTCATGAGTTATGTTACATTAACCAATGAATCAGAGAGCTATACAATTTTGGGTTCACCATAAATTCATTAAATTTATATAATCATGCATTCCACATGGAATTTATTTAAATCTTATACATAAAATTTACCATGAAAATTAATATGTTTAATTTCATAATGAATACATTCATGAAAAATATTTGGGGTTCTAAAAGTGGAATAATATATTGGTATAGGAATAATCAATCCGAAATTAATAAGTAAAAATCTGAATAGAACTAAAATATTTGTTTTTAGAAAGAAGATTTATTTTTGAAAGTTATTTTTTTTTCATAATGCCAAATCAGAATCATGTATATACTAGAAAATAAATAGTTAGAAAAATGAAATTATATTTTAGGAGTATTAAATGCACATTTGAACTGAAATATTGGACAAAAGAAGAAAAACCCAAAGGAAGGAAACGAATGGGAGTTCAAGATTATTTTTCTTACATCATCCATACATCAATAATGACTAAAAAATTCATGTATTTGTTAAATTTCAAAAATTACAACAACTCACTATTCAAAAAAAATTAAACTCCTCTTGAGAGATCCAAATAATTAAAACTAACCATTTTTTATTTTGTCGAATTCAAAAATGAACTCTATTTTATGAATATATTTTCATTAATATGATGAATTTAGTATTAAATTAAAAACAATTCTTTATTCATGGGAAACCAATATTAAAATTTAACCAAAGTTATGAAAATTTTTAAATTTAATTATGGTATCATAATATTATCTTATTATCATAAGGAAAAAAAATTAATTTGTTAATTTATTTTAGGAAAATAAATTTTCATTTAAATAATTATATAAATTATTGAATAATAATTAAAAAATTTTGAATTAGAAAAATATGAACAATTAATTTATCATTTTAAAAACATTTATTTAAATATAATATTATATAAATATAACATCCTTTCATTTAGAAGCATCTGAAATATTATTTATACTTTTATCGGTGTGTTTAGTATTTTATTTGATGGATTAACATTCCTAATGGTCATGTTACTATTCCAAGGTCAAGTTACTATTACATCAGCATAGTTTCCTTAATTTCTATGAATATTACTAATTTCATTATTCATTTTTGACAATGATGATTTCATTGGGATATATATGATATGTATGTGGTTTATACCATATAAAATAATTATATGAATTGGTAAATGTTTGGGTAGTTACACTACACCCCTTAGAATGAATTTATCCCTTTAAATTCCATCTCACTAGTATAAAAAATGAGAATTTCTCTACTTCATTACCTCCTTAGGATAACATTTAATATCCTCAAATTTTTTTATTCCTCTAAGGAACCACAACATGATGAGTAGTCTTATTCCGTAGAACATTATATGTACAATCCATGACTTGTACTGATTATTCATAATATGAAATAACATGTTCCAATAATAGAATCCCTCTGATTAGAACATGTATTGCATTATATATGTACTTATTCCTGATTGATATAAGGAATAAATAATGAACTTGAGAGATGATTGGTGGAGTTCCAAATGATAATTTATAGTACCTTCTTAACCAGGAATATCGAAGTGGAAATTATACCTAAATATTATCATTCCCTTATTTTAGAATCCCATAACATTCTTCCGAGGAAAAATTTACAATAATTCTGTATCAATAACAAAAAACATCATATCTTATTGATGATTGTCTGCATAACACTTCTCTCAACTCTATAATTACATGATGTTCTACAAAATTTCTCTAACCTTCTCTATGATTTCCTCCTCTAGATCATGTACTAATAGCTATAATTTTAAATCATCACCCCATAATGCTTGATATCTAAAATAATTTTCTTTGAGGGCTTTACATGGACCCATCTGAATGCTCTAGTGAATGGTATTTATTTTAGAAAATAGAACTAGATAATGTTATTCATTCCAACCACCATTGAATTAAAGATAATATTATCATTGTTTATAATTCAAGTATTTAATTTCCCCATATAACTATCCATCGATTTGAGGGTGATAAGATGTACTGAAACAACACACTGTATCTATATTTTCATGATAAATTCTCCACAACATTGACATAAACTAGAATTCTTGTCCAGATATTGTAGAATATGGTACCCCATTAATCTTAAATATTCTTTAATATATATTATAGTAAGATAATTAAGGGAGAAATATTCTCTGATAGTAATGAATTATAATTTCATTGTAAGAAAATTGACTATAATAAAATGTGAATTGGGGAATGAAGATGTTTTTTGGAGTTTGATGATGAAATACATGGTATTGATTTTATATTTCCATTATTTAATAGATATTTTTTTAATGTACCATTATAGATTTATCTCTATACCCCAACATAATATAATCGCAATCCTCAGGATGCATACTCTATAATATATATGATATTGTTATCAATAAGAAATAATATTTTAGATCTCTATACATATTCATACATCTGAGAAGGTTAGAGAATTTTGAGTTATAGTATTCTTCCAATAGTCATTTCATTTTCTACTGTATTTAAGGGACATAAAAAAATCTCATAATCATTATAATTAAATATCAATCAGGGTTGAAATTATGAACATTACTTACTTTCATTTATTTCCACTCATCCTCATTTAGTTCATCTATAATTATTAAATGGATAGATGATTGGATACTCATTTGAGGAAGATAATATTTCTCCCCATCCTTTAATATTCATTGGTCCACAATTTTAAAATACCTAAATATTGGATATATTTTTTAATCACCATCCAATATATTTTATAATAATGTTTGTGAAATAATGAATAAAAAATCTTATTCAATTTACTATTTTACAGTGTATTGATATTTCATAATCAGTAATCAACTACAACCATGTTCATTGGATCATATTGAACAATTTTTGTTCGGAATGTATACTTTAATATTTTTTAATCATCGTATATTTCAATCAAATATATATAATTATAATGCATCAAAATAAGTAATGAAAATATTTTTACTGTTAAATATAAATCATAAGTCTGTTAATTTTACCCATGTGCCATCAATTTCAATGATGCATAAGCTAAAACCATATCACTAGGAAGGAGAAAACTTACCAACCAATTATTTTTCATATCAATACTAATCAAAAACCTTTTTACACTATAGGGTAGTGTCTAAATTGGTTCACATTTTTTAACTCTCTTAAATTCATAAAAAATCATCACATTCATTAGTCCAGAGAAACATATCTCACTTGAGAGATAACATATTGAGTGGATTAAAAACTATAATAAATCCTTAAAAGAAACAATAATACCATCCCAATGTTGGAAAACTATAGATTAATTTACAAATGTTTGGAATGGTCCAATTATCAGTAACTTTAATCATCAATGTTATTATTGATATACCTAATGTTTAGATTATATGGCCTAAAATATTTATCTTTTTATAGCCAAAATTCACAAAATGTATATTTTTCATACATCTTCTCCTTCTTTAGTGTATTTATAACATGCCTCAAGGGATCCTAACTCTTTTCCATACTCATGCAATATATTTAAATCCAATTTATAATGAGTATGTCAAAGTAATCCTCATAATATCCCCTATCCCTTTTCATTAAATCCACAAAGATAGTTAGGTAATTAGTAAGACCAAATTGAATCAGTATAAACTAATAGATTACCTACCAAAAATGGAATTCAATTTTTTTATATCATAACTATTTCCACTTCATGGATTGTATAATGATTAAAGATCAATCACCTAAAAATTATTATTTCCACATGATTGGTCAGAAAAACTCGCAATAAAGGGTAAATAGAGCATATTATTGAACCTGATTTTGTTTAATTTACAATATTAAATGCAGGATCTCTTATTTCCATCATAGATCATGAAAAATTACATGTACACTACATGATGACATGAATTTCTAAATGAATCATTTATCGAGATTCATCTAGAGTTGACTCATCAAATCCTAAAACTCTATCGGGTCCATTATATAAGAATAATTTGAAATGGGTTTGGAATTGTGTCTGAGATCTATTGAAAAAACTAATTCCTAATTTTGGGGAAGACTTGTAAAATATTTTTAAAGGAAATCAAATGTCTCTTGTACAAAATTCATATCATCATATTTTATTTTCCCTACAACCATCAGACATACATACCCTACATGAATATCAATCTGGAATAATGAAATGGATATAATTTCCATTGTTATTAATTATTTATCCTTTAACTAGTAGACAATCATATATTGGTATATGATATCAAATTTGATTTTCTTATTACAATAAATTATAAGGGACCTATGTAGAGAGTGATATCAATGTTGAAAATTACATCAAATTTTATCAACAAATTATAATAAGATAAAAAGGATTTACATTCCCAAAAAATTTAATTACTAATATTCATATTGTTCATATGTTATCATTTTATGATTTAGTGTTTTTACATATAATTAAATATCTAATAAATAACAATATGAATTGACATTTTATTATAAATTTTGAAGATATATTAGAAGTCCAAAACTTATATCAATTAGTGTACTTATATATTTTGTCATTACTGTTATCATATCAACACTGTCATTCCATATTAAATTAATTTTGATAACCAAAATGGTTAACATGACCATCGATATTCATTAATCATAGTGATGAATCAAGAAAAATCATTCAATGGATTTTTAAATAATGATGCCTTATTATCAATCTATGAAACCTTAAGTGTAATTGTGGTTTAAAATGATAAATATACATCCAAATAAATCATTATTGTTCATATAAACTAAGAAATTTAACCAAATAATATTCCACGGGACTATCAAACTATGTTTTCTATAACGGTCCATTCACCATGCATAAGAATTATAAATGAGATATATTTGAATTTTTTTTTCTAGTTTTCACCCTTAGATTAATCGATTCCAAAACCACATCCATATATAGTATATTGATAAGGAGTAATTTTCAAAGGAAACCATAACATTGTTTTCATAATGTCATATGTTCTTATAAAAAATAGATTTTCATAATGGATCTTAGTAAAATTTCATCATCGTAGTTCATAATGTTACTAATCATTTCCATTGGTACTATGAATGGGTACATATACATTTTATATATAATTTTTACATCCTTTTTTATTGATATTCTATAAATTTCACAATAATTCATGTCTTTGGAAAATATAGGCCTATTGTCTTTGGAAGAAAGTATGTATAAACAACTGGTACATAAATAATCTTGATCATTCGCCATTTATTTATTCAAAGATGGATTCTTTATTAGATATAAAATAATTAAAACCATTCTACATAACCTATTTAAGGAAACATTAGAATGTCTGGTCTTAAATGATAAATGAGGGCCAAAATGAGAGATATGAACAAATGATCACATGTTAAAATAATATATGTATAACAATAAGACAACATGATATTATCATTTAAAAATATTACCCAACAATTTATATATCCTAATCATGAGACGTTGCATAATTTTTTATCAAACAAAAAATATAATAAAAAAGTGTTTGTAATCGTAAATAATCAATTGTGAGCTGTGAAAACAAGTCATAAGAAGAAGAAATATGTTTCAGGAATAAAAATGATCATAAAAAATAACTTCTATGTTAAAGGTTCTCTGATGATACTACCACAGTTGATTGATTTCACAACCATTACATTTTTGTCATCAAGGTATAATCTCAAGACAATATTGTTGAAAAAAGTCCCCTTCTAAACAAGATTTTCTCTAATTTTCATTCCTTATTGTCTCATGAGATATCTATCTATACCGAATGAATATAAGGTCTTTATAATTTAAGGACCACCCATTACATAATGATACCACATATATGTGTTCAATAAGAACCTAAAATATTAATGAAATCAAAAAATCTTAAACTATGGGAATAATATGTGTTATATAAATTATCATCCTCATAATCATATACCATATAGATAAGGAAAAAATATGGTAAAATTTTGTCATATTCCATGTAAATCATAGGAAACATCAATGTATTTTGTTATATATAAAAACACATTAAAACTGTTACTAAAACAATTCATGAATAAAATACTAATTATATTCAAAATTGGAAACGTAGAATATAAAAGAATCTAAAATATTAAGGAAGAAAACTATTTGAAAACAAAAATGGAATATATAAAGTAATATTCAATAATTATTGTATTAATGATAGCATATAAATTATTTTTTGTGGTTTATATTAATGAAAAATTTACCTTAACATGTCTGATAATCTTTTAAAAGAACATTATTTTGAAGATGATATGATGAGTACTATAAAAAATGAAACTTAAAAAATGGTTAAAAAGGTATTTAATACATTTATTGAAAATATTGAAACCAATATGGAAATATTTATTTAGAAAATATTTGAATGGAAGAAATGTTTCACTATTGGATAAAAAACATGGTTTGTTTTCCATAAAATAATATTTCACCAACATTAGTAAATTAAGAGATTAAAATCATTCTAAAACATTTATTATTTAAAAATAAACCTTGGATAGTAAAATAAACAATATTTTAATGAAAAATAACATATGATTTAATCATTGAAAATTTAAACATTGTTAATGCTCATAAAAAAATTTAGGATAAAATTATGAAACATTTAGTACTTTTGAGTCATTATTATAATAAATGAATAACAAAACATTTAAAAGAACTGATATATTTATATTAATGATACAACATAATAAAGGGGTATTATATTAACCTTATAGAAAAAAATTAGTGAATAATACAATATATTCTTTCTAAAAGAATTAATACAAGGAACACTTGTTGGAATAATACATTTTAAAATGAAATTCATTGGATTAATGAAAACCTAGGATTCATTAAAAACTATTTTTAAGTCATTGATTATTCTAAAATACAAAATTGGGTTGTATATAAAACATATAATCCTGAAATTAGTGCGTGACATTAAAACATGTCTCTATGAAGATAAATTTAGACGAAACTCATACCTTATATCGGAGTTGATTCTTAGTCTCTCTATCCTCTTATATAGTATATGAAAATTTGTTATAATTATATAAATTAATATTATTTATACCAAAAATAAAATTTTTATCCATTTATATACTTCCATGTAGTGTTTATTATCAATTTTTAATTTATGTCTTCATTTCTGTTGTTAATTTCATGTTTTTTATTACAGGTTTCAATTAAACATTTATATTCCTCAAACATTGATCCTGCAAAGTCCATATCTATAATGTTAATAATGTTATAAATATCATATATATTATTGAATCATTAAATAATAATACATATTAAATGGTAAATAACTGAACCCACATTCCATTTTAATAAATTACCATCATAAAAAGAGAAGTCATAACTAATTTTGAGAGGTAAATAACTGATAACACAATACATTTAATCAACAATCAGATAAGGAAATTACTACAAATATATTATCATTGTGAAAATTTCATGGATAATAATAACTAAAATTTAAATAAATGAAATTTTTATTTATTTAATTTTGTGAAATTTGGAATAATGATACCTTTACTGGCACGACCATTATCAATACAGTTTACTACTATATGCTGTAACTCAATTAATTTGGCCAACATAATATGTCCCATGAAACTTACCAATGCATCTAGGGTAAATATTATACAATGGACAACCCATTTCTAAAGCTAAAAATAATTCCTCATATACCATATAAAAGATTTAATTTATATATCAATAATTATTAACATCAAACTACCATATTGAGTAAAGGGTATAGATTTATCAATATTTCTGCAGTTAATATTTGAAAGTGGAAACCATATTTAAAAATGATATAATGATTAGGAAATAATCATATCCATCATACAATAATATGGATGTTTAAGAGAATAGTTTTATCCAATGAAAACTGATCATAATAAATTTATTATTTTATGTCATAGTTAATATTAACTAAAGATATTTAGAAGTCACAATAACATTTACAACTTTGTATTTTTAAATTTTAATCCCTCATATGAAATGATTCAAATTGAAAATTAAATTACCAAGAATTATTATGGAATCATGATTTTAAAAATAAAAATGTAATTATATACACCATATAAAAGTGAATTTGTACATAATAACAAAAACATTTCAATAGAATGCAAATTGATATTAAATCACTTACCTCATGCTTTCCTTTTGTTTAATGTGAATTAAACTTCTATATAATGGTTTTAAGTATGTAATTAGATCTTAAGAAAACTATAATCAAAATTAAATAATATATTTTTTTATTTTATAAAATTTATTCATATTTTTGTTAATAATATTAAATTATCATCATTATTTTGGGTGTTAATATCCTATTTTTATAATTAATTCATTATTATGATATTTTCGGATCATCTATATATTATATTTTTTATCACCTCTAAAATAATAAAAATGGAATATTTATAATATTGCAAAATAAATTATATTTTTATAATAAATCACGAATAATGGGGTTGTGAAATGAATTATGATACGATCATGGAGATGGTATATCGTACATTTTTGTGGCTAAAATTTCACTATTTAAATGATAATTTTTGAAAGTTGGTGTGGAATATTTCATATATCTGTCATGATCAAGATATAGTAAATAAAATATAATTTCATTATATCAATATATATCAAAATTTTGGGGTGCTATATAATATTTAGTTGGATCCCATTATAAAGGTGGATGTTCACATGTACACAAATTATGATATCATATTTTTGGATGTGAAATTGAAAGAAAAGAAATGATGTATAATTTTTACATAATAATAAATATTTCATGAATATTATTATTATTTCATTTATATCACAAATAATCATTATCATTATCCTTGTCATTATCCTTGGGTTTCTTTAGTTAATGAAAAATTACATAAATTTGGGAGGAGGCAATCCATAACACACATGAGTGATGTAATTGAATCCCCAATGGAACAAAATATAAAAAAACATATTTCTGAAATAATTTAAACGTAGGTTTAATTATGTTTTAAATATAATATTTATAATTTATATCCATCATCATACCCAGCCATGAATGGTTTTAATAGAATAACTAATTACATTAGTTCATGAGGCAGTATTCCTTCTTACACATGAAAGTAGATATTATATCCCATTAGATGGAAGTAAATATGGTTGTAGGTAATGAATTTTTTATAACTGCATTTTGTGGTATTATTTATTATGATATTATTATATCCTAATGGTTTAGTATGAATTTAATGATGGGTCGAAAGAAATTAAATAATTATGCTAATTTAAAAACATTACATCTTCTTTATGTATCCTCTTTTGGTATGCAATAATTCCATCATTGGTAAGATTTTTGATAAAAATATGGATTATATTATTTGGTGAGGTTTTGGGAATTATTTTTGTAGGTTTTAGACCAATAAAAGATGTTTTATTATGTGATTAAGAGAGGGGAGGGTAACCTTTTATAAGTGATGTGTGATGAAATTGTGTAATTTTTTGAAATTATTCAATCATACCCACATTTGTATTCTTTAAAATGGATCCAAAATGGTCTATTGTGAAAAATATAATATAGTAGAACGAAATATTTCTAGAAAATTGGGTTTCAACAAATGGGAAAGTAGTTTTAACCATTTTCCACTTATTTTTAGCACCAAAAAATCAATTTTACCATTACTAGAGTAATTAAATTTTTCATCTTCAAGAAATAATTTTGATAAAAAATTATGTTGAACTTATTAGAAATTATAAATTATTCTTATAAAAAATATGAAATAAAAATTCTCAATGTCCATTTAAAAAATGGGAAATATTATTTTTAAATAAATCCCACTGATTTACAGAGAAAGTATGGTTTTAAAAGAAAATATATTAAAAAGTATACAATGTTTTTATGTCAAAATTCAATATAATTTTTTCCCCATGAACAATATTAAATAAATTGATTGAAAATTGAATTAAATTTATTTTATAAAAATTTATAAATATAATTCATCACAATAAATTATTTAAACTAAAATTTAGTTCTCAATTAGGGTTCAATATTTTTCATTATTTATCATAAAATGAATCATTTCAGAAATGTCCCCAAAATTAAATATAATATAATCCTAAAAATAGTTTTTGAAAAATAATTTTTATTTATTTGAATATATTTTTAAAACATGCTATAAATAAATAATAAATTAGGTACACAATGTTCTACAAAAAATTTCATATAAAAATACAGTTTTTTTAAAATAATCATTTAAAATCAAATGGTTCTAAATTTATGTCTAAATATACATATTGGGATTTTATGATAAAATAATATAGTTTTTATAATTTAAATATAAATATTCTTACCGACCAATCTAATGGCTATATAATAATTTTAATGTTTAAATAATAATATTGGAATAACTTATCACATTTTATTAATTCATGGTGTTGTATTAATTGAAAACTGTTTAAGAGAATGTGTAATTTTTAAAAACAAATATCTTAATTTCTTTGGATGTTATATTACATTCATGTTTTGGTGTTTATTTTTACACAGACTATCAAATAAGAAGTTTCAAGTTTTAAAATATTGGGGTTTTAATTTCTCTAGACTTATATAAATTGCATCTTTCAAATATAATCATTATCTTAGATAACCAATGATTTCCGTTTGAAAATAATATTTTGGGAATCACACATCATTACAAGGGTAAACAAACATCCCCTCAATAGAGATAAATGGATTTAAAAATTTATGTTGGATAACAAATACTAGGTTTCAAAAATAGGAGACCCTATGTGGGATGTGAAAAAAAATGTATAGAGAAGAGAAATATGACATTGAAATAATGATTTGGTGGGATAGTGAATGTTCATTGAAAAATGGGTGATCACAATATGGATAAAATAAAAAATACCTAAAATATTGTGGCCTGAAATAAGAAACTAATTTCATATAAATGAAGAAAACCTAATTAGTTTTTTTCAATATCCTTTTCCGAATGTTCGGTAACTTCTTTTTCATCTATAATAGGAACAAATGAAATTTCTCTTATATGACATATCTATATTTCATAGGCATGATTTCATAATTTTTTTTTTCAAAAATAGTTAAAAACATCATTTATTAGTATAATAAATGAATATCCATGAATTAATTTTTATCACTGAAGCACTAAAATTAAATTTTAACGGACAATAATATCCATAATAGAATGATACGTTATTTCTTTAGACTATAGTTTTTTTTTCACTATACGGTTTTTATAGGATATATAATATGAAAAATATTCATATGGTGTTGTAATACATTAATCTATAAAACTCATCCAAAGATCATCTTAAACCATTTCTAAAATGGTTAACCATTTATCTCTTACGAAGGATCAATATTCAAAACATTAAGAAGGTTTATTAAATTCCAAAATGACTTACAATTATTATCTCAAAAATATTGAAGTAGATCTTAATTATCAAATTAAAAAAATTTGTATAACATTATAATGTATTCACTTCATATATTCTAATAACTTGTATCATCATAAAATATTTTTTTTTAAATGAATTCTTCATTATTCATAAAAAAAACATAGATTAATGGATATATTCCTTAAATAAAAAAATGATGCTAAATCCATCGATGATAGAATAAAACAAATTTTTAATAAATTATTTATTAATACCAACGTAATAAGTACTTTACACATCACATTATCTGTATAAATCATATCTTCATTCAAACCTTATTATCTTAAAATCAAGAACATATTAATGGTTATATTTCTCACATTCATGTTTTTTCTTTGAATATCTAATTAATTATTCATAAATTTTCTTGGTCATTGCTACTATTCAACACACACATTTAAATATTTAATGAAAATGTACTTCAGTTCCATCATTATAAATTTTTTAATTCATTTAACATGTAAATAATTAATAAAAAGTACCATAATTAAAGAATCCAAACACAAGATCATAAATGATTCCACGTTATATATGGTAATAAAATAATCTTGACCGTGATCTATTATAAACATTTGTGGTATTTTTCTTTGATTCATGGGTCATTCATTTGTGTAGTGATCCATTTCTTTATTTTTGAGTCATTAAACATTGGAAACCATTTTCATACCCTTTATATCATTACCATGGTATCATTTTCTATAGACCTTATGAAAACTCTATTTCATTTTATTCATGTACCAAAGTGTTTCATTAAACAATTATCCCAAGTAGGAAAATCATTATTAAAAAATATAGCAAAAATAATTTATTATTTTATTTATATGATGAAAATAAAACCACATGGTAACAAATGAAACAGAAGAAATATAAATGGAAACATATAAGGGGGGAATGTAATGTAGACAAAGGGAATCTCCTAGAAGTAAATCTATACATTTGAGAGGAATAACACTCATATTATAAAAATTAATCATCCCACTATGCTAACAAAAGTGGAAAAAGAGGTATGTAAATAAAACAAGATATATTCCCTCTGATTCATTGTATTCATGAAATCTGTGTACTAGTAAATGAGATCCTTACATATCAATATCTGGTAAATGATATGCCATTGAATGGTTCCCCATCCTTTCTATGTATTATGAAATTGTGTCATGTTATTCTCAAATGATTCAAACCTAATGTTTCATTGATTTCAAAGATATATGCCAGTTATCCTTTCATGTAATTCATCATGAAGAGAATCTTCATTTCTAATGAACTCAATGAAATAAAAAAATGGCTGATGCATTTGAATCCCACATGACAACCCCCCTGAGTATAACTCCCATTATGAAAGAATCATCTATGTTGAGTTTAAATCCAGTTCCATGGGGACACAATGAAATACTTTATTGTATGAAGAAAAATTTTGGGGGAGAATCACACATTGGAGAAATGGATTATTCCATTCAATGAAATGGTCAATCAAAAATTTCTTGTTTCATATGTCCCACAACATTCTCAGGTAAACTCATAATGGTAGCTTCATATTCTAAAATAGTTTTTTCTTATAATTTCTATAATATAAATATCATTATGTTTATTAATTTTTTTTACGCACAAGGGATGTATTTTTCAAATTATATATCCCTATATTACTTCCATTAGACAAGTGTTATATCATTTTCCTCTCTTATATTCCATATCAACTACCACCATTACTTAGGAATGCATTTAAGATAATACACAAAAATATTAAACTTATTCGTTTCACCGCATCCCATGGATATAAAAATATTATCCAATGACTTAATTCATTTCTATACTACCGTTGAATTATTTGTCTCACTAAATAATGGTGTATTTTGTTCCATAATGATATCTCACAGTAGATAATGTCATTTTGGTACTAGTTTCACCATATTAAAAATTCTATTTTTCATATAAATATTATACTTACCTAATAAGGAACTAATTTTCATTGTTTCAATACCAGTTATATCTGGTTCTTAATAATTATAATGTATATATAATTCAAGGGTATTGATATCATTCTTCGATATGGGTTTAATTTCTTAAAAATATCATATATTGAATTATCTCATAAAATAAATAATTTTAAATCAAAATGTATTAATAAAAATATTATGTAACACTCAATATCATTTAAAAGTTAATAATTTTTATCTTGGAATCATAATCAGAGTTTCATGATGGATATATTTATTTTAGATTCGTTTATAATGGTTTTAAAAGACATTATATATTTTCATATTAATATCCATCAGGAATGCCAATAGAGGTTTAATGTAAAGAATTTTTCATGATATAGGTGATGATTAGGAATATCCTAATTACCTATTATTGGATGTATTACAACTATGATCCTTTGTTCGATAACCTCATACACTTGTAGTATTTATACATAAATTTATTGATAGATGAACAAAAAAATATATTCCCCACCAAAAACATTATAATTTTATTCTATAAATATTCTTAATTTATATCAATGGGTTAGGTTCCATAATCATTTTCAAATAATCCATTTCCTATAGTTTCTATTAGTATTCCTATGATTCCAATTGTCAAAACCATGACCCCAGTATCTCAGATCTGGTTCCTTCCCTTATTAAATTGGCATATATATGATGTGTTAAATCTGAATGGAAATATTAGTTTAGTTGTATTGGAGAACCCGGTACATCTATATCTTCCATTTTCCTGGGAAAAATAAATGAAAACATAATATATAATAATAAATAAACAACATCCATAAAAACTAATTTAATGATCTTTTCATTCTATACTAGAGAATGAAAAAAAACAAGTTTGATCTCACGTGCTCAATAAGGGTTATATTCCTTCGAATAGATTATGAAAAAATAATGAATAATAAATATTAAAATGTAAATAACACAACACAAATTACATTTTAAAATCTTGACTACAGAAACATATATGGTATAATCAATATGGAATGATAATTAATTGAAAACACAATCCCTATAATCAATAACCTGAGAATATAAGACAAATGTATTATATCATTTTGAAAATATAATATATAATAATAAATGAATTCTTAATTAAGTAAATTTTCAATTATTGGATTCCATGATCAATGATGTCATGATACCTATTTTATAAATACCATTCACAAGATATTTTAAATAATACATGTAGAAAATTATTTAATTTTCCAAACATAATTTGTCTTATAATACATGTTGATGCATTAAGTGGATAGATTATACTGGTCCCCACCATTCAATGTAAGTACAAATAATTCCTTGTATATCCAATTATTTAAAAAATTTGTAAATCATTATTACTTAAAATTAAATATCCATATTTTGTAAATTATATAGATTTATCAACATTCCTTCATTAAATAATTAAATGTAAACACCAAATGTAGAAATAGTACATGGTTTTGGAAATATTAATATCCACCATTAAATAATATGGATCTTTAATTTATGTTTAATTAAAAATAAAAAAATGATCAAAATAATTTATTTTTTTAAGAGAATGTTATATATATTAAAAGAAATTTATTTGGTACAAAAAATATAACACTTGTTAATTTTCAAGTCAAATATACGTGGATGAAAAGATTAAAAAAACATAAAATATAATGATTTATAAATTAATCATGATTTTAAATTAAAATTGGTTAGTATGTACTTCAAATAAAAATGATTTGGTGTATAATAACATATATGTATTAATTGATGTTAAATTGTGATGAAATCCCTCGCCCCATGCTTTCCTAAAGTCGAATGTCCTTAATCCAATCATATAATTTATTTAGGAATGTCATTAATTTATAATATAACCATAAACATATTTATAATACTATATATGATAAAATTATAACATTTTACAACTGGTTTGTTAATAATATTTCATTATTTTCATTGTTGTGGTTGTTAATCACCTTATTTTCAAATTCATTCATTGTTGTGAATGTTCCAGTTAGTTTTTATATTATATTAACCCATCACTGATGAAATAATAATAATGTCATAGATATCATATTTAGACATAAATTATACTTTTAATTCAAATTTTTAATAATGTTTTGAACAAATGAATTATTATTTTTATTATAGAGACCATATGGTAAACATATGAAAGAGTTCTATTTCAATTTCCCAATTATCATTATAAAATAGCGGTAAGAAATATTTCATATTTTTATATTGATAATTATATAATAAATAAAATATTATTTCTTTAAATATACATATATATACCATAAATGTTATGTGGTGATTAATATAATGTCACATTGCTTTGTGAATGTGGTAGTCCACGCACACAGAAATGATATTGTCATATTTAAGTTGGAGAAATTTAAATAAGAATAAATTTATTTTTTATCCTTCCATAAGGATAAATATTTCATAAATATAACAATTAAGTAATGTATATCACATATAATCTTTGAAATTATCCTTATCACCTTCCATGTAAAGAATTAGGGAAGGATGGATCACATTGCTTCGTGAGGTTGTGGGCCATCATACACCCAAGCGACGTTATCATATCCTATATATAATGAAATGTAAAATTGGTAATTAAATATATAACATAATATCTTCATATGTATAGTTATGATATTAATATCATATGTAAACTTTATACCCATTTTCATACCCAACATTTAATGGTGCCAATATAATAATAAATTCCATCAGTTCGCATGGTACTTATCTGTGAACACAATAATAATGATTTCGTAACAAATTTTCTTGAAGTTGATATGGTTGAATAATAGGATATATTTATAAAAACAGAAAGTTAAATGTAATATACTATGTTTTTTATATTATTATGCTCCAACAATTATTTAAAGTGGTGGATAACAAAAAAACAAATACCCTCATATAAAAACAATAACTCTTATTTCAGGTATCCCCCAAAAGTTATTATAAATTCTATCCTAGTTTGTCCTTATAAAAAATAGGGATTATAGGTTTATTTTAAGTAATTTTGGATGTTTTTGATTTCTCGTATTTTATGATCCAAAGAGATGTTATGGTGTGAAAAATAGAGGAGAAGGGTGGCCTTTTATTTGTGAGGTAAGTTTCACACATTTAATTGGTGGAAAATAATAAATCATAACCATGTTTCTATCATGTAAAAAGTGTAAAAAGGAACTATTATAGAACATAAAGGATACAAGGTTGGTATATATCCCTACAATGGATGTTGTAGAAATTTTTAGGTCATTTTTTTCCCTTACCAACTTATTTTAACCCTAGGTAAAACCATTTTTATATTTACCATGGTAATTAATTTTTCTATTTTCAGTAAAAAAATTGAAATAAATAATGTTGAACATAATAGAAATTATAAATTATGTTATTTCAATTTATGGGTATATTATTCCAAATTTCTTTCATATATGTGTAAATTTATAATTTTCAATGAATCTCGCAGACATTGTAAGAAAGCAGGTTTCTAATGGTTAAATATCTAAATGTTTACATAATCAGTATATGAATGTTCAAAATAAAAATTATTAAAATTAATTAAATTGGATTAATATATGTCAGTTTTAACTAAAATTACATTATACAAACTTAAAACATAAATTATCATAACAAATTACCTAAATAAAATTTATGTTTTCAATTAAAATCTAGTATTTTTTTCTTTTTATAAAATATTAATCTTTTCTGATAAATTTTAAAAAAATACTCAAAGATAACTTTGATATTATTATTTCAAAAACTATGTTTATTTTTTATATATATTTTCTAATGGTGGTAAAAAATTAATTATAATGTATGTTCACAATGTTCAAAGATATCATCTTTTATAAATCTTAATGTTTTTGAGAAAACATTTCATTTTCCTTCAAATGGTTAAAATTTTATCTATAATCAATATATATCCATTTTATTTATATGTAAATCTTATAATTTTAAAATTATATATATTACCATTTATACCAACCAACTTAACATCTACATTATGATGGTAATGTTTAATTAATAATATTTAAATAAATTTTTATGTTTCATTCTTGCTTGGTATTGTGTGCATTGAACGATATTGAAGAGATTGAATTATTTAGAAGTATATAGTTCAAAATGTCTTGAGATTTAATATTTTATACTAAATTGGGTGATTAATTTCATATAAACTATATAATTTTCTCTTCTTATATTAATATCATAGGGTGTTACATTCTATCCCATTTAACAAAATTACATCCCCACATCTAATCTTGATCTCAGAAATCAAGGGTATACAATTTCAGAAAAATATTTTTCAGAACCCCGCATCATTGGAAGGGTTAAAATAATATACAATTGATAAAAATAAATGTTTCTGAAAAATATACATTAAATAACACATAGAAGGAATATAAAATAGGATAAAATTGTGGGGATGTGAAAACATGGACATACATGACAATACTGTAACCTAAATAATGATGGAGAGTGATAGAGAATAGTGATAAAAAGAAGCGGGTGATCTAGAGAAGGTTAACATCCAAAAATAAATAAATAAAATATGTATCAAATGTGTCATTTATTTCATCAAAATTTATTATAAAATAAGAATAATAAATTTTAATATCCTTGTCTAAATGTTGGATAATTCCTTTTTTCATATAGAGTAAGAACATATGAAAATTTTCATACATGATATATCATTATTTCATTGTAATAATTTCATATATTAGTTTTTATTCAAATATTTTGAATTATATTTCTTCATATATGAAATTAATATCAAATAATTCTTTATTATACGTAATTCTCAAAAAAATACATTTTTACAGATCATAAGACCCATAATAGAATTAAATAAAATTCCATCAATATATATTCAATTTTATAAAAAAATAGAAGTTATAAGATATCCAATATTGTTAAATATTTATATGGTTAATTAATATATTAATCTCTAAAACCACATACAATGTTCAAAAAAATCCATTTCATAAATGGTTATCCTTTTAACCATAGAAAATAGTCCATATCCAAAACATTAGGAAAAAGGTTTCTACATTTCCAAAATGCACTTATCATTAATCTAAAAGACAATATGAAGTGTCCATTTATTGTCCCATAAAAAAACATGTGAATACATTCATTTTGTATCTTATTCAAACATCATAGTTTAATGATTTACTATACAACCATATAAAAAAATGAATTCATTATTATTCCAAAAATATCATATACTATAGGATATATTCTATAATTTCAAAACTATATTAAATTACATCAATGATAGCATGAACTATTTTTTCAATGATCATTAATAATTTACATGAAAGTTAATACTATATAATTTATATAATCTATACAAATATTCAATTTATTAGAACCTCATTATATCAAAATTAGGAACATATTATGGGCTATCATTCCATCAATAGAGTTATTTCCAAAAATGTTCATCATTATACTATTTCATTTTTATTGTTCATTATTACTGTTCAACACATGCATTCAAATCGTTAATGAAAAATTATGTCGTAATATACTTATACATATCATAATTATTATAACTATTAAATCATTGGTAGACTACCTAAATGAAATAACTATTTAATAAAAACAAAATTACATAAATCATTTCACTTATATTTTGGTAATAACATAATATTAACTATGATGCATTAGATATGTTTGAGGTATTTTACTTCTACTTTGGGGGAATTCATTTTCATAGTTCCCTATCATATTACAATAGATGGATTTAAAATTGGAAACATTTTTCATTCTATTTCAATAACGATTATGCAATTCTTTTTTCCCCACACATGAAGAATACTCTTTTGGATTTAATAACCTACTAGGGTGTTTCCTTCAACATTATCACATGTTGGAAAATCCTGATAGTTCTTATTACATTAATTAATTTTTTGATCTAAAACACTGTTATTCTTATTATTATCTTCATTAGATAATATATAAAAATTTATTTTCTATCCTTACAGAACATGTATATATTTCACCATTTAGAGAAAATATTTTTGTGACCTTCTCCCTTCACATTATTAGGTTAATCACTTAAAACAAATGGATAATATTTAAATTAGTGGTGCATATGTAATTCATATCATATATAGATATTATGGAAATAGTAGCTTCATAGAACATAATAAATAATTATTGATTTTGTTTTATGCTATGAATTATTCTCTCCTTTTCATTCTTTCTTATGAGGGAAATATTTCTTGAAGAATGTATCCTTAAAAGATTTCAATTTCTTGTGATCTATTTCATCTTACACCCTAGAATTATGTGTAATTGATCACAATGAATTAGTATCACCCTTGAGATAATACAAAACATGTGTATCTTATAATTTTCACCATATAACAAGTCTATAACTATATTCTCTCGAAACGTAGTCATTTTATTAGATACATTTGGATTAGTAGAATAAAAATATTATTGGGGATTAAACAAATAAAAATCCTTAGAAAATTACATAATCATTAGTTTTATACAAGAAAAAAAATTCTTGAACACTGAGGATCTTTTCAAGTTTACTATTTTGTAGAATCTGGACATAAAACATATAAAACATAATATAATCATACATAATGATACTACTTAAATAGTGTCAACATTTTCCAAAATTAAAAAAAATAAAGAAAATGTAATTTCATTGAAAAATCATCCCAACATTTAAATTGAATTCTTTAATTATTATACACATCCTTATATCATGTGGAAAACATTTAAAAACATGGGACCAGAAAAAAAAAGCTCAGTAATGGATATATGGAAAGAAATTTTTAGTCAAATGATATCATAAAAACCAATAAAACAAATTCCATCAAAAAACTTGTTAGGAAGCATAGAAACATTATGTAGTTGTGTTGGGAAATATTTTCCCTATCACTCTTAAAATTACACCTACATATGAAATAAAAATTTGGTCGACTACCATCTCATATGTAACCAATTATTTGAGAGTTATAATTGGTCTCATACTTCATATCATGAGCTATAATGGGATCAAACTAACATATCATGATCTATAATAGGCTCAAAGAAACATATATTGAGGTATAATGGCCTCAAACCAACATGTCATGAGATATAATTGGCTCAAACTATCATTAAAATGTACAAGAACATATAATAGTAATAATGGATCATGAAATAAGGAAAGGTCACTAATTCCATATATATATTACAACTTTATGAATTTCATTAAAGAAACATATAAAATATATTTTCATGGAAGGTACCATAAATTATAATTAGGGTGTTAATCATTAGAATGTAAAGGATTATTGTATACACATTATAAAACATAATATAAACAAAAAATAATCAAAAAAATAATATTATTTCCATATAATGAATAAATTATAGGGTTAACACAAAGAAGATAAATTTGGTAACTAATTCCCTTACCTCTATTTTGTATTACGTAAAAAAGTATTAAACCTCCTATATAAATTTAAAAAGATTGTTATTAATACATTATATAATAATTATTATTATTCTAACACCTTAAATTTTCATTTTAGAACATCATTCTAGACATTTTATTAAAAATATTATGTTCCTTACATTGTTTTGGGTGCATTCATTACATGGATTCCTTGTTCGTTTCGTAACAGATATTCTGGTCAGCTAGAAGAGGAATTGCATAAGTGAAATGGGATGTTATTAAAATTATTCCATAATATAAAATGATTCTATAAATAATTTTTGTTATATTTTTTGATAATGAATCATTATATAAATCATTACTGATAATCGTTGTTTTATTTTTGAAAATTTTATCATTACAAACATCTTAATTTTTATTTATTAATAATATTGATAAATATTGTTTCCAAAACCAAATATATTATATAATTTGTATAATAGAAATTTATATAACCATATTAATGGTTTTATTTCCAAATTTTATTGTAATAAGGTAAATTGAAGACACATTGTCCCGAATGTTGTTAAATCAACACATTACAATGGGTGTTTTTATTTTTAGAATTAGTGAGAGAAGAGATTAAGTAAGTTGATTAATTTTATATAAAAACTATTATATTAATTTAAATATATGTTTTTACATATTTCATACCCCATGGATAATGATATGGTAGGGATGTATAGTAAATTAAATTAATTGAAAAGAAAACACAATAAATTGAAAGGGGATTTAACCTCTTGATATATTCTACATGAGATCCCCATTATGACCATTGGTATTGGCCATTTGGTGAGACTAGAAGGTCTAAGATGTTGGGAAAATACTTATGATGAATATTGGTGGGAATATAGATAAATCACAACTCTGGAGATGCGTGATCAGAAGGGGTTATGAGGTTGGTATTAATAGTGGAGGAGAAGACTGGTTTTCCAATATTTTATTAATTAGTTATAAATTTTTTCTCAATACTATCATTAGTAATGATTATTGGGACCAAAAATAGTAATAATTTCTTTTGAGTTAGGACCACTTTTTCCTTTACATTATCCATGACTCATGAATGATGCAAATATTCATTTATTTACAATATTTCATAACTTGTCTAATTTTACTATTCTTAAAAAATAATGAATTTCAGAAAATTCCAAAAAAACAATCAATCCATTTTTTAATGTGTATAATTAAAAAATTAAATCTATTTTATCAAAATAGTATTCCAATGATGAGAATTTTGATTTTAATTTAAATAGTAATTTATTCAAAAAAAATATTAAAAATTAGAAGTCATCTTATAACAACTTGAAATGTTAATTTCAGTGTCATAAAATTATGTTCTATCCTTAAGATAAGAATATATGATTAAATTTAATGAAAAATATCATTTAAATTATTAAATAAATCATAAAATAACAACTAAATATTAAATATTTATAAAAATAAAAATACTTTTACCTAGTTGAATACTTTAGTCCACAATAATTTCAATTTATGATCAATAATTTTAATAGGTCTCTCTTCATAATAATGGTTATATTCTAGCTAAAATAATAATGGTATCAGAACAATATATGATTCTAGAACATACATTCTCAACACTGAAACATGAAAAGCTTTTTCTACCTAAGATAATCTCAATCGAAAGAAACTCGGTAGGTGATTGGTGAAAAATTCTCTAGGATTACAAAGGTCCAATGAATGGTTGTCATATAATATATTTTTAAAAAAACACATTGCAATTTTATAAGGAGATATTTTATAGAAAGCATGATCAAAAACCTAAAATGAAATGCCTTTCCTCTTTTTATGTGCATAATTTTTCTTCCTGCTTTAAGATTACTTCATTGGTCCCTAAATCATCTAAATCTTTTCTGCAACATCCTCTACCAATTCTGGTCCCATCAACTTCCTTTACACGACATAATCTCAAAATGTTGGAGTTCGACACTTTTTTCCATTTAATGACTCAAATGGTTCCATATTTATACTATAATGAAAACATTTATTATAAGAAAACCCGACTAAATAACAATATTTATCCCAACATCCATGGAATTCCATTGAACACACTCAACAAATAAACACCTTTTCTTTAATAGTTCCCTTTATTTTTCATATATATTGATGGTGAAAATAAGTTCTGAATTTTTATTATGTGCCCAATGACTTCTAAAGGCCCATCTAAAAGTTATATGTGAACCAATGATCACGACCAGATAAAACGTAAAGCTGAAATCCATGTAACATGTAAATCTATTTGTTCTATAGTCAAGAATGCTAATCTGAATACATAGTATCTCTAATTGAAAAAAATTGGAACTTTTTAGTTAGATGATCGACAATAAACATGATTGAATTATTACATGTAGATGTCTTCAATAATCCCACAACAAAGTCAATGGTTAACTTTTCATATTTCCACTCATGAAATGGAAAAGGATGATGAATCCCATTTGGTAACTACATTTATAATTTAACCTATTGACATGTCAAAAATTTATTAGTAAAATCCGCAATATCTCTTTTCATTCCATCCCATTTGTAATACTCTCAATGATCAATGTAAAACATTGTGTATCCAAGATGAACATAAATTGGAGAACAATGAAATTCACATAACAATTCAGTCTTCAAATAAAAATCACATGAAACAGTGAATATCTTCCCAATAACCAAATCAAAATCCTTATCACTATAAATTTTTGGAAACATACCCATTTAAAACAATTCTTACTTTTTTTGTATCTCATCGGCTTCTTTTTGGGCTTGTATAATTCTATTTGGTAGGGATGTCTATAATGAATCCTAATTCAAATCAAATCAATTTTCTACACCAAAAATAGTCAAATCATTGTTTATCAAATCATTCATGAAAGGGTCATGTTATATATGTACCAAGGTTAAAGTAGCAACACTATCATCACTCAAAGCATCAGCCACACTATTTGAAATTCATGGATATTAATGACTTAGGGAATTGTAATCCTTGATCTGTTCTATCCATATTTTTTATATCATGTTTAATTCCAACAGAGTAATTATATACTTCAAGAATTTAGGATTATTATATATCTGACATTTTACTCCATACTGAATTTGCATCAAAATTTTTATTGTAAAAAATATCATCAAATTCCAAATCATGTATAGGTTATGTTAACACATGAGGTTACATATAATGTGTTGAATAATAAATTACCTAATCATTATGCATTAGAACACAACCAAGTCCCTTCAAGGAATATTCATTGTAAATGAATCATTCTCTAATTCTGTAATTTAGGGTTGGAACTTAATAATTCACAATTAATTTTTTAATTCATAAATAAAATCATCACATTCATTTATCCATAGGAATTTTACTAATTTTTTAGTTAACATAGTAAATGGCCTACATAATCATGTCATTTAAATAGCAAAAAACCAATGATACCCTTCCAGAACATGAATAATACGGCTCTCAGTTATATTTGTAATTCTTGTCCATTCATTGACAACATTGGTTTTAGAAGGATCAACAATTATGCCATATTTAGAAAAAATTTGACTGAGGAAAGATATTTTTTGTAACAAAAATTCACACTTTCCAAATTTCCAAGATAGTTTAATATTTTGTGTTTTTTAAAATAAATATTATATTTTTTTTATGTTCCTATTTACTTGTAGAATAAAAACTATTTCCTCAGTAAACACAACCAAAAAATATCCTAGAACTCATCAATTTTTCGGTTAAAAAGATCCATGAATATAATAGTTGAATTAGTTAAACCAAATGGAAAAACAACTACTTCATAATTACCATATCTAGTATAGAATGTAGTATTTAGGATGTTTACATCTTTTATAATCAATCGATGGTACCCTAACATGAGTTCAACCATAGAAAAACACTAAGCTCCCCAGAGATGATAAAAAAAAATCATGGATATGAGTAATGGGATACTTTTTTTTGAAATTGGGTTATTCAAGGCTCTATAATAAATGAAAAGTCTCATTGGACAATCATTATTTTTTAAAAACATGATAGGATCATCCCATGGTCAAATGTAGGGCGGAATGAAGCCTTTATCTACTAATTCATGAAAGTAATTTTTAAATTTTATAAGATCAATTTGATCCATACGATAGGGGGTTTAGAAATTATCTTAGCATCCAAAACTAAGTTAATGGTAAACTGGACCAATCGACCAGGAAGAACACATGGAAAATTAGAATGAAAAATGTTCGCACATTCATTTACCATTGGCGCATCATATATATGGTTGATTCCATTATATACAAAAATATGAGCAAGATAACTTTAATTTCCTTATTTTATCAGTTTCTTATCTTCTTGATATTTTATTAATGATTTTGGTTCTTTGTTGTACATAAACTGAAAATTTATCTAAAAACCAAATTGTTTTTCACTGCAATCTATCATAGCCTGATACAGTGAAATCCAATCCATACCATGAATAAAATAAAACTCTACTAGAGAAAATACACCAAGGATTGAAGGAAAACTCTTTCCATAAACATATCTATGATTATTATTATAATTACACTTCCCCGATATATCATCCATTTGTTTCTACCATGACATCCAGTTTCATTTCAAGAGTTGGAATTCCCTATTTTGTAGAAAATTTATCATAAATGAAGGAATGTGTAGACTCAGAATAGAAAAACATTTTCAAATTCTGTGAAAATATGCAATTTACCTGATACCACTTAATTTGATTGCTCAATATTTGATGATGTGGTTGAAATGGATTTTCCCACACCATTATTCTTATAATCTCGTTGATTTCTAGCCTTAGTGACTAGATTCGGACACAAAATAACAAAATGACCCAATTCAATATAGATAATGAATCTCACCATAATAGTCTTATTATTTATCAGTTCACATTCCTTGAAATAATGAGAAATGTTCCCAAACATTATTTATCGGTAGCACTTCCAATTCACCAGGATTATTTTTACCACACTTTTCACGAGAAGGGAATTTTATTTTCTTACCTCTAGATTTTTTTGATTAATTCATCCCCAATTAATCGAATCCTAAATGCTTCATATTCGTGATATCAAAAAGAACATACAAGTCCTCAAACACTATCTCCATTTTTTCTGAATAGTGAACAATTTTCTAATAACTTTTAAACACTTAGGAATCAAAATATCTTCATAAAAATGGTTTCAATGTAGAGAAAAATATATAATTTATAGTATAAAAATATAATGTAATATATTTTATTTACAAATACATTATTGTAAAATTGTATTCATACTCTACCAAAGAACCATCATCATTCTAGTTTTGTTCCACGAAACTATTCTCCATTCTGTGTCGGACAGTTTTAGGAAAATATTTTTCTAAAAAATGGATATTAGAATTCTAGTAAATCATGATCTCTATCGTATTCTTATGTAGATACCACCACTAATCAACATAAAAATCAAAAGGATAAATGGATAGTATTAAATTTTGAGGTTCTAAACATCTCATGTCATCAATTATATTATCTAGATAATTGATATATCCTTCAGCTATCAATTGATCTATTATTCCATAGAATGATGATATTTGTTGCCTCATAAAATTGTATAAATAATACTAGTTTTTTCATTGTAGGTCAGGGTTTTCTCTATCATGGATTCCCCCACTATTTATCACCAGAATCAACTGATCGATTACTATCATACAATTCTCAGTTGGGGTTTCCACCATTCCAAGATGCATATTCGGATAGATGTCAACCACTTGGTGCCTTCTTACATCAACTTCTATGTTTCCACGGTGAAAAAAATCTTAACAGACATATATTCAACAATGAAAAAAGGTATTATATAAATTCTATATCATTTCAAGATAACTAGAAATAAAAAATAATTTATGGTAGTCAATTAACATCATCATAACCCCTAATGTTATCAAAAACATCATGTGATATAGACTATAAAGTCTCATCCTAAAAACATTACATAATATTGAGATATAGACTAGAAAATAAATTATTAAACCTCGAGGATATTTTTAGGTTTGGAGTTTTAGATAATCAAGACATAAAACATACCTAACATCCCATAATAATATATAAGTATACTAGTAATATAGTATTCACTTTTTCCAAAATATAATCCTTTTCAAATATATCATAATTTCATTGAAAAATATTTATAACATTTAATTTTTTTATTATATTCTCCTACACATCCATATAAAAAATGAAAATAATTAAAAACATGGGATGATCTCAAAAATCATAATACAAGATATAATAAAAGAAATCATTTTTCAAATGATAACATAAAAACAGATAAAAACCCCTTCCATATAAAACTCATTAGCATGAAAAAAACATCATGTTGTTGCCTTGGGAAATAATTACAATATCACTAATACAATTACACATACACATGGTATAAGAATTTGGCCAACGTATATCTCTAGTGTACCCAATGTATTGGGAAGCTATAATGGAACTCACCTATCATATCTTGAGCAACAATGTGGTCAAACCAATGAATTTTGAGCTATAATGGTCTGAAAACCAACATATCCTGAGCTATAATGGGATCAATAAAACATAAAATTATCCATGGAATATATCATAGAAATAAATCATCTTGAAATCGGGATAAATCACTCATTCTATATATTTTAGGATAATCTTTTCGAATTTCATTAATGATACTTTTAAAAGAATATTTAATGGAAAGTCCCTTAAAATAGACATGGTGTGACAATAAAAATAATGGAATTGGTTTGTTTATAAATATAATATAAAATTATACAAAATTAAATCACTCAAAAATCACAATAAACCTTAATGAATAAAGTAGACGGTTAACCCAAATAATGTAAATTGGGTTATGAATTCCCTTACCTCTATTTCAATAGTCTTCAAATGTGATTATTCCTCATCTATAATGGTTTATAGAGTGTTATTAATTACATGTAGAATAATAATAATGTTTATAGAACCTTATATATTCATTTTGTAATTTCATTCAATAAAATTATTCAAAATATTTTGTTATTTACAATGTTTCAGGTGCATTATTTACATGGCTTCCAAGGTTATTTCATAACCGATATTCATGTTGAATAGAAGAGAAACTCCAGAAGTGAAACGTAAAAATATTAAAATGATTCCAAAATTTTAAATGATACCATAAATAATTTTTTTATATGAATTTTGGATTAATAATTAGATAAATAATTCGGTTAAATAGTTAGCTTACTTAAGTGAAATTAGATCATTACAAAACAATTTTGTTTTTTAATTAATTTTATGCACAAAAAATTGTTCAAAAAAATAATATACCATTTAATATATATAAATATTTTTTAATTAAACATATTAATAGTTTTATGACAGGATTTGAATAATGTAAATGTAATTTAAGAAACATCATCCAATATTTTTGTAAATCAACTCATTATGGATGATGTTTTAATTTTGAGAATTAGATATAGAGGAGAATAAGTATGTTGATAAATTTTCCATAAAAATAATTACATAATTGTAAATATATGATACTAGAGCTTTAATGCATCTTTTATAATGGGATGGGATGAGAGTATAATAAAATAAAAGTATATAAATGAAAACATAAGAAATTGAAGGATGATTTTTATCTCTTGAACTCTTCTCCTTGCGATCCCCCTTAAGGATATTGGTATTGGATTTTTGGTGATTCCAGAAATTCATGGACGTGTGGAAGAGCCATGGGAAAAATATTGGGAAAAATTTAGACAATACTCAATCATTGAGAGGCATGGGAGGATGAGGGGGTGACGGTGGGAATTATAGTAGAGGAGAGGATGGGTTTTCTTATATTTTATTCATCTTTTAATATATTTTCTCAATACTATTAATATTCATTATTATTATGAAAATAAAATATTAATTATGGAATTTTACTTAGAACCAATTTCTATATACAATATCCATGACTCAATCATGATGCATAAATTCACATATTTAAAAAATTTCTTAAATTATTGAATTTCACTATTCACAGAAAATTCATGTATTTTAGAAAAATCCAAAAAATTCACCCTGAAAATTCTTCGGAGTCTGTATTCCGAAATGGACTCCATTATATCAAAAAAATATTAATTATGAGAAATTTAATTTTTAATTAAAATCATGATTTATTAAAAAATAAATTTTTTAAAAACAATATCTTATTTTAAAACAACATGAAAAATTAAATTAGGTGTCATAAAATTATCTTATAACCTTAAGATAATAATTTATGCTTACATTTCATAAAAATTCATTTTCATTTACAATTATTAAATTAATCATATAATTTTAATTTAAAAATTATTATTTACAAAAATACCAATACATATACTGAGATCATATTGTCACATTGAAGATACCCAAATCAGATTTATTCATACAATGGTGGTGTTTCTATTCATTTTACCGATTTACTATTTATAATGGGCATATTAATATTCAGAAAGGTATATTAATATTCATAAGGGTATGTTACTATTCACCAAAAATGTTTATGGTCATATAAAACACCAAATAACTTTTTAATCGCAACTGAGAATGTACTTTTTCAAAATTCAAAACACATAAGCAAAAAATGATGTTTAATAGTTAGTTAATAACTATCTCCTTAAAAAACTATTATTATGTAGTGACTCATGTTTTCATGCATTAAATTACGTTTATTTGTAAAAACTTGTGTTGTTACAGATTCTAACATATAATGTGATATAACATAAGAGAATATTTTCAAGGACTAGAATGCTCCATCCAGGAAATAAAATTTTTCATATCCTGATTTATATTACCAAATATATGAATAATTATCATAGTTAAAATACCTGCTTATTTGATTCCATTATAGGGGAATCTCAAAACAGGCCATGAGTACTGATACCCTTCATCATTCCATATGTCTAGTCTATAAAATTGAAAATAATGGATTGGGACATACAATATTGAAATTTAAATCATAATGTATAATTCCAAATATTGTGTCACAATTTGCATAAATATAAATTTATACATTGTTAGAATCAGAATAATATACATTGTTATTTTAGGTTTTTCAATATCATTAAATCCTTAATAATAGTTAGTAAATATATTGTGAATTATCTGATGAATATCCTTTAGAATTGAAAAAAATGTACACTATAAGGACTGAATCCATTCACCACATGATGATAGATTAAAGCCCAATACACACTTTTTGGAGTTATTACACATAGGTACCTATATTCCAGAACCAATTCCACATGTAGCATCCAGATATGGATATTTATCTTGGAAAACCCAAAAAAATATCTTCCTCGCATACATGATAGCCAAATTACATTGGGAAAAGTAAATAAAAGATAATACATACCAACATCAATTAAGATATATCCTTAAAAACACTTTCAAATATATCTTCTTTGTATCCTTGGGAATGAATACCAGATAAGGGTTATCTTATATCCTTATTATGGGTTCAGTATAGTTTAATATTTAATGAATCATTAATGAATAAATATATATAGAAATGAAAATAATTAGACTGACATTATATATTAATAACAAGACGGCATAAATAGATAAGTCATAATCAAAATAGAAAGGTAAATAACTAAAAACACATTCCATTTAATCCATAATTTTATATTTATATTAACCTAGTTGTGATATCATTATGATAATATCATGGATAAAAATAAGTAAATTCTTAATTATTAGACAGCATGATCTCTAGAATCTTGATACCTCTATTATCGAGACCATTCAATAGACAATTTATATACAACATGTAGAAACCCATTTTTATTGGTAACATAATTTTTCTTATGATTCCCCCCCACCCCAATGCATTAGGATGATATAATATATCAGTCCAACCCATCACTTTAGTTCTAAATAATTCTTCATATATCAAATAATAAATTTATTTCATATATTAATATTCTTAATAATCAAATATCCATATTAAAAAATAGATACATGTTTCTCAATATTTACATAGTTTATATTTAAAAGTTAGAACCATTTGCAAAAATGGTATACAATTTTAAAAATAATTAAATCCATCGTATACGAATAAAGTTATTAAATATAAATGTAATTAAAAACATAATATTATCATAAGAATGGGATTGTTTCAATAGAATGTTTGCAATTAGAAAAGATGGTGAGATTATACAATTAATTTTTTATATTAGTAATATTCTAGTCAAATCTATTTGGATGAAATGATTAAATTTGAAAATAAAAATAAAAAGATGTATGAATGAGTCATTATAATACATTTCCAAATTGAAATTTTTAAATGACACAATCTTGTAGTGGGGTGTTCGGAAATAAATTTTCTATTATTTCTCGTGTACAACAACCGCAAATCAGCATAATCTCACTTAAGAAGCTTCTCGTTTTATCTAAATACATAATATACATCAGCTAAACAACATATTTTTAATTTTATTATTAATATATTAATTCAATGATAAATTTTTTGGAATAAAAAATATTATTCAAATCTATATGTACATCTAATTCAAAATATAATGAATAATCTACATGTTCTTTTAGAGTTCTAATTTTTTTTCATTACATTATTCATGTTGATTGTTTAAATTCAATTTTATTCCAAAAATATTAAATCTCATATTTGGAATAAATATATTTTATTTTTTGATTTTGAATCATTTAATTCCTTAGAAAACAACATTACACCTCCAACTACAATCAATTTTGATAGAACATCTCAATTTATAAGGTGACACCATCCATGAACTGTGTCCAAAATATTCAATTTTGTCCCTTTAATGTCTCATCTCCATCAAGAAAAGATATCATGTTCCAATAATGTAAGGGAAAAAATTTAAATAAATGAATGAATGTAAGTTTTAGTTTCATGTAATTTAGGACATTATCAAAATTATATAATTCATTCATCTCCAAAAAAGTGTAAATATTAAATGAATTAAATAACAGAATTTAGGAAGACCCCATCACCCCCTAAGGCCATCCCAGGGGGTTTCTAATCATTTTATTGTATAATTGGTTATGGTAGATAAGATGAGAATAATATAATTATATAAATAAATGGATAATAATGAGTTATTAAAATAATGGAAGATTTAAAAAGGATGGAAAATATTTATTAAAATATAAAAAATGAGTTTTATAAAAAAAATATTGTTGGAAAATAAAATGTATACAAAATAGTCCATCCAAAAGTAGTCTACTACCAATCCTATGAAAAATTTATGTAGTGAAACATAATTTCATTTATAATGGAAGGAAAACTCATTATCTCACTCATTTTTATCTTTTTATATCTTTATAATTGTTGAATATGACATTTTTTTAATAATGTACTAGGTTGAATATGCTAAATTCGGTTATGTTTCTAAATTAAAGCACTATAATGCAATTTCACAGTGATGGAAGAAACATCCACCTTTGGAAATATTCTGTTTCACATCTACCATTGATATAATTTTTCATGTTTAAAAAAATCCACTACCTCATCCTTATCCAAATTGAATATTTATACAATGGATCATTCATGCAGTGAATTTTTCTGATCAACTAGTTCTTCAACTGTATATCACATCTATTGCTTATCCATTGGAAGATAATATATACAATTGGACCAATGGTAGATCACTTCTACCATTCACAAAACCAGCATCAATCATTTCTTCATTCATCCGATCATATTATTTCTACTTCATAAGGCCAAAGTAGTAGTGTTATCTATGGAATCAGCCTCCTCCTTGGTTTTTAAAATGTTAAAAATGGTATTTCCTCTACACATGATATCACAGGTAATTTTAATTATTATTCAAAATCATGGAATGCATGTGTGGTTCTTGACCTTGGCGGTGTGAGAAAAGGATACCGTCTTCTAATAATTATTTTTCCTCTATAATGGATTGAGGGAGCATATATATTCTAGTAAGGAATAATATTTATTTAATAAGGCTTCATGATGTCCATTTGTGTCCCAAAATATGATCAACTAGGATCATGGATGTCATAAGTGTGTAAGGTCTCAAGATCGATCACCCCGGTGGTTAGTCATAATGGTTCTCTTGTGACAATCGGCAGCAACAAGTAGTGGTAGGCAGTGGAGAAAATTAGTATTAGTGTTTTATATTCCTCGATCTCTATAACTTGTTTAATGATAAATCACATCTACTATTGTCTTAATAGTAGATCATATCTACTATAGAAAAAATGATAGATCAACTATACCATTTTATCACTGGTAGATCACATCTCACTATTGCAATACTAGCATGTTCTTCTAAGTGATTACATTACATTATGTTTTGGACCCATATCTCATGGTGCAAAAGGTATTGCTGAAACAGTTGTGACGATACCCTTAATAATCCATTCGGCATTACATTGTAAAAAACCATAATTCAATTAATTTAAATTCCATTATTTTAATTAAGTTATATATTATAATCACATAGAATCATATTAATAAATAAATAAAAACATAATAAATGAAGAATTAATTAATTAATTTTCATTTCTAGAATATAATGAACATATACCAATTGAATATTAACATAACCTATAGAATAGTAAAATGACCATTATGAATTTTTCATCATAAAATTTAATAGAAAACCCACAAATTAAATTATAGATATAATTTATCCATTTTATAAGTGAAAATATGATACAATTTTGTCATATTATGAGAAAAAAATTAAAAGTTTTTAATTATGTGTTGGTAATTTTTGGAAATAAATATCTAATTTTAATTTTATGACTAATTTAATAATTTAATCAAAATTCATCTCAATAAAAAATAATTCATATATTATTATTTATATGTCTTATAATTATAAGACAATTTTAGGATTCCTTAGTTAATTTTTATATATTATATAAAATTAGTTATAATTGTAAATATTGTTCTTTAGTAAATTATATTTTTCAAAAAGTATAAAATTTCCTATTTTTATAAAATGAATTAAATAAAATGGATTTCAATTTTGAAATCAACACAACAAGAAATTGTTTCTATTAATTTTTGGTCTTTTTCTCAAATTCAGGAACTCGTACAATGTTCCACAATAATTTCAAAGAATCCCTATAGAATGGCCACTATTGAGATTATTGAATTGAAGAAATAACTCTAAGAGAACCATAACAAGGGATTAATTTTTTTATGTATATCATCTTGGAGTGCATTGTTTTTTTTATGATCAAATATTGATCAATGTGAATATACATTGATTAATGGGTTTTTATAAATATCATAGAGAAGAAAACATATCCTCCACCACATATTGATGAATTTTTTGATCAAATAAATAAAGAGTAATACTTTTCCATGATTTACATTCATTATAGATGTCATCAATTATGTTTTATGATGTAATATATACCTATGAAAAAATATTGTAGATGTAATGGAATTTATGAATATATAGTGATATGATATTGTCTTACTAGTGCCCTAAATATAGTCATGGAAGTTATGAGTAGTGTCGTTTGATATTTCCTTTAGTAGTTTTTTATATTATTAACAAAATATATTCTTATATATCCAATGTGAAAGTTAAATCATAAAGAGTATTTTAAAATAGAAATGATGACCACAAGGAAGTATAAAACATATGAAAAATTTATGAATTGTAAATTTTTTCTAAAAAATGTTTCATTTTGGTTCATATAATCTCAACTGAGGGAATATTGGTGGATTAATGAAATATTGAGTTTATTGATATTTGTTCTAGACTTAGTAATGTGATTGGGACCCTATTTTTTCTTATTTTGGTGTCCCTTGACCTATTAAAACGACTAAATCCATTTTTACCCCTTATGAACACATAATCATGGTATATTTGTGTGATTTATTTAGGCATTAGGCTAACCTGTGTGCTCATTTCCTGATTTAAGGAAATAAGTTATTTCATTAATATCTCATTATTTTATTATCATTTTTTATTTTAAGTCTCATTATATCAAAAAAAATATTAGGTACACCACCCATGTTATATTTTACATCTTTTTTGATCATATTCACCGTGGATTTGGGTGAGTTTTCTCAAGGTTTCCCAAATCGTATATATTTTCAATGAGAATTTTTTTTATTTCATATATCATTATTTTTTATACTATTTCCCCCAAAAATGTTTCCCTATTTATTCTTGACCTTTATAGCCTCTCCATTTGGTTCTAAGCCATACCGTCTCCTCTATGGGTATAGATCTAAGTGTAGATTAAGAGTTCTGTAGTTATCAAGGTGAGTTTCTTTCACATTTCCACTCCTCCCTCCCCCACCTTCTATTATTTATAGGTTCTCCCTTAATCATTGGTAATTAAAGACCTAGTGTACTATTATCCCATCATTTCTATGGGGGTTTTATTCTTTTAGTGTTGGTCTTCCTTGATCTAGGGAATGTGAACCCTCGTGGATGGGTTTGAGGTGTCCATTTCCATTCTCCCATGGTTTTAAGAAAGGATAACAAAATTACATGCCTTTATTATTTATGTGTCATACTTTTCATATTTTTATCCTCTTTTATACATGTTTAGTGATTTTTAATACCTTTTTATTATTAATTTGGGGTGAAATTTTGTTATGTAGACCATATTTTGTGTCATATGGTGTTGTTTCATTATAAATGTGAACATCGCTTATTTAAATAAATGTTATACATTCTTTTGAATATGGATTGTGATGTTTATGACCTGTATTAACTACTGTAGAAAAATTTTGGTAGGTAAAATTTGGTTTTTAGCCCATTTTTAATTCAAATATATGTTGTTTATCTAAATGTTGCATTCCATGTTTTCGGAAATGTGCCCGATTAGATTTTGTGTCCTAAATGTGATATAAAATTAATTTTTTGAATTTATTATTTTATGTGAAGCATGGTATGTGATATTTTTGGGCTCTTTATGTTTTTCAAAAGGGGGTTTTTATAACTATATGGGTATTAGTTTTTGACATTATTTTAAATGAGTTGCTAGTATGTTGCTCGTTCTTCATTTTAAAGAATACGGTTGAGATTTGAATGTACAACATAAGTGTTATAATGGTTTTATATAAATTTCTTCTTCTACTAATGGTTATTGTACACCTATTTATGTAAAGTTAAATTTCTACCTTTGATACATGTTTTTTTGGTAAAATTCATAAATGCATGTTTGGCATTTTTAATAAGAAAATGGGTTTTCATGTGTGTTCAATGTTTCACCGTGTAGGGTTATATAATGATTCAAGAAATTGATTTATTAAATGGTGGTTGGCATTAAAAATCTCGTATTATGTGGTATTTGTGGGTGTATAGCCTAAAAAATTGACATTTGAATGGATTTTATATGCAAATCATTATTATACCTCTTGTAATGATTTAACAAAAATTATTAATTTCTTTATTGAGGTATATAATTTGTGAAAAGAATGTTTAGAAATATTTTGGGATTTGTATGAACATATTTAGTATTTTTTGTAAGAATTTAATTTTATAATATTTGGAACTTGTCTAAACACAATGAGGGAAAACTAGGTAGATAGGTGGTTCGATGTGTACAAATATTCTAGTGATCAAGAGTGTGATAGTACCTATTTCACGTAACAAGTTGGATTATTAAAACACTAACTAATGTATCACGATGATGTTGGGGACCACTAGGTTATGTGTTTTTTCCCACCAAGTATATCATGCATGATAATGAATATTTATTATTATTACTTTTGCACTGATGTTCGAGGTACCTAAGGACCACAATGAACTAATGCCTATAGGTTTTCCCGTGACATGTGCTCATTGGCTATTTTGTACCAACTGTTAGAATATTGTCTATCTTGTTGGTAAATTTAGATATGTGGGGGTTTTATTAAAATTTGTAAATTTTTTAAAGAATCCCTCTTGAAAACTATATTCATATTGAAGGCGAATCTCTTAGAAATTAGCTATTAACATTTCCTAGTTATGAAAACATGAAAGAATTCTATTTTATATTGATTATATTATGGAACCATTTTTGTAGAATAAACATTTATATATTGTATTTCAAACATGTAATTGATTTTTATCTAATTTTTAAGTAAGTGAATTTAGAATAGAATTTTAGGCGAACCTAGATTGTTTCAATACTCACACCTATATTCTTCATAATTTTTTAGACCTTGTGCATGTCTCAGATCAAGTTCAATCAACTTAGGAAACATGTGATCATTGTGTTAGAAATAGACTATCATGGTCATATGGAGTTAATTTGTTGTTATATTTGGTTTATTGAGTTGTCTGGTTTAGCTTCACTCTCAATTCTGTGTACAAAAAGTGTTCAGTTCAACTTTTAAATAAAAGTGTATTGGGTTTTCTATTTCCCCCCTAGTTGTTTAATTATTTATATGTGGTAAAAATAATTCCCTTGTTTGTCTACTGATGCCCTCATTCCTTGTGTCCATATCGGGAGGATCAGGAACGCCTCTCGGGACATGTCACGGGCTAGCCTAAGTGACGAGTTTAGGGTCGACTAGGGCTATCTCATAAGAAAATGGTAGCATAGTATGTTGTCTCTTATATGAAATTTTTTTAGAGTTCCATTGTTATTTGGTGGATTTCAAGGTAGATGGAGTAGGATATTCGTGACTTGGGGGATATGTGTGCGAAGAGCCTATGGAATTCTTGCTCATTCTGATCCTCATTTTTTGATGGGATGAAATTTTTTTTAGTCTCATTGGTTTTTCTGATAGTTTTTTGTTGGAATACTACATGGTGAGTTGGACTAATGGTCTCTCTTACCGCGTAGGTCATGGTAAGTCGTGTGGATTTGGGGAATGTTCGTGAGAAGCCTCTCTATGTTAGTGGTGTATTTGTCATGTGGCCTCCATCCATATGGCCAAGTCACCCACCGATAGATGTTCCATTTTGTGGGTCTCTTGGAAATTTCTTGAATTCAAAAATTATATTGAAAATATATATTTGATAATTATGGAAATTGGGTTTTAAAATTTATTCTAAAAAATGTTTTCGAAGGATAGGTTTTTAGAAAAAACTCATCACAATAAAGTGAAAATGATTTAATGTGATTTACTTTTCCCTAATATAATATTGAGGATTGAGGAAAAAATATTTTTCGAAAGTATGGATCTTCTTATAAGGATTTTTAATATATTTTTAAATGGTGTGTTTATTCCTGGTGAAAATTGTTTGAATATGATGAATTGGTTTTGGAAATTGGTTTTGAGCAATTCGTGTTTTCCTATAGAGGGTCTTGGTCTCTATTACCATCGTATTATGAAAAGAAACATTGCTAAATTTTGGAAAATATGAATGGGTTATTTGGAGTATCCTAGTTGTATTGAATGCTGTTAAAATGAAAAGTGTAGTTTTCTATGAAAATAGTTCTTAATAATGTTTGGTTCATTTTGTAAAATCAAAAAAGGGTTTTTGACTTGGTGGGTAGTCTTCCTTTATAAGGTACGTGATTTTTGGAATGATGTTATTTTCTTTTAGCCTTTGCTATTTACATGGTTTATAACCTACATGGTTTTGTGAATATATGGATGGGTGGCCTGTATGTCATGGTGTTTTAATGCCCATGCTGGAATGGAAATGTGCATGTGAGTGAGATGTGATGAAACATCATAGCTGAATGTGGAAATCTACCAAGATAGTTTTTTTTAAAAATGTCTCGGTTAAAAAAATATGGAATTTTTTATAAATTTATGGGTATGTGGTTTTGTTTTCTTATGTCATCGAAGTGTGTTTACTCATAATGGTTCAATGTGATCTTCATGTCATAAACTCTTTGTGTCATAAGATAGGATCTTATTAGAGGATTGTTTTTGGTGTATTGTTGAGCGGGTTTCTTAAGATGTGTTAGATGTTATGATGTGGGCACATATGGTCCTCCGTTGTGAATATTTCAAGTTGTCCATCCTATAGATTGGTTTCAAGGGTTAAAACCACATCATCAAATGATACCTCAGTCTGTTTTATTAAATATTTTGTTTTTTTGGGCTTAGATTAAAGGACCTTCCTATTACAGTGACATAGTCAGTTGCGGTAATATTTCTCGGTGGTGTTTATGTGTTTTTTCATATTACATGGCTATTCTGATCGTTATTTAGTGTGAGGGAGAATGATCATGTGAATCTATATGTTTTTTGGGTAATGGTGTTTTGTTTGTACTAGTTATCATCATGGGTTGTTGTGATCCCTGACATCTGACTACAGTGTATTAGATGCTTCAAACATTAGGCCTCTAGGAATTGGCCTCCGAGTGAAGCATTTCATGGAATCAGGAAATCTCCATAGGTGTCCCTAGGTCCTATATTCTCTTACCACCACTATTGTGTTAATGTATATTCTAATCCTCTATTGTGGTTCATCATCACATTTAGTTTCATATTGTCTTAAAGATCATGGTGGACTTACTCCTCATGTATTGTCTATGGTTATGCCTTCCTTGATGTAAGTTTTTGATCAATATCGATGTGTGGACCACCTATGTGATTTGGGTGTAGACTTTCCTTAACCCGTTCATAGGTGGAGTGCATTGGCTAGTTCCTTTGTTTGATTTTTCTATTTAATTGGACAAATGATTGGGTCCAATATCATCCCTTCCCCAGGTTGTGGGATTCTCTGTCAATACAGAAAGTGTTGGAACGGTTCTTGTCCCGTAAATTCTGGAGTGGGTGGATTATATTTTCATGTAGTGTTATCATGGTTTGGTGGGTTTTTGTGGGTGTGTTATTGTGACTTGTGTGGGAGAGGCACATTCCTAGTGTATGTTGACTCCCCATCTATTAATTTATGGTAAGTTATTAATGGTGGGGAGAACCACCATGGGTATCCTAAATCATTATTTAATGGGATTTTTAGAAGTTAGTTTTTCTCTAATGGTGGGGAGTCCATTCTACACCCCCACCCCAAATCATTGGATTTCATGAGTGCTCTTTGGGTTTGGTGATCATTGGGTTTATTAGGAGAGGAAACAAAAATGTAGTTATTGTCTTGGTTGTGGAGGTTATGGCATGATAGTTCAATTATTTCACAATTATTTTTTTGTTATTTTTTGTCTCTTTCGCTAATAGTATTAGCCTCCATTAATGATAAATGATATTTCCTTGGTTTGAGTGGCTGGATCATGTAGATGATAAATCCTTAGGTGTTGATCCTTCAGCTGGAATGTATTATAGCATTTTGGGGGAGGAATTCCTTAATGGTTTGTATAATTGTAAAATCCATGAATTATGTATAATTTATTTAACATTTACATTATATTTAATCTTTTTGTTTAGGGGTTACTACGTAATTTTTTGAGAAAATGGTTGTTTCTTCTAGATTTGGGCAAAACTGTGATCTCATTTCATGATATAAAACAAAAATTTGATTCATTTGTAATTTCTTTATTTTTAACATTTTTATGAACTCCTCATCCCACATGGCCTATATAGACCTATTAAAACCAAAATATCTTTTTTTACCCTTTATAAACTCATAATTAGTTTAGATTTTGGGGATTGTTTTAGGAACTGGGCCAACCCGTGATCCCATTTCTAGATATAAGGAAATAATTTATCTATTTTATATCTCATTTATGTTTTTTACATTATCAGACAATCCACCACTCACATGAGACCACCAAAACTAGTAGAACCTCTGTGTTCTATTTTCCCTCTATTGTGCTCAAATTCATTGCGGATTTGGGGGAATTTTCATAAGGTTTCTTAAATCATCCATATTTGCAAATGGAATTTGTTATTTTCACAAAACACTCATTTATTACTCATTTTTCACAAAAAAAAGTTCACTTTTTTCCAGACCTAAGGAACATATAAATTGAGTCCCAAGACATTCCTACTTCTATATGTGTGTGGTTATTAGGGATGATGAAGATTTCTCTAGTAATCAAGGTGATTTTTCTTCTCCATTTTCCTAATTCCTCCTCCTCCTTCAATTATTTCTGGGATCAATCTTCATCTATGGTCCTGAACAACCTCAGTTTCCTTTATCCCAAGATTTTATGGGGGTTTCACTCTTTTAGGGCTGACCTTAATAGATCTAGGTTTTGTGAACACCTGTGTATGTTTTACGGTTGTGTGTTTCTATTCCTCTATGGTTTTGTGGTAGGTTCTCCCAAGAACATGCCTTTATTATTGATGTTTCATCTTGTTCATATTTTTTCACCTTGTATACATGTTTAGTATTTTTTTTACTACCTATGGATGAACTATTTGTGTTGTAGAATTTTTATTTATTCTTTTTATTTGATGAGTAAATAAGGTTTCCTTATGACTTTTAAATTCCATGATGTTTTAAAAATCATAAACACACTATATTAAGGAATATTTTATTTCTCCAAAGATTTATCTTAATAATGAAAAATTTCCATCCCCACGAAAATTTCCTCCTTACCATTGTTTACATTGTTCCTAACATAATTTCACTAAATATAACTCTTTTTATATCTACGTCTAAAAATAAATTTCATATAAAAAACATTGAATCCTATAAATACTTAAATATAATGTATTTTATTTTCAGGTTATGAATTCTTGTTCCGAATACTTAGAATTTACATTCCGAATTCACTGAAATTCAAATTCTAAATTCTTTATAATTTTGATTCCAAATTTTCTAAATTCAGACTCCGAATTCTCTAATTTCAGACTCTGAATTCTCAGAAATTTAGATACTAAATTCTTTGATGTTTAGGTACCAAATTCTCTCAATTCATACTCCAAATTATCTAAAGTTCATATTCCAAAATGATTGTTATTTAGGATCCGAATTATTTAAAATTCAGATTCCAAATTATTTGAAATTCGGATTCTGATTTCCTCAGAATTCAGATTCCGAATTCTAATTCAGACTCTAAATTCATTGGAATTTAGACTCTAAAATCAATAAAATTATGATTATTAATTCCTTGAAAATCAGAATCTATATATTTATGATTTATTATCATTAATATTTTATTTACTTAGACTTTGAACATTTTTTCCCGTAGACTCTAAAAATGAATTTGGTTAAAAAACCATATTTTTTATTCCCTTGTCTTAATTATAAAATGATTCCATGCATTCTACTTCTAATTAACCATTTCATGAGTGACACATATAGAGGTCCCTCTAATAATCAAAGAAAAATATGATTGATGTTGGTGGGAGTTCACCGTTGGAGAGATGTCGATAAATAAGAGATCATTTGAATGAGCTCCAAAAATATTGATCACTCTAGAGATAAAATGTTGTTGAAGTGATTTCTAGAGAGAGAGAGAGACTCTCAGGAACTTTTCATACTAAAAATCATGTTCAGCTTGATTCAGGAAATTATGATTGTTGTTGTGTACAATCGAGGGCTTCCGGGGATATGAAGATAGATGTGCTGGATACATTAAATATCAAAGACTTCCAAGGATATGATGAAAGAGGTGGCTACTTTATTGATCAAGGACTTCTAGGGACATGATAAATGAGGTGCCACCTACCTTAATGTTTTAGGGCTTTCAGGGATATGAAGACAGATTTGCTGACGACCTTAATATTCGAGGACATCCTTGATATGGAAGACATAGGTGTTGATTACCTTTAATTTTGAGGGCATGAATGGATAGGAAGATTGAATCTGATATTCTGACCTAGGGCTTACCCTAGTGTAGATAAGATAGAAATTCTAGAAAGTATAAATCGATGCACCTTTATATAATGGGGTTGGATACCTTACTCTTTGGGTTAAAATATTTCATACTTGTTACTTGTATTGTTTCAAGTTTATTTTCTCCTTAATTTTTATTAATAAAAAAGTATAATTATCTTATAGTTACTTGTAATTGTATAATCTGATTAGTAGGATTCTATATGATTTAAGGTAGAATCGTTTTCCTTAAAAACTTTTCTTATGTTTTATTTCCAAAACCATATTTTCGGAACCTATCAGGTTTTTAGAACTAATAGGTTTTGGGAATTTTCATTGTTTAACTTTGTTAAACATTGTTTTATTAAGGTTGAAAATGAAGGTTTTATATCAAAATTAATTATTCCAATGGAATTTTTAATCGATACAATTCACTACACCCCCTCTTATAAATTGAGTATCTACATTCATTATTTTTATGCTAAATTAATTTTTAAAATTGAGTTGTTTCATTATAAATTTTTACACTGGTTGTTTAAATAAATTTTACTCTTGTTTTCACATATGGATTGCGATCCACATGATAAAGTGGACTGACACCACTAGAATTTATAATTATTGGAGGGAACTAATAATGGTGAGTATCATGTTTTTTCTATTTGGTGAGCATGGGGTCGATCCAAATTATTCTTGGAATTCCCATGGTGGTTCTTTGATGATTGCAGATGGCAGCGCTTGAGTTTGAATGCGACAAGTGGTGATATCAGGCTACATCATGTTTCTGAGCATGAGGGAAGTGGTGGATATATGAAACAATGACATTTTGTTATTATAAAGAGTAGAAATATTTTTACCCATCCCAAAAAATTTATAGAATTCTCCACACTTGAAGAAGTATCAATACACTACTTCATAATATAAATGAATTTAGATTGGGGTTAGAAGACCCCATCCCAACAAAATTGACCACCCCATCACAGTGAGACTCTCCACCCATAGTCAGAGAGTCTTGACTCCCACAATCATACACACTCAGGTCTTGAACCAACTATATCACCCACATGATCCTCACAAGGGCCCTCATCAATGAAAAAATCCTTGATCCAACAATTCATCATGGGTCATCCCTCCCTTGGGCTTGCATAGATGATTGGACCCTTCTGGGTTTCCTAAGTTGAATGCAATCCCATAGTTTGAGGGCATTCCAAGATAAAATATATTCATGAGAAACCATAAAAATAATGAAAAATGTAGTTAAATTAGAAAATTATTACAAAAATTATCAACCAAAATTTTCCCCAAAATAGTACATCCTTAAAAACCATCATCAATATTAATTTTAATTCTTCACATAAAATTTCTCATATTGTTTTAATACCCTTAAATAAATGTATTTGATAAATTAAAATAATAAATAGATAATAATATTTTTTAAAAAAAATTCATGAAAATTCCAATGTGTCAATACACCACAGATAAGTGAATTGGTGTATAATAACAACTATATCTAAATGGAATGAAAATTTTGAAGAAGTACCTTACCTAATGGTTTCATTTTGTTAAGTGTTATTTATCCTAATATATAATGGATTTAAGGATTTAATTTATTTATTACCGAACCATAATCATTTTTTAATATCACATATGATTCTATTATAATATTTACAACGATTCTGATAATCATATTTCATTATTTTCATAGTTTTGGGTGTTAATTTCCTATTTTATATTCATGGATTATTGTGAAATATCATGTTCCTATGTATACTATATAGTTAAATCACATAAAGAATAATAATCCCTACATTTTCTTCATAATTAGACATCAATTATAATTTTAAAACCAATAATCAATGGTTGTTTTGATAAATGAAAAATTGTAAAATTGTGGTGATGGTCAGCTATACATATACTTGTGTAATGTTTCCATTTTAGAAATATCACTATAGAATGGTGGTATGAAATATTCCAACTTTCCAAAAATGATAATTAAATCATAAATAACATATGATATCTTTTAAATATATATATATATATATATATTATTTATGTTGTTTAGTTACTAAAAGAGATTCACATCCCTTCATGAAGGCGGTATTCAACACTTACAAAAATTATGTTATAATATATATGTTAGTGAAAAATATTGAAAATGATGTATTTAATTTTTAGAATGATAAATATTTATCTAATATTTAAATAATTTCATGTATATAATTTATCATCAAAATAATTTTCATTATCATTTTTCATATAAATTGTTAGTGGAAGAAGAATCACATCCCTCCACAAAGCAGTAGTCGAATGTAAAAATACATGACATTATCGCATCCCTTAGTGAATGAAAAGAAAAAAAATTTATATAAATATAAATATATGTACATAAGATATTATCTCTATTGATTAATAATTATGTTATAAATATAATATATATACATTATATCTATCATCAATCTCAACAATGAATGGGGTAATGGAAAAACAAATGGCATCGGTTCACGGGGTGATTGTCCACACTACACACAAATGATGACTTCGATAACCCATTTTATAGTATTGGGGATATTTATACCAAATTAAATTATTATAAAAACAAAATTTTATGGTGAAGATAATGAGGTTATTATTTCGTGATGTTTAAATAATAATTGATAGAGGTGGAGAAAGACATACATTATTATCACTCATTGAAAAACGTTATATCTTATTTTTTTATCCTCTATAGGATTGAACTAAATCCTTACTAGTTTGGATTAATGCATAAAATAAGGATTATAGGAAATGGGGAGTGAATTTGTGAAGTGATTTGAGAAGGAATGGCCATATTCAGAGAGGTCTGAATAAGTTAATAAGTGGTGATATGGGGAGATCTGTAATATGTTATATGATGGATATACTTGTAATTTTTTGAAAATATTCAATCATACTCATGTTTGTATCATGTAATAGGATTCAAAAATGGTAAATTATCAAACCTAGAAAATATGAGGACAAAATATGGCCATGAAATGGTTTTTGGATTAGATGGTAGGTATTTTTGATCCTAAATTCTCTTAGACTATGCCCCATACATATCCATTTTTACTTAAACCATGATATTTAATTTTTACTTTTTTCATTATTAACATTGATCAAGAACTAAGTTTAACTTATTAAAAATTAATTATGTATATTATTAATAAAATATAATCCATATTATCAATTCCATTAACATAATTGGAAAATATTAAAGTTAATCATGCAGATGCAATGAGAAATTCTTTTTTAAAGAAAAATGATAAAAAATTTACAATGTTTTAATAACAAAATTTAACGTGTAAATTATTTGAATGATATAAATTGAATTCATTTATGAAAAATTGATTTAATTATTCTTAAAAATTATGATATATAATTTCAAATTAAAAAATATTGAAAATAATGTGATATTTTCTAGTAAAATTTGATATTTTATGCTAGTCATCAAAAAATTATAATTATAAAGAAAATACCAAAAATTCAATATAAGATAATTTTTATAAGTTGATTTCAAAAATGAATATTAATTTTTCAAATAATTTATATAAGGGTTGAAAAATAAATTATAAATTATGGATGATAAGAATAAGTAAATTGTCCTTCATAAAAAATATAGATTTTTCAAAAAAAAATCTTTTCTTTACAATTGTTATACAATTTTCTCTTATCAATATATATCCCTATTATTTATTTTAAAAAAATATAATTTTCACATTATATTTATTTCTATAAATACCCACAAATTTAATCACTAGGTTATTAAGGTAATCATTAAATAATAATATTTTAATAAGTATCATGTTTTATTAAAAAATGTTTTTGCATCTATTATGTGATATCCATGTGATTGAATTATTTAAATATATATATATATATAATAATTTCATAAGTATTTATAATTTCTTTTATGATATATGTTTCATTTCATTCATGCTATCGAAATTGATGTCCATATTTTTAATTTCAGAGGGTTTTTAATTTATAATCAATATATTTCATAAATACTATTTGTTAATAGATTTTAATTTTATTTTTAAATATAAAAAACATTATAGAAAGAAATAAAATTTATAATGTGAAATGTGTTTTTTATCCAAAATAGTACATATAAGAAAATTAAAATTAAGGACGGTCAATATATGATTAATTTTTTTTTCAAAAATTATATATAGGTTACTTTAATATAATATTGAAAACATAATGGGATATATACATGAAAAATTGACAATTTAAAAAAATCGGAAAATTTACCTATTCACTATCAAATAAATCAGTTTATAAAATTCATAAAAAAAATAACCATTAGAGAATATTGACATGATGACATAAAAATGATATTCATTTACACAATTTAATTTATCTAAAATTACTGTAATAAATTATAAATTTTTCATGGTAAAATGAGATAAAAACATTTTTGGTGAAAACATATAATTAAATATAAAAAAAATTACTAATACTTTAGTACTTATTTTTTATTCATCAGTCATTAAAATTATTTTATTAAAAATATTTATAAATAATTTTGGTAAACTGGTTATTACTATTCATACTTGGAAATTTAATGTTGTAATTATAATGGTTAACTATATCATAGTTCATATAGACTCACTGTTGCATACAAGAAAACCAATAAAATACTTCATATTTCATTTCAATTAAAATACATACAAATTATTGTGGTGTTACAATAAGAATAAATCAATCTAAAAATATATATTGTATTTTAGTTCTTATTTTAGATATCTACACATGTAAAATAGTTGACACTAATGTTGAATGGAAAGATATATATAGATTTTTATAACACCTCTAAAATATTCCTTCAAATATAAGTATTTATTAAAAGGTTATGGATTTTTATGTAAGGTGTGTTTCATTACACTGAATCAAATACTAATTATATATCATATAAATTTTTTCACTTTTTGATGGGATCCTAATTTAATATTCAAAGTGTATAATATATAATAGTTAGTTAAGAATGTATATATGTAAATTTTATTAAAAATAAAATACATATAAAACAATGTGAGAAAATAATAGTATATAATTTCCATTTTTAAAAATATAATTCTCATATTATTTTAAAATTAAATCAGAAAGTATAATTTTTTGTTAAAATCCAAAAATAAGAAATGATGTAGAAAAATAATATCAATTATAATGAAAAAAATATTCAATAGAATCAATGGTCTTATATATATCAACAAATAATCTTTTGATATCATGGTCAAATTCAATTGACCTGTAATTGAAAAAACAAATAATGACACCATTTCTAATTTCATGGTGATAATATAACAAAATAAAGAATCTAAAAATTTAGACAATATATATTTTTAATGTAATTGTACAATAAATTATATCATAGTATAATTTAGTGATATAAATGACATATATAATTTTGAAGCATGATATGAGTAAATGATTCCCTAATTCCCCGCATTTTTGTGTGGTGATCATTTCAAGATTATCTCTAAACAATTTAACAAATATATTCTAGTAAAGTAAATATTATCTTCTTGTAGGATTCAATTCCAACTAACATGTTTAATATAAATTGTAATTAAATTCAGAAAAGAAATATTTTTTGTTATTACAAGAAATATAACTATAAAATCATGTCTTGGAAATACCCATATATTTTACATTTCAATAATACAATATTTTATAAATTTATTACATTAATTTTTTTTTATATTCAATAAGGGTGTATAATAGTGAGATATCAGTTACACACACATAAGTTAAATAGGTAAAATAATAAAATTGGTCAAATGATAAATGAATATATGGAAATTATAAGGTATAAATTGGAAATAATACTTATCATTGTTATATATTTAGTTAGATATAAATATCACATCGTTCATGACTATTTGTACTATTGATTTCACATATTAATTATAAAAAATTTCCCAAAATTTATCATAATCATATTTTTGATAACCATAATATATTCATAATAAATAAATCCAAAGTCACAATGATGAACTTCTATATTAATTAAAATGAACCCCAATTGATAAAATCATATCTATGTATAACATTCTTCCCAGTTTATTGAGAAAATTTAAACATGAATCTTTAATCAATACCATGTGTGTAATTGATAGATTCCAATATTTTCTATTTTTTTATTTCATAAATTCAATAAAAATATATAGGGATGAGACAAAAAAGAAATGAAGTTATAAAACAATTCACCCATAAACCATAAATGAAACTACCCATTTTATCTGATAAAAAGGTATCAGTTTTATTGTAGGAATAAATTTAGAATAAGATATACAAACATGAATATTATTAATATTATATATCTAAGTTAATCACAAAATTACAAAAAAATAAAACATATTGTGTAATTTACTGAAATAATAAATATATAAATATATAAATATATAAATAAATGAAAATATGTAATGAGAAAAATATACTATCTCATAGTAGTTTTTTCATTATATTTTCCACCGCTAGTAAGACTCATTAGTCAACATAAATCAATAATTTGAAGTGTTTTTATCATATGAAACATGAATTTTTTTCTCCTTATGTATATAATTATATAGAAATAGTTTGTAACACTAAGAAAATAGAATAAGTAATCCACTCTTTCAATTGAAAAATTGATGAAGTAAGCATTAGTATAGGGGGAATAATAAAGGGGAAATCCCTGAAAAATATTATTATTTATCATATAGTATATTTTCATGTGTATGTAGAGGTGAAAATCACTTCACTATATGATTATTGATGTATTTTACATCTTCAAACACCACCTCTTATGTGGGTACCTTTGAAATATCCAGTGTCTATTTCAAAGTTATTTATTATATACAAAAATCATGAGGAAAATAATTTTACAATTATATTAGAAAATAATTTAAATGCAAGTCATTAAAATATTCGTGACCCCCCCCCCCATTTTCAGCAGTTTTAAAATCATATTCCAAAACCCATTGAATTTATAAATTTTTTAATTGGCATAAAATATAATCATTATTCAAAATTTAATTCATTATTATCATCATCACTCTCCACGTAAAGAATAATTATTTGACCTTTAAAAAGTAAGTATGTTATCTGAATTTGATTTGATAATATTAAAATATAATATAAAATATAATTTAATGTTAATCGAATCACATAAGTTCATAAAAATATTTTTCATATTCTTCACGTATGTGCATTGGGATGATCTATGAGTGTTGTGTATAAGGTGAATTATTAAATTTTTTTGGCACATACTACATCTATTCATCAATCATAACTATAAAGTTTAGTATTTATCCTTTTTTAATGATATTTAAGAAACTGTAATGTGAATTTAATGAGTATGTTGTCTATGGATTCAAAATATTATTGGTGAATATTTTATATGAATTCTATAATGGAATATTTGAGCACATAAAAATTATAAGTAGAGTTGTATATCCTTCCAAAATATTTTACAAAAATTACATCATTTTAAACCAAATAATGACCCTCAATAATGAATTAATAATTTTATTATCTTTTTGAGGAAAATTATAATAAAATTTCCACTTAATATGTTTTTATTAAAACACATTTTTTCACCGATAATAATTCTAATTTGATGAGATTTATCATGTGATCCCTCAAAATAGTTATCCTTTTTTAAAATGTGAGTATTATAGGAAAACTAATGTTATCTGAAATGATGAGAAATTTAATTAAATGAAGTCTAATTATATTTATAAATAAATAAAAATATGTGAATTTGAAAAAAAATTATGTGGTTTATTTCTGATTCCTCGACAGAGGGATTAAATGAACCAATTTAATGACATGTAAAGTAAGAAATCAAAAATTTATTTAGAAATAGATGTGTGATATTCGGTGGTACATATCCCACCACTTCTTGAATAATTAATGATTAACTATTAATAGGAAATTAATTCCAATATGTTTACATAATTTTTACACCCTAACTATATGGAAGAAAGGAAAACCACAAACACTGAAATAACATTAGGATTTTCAATCGCTATTGACCACATTTATTATAGTCCCAAATATAAAATTTGATTAGTGGAAAATTATTGCAGCACTGGAAATCTCAATAATAAAATTTCATGAGTTTGTAGATGATATTAGGACACTATGAATTTGTCCTATATTGATTATATTTTACAGTTAAGGAATTTTTTTAAATTCATATATTCTCGACCTCACGTTTCTTGTGTGAATTTCTCGAGTGATATAAATATTAAAAACTTATATCAAATGTTTTTTTTTGAAATATAGTGATTACATGGAAGAAAAATTGAATTACTATTCAGGTAATATTAGATGAATAAAAAATACTTATGCTCCCTTGGGATGATTTTTCATCTAATAAATGATTTGAAATATGTATGTATTGAATGGGTAACTGCCAATATCATCATTAATAATTGATTTAGACAAAAAGAAGACAATTAAAATGCGTAAATATTAAGAAAAAAATCATTAAGAAAGTAAAATTGTGATTAAAAGTGTAAAATTAATGTATTGTAATGTAAGGGTGGGGGTGAGTGCCTTCCAAGAAGAGAAACATCCACAATGGGATCTATATTTCTGATGGTCAGAGAGAGAAATGAAACATACCCTAACTTACACACCATCCCAATATCTTGACCAACCATTAGAAATAGTGATAATACTACATGCATCATTCTACCTCCAAAATATACATCATCATGTATATCATTTTTTCCACCATCCAATGTGAAGAATGTTTTTATCCTGCTTACAAAAATTGTATAAATTGACTTTTAAAAACTCTAAAAATTTAATCCATATCCTATATAAAATGAAACATTCAACCCCATAATACTGATTATGGATTTATTATATAGATTCTAACTATCCTCAACACCCGGAAAAATTGTTTTACCACAAAACGATATCCTTCTTTCTTATTAAAAATGAAAAATGTATCATAATTATTATATAATTTATATATTATATATCAAGTAAAACCATCACATTGATTAAATATTATGATAAAAATTCTATTATGAACTTAAAATAGAAAAAGTTGATTATTTCATACTATTTAAATATTCAATAACATTATAGAAATTTCAATTAAATATTTAAATAAGACATACTGTTGTGAAATTATATTAATTTAAATCATAAAAATAATGTATTAAAAAATATTGATTAAATATATTAATCACCAAAATCAGATATATTTTTGTACCATCCATTTATGTAGATGATGAAAAATCAAACCTGATGTCTACAGAAGTAGTAGTCTATAATTGCTCACACGCTGTGTATTGCTTTTTCTGTAGATGAAAATAAAACAAACATAGTAATATTTAGAATTATAAAAGAATAATAATGTCTAATATATAATTTTTTTTCATTAAATATGTTCACAAACCATCCATGAATGGACGTTATGTAAAATGAGATAATTCATCCATGGTAAAGGTAGTCTGTAGTAACTCCAGATAATAGTTTTAATTTTTCAAATGTATTATATGGTAATTGAAAATTTTTTAAAGAAAAATATACTAATTTTTTAAAAAAAATATTTATGTTTTTATATTAATTTTTTTATCATTGTATAGGATTGTTATAAAAGATAAATATAAATAGAAATGACTAATGCACGGATAATACTAATGGTGAAAATATGAGCATTCTTCTAAATGAATTATTGGAAATAAAATTATCAAGAATACTTACTATATATAATGTAAAATAATTTTATTATTTTAATGGTATTTTCATGTAATATCTTATATTGCTTTATATTTTTGGGGTTTCTTGAAATTTTTGAGAAAAGGTAGTTATACTCATGATTTGGGCCAAGCCGTGAGCTCATTCCTAGATTTTATAAAAACATTTGTTTCTTTTCCAACTATATTTTTTCATTTTCACCCATTTAACTTCCCAAATAGACTCCATTGTCCTATTAAAACCACCATATCCAATTGAAACCCTTTATAAATCATGCACATGATAGATTTGGGTGATTCATTCAGCCATTGTTCCGACCCATGAGCCGATTTCTAGATTTAAGGGGAAAAATTATTTCATTTATATCTCATTAAATTTTTAACATTTTTTATTCATTCCACCTCTCAATATATTCCAAAAACTCTAGGTGAACCCTCATGATCCATTTTACCTATTTTTTCTCATTTTAATTGCAGATTTGGGATAATTTTATCAAGGTTTCTCAAATCTTCCGAGTTTGAATAGAGATTTCGTTTAATTCCTAAATCAGTTATTTTTTACTCTATTTCCTCCAATCATAATTTACCTTGTTCTTCCATTCCTAACGAGCCTCTCAATTTAGTTCCATTTCATTCCCTCTACAAAATTGTTATTCATATAAGGGGTATTGAAGACTTCCCTAGTTACCAATGTCAGTTTGCATCTCTTTTATCATCCTTCCTCCTCCTCTAATTTTTTCATTGCAATATCTTATTCCCTAATCATGAACGACCTGGGGTTCTGTTATAACATGATTTTTATTGTGTCTTTAATTATTTTAAGGTAGGTATTCATAGATCTAGAGTTTTTTAACCCTCGTGGATGCTTTTCTAGTGTGGGTTTCCATTTTTCCATGGTCTTGAGGATGGTTTCCCATAGAATCACATTTAGTTTTTCTGTTTCTTATTTTTAACATTTCTACCAAATTATACACATGTTTTGGGTTCCTTTACAACCATTTTAAGATCAATGTTTTGTGTAATAAGTCTAGTTATGTCTTTTAGTTTAAAATTGAGTTGTTTTGTTAGAAAAGGACTCACTACTTGTTTAAATAAATGTTATTTTGGTTTTTGAATATGTATTTTGAGGTTTATGACCTTTTTTCACTACTGAAGTAAATTTTTTCAATGAAAAATTAGATTTTTTCCCCATTGGGTGCTAAATAGATGTTGTTTTTCAAAATTTTCCAGGACTAGTTTTTGGAAATATACCACGTTGGAATTTCGGTCCAAAATGTGATATAAAATAACATGTTTGAATTTATTAAAGAATGGGAGGAATTCAATGTGACATTTTGGGATCATTTAATAGATATACAAAGGGGTTCTTGTTTTATAATGTTTTTTGTAATGGTTTTTGACATGTTTTGGAATGATTTGTCGGTATGTGGCATGTTCAGATCTTTTAAGAAAAATGTTGATCATTGAAAGTGTAACCTAAGTATATTAAATGGTTTATCTAAATTTATTAATTCTACAAATTTTGTTTGTACACCTATTTATGATAGGTGAAATTTATACCGTTGATAGACAATGGTTTGGTAAAATGATTAATGGCCAGTTTGGTATTATTCATAATAAAAAGGGTTTTGCGTGTTCTCAAGGATGCACTATATGGGTCATTTTATAATCACATAACTTAAATATTAAATGGTGTTTTGGATTAAAATTATGGTTTTTTGGGGTATTGGTGGGAATTTGGCCTTAAAAAATTTATTTTTAATGGATTCTATGTGAAAATCCTTGTAGTCCCACTTGAAATGGTTTTATGAAAACTATAAATTGTTTATTAAGATATACAATGGGTTCAAAGAATGTTTAGATACTTCTTGGAATGTATATGACCATAACTAGTGATTTTATGTGAATATGGAATTTTATATTATGTGCAACATGATTGATTACAAAGAGGGAAACTTGGGTATCCATGTGGGAGGACGTGTACTAGTTTTCTAGTGATCTATAGTGTTTTTGTTCCTATTTCACATGACATGTTTTACAATGACAAAACTAACAAAATTAGGATGATGATGATTATGGGGAACCATAGGTTATAGGTGTTTTCCCCACAAGTGGATCATTCACAAGAAATTATTTTTGTTATGGTTACCTTTAAAATGACATATAAGGTACCTAGGGCCCACAACAATCTAGTTCCTGGGGGGTATTCTTATGACTTGTGATCATGGGCTATTTGGTACTCACCATCGGAATAAGGTGTGATTAGTTGGTAAATTCATCTACATGTGTGTTTTATTTAAATTTGTACATTATTTAATTCAACATTATTGAAGAATATTTTTATTTTGAAGTTGAATCTAATTGGAATTAGATACTAGAATTTTGTGGTTATAAAAACATGGAAAATTATTATTTTATATGATTATAGAATGGAACCATGTTTGGAAAACATAATTTTATATATTTTATTTCAAACAAGTAATTTTTATTTCTTTTATTTTAAATGAACTGTATCTGGGATAGAATATCAAACTATTCTACTAAGTAATAATAGTCACACATATATTATTCTTCTGTTTTTATCCCTCGTGTAGGTTTTACCTAGAGACCAATCGCCTTGGGTGACATGTGATCATTATTTTAGTGAGTAAATAGTGTGGTCACATGATGTTATTAGGTTTTTATTTTTGTTAAGATGGTTTTTTTGTTTAGTTTTACTTTTACATCCATGTATAAATAATTTTTATTTCCACTTTTATATAAATGTGTACTCGACTATCCGTTACATTGTGCTAGTTGTATAATTATTTATCTATGGGAAGAATAATTACATTTTCACTCTACTTATTCCCTTGGTTCTTGTGGACATCTCTGGAAGATCATTGATACCTCATGGGACTAGTCGTCAGATAGCGTAGGTGACCAGTTCAGGGTTGATTTAGGCTTGTTAGTGACAAAATGGTATCAGAGAATGTTGTCTCTTAGAGGACTTTATTTTTTAGAGAACCCTTCTTATTTGGGGGATGTCAAGGTAGGTGTGGTAGTATTTTTGGTACTTTAGAGTTAAATTGATGATGTGTGTCACAAACTCTTGCTCATTTTGATCCTCAGGTTTCCATGAGATGTACAGTTCTAATAGTTACCTTATTTCGTGTTGGTTGTTTGGTGTTGGGATATGAAAAGGGGAGTTGGTCTAATGGTTTCCGTGATCTTTTAGGGCCTGGTATTCCATTTGGATTTTTGGTATGCTTATGGTGAGGTTCACTATGTTGGTGGTGTGATTGGAATGTAGCTTCCATCTATATGGTCATGTCAGCCATAGATAGTTGTTCATTTCTTGGGTCTAGTGGACCTTTCATGAAATAAAAAATTATTATTAATGTCCTCATTTAGGAATTGTGGAAACTTAATTTCAATTATATTTATAAAAACTATTTTATGAGGATGAATTTTGTCAAATAAATCTTGGGAATTAGGAGAAAATTATTTAAGGGTATTAGATTTTCCCTAATCTTAAATCGTGGTTTGTTGAATTTGTTTTTTGATATCATGGATCATTTTAAGGTGATTTTGAATAATTTTACAAAATGGGGTGTTTTGGGCTGCTATAATGTTTTTGATTCCAATGAATTAATTTTGGTAATTGGTTTTGAGAATTTGGTGTTTTCTTATAAATGGTATAGGGATCTGTGACCATAAAATTATGAAAAGAGGCCTTTCTGAATTTTTGAAAATGGGAAGGGGTAGTTCAGAGTACCTTTGTTGTAATGAAATTTTTAAAAAATGAAAATGGGTAGGATTTTAAGAAAATGGTTCATGATTTATCTTGATTAGTTTGGTGAAATCTAAAAAGGTTATTTTACTTGATGGTTAATGTTCCTTTGGAAGGTACACGATTTTTGGAATGATGTTGTTTTTTAGATTTTTATACTGTCATGGGTTATCACATGCATGGTTTTATGGATATCTGGATGGATGGATTATATGGAATGGTGCATGAGTGCCGGGGGTGGCATTTAAATGTGCATGTGAGTGAGACATTATGAAACACCATTGGTGAATGCGTAAATCCACCATGATATATTTTTTTAAATGTTTTGAGCTATAAAAATTATTGCATTTGATTATAAACTGATGGTTATGGGGATGGTTTCTTCTATGTAATAGAAATGTTTTTTATTTGATATATTTCCTTGTGATAATAAAGTCAGAATCTTGTTGTGTCTTGAGAAGGGATCTTGTAGATGGGACAGTGTTGGAGTAAGTTTCAATGGGTTTTTAACGATATGTTGGATGTTGTGATATGGCCAATATGCTTCTCTGTTTTCATGTTTTTTGTAGAGCAGCCAAAGGATTGGTTTTAATGTTTAAATCCAACAAGTTGAGTTATTACTCAGCATGCTTGTTGGAATGTTGAGCTATTCAAGCTTGAATTAAACTGCCTCACAATTATGGTTACTCTCTCAGTGACTGAAATTGTGCTCGGTGGTGTTGATATGTTTCATCTTTTTCTTTTCTCATTTGGATCCTCGTTCAATGTGAGGTATAATGGTTTTGTGTATCATTATGTTTTTATGTGATTCTATTTTATTTTTACTAGTTATATTTTTTTGGTGTTGTGATCATTATCTCCCGACTATGATGCATCAAAAGCTTCAAACATCACGGCTCCATCAATAGGCCTTAGAGTGAATAATTTCACGGAGTTAGAAAATTTCCACTGGTGTGCTGAGCATTAATAAGATCCCGACTCCACCATTGTGGTAATGTAGTTTATATGTCTTTATTTTGGTTCTTCATCACTATGAATATTATATATTTGCAAAGATTATGGAGTCCATACCAATCACATAGTGTCTATGGTTATGAATTCCTAAATCTAGGTTTCTGATCAATGTCATTATATGGTCTACCAATATGAATTGGGTACGATCCTAATTTTACCTTTTTGTAGGTGGATTGTGTTGGATAGTTACTTTATATATTTTTATGTTTCGTTGGTTTAATTATTGGGTCCCTTTTCCTCCACTTTCTCACTAGTGGGGGTCTGGATTAGTGTAGAGAGGGTTTCCCTAGTTTGTATCTCCTCCATTCAAGAGAGGATAGCATAAATGCTCTTGTTGTGTTACTCTTATCTTGGGTTGGAAGGTTCCCATGGGGGAGATTTTGTGGGAATGTGTGGGAGTGTCCCATTCATAGTGCATGTTGAATTCTCATTTTCTCATTGCTAATTAGTTCGTAATGGTTGGGAGACCCACCGTTGGTCTCGTAGATCCTTCAGGTAAGGATTTTTCATATTTTATTTTTTTCTAATGGTGGAGTGTCTATTTCATCCTCCCCCAATCAGTGGCTTATGTGAGTGCTCATTGTTTTGGGTGATTGTTGGTTTTATTGGGAGAGGAACAAATAATCTGGTTCTTGGATTGATTGTGGATGTATTGGCATGATATTTTCATTAATTAAATGGAATTGGTTGTGAGTCGGTATTTTATTTGGGTTAGAGGCTGATGTTTCGTTAATGATGAATTAAATATCCTTGAATTGAGAGGATAGATCAAGTAGATCAGGAATCTGTATGCGTTGATCCCTTATTTCGAATGTGTTGTGGATTTCTGGGTGTGGTATGCTTTAATGGTGAGGATAATTATCACATCCATAAAATCTTTTAATGTTATTTTTGATGTTATTTATATTATCATTTTTCTTATGGTGGTTTCCTAAAAAAATTTGGAGAAAAGGGTGGTTTCGTCAGGATTTGGGCCAAACTATGATCCCATTTTCTGATTCAATTACAATAGTTGTTTCTTTTATAACTCTTTCGTTTTTATCATTTTCACCCATTCCACTTCCCAAATTGTGTATCCTGACTTATAGAAACCACCATATCTATTTCGACGCTATTGTACTAACAATCATGGTAGATTTGGGTGATATATTTAGGCACTGGTACAACCTGTGATACCATTTCCATATTTAAGGAAATAATTTACTTCATTTATATCTCATTAATTTTTTGACATTTTTCAGTTATTTTACCTCTTACTAGATAAAAAAAAATTCTTTGTGCACCACCATTTTTCTAGTTTCCCTCTATGTTTCTCACCTTCATTATGGATTAGGGAGAATTTTCTCAAGGTTTCTCAACTCATCCAGAATTTAAAATGGAATTTTTTTTAATAATTCATTTATATTTTACTCCTTTTCCACCAAATATTTATTACATGGTTTTTCTAAAACTAAAAGGCCTCTCTATTGTCTTACGAGACATTCCTTCTCCCCTATGGGTGTGGATCTATGGGATGATGAAGAGTTCTCTAGTTATCAAGGTGAGTTTCCTTCTCCTTTATCCCTCTTCCTCCTCCTTAATCGGTTATTTATATGCTTTCTCTTCCTAGCTGGTCATGAATAAAATTGGGTTCTATTATTGAATGGTTTTTATGGGGTTTTCATTAATTTAGGGATGATCTTCATTAATCTACGGGTTTTAAATTCTTGTGGAATTTTTTCGGGTGTCTGTTTCCATTACACCTTGGTTTGGAGGAAACTTCCCCCAAACACTTTCTTTTGTTATTTAATATAAATATTTTTCATATTTATCATAGTTCTATACATTTTTTTGGTACCACCTGGGATGATCTATTTTGTGTAAAACTGGTTATTTATGCCTTGTTTTGAGTAAAATGGAGTTATTTCGTTATAAAAAATCAAACCACATGTTTATATAAATGTTACCCTAGTTTTCACATATGTACTGCGATGTTAATGAAATTTTTTTCCTACAATAATAAATTTTTTCTATGAAAAATTGGGTTTTTACCCCATTCAGTGTTGAATAGAGGTTTTTTTTGCTAAAAGTTCACGCATGGTTTTCAGAAAAGTGCCCAGTTAGATTGTGTGTGCTAAATGTGATATAAAATGACTTATTTAAATTTATTAAAATATATACAACAATGATATTTATATTTTGGGTCATTTTATTGATTATAAAATGGGTTTTGGTTTTATATAAAGAGGGTAATGGTTTTTGACTTGTTTTGGAAAGAGTTAGTGGTATGTTGCTCATTCACCATTTTTCTGAAAATGGATAAAATTTTAATGCGTAACTTAAGTGTTTTAAAGGGATTATGTAAATGTTTTTATTCTAGTAGTGGTGTGTGTAAAAATGTTTATTAATGGTGAAATGTCTACCATTGATACATGTTGGTTTGGTTAAATTCTTAATGTCCAATTTGGAATTTATCTTAATAAAAATGGTTTTCATGTGTGTTCATTGTTGTACCATGTGGGGTCATTTTAGGATTCATTAAATTGATTTATTAAATTTTTTTCGGATGTAAAATTTGGTATGTTGTGGTTTTGGTGGGCATTTGACCTTAATAGTGCACTTTCTAATGGATTTTATGTTTAAATTATTATTATCGCTCTTGAAATGGTTTTATGAAGAGTATAAATGGTTTATTGAGTTATAAAAAAGTTAAAAATTATGTTTAGATGCTTTTTCGAGTGTGTATAACGATAAGTTGTTTTTTATTTTTTGAAAATGGAATTTGATAACATGCAAATCTTTTTTGAGAACGAAGAGGAAAATAGGGGTATCAAGGTGGGTGGATGTGTACTAGTATACTAGTGATCCAGAGGGGTTTTGTCCCTGTTTCAAGTAAAATTTTTGACGATGACAACACTAAAAAAACTAAGATGATAATAATATGGGCCACTAGGATATGAGTGATTTTCCCTACTAGTGGCTCTGCACGAGACCAAATATTTGTTATGGTGAATTTTACTCTATGATATGAGGTACCTTGGGCCCACTACAAACTAGTGCCTAGGTGAGTTCCCATGACTTGTGATAACTAGATATCTTGTACTCACTGCCGGCATATAGTGTGTTTAGTTGTTAATTTTAGTAGAGTGAGTGTTTTATTTAAAAGTGTACATTATTTAAAGCATCCCTCTTGATTTTTTTTCATTTTGATGTTTCATCACTTTGAATTTTGTTACTCGCATTTCTTGGTTATAAAAACATGCAAGAAATTTATTTTATAATAATTATATCATGTAATCATGTTTTGAAAACATTATTTTATATATTGTATTTGAAACATTTAATTTTTTATTCTTTTGTTAATGGATGTTCGTTGGTGATAGAATATCAAGATGGCGTACCGATTTTTAATACTCATTCCTATAGTTTTGTTCTATTTTTTAACTTTTGAAGGTTTCTTCTTGAACATGATTTCCTTGGGAGACATGTGATTATTTAATTGCAGAGTTACTAGTGGGGTCACCTGGAGTTAGTTGGTTGTCATGTATGGTTGGTTGAGTTGTTTGGTTCTTTTTAACTTTCACTACCATGTGAAAATAGTGTCCAACACAAAATTTATATAAATTTGTTATGTTTTGCCTATTTCATTCCAATAGTTTTTTAATTGTTTATATGTGATAAAAATCATTCCATTCTCACTCTACTGTTTCACTCAGAGATTGTTTCCATCTTAGGAAGATCAGGGGAACATCTTAGAAATTCTCATGGGTTGGCCTAGGTAACCGTTTCGGGGTCAACTCTGACGGGTTCGTGACATCTAAGGGATCTAAAACGATAAGAAAATATTATTACAGGTATAAATAGAAGGGATTAAAAAATAAAATCAAGGATACATGTTTCTTGATGTGGGTACATTTAGGATTATTTTAAAGGATAATAAGGGCCTTTCGTTGGAATATAATTATTTTTTAGGGGAAATGACTGAATGAGATGGGATTTTGGTGTGTTATATGATATATAGTTGAAGATATATGTATGTATGACGTTATTTACTTAAAAAAAATTATAAGGTTTATGTTTCTCAAAAATTTAATAAAAACTCAGACCACATTATCTTACCTCTTTTAACCCTTATTAATCTCAAATATATCATTATAATGGATTTTTCGTACAAATTAAAATGATCCCTATTACCATTTTTAACATTATAAATCCATATTGGCACTATTTTTAACTTTATATAGTTTCTAAAAATTTGAAATCTATATTTTAAATTACAAAAAATGATAATGGAAAAAACATTTTTCTAGAAAAAAGCATTTTTATAATGTGATTTTTTTAATTCCAAAAAAGTTACTAATTAAATATCTGGTAATATATTAACATTTATTTTTAAGAATCATATTATTTTCATTGTTTAAAATAGATTAAAATATTTTTTTAGATAAAAACTATTGGACGTTTAAAAAAATTAGTCTGAAAAAAAATTAAATATACCAATATAATTAATAGTTGCATCTATAGTTGACTGTTATTTTAAAAATTTATATTAACATAAAATTTTTCAGGAAATGATAATGTAAATTATGACACCCATTTTATAAATACAAATTTCATGTACTGATAAAAAAAATTAATAATACATCGTCACACATAATGTTTTTTTTCATAAAAATATATATATGAATAATAAATTAATTTATTGATTTTACATGATAATTATAAATATTTATAAGAATAATAATTTATTTAAATATATAAAAATTACTATATGGTTTACATTATTCAATAGAGATCATATTTTTTAAAATACAACATATGTTCAAAAACTATATTTCATTGTAAAAAATTATTCTTTTCATAAAATCTCTTTTTCATTATTATGTAATATTTATTAGTTCTGTATGGGAATGATTTAAATTTGATCAGTATATTGGTAATAAATTATTTAAATTAATTTATAAATACAAAAAATAATTCTTTTCAGAGTTAGTAATAAAAATAATAATTTACAACATATAAAAAATACAGATATATATATATATATAATATAATGTTTGAATTAAATATTATCTTTTCTTCATTTTTCAATGATTTAATTTATCAGTATTTATTGATATTTTGAATATTTTTTACCAATAAAATTTATCATGGTTTTTTATTTTTCTAGTCCTAGTAAAATAGGATATACAAAATAATATTTAATTAATGGAAAATTTATAATACAATCTTATGGAGGTACATTGTATACCATTTTTTTTGTATTTACTAAATTATCTTATGTGAATTTATTGTGTTTAGTAGTATATAACATTTCAAATATGTTTAATGTGCCTTAAAACATTTGAGGAACCTGACTTAAATATGGTAAATTGTTAAAACACGAATTAGGGTGTCTTAAGATGAAAAATGTGGAATCCAATCATATTGGTTTTATTATTATATTGAAATTGAATATGTTTTTTCACACATAATGTTAATATTGAATACATCAATATTTAATGGTATAACAATTTAATGCTTCTAAATGGGGTTTATGATGAATGTATACAATTTTATAGAAATACCTCATAATATTTCAATAGAAATAATTGATATATTTTGATGATGTAGAGTAATATCTAAAATTGATAATGGAAATCTACAAATTTATGCATCTATTAAGAAGTAATTAAATGGATATATAAAAGAAGATATTTTTTAGAATATGATTCAGTAAATTCACTTTCAAATTGTTTTCGACGCTTTCGTCGGGGTGCGCGTGTCCATCTGCTTGAGTGTGACAGGAGTGGATTATGTTGCCCCGCATTCCCACTTTCCAAAGGCAGGCGGCATTCGCTACTTATTCAAGGATGTCTACTCCTTGATCGAAATGGGATGATGGGATGTCAATTATTCCTTCCATGGATTCCTCCTCGGAACTCATCACCTAGTCCGGGTCTCCCTTATATATTTAATATGTTGTTCATGAAACTATTTCCAACGCCTTATTTTCATGGATACCAGTTAATTATGTTGCTTCTGTTAGGAGATTCCATGGGGTATGGTCAGGGCAGAAACCATCAGTTGGGGGAGTAGTCGCGTTGAGGCGTCACATATGTTTCTGGATGCTGGGGAATTGTCGTTTCTATCTTTTGTCCCTTATTTTAGGGCTTCTCAAGGGCGCAGGAGCCCGATGTATCCTGCATTGAGCACATGTAATCATTTTCCATAGGTATGTATCTGAGGTTTTCCTCAGCTTCCCATGTTCAACACAGGGTATGCTGCAATTTTAACGTCCAACAGAGATGGATCAGGCTGATCAGAATACTAGCAAGAGTGGATCAGATTGAAGAACCCCCTTTAGGGAACACCGATATTGGGTCCAGAACGTGGGCGACTTCCAGAGTACTGTGGAGGGGAATGAGGGGGCATGATCTCACCGGGATGTGGCGGCCTGTGTAAGAATCAGGATGGAGGATGGTTTTTCTCTTGATCCTTGAGGAGACTTCCTACGTACCATGCCTTAGCATGGATTGAAGTCTCCACAGTTCGAGAATGGATATGTGGGGCTTACACTATAGGCTACTCGGGTGTTGGTGAGCCGATGTGAATGAGATCAGAACGAACAGGTTGTGGTCTTGAACCTCATGAGGCTTCCTACGTACCATGCCTTAGCATGGATCAAAGGACCCATAGTTATGTTATGGATGCTGGTGAACTTAAGTGAATGAGGACCTGGTTCCAATGGGTGATGGGCTTGGACCTCGTGGAGGATTCTTACAAACCATGCCTTGAAACAGATCAAAGTCCATGTAGTTTGGGATAGGATCCTAGCACAGTGACATAGAGGTGGTCGAGACCAATGGTTGATGGGCTTGAACCTCAGGGAGGCTTCATACGTACCATGCCTTGACAGGGATCAAATACCACGTTGTTTAGATGGGTGCATGTCGGCGAACCAACATGAAGAAGGACATTGGTCCAAGTGTGTTGTAACACCCCAAGATTTTAAGAAAAATATTCCTTTTAATTTCATTAATGTCTTGTGGTCTACGCTACACCAAAAGTAGCTTGCACAACACACATCCCTGACTTGGCTTGAATTACACGCAAGCGCGACCTTCCACAATAGCGTGTGTTGTACGCAATACCGAGTTTCGCTAAACAACAATATGCTATTAAAATATTATTAAAACTAGCCGTTATGAATAGTAATAACCACTTTTTGAAATTTTTTAAATTTTGTTTTTCAAAATGGACTTCATTTTTGGATTCGGAATATCGAAATTAGCTTAGGGTAAAAGTTTGGTACTTTTCGGACAACTTTCATATTCTGATGAATAGTGAAAATTACTAAATTTTAATTAAAAACAACATTTTTAATCGAAATAATTAATAGTGATAAATCATTAATTTTAGTGGTTTTAAAGTATATTTTGAATATATTTTTACAATTTAATACAATGTTGGTCATTGGATGTAATTTCACATTTAAACCAGACATAAACAAGTGTCAATCTTTTGATAGTTATTATTTCTTAAGAACACGCTATTTGTGTTGACGATGTGAATTAATTTTTAAATTAATTAATGCAACTGATATGTTTTTAATTTGGTAAAATACACATCATTATTGAGTTCATAATATCAAATATAACTTATGCCTAATTTTTGGTATTTTTCTGGAAACTTTCATGTTTTGATGAATAGTGAAACCACTAAGTGGTAGTTAAAAAAAATTAATTTTTCATAAATATTATTTTTACCACTTCTATGAGTGGAATTTTAAAAATCCAAGAGACACGGTTGATGTCAGTAAGTAAAATGTGGTTCAATGAGATGAAAATATTTTTTGGTGAATAACAACTTTTTACTTTTTTTTTATCACGGTTAAAAGTAAATAGGGCAATTAAGGGTAAAAATGATATTATTATTACCCTAACACATGTCCTAATTCTATTGGATAATAGTAATTCGACCAAAAACAACCTTATGAATAAAATATGACCATTTAGGCCCACTTGGATTAGATTTGGACATTTATTATTATTTAATTCAAAGAAGAGTTAAAAGAGTTAAAATCAAAGTGTATTTACTAAAACATTTTTAATATAGGGTTATACATACGATAAATTAGATTGTAAATGTTCATTAGAAAGCTAATAATATTTCCTACATAATGATAGTTAATTTATAATTTTTAGACATTAAATAAATTAATTTATTTATGACACAATGATGATGCAGTAATTACCATAATAGTGAAAAATTAGAATAATTGATATTATAAATACCCCAATAAATATAATTTCAGACTTTTTATGAATTAAAATAATTTTATAGGTTAATATGGAATGTTAGTATTTATTTAATTAACTTTGGTCGAAGTAATCATTCTGTTATGAGTTTCACAAAAATCAACTATTGAATAGTGTCAAAATTGACATAAAATAATTTTTAAAACAAATATTATATTATTGATTGTTATTTTATTCCTAGAAATCTAAGGTTCGGCCAAGATACTTATATCATGATAGTTGTATCATTAATGGACCACTTGGGGGTCTCTTGTATGTATATTATAAGTTTATTAACTATATAATATAAAAATACAAAGTGACATGGTAAATGTCAATCTAATTAACTAAGAGTTAAAACTAAAAGATAAGGTTAGTATAATGACCTAAACTTGTCTAAATTCTATTGGATGAGAGTATTTCGACCCATCCCCACCTTAGATTCTAAATAAATTAATTTGGAGCTATTTAAAACCGAATTTGGCTTTATAATAAAATAATAGTTTTAGTTATTCCAAAGGTGCCGCTCTCCTCCCTTATAAAAGGGCACCTCCTCCCCCTATTCCTCACACCACTTTGAGACTTACTTCTCGGCCAACCCCTACCCATTTCACTTCCCCACTTCCCTAGAAACATCCTAGAGTTCATGGTATTCTTAAAAAACCAATTTTAGTGCCCTAAGAAGAGGACTCAAAGAGCCGCTTCAAAGAAGAGGTAATGTCCGTTACCGATTCTTTCAACTTTATTTCTTCTTCCACTTCTTCTTATTAGGTTGTTTCATTATGAAGTAATAACATCAGTATCACTCATATACTGATATGTTATTATAAGTATGAAACAACCATATTTAACCATCTATCCATCCTATGGAAAATGAAATCACCGCGCGTACGTACGTACGGAATATCGTCTCCACGCCGCGGTGTAATCTATTTTCCACCACCACCTTACTTGGATGGGTATAATGGTGTAAATAATAACTATATATGATTATTTTAAAGTAATATTGATTCTGAAATAGTATACATACACTTAAATACAGTCCCACGATCATGAGAACGATATCATCGCTCGTGCGTACGTACGGACTATCGTCTCCACGACGCGATGAGATTCATTCTCCACGTTAACCATTCATGAATGATTATAAAGTATATATAATAAGTAATCATGAAATATATGACATAATGATGATACTGGATTTATTTTTATATATATGTATGTCATCTACTTAATTCCATTCAACTCAATAAGGAAACGAAAACAGTGTTCATGCGTACGTACGACCTACCGTCTCCATGAACGGTGTATTTCTTTCCATTTACTGATTTATTATATATATGTATATTCTGAATATATATTATATATCAATCATGTTTTATATTCTATAATTAATTAATCATGATCTAAGTAATCATATGAATAATTACAAGTCAAAACACGGACGACAAATGAAACAATTTTACCCAAAACACTCTTTAACATGGAATTTACAAAAGAAGAGGTAAAATAAAGTCCTAAGTGAACCATATCTGATATCATAACAATGAGTATGATTCTGGAATAAGTAAATGACATTATTTAAATCATTATACAGGAGGTTTGGACACTTATGAAGCAAATCAGACCTAAGGTAAGGGATAATTTTGCAAATCTCATTTTTATCAGAGATTGCATATTCGTAAGTATTTACTGGGTTTATTTCTATCATCCATGTCCATGATTTATAAAAGTGTTTTCATGTATGTTTAAAGTCCTTTTTACCCATTTTTTACTTTTACTACATGGTATGTAAGGAATCATTCTTTTGTTTACGTTACGAGGTACTTTTTGACTTTTCCGGCAAAAGTACGAAAAGAATGTTTTTTTAACTTATATGGAACGAACAGATTTTTACGGTTTTATAAAGCCTTATTTTCATGAAGCCTACTCCAAAAGATTTCATGACTATTTTCAACAAAATCTCTTTCTATTAAAATTGCATGACGTTTTGTGAAAATAAATTGATTTTGAAGAAGAAAGGATATTCTCCTCAAAAATTCATTTCAAGTGTTTTATCAAAACCATTTTCCATCTAAGATGAAATTATTTAATATGTTTATGTTTCAAGTGTAATGTCTCTATGATTTACATGGTTTCACTTTTCTTATTATGAAATGATATCCATTTCTTTAATATGGATTATGTGATGATGGGATGATGTTTATGAAACCCATTTTATTCGTTGGGTTATTATGAATGATGTATCTTTATTTTGTGGCACAAGTAAGAATAATTTCATTATGAGATGGGTGGGACCTATATCTCCCTCCAATGCATTGGGTAAAGATTTATATCTCATGAGATAGACATGGCTGGAACGACAGGTTAAACCGGTTCAATAAAACAGGACTGAAACGAGGAGTGAACTCGATTCACAAAGGGACTTTGTCCACTAAGATGGTCTTGGCAGCAATGCCTTGGCTACTATGGAAATCATTACATGTGCTTTATGGATTCCACAATTACAAGTTTTATTCCCATGCTATTTTATCATGATTTATGTTCCATTATGGTCTATTCCTTATGTACTTCCATGTTTTATGTCGTTGCTCAAGATTTTTAATGTTCATGTTTTTTTAAGTTCAAATGTATATGGTATGTTTTATTTTATCCATGCTTACCCTTACTGAGCATTTGAGCTCACCCTTTTTATGTTTTCTTTTCCCAGGATATAAAGAAAGGTTTTAGGTAAGAAAAAAAGGGGAAGATCTTTATGGGAGATGTTGAAGATCTTTCACCACGATTAGAGGATTACATTCCAAGTTTCCAAAGACACTAAACTACTACGGTCCTTGTGTGTCTGTTTTTGTTATGTATTAAGTATTCCGAAAAAGTAATGCAATGTCCATGTACGTCAAGCGTCAGGTATCTACATGTGTGGTGGGCTTGAACCTCATGGAGGCTTCCTAAATACCATGCCATGACATGGATCAAAGTCTACGTAGTTCAGGTTGAAAAGGGCTGTTAAACCGGAAAGAAGGGGTGTCAGAACAATTGGATGGTGGGATCACAACAGCTTACCACGGGATTGGGATACAGTTTAATGTCATGTGGGACGTGGGCGTGTCGGAGAAACGATGTGAAGAAGGACCTTGGTCCATGTGGATGGTGGGATTGAACCCTAGGGAGGCTTCCTATATTCCATGCCTTAGCACGGATCAAAGACCACATAGTTCAGAATGGATTCCAGTGAACTGACGTGAAGGAGGAGTTTGGTCCAATGTGTGTTGGGCTTAAACCCCAGGGAGGCTTCCTCCGTAGCATGCCTTAACACAGATCAAAGTCCACGTAGTTCAGGTGGGTCACAACGTCTTACTACTGGATTGGAATGCAGTTTAACATCATGCGGGACATGGAGTTTGGGGATTACACTCTGAGGTTCCCCAATGTGTGTCATAGTCGAGGCTCACTCTAAGCTCATGGGAGTCATGCTTAGTGTGAGAAACATGAAGTTGCAGGGACCTGATGATCACGTCATGAAGTGTGCGTCCGTGGGAAGCGAAGAGGGGCATATGTGTTCGGCCGCCCATGGTGCTAGGACATACTCCATAATGGAGGCCTGAGGGTGACAAAGCATAGAGGGAGAGGGATTTGGCACCTAGGAAGAGATGAGGGTGTCAGTTCCTTATCACATCCTCCGTTGGCCATGGGAACCAAAGGTGAAAAGAGGGAGCAAGGGGCTCTACCTCTTGCAAGAATAGCTTGGCGCCTATTACAAGGTGGCTTCCCTTTCTTGCGGAAAAACACCACTCCCAGAAGTAGGATATCATCCCCTGTGGGGACCAAGGGTCATGGAGAATGTCCAAGGTGGGGGAACCCCATGTGAGAGGCATGTGGCGATGTTGCAGTTTAACGTCATGTGTTGAGGACGAGGGTTATTGGCAGTTTAATGTCCTTTAGCTCGGATTAGGTGGCTTTACTCCACACCCCCAGGATATACGTAACTTTTACTGTTTGCTCCTTGTGGGAGGGAAGGTACCGACAATACTGTATTAAAGTGGGGTCGCAGAGCGAACCATTGAGTGGTCCACTTTAGCATGGCTATGCAAAGAAGCAATATCCATTAGCGTGCCTATGTAAAGAAGCGTTAGGAAATGTAACGCTACAGTCGGTATCGTCTGGGGGATTTTGAGGTCACATCGTGAAAACCTGGAGGGTCACATGAGAAAAAGAATTTCCAAGAAGGGGAGTCCATAGGTAGGGGCCTTGTGGAGCTTGGTTGCTCTACGCGGTGAAGGGCACTGGCGAAGGGATGTGATTCATGATGTGGATTTCCTTAGCCTTAGCATGGGGCAGAGGTGCACATGGGAGGTTCTCCATGAAGTGGAAGGTCATTGGTAGAGGAGAGCCTCATGGAGAAAAGGTGCCTTGCGAAACAAAGTGTCATGAAGCGAGGTGCTTCGCAAAGTACAATGATCCTGCCATAGAAAACAGATCATGTGTACATGAAGGGTGTTTCGCAAAGAATAAATTCTCCACGACAACCCAGGTCCCCTTGGGAATCCCCTTCCTTCACTAAATCCCTTAGGATTCATGAAAGGCATCCCTCTCAGAAGAGGGGATCAAAACGAGACAAGGCAAAGTCATCTCATGAAGCAAAAATACTTCGTGTAGCTCATGATTCATAGAGTAAAGGGTGCTTCACAATTTGAAAGCTAAGAAGCCGAAAGGTTGGATTGTCTGTCTTGTGGGTTCATGGGTAGCTCGGTTTTTATAGGAAATAGGTGTTGCGAAGTATAGCTTACTCAGAACGAAGAGGGATTGGGTTTCTTTGTGGCGGGTCGCGAACATCTGGGGAGTTTGTGGAGGGTACTGCCTGCTTTGCTTCACGGCAGGCTCGCGAACATCAGGGGAGTTCACAGAGGGTACCACCTCCTTCTCTTCATGAAGACGTTGCAAACGTCAGGGGCGTTCGATGAGGGTACCACCTCCATTGCATCGAAGCGGGCTCACAAACGTCAGGGGAATTCGTGGAGGGTAACGCCTCCTTTGTTTCGTGGTGGCTGCATTGCTTGGGGGACTCTGTGAAGTGGCTTCTCGAAGCCGGTCGTGGGGCCTCTTTCACTTTTTTCTTTTCTTCCAACATTTTGGCACCAAAAAATTCCATCCCTCAGACTTGGAGCTATGGAGTGATCAAGTGTCGATGTCTGAGGGAAATCTCCAAAGTCATCAGTCGTTCGCGGTGCTCACTCACAAAGAAGGTGTGCGAGACGGACATGGGACGCACGGTCCAGGCTCACTACGAAGCTCCACGTAGACTGGAAACACTGAGAAGCTCCGAAGGCCACCTTCTATAAATAAGGGGTCATCCATCTCTTTTTTCCTTTCCATTATTTACAATGTTTTCCTTTTTCCCTCTTGATTCGCGAAGCTCCGCGTACTCCGTGCCTCATCTCCATGAATCGGGCTTCACGGCGAACCGTGAGTCTCTGATTCCGTGACAGCGCCACACGAACGTGCTCTTGCCGGCCGAGGATAGGCTCCGCGATTTGGCTTCTCTAATGAGCTCCATGAACAAGCATAATGACCCGACCTCAAATTTTTTCGAGTTCTAAAATTCAAAGGCCCTTCAAGAAGCTGCGCTGGGGGTGCTCACAGACTCAACCCAGAGGGATGGGATAAAAAATTGTTTGGGCCTAGGAGTGTTGGTCCCTAGCCACTCAGACCATAATTCATTAATGGAACTGCTATCAGATATCCAAAATAACTATCCGTTGTGTAAGAGGCTACCCTTGTATGGCTTCGGGCTGAGGTATGGCGTCTTCATTCTTGAGGCGAGTAGGGAAGAACCATATTACTTGTTCAGGGGCACGCCATTCCAGCACCAATGGTTTAGGGCGGCTGATGGTCATGCATGGGAAGACTTCACACCTGTCACCACTGATTGCCTATAAAATCATCAGAACAATGTTGATGGGAATCCATTGCAACTGGATACATCCCCTCCCATGTACCGCACCATAATAAAGGGAGCCTTGAGGGTTTCGAAGAATGGATGGTCTGATGAGTGGGACCTACGCCAGGGCAGCAACTTCACAAATGATTGGGCATGTGCCTACTAGATAGGCACCTCATGCGAGGAGTTTGGAGCTCAGATGAGGAGAGTGGGTTCGTATGAGGCGGCATGGGCCTTCCAATTCCACATTTATCAACTGAAATAGCTGATGCTAGAGCTGTTGAGCAGATGGTTTTCTAGGACCAACACTTTTCACCTGCACCACGGGGAGGTTGGCATCAGTCTATGGGATGTCCATCAAATTTCTAGGGTCCCGATCGTGGGGGATATGTATGATGAGTTCCTCCCTGTCATGAGTGAAAGGGAGGATCTAGAGAAAATATCGTGATTGTCATTGGAACTGATAGGGCTGGTACCCGGAGAAGATAAAGAAGCGGTTAGGGATATCCACTTCAAGAAGTGGTTCAAGCAGTTCGTGAACTTCCTGAAGGATCGAGATTTTTCCATGAGTCCTAGAACTTGCCTGAAGGGGGCTCAATGGGGAAAGGATAATTCGTATTGGTGGCTTTTGGAGGATAGCCAATTCAAGACCTAGGGTTTTAGTGTCAATACCAAACACTATCCGATAGTCAGATTGGCGGTGTTTCTCGCGGCCCTTATCTATGGTTGGATCCAACCAGTGAGTGATACCAACATGGGGGGGGGGTGTCCCATCTAATTTATCATGGAATCTATGCTGGCCATAGGAGGGTGGGTCAATCTGGGTATTTTGATGCTCGTTAGATTGTACAAGATGCTACAGAATGTTAGCGAGGGAAAGAGGCCTCTAAGGATATGCAGGCCCTTCCATTTTCTGTATGGGTGGATCGCGGCGCACATCAAGGGGGTTTACGAATATCCGAACACCATCTCAGCTCTGAGGTCAAACTTCTGCTCATCCATTCTGAATGCTTTCGAGAACATTCCAGCCAAATTAACCGTACCGTTGGTAGTAAACCGAGTGTGGAAGGCAGACAAGTTTAATTTGCACCCATTTCCATTGCTGATGGGGGTACTCACTGACGACGATTAGGGGACGGAAGAGCATGGGGCCTATCTCATGGCCTTCTGAGGTGGAGGCTTGGTGGAAAGGGTGGACCGCAAGCATCTCTGTGAGCTGTACACCCCACACAAGTTTTCCAGGAAATTCTGGTGCCTGTAGCGGCTAACCCCGCAGGTCTACTGGGAGGTGTTCCACGAGGAGAACCCATGTGTGATGAGGAAATTGTGGCTCATTTTTACATGGGAAGATGGGAAAATGCGAAATGTGTTTCCTTCGCCGACTGCCACCTTTGGACTGGAGAAAGAGTATGCCATAGGCTGGGAGGCAGCTTATCCGGGGGAAATGCTAAGGCAACCAACTATTCGAGATAGTGATGGTGGGCCTCCCCTATCTCAAGGTCGGGGTTGGAAGGCGACAAGGGCCTCTCACGATTGCGGGGATGCCATGGCGGCGCAGCCTGCACCAGCTGAGGGTGAGGCAACGATGGTAGATCCAACTGGGGCAGTGGACCTGGTGGTCCTAGGAGAGCAGAGCCATCTAGAGGGGTGACCACTGAGGGGATTTCGTAGGATATCCACTCAGGCCCAGGGGAAGCGTCTACGCCATATCGACATGCCATAGAATGCTATTTTCCTGATGGACTGAGACATTTGGGAAGTCAACTAGCAATTCCTTGGCCCGCCTGAGATGTAGAAACACCTAAACTGCCTCAGGATGGATTTACCGGCTATAGGCCCTGTCCGGGCCGATTGTGCAGTGTCCCCAGCGGAGGCGGAGCAATATATGGATGAGCTAGAGGAATTTGTACATTCCAATGGTTCCCCCCATCCAATGAAAGACCCGGTAAGGTTACTGTATGATTGAACGGTTCCCCCACAGCTGTCGGCCGCCGATCTGAGGGAGCACTTCCCCCTACCGGAAGAATCATACAAATCCTCTTGGGGGACGAGGCCGATGGGGGGAGCCCATTGGAGGAATTTGAAGTCGGTGGTAAAGACTCAGGTCTTGATGATTTCATAGTGGTTCTCAAGGTAACATTCCAAGTTTCTTTCTTCAGGGTCTGGTCTCTAGTAATTATGGATTTCTTACAAACAGCTGAACCATGCAGATGGACCATTTGCAAAGACCACATTCTCGCCCATTGGTGATTACTGATGCAGGACCCTCAGAACTCGCACATGTGGCCACATCCAATTCTAGGTCTGGCAGGGCTAGGACATCTGAGGTGGCTCCTCCTGAGTCTCCAGACCCTCTGACAATATTCAGAGGTCCACGCTTCGGGGTCCCGTCAATTTCAACTCAGGAGCAGCACTAGGAGATCTATATCTGTAAGTCCTCTCCACTGAATTCATTACCGCCACACGCTGATCGTGCCAACTGATGTACATTCCCTTCTCTATCACATAATGTTCTTCGACTGGCATGGGCCACTGCAGTGAGGTTGGTCGGGATTTCTGGCGGTGCCCCTCCCAGGGGCATGCTAGTAATTGTGGAGATAATTACCCAGCCCAGCCGAGCTACAGTGATCCCTATCATTGGTGGGACCACCAGCGGGGTCGTGCCTGAGGTCATTGAGGTGGGGTCCGATGATGAGGATCGACCAGTCAACCTAAGTCCCTCCATGCCTAATCTGATGCCAGATGTTTCACCTGATCCAATGCCAGACGCAGATCCTACTGAATATTTCTTGAGGGCGTATCCCGCATAGGAGCCTGCCAACCGCGTAGATTGGGATAAGACAGCCTTTGACGAAGAGGAAAATGATATAGTCCACCACAGATCATGGAAGCTGATTGTGCGCTTTATCTAAAGGACCCCAAGACATTATGGATGGATGAAATGGACATACTTCACTCACGGCCGCGCGATCTGTAAGCTGGGGGAGTGGATGCCTAGTGTCCTCATCTGCTCATCTGAGATCTCACGGCAGAGAAGATCCGGGAGTATGATCATGGCCTCAGCGTGGGATGGCAACAGAGAAAGGTGAAAAAAATCAAGAAACTATAGGAGGTCGAAAATTAATTCCACCGGCTATGGATCCAGACAGATGAGTACTCAACCTCTCTTAACAAATAGAGCTGATCATGCGATTAAAGGCCCAACTGGTAGAGGAAAAAGAGCATAAGAGGCAATCTTCTAACAAAATGGCAGTCATTCAAGCTGATGTAATGTGGGATCAAACTGAGGCTGATGAATTGAGCCCCATCACTGCTAAGGAGGAGAGGGAGTTGAGCCAGTGGTAGCAAATCCTGGATTCCATAAGATGAAGAGTGGCAGAACCACAACTTTCTTTTGATGGGTTCAACCCGTCCATGGGAGGGATAAACCCCCGAGTGCTGTAAGGATCCCAAACTCTCAATTCCACTTTCATGTTTTGATTTATTTGATGTCATATCATGCATGAGTTTTGGTATCAAGGTTGGCTTCATATGATTCTGTTATATTTGTAAAATGTCGAGTGGCCAGCCCTTAAGATGACATGGGTAGAGCCCAGTGTGAGAAACAAGGGATGATCACTAGAATATTCCATATGAATATAATGTGTCGACCAAGATTCGAGTATCCAGGGTTTATGTAACCAATCTGGATCTTCAGGGAAGACATGGGAGAGGACCAATCAGAGGATTAGGACCTCAAAACAATTGATGATCCATTCTTCTGATGTGCACTAGTGCACGATCAGGGTAATGCCAGGGGCGTTGGGATTAGTCCGAACATAGGGAAGTGGAAGGTGTGAATCACGATACCCAAAAATCAAGAATGCTATGGGGGGTGGTGTGACATTGAAGTATAACTATTGGCCATGGTCAAAACATAGTATCCTTATTACGTTAGCCTGAAATGGGGATAACAGATGAGGGCCTCCCTTTAACCATGTTCGAAACACGGGGCCTGACTCAATATGCAATCCATTAGTCTTTCGGAACATTGGCCCAGGATAGTAGGTGGGCCACAGGCTGAGCATACTTACTGTTAGGTGGGTTCTTCCAGACAAGAAAGAGGACGAGGGTCCAAATAAGGGACACACAGAGCATGGAAGGTTGATTGAGGGTTTTTTCAAATAGAATCCAACACTCTTGAAATTACTTCACCATGGCGGAAGTACACTGGATGGGTGAATCATTTTGATCATGGATCATTCCTTCTATCAGACAGGACCTCTCTGGCGAGGGAGCCGTCACTTTCCAATGTCATCTTGGGTAATCCCAAACTTGTTTAGGGTACAGTTGCAGTTACATGGTTGCTCACGAGGGGTCAGGCCATGGGCCAGAAATGGGGAGGAATAGGATCTTACGATTCCTGAGGCTGGACCTGAGGTGAAATTCCTCGGTGTCCCTATGTATCACATGAGGATGAGAATCAGGCTGTACATAGTTCTGGAAGTTCAGTGTAGTCATAGACCAACACTGACAGGTGAAATCCTCTCTGTTAGAGGCTCTGGTACATCCCATGATCAACATGGGGAATCTTGCACTTGTTCAGGGTAGAACCATAGTTTAGTGTCATGCATTGGGGACATCTGGCCTCCTGCAGTTTAACTTCATATGATAGGATTTTAAAGGGAAGAGCCTAGGGAGCATGTGGTGCGGTAGCTATGAAACTGACATGAATGAGAAATTGGAGTCCAAATCACACCACACACCCCCAGAGGAAACTCTTCAGGTCGAAGGACCAAGAGTGAAAATTAGTCTGGGCATGAAGTAGAGTGGTCGGGCGTTCCTACGTACCATAGGAGGATGGTAATCAATCCATTTGTAGTTCTGAGAGCACAGTTTAACGTCATGCGGGACGATGAGAAGCCTGGCCGCGTTGGTACACATCCTACCAAAACTACTATGCCCAAGTGAGTCGTGCTCGGTGTGGGAAACAAGAAGTAATGGCGGGACGTTCCCAACATGGGAAGGGGAATGTTAGGACAAAGGGAAAATATGTAAATGCTGGCCCAATGATGCTAACTCATCCATGAAGCACACCTAGACGGGTGAAGAGATAGAGCCGAGTATTTCATAATTCCACTTGAACATGAGAGAGTGGAAATGTTTGATTAATGAAGCTATAAATCTAGACCACAATGATAGTGGTGTGGCGATGGAGGATAACTGTTAACTATAGCGGAAATGCAGCATCAACATTGTGTTATCCTTGAATGGGGACAGACAAATGAGGGTCGATCGTTGACCATGTTCGAAACTTAGGACCATGTCGCAAATGTGGTCAAAGATCCATAGGGATGTTGGCCCAAAATGACGGGAGAGCCCTTAGACCTAGCATCCTTGGAGAGTCCTTAGGCCTAGCATCCATGTCGTATGAGGGTCCTTTTGGACGTGGATGTAGATAAGGATCCAAATAGTGAGCTCACAAATCTTGGACAAGGAATGAGGGGAATTCCCCCATGAAAATTCCACACTTCGGGCTCTCTGTCAAAACACATCTGAATACAACAACAAGACATATTAGATAGAGGGAATAGAGTCCCCTAAAATAGGGAGATCATAGTTTAGGGTCATATAACTCAGACCATAGGTGGTAGGAAACACGGGAGACTCATGGTGAGTAAGTAAAAAAACCTGATGTGAATGGGAACCGTGGGTTCCGACCATCATGTGTTCCTGGGAAGAGGTTTTAGGTAAAGGTACCAAAAATGAGTGTTGAGATGGGCCTGAGGCAAAGTGTGAAGGTGTTACTATGTACCCCATGAGGATGGGGATCAAGCTTCATGTAGTTCTTGAAAAGGGGGAACGGTGAGGTACCAGTTCCTGGGATAAAAGAGGTGTGTTGGCTTGGCCCACACACCAAATGAAGCGGTATTTGATAAATCTTGTTTTTCCTTTTAGGTGAGTGGTTTTTTTTGAGTGAAAAGCCTTGGGTAGAAGGCCCTGGCATCGCCACAAGAATCAAGCCATTGTAGGCGTTGACAAATGGCATGGCATATGACTAGTACCCAATGTGACATCCTCTACTATGAGGTCATCACAATGCAGTGTTGTTTTTCATCGTGCGACCAGGACGATAATATCACAGTTTAGGGTCATGTGGTGGGACCCATAATTCATATTAACGTCATACAATGTAGACATAGCAGAGACGATCCTAGGCAGGGGATGTGTACAATGCAATGAAACATAACTGACGTGAATGGGGACATGATCCCACATCACACCATATGAAATTCTGAGAGGAGAACCTCAGGCCACAGGGGCCAGAGAAACTAGCTCCCAGCTGAGATGGACCTGGAAACGAGACATCCGGTTGGTCCTATGTATTTCATGAGGATGGGAATCAAGCCATACATAGTTTTGTAGGATGCATTTTAATGTCGTTCGGGACAAGCAGGATAGGAAACGGGAGGGATAATTTATATAACGGGTTGTGCATGGTGCAGCTATTGAAAACCCAACGTGAATGAGGACATAATCTCGTACCATGCCACATGGTCCCATAGTCAAAGTCCAGAAGGTGGGACAGAAAAGAAAAATTAGCAAAACTCAGGCTGGACCCAAAGACAAGATGTTTGGGAGTTCCTACGTATCCCATGAGGATGGGAATCAATCCAAACATAGTTCCGAGGAGATCTTAGTTTATGGTCATAGAGCTCGGACTAAGGAGGGGTTTAAACCTTCCCAGTAAGTGAAGAACTCGACCCGATCCCTAAACTCATGTGAGTCAAACTCAGTGTGGGAAACAAGGGATGAAGATGCCTCTTGCAACACATGGAATGCACACCAAAGGGAAATCAGTGCAGAGCCCCTATCGTGGCTCTAGTCCTCCTAACGCGTAGATGTGAACTGAGGAATAGTACCCAGAGTTTCTAAGTTCTACTTGGACATGATGAGGTGGAGAAGGATGTGAATCATGTAACCGATACTTTGGACTTAATGGGGTTGGAATGGTGATGGGGGAAAACTGTTAACCATTGCGGAAATGCTGTATCCATATCGCATTATCCTGAAGTGGGAAAAAAACATAACCATCAACCGCTGACCATATTCACAACGTGGGACTTGTATTGATTTTTTGTTTTCATCCTTCGGGGGCGTTGGCCTTTAATGGTAGTAGATCCCTTAGGCCTAGCATTCATGCCACTCGGGGGTCCCTTCAGGTGTGAAAGGTGACGGAAGCCCTAATGAAGAGAAATAGAATGCCCGAAAAGTGGTTGGAAGCATGTCCAAGCAGAGTATGACATTCTAGTTACTAAACAAGAGTACCCTTAAGCACACTAGTGAACCGCTGAAGAGGGTCGATGAAGGTGTCAAGAAAAGAGAGGGTAGGACAAGGGGCCAAGGTGAAATTGTGATTTCTGGGAGATGATGCTGGACCAAACGTCTCGACATTCGGATGGTTCTACATATCCCATAAGGATGGGAATCAAGCCACACGTAGTTCTCAAAGATACTCGGGGGCAGGACACCCTAATGAGGAAGTGTACGGTGTGGAGAGTAAACTGACATGGATAAGGACATAATCCTGCACCACATCGAATAGTCCCATAAGAGAGAACCTGTGCCAGAGGCCTGAAAAGGCCAAGGGGCTTGAGGCTGGGCCTCAATCAACAAGTCCAGACCAGCTCATAGTTTAGCGTCTTGTAGTGAGGACAAGGGCCGGGGTAAGGTATCTCATCCAAGGATGTGTACGGCATGATGAGTAACCTAACATGAAGGAGGACATAATCCCACACCATATCGTACAATCCCTTAATAGGGAACCTAGACTGGGGGCCCGAAAAGGATAAGGGGCCTGAGGTTTGGCATCTTCTAGAAGAAGTTCATCGCTTGGAGATACAACGGGGTAGAATGAACCACTAAACTTGATGTTTGGGACATCTTGAGGTGGACCTAACAATCCAGGACAACATTTGACCATGTTCGAAACAAAGCATCAGGAGAAAAAAATGATCATTGACTGCTGACCATATTCGAATTGCCTGATTTGTATCTATTTTTTGCTCGACATCCTCAAGGGCGTTGGCCCGAAGTGGTAAGAGAGAGCCCTTATTCCTATAATTCATACCATTTAGGCGCCATTCTGGATGAGGAAGGTGATAGAATCCCAGTCTAGGAGCGGGTGAAGCATATCTGTACCCATCTCTCAAAGAGGCTAACGTCTTTAGGGGGTGGGATGTATAGCCGAATCAAGGTTAACTCGAAACGAATTGGTGAAAATTTGCACCCTCACCATACATCTTAATCCGGGGGGAAGATTCTGGAATTTGGGCTGGGCCAAAAAATGAAATGTCTGGGCGTTCCTATGTATCCTATAAGGATGGGAATCAAGCCACACGTAGTTCATAAAGGCCATGAAGTTCAACATTGTGCGGTGAAGATGTGGGAGGATAGAATAATAGGAGATGGAACAAGGTGTTACCCTTATAATCCTTGTATGATTAGGGCTAAGTAAGCTTACACCATATCATTCAAGGATAATCTGAGAAAACTATACCCTGGGGTGATAGTCGAAGGGATGAGTTTGGGAATGGGCTCAAAACGAAGCGTCTGAGCGTTCCTACGTATCACATGATGATGGGAATCAAGACACACATAGTTCTAAAAAAATGTAGTTTAATGTCGTACAGGACGTTGCACAGCTTAAAGTCATGCAGGACTGTCCAGTTTAAGGTCATACAGGATCGTACAGTTTAAGGTCATGTCGAACCGCACAGTTTAAGGTTGTGCAGGACCGTAGGGCTCCAGAAAAGTATTTCTTTAGAAACATGGAATTATTGGGAGGAGTTATGTGGTCACAATCCATGGTCACCAAGGAGTATGATCCATTAGGGTAAAACTTATGAATGTTGTAAGGTCCTTCCCATTTGGGCTCCAACTTGGGTGGTTTCCTGCTGGGGGTCATTGGCACTCGGAGGGCCAAAACTAGGTCTCCAGATAGGAAAGAGTGGAGGTGAACCTTTTTTTTAAAGGCTATATCTATCTTATTTTGATGTCTTTCCAGATTGTGTAGGGCACAGAGCCTACTCTCATCGAGTTCTTCCAATTCATCTCAAAAGATATCAGCCACCTTATTTGGCGCCTGCTGGTCATAGACTGTAGTGAGTAACAATGGTAGTTGGATCTCAATGGGCTGGACATCCTCGGCCCCATACACCAGGGAATATGGGGTCACCTAGGTGGAATTGCGAGTCATCATCCGATAACCCCAGAGGGTGTTGGGGAGCTTGTTCGGACAACTCTCCATGTTCTGGCCAACCATTTTCTGCAAAATGATAGAGAGGGTTTTGTTGAATTCCTATATATTCCCTTTTTCCTGCATGTGATAACGGGAGGTATTGTTGAAGCGAATGTTGTACTTGGTGTATAATTTCTTCAGCTCAGCTGCTCGAAATTTGGTGCCGTTATCGGTGAGGATAGCATGAGGGACTCCAAATCGGTAGATGATGTTGGAGCTCACAAAATCGACAATGGATCAAGCCTCGACATCCTTGAGTGGGACTAATTCTGCCCATTTGGAGAATAAATCCGTAGCAGTCAGGATAAACCTGCACTGGAGAGCCATAACCGGTGGATAGGGTCCCATGACAACGAGTCCCTACACTGCAAATGGACAAGAGTACTTGGTTGAGTGGAGCAGTTATGGCGGCCGATGCAGGAAATTATCATGCACTTGGAATGCATGACATATCTTGGAGAACCCGATACAATCGTGGATCATAGAGGTACATAAGTACCCTAGCCTCTGGATTTAATGTGAGAGCATCGGCCCAGCCCGGTGGGCACCGAAGGAACTGGCATGAACCTCTTCCATGACCAGATAAATTTTGACTCCTTGAATAATACAGAGGAGAACACCATCAAAACCATGCATTAAGAGGATTTTCTCAGGTCTGGGACCACTCTGGAGGGTAAAATACAATGCGTGGAATCAGATTCGCTCACGCTCGGCCCGATCAATCAGGTGGAAACCATTTTGGAGATACTCGACAAAAGGTGCCCCCAGCAGGAGTCGTTTCAACCACTACATCTGAAGAACCTAGGGCTCCTGACATGGAGGAACTGACAGAAGTGTCTGCTCAACCATTCTGTCACTGAGGGACATGGGTAACCTCCGGTCAAGAAGGGAACTGGGCCATTAGATGGAGGGTTTACTCCAACAATGGCACAAGCTCGGGCTTTCGGACAACATAGTCACCATTGAATTTATTTATTACTATCTCAGAATCCCCTTTCACATGAAAATGGGTCACATCGATCTCGTGGGCCACCTCGAGGCAAGTGATGGGAGCCTAATACTCTGCCTCGTTGTTGGTGCAACCTTCTGACAATAGGAATGAGTACGGTAGAACAGCTTGTGCCAGGGTGATGAAGAAGATACCCAGTACCACTCTATTGAGATTTGGATCATTGAGCCTTATACTGGTGGGACTCTGGGAGGAACCATCGAAGTGCATTTTCCAATACAGGACGACATGTTCGACTGAGAGGATTTCCTCAACAGGAAAATCATGGTCTAGGGATTGATCCGTGGAGTTTGGATGGATATCTGTGATTCTGCCAACACATTCCCCTTGATAAATTTCTGAGGCACGAATCTGTTTTCACACTTCTGCAGAATTTCCGCCCACTGCGCTAGTCAGATAGTCAACATGGGGTGGTTCAAGATGTACTTCAGTGGGTCTACCTGAGAGACCAACTGTACCATGCGGTTCTATAGGTAATGTCGCAACTTCTGTACTGCAAATACAAATCCAAGGCATCTCTTCTCGATACGGGAGTATCTTGTCTCCGTATCGAGGAGCATGAGAGTCATATTGTAGAGGATATTCTCTATCCCCTCGTTATTCTTCTGGGCGAGAAGGGCACCGAGAGACCATTCCAGGGCAGCAACATGGAGAATCAGCGACTTCCTAGAGATGGGTGGAATCAGGACCAGCGGTTCGAGTAGATACTGCTTGACTTCCTCAAATACGGTCTGACACTGTTCATCCCATTCTTAGGTGGTGACCTTCATCATGAGCCGAGAAAAGGGATTACAATTTTCGGACAAGTTCACGATGAATCAGCGTATGTAGTATAAGTGGCCTTGCAAACCTCAAAGCTCTCGAATATTTCTCGGGGGAGGCATCTGGCTGATGGCCTTGATCTTCTCGGGGTTGATCTCGATGCCTCGGTACCTAACAACAAAGCCAGGAAACGTCTCAGAAGTGACACCAAAGTCACACATCAACGGGTTCATCTTCAGGTGGTGAGAACAGAGGAAATTGGAAAATTTCTCAAGCCCCATGAGATGGTCCTGGCACTGGAGAGATTTGACCACCAGATCGTGCACATAGAAATCCACCAACTTTCCTAGGATCGGCTGGAATATGCGATGCATGGCCTGCTGATAGGTGGCACCTACATTTTCCAGGCTGAAGGGCATAACATTGTAATAGAAAGTACCTTGGGGGTCCTAAAAGTGGTGGACTCCTTGTATTCGGGGGCCATTCAGATTTTGTTTTATCCAGAGTACCCATCCATAGAGGAGAGGGCTTGGAACCCAACCGTAGCATCAATCAACAATTCTGTCACTGGAAGGGGAAAATCATCCTTCAGACAGTGATGGTTGAGATTGCGGAAATCAATATAGACTCTGATATGCCCGTTCTTCTTCTTTACTAGCACTATGTTGGCTAGCCACTTTGGATACTGGACTTCCATGATGATGTTGGCTCTGATGATCTTGTCAAATTTAGCCTCAATTATAGAACCATGAGAATGGTGCATCTTTCTAGGAGGCTTCGTGAACTCTTGATGGTTTTTTGGGAGACCAAGGCAGTTGACGGCTACCTGGGGATCTAGTCCTGGCATCTCGATGTAACTCCAGGAGAACACGTCATGGTGTTGTTTAAGGAAGTTCACGTATTACTGCTGCTCCTCAAGGGACATGGTGGCACTGATCAATATGGGTCTCAGATCTTCCTTGCTACCAAAGTTCACATGAACCAGTTCATCAACTGTGGTAGAGATTCCAACTTCAAATGTAGAGTAGAATCCTCTAGATCCTCTTCTCCACTTGTGGAGGTATCTTTCGCAGGGGTAGTTTCTTCAGAGCCACCAGACTTTGATGGGAGGTTGGTGCCATCTTGAGAAGGAGTGTTCAGTACATCAGAAGATTCATGCACCATTGAGACCATGGAAATGAAGGCTGTTGATCCAATATCATATGGTCTTAGGCCTAGAGGTCCACAATTGATGGTGTCAAAGCAATAGTGGTGCGTCGGCTTGAGGCGGTTAATCCCATCCTGGCAAAACAGACACGTATGACGTATTTCGATTTCCATGGGGCGGACATCCCTATATCGTACAGGGGTAGGAGGTTCCCGGATCACCCAAGCCTGGTTGGTGTAGGAGTACGAGGTGACTTTTCTTCATCTCTTGGACCTTGGAATATTCCTTCCCCTCGTACCTGAAACACCAAAACACTGCCCCATTTCAGGGGTCATGGCCTCCAGTCAATGGATTGGGAAGACATAGGCGTCATCCAGACATGCCCAGGGATAACTTGTGACTGGGGTGGGTTCATCCTCACTTGCCAGAATTTGCTTATCCTTACTCTTGTAATAGTCAGCGTCTAGATAATGTGCTTCACATGAGGTGAAAGGAGATTAATCTCTTTGGAGAACACATACATGACCATTGATGGAGTATTTGAGGCTTTGGTGATATGATGAAGCGACTAATGCATGCAGGTGTAGCCATGGACTCCCCATTAATGCATTGTACGCGGTGTCCTGGGTGACAACCATGAATTCGGTACTTGAAACTAGGCCACCGAACTGGGTCTTCAAATGGATCTTGCCGACCGGGGTCTGGTCAATCCTGTCGTTACCCTGGATTCATAGGTCGGAGGGAGTTAAATCATCTTCAGACAACCCCAGCTTCTTTAGTGTCCGAGTCGGGATTTGGTTAATCCCATATCCTATGTCAACAAGGCAGTGGAGGAATTCCATGCCATTGAACTGGACAGTGATGTACAGTGGACAAATGTGCCCCTGTATGGGACGGTCTTTGTCTTCACCAGAGAACGAGATAATTTTCTAGCATTCAGAATTCTCAACTGCCTCAGCGTAGAAGGCTTCTGCAGCTGGTACCTTTATATTAAACTTGAGGGGGCTCCTTAGGGCCTTGGCAAGAGCCTCACGCATGTCTGCCGACAGGTGAAGAGCCTCAATAATAGAAAGCCTCGCTGGGATTCCGACAAAGTGCCTGAGGACATTATACTTCCGCACGAAGCATGAGCTTCTGCTTACAGGAGACTGCTCTGTGATTGGAGGCACAACAGGCCCTACAGGCTGGACCCGTGGCAGGCTAGTGCTAGGAATGTCCCATTTCTCACTAGTCAGGGCCTTAAGAGTAATTGCTAGATGAGGACCGAACAACTGAGATTGGATTGTAGTAGGGAGAGACTGTCCGCGGTACGTACGAGGAAGCTCAGCCTGATCTAGTAGCACAAACGACAATAGAGGTAGATCTGAGCACACCCGATGAGGAGGTTTTGCGTGCTAATTTCTACGTTGGGCCTGCTGTCTAGTCTCATTGGCATGCACGGCCTGGCTGAAATTTCCAGATGACGTTCCTTGATGACCCATATGGCCTCGGTTCCACCGACATTGGCATCGGCTGGGGACGTTGGGGAAGTTCTCCTTGCATTCCCCCTAGTCGGGAGTCATATAAGGTTTTACCAACTCCACGGTATTAACAGAAGCATACCCCTGACTTTCGCTTGATGAATCATCCACCACTGGGTGGATTCTGGGAGGGATACACATCTCAGGGGGCATGAAGTCACTGAGAGTGTGGGATAGCGACGACAATGGTGGAGCGCACTGCATCTTCTTACGCCTCTGACACTTGCTCTTATAGGAAGAGGTCAGCTGAGATGATGTTACAGAGGCGCTAGTCACGGTTTCTAAAGGCTCCGGCTAATTCATGCATGCCTGAATAATACCATGGGAGTGGGTGACAATTTTAAGAGACATGAATTCATCTTACTTCTCGGATCTATGGCTAGGAACCCACTTCCACTCACCTTCGTCATCACTATTTCTTTCTGACCTCATAAAGACATCCGCCACATGTACCGGGGACTGGACCAACCTAACTATGATGTTATTGAACTGTTCTTGAGACAATATTTAAACACATAGCACTGCTTGAGGGTTTCCCCAAGAATCTGATTATAGGGGCATTAGTTGGGGCGATCGGTGAGATTCACATCTTCCAGCCTTCTGCAATCATCTAAGTGCAAAATCCCCTACTCAAAGGTGCTATGGAAGTAACCGAGGACCTAATCTTCCCCGAACGAGTAATTCTGGTGTCTTTTTTTTGGATAGGGGGCTCTGGGAGCCTAGCCTTGACTAGGGGCCGGCAGAGCCTGCCGAGGAGGTAGAGCCTAATTATCTCGCCTAGGTGGTGGTGCCGTGTTGTGCGGGGGAACATGCAAATTCTGAGGCGGTCTCTGCTAGGCAGGAGGTTGTGCCTGAGGTGGAGGGCCTCTACGAGGTTGTGGAGTTAGTGCTACTGGAAGAAATTCTAGCTACCTGGGGGCGTCGATTTGGGCCACCGCAGCAGGCTCAGATCTGGATTCCCTCCTCGATAAGATCACATGGGGCAGCAGATGCGCCTAGCTGACTTGTTGTAGAGCTTCCTTGAGGCACTGGGCCTTATTTGAGAAGTCTCAGAACTCTCCGGGGTAGTTCTGAGTGATCAGGGAAGGAACCATTTCTGTTTTGACATTCCCCATGCACATCATCAGTAATACCACTTGAGTCAGTGGAATGTCAAGGGATTATGTGAGCCATTCCACTGGGGGATGAAATCCACGACTCACTCATCGGGGCTTTGCTTGCACCTGAAGAGTTCTATGATGCGGGAATTTCGCGTGGTGGAGATGAACTGGTATAGAAAATTCCGGTGAACATCCTCCCAGCTAGTCACCGATCCAATGGGGACCTGGTTGTATGAGACAAACACAGGGCCTTCTAATGTCTACAAAAAACATCGGAGTTCTGTAGCTTCCTGCTGTGCTGGAGTCCTCAACATGGGGCCACACCTGGAGGAAAAGTGGGCTAGGTTTTCTGGTGGGTCCCCTATCCCGTTAAAGGGTGAGAAAGTGGGATTTACAAAACCCGGGGTTATGAGCATTTCATCCACCCACGCTGGATACGACTTTCCATCTGGTGGGGATGCCACCTGTCGTGTTTCCAATGCCTCGAGGCGGGCGATAAGTGCTGCCATTGGATCGTCCAGGAGGGGGTCCATGTATTGATGGGAATCCCTAACCACGAGTGTGTTTCCGGGATCTTATACATGGTAGATGGGTTCAACAGCTCGTGGAGCGACTGGCGGAGCGGCCTCAGGGGCAGCTAGGGGAACCCAGGCTGGATTCCTCATATTGTCGCACCGTTCGGGAGGGTTTGGTGAGATGTATCTCACCCTATTTCCCTAATTTCCGGCATCAAACCTATCCGTGGGAGCAGTACGATCAGGGTTTGCCGGGGGATCCATCCAGGGGTGCAGAGTTATTCCTTCCCCTGTTGCCCGGTCCTAGTATTTCCACAGTCGGGTCGTTTCTCTATATCATGTTCGGCTAGGAGTTTGTTGGCCAGCCTCTTCTACTTAGCAAGTTGATGGTGCAACACGGCTGTCTAGGGGTCTTCCTCCATCTTCTACACTAAGGCGGATGGGTCAGAGTGCTTGACAGCTTCGACATTCTCTTTACCCTTACTAGCATTCCGACTGAGTACCAACAACTTGGTGGGCACAATGAGACCTATGAGGTTCCTCTTCTAGCGAGTAATCCTCCCTGATGGGTCCAACAATGGTGGAACATCCTTAGGGGGAATGTATCCATAAAGAAATTACAGTTCAGACTCCTTGTCCACGACATCAGCCATATAAACCGTCACCCTTCCCGGCAGAATGTATTCAATATCGCATATCGAGTCAGGATGCCGTCGAATAGGGCTGAAGTGGAGGGAAGCATACTTCCCCCATCAACGGACCTGCATGTGGGGGGTAGCCACCCTGATGATTTTGTGGAGTATCCTGAAACTCTGAACACAATTTTATTGGAGGGTCCTCTGGAAACCTGGTGACTCAGGGTACTGGGCCACAGGGAGTGCGGCCAAATCGACCAGCTGGAATTTCTTTCCAATTTCTTCAAAGTGCACTTGGCTCTCGGGTACACCACCCGATGATAAAGAAAATTGAAGTGTGTTTCCCATAGGGTTTGGTGGAAGCACTCGACTTCCTCTGGGGTGAGGGATTCTAGTGCATAGAATTTCAATGTTGTCACCGGCCAGAACTTCTCTAGGAAGTGATCCACCACAAGAATGTTCCAGAAGCTCATGGGCTCAGATTCAGGGTCTGGCCTCGTATTTCCCAACTCGTCAACCCAAAGCAGCTGAGGAACCATTTGTAGTACTGAGGTGGACTTCTAAGACAGTAAACTGGGGGGTAGATAATACGGTGAACGAGCCAATTGGCTGCTAAATTATGGGCCATCCTCTGAGGAGTGCGGTGATCTGACCACAATGTCATGATATGATGGGATGACAGCCACAACTTCTGGTTAAGGGATCACGTTTACCTGTGATGGGTGACGTTGTTTCTCAACCACCATCGGTCCCCAAAATATCTCTCCATGATCTCTAGTCGATGTAGAGGGCGCTTCTAGTGACGATGGTGGTGGCCGCATGGTCGGAACCTATAGGACTCCCAAAATTTCCTCCGCCTAGATGTACCTACAAAGATAGGTGGGAATATGGTAGACATCACACTCTGGAAGGATGAGGATGATACGCCTTGTTCCTACCCCTATCCTTGACACAGAGGACCGGGGGGAGGGTTCCACCACTGAGTCGTGCTCTGCTTTAGAATCTGAGAAATAAACCGGTTTGATCTCAGTCTGAATCTTTTCAGTATTCTTCATGCGGCAGTGATGACCCACATTCCTGCCCCGGGAAGGCTCTTTGGGGAAGGGAAAATTCCCAGCACAAAAAATTCCTTCAGCTGCACTGGTGTTGGGGTGGGGAGTACTTTCACCTGAGTGGTCCGAGGTGCAAGGAGCACTAGTGCAGATGTCAAAGGAGACATGGGGAGGACCTCCATGTTGGGTGCTGGTACAGGTGGGACCCCTGATGGAATAGACAGGAGCACATGTAGGACCTCCATGCCTGGTTCCCTTGGTGATGTATGTGTGAGGTAGTTCCCTATACTGATCAGACCGAACACGGGTAGGACCTCTGTGTTGGGTGCTGGTGAAGTGAAGTTGATATCTACCCCTCTGGTTGATAGGATAAATAGGACCTTCGTCATCTTCTACAAGGGCATGAGTAAGGTCCTCATATCGAAGAGTGACTGGATGTGCAACACCTCCACCCCCGAGGTCCGTGGCAGAAGGGATGACTCTGTATCCAGTGTAATGAACACGGGAGAGGATCCCATATGAGGTGTTGCTACCATGTGTAAGGCCTTCATTCGGGTCTAAGGTGGCACGAGGAATACCTATGAGCCAGGCCTGGGAGCGGGAAAGGGCAACATCCTACATGGTGGTTGAACATGGGGGGACCTTGTAGTGGGTGGCATTGTTGCGGGTTAGTCTATGGTGGCCACTGCCTATGCCTGCAACCAGTAGAGTCAACCCAGCTTGCCTGTGGTGTGGTTGGGGCCTTGATCCATGTCAAGCATATAGATAACCCTGCTCGGCATATGGAGGGGGTTGATGATTCACGTCAGTGGTAGCTCAGGACATAGTAGCCACTAACATTGACGCCCCTTGATGGGTGTCCTCCTCGACCTGTGTCGGACATTGGCATCGGGTAAGTCGGGCCGATACGAATGGTGTAGGTAGGTAGTCAACCTGCTCTTCAGCTTGGGGAACTGGGTGGCAGCGCTGGCATAGCCTGCTGGGGTCCCTCGCTGGGAACCACTGGGAAGGAACTCTGGCCGGGCGGGCTCGAACATCCCCTACCTCATCGGCGTATGGAATGGAGTCATCGAGGCGATCTGGGGAGTGGCCCCAAAAACTATTGATAGTTGGAGTGGGGATCAGCGGCTCCCTGTGTGGCCCTCAGGGGCATTATTGGCAACAAGCCATATACACCTCGAAATCCAGGAGGTCCATGTCCCTTGTAGGGATGGCCCCCTCCTCATACCTATGTACAAGGTCATTGATTACTCTCTGTTGGATAATCTATGATGGGGAGAGGGGGCATGGGTGCCCAGTAGTCATGGTAGTCGAGGTCGTCATAGAAGAGGCAGAACCATGTGGGGTAGCTGCGTTGACATTTCCCATGCCCCTAGGTCAGTGGGAAGGAGGTGATCGTGTTCTAGATGCAGTAACTAATCTCCTAAAGGTAGGGATATCAGCTCATTAGTACTTACAGAAAAAGACACAGACACCCAGTTCCCTAGCGCCATTCCGTCTTCCATGGTTGGTAAGAGGGATCCACACTGACTACGTCATAGACTGAGATGCCCAACGTTTTGACTGTCCAAACTTCGGGTGATTTTCGCGCTAGGCCCGCAATTTTCCTGGAGGGACCTGGCGTCGGATATCTAGACCCGGGGACAGGTCACTCTACTGATTTCTCGGGCGCTACTAATCTCAAAATTGAGGAGAAGAACTTCATGTCGGGTCCACCATTTCTTTTTTTGACGCTTTCGCCGGGGCGCGTGTGTCCATCTTCTTGAGTGCGACAAGAGAAGCTTTTGTTTCCCCACATTCCCGCTTTCTGAAGTCGGGCAGCATTCGCTCCTTATTTAGGGATGTCTCCTTCTTGATCGAAACAGGATAATGGGATGTCTATTCTTCATTTCATGGATTCCCCCTCGGAACTCATCACCTAGTCCGAGTCTCCCTTATAGATATAATATATTGTTTGTGAAACTCGTCCCTATGCCATATTTTCAAGGACACCATTTAATTACACTGCTTATGTCAGGACATTCCATGGGGTTCGGTCAAGGAAGAAACCTTCAGTTGGGGGAGTAGTAACGTTGAGGAATCAATGGCATGTTTGGACGCTGGGGAATTGGTGTGTCTATCTTTTTCCTCTTATTATAGGGATTATCGAGGGTGTGGAAGCTCGAGGCCTCCAGCATAAAGCGCATGGAATCATATTCCATAGGCATGTATCTGAGGTTTTCCTCAGCTTCCCATGTTTATAACAGGGTATGCCATAAGTTTGACATCCAGCGGAGATAGATCGGGCTGATCAGAACACTAGATATAGTGGATAAGATTGAAGAACCCCCTTGAGGGAACACCGATATTGGGGCTAGCACGTGAGAGGCATCCCAAGTACAGTGGAGGGGAATGAGGGGGGCATATTCTCACTAGGATGTGATGTCCCGGGTAATAATTATGATGGATGATGGTTTTGGTCTTGATCCTGAAGGAGACTTCCTACATACCATGCCTTAGCATAGATCAAAGTCTCCATAGTTCATGAATGGATGTGTGGGGCTTACACTCTAGGTTTCCCGGGTGTTGGTGAGCCGATGTGAAAGAGATCAGAACAACCATGTGGTGAGCTTGACCCTCGTGAGGCTTCCTACGTACCATGACTTAAAATGGATCAAAGACCCCATAGTTCAGGTATGGATACCAGTGAACCGACATGAATGAGGACCTAGGTCCAATGGGTGATGGGCTTGACCCTCATGGAGGATTCCTACATACCATGCCACGGCATGGATCAAGGTCCACGTAGTTCTGGATTGGGGCCTGGCACACTAACACGGAGGCAGCCAGGAAAAATGGTTTGTGGGCTTGACCCTTAGGGACACTTCCTACGTACCATGCCTTGACATGGATCAAAGACCACGTAGTTCAGATGGGTGTGTGTCGGTGAACCGATGTGAAGAAGGACCATGGTCCAGGTGGATGGTGGGCTTGAACCTCATGGAGGCTTCCTACATACCATGCCTTGACATGGATCAATGTCCTCGTAGTTTGGGATGAAAATGGGCTATTAAACTGACATGAAGGGGTGTCAGAACAATTGGATGGTGGGATCGCAACGGCATATTGCTGGATTGGGATGCAGTTTAATGTAGTGCAGGACTGGGGCGTGTCGGAGAACCGACATGAAGAAGGATCTTGGTCCATGTGTATGGTGGGATTGAACCCCAGGGAGGCTTCCTACATACCAGGCCTTAGCATGGATCAAAGACCACGTAGTTCAGAATGGATGTTGGTGAACTGACGTGAAGTAGGACCTTGGTCCAATGGGTGTTGGGCTTGAACCCAAGGGAGGCTTCCTACATACCATGCCTTAACATGGATCAAAGTCCATATAGTTCAGGTGGGTCACAACAGCTAACTGCTGGATTGTAATGTAGTTTAATGTCATGCAGGACGGGGCGTTTTGGGCTTACGCTCTGAGGCGGCCCAAGGAGTGTCATAGTCGGTGCTCACTCTAAGCTTACGGGAGTCATACTCAGTGTGAGAAACAAGAGGTTGCAGGGACCTGATGATCATGTAACGATGTGTGCATCCGTGGGAAGTGAAACGGGGCTTACACATTGGGCGTCCCACGATTCTAGGACTTACTCCAGGATGGAGGGCCGAGAGTGAAAAAGTATTGAGGGAGAGGGATTTGGAACCCAGGAACATAGGAGGGGTTGCTTCCTTATCATGCCCTCCGCTGGCCTTGGGGAACTAAGATGAAAGGAGGGAGCAGGGGGCTCTGCCTCCTGCAATAACGGTTAAGGCCCTATGCCAAGGTGGCTGCCCATCCCCACAGACAAACGCCACTCCCAGAAGGAGGAAATAATCCCCTGTGGAGAGTAAGGGGCATGTAGAATTTACAAGGTGGGGGCACCCCACGTGAGAGGCACGGGGTGATGTTGCAGTTTAAAGTCATTTTTTGAGGATGAGGGTGCTTGGAAGTTTAACGTCATTCAGCACGGATGAGGTTGGTTTACTCTGCACCCCCAAGATGTGAATAACTGGTACCCTCTCCTCCTTGTGGGAGGGAAGGTATCGACAATGCCGTATTGAAGGGGGGTCGCAGAGCGAACCATCGAGGGGTCCACATTAGCATGGATATGAGAAGAAGCAATACCCATTAGAATGACTATGAGAAAAATCATTAGTCAAAGAAATAATACGGGAGTTATCGTCCGGGGGAGTTTGAAGTCCCATCGTGAAAACCTAGAGGGTCGCACAGGAACAGGAATTTCCATGAAGAGGAGTCCATAGACAGGGGCCTTGTGGAGCTTGGTTGCTCTGCTCTATGAAGGGCACTGGCGAAGGGATGTGCTTAGTGAAGTGGAGTGCCTTAGACTTAGCATGGGGTGGATGTGAAAATGGGTGGTGCTCTGCGAAGTGGAAGGGAATTCGCGGAGCACAACCTCGTAGAGAAAAGGTGCCTCACAAAGTAATGTGTCGTGAAGCAATGTGCTTTGTGAAGCACAATGATCCTACCTTATCAAACGGATCATGTGTACATGAACGGTGCTTTGCAAAGCATAAACACTCCCTGACAACCCGGGTCCCCTTGGGGATCCCCTTCCATCACGAAAGCCATTAGGCTTCATGAAAGGCATCCCTCTCGGAAGAGAGGATCAAAATGAGACAAGGCAGAGGCATCTCGTGAAGAAAAAATACCTCATGTAGCTTATGATTCTTAGAGGAAAGGGTGCTTCATGATTTGGGAGCTGAGAATCCGAATGATCGGATTGCCCATCCCATGGGATCATGGGGATCTCGATATTTATAGGCAAGAGGTGCCACGAATCAGAGCTTACACAGCGCGAAGAGGGACTGGGTTGCTTCGCGGTGGGTCGCAAATGTCAGGGGCGTTCGTGGAGGGTACTGCCTCTTTTTCTTCATGGCGGGCTCATGAACGTCAGGACCATTCGCGGAGGGTACCTTCTCCATCACTTCATGGAGGGCTCACGAATTTCTGGGGCATTCTTGGAGGGTACCTCCTCCTTTTAATCGCGGCAGGATCGCAAACATCATGGGCGTTTGCAGAGGGTACCGCCTCCTTTGCCTCACTGCGGCCATGTTACTTGGGTGGACTCTATGAAGTGGCTTCGTGAAGCTGGATGTGGGGCCTCTTTCTCTTCCTTCTTTTCTTCCAACATTTTGTAACTAAAAAATTCCCCCCCTCAGACTTGAAGTTGTGAAGGGATCAAGGGTCGAAGTCTGAGGGAAATCTCCGAAATCATTGGTTGTTCGCAGTTCTCACTCACGAAGAGGGTGTTCGAGGTTGATAGTGGTCATGTCGGCCATTCGTTCCATGAAGGTCCACTTGGACTGGACACGCCGCGAAGCTCTGAAGGCCGCCACCTATAAATAGGGGGACAACCATATCTATTGTCCTTTCCCTTCTCCACAATTTCTTCCTTTTTCCATCTCGATTCATGAAGCTCCACGTACTCCCCACCTTCTCTCCACAAATCGGGCTTTGTGGCGAACCGCGAGTCTATGACTCCAGAATAGCCCCATGCGAATGTGCACATTCAGGCTGAGGCTAGGCTCCGCGATTCGGCTTTGCGAACGATCTCCATGATCAAGCTTTGTGACCCGACCTCAAATTTGTCTGAGTTCTGAAACTCAATGGCCCATCATGAAGCTGTGTTGGGGGTGCTTGTAGACGTCGCATGGAGGGATGGGATGGAAAATTGTCTGGGCCTAGGAGAGTTGGTCTGTATCCACTCGGACCATAATTCATTGACGGATCTGCTATAAAAGATCCAAAATAACTATCTGTTGTGCAGAAGGCTGCCCTTGTATGGATTTGGGCTGAGGTATGACATCTTCTTTTTTGAGGTGAGTAGGGATGAACCGGCTTACTAGTTCCGGAGCATGTTGTGCCAGCGTCAATGGTTCAGGGCAGCTGATGGTCATGCACTGGAAGACTTCACACCTATCACCGCTAACTTCATGTACAATCATCTGAACAATGTTGATGGGAAGCCATTGCAACAAGAGATGTACCCTCCCGTGTACCGCACAATACTGAAGGAAGCCTTGAGGGATTCCAAGAAGGGGTGGTCCGATGAGTGGGACCTGCGCCAGGGCGAAAACCTCACAAACAATTGGGCATGGGCCTACTAGGTAGGCACATCATGAGAGGATTTTGGAGCCGAGCTGAGGAGAATGGGTTTGTATGAAGTGGAATGGGCCTCCCAATTCTACATTTATCAACCGAAACAACTGATGCCAGAGCTATTGAGCAGATGGTCGTCTAGGACCAACACTTTTCACCTGCACCATGGGAAGGTTGGAATCAGTATATGGGATGTCCATCAGATTTCAAGGGTCCCGATCTTGGGGGCTATGTATGATGAGTTCCTCCCCGTCATGAGTGCATGGGAGGATCCAGAGCAGATGTCGCGGCTGGAACTGGAACTGATGGGGCTGGTCCCCAGATAAGATAAAGAAACTCTCAGGGATGTCAACTTCAAGAAGTGGTTCATGCAGTTCCTAAACATCCCAAAGGATCGAGAGTTTCCCTCGAGGCCTTGAAATTTCTTAACGGGGTCTCAACGGGGTATGGATAATTTGTATTGGCGGATTTTGGAAGACATCCAATGGAAGACCTGGGGTTTCAGTGTCAATACCGAACAACAGTTTATTGTCAGACTGGAAGCGTTTATCACTGCCCTTATATGTGGTTGGATCCTACTAGCGAGGGATACCAATATGGGGGTGCAACCTATCTTATTTATCATGGCATCCAAGCTGGACACAGGAGGATGGGCCAATCTGAGTAATCTGATGCTCTCCAGATTGTACAAGATGCTACGACATGTTAGCAAAGGCAAGAGGTCGCCGAGGATATATGGCCCCTTCTATCTTCTGTATGGGTGGATCACGACTCACATCTGGGGGTTTATGAATATCTGAACCCCATCTCGCCTCTGAGGTCAAACATCCGCCCATCCATTATGAATCTTGTCGAGGGCATTCCATCCAAATTAATCGTACTGTTGGTACTAAACCAGGTGTGGAAGGTGTATGAGTTTAATTTCCACCCATTTCCATTGTCGACGAGGGTACTCACTGGCGATGGTCAGGGGGCAGAAGAGCTTCGGGCCTATATCCTGGCCTTCCGAGGTGGAGACTTGGTGGAAAGAGTGAACAGAGATCCCCTATGCGAGCCGTATTCCCCAAACCAATTTGCAAAGAAATTCTGGTGCATGTAGCGGGTCACCCCACAGGTCTACTGGGAGGTGCGCCACAAGGAGCACCTGTGTGTGATGAGGCAATTGTGGCTCATTTTCACACAGGAAGATGGGAAAATTTGAAATGCGTTGTCTCCGCCTACTGCCGCCTTTGGACTGGTGAAAGAGTATTCCATAAGCTGGGAGGTAGCTTATCTAGGGGAAATGCTGAAGCGGACAACTGTTCGAGTTGGTGATGGTGGGCCTCCCCTATCTCGAGGTTAGGGTCGGCAGGGGACAATGGCTTCTCATGGTTGCAGGGCTGCCATGGCAGTGCAGCCTGCACCAGATGAGGGTGAAGCAGCGATGACGGATCCAACAGTGGCGGTGGACCCGGTGGTCCTAGGAGAGAAGAGCCATCCAGAGGTACGGCCACCAAGGGGATTCTGCAAGATATCCACTCAGACCCAGCAGAAGTGGCTGCACCATATCGATATTCCATATAATGATGTTTTCATGGAGGCCTGGGACATTTGGGATTTCAACCGGAAATTCCTCGGCCCACCTGAGATGTGGCAACACCTGACCGCCTCAGGATGGATTTATCGGGTATAGGCCATGTCTGGGCCCGTTTTGTAGTTTCCCTGGCGGAGGCAGAGCAATATTTGGATGAGCTGGAGGACATTGTACATTACGGTGGTGTCCCGCATTGAATGATAGACTGGGTGAGAGTACTACAAGATTGAATGGTTCCCCCATAGCTTTCGACCATCGAGATGAGAGATTGCTCCCCCCTACTGGAAGAATTAGAAAAATCCTCTTCGGGGGACGACGCCGGTGGAGGGAGCCCGTTGGAGGAAGGCAAAGTCGGCGATCAAGACTCAGGTCTCGACGATTTCTAAGAGGTTCTCGAGGTAACATTCCAATTTTCTTTCTTCAGGGGTTGCTCTCTGGTCATTATGGATTTCTTACCAAAATCTAAAACGTGCAGGAGGACCTTGTGCACAGACCTCATTCTCACCCCTTGGGGGGTGCTGATGCAGGACCCTCGGAACCTGCACCTGTGGCCACATCCAGTACTGTGTCTGGTGGGTCTAAGACAACCGAGGTGGCTCCTCCAGAGCCTCGGGACCTTCCAAAAATATACAGAGGGCCATGCTTCGGGTTCCTCTAAATATCAACTCATGATAAGTACCAAGAGTTTGATCTCTGTAAGTCCTCTCCAACGAATTCATTGCTGCCACATGCTGATCGTACCAACTGACTTCCATGACCTTCTCTATCATGTACAATTATTTGACTTGCGTGGGCCGCTGCGGCGAGGTTGGTCGGGATTTCTGGTGGTACCCCTCCCAAGGGCATGCTAGTAATTGTGGAGATAATTACACATCCCACCCGAGATGCAGCACTCCCTATCATTGGTGGGACCACCAGCGGGGTCGTGCCCAAGGAAATTGAGGTGGGGTCCGACGATGAGGACCGACCGGTCGACCCAAGTCCCGCCACACCTGATCTGATCCCAGATGTCGCACCTGATCCAATGCTAGGTGAAGATCCCACTGAAGATCTCCTGAGGGCTTATCCTGTATAGGAGCCTGCCAATCGCGCAGACTGGGATAATACAGCTTCTAACGAAGAGGAAAAAGATATATTCAATCGCCGATCACATAAGATGATTTTGAACTTTATCGAAAAGACCCACCCAAGAATTATGGCTGGACGAGATGGACAGACTTCGCTCACGGCTGCACGATCTTGGTGCTGGTAGAGTGGATGCCCAACGTCCTCGTCTGCTCATCCGAGATCTCATGGGAGAGAAGATCTGAGAGTATGTTCGCGGCCTCAGTGTGGGCTGGTAGCGAAGCAAGGTGACGAACATCAAGAAACTCCAGGAGGCTGAAAATGAAGTCTAGTGGCTACGGCTTCGGGAATATGAGCACTCATCCTCTCTTAATGAACAAACAGAGCTGATCTTGCGATTGAAGGCCTAGCTAGCAAAGGTAGAAGAGTGTATGAGGCAAGATTCTGAAGAAATGGCCGCCATTCAGGCAGACGTAAAGTTGGCCCAAACTAAGGATGATTAACTAAGCCCCGTCACTGCTGTGGATGAGTGGGAGTTGAACCAGCAGCAGCAACTCTTAGATGCCACAAGTCAAAGGGTGGTGGAACTTCAAATTTCATTTGACTGGTTCAACCCATCAATGGGAGGGATAAACAACCGAGTGATGCATGGATCACAAACTCCCAAACCCACTTTCATGTTTTGATTAAATTTTATGTCATATAATTCATGAGTTTCATTATCGAGGTTGGCTTCATACGAGTCTGTTATATTTGTGAAATGTCCAGTAGTCATCCCCTAAGCTCATGTGGGTTGTGACCAATGTGAGAAACAAGGGGTGATCACCAAGATATTCCATCTGAATATAATGCGTTGACCAAGCTTCGGGTATCCGGGGGTTATGTAACCAATTCGGATCTTCCGGGAAGACATGGGAGAGGCCCAATCAGAGGATTAGGACCTCAGAACTATTGACGAGCCATTATTTGGATGTGATCAGGTGGATGAGAAGGGTAACGCTGGGGGCATTGGGATTAGTCCAAACATAGGGAAGTGGCAGGTTTGAATGACGATACCCAAAAATCTGGAACGCTATGGGGGGTGGCGTGACAATGAAGGATAACTGTTGACCACGTTCGAAACATAGTATCCTCATTCTGTTAGCCTGAAATGGAGATAACAGATAGGGCCGACCGTTGACCATTTTGGAAACATAGGGCCCGACTCAAAATGTTATCCATTTTTCTTCTAGAACGTTGGCCCAGGACAGTAGGTGGGCCATAGGCCGAGCTTCTATACTATTTGGGGGGTCCTTCCAAACAAGAAAGAGGATGAGGGTCTGAATAAGGGTCATGTGAAGCGTGAAATGTGGAGTGATGGTTTGTTCGAATAGAATCCAACACTCTTGAAATTACGCCACCATGGCAGCAGTACACTGAATGGGTGCATTAGTTTGATCATGGATCATCCCTTCTTTCAGATAGGACCTCTCTGGAAAGGGATTCGTCGCTTCACAATGACATCTTTGGGAATCCCGGACTTTTTCGGGGTATAGTTGTAGTTACATGGTTCCTCCCGAGGGGTCAGGCCATGGGCCGGAAATGGGGAGAAACAAGATCTTACAATTCCTGAGGCTGGACCCGAGATGAAATGCCTGTGTAACGCCCCGACCCCAGCTACCCAGAGTCGGTGTATTACTTCGTAACATTGGCATGATCACAAAAGATCAAGTCTCGAATGACCGATTATATTAGTAGCCTTAGAAACACTAGATACATTCATAAATGTTACATTACAACATAAGGTGAAAAACTACAATAACAAAGTCTTCATAGTCCACACTCATATCCTCTTCTGACTATCCCTGCAGATCATTCCTAAAATACTTCTTCACATCCTGGAAAATATTAAAACATTGAAAGGGGTGAGCTCAGATGCTCAGTAAGGATAACAATATTGCAGAAGCATTCATAAATAAACATAAACATTTAAGGCAATGTATAACTAAAACAAAATCCTTTTAAACTTGAACATCAACATAATATGGAAAAAGTAAAATGAGATAATGCCATTTACTTCTCCACATAGATATTCTACTGGTTGAATAATCACATGAAATATCATTAACCACTTTCATAATGATGGAATGCATAATGCCAGACTATCATAACCACGTAGCCAAGGCCTCGTGCCAAGACCACAAATAAGATTTTGTCAAGGCCTCGTGCCAAGACACTAGTTTGTCTCATGAGACTTGCCGATGCATCGAGGAGCTATAGCGGGCTCCACCCGTCACTTATTAAGTCCAATGCATTCCTCATATGAATATGTTTAAACATATCATAAACCATAACATAATCGTATCACATGAAACATGCATAAATGAAACATAACATTTCCACATTTCAATCACAAGATTTCAATAAAACACATTGATATAATAAAAACGCTTTCAAAACCATTTTCAATACCAAAATAAAGGAAAGTTAAAACTTTGTATTTATTTTTCATTAAAAAAAGTGATGGCTTGTAGAGGAATCCGAAACTCAAATAATGGTCATGGTGGAAGAGAATTCGTTGTCGCCGCATATGTACGGAAAGAAAAACATTCCCTTTTTGTCATTTAGTAAAACGCTTCTTATAAAAAAGATTCCTTTTTAATAAATGTAAAAGTCAAAGGGGTTTATACATCGTATAAAAGAAAGTTGTGTATAAAACCAAATATGCCTCAATGAAAGGAGATTGAGACGAAGTTCTTAGAAATATCATTTTTAAAATAAAATAGATCTATTATGTGTATTCACTATAGGTACACATAAAGAATACAAAATAGGGAATAATAATATCATGACATAATTTGAAAGTAGGAGATTAACCCAAATAATGGAAGTTGGGTTAAGAAATTCCCTTACCTTGCGTCCTGTCCTGACTCGACCGTTCTTTAACCTCCTGAATAATAAACTAGAGTTAATTACTATTTACTTAAGAACCATTTTCATGTTCATTATTCCTTTTATATCCCTTATTACCATGTTATGAACATTATGTAATTATTTAAGTTTATAACGGTCATTTTGTCGACCTTAGGTACTTGAGTCAAAAATAACATTCTTATAATTACAAGTTGATCATGTGGTGATATATCCATTATATCCAGAATTATATTCATGATATAGATATCATATATCTCATATATATCTAGTATATACATGAATTTATATTATTACATAACATTTATAGGTAAAAATGAAATGCACCGTTCATGGAGACGGTAAGCCGTACGTACGCATGAACGCTACTTTCATTTCTATTTCATATTTAATGGAATGAAATCATAATTATATAAAGGTATAATATAGTTCCAGTATAATATCATATATAATATCATTTACTCCATCCTTTATACATCCCACATATGGCATTAACGATTCACATCACTTTGAGGGGGCGGTAGTCCGCACTTCCAAAAATGAAATTATCGCGTTTACCCATATTGGAAATCATAAAGTATGCCATAAATGAGAAATACAGAAGCATAAGTAAAACATAAAAATATTATATATCATATATAAATATAGTTACATCTTAATGGCCACCTTTGAAGGTGTTATATGAGTGTTGAACAATCATCGTTTCGTGAGGCAGAAATTCGCCATCCACAGAAACCGTATGTTCTTTAACCATTAGATGTAGGTGTGTGTAAGTGTAGCTCGAATCCTTGTTATAAAAACATCCTAGTATATTGAGGATAATTTTTTTGTTACAAAATAAATGAATAAAAAGAGTTTATTGGGTTGGAGAAGAAAAATAAAACAAAACAACATTATAGAAGATATTACCTCAAAATCGGGTAACTCTTTTTGATTTGAGCCAAAGGATTCCTTGGGAAGAGTTCTGCCCAAAGTGAGGCTTCTAAGAGTAATAGGGGGAAGTTGGAAGAGTATTTGGTCAGAGTTTGGCCGAGCCAAATGGCTTGAATGTGTGAATTAGGTGGTAGAGGTGGGGGCCTTTTATAAGAGGAGAGGAGGGGCACTCTTGGAAAGTAAGGAAATTTTACATTATTATACAATGCTTTTCGGATTGTAAAGGTCTCACACTTATATAATTCGTGGATAATGTGATACGGGTTCAAAATATACCCATCCAATAGTCTTTGGACAAGTTTATGCCTTGTATTGTACATTATCCTTTCATTTTATTAAAATCGTTAAATAATGGGGTCATCGTTGCATCATAATGATGTCAAACATAATTTAATTTATTTAATGTCTAAAAATTATAAAAAAAATACTATGATGTAGTAAATATTTTTATCTTTCCAATGACTATTTATAGTAAAAAATATGACTTGTATAACCCCATGTAAAAATTGTTTTAGTAAAACATTTCATGTTTGTGTCATTTTTTACTTTAACATTAAATAAAAGGTATTTATGTCATTTTCTAACTAAAGTGGCTCCATGGGGTCCCCAAGTTGACCCATGGATTGTCTTGGTCGGCCGTGGAACATCCAATGAGGGTAGGACATGTGTCAAGCTCATCTCATATTATTAAAACATTATTTTTACCTTAAACTACACTAATTACCTCTAATCGTGATTAAGAACTTAAAAGTTACTATTCACCAAAAATTATTTTAATCTCATTGAACCACATTTTACTTCTTAATGACAATCATGTATGTCGTATTTTTGAAAATCAAAACACAGAAGTGGTAATATTTCATTTAAACAAAAAATCAGTTATTTAACTACCACTTAGTGGTTTCACTATTCATAAAAAATTGAAGTTTTTCAGAACAATGCCAAAATTTTACCCTAAGATATAATTGATATTCCGAATTCAAAAATAATTTCTATTTTACAAAATTCCAAACATGTAAGTTGCATTAATTAATTTTATAATTAATTCCCCCCGTCACAACAAATAGCGTGTTTTTAAGAAACAATTTATATCAAAAGATTGGAAATTGTTTATGTCCAATTTCAATGTTAAATTAATTATAATGACCACCATTGGATAAAATTGTAAAAAAATATTCTAATTAAACTTTAAAACCACTAAATATTATAATTTATCACTATAAATTATTTTGATTAAAAAAAGTTGTTTTTAAGTATTTTTCACTATTCATAAAAAATTAGAAGTTCTCAGAAAAATACCAAAAATTCAACATAGGCTAATTTCGATATTATGAATCCAAAAATGAAGTCCATTTTGAAATATAAAATTTCTATAATTTTAAAAAGTGGTTATTACTATTCATAACGGCTACTTTGATTAGTCGCGGTGTTTTAGAACTCGAAGTTGCGTACAATGCAAGCTATTGCATTATTGAATGAGAAGCGTATCATGGAAGCTTGGGGTGTTACATTCTCCCCTCCTTTAATAAATTGCGTCCTCGCAATTTGAAATTTTTCTTGGAAAATAAAAGATTGAAAATAGAAAATACCTTTGTGGAAAACCCACATCGTAAATAAGGTTAATAAAATTTAGTCTTAATAAGAGGGAAATGGAAATAAGAAAGTCACCACCAAATTATGATCTCGATAAGGAGAACATTGGTGGAAATTAGAGACATATAATTGGAGGAAAAACGTAAATATTTGTAGGGAGTGATTGAGGTCATCAATCACAATCAAATGTCAAATTGAGGGCCTCAAAGCCTTCAATCTATGTTGATTTAAAATATCATCCGTTCAACAAGACATAAGGTATTAGGATAACACATTTTTTTGTTTTAATATCCCTTTACTAAAGTTTAAGAATTAATTTATTAATTTAATAAGAGATAGGTATATATATATTTATGCTTGACAATTAGAGTTTCAACCTTCAACTCATCTTTCACTCAAAAAGATAATAGAACTCAAAAATATTATACTTATCCTAATTGTATAAGGTTCCAAATGTTAAAAAATACCATTTAAATTAGTAAAATTATTTTGTAATAACCAGGGACTTCCTGTACGCTAGTGGTAGGAAATAAAGGCCTGTCGCACTATGGTTGTGGGTTCGATCCCTGCAGCTTTGTCCGACGCGACGGGTTATGCCCCACCCTGCAGGTTGTCCTTTTCCTAAAACTATAGTATAATAATATTCCAAAAATAATCTTCATAAATTTTTTAACCTTATACAATACTATCCAAAGATCAACTTAATCCACTCCAACCTTTATAGTTATCCAAAATACCTCTGTCCAGACTTTCTCTAAAAGGTCTCTTAATTCCAAAATCAATTTATCAGATTCCCCAAACAAAGTAAAGTTTCTCTTATTGTCACATACTAAAAATATAATTACCTTCATCATATTAAACCCTTACTGAAATCAACAAGTACTGCAGTACAATCCTTATATATATATCACATTATTCTAATAACCAGAATATAATCCATGAGTCCAAAATCACCAATACATTAGTTATTCTGCTTCAACTGTAGTAACAACATAAGATTGTCCTTAATCCCTTGGCCTTTTCTGAGGTAAGTTTCCCTGACGCTTAAGACATTCATTTGCATAATGCCCCATTTTCCTACAATGGTAGCATTCAACATTGATAGCCTCTTTCTTTCCCTTGCAATCACGCGCCTGATGACCTTTTTCCCCACATTTATAACAAACTCCCATTCCTTTTAGGCAAGTACCAGGGTGATTCTTCCAACAATTATCACATAATGGAAAATCCTTCTTTCCCCTTTTCCATTTATCTGTCTCTTGTTCCACCTTTCTCTTCTTCTCTTGCTTTACTTTGTTGTCATAATACTTATAGAATTCCTTTTCTATCTTGATATAACACGAGACAATATCTTCGTATGACGAGAAGGTTTGTGAGACTAATGCTCGACGGAGAAATGGTTTTAACCCATCAAAGAAACGATCAATCTTACTTCTTGGGTTACGTATATAATCTGCCGCATGCCCCGATAACCTTGTAAAGTTGGCCTCATACTTTCTGACATTCTGATCCTCCTTTTGTCTCAGACTCAAAAATTGTCTTTCCATATCTGCTCGATGGTCACGATGATAGTATTTTTCTAGGAAAAGCTCTTTGAACTCCCTCCATTCCATATTCGATACGTCATCATCTTCCTTTGTGTTTTGAATCAGCGACCACCACTGATCGGAATCTCCAGTGAGGCGGTAAACTGCCATGATAACCTTCTCCCTTTCGCTACTCCCCATGGTGTGGAATATTTTCTCTAAAGTGTTTATCCATTTCTCAGATACTAATGGATTTGTACCCCCATTAAATGTTGGTGGTTGTTGCCTCATGAAGCGGTCTAATATTGATCCTCCACATTGTGGATCAGGGTGATCCATACGAGTAAGGTTATTATTCATAACTTGAGTGAGTTGTCCCAGTATGGTAATAAGTTGATCAGCACCAGTTGTATCTCCAGATCCACAATAATTATCTTGAGCATGAGGGCAATCCCTACACGGAGTTCGTGCATTGATACGGTTTCCATTCCTTCCACTAGGCGCCATTTCTATACAATGGCATAAACTAGATTAGTTTATGAATCAAAATACATAATTCCATACTTATAAAATACTTAACATAAATTGAACTATTTATTGATATAATCCATAATAATAAAAAGGTATTCTTTGAGGAAGTATATACTCATAACCGTTCATAGTGGTTTGTAAAGAAAACGAGAATTATCCTAAGAATATCCCCTGGGAGTGTCGTAACCAAGAGTGCAGCAAGGCCCGTTGTCGTGCACCAGTTCCTGTTTGAGTCTATCTCAAAGCAGTGTTTTCGGGTTTTACCCCTAGGTACATCTGTGCCAAAGCCGCCTCTACCTGCTCGTATCCAGACATGGATGTATTGCTAGGAAAACTCACAAAATCTCTACAATAACAAAATTCTAGGAAGTTCTTCTATACTAATCCTCAAAGTCTATCTTTGGGCTATGTGCTCTAATCAGAGTTTATCTAAATCTAGCTTCCAAGGTTAGTACTAAACATCCTCTGATATCAAATGTAACGCCCCGACCCCAGCTACCCAGAGTCGGTGCATTACTTCGTAACATTGGCATGATCACAAAAGATCAATTCTCGAAAGACCGATTAGTTTAGTAGCCTTGGAAACACTAGATACATTCATAAATGTTACATTACAACATAAGGTGAAAAACTACAATAACAAAGTCTTCATAGTCCACACTCATATCCTCTTATGACTATCCCTGCAGGTCATTCCTAAAATACTTCTTCACATCCTGGAAAATATTAAAACATTGAAAGGGGTGAGCTCAGATGCTCAGTAAGGATAACAATATTGCGGAAGCTTTCATAAATAAACATAAACATTTAAGGCAATGTATAACTAAAACAAAACCCTTTTAAACTTGAACATCAACATAATATGGCAAAAGTAAAATGAGATAATGCCATTTACTTTTTCACATGGATATTCTACTGGTCGAATAATCACATGAAATATCATTAACCACTTTCATAATGATGGAATGCACAATGCGAGACTATCATAACCACGTAGCCAAGGTCTCGTGCCAAGACAAAAAATATGATTTTGTCAAGGCCTCGTGCCAAGACACTAGTTTGTCTCATGAGACCTGCCGATGCATCGAGGAGCTGTAGCGGGCTCCACCCGTCACTTATTAAGTCCAATGCATTCCTCATATGAATAGGTTTAAACATATCATAAACCATAACATAATCGTATTACATGAAACATGCATAAATGAAACATAACATTTCCACATTTCAATCACAATATTTCAATAAAACACATTGATATAATAGAAATGCTTCCAAACCATTTTCAATACCAAAATAAAAGAAAGTTAAAACATTGTATTTATTTTTCATTAAAAAAAGTGATGGCTTGTAGAGGAAGCCGAAACTCAAATAATGGTCAAGGCGGTGGAGAAGTCATTGTCGCCGCATATGTACAGAAAGAAAAACATTCCCTTTTTGTCGTTTAGTAAAACGATTCGTATAAAAAAGATTCCTTTTGAATAAATGTAAAATTCAAAGGGGTTTATACACCGTATAAAAGAAAGTTGTGTATAAAACCAAATATGCCTCAATGAAAGGAGATTGAGACGAAGTCCTTAAAAAGATCATTTTTAAAATAAAATAGATCTATTATGTGTATTAACTATATGTACACATAAAGAATACAAAATAAGAAATAATAATATCATGACATAATTTGAAAGTAGGAGATTAACCCAAAGAATGGAAGTTGGGTTAAGAAATTCCCTTACCTTGCGTCCTGTCCTGACTCGACCATTATTTAACCTCCTGAATAATAAACTAGAGTTAATTCCTATTTACTTAAGAACCTTTTTCATGTTCATTATTCCTTTTATATCCCTTATTACCGTGTTATGAACATTATGTAATTATTTAAGTTTATAAGGGTCATTTTGTCGATCTTAGGTACTTGAGTCAAAAATAACATTCTTATAATTACAAGTTGTTCATGTGGTGATATATACATTATATCCAGAATTATATTCATGATATATATATCATATATCTCATATATATCCATTATATACATGCATTTCTATTATTACATAACATTTAGAGGTAAAAATGAAATGCACCGTTCATGGAGACGGTAAGTCGTACGTACGCATGAACGCTACATTCATTTCTATTTCATATTTAATGAAATGAAATTATAATTATATAAAGGTATAATATAGTTCCAGTATAATATCATATATAATATCATTTACTCCATCATTTATATATCCCACATATGGAATTAACGATTCACATCACTTTGAGGGGGCGGTAGTCCGCACTTCCTAAAATGAAATTATCGCGTTTACCCATAATGGAAATCATAAAGTATGCCATAAATGAGAAATACAGAAGCATAAGTAAAACATAAACATATTATATATCATATATAAATATAGTTACATCTTAATGGCCACCTTTGAAGGTGTTATATGAGTGTTGAACAATCATCATTTCGTGAGGCAGAAATTCGCCATCCACAGAAACCGTATGTTCTTTAACCATTAAATGTAGGTGTGTGTAAGTGTAGCTCGAATCCTTCTTATAACAACATCCTAGTATATTTAGGATACTTTTTTTGTTACAAAAGAAATGAATAAAAAGAGTTTAGGGGGTTGGAGAAGAAAAATAAAACAAAACAACATTAGAGAAGACATTACCTCAAAACCGGGTAACTCTTTTTGATTTGAGCCAAAGGCTTCCTTGGGAAGAGTTCTGCCCAAAGTGAGGCTTCTAGGAGTAAGAGGTGGAAGTTGGGAGAGTATTTGGGCAGATGTTGGCCGAGCCAAATGGCTTGAAAGTGTGAATGAGGTGGTAGAGGTGGGGGCCTTTTAAAAGAGGAGAGGAGGGGCACTCTTGGAAAGTCAAGAAAATTTTACATTATTATACAATGATTTTCTGATTATAAATGTCCCACACTTATATAGTTCGTTTCTATGGTGATAAGGGTTCTCAATCTACCCATCCAATAGTCTTTGGATAAGTGTAAGCCTTGTATTGTACATTATCTTTTCATTTTATTAAAATCGTTAAATAATGAGGTCATCGCTGCATCATAATGATGTCATAAATAATTTAATTTATTTAATGTCTAAAAATTATAAAAAAAATACTATGATGTAGGAAATCTTTTTATCTTTCCAATAAATATTTATTGTCAAAAATATGACTTGTATAACCCAATTTAAAATTGTTTTATTAAAACATTTCATGTTTGTGTCATTTTTTACTTTAACATTAAATAAAAGGTATTTATGTCATTTTATAAATAAAGTGGCTCCATGGGGTCCACAAGTTGACCCATGGATTTTCTTGGTCGGCCATGGAACATCCAATTAGGGTAGGACATGTTTCATGCTCATCTCATATTATTAAAACATTATTTTTACCTTAAACTACACCAATTACCTCTAATCGCGATTAAGAACTTAAAAGTTACTATTCACCAAAAATTATTTTAACCTCATTGAACCACATTTTAATTCTTAATAACAATCATTTATGTCTTATTTTTTGAAAATAAAAACACAGAAGTGGTAATATTTCATTTAAACGAAAAATCAGTTATTTAACTACCACTTAGTGGTTTCACTATTCATCAAAAATTGAAGTTTTTCATAACAATGCCAAAATTTCACCCTAAGCTATAATTGATATTCCGAATTCAAAAATGATTTCTATTTTACAAAATTACAAACATATAAGTTGCATTAATAAATTTTATAATTAATTCCCGTCGTCACAACAAATAGCGTGTTTTTAAGAAACAATTTATATCAAAAGATTGGCAATTGTTTATGTCCAATTTCAATGTTAAATTAATTCTAATGACCACCATTGGATAAAATGGTAGAAATATATTCTAATTATACTTTAAAACCACTGAACAATATAATTTATCACTATAAATTATTTTGATTAAAAAAGTTGTTTTTAAGTATTTTTCACTATTCATAAAAAATTAGAAGTTCTCAGAAAAATACCAAAAATTCAACATAGGCTAATTTCGATATTCCAAATCCAAAAATGAAGTCCATTTTGAAATATAAAATTTCTATAATTTTAAAAAGTGGTTATTACTATTCATAACAGCTACTTTGATTAGTCGCGGTGTTTTAGAACTCAAAGTTGCGTACAATGTAAGCTATTGCATTATTGAATGAGAAGCGTATCATGGAAGCTCGGGGTGTTAGAGTTTGGGTGTCCCTACGTATCCCATGAGGATGGGAATCAATCCGTACAGACTTCGGGAAGTGTAGTGTAGTCATAGACCAACACTGACAGGTGAAATCCTTTCTAGCAGAGGCTCTGGTGCATCCCATGATCAACATGGGGCATACTTCACTTTTTCAGGGTAGAACCGTAGTTTAGTGTCATGCGTTTAGGACGTATGGCCTCCTATGGTTTAACGTCATACCATATGATGTGAAAGGGAATATCCTAGGGAGCATGTGGTGCGGTAGCTATGAAACCGACATGAATGAGAAATTAGAGTCCAAATCACACCACACACCCGCAGAGGAAACTCTTCACGTCGAGGGACCAAGAGTGAAAGTTAGGCTGAGCCTGAAGTAGAGTGGTCGGGAATTCCTATGAACCCCATGAGGATGAGAATCAACCCATAAGTAGTTCTGAGAGAGAATTTTAACATCATGCAGGATGATGAGAAGCCTGGCCGCATTGGTACACATCCTACCAAAACTATTAAGCCCACGTGAGTCATGCTTGGTGTGGGAAACAAGAGGTAATGACTGGGATTTCTTGATACAGGAAGGGGCATGTTAGGAGGAAGGGACACTCGTAAAATATCGTCCCATTGATGCTAACTCATCCATGAAACACACATAGACATGCGAAGAGATAGAGCTGATTATGTCGGAATTCCACTGGAACATGAGAGAGTAGAAATATGTGAATCATGAAGCTCTAAATCAAGACAACAATGATAGTGGTGTGACAATGGAGGATAACCATTAACCGTGGCAGAAACGCAGCATCCACATCATGTTATCCTCGAATGGGGACATACAAATGAGGGTCAACCGTTGACCATGTTCGAATCTTGGGACCATATCAAAAATGTTGTCAGAGATCCTTATGAACGTTGGACCAAAATGATGGGAGAGCCCTTAGGCCTAGAATCCATGGAGATCCCTTAGGCCTAGAATCCATGTCATCTGAGGGTCCTTTTGGATGTGGAGGAGGACGAGGATCTAAATAGTGAGCTCACAAAGAATTGACATGGAATGAGGGGAATGTCCCCATGAAAATTCCACACTTCGGGTGCTCTGTCAAAACACATCTGAATATGACAATAAGATGTATTAGATAGAGGGAGTAGAGTCCCTACAAATAGGGAGATCTTAGTTTAGGATCATAGAACTCGGACCATAGGTGGTAGGAAACATGGCAGACTCATGGTGAGTAATTAGAAAAACCTGATGTGAATGGGAACCGGGGGTTCCGACCACCACGTGTTCATGTGAAGAGGTTTTAGGTCAAGGGACCAAAAACGAGAGTTGAGTTGGGCCGGAGGCAAAGTGCGAAGGTTTTCCTACGTACCCCATGAGGATGGGGATCATGCTACACGTAGATCTTGAATAGGGGGCACAATGAGGTACCAGTTCCTGGGATAAAAGATGTGTGTGGGTGTAGACCACACATGAAAATAAGCGGTATTTGATATATTTTATTTGTCATTTAAGGTGAGTGTTTTTTTGTGAAGAGACAAGCCTAGGGTAGCAGACCCATGCATCGCCACAAGAATCAAGCTGTAGTAGGTGTTGAAAAATGGCATGGCGTATGCCCAATACCAAATGTGACGTCCTCTATGATGAGGTCATCACAATGCAGTGCCGTTTTTCATCGTGCGGCCAGGATGATAATATCACAGTTTAGGGTCATTTGTTGGGACCTAGCATGCATTTTAAAGTCATGCAGCGCATACGTAGCAGAGATGATTTAGGCGGATAATGTGTATGGTGCAATGAAACATAACCGATGTGAATGGGGACATGATCCCACATAAAACCGTATGAAATTATGTGAGGAGAACCTCAGGACACGAGGGCCAAATAGGGGTGAGAGAAAAAGGGGCCGGAGAAACTAGCTCTCAGCTGATCTAGACCTGAAAACGAGACATCCGGGTGGTCCTACGTATTCCATAAGGATGGGAATAAATCCATACGTAGTTATGTAGGATGCCTTTTAATGTCATGCGGGACAAGCTGGACAGGAAATAGGAGGGCTAATTTTTGGAATGGGGTGCACGTGGTGCGACTATTGAAATCCCGACGTGAACGGGGACATAATATCGTACCATGCCATGTGGTCCCGTAGTAAAAGTCCAGAAGTTGGGACAGAAAAGAAAAATTAGCAAAACTCAGGCTGGACCCAAATACAAGAGGTCTGGGCATTCCTACATATCCCATGAGGATGAGAATCAAGCCAAACGTAGTTCTAAGGAGATCTTAGTTTATGGTCGTAGAGCTCGGACAAAGGAGGGGTGTAAACATTCCAAGTAAGCGAAGACCTCGACCCTATCCCTAATCCCACATGAGTCGAACTTGGTGTGGGAATCAAGGGAGGAAGATGCCTATTGCAACACATTGAATTCACACGAAAGGGAAATCAGTGCAGAGCCCCTATCGAGGCTTGGTCCTCCTAACGCGCAGATGTGCACTGAGGAATGGTACATAGAGTTTCTAAGTTCTACTTAGACATGATGATGTGGAGAAGGATGTGAATCATGTAACCGATATTTTAGGATTAATGGGGAAAGCATGGTGATGGAGGATAACTGTTAACCATGGCGGAAATGCAGCATCCATATCGCGTTAGCCTGAAGTGGGAACAACCAATGAGCATCGACCGCTAACCATATTCACAACGTGGGATCTGTATCGATTTTTTGTCCTTGACCTTCGGGGGAGTTGTCCCGTACTGGTAGGAGAACCCTTAGGCGTAACATCCATCCCACTCAGGGGTCCCTTCGGGTGTGAAAGGTTATGGAACCCTAATGAAGAAAAACACAAAGCCTGAATAGTGGGTGGAAGCATGTCCGAGCAGAGTATGAGATTCCAGGTACTAAACCAGAGTACCCTTAAACACACTGGTGAACCACCAAATAGGGTTGAAAAAGGTGTCAAGGAAGGAGAGGGTAGGCCAAGTGGCTAAGGTGAAATGGAGATTTCCGAGAGATGGGGATGGACCTGAAGTCTAGACATTCAGATGGTCTTACGTATCCCATAAGGATGAGAATCTAACCACACATAGTTCTCGAAGATACCTGGGGGTGGGATACCCTAACAAGGAAGTGTAAGATGTGGAGAGTAACCTGATGGGAATGAGGACATAATACCGCACCACATTGCACAGTCTTATAAGATAGAACCTGGGCCAGGGGCCCAAAAAGGCCAAGGGACCTGAGGCTGGGCCTCGGTTAGGAAGGCCTGAACAGCTCGCAGTTTAACGTCTTCTCGTGAGGATGAGGGTTGGGGTAAGGTATCTCATCCGGGGATGTGTACGGAATGGCGAGAAACCCGACATGAAGGAGGACATAATCCCACACCATGTCGTACAATCCCATAAGAGTGAACCTGGGCCGAGGGCCCGAAAAGGACGAGGGGCATGAGGGTTGGCATCTCCCGGAGGTAGTTCATCGCTTGGAGATACAACGGGGCTAAATGAACCACTAAAATCGGTGTTCAGGACATCTTGGGGTTAACCTAATGATCATGGACTATTGTAGTCCATGTTCGAAACACAGCGTCCGGAGCAACAAATGAGCATCGATCGTTGACCATATTTGAAACGTGAGATTTGTATCAATTTGTAGCTTGACATCCTCAAGGGCGTTGGATCTATGTGGTAAGAGAGAGAACTTAGGCCTAACATTCATACCATTTAGGGGCCCTTTTGGATAGGTAAGGGGATGGAATCCCATTCATGGAGCGGGTGAAGAATATCTGTACCCATCTCTCAAAGAGGTGAACGACTCCAGGGATTGGGACGTATGACCATCGGGGTTAACTTGACACAAATTGGGGGAAATGTTCACCCTCACCATACATCTTAACCCAGGGGGGAAGATTCTGGAATTTGGGATGGGCCAACAAATGAAATGCCTGAGAGTTCCTACATATCCCATAAGGATGGGAGTAAATCCCTACATAGTTCTTGAAGGCCATGCAGTTTAATGTCATGTGGTGAAGACGTGGGAGGATAGAAGAATAAGAGAGGGCACAAGGTGTGACCCTTATAATCCTTTAATGAGTGGGGCTAAGGAAGCCTACACCATATCATTTGAGGATACTCCGAGAAAACTATACCCAGGGGGGATAATCGAAGAGAAGAGTTTGGGGTTGGGCTCAAAACAATGAGTCTGAGCGTTCCAACATATACCATGAGTATGGGAATGAAGTCACACATAGTTCTTAAAAATGCAGCTTAATGTCATGCAGGACAATGCGCAGTTTAAAGTCATAGATGACTGTCCAGTTTAAGGTCATGCAGGATCGTACAGTTTAAGGTCATGCCAGATCGTACAGTTTAAGGTCGTGCAGGACCGTAGGGCTCAGGAAAAGTACTTTTTGAGGAACTTGGCATTGGTGGGAGGATTAATGCACTCACCATCCATGGTAACCATGGAGTATGCTCTATTGGGGTAAACCTTATGAATGATGTAAGGTCATTCCCATTTGGGCTTCAATATGGGTGGTTTCCTGCTAGGGATCATTGGCACTCTAATATCCAATAACAGGTCTTCTTACAGGAAAGAGAGAAGGTGAACCTTCTTGTTTAAGGCTCTATATATGTTATTCTGATGGCTTTCCAGATTGTGCAGGGCACATAGCCTAATCTCGTAGAGTGCTTCCAATTCAGCTAGATAGATTTCAGCCACCTTATTCAATGCCTGCTAGTTATAGACTATAGTGAGTAACAATGGTAGATGGATCTCTATGGGTAGGATGGACTCGGCCCCATACACCAGGGAATATGGGGTCACTTGGGTGGAATTGCGAGTCGTCATTGTAAAAGCCTAGAGGGCGATGTGGAGCTTGTCCGGACAACTCTTCTTGTTCTGAAAACCCATTTTCTACAAAATGTTAGTGAGGGTTTTGTTGAACGCATCGATCTTCCAGTTTTCCTGTACATGATATAGAGAGGTATGGTTGGAGTGAATGTTGTACTTGGCGTACAATTTCTTCAGCTCAGCTGCTCGGATGTTGGTGTCATTATCGGTGAGGACTGCATGAAAGACTCCAAATCGGAAGATGATGGTGGAGCTCACAAAATAGACAATGGATCCAGCCTTGACATCCTTGAGTGGGACTGCTTCTACCCATTGGGAGAAGAAATCCGTAGCGGTCAAGATAAACATGTACTGTCAAGCTCTCGCCGGTGGATAGGGTCCCACGACATTGAGTCCCCACAATGAAAATGGCCAAGTGTACATGGTGGAGTGGAGCGGTTCTTGCGGCCGATGCAGGATATTATCATGCTCTAGGCACAGGTGACATCTCTTGGCGAACCCATTATAATTGTGGATCATAGAGGGACAGAAGTACCCCAGTCTCTGAATCAGATGGGACAACTTTTTCCCAGCCTAGTGGGAACCACATGAACCTTCATGAAACTCTCGCATGACCTGAGAAATCTCAACTCCTTGAATACAACGGAGGAGAAAACCATCAAAACCGCGCTTGTAGAGGATTTTCTCAAGGCTGGGACCACTTTGGAGGGTAAAATGTAGCGCACAGCATCAGATTCACTCATCCTCGGCCTGATCAGCCGTGAGACAACCATTTTGGAGATACTCAACAAAAGTTTATCTCTAGTCAGGAGTCGTTTCAACCACTACATCTGAAGAACCAGGGGCTCCTGACGTGGAGGATCTGGCGGTAAGATGGCTTACTTGCAGGCCGTAGTCATCCACTAGGGTTACCAGAGTAATGACTCTCTGGTGTTCCACATGTATAATCAAATCATCCTACTCGGATTCTGCAAGTGACACAGCCAAGCCGGCCAAAGTGTCCGCTCGACCATTCTGTGACCGAGGGATATGGGTAACCACAGGTCGAGAAGGGAATTGGGCAATTAGATGGAGGGTGCACTCCAAATATGGCATGATCTCTGGCTTCCTAATAACATAGTCTCCATTGACTTCCTTGATGACTAGCTTGGAATCCCCTTTCACATGGAAATTGGGCACATCGATCTAGAGGGCCAACTCCAGGCCAGTGATGAGAGCCTAATACTTTGCCTCGTTGTTGGTGTAGCCTTATGAAAAAAAGATTAAATACCCGTAAATTTCAAGGAAATTTTTTTCTTAAATTCTTTGGGATTTTAGGAGTACGTAGTTTTTAACGGCACCTAATTCTGAGACCCGGTGTGCCCGGAATCAATTTCTGATGTTTAGCTGGAGTACGTTCAGGGAACGAACGAGAGGGTTTTTATATCTTTTGAACCAGTTCTCAGAATAAAAATTCGAGAGCACCAATGAAACCGAAGCAGCGGTATTTTCTTAAGAGGACCTTTACCGAAGGTGCGTTTTCTCAGGAGGAGTTGTTAAAAATTGAGGATTAAATGTGAAGTAAATAAAATTTTTGTTACAATTTTATTTCCATTTTCTAAGTGGTTTAATCCTATGTGTGGAAGTTTGGGTGGGACCCGCAAGATACTAACCACCCTTTAGTGGTTAAGGGTGTGGCGGGGCCCACACAAGCCCAACCCCTCACATTCCTTAACTCCTTTAAACCCCTCATAAGTTCTGTAACTCTCACACATTAATTCTTGCCAACTAAACACCTAATTAATTAGACAAATTAATATTAATTAAGTAACTGAGTTGTTTTTGAATTTTGATTTTTTGAAATGTTGGCATGATTAAATAAAATAAGGCAAAGCCTTATTTTATTTGGGGGTTGGATTTTGTTGTGCGAGGAAAAGGGGAGGGATCTATTGAGTTATTTTTGAAGAGCTTCATCCTCCCGCGAAGAACAACACCCTTCGACGAAGAACGTCATCACTACAAGGGGAGACGACATGTCGTTCCTTCATCTCTCTGCAGCTAGTGTGAGTTCCATCCTTGGACGCACGCCAACTCTGTCATTGAAACCTCACCATGTGACGCAGTCAATGACTTTCGTCATCATTGTTGATGTAGGGGTTAAATTAATTATTGGTGAATTAAGATTGTGCATTGAATTAACGTTGATGTATCTCGATTATTTTTCCAACTGTTACCAACGTAATTGGAGGAAATTGGACAGCACAAACACGGCCGATCCTCCTCCCTGTCTCTTGTTTATTATGAATGGTGTTTGAGATAAAAGGCCGCACGGTGCTGTTGCACTGCGCGTGAACGATGAAGACCACAACAGTAGCGGGCCATAGCGGAGGAGCACGGCGCCATCACGTCGTGCCGATGTGGCCGAAGGAGGCCGCGACCAGGGGCGGGCCGCGGCGGAGGGGCGTGACGCCGTCACACCGTGCCGAATGGATGGATGCCATAGGCTTGGGCTGTGGCGGTTCAGTAGGAGGTGGTCGGGCTCGACTGTTCGCCGGCACACCAGGAGGTGGGACCCAGAGGGGTCCCGCGGCATCCCACTAGCCGACCATTATGGCCGGACGTTTCTGGAAATACCGGGGGGATTGAAACCCCCAGCCAGCAGCCTAGGGAGGACCCCACCAGATGGGGGCCACTATTTCAAAAAAAGGCCCCCCTCCCCTTCGCACCCTGCGGTCGGGCCGCGCCTTAATGGTCCGGACCCGGACCCGGGTCCGGTCTACTCAGTTTGGGCCGACCCAGGGGGTATTGGGCCGGGTCGGACCGGGCCCAAACCCCCTGTTTTCAGAGAGATCCATTCAAATGCCCATATCATGTGATACGGACCTCAGATCAATTCTCCGTCAGTTTCATTGGGATCCTTGGATCGAGACGGTCATTTCAATATATTACACTCAAGGTTTGGGGAGAATGTTGGGTACGGCCGTGTTGGTTCGAAGATGAAACCAACCGGGCCCGCGGAGTGGAAACACTTATAACTTGACGTCTGAACACCCGATTGATGTGTCATCGACTTTGATTGATTCCTCATAGTAAGATGGTTATTTTGGATTACTATTTTCATGGTTTGGATGCCGCTGGAGTATGGTCGGGTTGGATTTAGCTTAAAAACCGACCAGGCCACTAGGACAAAAAAACCAATAACTCTCAGACCGGGCGTCCGATTGACGCGCCATTTGTTGCGTTGAGTTCCTATTCATGAGATGGAACATTTTGATACATCAACTCGGGACTTCGTGAAAATTGATGTATCGAACCCTTGGCTTGTGGAGCAGACCCTCCCGGAATCGACCGTGCTCTATGCGGGAACCCTAGAGCTGGCTGCGATGAAGATGACGACTACCGTACAAGGATCCCTAGTGGGTTCTATGAGGACGACTACCGTACTAGGATGCTTAGTGGGTTAGACGAGGATGACTACCGTACTAGGATCCTCTGTGGGTTCAACGACAACATCTATTGTACTGGGATCCTCCGTGGGTTCGACGACGACGTCTACCGTGCTAGGATCCTCTGTGGGTTCGACGACGACGTCTATTGTACTGGGATCCTCCGTGGGTTTGATGACGATGTCTACCATGATGGGATCCTCCGTGGGTTTGATGAAGATGACTTCTGTTCTAGGATCCCATGTGGGTTTAGCAATGTTGTTGACTATACTTGGATCGCCCGTTGGTTCGGCAACGATGACTACTATACTTGGATCCTCCGTGAGTTCGGAAGCGATGACTACTATACATGGTTCCTCCATGGGTTTGGCAACAATGACTACTATACTCGAATCCTCCATGGGTTCGGCAGTGAAAACTTCTGTACTAGGATCCTACGTAGGATCGGTAGAGGAAATGATTCAGAGGCTACATCTAATCATCTCCAACTCTCTTCAGAAGTAGTATACCTATGAGAGGTGAGTCTTGATTTTAAATCATTATCATTAACATTATTGACTTATTTTCCTCTGTGGATTGGATTGTTATTTCCTATGTGGACTGGGTTGTGCTTTCATGAGTGGACCAGGATGTTGTTTCCTGTGTGGACTAGGTTGTGCTATCCTGTGTGGACTGGGTTGTGCTATCCTATGTGGACTGGGTTGTGCTATCCTGTGTGGACTGGGTTGTGCTTGCCTGTGTGGATTGGGTCGAGCATTCCTGTGTGGACTGAGTTGTACTTGGGCTCGAGTGTGGGATCTATTTTGTAATTGTTGACTTAGGTATATGTATGGGTATATACCTAAGTATAGTTGGTTGATACTTCATGATTGTATTTATTTCCTTTTTGGTTTATTCTTTGTGGATTCTGGGAGACCTTCGGGAGTCTCAAGGTCCCTACTGAGTATCGTATACTCACCCCTACACGGGTTATGCGCGCACTACGTTGTGTTGGATGCAGACGACGGACAACGCTGATCGTGGTTGAGGTTGTGGAGTGGGACGGTACCCGGAGGTGGACTATCAGGTGGGACGTACATGGAGTTAATGGCCAGACTAGAGGAGCTGATGAGACTATCTGTAACCACCCTTCAGGTGGGAGTTCTAGAGAATGCCTTAGTGGTTGCTTCCTTATTTTTCAGCTATTGTACTTACTTTTCTCATTTGTACTGTACTTTCAGTTGGGTTTGTATACTGGCCCATTTACTTTCCAGCACTTACTTTTGTAATCAGTTTACTTTCTATTTACATCAGCTTGTGTACTCTGTGGTGTTTGTTTTCTTATATAAAGGCAATTCCTTACTTTTTATCGGGATTTACAGTTTTGGTGCTAGTCACCAGCCCATGGCCTAATGGAGGTGGGCTTGGGGTAGTCACGACACGGGCCCTGAGCACGTGTCGTGACAAATTGGTATCAGAGGAGTTGGTTCTACCGCAGAACTCAAGACTCTGATAATTTATTCTGTGTGAAGAAATAGTGTTATGTGTATTGAGTGTGGTTATCAGTCCAGGGAGTCCAATTTTAGTGCGATGACTAGCGTATCCACACACTAGGACCATGACTTCTGATTTTTGACTCAATTCATGAAAACATTGATTGCATGTGCGTTTCAAAAGATTTCTTTGTGATTACTTTGTCTCAGCTCACCAGGTATACTGTATTAATAGTGGTGCACCTATTTCTTTTTAGGATGGCCCCACAATGGAAGCCAGCTAGGGTTACGAGTTTTGTGCGATACGACAGCCCACCGAGTGATGATGCCTCGGTGCAGGGCCCCATTACAGCGGAGGCACCGACGGTACCTCTACCCCCCAAGCCACCGATTCCACTGGCCCCAGGAGCTGAGGGTGCACGACGCCTGAGTGAACTGCATGAGTTTCATCGTCAGAGACCGCCCAGGTTCCGCATGGAGACAGAACCTCAGGCAGCCAAGGACTGGCTGGAGGCAGTTGTTCGAGTCTTCAGGTTGGAAGAGACACCAACAGACCTCATGGTGATCCTAGCGGCAAATCTCCTAAATGCAGCAACAGGTAGATGGTGGAGCCTGATGCTCCAGGTGCACGATGAGGCATCTCTACTTTTTATGGACTTCGAGAGCCTCATCCACTTGGAGTTCGTTCCAGCCACCCTCCATGTGGTGCTCATTCAGGAGTTACTACAACTACGGCAGGGCAGCATGACAGTAGCCCAGTACTCGGAGAGATTTACCGAACTCTAGCACTACTCCATATATATGGTATGAGACCCGTTCATCTGGGTCCAGTCCATTGAGAAGGGACCGAGGCATGATATTAGGGCTTTGATGATCTACCTCAACATCCTGACGTAGGCGGGGGTGCTGGAGAGAGCCGTTCTAGTGGAGTGTTTTCTCACTGAGCAGTCTCTAGCAGCGAGGCCTTCTGTAGGACGTCACGTAGAAGAGTCTTCTGCAGCCGACAGTAGACAAAAGACGTATTGGTCCAAGAGTACCTGGCCGTCGGGTGGGGGACCTCAGGATACAGGTTCGGCTGTGCGGGGAATACGACACAGAGCTAGCCATACGAGGAGCAGGTAGTGCTATGCATGCGGCGGGCAAGGTCACATGGATCAAGACTGCCCGACCTGCCCTGCAGATGAGTAGCAGGCGGTAGAGGGACCTCTCAGGCAGCGGTTTGTCTGTGGTGGTCCGCTGGGAGTAGGCGGACGTGGCAGAGGGGCTGTCCAAGTAGTAGACGGTGGACGACATTTTGAGTCCCTACCACCACCACCACCAAGAGGACCACCTCGACCATAGGGAATGGCTGGACAAGGGATAGCTCAGCTTCATGCAGTTGAGGCCTACGACCATAGACCTTCGGGAGAAGATGGGAAGGAGAGGGACTAGATCCAACCATGTATACTTTTGTTCATGTTTCTTCTAGCTTTTTTAATGTCATTGTTTGTGGACACATTGTGTCTTGTACTTGAGCTGCAGTAATAATAGACACTTGTTGTTTGTGAAGTTTACCATCTTGTCCAATTGTATGGTTGATACTAAGAGGTTTTGGTTTAAAACTGTTGACTTGACCCTCACTTTTGAGATTCCTACTGGAGGAGACATAGTGACCACACACTACTGTCGACAGTGTGACTCGACCCTTGGAGGTGAGAGTATCGTTTGAATCTCTTGGTAGTAGCATCGAGGCCTTACGAAGTTGTCAATGGACTGAAATAGTACCATTCATGTCAGCATTTACTGTATTAGGCAAAGGAAATGGTTCATCCAGGGGATGAGACTAAATTTCTCTTCTTAGCAGAGGAGGAATCTCAGCAGCTCTTGTAGATCGTAGAAGAAGAAGGGTGGAGTTGAGTTCTTATAAATGGCTCGTCTCACCCACTATTCGTCGAGTGAATGGTTTACAATTCTCTCCAACTCAATAGTCTCAGGTGTATATTTTCTCAGAAGGAAATGAACCTGAGATAACGGTGATGTCTTGAGTTCCTCTAAGACTTTGACATCGAGATAGTTTATACTCCTGGGAAGGGTAAATGTTGTAGCAGATGCTCTTAGTAGGAGATCAGGCATTTAGCTGTTAGGGGTGGCGAGACAACAGCTGGTCGCGTTTTTAGTTATCCTTTTTGGATAGTGTTGGAGTGAGTACGTGTAGGACCAGAGATGGTCCAGGCCATGATGGAGAAGGTTCAGATTATTCAGGAGCGGATGAGAACTGCTTAGAGCCGACAGAAGTCCTATGCTGATAGGAGGTGGAGACCATTAGAGTTTGAGGATGGTGATCACGTTTTCTTATGGGTCTCACATTGTCATGGATTATGAAGATTTAGCTAGAGCGGCAAGTTATCTTTGCGCTTCATTGGGCCATTCCAGGTTCTCGGTAGGATAGGCAAGGTGGCTTATCGCCTGGCTCTTCCACCTCAGTTGCACCAAGTTCACAATGTCTTCCATTTATCGTAGATGAGGAGATATGTGCACGACCCGACGCATATCATTGATCATGGAGAGATGGATATCGATGACGTGGTGACTTTTGCAGAGGTCCCAATGGAGATCGAGGATCAATAGGAGCGGGTCCTACATGGATTGTAGATTCCTCTAGTGTGCATCGGGTGTGTAATGTCCCGGTTCCAGAATCCACCAAGAGGTACCCCGTACCCGGTTGGTCACATGGACTCAAGTGCATCTCACCAAATTCCAGAGGCTGCAGACTAATAGTGAGGTCCTTGGGTGTGATAGTGGGGAAACTATGCCCTCATTGGTAGTGTACATAGCGGAAGAAGAATAAACTTGCAATAGGAGAAGCAATAACAACCAACAATAAAACAGCAGAAGACTAAATCAACAAACTGGAGCACATATGTATATATGAAATGATTCATGATACATAACTAGGAAAACATCCAAACAAGTCAGAATGCCGGAAAACACTACAGTACCAAATCAAGTACAAATGAAAAGTAAATAGCTCCTCAGCATCGTAAGAAAAAGTTTGGTCCCATGCTCCCCTGCTCCAAGAAATCAAGTTCCAGAAGTTGAAGGGCGCTTGACCTTGTCAATACCTGCAACAACATAGTCTGCTTGGGACCAAAGGCATGACCCAAACAGGGTGTGAGATAAAATCCCAGTAGGCAACCACCCGAAGATTAGTGCCTAACAGTCAATGAGGATATGGAAAGTAAAAGCACACTAAGCCGTAAACAGCAACAACAAAGTAGTAGGTAGTAAACAGTAAGTAGTAAAACAGGATGATACATAGCAGCAATCAATCCACAACAAATCAATAGAAACAAATAGCTAAAATCCAGAAACCCTCTGGGAAGTAATCGTATCCATCCCCTCTAGTCATATCCAAGAAGTACCACAAACCTCTGGGAAGTGCACTCAGCCTAACCCCTCTGGCTTGGTCATACGAATTTATGAGACTCTTTGGGGAAGCTCACTCGGTCAATTCCCCTCATTGTCTAGGGTAGTCAGGGAATATCTTGAGGAAGATCACGTGGTTTAGCCCTTTTATCCGCAAGGTATAGAGACTCTATGAGTAAGCTATCTCGGTCAATTCCTCCTATAGCCTTAGGTATACCACAGACTCTCTGAGGAAGCTCACTCGGTCAATTCATCCTCTAGCCTAGGAAGGTTCTTAAAGAGATTCAAACAAGGTAAGACTCTCTGAGTAAGCTCACTCGGTCTACCCTCCTGTTGTCTATAAAATCCAAGACTCTCTAGGAGCTCACTCGGTCCATCCCCTCTATAGTCTGTAATATCTAAGACTCTCTGGGAAATGCACTTGGTCAATACCTTATAGTCTATATCACCAGGTTCTCTCAGCCCCGTTCCAGTCAGTGCATAATAACGATATAAGGCCAAAGTACACCTATAGAGCTACTTGGATAAACAGAGTACACCTATAGAGCTACTTAGCTAACAATCTACAAGGCATCAAGCATGTCATGAGTTTCGCTTCAACCTATAACCACGAGGCATGAAAACAGGTGTAGCAGCCAAGTAAAACAACACCCAAAGGTCGTAAACTGAACACAACAAGGGTAAAACATCCCCGCACAACAAATTATCCTCTAACATGGTCAAATTACCTCTACACAAGCATACGGGCAAGGCAGGAAATCAAAAAGGGAAAAAAGGTAAACACGCAATACCCCGTTCACGGGTATCGGGGAAAATTCACACATAAAACACAGATAATTTGAATGGTAAGGCACATAACACCTACCTAGATCCTAGGAGATCGATATAATTGAACCACGACAGCTAATTCTCTATATAACGTTGTAGATCTGAGAAAAATCACATAAAATTTAACCATAGATAACCTGAGAAAGAGGAAGAATTGGAAAACAAAGCTCAAGCAGAAGGAAAAAATCACCGCTGCGCTTCCAATGCAATCAACCGTGCTCAAATCGGAGAACAGATGGAGAAATGGGGGATCAGGGAAGATTCGGTTGTATGGGTCACTCTCAGGCGAACCATATCTAGAAGAAGATGATTATCGTGATGAGGCGTGACCCCGGTCTACTTAGTGAAAAAAAGAAAATTACAGGGTGTGTATTTTTAAAGTACATGGCGTGTATTGGGTTTTTCCTTACACCGCCAAAATCAGCCTCCATGTCACCCCTACACACTGTGGGTGTGGCCCGGGCATGGCCAGCACACGACTTTGTGCCAGAGAAGAGTACATGGCCTATACTCAAAAAGTACCCTGCGTGTACTTTGAAAATTTCTAGAAACTCCATTTTTCTTAAGAAGTCCAGAAAATGGGAAAGCATACCTGAAACACAGAACTGGTTTCTTAGAAACTTCCCCCCATAAAGAAATTCATCCCCAAATTTCCTTAGATGGGCGTAGAAGAAGGATCCTCAAACAATTCCGGACACTACGATCGAACCTCAACATCCCTCTCCCAAGTCTCATCCTGTACTCGTCTGTGCTTCCATAACACTCGTACCAGAGGAGAAGACTGACCTCAAAGAACCTTTGTACTGTGATTGACAATCCAGATGGGATGCTCTTCAAATGACGCATCTTCTTCGAGCTCAACCTTCTCGGGTTGAAAGACATGAGACAGGTCTAAAAAGTAACGTCATATTCGAGAGACGTGGAAGAGGTCGTGCATTGCCTGGTACCTCTGAGGTAGCTGCAACCGATAGGCAACCGGCCCAACTCTCTACAAAACCACAAACGGCCCGATGTACCGCAGTGAAAGATTTCCCTATCTCCGAATCCTCTTTTCTCCCAACCTTGGTGCGACACGCAGGAAAACCTGATCCCCGACCTCGAACTCCAAAGGTTGTCTCCACTGATCAGCATAAGACTTCTGTCGAGACTATGTTGTAGCCATCCTCTTCCAAATCAAATCTATCTGCTCCGAGGACTCGTGAACAAGATGAGGTCCTAGCAAAGCCGCATCTCATACATCCAGCTAGCATAAGGGTGGTCAGCATGGCCTACCGTACATGGCCTCATATGGTTCCATCTGAATGGTTGCCTGAAAAAAAATTGTTATTGGAGAACTCCACAAGAGCTATATGCTACTCCCAAGTACCACTGAATTCTAAAATGAATGCTCAGAGCATATCCTCAAGCACCTAGATTGTGCGCTCGGACTGTCCGTCAGTTTGGGGATGGTATGATGTACTCAAAAGTACCTGTGTACCAAAATTATTCTAAAGTCTCTACCAGAACCGAGAGGTAAAACACACATCCCTATCTGAAACAATGGAGTGTGGAACTATATGTAGACTTACAATATCTTGGATGTACAGTCGTCCCAGATCATCAACACTGAAGGTATCCTTGATCGGCAAGAAGTGTGCTACCTTCATAGTCTGTCAATGACGACCCAAACAACATCACTTCCCTGAGGTGACCTCGGAAACCCGGTCATGAAGTCCATCGCGACATCATTCCACTTCCACTCCGGAAAGGGTAACTACTATAAATTCCCTACTGGTCGCTGATGCTCTGCTTTCACCTGCTGACAAGTAGAACATCTCATGACAATACCAGCAACATCTTTCTTTATACCTGGCCACCAGTATTGGTGATAAAGATCCCGATACATCTTGGTGATGCCAGGATGAACTTCCCTAATTGAGGAATGGAAATCCCTCATCATCTCCTCGCGTATGTCTTCTGGAACCCATACGCGTCCCTGGAAACGCAAGATCTCATCCTCGCCCACTGTCCATTCAGGAAGAGGGTCCCCTCCTGACAAACTCTCCCGCAGGACTAAGGCCTCCGAATCTGATAGCTGCCTCATTCATACACGATCAATAATTGAAGAAGTAACATCCAAAGAAGAAAGAAAGGTCTATCCCTACTTGTTGTGAACCTCCAAATTCATCTCAGAGAACAAAGCCATAAGATGTCACTCACTGCTGGCCTCCCGAACTGCCTGAATCTGGGTTCGTCTGCTCAATACATCTTCCACTGCATTTCCTTTTCCTGGCGTATAGGTGAGCTCAAAGTCAAATAAATGATGATAATTGACCCACATGCGCTGTCTTAGATTCATATCACACTGCGTAAAGATATAATTGAGACTCTTGTGGTGGGTGAAAACAAAAAAGTGCTCTCCCAGAAGATAGTGTCTCCAACAGCATAAAGCCTGAACAACTACTACCAACTCCAGATCATGTGTAGGGTAATTCCTCTCGTGTGGCCTCAACTGCCGAGACCCAAACACAACGAATACATCTCCCTGCATGAGCACAGCTCCCATCCCAATACCTGAAGCATCACAGAAAACACTGTAGCCCGTGCACGGCTCTGGAAAGACTAGTATCGGTGCGGAAGTCAACCTCCCTTTCGGCTTCTGAAAGGATGACTCAAATGAATCTGACCATAAAAACTTTACCCCCTTCATGGTCAGACCTTCCAACGGTGCTGCTAGGAATGAGAAGTCCTGAATTAATCATCTGTAGTATCCAGTCAGCTCTAGGAAACTCCACACCTCAAAGACGTTCTTCAACTACTCCTAGGAAACTACATCTCTCACTTTCTCTGGCTCCACTAACGCTCCTGTCTCCGAGATAACATGACCCAAGAAGTGAATCTAATCCATCCAAAAGTGGCACATCGAGAGTTTAGCATACAACAGAAGCTCTCTCAGTGTACTCAGAATGATCTCAAGATGTGTGGCATGGTCGTGTCGAGTGTGAGAGTACACCAAGATATCATACACGAAGACCACGAAAAATGGAGTCCATGTACTGATGGAACACTCAGTTCATCAGTGCCATGAAGACTACAGGCGCGTTCGTAAGACCGAACCACATGATTGTATATTTTTAAAGACCATACCTGCTCTTGAAAGCTGTCAGAGGTATATCTGATGGTCTAATGCGCAACTGATGATAACCGGACCTCAAGTCGATCTTCGAGAACACTCGGGCTCCACGAAGATGATCAAAGACCTCATCAATCCTTGTCAAGGGATATCGTATATTGACCGTCAACTAGTTCAGCATTCGATAATCCACACAATGACGAAGGGTACTGTCTGCCTTGTTCACGAACACAATAGGCAAACCCCTAGGATAAGTACTGGGTCAGATGAAACCCTTTGCCTGCAACTCCCTTAACTGCTTCTTGAACTCCTGAAACTCAGGAGTAGCCATACTATAAGGAGGAATGGACACCGGTGCCGCTCCTGGAACGAGCTCAATCGATAAGTCTACCTCACGCTCTGGAGGTAAACCTGAATAGTCTTCTGGAAAGACATCCCTGAAACGATCCACCACTAGAGGAAAGTCTAGTTGTAAAGTCCCTTGGTCATCCAGATGATTACTGGAAATCTGTGATGTATCTTCCCCTAGCCCATGATGCTCTGGTCCAGCTCTACCCGCATGGACATCCCACTCGCCTCTATGAAGGAAGGATCTGCCTTCTGGTGATACGAAGCTCACCCTACGACGATATCAATCAATGACTGCTTGGAAGGGAACCAACCAGTCCATCTCAAGAATGACGTCATAGCCCGTCATCTCTAGGACATTGAGGTTCCATACGAAATGACACCCTTCACCCTCGAGAGGGAACTCTCTACAATAACATAATCTAGATTTACTCAATCCCAACGGTGTGTCAAGAGTCAAAAAGTCCGCAGACGAAAAGAAAAAGAGCCCAAGGCTCTCCACGACAACAATAAAGATAAAACAATGGGAAGCACCAGTATCAAAAAGAACTGAAGATAAAAACGAGGATACTAAGATCATATCTCAAACTATAGATGGTCCGGGATACTACACCTGATAGTTCTACTCCACGGTGAAAGAATGGCATGCACCGTGGCCATGTGCCCCTGGCTGAGCGCTCTGAGCTGATCCACTCTGTTGTCGCTGATGACCTGGTGACTAACCACCATGACCGCGACCTCCACCTCGGCCTAAACGGCCGGAAGAACTCCAGTTCCCTGACTGGTGGCAAACTGGAGAAGCATCTCTCGAACGCGGGGTTATAGAGGAACCCCTACCACCAGCTAAAGGTGAGAAGATGTGATAGAAACACTGAAGATGGATCTTCTTTCCACAAGACCGGCACTCCATCGGATCCCTATGGAACTAAGTCCTAGTATGACCACTCCTACCGCATTGGTAGAATACAACCTGGCTTCCAGAAGACGCATCTCGTGAACCTCCATCTCCTTGAGAAGACTCTCTGCGACGCTTCCTACTATCTATAAGAAGAATACCAGCTCTGGATGACGAACCGCCCTGGGTCACTACTCCAAAATCTCTCAGATTGTGCTCAGTGATCAGCGCCTGGATGATGATGAAGGATATCGACGTAAACTGGAAGATATTCACCTGGGAACAGATCTCTTTCCTGAGACTGTCCTTGAACTTCCTAGTAAAGAACAACTCATCACCTGCAGGGATTGGTGTGAAACGCTATAGATCAGTGAAACAAGATGAGTACTCCATAATAGAGAGAGTACCCTACTTCCGACTCATAAAATCCCTGGCTCGATTGGCCCTCAGTTTCTCCAGATAGAAGTAATCATAGAAGGTGCATCAAAACTCGTCCCAAGACACATCCTGCTGATGCCTTGACCATGAGATCACCTCCCCCCACCTCTTGGAGTTGTCCCGAAGCATATAAGTAGCCAGCTTTACCCTTTTCTCCAGAGGGATCTCTAGGTACTCAAAGATGGTCAGTGTGGCCTCTATCCACGACTCTGTAGCCTTAGGTCCTCCATCCCATGAAAAAGAAGGAGGATGCTGCTGCTGGAAAACCCGTGTCATCTCAGCCATTGACGGGGCAGGAGGCGGCGCTCCCTGGAAGGTCTGCATCATCCTCAAGAAGTCCTCCTTGAACTATTCCTTGGAACCTACAATGGGTATGATAGTTGGTTCCAATGCTGGCTCAACTGGGGGATCAGTAGGAAGTCCCGGATCAGCCATTTCTGGCATCTGATCACTGCCTAATTACAGACGTACAACCGGGGGATGTCTCGGAGGAATCACACTAAAAAATCAAAAGCATACATTAGATCAGAAACATGGACAAAGAGCACAAGAGTACAAAATCGGAGCAGGGGGATGAAACTATCAAGTATTACAAAACACGAGTACACGACGTGTGTAAAAACTACACGGCGTGTCTACTTAAGCCATTAACATGGGCGTGTACCCCTGACCGATAGGTCGTGTAACACCTCAAACTACATGGCGTGTTGACCCAACACATGATGTGTAATTGAAAACCATTCCCCTACCCATGCCTCCTTACACAGCTTACTCACACGGTTCAAACTAACCTCAGACTACACAGTGTGTTCCCTAGGGACACAGTGTGTACTAGACACAGACACAGTGGCTCGTGTTGTTAGTTACATGGTTGTCTACACGGCCGGCCCTTACATGGCATGTTCCAAACAAACATGGTGTGTATAAGAGAAGGTGAAACCATTACATGTTGTTCTTGACACAGCCGGGTACCTGGGCCAGACTACACGGCGTGTTCCAGAAGCAGCATGGCGTGTCTAAAAGAAGGTCACTCTGACCCGTGTTGTTCATGACACAACCGGATACCTGGGAAGAACTATACAACATGTTTCTTTACAACACGACGTGTTCTACACGAAATTCCCCGACCCGTGTTGTTAGTGACACAGCTGGGTACAAGGCTCTACACTACAAGGCATGTACATACTGTACATGGCGTGCTCCTGACATTATATTCACAACACCGTGTTCCTACACACACAGTCAGTAACACGGCCTAAAAACTACACGGTGTGTAACCAGAAAGTACACACCGTGTATTCTAGGTTTTTCTGGGCACTAGCTCAGAAACTGTACAGAAGCCTAGAAACACAAAAAAACAAAGACAATAGGTGCCAAATTCCGATCCATGATGGCCCATACTCCCCATTAATTAAAGCATGGCATCCCCTAAAGTCATGTACAAGAGAAAAAATGATCATGACCCACCAATTTCTGATTCAAGAGGGCCCATAACACCTCAAGAATCAATATTTGGCATTCATTTAAACAAAGTACAATAAAAAAAATTATCTAACAAGTAGAAGAGATTCTGTCAAGCATCTATCACTATAGAATGCATAAAATACACAACGTCTATCAAAACATCATGCAATCGCTAATGAACCCTAAATTGCATGGGAAGAATGCATGGCATGTGATTTCTACAAGTTCCTATATGATGCAGGAGATGGAATATCCTCATCTCAGCAGGTTGCGATAGAAATAGATCCATTATATAAAACCAATAATAGTACAAAGCATATAAATCACTCTAGGTGAAATCGTATCAACCATAAAATCTCAAAACCAGAAAACTGTAATAAACGAGGTAGTATGGCTTTTCCCTATACACGGGTTAGCTACTCCCGAGAATAGCTTATTACCAAGTACCGAATCCATCCTATCCCTGGATAAAGTCTCCAAACATTAATGCAAGAGAAAATAATTCCTCTGATACCACTTTGTAACGTCTCGGTTCCGAAAGCCACCCAGAGGTTCCCCGTACCCGGTTGGTCACATGGGGGAGTAGTCACGTTGTGGTATCACTGGCGTGTATGGACGCTGGGGAATTGGCGTGTCTATCTTTTGTCCCTTATTAGAGGGCTCTCGAGGGTGTAGAAGCCTAAGGAATCCCACATCCAGCGCGGGGAATAATATGCCATAGGCATGTGTTTGAGGTTTTCCTCATCTTACCATGTTCAACACAGGGTTTGTCGTAAGTTTTGCATCTAGTGGAGACAGATTGGGCTGATGAGAACACTAGAAAGAGTGGATCAGATTGAAGAACCCCCTTGAGGGAACACTGATATTGGGGACAACACGTGGGAAGCTTCCCGAGTACTATGGAGGGGAATGAGGGGGGCATGATATAACCTGGATGCGGTGGTCCGGTTAAGAATTGGGATGGACAATGGTTTTGGTCTTGAGCCTTGTGAAGACTTCCTACATACCATGCCTTATCATTGATCAAAATCTCTATATTTTGAGAGTTTATGTGTGGGGCCTACATTCTAGGCTACTCGGGAGTTGGTGAGCCGATGTGAAGGAGATCGGAATGACCAGGTGGTGGTCTTTAACCTCATGAGGCTTCCTATGTACCACACCTTATCATGGATCAAAGACCCTCTATTTCAGGTATGGATGTCGGTGAACCAATGTGAATGAGGAGCTCGGTCCAATGGGTGATGGGCATGAACCTCATGGAGGCTTTCTACATACCATGCCTTGACATGGATCAAAGTCCACATAGTTTGAGATAGGGGCCTGTCACGTTGACACAGAGGTGGTCGGGACCAATGGTTGGTGGGATTGAACCTTAGGGAGGCTTCCAACGTACCATGCCTTGACATGGATCAAAGACCACGTATTTCAGATGGGTGTGTGTCGGCGAACTGATGTGAAGTAGGACCATGGTAAAGGTGGGTGGTGGGGTTGAACCTCATGGAGGCTTCCTACATACAATGACATTACATGGATCAATGTCCCTGTAGTTCGGGTTGAAAAGGGGCTGTTGAACCAACATGAAGGGGTTTCAGAACAATTGGATGTTGGGATTTCAATGGCTTACCATTGGATTGGGATGCAGTTTAATGTCATGCAGGACGAGGGAATGTTGGAGAATCAACGTGAAGAAGGACCTTGGTCCATGTGGATGGTGGGCTTGAACCCTAGGGAGGATTCCTACATACCATGCATTAGCATGGACCAAAGACCACCTAGTTCTTAATGGATGTCGGTGAACCGACGTGAAGGAGGACCTTAGTCCAATGGGTGTTGGGATAGATCCCCAGGGAGGCTTCCTATGTACCATTCCTTAACACGGATCAAAGTCCACGTAGTTTGGGTGGGTCACAACGGCTTGCCGCTGGATTGGAATGCAGTTTAACGCCATGATGGATGGGGCATTTGGAGCATACACTCTGAGGTGGCCCAAGGTGTGTCTTGTTCAGTGCTCACTCTAAGCTCACTAGAGTAATGCTCAGTGTGAGAAACAAGAGGCTACAGAAACCTGATGATCACGTCGCGATGTGTGCGTCCGTGGGAAGCGAAGTGGGGATTATGCATTGGGTGGCCCGTGGTGCTGGGACTTACTCCAGGATGGAAGCCCGAGGGAGACAAAGCATTAGGGAGAGGGATTTGGCACCCAGGAAGATAGGACAAGGTCAGTTCCTTATCACTTCTTCCACTGGCCTTGGGAACCAAAGATGAAAGGAGGGATCAGGGGGCTCTGCCTCTTGCAAGAACGGCTAGGGGCCTATGCCAAGGTGTCTTCCCTTCCCCGCGAACAAACTCCACTCCCAGAAGGAGAATATCATCCCCTGTGGAGACCTAGGGGCTTGGAGAATGTCCAAGGTGGGTGCACCCCACATGAGAGGCACGGGGCGATGTCATAGTTTAACATCATGTGTTGAAGATGAGGGTTCTTGGCAGTTTAATGTCCTACAACTTGGACGAGGTGGGTTTACTCCGCACCCTCAGGACTTACATAACTGGTACCCTTTGATCCATGTGGGAGGGAAGATTGCAGACAATTCCAAATTAATGGGGGGTCACAGAGCGAACCATCGAGGGGTCCACCTTAGCATGGCTATGTGAAGAAGCAATATCCATTAGCGTTCCTATTCAAATAAGCATCAGGAAAAGAAACGCTATATTCGGTATCATCTAGGGGACTTTGAAGTCACATCATACAAACCTGGAGTGTCGCACGAGAAAAGGAATTGCCTTTTAGAGGAGTCCATAGGTAGGGGCCTTGTGGAGATTTGTTGCTCTGCGCGGTGAAGGGAAGTGGCGAAGGGATGTGCTTCGCGATGTGGAGTGCCTTAGCCTTATCATGGGGTGGAGGTGAACATGGGAGGTGCTCTGCGAAGGGGAAGGGCATTAACGGAGAACAGCCTTGTAGAGAAAAGGTGCCTTGTGAATCAAAGTGTCATGAAGCAAGGTGCTTCGTGAAGTACAATGATCCTTCCTTAGGAAACGGATCATGTGTAAATGAAGTGTGTTTTGCGAAGCATAAATGCTCTACGACAACCCGGGTCCCTTTGGGGATTCCCTTCCTTTGCGAAATCCCTTAGGTGTCACGAAAGGCATCCCTCTTAGAAGAGGGGATCAAAACGAGACAAGGTGGAGGCATCTCGCGATGAAAAAATACATTGCGTAGCTCATGATTTGTAGAGAATATGGTGCTTTGTGATTTGGGAGCTGAGAAGCCAAAAGGTTGGATTCTCTGTCCCATGGGCTTAGGGGGAGCTCGGTAGTTATAGGCAATAGGCACTGCGAAGTAGAGATTACACGGTTTGAAGAAGGATTGGGATGCTTCGCGGTGGGTTGCGAACTTCAGGGGCCTTTGCGGAGGGTACCAGCCCCTTTGCTTCACAGCGGGATCGCAAATGTCATGGGCATTCGCGGAGGGCACCACATCCTTTGCTTCACGGTGGGCTCAAGAACGTTAGGGGAATTCGCATAGGGTACCGCCTCCTTTCCTCCACGGCGGGCTCGTGAACGTCAGTGGAGTTCGTGAAGGGTACCACTTATTTTGAATCGCGGCGTCCGCGTTGCTTTGGGGGACTATGCGAAGTGGCTTCGCGAAGCTAGCCATGTGGCCTCTTTCTCTTATTTCTTTTCATCCAACATTTTGGCACCAACAAAAATGTTTTATATTAATTTGGATGATTCCCAAGATAAATAATAATTGTTGTATGGAAGTTATATTTCATGATCTGGTTTAGTTATCCATCCGAACAAACACCCAACTAGGCTTGCATCTTTTCCAAAATGATGATTCTGATCCCTACATGATGGAAACTACTGGCACATAAATGATGAACATTATGGGAATTATATTCCCCGAAAAAAATCAATGTTATTATTCCACATATCATAGTACACTCAATTAAATAATAATTGTACAAAATACATGTGAAATCAAAAATAAAATCCATAACTGGATATACAGAAGACTCATGTTCCTGTGTTCATTAAAATAAGTTATATTCCATACAATAACACTATAAGAACAAAAAATGAAAATGAGAATAACAAAAGGAACAAAAATCTTCCTGTGGCATGTGGTTTGACGCCAACCACGTCACTACCATAAACACCTGCTAGAAAAAGTCTCCACTATCAAGGGACCCTATTGTCTCTAAAACAATAAAACATTCCATTACCTATATCAAAAAATAGAAGGTATATATATAAACATTAGGTAAATATATTGTGTGATGTCACTGTCCTTGTGTAATCCCACTTAGTGTTCCATGAATTGACATTATAATCCAAAACAAATTGCCAGTTATTAAATAAATTAAACATTATCTTTCTTAAAAATTATTTTAGTTTCAACTAGTAATTAAATAAAGAAAAAGAAACCCACAACATATAAAAAATTTTATGAAAATTATGCTAACCATTATGTCACAAGGTAACACTAGTTCTAGGATGGCCATAATTTGAGTGATTAGTCCCCAATATATTGCTCTACATGCACAATAATCTAAAGGGGCCACAAAAATTGTTCTAGTTATTTCTACAAAATTATTGTTCTATTTAATTTGTGTTTTTTTAGACATTATATAAATAATTGGAAAATACATACCTTATATCCCATCATACTAGTCCTTAACCCACCCACATTTGTAACTAGGGTTCAAAAGATCATTATTCCCTTTCAAAACACCATTTCAATCTAGTTCACGCCATTTTCCTCATATTAATCAACCATATTCTATAGTACACAATTTCTAACCATTAATCATGGAGAAAAACTATTTTATGTGGTTTAAACACACACAAAATCATTTGAATCCTTCTATTTCCACAAATAACAATCATATAAAAAAATTTGTCAAAAGGGAAATTACAATTAACTCATCATATAATATAACAACATATAACCACTTATAATAATTCAGAAAATCACCACTAAATCTGTATGAAAAAGAAGTCAAATTAGGAAGAGATACTTTAGACTAAGAAACACATAACCAATATAAGGATCTGAGATAAGAAACTCATATTTAACACACTCATGTTCTAGACAACCATTATTCTAATTAAAACCCACGAATAATAGTGAAAGATACCATAGAAGAAGGAGATATGGAGCATACATGAGGTTTCATTAAATATGAAAAGATCAAATTGACACAATGTCATTTTGAAATTGGAGAGGATATGATGGTAAGGCACACATTGGAATGGATGGGTGTGAATGGGTAAAATTAGAGGCGGATTTTGTTAAAATAGGGGAATAAAGTTTATATTTTTTCATGAAATAGAATGATACACTGTTTGGCAGCACGTGTACAAGAACACACACCAAACAGGAGGCACTTCAATCCCAAGTAATGGGGTAACCACATGAGATTAAAATGGATACCACACTGTTTTGTTTGTCACACAATGTCCTTAGTAGAAATATTATATTTAAAACAATATTTCTAGTGGGCTAGTTTAAAATTTATACTAATAGTGTGCCAACAATTCCCAACCCTCTAACTGAATAAAAAGAAAATTTAATCCTTAAAAACACTTTGAAGGACTAAGAAACATGAAAATGAAAAACAATAAAATAGGAATACCACAAAGAGAGAACAAAGGGGTAAATATTTCAAATTCCATCCTTTTAAAGTCCACAAGTTGTATGATAAGTGAACATGAAAGTATATCACTCCACAACCCAAGACATCCACCCCCTATATCCCATTTATATAATTAACATGCATAAATGAGGAACATAATAATTTTCATGATAGTACACGCCGGTGTCTGTGTAGAAAATAAAAAATTACCAACACTAATAATCAATGGTCTATTTATTAAAACTAAGAAGGAAAATCCCTTTCATGGCAGGTATTTCTCGATGATGCTTGGGGGAACAAACTCATATCAAAGTCCATAAAACATAGAAAAGGAAAACAGCTGACCAACATGCATCAATAAATATATAGTATCTAATGAAGTGTATGAAATAATGTAATAGAATGTATTAAAATGGTCCAAATATTTCCTAACAAAAACTATGAAAACTATGTATGATTTTCATAGAAGGAGATGGAATTCTGTAAAATGAAACAAACATATAAACCTCTTTCTCTTTAGTCTAACTTAGTTCCACCAATTAAAAATCATCCATAGACTTTGAGAATGATCCTTCATCTACATAAGACAAGACATATGTGGGATGATCCCTTGAAGGGGTGAGTGGATCAATATCCAGCGGTACACTTGATATTCACTAAGAATAATGCATCAATAGAATTCAACTCATTACTGGATATATATATCATAAAATGAACCACAAAATAATGAACATATATAAAATTATAAAATATTTTGATTCTCAGTTTTATCAACCACTGTTGCTAATAGATACACTGTGTGGTTTCAAGGTAATACTCATCCAGAAGATCTCACTACAAGTGTCCTTCCATCCCTAATGCACGTCATCTGAGAAATGTCGCACCATTTAGAATCACTATGTCGGTGTAACATCCTCATCATTACATATTGAATAAATCTAAGATAAAATTCTCTTAGATTTATCAACATGATGAAACAAAATTTAAACTGAAAGGGTTCATCAATGATACACACTCCATCACACTAATACCCCATTAAATGATCACATCCTAATACACAGATAGGGGTCAATGTCCATGCCTTAGTAGAGGGAAACCATACACTACTAGAAACATAATACAATATATGAGATCAAATACCATATAAATATTTCTCACTCTATTTCGAAATAAACTATCTAAAGAATTATAAGAAATGTGAGGATTTCTATAGGCTTCTTGAAGAGATACATGCTCCATGAACAAGAGGGTCTATCGAAGAAGACTAATATGACTCAATCTTGAAAAAGGTAACATGTCCTCAATGTCATGATCATCCGGAAGATGCATACAGGTCCCCCTCTATGATTGGAAAGTGATTCCATAAAAAACCTCATAGAAATATAATGAGGCATGACACATAATAGATATTTATCAAATAATGATCACAAAATATCACAACAATGATGTTTTGGGATGAATGAGGGATCCAACATATCTTTAAAAGAGTACATGATATGTCCTAAGGGGTAAACAACCTATCTCACCATGACTAGAATATCCCATGTATTATGCTCAAACAACATGAACTTCTCTACCATACATGGTGTGTCCCATGAGTTATAAGACATGTAGATTTCACCCTAGAACTCAGAATTCTTTGAATCCCATGATTGTGTACTTTCCCAAGAGCATGACATGTACCCTTTCACACAAAACTAATAATGTTCAATATATCATAGTAATTTAATCTTTTTACACACTTATCCAACTTCTAGGGTGTACATGTCATGTGAGAAAGACTTCATGGAGTGTATTTATACTTAGAATTCTATGAATGTAATCCATGCACATGGAAAGAAAGTCATCATAGGGGTATCAAGGTGTCTGAATGTGTCACAAATCATTTGATAATTTGATCTTTTAATATATCCTAATACTATATTGGAGAAAATACAATGCATGTGGTAATATAAATACATTATGTGTATTTTTTAAATGAAATGAAAATACCGAATCATCATACATCTTCACCTGATTTTTCTGTATAAATTAATTTCATAGAGAATCATTACAAACATTGTTGATATGGTGTTTACTAAATCACTTCATTTTTAGTGGAAATATGTCATCTCTTTTTGTCATAACTTATACTAAGGAAACACTCATAATATGGCCTCATTGCTTCCACCTTCCAATAAAACAATTGCAAATTATTGATCCATCTATGGACCAACATTTTTCATCGTTTAACAAACCATGACCTAAACTCTTCACACCAAACCTGAAAAATATATCCATCTTGAAAAATATTTAATGTGAAATAATTTTTCACCGGGTAATCAATGAATCATAGGACAAATGAAAGTTCCAATTTCAAATTCATGTTAAAAGGGGTGAGAAAACTATCATACTTAAATATGACTAATGAATATAAACCATTACTCATTTTAAACTAAATTATTTTCCCTATAAAAGTTGAATGAAGTAGTATAAACATCAATGAACCAAAAAATATTAATTATCATCACTTGTTGAAAGTTATCCCATGTCTATAAGTCATCTAGTCCATGAATCAAATTGTTAGATGAATGATTTTAATTAATCATCCGATGATAAAATAGGGATAAATCTTTAGAAAAATTCCTTATCACGACCCATCCTCGGTGCCCGTGCTGTGACTACCCCAAGCTCTCCTTCTTTAGGCTAGAGGCTGGAAACTAGCACCGATGGAGTAAATCCTGATAAAAATGGAAGGCATTTCCTTTATAATGTAAAAAAAAAATAGAGTATGCAACCAAAGAAAGCACTAAGTAAAACAGAGTCAAAAAGTATGTGATAAAAAGTAAATAGGCCAGTATACAAACCCAACTGTAAAGTACAGTACAACTGAAAAGCTACTATAACTACAGTAATGTAAAACATAAAACACTGAGTCGCCCTCTGGGAATCCCACCAAAAGGGTGGGTACAGATGGCCTCGTCAGCACCTCGGGTCTGGCCGTCCACTCCGTGTACATCTCACCAAGTTGTCCACCTCTGGGTACTGTCCAGATCCATAACCCTCCACCTCGATCAATGATGTTCATCATCTGCATCCAACACAACGTAGTGCGGACATAGACCATGCAGGGGTGAGCATACGATACTCAGTAGGGACCCCGTGACCCTCGATGGTCTCCCAAAATCCATGAAGGATAAACTACAGAAGAAAGATACAATCACGAAGTATCAACCATCTCTACTTAAGTATATGCCAATACATATACCTTAGTTATCAATTACAGATCAGATCCAACTCTCAATCCCTAGCACAACCCAGTGCACATAGGAAACCAAGTCAATCACATTGATGATAATGACTGAAAGTCAAGACTCATGTCACACAGGTATACAGATTTTGTAAAGTGATAATGATGATCAGATGTAGTCACTAATTCATCTAAGCTAGAGGACTCGCGTAGGATACTAGTTCAGCTAAGCTGTTGGACCCACGTTGGATACTAGACTAGCTTCTCTATCGGATCCATGTAGGATACTAGAACAGAAGTCAAACTGTCGGACCCATGTAGGATACTAGAACAGAAGTCAAACTTTCGGACCCATGTAGGATACAAGAACAGTAATCATCGCCGGCAAACCCATGGACTATTCTAATAGGGTAGTTGTCGCGGCCTAACCCACGGAGGATTCTAGTATGGTAGTCGTCGTTGCCGAACCCACGGAGGATTCCAGTACGGTAGTCATCGCAGTCGCAACTAGCTCTAGGGTTCCCGCATAGAGTACGCTTGATTCCGAGAGGGTCCACTCCTCGATCCAAGCGGTCGATACATCACCTATCACGAATTCCAGATTTGATGTATCTCAATGTTACTTCGCTTCAAATGGAACCCAATGTGACAGACGACACGTCAATCGGACGCCCAATCTGAAAGATATTGGATTTTCCGTTCCAGGGGCCCGGTTGGAAATATGCTCATTCCAAACCTGACTGTTTTTCAAAGTCATCCAAAACTCACTTAGAGAATCGCAAAAGCATCTCCTCGTCTCAAGGATCCAAGTGCCACAAACGACATGTTGATCGAACGCACAATCTTTAAGATATTCTCCTTTAAGTGGAAATGAGCCCGGCCCGTTATGCCCATTGAGCTGACGGGTCGGGTCAACCCAGTTTTGGCATGTCTGACCCAGCAGAGGGTCAGACCGGCCTGGTGAATCACGCGGTCTGGCCTAAGGGGCACGACCTGGCCCGAAGAGGAGCGGCCCGACCCATCACTGTGCGGCGCGAACCGACCCAGTGTGGCGCGACCCGGCTGGTCGAGCGTCTCTGCCCGGAGGTCCGAGCGGTTTGAGGGGGTGGGGGGGGGGGGGGGGCGCTTTCTTGAACCAGCGGCACTTCCCTCCCAACTGGCCGGCCTTCCTGGTGCAAGCATCCTGCTCGGGCGGGCCATGGTCCGGCTGGACGGCACCTTCGGGTGTCGGGGATTCAACACCCGGCTGCTCGACGATCCAGCCGGTTCACTTCCAAAGCGGCCCACAGAATTCAGGTCGCGGTTCTCCACAGCGCGGTGCCCATTTTGGAACAGCGGTCTTCCTTCAGCCCGGCCAGCTTCGGCCCAGCTAGATTCGGCCGGCTGGTTCTCCTTCGATCGAGTGGACCGTTATTGAAGGCTGCAGTTCTTCCGCAGGCAGCCAGTGCACGACCGCAGCTTCTCCCATCACCGCCTCTTCCAATGCGCCTCAATCATAAACAATGTGACTACAGAGGGTCATTGGGCCATGTGCTTTCAGCCCGCACCCTCCGTGTTATCCGGTAGCAATTCGCCATAGTCATTCCATGTTTCTCAACAAAGAACTCGAACAATTTTAATAAATTTAAATTGAACATAATTCCCCTACCTCGAAAATATGTCGCACGTCATCGAGTCGTAGAAGACAAGCGTCGCGGTAGTCGGGTGTCCGGAAAAAACGGTGTTGATTAGATCGACGTCGAAGTGCAGCCGAAGAAGAAGTGTCGTTGGAAACTTCGCGTTCTTTGAATCGTAGAGCATTCTTTATCGAGGAAGAAAGTCATTCTTCATCGGAGGCGTTCTTCATCAAAGAGTGGAACAATTTTATCAAGAGCTCTCCCAAAAAAATCTCAACACAAAAAGTGTCCAAAATAAAATAATAGCTAAGGATATTATTTTATTAACACATGTAATTCAAAAATTCAAACCACATAAATTAATTAAGTTAATCACCTAATTAATTTTCCATGGGATGAAAAAAATAATTAGAGAGAGTAGAAGGTCAAGGGTTATTTTAAAATTCAAAAGTTAGGGGTTGTTCAATTAAATGAAGAGGAGTTAATGGGGATGTTTAAGAGGAGGTGAAAGGATTAGACTATTGTGGGCCCCACCACACAAATATCCACTCATGGGAGGTTATGTGGGTGTGGGACCCACCTCTAACTCCTCGTGGGAGGAAATAACCAACCTCCCTAAATAAAATTTGTACACAACAAATTTATTTATTTTATTCTAAATCCACAAATATTAACTCTCAACTCGTATAAAACGCAACTATGGTAAAGGTCCCATTAGGTAAATACCGATGCTATGAGTTCATCGGTTCCCTCAAATTTCAATTCCAAGAACCGGTTCAAAAGATAGAAAAACCCGCACATAACATTAATGAACGTACAAGAACAAAACTTCAGAAATAGATTCTGGGCACACCCGGCCTCAAAATCAGGTGTCGTCTGAAACCGCAGAGTCATAAAATTTGAAAGTATTTATGAAAAAACTTTCATTCAAATTTTCGGGTCATTAAATTACTCCCACATCAGGTCTTTACATCCCCATAAATCTTCAATGCACACTAAGAAAACAAATGGGGGTACTGAGCTCGCATCTGAGCCTCACGCTCCCAAGTGCTCTCCTAGAGGTTCCTGTGCTGCCAGTGAATGCACACAAGAGGAATCGACCATCCACATAGTATATGCTCCTATCTATCCTCGATCTCCACCAGGACCTCCACAAACGTCACCCCATCATCGATGTACAGCTCCCCGAGATCGATGATGTGGGTCGGGTCGTGCAAGTATCTCCTCAGCTGTAATATGTGGAAGACGTCATGCACCCAGTGCAACTGAGGTGGAAGGGCTAGGAGGTAAGCCAGCTCACCTACTCTGCTGAGGACATAGAAATGTCTGATGAAACATAGAGATAACTTGCCGCCCCAGCCAAATATCCATAGGCCCTGTCGAGGTGAGACCCATAAGAAGACGTAGTCTCCATCCTCAAACTCCAGTGGTATCTACCTCATATCATCATAGGACATCTATCTGCTCTATGTAGTCTTCATCCACTCCTGAATGATCTGAACCTTCTCCATCGTAGCCTAACCCATCTCTGGTCCTACGAGTGCTGACTCCCCAGGGTAAGTACAAAATAGAGGTGACATGAAAGGTCGGCCATACGGTGCCTCGTATTATGCCATCCCGATCATGGAGTGGTAGCTGTTGTTGTATGAAAACTCCACCAAGGGTAGGTGATCCTTCCAGCTGCAACCAAAGTCAAGGAAAAATGCACGGAACATGTCCTTGAGATTATTCATGGTCCTCTCTATTAGGCTGTCCGTTTGAGGATGGAATGCGGTGCTCAGACGTAGTTGCGTCCCAAAAGCCACTTGTAACCCCTTCCATAGCTGGGATGTGAATCGAGCATCTCGATCGGAAGTGATAGATGATGGCACACCATGAAGCCGTATGATCTCCTGAACGTAGAGGCATCTCATGTTATCTACAGAGTCCTGCTCTCTGATCAGAAGGAAGTGGTCCGACTTGGTGAGTCGGTCTACGATCACCAAGATAGAGTCGTGGCCTTTAGATGTATATGGAATCCCCTTCACTAAATCCTAGGATATCCTGTCCCACTTCCACTTTGGGACCTCTAAGTGCTGTACGAAGCATGCTGGTACCTGGTTCTCCAACTTCACTTGCTGAAAAGTTAGGCATCGTGAAATAAACTCTGTTATAGCCTTATTCATACCTGGCCACCAGTGCTATCGTATGAGGTCCTGGTACATCTTCACCACTCCTGGATGTACCGCTAGATGGGAAGTGTGAAAATCCTTCAGAACATCCTCCTTCGGTGAAACTGGTACCATGGTACATCCTCTAAAGAGGATGTCGTGCTCTCCTCCTTCAGAAAATACATCAGGCGCCTACCCTAGGGATATATGAGCACATCGTGGCTCACAGTCAATGTCCCCACGTTGTTGCTCTCTGACTCACTGAAGGAGTGGAAGAGTGACTATGTGTGACTGTAGAAAGGCTGCTCCATCTCTATCCACAAAGGATATCTGCAACGCAGCTAGCTTCTCTGTCGCCTCTCCTAGTATCTGAATTTCCGATCTCCTACTGAGAGAATCAGCTACAAAGATCCCCTTCCCTGGAGTATAGACTATCTCAATGTCATAGTCTGGGAGGAACTCGAGCCAACGCCGCTGTCTAAAGTTTCGGTCCTTCTACGTGAGGATGTACCTCAGACTCTGGTGGTCTGAGTAGGCTGTAAAGCGCTCAACCATCAGATAGTGTCACCACATCTTTCAGAAAAATTCCAATGCTGCTAACTATAGGTCATGGGTAGCGTAGTTCTGCTCGTGCTGTCTCAACTACCATGAACAATATGCGATCACTGCTCACTTTTCATCTGGACACACCCGAGTCTGGTCCCTGATGCATCGCAGTAAACTACGTACCCAACACCTTCCTATGGAAACCTCAAGATGGGTGCACTAGTTAACTATTGCCTCAGCTCTTGAAAGCTCTGCTGACATATATTCGACCACATGAAGTGTTTCCCCTTATTCGTCAAGGCTGAAAGTGGTGCTGCAACTCTAGAGATGTCTAGAACAAATCTCCGATAGTATCCAGCCAGACCCAGGAAGCTCTGAACCTCTATCACGCTTCTGGGTGGATCCCAATCAAGTACTGCCTCGATCTTCACTTGAACTACTGCTACTCCTACCTCCAAGATGACGTGTCCCAGAAAGTAAACCTCTCAAATCCAGAACTGGCACTTCGAGAGCTTACCGTAAAGCTGGTTATCTCAGAGTTTTTCCAGTACAACCTGCATGTGGTAGGCATGATCCTCCTCATTATTCGTGTAAATCAATATGTCATTGATAAAGACTACAACAAAATGATCAAGGAATGGCAGGAAGATCATGTTCATTAGACTCATGAACACTACTGGTGAATTGGTTACACCTAAGGGAATAACCAAGAACTCGTAGTGGCCATACCGACACCTGAAGGCCGTCTTCTGCACATCCTGATCTCAAACTCTAAGCTGATGATAGCCTAATGTGAGGTCTATCTTCGAGAACCATCGTGATCCCTTGAGTTGATCAAAGAGGTCGTCAATCCTCGGGAGTGGGTACTTGTTCTTTACCGTCACCTGATTCAAGCGACTGTAGTCGACACATAGTCACAAGCTCCCATCCACCTTCATGGTGAACAAAATCATAGAATCCCATGGTGAAACACTCGGTTGGATAAATACTTTCCCCTGCAATCCCTCCAACTGTACCCGCAGCTCACGAAGCTCGGCAGGAGCCATCCGATATTCTGGAGTAGATATCAGTGCTGTCCTGGGGTACATGTGAATGTAGAAGTATACCTCTCTAGGAGGAGGTAGTCCTGGAATGTCGTCAGGAAAAACTTCCACATACTGATCCACCACAATAGGAAAACTCGGACCCCTCACATAAACTGCTCCAAGGATGAGACTAGCCAACTGATGTGTGATCAGTTGCCCTCTCCTATACGTAAGTCAATCCTGCACTACAAAGTCTCCCTTCTCACTGGTGAAGGTGAACCTCCTCCCATCAGTGTGGACACACCTAATTTTGCATCTAATGCACTCGATCTGAGCATGGACTGTATACAACCAGTCCATACCCAAGATGATGTCATAAGGCATCGACACTGTTACAAAAAGATTCCAGCTAGAGCTATCTCCTCCTAGAGTAAGCTCACACTGCCATCACCAGTGCGTAATCATCGAGTCTACTCCCGTAGGAGTCCGTAGCCATAAGGATCGAGCCAACAGCTCCGTCGGAATCTCTGAGCCCCGAACAAGGGTAGAGACAATAAAAGAATGACTCGTACCTGTGACTATAAGTACTGTAGCAAGGGTGGAGTAGACTAAGATAGTAACTCGAATCATCTCAAATGTTCCATGGTTGTAGGCCTCGACTGCCTAGAGCTGAGCATGCCCCAATCTACCAGCTCCCTATTGTTGGGGTTGTCTTGCTGGTGGTGGTGGTGGTAGAGCCGAAAAACATCATCCACCTCCCGCTGCTCGGCCAACTCCTCTGCCTCGTTCTCCTCCTCCCTGAGGACCCCCATGATTGAACCTCTGCCTCTACCTGGTAGGTCCCTCCAATATCTTCTGCTCATCTGTACAGTAGGTCAGGCAGTCTCGAGCCATGTGACCCTGCCCGCCACATGCATACCACTGCCTGCTCCACATATAGATGGCTCTGTTTCGGGTTCCCCGCACAACTGAACATGAATCCTGAGGTCTCCCACCTAATGTCCTGGTCCACCTGGACCCTTGCTTCAACTATCTACTACCAGATGTAAAAGACTCTGCTACATGTCTCCTTGCGGTGGGTCTCACTGCTAGTGTCGGCTCAGTGAGAAATCTCTCTATAAGAAGAGCTCGCTCCAGCACTCCCGCCTGCGTCGGAATACTGAGGGAGATCATAGAATCCATTATCTCATGCCCCAGTACCTTCTCAAAGGTCCAAGACCAAATTAATCAGTCTCGTACCATGTGCGTGGAGTAGCATGAGAGATCAGTAAACCACACTGAGTACTAAGATACTATCTTGCTGCCCATGCTGCAGGTGAAGTAACTCTTGAATCCACACTACACGGAGGGTGGAAGGAACAAATTCCGACTGGAAGAGACTCTCGAAGTCTTTCCAAAGTAGAGATGCCTCTTCGTGCACCTGAAGCATCAAGCTCCAAAATCTATCAGCTACTACATGTAGGAGACTCACGGTATGGATCACCATAATGTCGGCTTGTGTCCCTACCATTATGATGAATCTGACGAAAGCCTCCAACCAATCCTTGGCTGCCTGAGGGTCCATCTCTCTGCCAAACCTAGGCGGCCTCTATCACAGACACTCGTGCAACACACTCAGGTAGCATTCACTCTCTGATTCTAGGGCTGGTAGTATCGGTGGCTCAGTGGATAGTGGTACCTTTGGTGCCTCTGATGTGATGGGGCCCTGCATCGAGGCCTCGTCGCTCGGTGGGCTAACCTCTTTCACGTGACAAAGAACCCTAGTTGGCTTCCTTCGTGGGACCATCTTGTAAAGAAACAGGTGTGCCACAGTCAAACAGTATACCTGGTGAGCTGACACAAATTAATCACAAAGAAAACTTTTGAAACACACATGTAATCAGTGTTTTCATGCACTAAGGCGGAAATCATGGTTCAGGGTCCTGGTGTATGGATACGTCGGCCACCGCACCAACACTGGACTCCCTGGACTAAAAACTACACTTAATACTCTTAACACAATTTCTTCATAGAAAGTAATGATTAGAGTCCTGAGTTATGCCATAGAATCGAATCCTTTGATACCAATTTGTCACGACCCGTCCTTGGGCCCGGGCCGTGACTACCCCAAGTCCGCCTTCCATAGGCCAGGGGCTGGCGACTAGCACCAAAGGTGTAAATCCCGATAAAAAGGGATGACATTGCTTTTATAAAGTAAAAAAACACAACAGAGTATGTAATAGAAGAATGCACTATGTAAAGCTGAGTACAAAAGTATGTGCTGAAAAGTAAATTGGCCAGCATACAAACACAGCTGTTATGTATAGTACAACTGGAAAGCTAGTAAAACTATAGTAATGTAAAATAGAAACAACTGAGTCTTCCTCCGAGAATCCCACCTGAAGGGTGGGTACATATGGCCTCCTCAACACCTCAGGTCTGGCCGTACGCTCCATGTACTTCTCACTAAGTGGTCCACCTCCGGGTACTGTCCAGCTCCACAAGCCTCCACCTCGATCAATGATGTCCATCATCTATATCCAATACAACATAGTGCAGGCATATCCCATGCAGGGGTGTGTAAACGATACTCAATAAGATCCTCGAGACCCCCGAAGGTCTCCCAGAATCCACGAAGGATAAACCATAGAAAAAAGATACAATCACGAAGTATCAACCAACTCTACTTAGGTATATGCCCATACATATACATAAGTTATCAATTACAGATCAGCTCCAACTCTCGAGCCCAAGCACAACCCAGTCCACACAGGAAAGAAAGTAAATCACATTGACGATAATGATTGAAAGTAAAGACTCAGCTCACACAGGTATACATCTTTCATAAAGTGATAAATATGATCAGATGTAGTCACTGAATCATTTAAGTTGGCAGACCCACATATGATACTAGTCCAACTAAGCTATCAGACCCACATAGGATACTAGACCAGCTACTCTATCGGACCCATGTAGGATACTAGAATAGAAGTCAAATTGTCAGACCCACATAGGACAGAGGAACAGTAATCATCGTCATCGAACCAACATAGGATTCTAGTACGGTAGTCATTATCGTTGAACCCACGGAGGATTCCAGTATGGTACTCGTCGTCACCGAACCGATGGAGGATTCCAGTATGGTAGTCGTCGTAGTCGCAGCCAGCTCTAGGGTTCCCGCACACATGACACTCAATTCTGGGAGGGTCCTCACCTCGAGCCAAGTGGTCGATACATCAAATGCCACGAAGTCCAGAGTTTATGTATCCCGAAGTTCTGCCTAGTCAAAAGGAACCCGACGTGATAGATGGCGTGTCAATCAGATTCCTGGTTTGAAAGATATTGGCTTTTCTGTTCTAGGGGCCTGGTTGTAAATATGCTCGTTCAAAACCCGGCTATTTTCAAAAGTCATCCAAAACTCACTTAGAGCATCGGAAAAGGACCTCCTCATCCCAAGGATCCTAGTGTCAAAGACGACATACTGATCAGATGCATGGTCATTAAGATATTCTTTTTTAAGTGGAAACGGGTCTGGCCCGTTAAGCCCAGTGATCCAATGGGTCGGGTCAGCCCAGTTTTGGCAGGTCTGACCCGACAGAGGGTCGGACCGACCCAGTGACTCGTGTGGTCTGGCCCGAGAGGTGCGGTGTGGCCCAGAGGGCTGAGAGGTCTGAGGGGGGGGGGGCTTTCCCAAACCGGTGGCGCCAAGTGGCATCCCTTGGGGCGCTGCGGTCTTCCTTCGACCCAACCGGCTTCAGCCGGTCGGTCCTCCTTCGGCCGAGCGGCCTGCGTTTGCAGGCCGCGGTTCTTTTTCACGTGGCCAATGCATGGCTTCCACTTCTCCAGTCTCCGCCTCTTCGAACACACCTCAATCGCAAACAAAGAGACTGTGGATTGTCGTCTGGCCGTGTGTGTTCGGCCCGCGCCCTCCGCATTAGGCTGTAACAATTGTACAAAGTCAAACCATGTTTCTTAAAAAATAACTAGATCAATAGTAATTAATTAAAATTGTACATAATTCCCCTACCTCGAAAAGACGTCACATGTCGTCAAGTCGCGGAAGACAAGCGTCGCAGTAGTCGGGCATCGCGGAAGTACGGTGTCGATTCCGTCGATGTCAGAGTGCACCCGAAGAAGAAGTGTCGTTGGTGACATCACGTTCTTTGAATCATATAGCATTATTCATCAATTAAGAAATCTGTTCTTCATCAGAGGTGTTCTTCGTCGAAGAGAGGAAAACTTTTCTCAAGAGCTCTCCCAAAAATCTCTCAACACATCAAGTGCCCAAAATAAAATAATCGCCAAGGCTATTATTTTTTAAAACACGTAATTCAAAAATTGAAACCACTTAAATTAATTAAGTGAATCACCTAATTAATTTACCATGATTTCGAAAAATTAATTATAGAGAGAAGAAGGTGAAGGGTCATTTTAAAATTCAAAAGTGAGGGGTTGATCAATTAAATGAAGTGGAGTTAATGGGGAGGATTAAGAGGAGGTGAAGGGATTCGGCTTGTTTGTGCCCCAACTCAAAAATATCCTCTCATGGGAGGTTATGTGGTTGTGGGCCCCACCTATAACTCCCCTTTGGAGGAAATAAAAAACCTCCCTAAATAAAATTTTTACACAACAAATTATATTTATTTTATTCTAAATCCCCAAATATTAACTCTCAACTGGCATAAAACGCAATGGCGGTAAAGGTCCCCTTAGGTGAACACTAGCGCAGTGAGTTCATCGATACCCACAGATTTCAATTCCGAGCAACATTTCAAAAGATAGAAAAACCCGCATGTACGTTTACTGAACGTACCCGATAAAAACATCAGAAATTTATTCCAGGAACGCCGGGCCTCAGAATCATGTGTCGTCAGAAACTACAGACTCGCAAAATTCCAAAGTATTTAAGAAAAAATATTCCATGAAATTTCCAGGTCTTTACATTCCTACCTCGATTTGGATTATATAATGTTAAAGGATTAACAAATGTAATTATCATTTTTTTGATCCACAAGATACATTGGCGCATGATCCATGATCTCACCCTAATATAATGTTGTCTACCAATGATCCTCAAACTGCTCCTCAAAATCAATTTGCTATATAGATAAGCCTATGGATGAGGAATATATGTTATTAGAGAGGGACTCATAGATATCATTATTCAAATATGTAAATAAATTTGTTAAATTTATTTATTTTTTTATTTTTTTATCATGATTGAACTTTACCGAAACTCAAGATAACAACAAATATTATGTTTTTCATATCATAAACCCCACATTATTAACTAAAAGGTAGTATAAGATTTATATCCTGGGATTTCTCTTCGGAGTTATAAATTTTTTTTGATGAAAACATCATTCCCATGAAATTAATATATTTAATATATTTCCAAAATTTATTATTGGTCTCACCATGTATTAGAAGATCACACTGTCTTAGCACCTTATCTAGAAATATTCCTAGAAATATTCCTATGATTTAAAAGTTAATTTTTGGGAAATTAAATTATCCCCTCCTTAATGGATTTCAAAACTAAAATCCCAAACTAAGTAAAATTTTGGGGATACTGAGCACTCAACTAGGTATCCCAATAAAAAAATCTCCCACGACATATTCTCAATGATTCCAACAAACACACACCATAGAAAAACAATTTCTAATAAACTGTATTTATTGTGTGGTTCTCAATGATGCTAGTTCCTTAAAAAGGGAAATCATTACTCTCATAACTAAAATCATACATTTTGATATAAATCAATGAGTCTTGTACATAACATCTCAACTATTTCTTGTGGAGAACCCAATGAAACCAAAACTGATGTGATTAAGTAGTACCCCACCTAGCTATCTTGACACTACAAAAATAAATGGAAAAGGTACAAAGAGCCATATATATAATCGAATGACCTATCTGTAAATTTGAAACTTTCAACCATTAGTATAATACATCATATGTACACCAGGGACTCCTGATATTAAATATTATGTTCTCATCCTCCCCTGGACGAACTATGACCTTAGGAACCATAACATGCACAAAATTGGGACCCATGTTCTTTTATCGACTCGATTTTACTTGTATAATAATTTCTTGTATGTCCACTCATATTTGGCCTCAAAAAGGTTATTCTCTTGCGATGGAGTGGTAATCATCATGATTCACATACTACACAAAGGGTAGATTATCCTCCCATCTTTGGCTTTAAAATGACATGTGAAATCCAATTATCATCAACATAAAATAATTGGTCCACATTAACAAGCCACCTGAAAATGTTAAAACACTTTGGTCAATATAAAATAGGTCTGCAATGGTTTCACACACTATCATCACAATCATTACGTGAAGTAATAATCATTATCTATAATGATCTTCAAGGAAATTCAATGTAACGAGACTACATCATAGACTCATAGGTGTCACAATATCTCCATAATTATCTATTATTAATCATCTATAGATAGGTGAATAAAAAAAATGCATCACATGAAAACTTGTTTTACTCCATCGGCTGCCCAACTGATTCCGAGATTAACACATACATACCCATTTCCAATATATATACTATTGTGGGAGAACAACATTCTTATTAACTCGTTCAAAAATATGAACTTTTTCACCATCATTTCTTGAACATGGATATTGATATTTCCTCTTTCAAATAATTCCCTATAGAAAATTTCTGTTGTATATCTAGTTACTAGACATATCAAAGTTGATGACCTGCAATTGTATCTCCATGGATTCTTTATGATGTGGAGGGGAAACCACTATCAACTGGAGGTAAACTACACAATCATTAGGTGTATCACTTGTTCCAAATCGGACACCGAGAGCACATGGATGTCAATAAACAAGAAAAAAAAATTGGTCCTTGTAGGTATAATGATTAGTCCATGAGTCTCATAATTCTATTCTAGTATACAACCTATGAATGTGTATCCCCATGAAATCTAATCCGCTATAGTAGTTTCATAATTCCACTTCTGTTATTTAACTCTCCAAAATTTGGGTTGATGAAAACTTACATCATGTTCGATCCATGAAAATTAATTCTATCCAAACCACTAGTCTAAGATGCCATTGATTCTGAATAGTGGATACATTCCCTAATATCAGATGGTCTAAGTGATGTCTATCAACATCAAACCCCTTGAAATCATCTTCCCCTCAGGAAAACTACAATGGGAAGCCTATGTGACCAAATTATTTCCTACATAAACCCCCTTCTCGGTGATATCCATAATACACATTAATCATATGAAGATCAATAGGTGACATCTGATATGTTTTCCCAATTATCTATGGAGACCCTTGGTTCTATTCATTATAAAAATCTTAAATCATAGTAAGGGTATAAAACTGCATGTCCATAGGAAATATTTCCTCACACTCCACCACCAAAAATAGAAAGAAATATCATAAAATCCAATTTTATTTTGGTATAACTAGAAAAGTAATATGAAGTATTTTATATCTTCTATCACATTACTTTATCCTCATATTTCTGTGATCAATCCTTACTAAAGGATTTTAAATCCATAACAAAAATATAAAAAATCCACCATAATAGCTATTGTAAATATCTTGGAATGGATTGTATAGAACCGTTCATTATTGAGGGAAACTCTTTAGGGTATCACCGGACTATTTAGAGATTCCATATGAGGCTTTCTATCTTATACCAGATCTAGGTCACAAAAATTGATTCATGATGGTAATAACTCATCATCTCAATAAGAGTCTCCAATAGAATGATCTAGGAAACAAGTATATGTTTGTATCACTGGGACCTGAACAGGTGATAAACTCAAGGAAAAGTGGATCATAAAACTATTTGATAACATAAACTAGGGCAGTAAAGACACTATTTGTACCTCGAACCACAGTTGAATGCTTTCCAAGTTCCTACTACATAGAATTCATTATTTCCCATTCCCACCTATTTATAACAACCAGGTTTTTCTTTGACATATCATCTCAAAAAATGTACTCAAACACACAAGAAATAGGTACTCATCCACCAAACCTCACCACTATTTACTTTGGGTGGGCATGACTTGCCTACACAGTTTTGGATCATGTATCACATATTTCCCTCTATGGGGGTATTTTCCCTCTTCCTTACATGACTAAAGTCATGTAAAATATAACAAACATAGGAATCTATCAATGAATTATGTTTCAATAAAAATGGATCATACATAATAGGAAAAAGAGCGTATCACACCTATGTATAACAGTACAAAAAATGTAAAAGGAACATAACTCATACCATGAAACACTCATGGAGAATCTAAGAAAAGAATCCTCCTCTTCTTGTAAAAATGCAATATTTCAACCAAAGTATTCTAGAAAAATATGTGCTTAACCTGGGGGTGGTTCATGTAGAAGTAAACTGAATCTCCCACAACCTCATACCGCTTCCCCCATTCCTCTGACAAATCTTCCACCCTATAGATGACCTTTATCCTACTGCTGCTTCTACATAGGTTGTTTATTGAAAATCCCACTAATTGAACTATAATGGATAAGACAATACAAGGTAATATTTTAACACTCATGAAAAACAAACCAACATATCATCCTCATGTAACTGATATGTCCAAGATATTCATATTATAATTTCATTTTCCTAACTAGCATCACACACATACTATCAGTAGGCCTTGATTATTCAGAATTCTTGGCAATACCTTCCTCAGAATCACACAATACATGATGGAACTTTTTATATTGTCATAATATATGAAAATATCCATACCTAGCTTGGTCTAATAATTCATATCCACCTAATTATTCAAGTTTGGATCTATAAACTACTCTTAGGGTAGAAGTAATACCATTTATCCAATCTGAAGAAAACCATCCACATGACTAGGCGCTTTTCTGGAGATCTAATCACTAATTTGATAAAACTATGGAAGATATTGTACAAACCTAATAGGTTATCATTATGAATAAATCTTAAATAAAGATTATATATACCAAGGTAATTGATTATATCAAGATAGCTAACTCAATAAGGACATGGAAACCAAAACCCAAACATATATGATTAATTTACCAATGTTTTCCCAAAAAATAGTTCTTATATGTACTGAGTATATATGAAGTTTATTAGGGTCTTGGTTAAATGATATTTCAGTTTTCTCACCAACACTATACATCCAATCCAAAGATCTAAACATGAAACATTTCTACAAAGTTGACCTCGTTCCCAAACCAATCCTCATGGATAGAAAAATGAAACTCCTGACTATTCTCTTAAACCTAGGTAGTGTCATAACACATTATGTTGGGTACCAATATAATATTATTCTATCTTGACCAGACCCAATAGGGTCTGATATGTAACTACCCCAAACTCATCTCTAATATTCCATGGGATAGATACTCGTCCCAAGAATTCATATCACACACATTTGAGGAATTTCCATATAGTATCTCTATGAACTCACGAACCTCCAATGAAATTAAATGAAAAATTATGAAAAAAATAATAACATTTCATTCATACATCTATAATCCTAAACAAAAATAATATACATAATTAATAGGAAGAATAATAAGTGACTAAATTAAATCCCAACTAAAATAAGAAAAATAATTCTTGAATAGCTCAAACAGAGGCGGATAATATCAAATGCAACCTATGTATACACATTTTTTTTATCCCAACTAAGATCCACATTCACTTTTTCCAAAAAGGACTCCATGAAAGATCCATTTTCTATATAAAACATGATATGTGTGGGAAGAGACCATGTAGGGTGAGTATAAAAATACCTAGAATGACTCTTCGAAATCAGTATAAATAAATAATCAAGAGTATTAAATTAATCATATGATATGTCAATCATAATATTAGTCCTACATTAAATATTTTATATATACTCACAAAATAATATGACTCTCAAATGGTTCAACCACTACCAGCTGTAGATTTGATGTGATGTTTTAAAGGTGACACACGACTCGGAGATATCACTCAATCTGCCCTAAAATCCCAAAATATACTCATTAAAGTGATATATATTCATTGTGAATCCCTAGGTTGATAGAACATCTAGACAATCTAAGTTTTAATAAGTCAATTAGAACATGATCATCAGGTCACACTATGAAGAAACAAATAGGAAACTATATAGGAACATCCGAGATACACACTCCATCAGAGTAATACCCCATTTAAAAGATTATACATGATAGATAGATTGGTGTTCAACACCTAGGGAAGACAAAGGGTACACCAAAACCTATTGGAAACATCTCCATATATAGAGTATTGACACTAGTTAAGATATTTGTCATTCTAATTACAACAAACCCTATATAACGAAACATGAGAGAAATGGGGATCACTCTTGGCCTCTTAGAGGGACACATGCTCTAGGACGTAGAAGGCTTGACAGACCAGACTGAGTCAACTCCATCCAATATTATGGAACATGGCTAAACTGAATTACTCAATTGAATGCTGCAAAGGGATCAACCACTATGATATGACCATGATGCCACACTGAACACTCATATGAGTAGTCTAAGGGAACAAATATGACATATAATGGTCCATGGAAGTGAAGAAATAAATTAAAATGAAGATGAGATGATTGGAATAAAGACTCTAACCTATCCTCTAAGGATTATAGAATGTGTCACAAGGTATACACATCATGTCACATTATGTAAGAAAATACCCTTGTCCATTAATCTCATGTAATAAACTTTTCCACAATATATAGTCTTTCTATGGAGGTACATAATGTGTAGATGTCTCCCTAACACTTAGCATTTTGTTCTACCCATGGGAATGTACCTTCATAATAACTTGACCTATATCATTCACCATAAAGAATGTGGACCACACATTCTCATAAAAATGTACTCCCAATAAATGATGAGTTGGCTACTACGGTGTACATTGTATGTGGTATAGACCACAAATTTTGTAATTCTACCCACACATTATGTACTCCCTATACACATCGAGGTGGTCAGCTAAAGGGCCCATGGAATTTGACTCATGACACCCTATGTATAAAACACATCACATATCATGTGATACATTTCTCTACACTGAAACCCTTTTTTCTACCTATATGGGACAACCCAAAGTTCATTCGTAGGAATAATATCCATATAGTGATAATATTTATATAATTTCCTAAAAGTTCCCACATCTTCACCAAATCTGTATATAGGTCAGTATTTTACTAGGATTCACACCACACATTACAAATATAGGGTTCAAAGATACCACACACTGTCATCATGTAGATTCGATCAACTCCAACCATATCAACTACATGGGAATCAACATCCATCATGAATTGTCATTGTCGAATGACAAGAATACCATCACAAATTCTTCATCCATACTTGGATATATTCATATAATCATGTATGAAGACAATATTGTTAGTTACCTATAACAACCCACAAGTACTAATCCATTGAGCCAAATATTGAATGCACAACTATGATTCATTGGGTAATTATCAAATTTTCGGTTATAAGAAAATTCTAAAAACCATCACATGTTGAATGTGTGTGTGTAATATCATAATCCATAAAAATATGGAATAAAACTTGACATTTGTTAATTATTTTACATCATTTTTTCTTTTATAAAAGGTTAATTAATAGTTATAAACATCAATGTGAAAACATGTATGAATTTTCACCATATTCTACAAATAAACCCACAGATCCAAGAAGACTGATCCAAGAATAATTCCATTATTCAATTGATATCTGTAATTCATGGGATAATAAAATTGGGATAAACCCAAAAAATTAATATTTAAGATTATATCAATAGACATTGAATAATTATTAATTTTTTTTCATCACCGAGATCAACAAGCAATGTTGGAACACCATCATTGATTTGAACTTGATCTGATGTCGTCTGCCAATGATCCAACCATGGCTCCTCTCCAACTTCTCCTTTAAATAACTATGTTGCGAGGCTAACCAAAGTAATTATAAATAGAAAATTTTAAATATTTAATTCTTATTCACTTCATTGAAATAAATAAATAAATTTTTATTATTTTATTATTTGTTCCCATGATTGAACTTTATCAAAACACCTGACCAATAAATAATTATGACACACTTAAGGTGAACCAATAATTCTAAACTCAATTATAGCTTTGTATATCCAATAAGATATATCTTATCGGTGTTATTATAAATTTTCATGAATTATATATGTTCATGATTTTAATATATATAATATATTTCAAAAAAATTTGGGATCTTAGAGCCTCCGAATCTTCTTTTGTCTAAGTGCCAATATCTTGAAATATTCTTTGAAATATTCCAATGTCTTAAATAGAAAAATATGTAAAAGTACTATAATGGAATATATTTACCCTCTATAACATTAATCAAAATGGCCTACTCAGTTACTGATATATTGGTATGCCGCTCAATATCTTTCCAAATAAACATGTTGCAAGGATTTGCATAATATATTTTAAAAAATGAAATGGGAAAAACATTAGAATAAACAACTACTAATATGGAAACCCCATATGATATAGAAAAATGTTTATCCTTTAAATTATTACAAAATATTTGACATATCTAAGTGTGATCTTCCCCTGCATAGGAATCTGAAAATGACCCATGAGATATGATAAATTTATAAACACCATATTAAACATAGATAAATAAAAATATCAAATACACTGATCATAATATGTATCATAATGACACTGAGATACTATGAACTTATATTTGTTCATATTTATATTATTGGCCATCTCATACAAAACCCGTTGTCCCTTTAAGGAAGTGTCACACTCTTACATCTAAAATATAGTAGACCAACATGGTTAACCATACAATACTACCAAAGTTGACACACTGATTGAGTATTGATAACTATTATTATAATAAAATGACACTAATCCAATATGGATATCCCATGGGACTCCAAATTCCATGAAGCATGCAAAAAAGAATGCCTAAGGCTCTTTGTTGTTAGGATTTTACTTATGTAAGGTACAACACTAGGATTCAATGTCATCAATGTCTCATCTCATACCTAGATAGAAGATCATGTTTTTTTCATCATTAAAAAACATTGTGGCTCTATTATGTACATCCATTTGAGATATATGGTTGGCCAATATCATTGTGTTTCTCATTGAGGATTCCATGAAATATCATATATTGAATAAAAGTTTTCCTTAATATGAAAGCAACCATGTATCGGGCTCCTCCAATACCTTTTGAAACTCGATAAATCATTTACATGACTCATCCCTATACTTATTATCTCAAATATTCTCTTGAAAATAATACATCAACTATGGACTTACTATGAATATATCTCCAATCAATTCATTAGATTACAAGTGTATATGAGATAAAATCAAAAGTACATTAAACTCATCAGTAGATTTATTCATGTCATTGGATATAATCATACTGTTCCAAAATTACGATATTACATTTATATTACTTATGGTATATAAAATATCAATGTTAAATATCGGTAGGTACTCAATCCATAATCACATCATCGAGTTTAGATAATTTTTGGTGATGATATAGCTAACGATTTTATGGTATAAAGGTACTATAAACCTCTCTTTGTCAAAATATAGATTCAATAATTTTATGCAATATATCACTAACAAAATATCAATTTCATGGTTTCGGTAATTAATCTCAAGTGGATGGAGTAATTGTGATCCGATCACCACCACAAGATCACCATGAATATGAACACCTCCAAAATAATACCTCAAGCTTCACAACAAACCATGTAACCCAAACCATCCTTGGGTAATATAAAGATATTTTTTATAGTAAATATCTACTTCAAATCCTTGAAGGATAACATAAATTTTGGACTCTATTGCAATATACTACATTTTTTAGTGAGGGTTTTCATAATTGATGAATGTTGAGAAAATTCCTGGAAGAATAACCTATAATACATAATTAGGCCCATAAAATAATAGATCATGAAGAAATTTATTAGATACTCCCATGATGTCACTTATTTGAATTTTTCCTGATCATCTAAAACAGCAGTTCTTGAGTTCACATGCCAAATAATCATAACATCTTGAATAAAAAAATGTACACTTAATCAAATTATAATAAATACTTTGGCCACAAAACAAACTTGAAAAAACACTCAATTGATACATGTGATCCTATTCCATTTACAAATAGACCAAAATTTCATAAAAACACAATGGTAACTGTGTAAAGGGGTATATGTAGATCTCAGATCATTAGTGAGAAACAAATTGAAGCATAAATAAATTTGAATGGCCTTATCAAAAACTCAAAATGGACATTCCTCATTCAAAATGAGGTATTGGGAATATATTACTCTCTAATCCTAGCTTGGTTGTACAATGAAGAGTTCTTGACCTATGAACAAAACCATTATCCATTACTATAGTCAAAGAGATCCTTGAAATTGTTCAAGGTGTATTTATTCATGTTGACGACCCTGTTTAGCTTCCAATAATCGATCCACAATTGAAGAGACTCATCTTAATTTTTAACAATAGGAACTAAATTGAACAAAGGGGATACACTACAGTGAATTAACCCATTGGATTTCAAATCATCACATAGTATCTTTAACTCCCTCAACTAATTAGGATCTATATGATAAGAGCGACGTTATGGAAGCTATGTCACCAACACCAAATCAATAGTGAACACCACATCCCCATACAGTGAAAATTATAAAAATTGTTCATGGAATACATCAGGAAACTCATCCAATATAAGAGGAAACCAACTCTGCAACCCCTTTTCACCACCACCCAACAATACTAAAGGAACCTAACAATAAATCCAACCTATCCCCAATACTAATGGTCCCACTCGACCTAACTGAATATCCTATTCTCCATGAAAAACATGAGTGCATCTATCGAAGGCCATAAAAGTCACCCAACAATGATATAAATTGAACTTGTATTTAAAAGGAATCTTCCAATCTATCCATATGATCTCTTCTACAATTTCTTTTCAAAAAGAAGAAAAAACATTTTTAGATTATTTTCTTCCATTGATATAATGCCTGATGGGTATTTAATTCCTTTCTCTTTCCTCTCACCAATATGCATAACCAAATCAATGGGATATAACATACATATAGTTAGAAGTTTAAAAATGTTAAACAAGATTAATATAATCAAACAATTTATAATCACAATAGTCAAACAATGGAATTAACATTGAGGATGAAAAATGAACTGTACCTCAAATATTTTCAAACCAGTATCTGACTTCAATAGTTCATTAGCAATAGCCTACAGGTTCATCATCAGTATATTTATATGGTTGAATAATAATATTAGGTTGTACCTTAATATTTCATTTCCCAAAAAGTTCTCTATCATTTCCACCGTGTCTACCAAAATGAGAGAACACATCCCTAGATACATCTATTGGAGTTAATGTAAATTTGGAATCTATAGATAAAAAAATTATTTGAGATAGAAAATCACATATAAAGAACCCTTATATATAGGCAATTAATCCAAACTGAGGAAATGGTCTAGGTAGGACCAGAATTGTTAACATCACATATATAGATTTCCCAGAATATTGGCCTATAATAGATCCACATCGTTCATCATTTAGCTTGAGAGTCTGTGTTGGAAATTGTGAACTACAATAAACCTTACTTCCATTCTCAACATACTTATTATTATTCTCAAACAAGCCGAACCCACTCTGACCTAGTTCTGGATTTATCCCTGGGAAACTTAATATAATATCTTTGTCGATTTCCTATATTAGAGAATGTTCAACCATATTTGAATAATTCCTCAATATAAAAAAGAAAAACTAAGATCAAATAACTTACTATATACCCATTTCAAAAAAATGAGCTTTCGAATTTTATTGGATACAACAGCATTGGAAAAGCAGACCAACTATATTCTGTGATTATAATTATCCGATACATAACATTCATTATGATAATGATTGATTAATTCTTGAGTCTGGGAAAAGGCCAACATCTCAATGTTGTATTTCCTATCAAATATGTTTTCTAATTCCTTCAATATCAACTTGTCATTTTGTAAAACTATAAACACTTAATCCCTAGATGAGTCACTTGGAAATTCTTGTAAAAACAAATCAAACATTACTTTAACATCATCATGCCTCCCAAAGAACTCATTAATACTTGCAAACATCTATACCACGTGTTATTCTTTTTAGGGGTTCATTCTTCAAAAAAGGTTGTTTATGATTAGGTGAACTCTATAATATATCATTTCATGGAGTTGTTTTGACTTTATTATCTTGATCATAATCAAATCTTACTCCCCTATCGACCACTTAAAAAACCCAAACAATCAATGTGACAAAACAATGTTAAATTCATTAGGGATAATTCCTTCCATCCACATGTAATGTATATACATGTGGTCTCAATGGAAGTATGATACATAACATACCATTAGACATGTGAAGAGAACAATTTTAATATTCCCTAAAAAGAGTTATTGAGAAACTAAATAAAAATCATCATATTGCAAAATAAATCTAAAAAAACCAATATACAACTCATAATACTCCACCAAACAATGATGTCCACACATAGTCTATATCATTTGAATTACACCTGATGGAGGAGACAAACATGTTTTCAAACATCCCATGGGCACAAATGGAATATGATGATGTGTAGTTTCTAGAACCCCACTCCAAACTAGAATTACCCAGTCCAGATAATCCTATCCTATGCCTCTATTTTTGTAATGCCCTGAACCTAGTTACCCAGAGTCAGTGCATTATTGCGTAACATTGGCATGATCACAAAAGATCATGTCTCGAAAGACCGATTAGTTTAGTAGGTTTGGAAACACTAGAAACATTCATAAATGTTACATTACATCATAAAGTAAAAAAATACAATAACAAAGTCTCCATATTCCACACTCATATCCTCTTCTGACTATCCCTACAGGTCATTCATAAAATACTTCTTCACATACTGGAAAATATTAAAACATTGAATGGGGTGAGCTCAGATGCTCAGTAAGGATAACAATATAGGGGAAGCTTTCATCAATAAACATAAACATTTAAGGCATTGTATAATTAAAACAAAATCCTTTTAAATGTGAACTTCAACATAATATGGAAAAAGTAAAATGAAATAATGCCATTTACTTATTCACATGGATATTCTACTGGTCTAATAATCACATGCAATATCAATAACCACTTTCATAATGATGGAATGCATAATTCCAGAATATCATAACCACGTAGCCAAGGCCTCATGCCAAGACTACAAATAAGATTTTTTCAAGGCCTCGTGCCCAGACACTAGTTTGTCTCATGAGACCTGCCGATGCATCGAGGAGCTATAGCGGGCTCCACCCGTCACTTATTAAGTCCAATTCATTCCTCATATGAACAGGTTTAAACATATCATAAACCATAACATAATCATATCACATAAAATATGCATAAAGGAAACATAACATTTCCACATTTCAATCACAAGATATCAATACAACACATTGATATAACAAAAACACTTTCAAAAATATTTTCAATACCAAAATAAAATAAAATTAAAACTTTGTATTTATTTTTCATTTAAAAAAATGTTATTGCTTGTAGAGGAAGCCGAAACAAAAATAATGGTCACGGCGGCGGAGAAGTCGTTGTCGCCACATACGTAAGAAAAAAACATTCCTTTTGTCCTTTAGTAAAACGCTTTTTAAAAAATATTCCTTTTTGAATAAAAGTCAAAGTCAAAGGGGTTTATACACCGTATAAAAGAAAGTTGTGTATAAAACAAAATATGCCTCAATGAAAGGAGATTGAGACGAAGACCCTTACAAGGATCATTTTTTTAAATAAAGTAGATCTATTATGTGTATTCACTATAAGTAAACATAAATAAAGTACAAATACAAGATAGGAAATAATAATATAATGACATAATTTGAAAGTAGGAGATTAACCCAAAGAATAGAAATTGGGTTAAGAAGTTCCTTTACCTCGTGTCCGAATTCACTCGACCATTCTTTGATCTCCTGAATAATAAACCAAAGTTAATTTATAATTTCTTAAGAACCTTTTTCAAGTTTATTATTCATTTTATATCACTTATTACCATGATATGAATATTATGTAATTATTTATGTTAATAACGATCGTTTTGACGTTCTTAGGTACTTGAGTCAAAAATAAACTTCTTATAATTACTCTTTGTTCATGTGGTAATATATCCATTATATCCATAATTATATTAATTATTTATATATCATATACATCATATATATCTAGTATATACATTCATTTATAATATTACATAACATTTATAGGTAAGAAATGAAATGCACTGTTCATGGAGACGGTAAGCCGTACGTACGCATGAACGCTCCTTTCATTTCTATTTCGTATTTACTGGAATGAAGTTATAATTATATAAAGTTATAATAAAATTCAAGTATAATATAATGTATAATACCATTTACTCCATCCTTTATACATTCCACATATGGCAATAACGATTCAAATCACTCTGAGGGGGCGGTAGTCCGCATTTCCTAAAATGAAATTATCGCGTTTACCCATAATGGAAATCATAAAGTATGCCACAAATGAGAAATACAGAAGCATAAGGAAAACATAAAAATAATATATATATCATATATGAAAATATTGTCATCGAAATGGCCACCATTAGAGGTGTTAAAAGAATATTGAACAATCATCGTTTCGTGAGACAGTATTTCACCACCCACAGAAACAGTATGTTCTTTAACCATTAGACGAAGGTGTGTGTAAGTGTAAACAAAATCCTTATCATAAAAACATCCTAGTATATTTTAGATACTGGTGTTGTTACAAAAGAAAGGAATAAAATGAGTTTAAGGGGTTGGAGAAGCAAAATAAAACAAAACAACATTAGAGAAGACATTACCTTAAAATCGGGTAACTCTTTTTGATTTGAGCCAAAGGCTTCCTTGGGAAGACTTCTGCCAAAAGTGAGGCTTCTAGGAATAAGGGAGGGAAGTTGAGAGAGTATTTGGGCAGAGGTTTTCCGATCCAAAAGGCTGTGAAGGTGTGAGTAAGGAGGTAGTGGTGGGGGCATTTTATAAGAGGAGAGGAGGGGCACTCTTAGAAAGTAATGAAATGTTACTTTATTATGAAATGATTTTTCGGATTCTAAAGGTCCCATGCTTATATATTTCTAGGATAATGTAATAATGGTTCGAATACTAATCATCCAATAGGTTTTTGACAAGTGTAAGTCTTAGATTTTACATTATCTTTTCATTTTATTTAAATCGTTAATTAATGAGGTAATCACTGCATCATCATGGTGTCATAAATAATTTAATTTATTTAATGTCTAAAAATTATAAATAAAAATATCATGTTGTAGAAAATATTTTTAGATTTCTAATGAATATTTATAGTCAGAAATATGACTTGTATAATCATATTTAAAAATTGTTTTAGTAAAACAACTCTTGTTTGTGACATCGTTATTTTAACATTAAATAAAACGTTTTTAATGTCATTTTCCTACCAAAGTGGATCCATGGGGTCCCCAAGATGACCCATGGATTTTAATGGTCGGACATGACTCATCCAATAGGGGTAGGAAAAGTGTAAAGGTCATTTCATATTATTATAACATTATCTTTACCTTAAATTACACTAATTACCTTTAATCGCGATTAATTAAACTTAAAAGTTACTATTCACTAAAAAATTATTTTAATCCCATTGAACCACATTTTACTGCCTAATAAAAACCATGTATGTAGGATTTTTGAAAATAAAAACACAGAAGTGGTAATGTTTCATTTAAACGAAAAATCTGTTTTTTAACTACCACTTAGTGGTTTCACTATTCATCAAAAATTATAGTTTTTCAGAACAATGCCAAAATTTCACCCTAAGCTATAATTGATATTCCGAATTCAAAATTGATGAATATTTTACAAAATTATAAACATATAAGTTGAATGAATTAATTTCATAATTAATTTCCACTGTCACAACAAATAGCGTGTGTTGGTCGGAGTGGTTTACTCAAGAGGGGGGTGAATTGAGTACCAATTAAAATTTCTGTATTTAAAAAACAGTGTCTTAAAGACCCCCAAATAAAATAATAAATTAAACTGTAGTGAATTTATATCAAAGTAGAGGTTCTGTCAGATTCTCAAGGGATTGATTAATTCCCAGTTAATCAACACAGGAGTGTGTGATTATCTTTTGAAACTAACTTACTAATCTACACTTAACATAAACACTTGCTAATTTAATTATCAAAGTAACTTTAAAAACAGTATTGGTTTTAAAGTGATTAGCAGCGGAATAAAACTTTGAAAGAGATGGCACAACAATGTAACCAAGAGGTTCAGTCTCAAGTCGAGACTTAGTCCTCTCAAAAGTTTCTATAAAAATGATCCACACCCTGGATCGGGGTTCAACAGTTTACAACTGTCCAGGACCAAGACGTCTACCACTGTTCTTCGTGGGAAACAGTACAACAACATCCAGCTGTCCAGGTCACACACGACCTCTACCACTGTTATTCGTGGGAAAGAAAGAATGAAATAGTTTGGTAAGGATTTTCAAATCCTTCAGTTTGAGTACAAGAGACAGTGTATGTGTTAGATACAGCAGATAACACACACTGCTCGAAATGAATGATAATAAATCACAGAACAAGAGTTGTAGAGTTTAGAAGTGGTTCTGGTGATTTCAGTGTAGCTCTGGACTTCTTTGGATTCGACTAGAAGTGAGTTTGAGTCCTCTTCTCGTTTCTGTTTGAGAAACAGAGTGTCGTATGCTCCAGGTTCACAGTCAGTGAAAATGTAGTAGTTGAAGTTCTTCAGTGTTCTTCTTATATGCACAGAACACTTCTCGAGTATGCTTGATTGTCTATGAGCTTATCTGTGTTCTTGATGGAACTCCTCTTTCTCTTCTTGTGTTTCTGGTATATATCATCCACCACGCACTTCTCTAGTTCTCTTCTTTTTTTTGGGCAGTGTAGTCTTCTCGTATTTATCTCCCAACAGGGGACAGAAGAGATTTCTTTTCAGCAGGTACGAGGTACGGGTTCCTGACATCTGAAAACCTTTATCAGATATTTGAAAAATCATTAAAATGTATGATATGACCGTTAGATAGATTAAATATAGGAAATAAAGAAATTCAAACAGTGAGTCGAGTGATCGGTAGGTAATCAGCATCGGTAGCTTGAACATCGGTAGCTTGAACATCGGTAGCATGAACATCGGTAGCTTGAACATCGGTAGCTTGAACATCGGTAGCTCAATGTCATTAGTTGCTTTGACTCTATCGGTGGCTCTATGCGTCGGTTGGTACATGCTTGTTTCGGTGACTTTGTTTATCGGTAGCTCCATGCGTCGGTAGGTACATGCATCGGTAGCTCCATGCGTCGGTAGGTACATGCATCGGTACGACCTTGGATCGGTGACTCATTTGCATCGGTGCGTCTGATGGATCAGTGAGTCTGATGGATCGATGAGTCTGATGGATCGGTGAGTCTGATGGATCAGTGAGTCTGTCAGTAGCTTCGTCCATCGGTGACTCTTATTCCATCGGTAGCTACTTATACTTACACCGGTAGCTCTATGTTTGTATCGGTAGCTGTCTGTAAGTCAGTAGCTTAGATTTATAAGCACATCGGTAGCTCTGTGTTAAGTCTATCGGTAGACTGGTTAAGTCTATCGGTAGCTGTCTATCGGTAGACTAAGTCTATCGGTAGACTAATTACCGGTAGCTCTTTATCAGTAGCTATAGACAGATTACTTATCTGTTTTATGCAGAACACATCCGATTGTGTTAGAATCAATTTATAACTTGTATAAACATGGATAAAAGAGGATTAACATATTTCAAAGACTATTTTAAAGATTATTATTGGTTTGATAATATATTTGAAAGAATTAAAGTATAGATCAATGATACTTAAAAATATCATAGAGAATGAAAACATAATTGGGATTTTCAGCACATATGAATACATGATTGAGATTATCAAAACAGGTGAGGTCAACAATCTCCCCCTTTTTGATAATCACATTTTATGATATGGGCATTTAACATAGTGAAAATATGATGGTAAAGAGTATAATATTGAGTTCAATTTTCTTATTGAAAATAGCATCAGAGATAATAGAAATAGTATGATATAGACATAAGTTATCAGAGGTAACAATCATAAGGTACTAAATAGACATAAAGTATTAGAGGGAAAAATGAAAAGAAGGGTAAAGTGTCTCCCCTTATTCCTTATGTTTCTCCATTGAAAATATTTTTCATTCTCTTTGTTCTCCCCCTTATTCTCTCATTTTGTTCTCCCCCTTATTCTCCTTATTATTCTCCCCCTTTGTGATAATCAAAAAGTGGGAAAGCATATATATATATATAGGAGACAAATAACACATGATAAGTAAAAAGAGTTCTGTATTAGAGTAGTCAAAAAGTACAAAAACAGAATACAAAGGAATTCCTATCAAAAAATCTTGGCCACTGGATCATTCCACCTCTTCCACTTGAGATTTTCCTTTGGGATCAGAAGAGGGTTCGGGTGGTGAGGATGTAGGTGAAGGTTTTGGAATCCCAAAAAATATTAAAGGAGGCTGGGCCACTGACATAGAGTCAGGCTTGTAGGTTGAAGATCTCTGGGTGATCATTGGTGTGAGGCTTCGAATAGCTTGAGCAGGAGTCAGCTGGACTGTGGAAGCAGCTGAGGCAGAAGCAGGCAAAGCAGGAGGGATGATGACTGGTCTGGCATCAACATGCAAGAAGGGCAGCAGCATATTTCTAAAATCCATAATAATTCCTCCTCCTCTTTCCATAGCAGAGATGAAATCATCTTTGTTCTCCATGAATTTCTCTAAGCCAGGAGTCAGTTCTCTTAGCTTGCTCACTTGTTCTCTGAAAGCTTGAGTGACTGGAGGGAGCTTCATGTGTTCCAACATTAGCTTGAAGTGATGTTCGAGTTGATGCTTGGTGAAAATTTTGGTGAAGTAGTGGTCCACTTTGCTCTTAATGGCTTCCTGAGAGGCAGAGGCTTCTCTCATATAATCTTGAACAATCTTCATGATTTCTCTGGCAGAATCTCTTGTAGAAATCACCACTCGACTCAACTCTGATGAGTCCACAGAACCACTGGTTGAAATAGAACCAATCTCCTCCTTCAACATTGCTCGAACTTGATTCAGGTCAACTGAAAGTTTGGATGTGAGAGGCCCAAGAGAGAAAGAAACAGTTTCTTTAAAACTCTTAGACAAACCACTGACTAGACTTTGAACTTGAGAGTCTTGTAATTGAACATGATCCTTCACTGAGGTTTTGAAACTTTCAAACACTGAGACAAACTGGCTTACTACACTCTTCACATAAGCTAGGTCCTTTTTAGCTTGAGACTTGGAGCTCATATAAGAATCCAAAGCAGCAACTGATGTCTTGAGAGCTTAAAGATCTGCTTCGATCCTAGAAGACTGAGTCTGGAACTCTTTCACTTCTTCCATAAGCTCAGACATAAAAGAAGATAAATTACAAGCTAGAGATAGCTCGAAGGATCTCTCTAACATTTTCATTTCTTCATAAAATCTTTGCTTCATCTCAGCAACTGATGCACTGAATGATTCTTTCAGCTCATTCTTCATGGATTCAAGATCTGATTTAGAGACAAAATCATTTGAGACAACTGCAGCAGAGTCTCTTGCTGAGGCCAAACTAACTACAGAATCAGCCATTATTGAATTAATTGAGGAAGCAAGAGAGGTTTCCATTAAATTTACTTCTTCAACAAAACCGGTTTTGAGGTCCTCTTTCAGCTTATTCAAATCATGAAATCTGACCACATCATCTGGAAACATCTCAGAAGCAAGATCATAATTGGTGTTCGGTCTATTTACAGACATCTCATTATCTGAATCCGGATAATCCAATCCACAGACTATAAACCCTGCGTCTTCTACCCAGTCTCCAAGTTCGACAGCTGCTGTAACATTTCCAAGAACAGATTGATGCTCCCCCTCAATAGGTGTATTCTCATGTATCACAACAGCCTTTTCTGCTGGTCTTTCTTCATCAGAATCTTCTACTACAAGTTCCACAGGTGCATCATCTTGAAGATTTTCTGATACAGGTACAGCTTCTTCTGTAACTCTTTCTACTTCATCAGCAGGCATAGCTGAGTTTCCAATCAAAGGGCTCATACTTAAACTACCAGAAGCAGACAATTCAGATACATTTTCCTTTTCCTCTTCTTCTTGGTGAGGTACAGACTGGTCTTCCTCATAAGTAGACAAAATTTCCTCTACTTTTCCTTTCCTAGAATAAACCAATTCTGCAACAGGACTTGGGGGCAAGTCTGGATCTCCTCCAACATCCATAGGAGTTTCTTCTTCTTCTTCTTCTGTTTCATCACTATAAACAGGTTCCTCTTCATCAGGTCTCAGACTCGGATCTCTCTCATCCTTTGGTCTTGAGGGATGATCCACAGGATTAAACCTATCATAAATCTTCTGATCATCACTGACCCATTCACCCTTACATGGGTTCCAGTTAATTTTCATGTACTTGCAAACAGTCGAGGTGATGCAGAAATTGTTCTTGACTACAACTGTCTCATCCTGAGACTCAGCTATTCCTTTCACTTTTATCATCACTGAAATCATCTTGGCAAAGAACAAAGCATTAGTCTTTGACTTTGGTGTAATCATGTCTTCCATTTGAAGCATTAGCAATCTGCACAGATTGATCTTCACACCATGTCTTAGCAAATGAAGAAGATAAATATCTTGATATCTCAGATTTGCAAAATCTCCTCGCCTAGGTATCAACACATGCTGAACAAACTTGAAAAGTAGTCGATTTTCTCCATCCATTTCAGCAGCAACCACTTTCCTTTGATTTCCATTACCAGTCAGCTCTTTTAAGGCGGTTTCATAATCAAAGATGTCACTGCTAGGTGGCATTGCTCTTGATACATACCCAGAAACACCTTCATGTGGTACTTTCATACTCTCAGCCCACTCTACTGAAGAAAAAGACATCTCTTTTCCATTTACAAAAGAGCTTACTCGATTCTCATTCTCAGACTTCTCAAAGGTTACAAACTCATAGAACTGCTTTACTAACTTCGGGTAGTATGGGCCATTGTTATTCGAGAAACAATCCACCCATTTCTGGTCCTCAAGAATCTCGAGTACTAACGATTTTCTAGGCAGTAGCCATTCCACGCACAGTTCCTTCTCGATTACTATGTCTCTATTCAGTAAGTGAGGATTCACTGGTCGCCTTACCGATCTAGTTCTGACTTCACTAATACTGGCTTTATGCTGTGTCTTCTTCTTCTTAGCGTTTGGTTCTACTCTTTCATCTCTGATGATAGGAAGCTTGGTTTTTGCCATCGCGGGTTTAGGGTTCTTGGTCGATTTGGGAGCTAAGGTTCGAAGGTGAGGGATTTTGAGCTCAGTGAGGTAAGAAGTGGCTTATACTTAGTTTTATCATTTAGGAAATCCAAATAAACGACTGAAATAGAGTAATAAAAATAATATAAAACGATTCGTATTCTTGGCGGCAGACAGATGTTTTAAAAACATTGCATCAGTGTGAGTTAATCATCAATGAGAAAAACAAATCGGTGAGAATTATACATCGGTGAGAGTTTTCACATTGGTGAGAATTTTCACATCGGTGAGAATTTTCACATCGGTGAGAATTTTACATTAGTGAGGATTTTCACATCGGTGAGAATCTCCACATCGGTGAGAATTTTCACATCGGTGAGAATTTCCACATCAGTGAGAATTTTCACATCGGTGAGAATTTTACATTAGTGAGGATTTTCACACCGGTTGTGATTGAACATTCCCAGTTCGTGTCTTAGGTAACTTAGCCTATCCGAACTTAAAGGTTTAGTGAAAACATCATCCAATTGATGTTCAGTGCCAATAAATTCAAGAGAAATATCACCTTTTTGATAGTGATCTCTTAGGAAATGGTGTCTTACATCTATGTGTTTGGTTCTAGAGTGAGATACAGGATTCTTAGAGATGTTTATTGCACTGGTGTTATCACAGTTGATTGAAACATGTTTAAAAACATATCCATAGTCCAAAAGAGTGTGTTTCATCCACAGAATTTGTGCACAGCAACTACCAGCAGCTATATATTCTGCTTCGGCAGTAGATAATGCAACTGAGTTCTGTTTCTTACTACACCAAGAAACTAAGGATTTTCCAAGCAAATGACATGTTCCAGATGTGCTTTTTCTATCTAACTTACAACCAGCAAAGTCAGCATCTTAATAACTCATTAACTCAAATGATTGTCCTTTTGGGTAAAACAAACCTAAGTTAACCGTGTGTTTGAGATATTTAAAAATTCTTTTAACAGCAAGCAAATGAGATTCTTTTGGATTAGCTTGAAATCTAGCACACATACACACACTAAACATAATATCAGGTCGACTAGCAGTAAGATAAAGTAAACTACCAATCGTACCTCTGTAATTTGTTTGATCAACTGGTTTCCCAGTTTCATCTGCATCCAATTTACAGGTAGTACTCATAGGAGTTTCACTTTCCTTGATACTATCCAGACCAAAACGTTCTAAAAGATCCTTTGTATATTTACTTTGATTCAAAATAATACCATTTTCATTTTGAAATACTTGAAATCCAAGAAATTACTTAAGCTCTCCCATTAAGCTCATTTCAAATTCATTTTGCATACTTTTTGAAAAATCAGTACATAAAGAATGTTTAGAAGATCCAAAAATAATATCATCAACATATATTTGTACAACTAAAACATCTTTAGAAATTCTTTTAATGAAAAGAGTTGGATCAGCAATCCCTTCAGTAAAACCTTTTGAAGTAAGGAAATTGCTAAGTCTATCATACCAAGCTCTTGGAGCTTGTTTCAAACCATACAAAGCTTTAGAAAGTTTAAAAACTTGATTTGGAAAATGGGGGTTAGTAAATCCTGGTGGTTGTTCTACAAAAACATCTTCAATTATAAAACCATTTAGAAATGCAATTTTGACATCCATTTGATATAACTTCAAATCCAGATGTACAGCATATGCAAGTAAGATCCTAATGGCTTCTAGTCTAGCTACATGTGAAAAAGTTTCCTCATAGTCTATACCTTCTTCTTGAATATATCCTTGTGAAACTAGTCTAGCTTTGTTTCTAACTATATTTACAGATTCATCTACTTTATTTCTAAAAACCCATTTTGTGCCTATTGTCAAAGTGTCCTTGGGTCTGTCAACTAATTCCCAGACTTTGTTTCTTTCAAACTGATTTAATTCTTCCTGCATAGCTATTACCTAGAATTCATCATTGATAGCATCGTTGATATTTTTGGGTTCTAGCTGTGAAAGAAAAGCTTGATGTTCAACCTGGTTTCTTAGAGAAGCTCTAGTTTGTGTTCCTCTATCAAGATTACCAACAACATCTTCTAAAGGATGATTCTTTAGAATCCTCGTTGATCTGGTAAAGGTTGGACTAGAAATTTCAGGTTCATCTATAGGTTCGGGTTCAACAGAAGCAGATTCTAGAAAAAGTCCAGAACTGGATGCTTTTATAACAGGTTCTTTAGATTTATCATTAATGTCCAGAATAGACAAATCTTCTTCAAGATTCTCAAGAGAGGTTTTAGGCTCATGTGGATCAGTTTCATCAAACTTGATGTGAACAGATTCTTCCACACATTTGGTTTTCTTATTGAATACTCTATAGGGTTTACTTGAAATAGAGTAACCCAGAAAAATTCCTTCATCACTTTTGGAAGTAAACTTATCCAGATTATCTTTAGTATTCAGAATAAATACTTTGCAACCAAAAACTTTAAAGTAATTAACCTTAGTATTTCTATTGTTCCACAATTCATAAGGGGTTTTCTTAAGAACAGGTCTGATTAAGACTCTATTAATGACATAACAAGCTGTATTTACAGCTTTAGCCCAAAAATAAATAGGCAGGTCATATTCATTGAGCATGGTTCTAGAAATTTCTTGAAGGGTTCGGTTTATTCTTTCTACTACACCATTCTGTTGGGGTGTTCTAGGGGTAGAAAAGTTATGAGTATAGCCATTGTGTGAGCAATAAGATTCAAAATCTTGATTTTCAAACTCACGACCATGATCACTCCTCAAAGTTTTAATCTTAAGTCCACTAAGGTTCTCTACAGACATGGAGTATTTGACAAAGTAAGAACAAGCTTCACTTTTGTGAGCTAGAAAATATACCCAAGTATATCTAGAAAAGTCATCTACAAGAACATAAACATAGTGCTTCCCATTTAAACTAGAAACTCTTGATGGTCCAAACAAATCCATGTGAACCAATTCAAGTGGTTGAGAAATCGAAACTTCTTTCTTTGATTTGAAGGAAACTTTGTGTTGTTTTCCCTTTTGACAGGGGTTACACACTCTATCATTTGGGAATTCTAATTTAGGTAGGTCTCTAACTAGGTTTTTCGTAGAAAGTTTTATAAGTGAGTGAATGTTGCAATGTCCTAATCTTCTATGCCATAGCCAAGATTCTTTATGAAAAGCATTCAAACAGGTAATATTCTGCTTAGCTAAAGAATTCAGATTAACAACATAAACATTTTCATTTCTTAAGGCAGAAAATACCAAAACATTATTAGAATTAAAAACTTTGCAAGAATCATTTTCAAATTTAACATGAAAACCATCATCACATAACTGAGAAATACTTAATAAATTGTATTTAAGGCCATCAACAAATAAAACTTTAGAGATCAAAATTGAATCAGTGTTACCAATCTGGCCTAGGCCGAAGATTTTTCCTTTTGAATTATCACCAAAGGTGACAAAGCCTCCATAAACTTTTATTAAACTCTTGAAACAAGAGAAGTCTCCTGAAATATGTCTTGAACATCCACTGTCCAAATACCAAGTCTCTTTACAGGATCTCTTCAAGAAAGTTCCCTACAAAACAGATTTAGATGGGAGATGATTTTGGTACCCAGATTTTCTTGGGTCCAGACAGGTTAGCCAATAACACTTTAGGCACCCATATTTGTCTAACGGGTCTCATATAATTTGTAGAATTGACATCCTTTGAAAGATAAACTTTATTAGGTCCATAGCTATGTATATAACTGGTTGAAGCATATGAAGTTCCAGAATTACCTTCATTCTGTCCAGATTTAAAAATGAATCTAGTTTTGGCAATTTTCCTTTGTCCAGGTTGGTATCCTATACCAGTAGTATATTTAGGTGCTATTTGCTTTCCTAGAATCTGTGTTAGAGTATTCTTTCCATTTGTGAACTTCTCTAAGTATTTTCTGAGTTGTTCATTAGAAAATTTTAGTTCAGTATTTTCTTTAAGCAACTGAGCATTTTTCTCTTTTTCAATAGTGAGTTCGGTTTTAACTGTAGTGGTGAGAGCATGCTGTTTCTTTAATGACTTGTATTTATACTTAAGTTCATTACATGTCTCTTCCATCATATCACAGTATTCAAACAATTCAGATTTAGACATGTTATCACCTTCAGAATCATCTCCAGAATAATATGAATTTGAAGCAGGAGTTTCAGAAGTTACCTCAGAAGTGTTTGTCATAAAGCACATGTTGGCTCGATTCATTTCAGAGTCTGAAGATTCAGCATCACTTGTGCTGTCTTCTGAAGCACTCCAAGTAGCCTTCATGGCTTTCTTAAACTTATTTTCCTTACATTCATATTTCTTTTTATACTTCAGCTTTGGACAGTCGGCTTTAATGTGTCCTTTTCTCTTGCACTCATAGCAGACAACATCATCTGATTTGTCATTCTTCATCCAATCCTTTTTCCATTTTCCTTTTTGATCATACTTACCCTTATAATTTGTTTTTCTGAAGAACTTCTTTTTCCAATAAAATTTCTTAAATCTTCTAGCAATGTGAGCCATCTCAGCATCACTTTCAGAATCACTTCCGCTGTCTTCACAGCTTGAACTTTCAACTATAGCTTGAAGCTTTTATTTGTCCTTATTCTTTGAAGTTGAGGATTTGAAAGCGACAGACTTTCTTGCAGGTTCATTTTCTTCCTCTTTGTTCACTTTAAGCTCTTCTTCATACATCATCAGCTTTCCAATGAGTTCCTTGACAGGTAGAGCAGCAATGTCACATGATTCTCTGATTGATACAGATGTGCCTCTCCATCTATCAGGTAGACACCTCAAAATTCTCATAATTTGTTCCTTTGCTGGAACATCCTTTCCCAGAGAAGTCATTGTGTTGACAATTTCATTGAACCTGAGATACATATCAGAAATGGGTTCATCAGGCTTCATCTTAAAATTATCATACTTAATAGTATAAGTATTCAATCTCATCTCCTTAACATTAGTTGTTCCTTCATGAGAAACAGCTAAGGTATCCCAAATTTCATATGCAGTTTTTCAAGAAGAAATTCTATTAAATTCTTCATCTCCTAGAGCACAGTACAAGGCATTCATAGCTTTACAATTGTTATTGTATGCAGTCTTTGTAGGTTCATCCCAAGTAGATCTAGCAGTAGTAGGAATTTTGTATTCTGATTCAATAGCAGTCCAAATATCAAAACCTATGCTTTCTAGATGAATTTTCATTTTCAGTTTCCACTGAGCATAATTAGTTCCTTTGAAGAAAGGTGGCCGGTTAGTAGCAGCACCCTCAATTCTATTGTCCATGATGAGAAAATTTTAAAGAGATAAAAATTTAGATATAACAGAAATTTTAAGAACTTTAAAATACAACTAAAATCACAGTTCAAAAGTAGAGTACTTTAGAAAGTATTTTCAACCTCTGATACCAAGTGTTGGTCGGAGTGGTTTACTCAAGAGGGGGGTGAATTGAGTACCAATTAAAATTTCTGTATTTAAAAAACAGTGTCTTAAAGACCCCCAAATAAAATAACAAATTAAACTGTAGTGAATTTATATCAAAGTAGAGGTTCTGTCAGATTCTCAAGGGATTGATTAATTCCCAGTTAATCAACACAGGAGTGTGTGATTATCTTTTGAAACTAACTTACTAATCTACACTTAACATAAACACTTGCTAATTTAATTATCAAAGTAACTTTAAAAACAGTATTGGTTTTAAAGTGATTAGAAGCGGAATAGAACTTTGAAAGAGATGGCACAACAATGTAACTAAGAGGTTCTGTCTCAAGCCGAGACTTAGTCCTCTCAAAAGTTTATATAAAAATGATCCACACCCTGGATCGGGGTTCAACAGTTTACAACTGTCCAGGTCCAAGACCTCTACCACTGTTCTTCGTGGGAAACAGTACAACAGCAACCAGCTGTCCAGGTCACACACGACCTCTACCACTGTTATTCGTGGGAAAGAAAGAATGAAATAGTTTGGTAAGGATTTTCAAATCCTTCAGTTTGAGTACAGGAGACAGTGTATGTGTTAGATACAGCAGATAACACACACTGCTCGAAATGAATGATAATAAATCACAGAACAAGAGTTGTAGAGTTTAGAAGTGGTTCTGGTGATTTCAGTGTAGCTCTAGACTTATTTGGATTCGACTAGAAGTGAGTTTGAGTCCTCTTCTCGTTTCTGTTTGAGAAACAGAGTGTCGTATGCTCTAGGTTCATAGTCAGTGAAAATGTAGTAGTTGAAGTTCTTCAGTGTTCTTCTTATATGCACAAAACACTTCTCGAGTATGCTTGATTTTCTATGAGCTTCTCTGTGTTCTTGATGGAACTCCTCTTTCTCTTCTTGTGTTTCTGGTATATATCATCCACCACGCACTTCTCTAGTTCTCTTCTTTTTTTTTTTGGGAAGCGTAGTCTTCTCGTATTTATCTCCCAACAGGGGACAGAAGAGATTTCTTTTCAGCAGGTACGAGGTATGGGTTCCTGAAATCCGACAACCTTTATCAGATATTTGACAAATCATTAAAATGTATGATATGACCGTTAGATAGATTAAATATAGGAAATAAAGAAATTCAAACAGTGAGTCGAGTGATCGGTAGGTAATCAGCATCGGTAGCTTGAACATCGGTAGCTTGAACATCAGTAGCTTGAACATCGGTAGCTTGAACATCGGTAGCTTGAACATCGGTAGCTCAATTTCATTAGTTGCTTTGACTCTATCGGTGGCTCTATGTGTCGGTTGGTACATGCTTGTATCGGTGACTTTGTTTATCGGTAGCTCCATGCGTCGGTAGGTACATGCATCGGTAGCTCCATGCGTCGGTAGGTACACGTATCGGTACGACCTTGGATCGGTGAATCATTTGCATCGGTGCGTCTGATGGATCGGTGAGTCTGATGGATCGGTGAGTCTGATGGATCAGTGAGTCTGTCAGTAGCTTCGTCCATCGGTGACTCTTATTCCATCGGTAGCTACTTATACTTACACCGGTAGCTCTATGTTTGTATCGGTAGCTGTCTATAAGTCAGTAGCTTACATTTATAAGCACATCGGTAGCTCTGTGTTAAGTCTATCGGTAGACTGGTTAAGTCTATCGGTAGCTGTCTGTCGGTAGACTAAGTCTATCGGTAGACTGATTACCGGTAGCTCTTTATCAGTAGCTATAGACAGATTACTTATCTGTTTTATGCAGAACACATCCGATTGTGTTAGAATCAATTTATAACTTGTATAAACATGGATAAAAGAGGATTAACATATTTCAAAGACTATTTTAAAGATTATTATTGGTTTGATCATAGATTTGAAAGAATTAAAGTATAGATCAATGATACTTAAAAATATCATATAGAATGAAAACATAATTGGGATTTTCAGCACATATGAATACATGATTGAGATTATCAAAACAGGTGAGGTCAACAGCGTGTTTTTAGATACAATATATATCAAAAGATTGACAATTGTTTATGTCCAATTTCAAAGTGAAATTAATTCTAATGACCACCATTGGATATAATGGTAAAAATATATTCCAATTATACTTTAAAAACCACTCAATAGTATAATTTATCACTATAAATTATCATTATTAAAAAAGTTGTTGTTAAGTATTTTTCACTATTTATAAAAAATTGGAAGTTCTTAGAAAAATACCAAAAATTCCACATAGGATAATTTCGATATTCCGAATCCAAAAATGAAGTCCATTTAGAATGATAAAATTTATAAAATTTCAAAAATTAGGTATTACTATTCATAACGGCTACTTTGATTGGTTGTGGTGTGTGTTAGAATCTCAAACTTGCATACAATGCAAGCTATTTCATTATTGAAAGAGAAGCGTATCATGGAATCTCAGGGTGTTACATTCTCCCCTCCTTCAATTAATTGCGTCCTCACAATTTGAAATTTTTCTTTGAAAATAAAAGGTTGAAGATAGGATATACCTTTGTAGAAAACCCACATCGGAAATATGGTTAATAAAAATATAACTTTAAAAGATAGAAAGATAAGTACAAAGGTCACCCGAGATAGCCCATACTAGGATTCAATGAAAATATGGATATGGAAGAAAAAAAAACATCAAGGTCTGATGGAGAGTTTTAGAAAGCTGGATTAGGAGAAAGTTAACCACAAGAAAATCACAAACTTGTGATTGGCTAAACAGTCATTGAATCCCCATTTGGAAATGTTAACCGGCAACATTTTTGTTTTAAGTTACCTTTTATAAAGTTGAGGAATTTATTTAGAAGATTTACTAAGAACTTAAGGGAATATACATACTTGTCATGTAGACTTTCATTCTTAAATAAATGTTTACCACAAACCCATCTTTCACTCCAAATGGTAACAGAACTGAAAAATATTATATTTATCCTAATCGTACAAGGTTCAAAATATTAACACATACCATTTAGATTAGCAAATATATTTTGTAATAATCAGGGACTTCCTGTAGGCTAGTGGTAGGTAATAAAGGCCTGTTGCACTATGGATTTGGGTTCGATTCCTGCAGCTTTGTCCGACGTGACGGGTTATCCCCTGACCTGCAGGTTGTCCTTTTCCTAAAACTATAGTATTATAATATTCCAAAAATAATCTTCATAAATGTTTTAACCTTAAACAATACTATCCAACGTTCAACATAATCCATTCCAACCTTTATAGTTATCCAAAATACCTCCATCTAGACTTTCTCTAAAAGGTTCTTAAATTCCAAAATCAATTGTAACATCAGATTCCCCAAACAATGTAAAGTTTCTCTTATTGTCACATACTAAAAATATGATTACCTTAATAATATTAAAACCTTAATGAAAACAACAAGTACTGCAGTACAATCCTTCTATATATCACATTATTCTTATAACTAGAATATATTCCTTGAGTCCAAAAGCACCAATACATTAATTATTCCACTTCAACTGTAGTAACAATATAAGATTGTCATTGATCCCTTGGACTTTTCTGAGGTAAGTATCCCTGATGCTTAGGACATTCATTGTCATAATGCCCCATTTCCCTACAATTGTAGCATTCAACATTGATAGCCTCTTTCTTTCCTATACAATTACGAGCCTGGTGACCTTTTTCTCTACATTTGTAACAAACTCCCATTCCCTTTAGGCAAGTACCAGGGTGATTCTTCCCACAATTATCGCATAATGGAAAATCCTACTTTCCCTTTTTCCCTTCATCTGTCTCTTGTTCCACCGTTCTCTTCTTCTCTTTCTTTACTTTGTTGTCATAAGACTTAGAGAATTTCTTTTCTGTCTTGATAGCACACGAGACTATATCTTCGTATGTTGAGAAAGATTTTGATACTAAAGCTCTATGGAGAAATGGCTTTAACCCATAAAAGAAATGATCAATCTTACTTCTGGGGTTACATATATAATCTGCAGCATGCCTCGCTAACCTTGTAAAGTTTTCTTCATAATTTGCGACATTCTCATCCTCCTTTTGTCTCAGACTCAGAAATTGCCTTTCCATACCTGCTCGATGGTCATGAGGAAAGTATTTTTCTAAGAAAAGCTCTTCGAACTCCCTCCATTACATATTCAATACTTCATCGTCTTCCTTTGTATTTTGAATCAATGACCACCATTGATCAGCATCTCCAGTGAGGCGGTAAACTTCCATGATAACCTTTTCCCTTTCACTACTCCCCAAGGCGTAGAATATTTTTTCTAAGGAATTTATCCATTGCTCAGCTACTAATGGATTTTTACCCCCATTAAATGTTGTTGGTTGTTTTCTCATGAAGCGGTCTAACATTGATCCTCCACGTTGCAGATCAGGGTGCTCCATACGAGTATGGTTATTATTCATAACCTAAGTGAGTTGTCTCAGAATGGTAATAAGTTGATCAGCACCAGTTGTATCTCCAGCTCCATAATAATTATCTTAAGCAGGAGGGAAATCCCTACACAGAGTGCGTGCATTGTATCGGTTTCCATTCCTTCCACTAGGCTCCATTTCTAAACAATGGCATAAACTAGATTAGTCTATGAATCAAAATACATAATTCCATACTTGTAAAATACTTAACATAAATTGAACTATTTATGGATATAATCCATAAAAATGTTTTCGTTGAGGAAGTGTATACCCATAACCCTTCATAGTGGTTTGTAAAGAAAATGAGAATTATCCTAAGCATATCCCCCGGGAGTGTCGTAACCAAGAGTGCAGCAAGGCCCGTTGTCGTGCACCAGTTCACGTTCGAGTCTAGCTCAAATCGGTGTATTCGGGTTTTACCCCTAGGTACATCTGTTCCAGAGCCGCCTCTACCTGCTCGTATCCATACAGGGATGTATTGTTTGGAAGACTCAGAAAATATATATAATACCAAAATTCTAGGAAGTTCTTATATACTAATCCTCAAAGTCTATTTTTGGGCTATGTGCTCTAATCAGAGTTTATCTAAATCTAGCTTCGAAGGTTAGTACTAAACTGCCTCTGATACCAACTGTAATGCCCCGACCCCAGTTACCCAGAGTCGGTGCATTATTGCGTAACATTGGCATGATCACAAAAGATCAAGTCTCGAAAGACCGATTAGTTTAGTAGACTTGGAAACACTAGATACATTCATAAATGTTACATTTCATCATAAAGTGAAAAACTACAATAACAATGCCTCCATATTCCACACTCATATCCTCTTCTGACTATCCCTATAGGTCATTTATAAAATACTTCTTCACATCCTGGAAAATATTAAAACATTGAAAGGGGTGAGCTCAGATGCTAAGTAAGGATAACAATATATCGGAAGCTTTCATCAATAAACATAAACATTTAAGGCATTGTATAACTAAAACAAAAGTCTTTTAAACTTGAACTTCAATATAATATGGAAAAAGTAAAATGAAATAATTCCATTTACTTATTCAAATGGATATTCTACTGGTCGAATAATCACATGAAATATCAATAACCACTTTCATAATGATGGAATGCATAATGCCAGACTATCATAACCACGTAGCCAAGGCCTCGTGCCAAGACTACAAATAAGATTTTGTCAAGGCCTCGTTCCAAGACACTAGTTTGTCTCATGAGAACTGCCGATGCATCGAGGAGCTATAGAGGGCTCCACCCGTCACTTATTAAGTCCAATGCATACCTCATATGAACAGGTTTAAACAAATCATAAACCACAACATAATCATATCACAAAAAATATGCATAAAGGAAACATAAAATTTCCACATTTCAATCACAAGATATCAGTAAAACACATTGATATAATAAAAACACTTTAAAAACCATTTTCAATACCAAAATAAAATAAAATTAAAACTTTGTATTTATTTTTCATTTTTAAAAAAGTTATGGCTTGTAGAGGAAACCGAAACACAAATAATGGTCACGGCAGCGGAGAAGTTGTTGTCGCCGCATACGTAAGACAAAAACATTCCTTTTGTCGTTTAGTAAAATGATTTGTAAAAAAAGATTCCTTTTTGAAAAAAAGTCAAAGTCACAGGGTTTTATACACCGTATAAATGAAAGTTATGTATAAAACAAAATATGCGTCAATGAAAGGAGATTGAGACGAATACCCTTACAAAGATCATTTTTTTAAATAAAGTATATCTATTATGTGTATTCACTATAAGTACACATAAATAAAGTACAAATACAAGATAGGACATAATAATATCATGAAATAATTTGAAAGTAGGAGATTAACCCAAAGAATAGAAATTGGGCTAAGAAGTTCCCTTACATCATATCCGAATTCACTCGACCGTTATTTGATCTCCTGAATAATAAACTAGAGTTAATTTATAATTTCTTAAGAACCTGTTTCAAGTTTATTATTCATTTTATATCACTTATTACCATGTTATGAACATTATGTAATTATTTATGTTAATAATGGTGGTTTTGACGATCTTAGGTACTTGAGTCAAAAATAAACTTCTTATATTTACACTTTGTTCATGTGGTAATATATCCATTATATCCATAATTATATTCCTGATGTATATATCACATAAATCATATATATCCAGTATATACATTCCTTTATAATATTACATAACATTTAGAGGTATGAAATGAAATGCACCGTTCATGGAGACGGTAAGCCGTACGTACGCATGAACGCTACTTTCATTTCTATTTCGTATTTAATGAAATGAAGTTATAATTATATAAAGGTATAATATAATTCTAGTATAATATAATTTATAATACCAATTACTCCATCCTTTATACATTCCACATATGGCATTAACGATTCAAATCACTTTGAGGGGGCAGTAGTCCGCACTTCCTAAAATGAAATTATCGCGTTTACCCATAATGGAAATCATAAAGTATGCCACAAATGAGAAATAAATAAGAAAAAGGAAAACATAAACATAATATATATATCATATATGAAAATAGTTTCATCAAAATGACCACCATTATAGCTGTTAAAAAAATATTGAACAATCATCGTTTCGTGAGGCAGAATTTCGCTACCCACATAAACATTATGTTCTTTAACCATTAGACGAAGGTGTGTGAAAGTGTAAACCAAATAATTATCATGAAAACATACTAGTATATTTTAGATACTGGTGTTGTTACAAAATAATGGAATAAGAAGAGTTTAAGGGGTTGTAGAAGCAATATAAAACAAAACAACATTAGAGAAGACATTACCTTAAAATCGGGTAACTCTTTCTGATTTGAGCCAAAGGCATCCTTGGGAAGATCTATGACAAAAGTGAGGCTTCTATTAATAAGGGAGGGAATTTTAGAGATAATTTTGGCAGAGGTTGGCCGAGCCAAAAGGCTTTGAAGGTGTGAGTAAGGTGGTAGTGGTGGGGGCCTTTTATAAGAGGAGAGGAGGGGCACTCTTGGAAAGTAATGAAATGTTACTTTATTATGAAATACTTTTTCGGATTATAAAGGTCCCACACTTATATATTTAGAGGATAAGGTGATAAGGGTTCGAATTCTACTCATCCAATAGGTTTTTGACAAGTGTATGTCTTATATTTTACATTATCTTTTTATTTTATTTAAATCGTTAATTAATGAGGTAATCACTGCATCATCATGGTGTCATAAATAATTTAATTTATTTAAGGTCTAAAAATTATAAAAAAAATATTATGATGTAGGAAATCTTTTTATATTTCGAATGAATATTTATAGTAAAAAATATTACTTGTATAACCCCATTTAAAAATTGTTTTAGTAAAACAACTCTTGTTTGTGACATTTTTATTTTAACATTAAATAAAAGGTTTTTAATGTCATTTTACTACCAAAGTGGCTCCATGGGGTCCCCAAGATTACCCATGGATTTTCTTGGTCTTCCATGACTCATAAAATAGGGGTAGGACAAGTGTAAACGTCATTTCATATTATTATAACATTATCTTTACCTTAAATTACACTAGTTACCTTTAATCGCGATTAATTAAACTTAAACGTTACTATTCACCAAAAAATTATATTAATCCCATTGAACCAAATTTTACTTTCTAATGACAACCATGTATGTCGGATTTTTGAAAATCAAAACACAGAAGTGTTAATGTTTCATTTAAACAAAAAATCAGTTTTTTAACTACCACTTAGTGGTTTCACTATTCATCAAAAATTGATGTTTTTCAGAACAATGCCAAAATTTCACCCTAAGCTATAATTGATATTCCAAATTCAAAAATGATGTCTATTTTATAAAATTCCAAACATATAAGTTTCATTAATTAATTTGATAATTAATTCCCGCTGTCACAACAAATAGCGTGTTTTTTAGAAACAATATATATCAAAAGATTGACAATTGTTTATGTCCAATTTCAAAATGAAATTAATTCTAATGACCACCATTGGATATAATGGAAAAAATATATTCCAATTATACTTTAAAACCACTCAATAGTATAATTTATCACTATAAATTATTTTGATTAAAAAAGTGGTTTTTAAGTATTTTTCACTATTCATAAAAAATTGGAAGTTCTTAGAAAAATACCAAAAATTCCACATAGGTTAATTTCGATATTCCGAATCAAAAAACGAAGTCCATTTGGCAAGATAAAATTTATAAAATTTAAAAAATTAGGTAATACTATTCATAACGGCTACTTTGATTGGTTGTGGTTTGTGTTAGAATCTTGAACTTGCATACAATGCAAGCTATTGCATTATTGAAAGAGAAGCGTATCATGGAAGCTCGGGCTGTTACAATTTTAATTCTTAAATTGGGTGACATAATGATAATTCCAACATTCTATGGTCATACCTTTCCACAAACCGTTTCATACTTTTATCCAACCAAACACATGACCCATCCAACCAAATGTCCCAAAGGGAATTTTGGATCCCCCCGGGATGGAAACTGTTTATTGATAATTGAAGAACTTGTTAGGGATTATAAGGCCTGATACTATTAAAAAAAGCATGCCACATGTCAATACAGACTCAAATAACCTATGAAAATAAATAATTCATACGAACATCACCATAAATGTCCATATCGGGCTATAAAAAAGAGTCATGTCTATGTTACAGGTATAGTAAATTAAACCCCATATCCATAAAAGAATATGACCCAAAAAAAGGGTATATTGAAAATGGTCCACCAGCCTCTTCATGGAATGACAGACTACTCCCACTATGTCACCAACATAAACAACCACTAGATTAAGATTCCACTATTTGTATTAATCACTACCACTCCCATATAAAACCATTCATTTAGTTTTATCATACAACAGAAGGCTGACATAAACCCATTGGGTATACATAGGGTGTGTTCTCAGTTGTCCATTATGAGCCCACTAACTATTTTGTGCATTGCCATTATAAGACAAATAAATACTCATGTTTATTTGTAAAGAAAAATAATTTTCTTGTTAATGAATGATTTTGATTTGATTGAAAATATATAGTCTGAAAAAACCAAATGTTAGGTAAGAATTGTATATGAACCGTGGGCCAACCACTATGTAGCTAGATCACATGGGTTATATGACCGACATGCTCTCACTGACCAATCCCAAACATCTCAATCCTCTTGCATGAGCCACTGGAGAAGACTTTTCAAATGTTATTGTGATACTGACAAAATAATAATTCTATTTAGTTAGTGGTTTTGTGTATTCATACTAGGATCATGATGAAATACCATGTTAGATCTTCCATCACACTAGTATTTATCCCACCAACACAGGTACCCGTGGTTTATATGTGTTTTGTTCAATTTTATGGACAATTTCAAACCATTGCAAACCATTTTCTTCATAGAATCTAGTGACATCCCATAATTTTTTTCAAGAATTGTTCTAGTGGATAAAACATTACATGAGATTTACACACACATAAATAATTAATAACACCAATTTTCACAGAAAATTTTTTTAGACAATTTAAAATAATGGGTAGCATATTCTATTAAACCAATAACAAAAAACACAACCTCCTACATTTATTCGTTAAATCACCACCAAATGGTTGAATAACACAATCCAAATTTGGATGAGATCATGTGGAACAAGGAAAAACCCATAAAATAAAATATACCATAAAAAATTAATATTTAACCCACATTATATCAAAACAATGACTGGAGGGAATATTATTGTTGATGAATGGAAAAAGGGGCCAATAAAGAATTATAGTAGGGACTTAATTGAGGTTTAATTGATGATCAAATTTCAAATACTCCCAAAATAGAATAAAAAATGGAGTGGATATGAAGGTGAGATGTTCTTGCAGACAGAGACACATTAATGGTGTAAAAGAACGATGATTTTTATTAAAATGATGAGAGGAAAATCATAATTTAAAATTTTCTAATGATTTGGAAGGTTATGACATTTAGTAGAATTATATAACATACAATTCACTAACTATTTGGTGCCTCTCTCTAAAGTGAATTAGAGTCCATATGGATTATATAGGGATGAAAACTATATGGGTTTGTTTCTTGAATCCTTGACAAAACCACTGTTTGGGTCACATGTTTTGAAAAAAGGTAAGCATATGGTTTCTACTAAATGTTCCCCATCATTTTCCCACCCACTATGTATCCCAAACCACATTTTATTTAAAAAAACCTAATGGAAAAGGGGAAAATATAAATTAAAAAATTATAAATATAAATACTTGAAAATTAAACCACATGTGTGACATTAAATATCCAGTTACGACAAGAAGATAGTGAACATGAAAAATGAGGATTTCCATCCATCTAAGTCAAAAAATTTATAAAATAATCCATCCTAAATAACGAACATAAAAATGAGGAGATTAATAATAATTCTATTTCTATATCTAAATTTTAACCATTTATAGAGTGTGTATAACAATTTACTATTATATACCCTCTCAAAATAAATATTTATTGATAACATTGAAATATATTCACATAGATAATTTGGATGGATACAATGTAGAAACCAATAAGTGATCTGATCCTTACAAGGTAATGTGGATCAATTAAAAGTCATAAAAGATAAAATTATGTATTTTCAAAAAATTAACAAAATTAAACAAAAGGATTAATATTTTAAATGTTGAGTTTATGTTCACCATAATGATTATGGGTGCCAAAATTAATGAAAAATTTAATATAGAAAACAATATTTTTCATGAGATAAGGTATTAGATGGTAGTTGAGAATGAATCAAAATAAATTATTCTCTATTTGATGATAAATCATAACGTGTCCTGAAAATTTTGAAGGGAAAAAATTCATGAATATAGGATATTGCTACAAAATTAGAGATTTAAAATGAAAAGATCATGGATAATGAGATAATTCTATTTTCCAGTAGTGGAAAATATGATTCATATATTTATTATATGGATTCCATTGTAAATGGAGACATTAAATAATAAAATAATTAATATTAATGGAAGTTAGTATCATGGAAAATACAAAGGGAACATTCTCAATTATATAGAGAGACATATGTATAACTTTATAGAAAAATTATACAGAGTATAGATTTATGTCAATAAGAAAAAATTCTTAGGAGTGAAATGAAATATATAATGCCAACATGTCACTAAAAAGGAGTCCCCGCAAGGTATGATTACAAAGTAATATTCATTATATATTCAAAACCATGACATATAGAATGACATTTTAGTTACATAAAAAAACTAAAATCAGTAAAATATTCTCAAGTACTATATAATACAAAGAATGTATTAACCCAAAATTGATGAATACAACTATCATAGAATGATTAAATAACTTTCAAGAGAATAATTATACAAAAATTATGGTGTATTGACCCTGGAATTGATTGAATCAAGTTAAATTTTATTATTTATGAAACAAGTATACAAATATTTGGAGTATCATATCTACAAGGAAGGTGATTTAAAAGTGTACAACCAAATTAAAGAAACAAAAATAAATGGAAATGAAATATATTAAAAATGATGTTATAATGGTTACTATCATAATGGATTAAATAGATATTCTAATAAATGATGAAAATAATGGGATCAAATGGGCCATAATTGATTAATAATGTTTTTTACATGTTAAAATCAATTAAACACCAAACTTCTCAGGAATATAATTTTTTTTTCAAAAAATGTGTCTATCATTAGGTGGTCATGATAATATCATGAAATCACATAAAAATTTACTGGTCTACCCCTTATTAGGAAAATAATTTCTCATAGATAGAGAGGAGTTATATCATCTGTTCTCAATTTTCTATACAACATATGTTGTTCAAAAGTAAAATAATATGCTATAATTTCTATATAATAATTAGATAATAAGAAATATCATTCTCATTTGTAAAAAAATTATTCTCTATATATATTAAAATACATTGGCCCATGTGTGAACATAAATCAAAATTTATTGAAAATATCAATTCATTCAAAACTAATACCTTTATATAATTTATGGTAATATATTTTAAAAAATGTAAATAGTATGTTAATTAAATTAGATAACTAAATAGAAATATAGAAAAAGTATAAATATAAAGGAATATTCTCTATCCAGTTAACAATATTTATCATGCTCTATATACTTCAATTCTTGATCTAATATTTTTTAAAACACAAGGAACTGAGATCTGACTCTCTAGATATAAGATGATTGTGACACATCTTGAATACCACCAATAATCTTGGGGATTGTGAGAAGGATAAATTATATATATCATATACATGGGATTAATAATCCAAAGATATTAATATACTTTCACAAATCACCTACCACATAAACCATTCTTAATTATAAAATACAACTAACACGTAAAATGGAGGACTGAATTTGTATCCCACATCAGAGTGCGAAAAATTTATTAGAAAGAAATAGGGGCCCAATACAAGATCACCAAAAATATTTAAAGTGTCCTATATTCATGAAATAAGGGGATAATTTTCAAGTGAAACACCAATTTTGAAACATGTTATGTCTTGATAAACTATACTCTTCCCACTCCTGGCCCACCAGGGAATCCATCAAATTTGATGTCAAAATCATAATACATGACATGTTTAGTTAAATCCCATGAATGGGTTACTATAAAAATACCATATAAGACACTCTAACACCACTGAACCTAAAATATCAATTATGATAGGGTAATCTCATCACCATTAATAAATTTTCATTTGAATATTATAGATAACAATAATATCCTAGATATAATAAATGTAGACACTACCTCTCAAAGTAAAATTATAACCATACTGCAATTCTAAGATTTCTCTTTAAGATTAAATGTAATTCCTAACTTAGATAATTGACTGCATAGGGATTGAAACACTGATGATTGTCATCTGAAAAGTCATGAACTTTAGTTCTTTACATGAATAAGATAGACACTAAAATTAATAATATCTCGATGCTCATATATGGGATCTATCCCAATACATGTGGGATATAATTAACATAATATGGAAAAAACCTCTATATAGGGAATCTAATGTTAATTTATGTTGGTCATGATTATTAATTAATCACTTTATTGGGAGATTATATAATGATTGAGGATCAAAATTCATTCCACAAATATGTCTTAACGAAGTCTATATGAGTCTTATCCTATAGAGGGGATTAAAACCTATATTTTAGTAATATTCCCTTATAAGACCCTCACAGGGATTGAATAATGTAACACATTATACTAATAAATCAATTATTCTAAAGAGAGAAAGGGCATCAAGATTTTCTTATAGAATTGCACTATTTTTAGTTGGAGTAAATAGTGTGTATTTTGTGGACTGAGTCAACCCTTTTCCTCTATACCATGATTTTGTATCCTTATCAAATTCCCATGTACATTGGTTATTCTTGTGTGTACTGACTCTGAAAATTACCTAGATGAATCCATGTAACTGTTTCTTCCCATGTACTCTGGTCATTTCCCATGTTACTAGTCATTTTTATACACTTGTACCTACATGATATATGACGAGCGTTTGATAATATGTATCATTACATTTGGAAAGTCCCACAATTCCTGTGTTATTTAATTTCAATGAAACTCATGACACTTCAGCTAGGGGACACACAACGTGTGTTATATATATTACAATAAATTTATATCATAATTTTTTAAAAACTATAGATTTTCCACTCGGATAAAATCATTCATTTTCCACCACTGATTCACCCAAAAAACCCATAAATAATAATGGATCTAGTCTTGACTGATCCTATTCATTAGTGGTGACCGGATTATATCTAATAATTAACATAGGAATTACCCTTCAATGAAATTAATATCCAAAATTAAAATCCATCAATCAGGCATCCTCTTAAACATAATTATATCATAGATTTTCATCATTGCACCAAGACGGTTCCCATAGTCTCAATGCGTCTCCAGGGAAATTAGAATTTTCTCCAAATATCGAACAATCAATGTTAAATATCTTTTCATTTTTAAAACAACAATCAAAATATAATTTTATAAATTAAAAGATGGTGAACATAGAGATAAAATCATAAATAAAACCAAAAGTGAGAACGAACTTCATCAATTGATTGGATTTTCTTACATTCATTGATGAGGGAATTAAAAAACAGACATTAATAAAGATGGATCAATGATTAAATATCAATTCGTAACTGTATGAAAATTAAAACATGAACTATAAATAACCATCATTCCTTGAATAACTTTTTTAGGTTAATTGATTAATGTTCAAAATCATATTATAATATTGAATTAATCCAAATAAAAATATTCTAAACATTATGTATGATCATTCAAATATGGGGGATGGTTTAATATCTGTTTTATCAGTGAAAACCATGAACTCCTACATAAATTAATAATTTCCCCAATACACATCATCATTCATTGAATAACTCACCTCTAATTGATCATCTCAAAGGGCACAGTTTATATTGGTAAATGTATGGATTTTTGATAATAATGATTATATAGACAAGATTATTCATTAAGACATTTAATAATATATATATATATATATATATATATATTTTACCTATTTATTAATATTACCCTAGATTCCACATAATCCAAAGGCCCAACATGAAAAATAATTCTTCCACACCTAGGGGAAAACATGGATTACATATTTAACGCTTGACTTGGAATTCACCTATGAGACTCATTTTAAGAGATTTTCCATTATTTTCTAAATAATATATTTGAGTGATATAATATAGGGAAACTAATTGTTATATTAATCTGGAGCCTCTAAGAGCATCATAATTCCATTACAACTCAACACCTAGAATAAAAAATACTAATTAAAATATATCAATGTTTCTTAAGTCAAAAAACTAGTCATTAATTTTTTCCCACCATATGTATTTTTGTCCTCAAAAGAAAAAATGAATTAAATAAATGATTAGGGTATTTGGTTCTCTTCTACTTCTCCCACTCCCATGTTCACTCCTATCAATTCATATGCTTCCACATGACACTAACCAAGGGAATAACTCAGAAAAAAATGATGTTATCCTATGTATCCTTGATCTCTATCTGTCACCCAATATAAGGCCCCAACCTTAAACATTACTTAATCATGTGTTAAATAAAAAATTCACATTTACGATCTTTCTAAGATTAGTGTTTTAGGTAATTATGTCATAACTATTACATGTCAGCTTGAATATTACAATGTATACACTTCTAATATAACCGATTTTTCAAAAACAATTAATCTCGTTATTTAAAACAAGAGTTATTTTCCGGATGTAAATCTTCTTGAATACTTCCTTTCTCTTACCGTTTCATATAACCTCTGGAAAAAATTTAAAAACATTGGATGAGAATAAAAATCATAGTAAGTTTTACATAATATGAAATGGACACATTAACCTGTCAATAAATACAAATCAATAAAACAATATATTTCAATGATAACATTCCTTCTAAAGTCATACTATTTATTAATAACACAAAATAATCATAAATCATAAAGGTCACATGAAGCATCCATAACATACTTACATTTTAGCTATCACAACTACAGAGGGAGTCACATTTGGAATACCCATCACAGTATTTTCCCTAAATCTTTTTGGATAAACATTCATGTTTACCTCCATCACGTTACCTAATGTTTGGAGAGCTATCTCAGGCTCACCTGCCCTAGGTTTATCATGGAACCACCCGTATACATAAACAATTACCAAAAAACATAACATACTCATAACACATAAAACATGCATAAAGGAATGAAAACATTTCCACATTCCAATAATAATATATGAAATCAATATATTGAAATAAACAATTCTTTATCAAATCATTTTCAAAACCGTTTAAAAAATTTAATAAAGTGACTTCTGAATCAAACTGTCCAATACCACTTTGAAGGTTTTAAATGAATTATCATTTGAAAAAAATAATGACTATATAAATAAATGAATCCAAAAAACCATTTTGAAAACATGGACATTAATGAGAAATATTTATAAGAATAAATCTTTAAAACATTTAAAATGATATTTTCATTAAAGGATTTTTAACAAAATGAGAGACACTTGAATAAAAATAATTACGGAATTACATGTAATCCGAACATTATAGTAACATGAGAATAAATGTATTCATGATATCATATGCCATAGGACAATATATACACCACATAAGAGTTAATTTGTGCATAACAACAATGAAGTCCCAATAGAATGTTAATTGAGACAAAATTCCTTATAAACACACTATCCTTAGATTAAAGATAAATAAATTACATAATAATGCGTGAAAAATATAAATACACTCAATATGATTGCATATCAATTACAAATATATTATAGGACATTATCACATGTTCTTTTTAAGAAAAAACAAATGACTTGGATGTTTATCTCAATGAATGTAAATTGAGTTAAAATTAATTTTATCATGTACATATCGATGACTTGAGAATTTATCAATGGAGTGATTATGTGTATCAAAACTATATACAAACAAAGGGGAGTGTAAATTAAAATAGAAATAAATAAACAATAATTCCACACATAATCCTAGAATGACATAGTTATGAATTAGTTAATTAACCAAAATAATGGAAATTGAGTTAAAAAGATCTCTTATAGAAATTCGATAGCCTAACAACGTCACTTTAAAATTCAGAAAATGAGTTGATGAGAGAAAAATGGGTATCTCATCACATGAACATACAATTTATAGAAATAAGGATATAGAATAAAATCTCCCATCATAATAAGATGTATATTAAAAGACATAACAAAAATAAGTCTTTTAAAAAGAGAAGGGTGAAAAGGTTCCCTTACCGATTTGGTAACTTACGAAACATACACCCCATGAATTAAAGATAATTAAATGAAGATGTAAATTATTTTAAATTAATGTACATTAAATATATAATACAATCAGGGAATGTAAATACTCCACAAAAAAGGAAATACTGGAAAATATAGCATGAATCTCACGGGAATAAAAAGTGAGATGAAAACCCCTTACCATGTTGCAATCAATTGAGTCGTATGACCAAAAGATAATAACCAAAAAATGAATCATAGAATGAAATGAATATAAATAGAATCATGATAATATATATCAAATGGAAGTACCCAATACAACACATGCAATAAATAAGTGGTGAACAATGGAAATATCAAAGAAGTGATAGTGAGATAAGAGATGCCTTACCTTGTGTCTGTCTTGGCTTGTTTGTTATTTGTTCTTCATTTAATTCGGGATAATCCATTTGGATTGAAAAAAAAGACTTCTTGAAGTGACTTCTGCCTAGGGTATTGATTTTAGGTGGAAGAGCGGGATCTTAATATATTATTTGAGCAGGGGTTGGATTTGCCAAAGGGCTTGAGAGGTGTGAGGAATGAGTTAGAAGTGAGGGATTTTTATAAGTGGGAGGAGGGGCTCTTTAGGAAAGTGTGAAACTATTATTTTATTATATAACGATATTTGGTTTCTAAAGGTCGAAAACTAATTAAATTGAAATAATAGAAGAATTATGGTAAAAAAATCATCCAATAAGAGCTGGACAAGGTTTGGATATTGTTTTAATATTTATATGATTATTTATTTAAATGATTAATTAATGAGGTTTACAAGGAATCATTATTTTGTCATAAATAATTTAATTTATTTGTTGTAAAAATATTATAAATAAAAATACCATGATTTAGTAAATATTTTTATCATTCCAATAAATATTTATATTCAAAAGGATGACTTATATAACTCTAGGTAAAAATTAATTTACGAAAAGATATTTGTTTATGTCATTATTGACTTTACTTTATGTTAATTCTAATAAAGTGCCATTATCACTCCCATGTGGCCCCATGGGGTCCAAAAATTGACTCAAGGATGATCATGGTCGTATTTGTTTCAACTAATAGGAATAGGGAACCAGTTGGGGTATTTATATATTATTATAGTAATATTTAATTACCTTTTTTTACCAGATTTATCCTTTAACCATGGTAAATAAAATATTTACTGAAGTAAATATTCATAATGTGTAAAAATCCAAGTTACATATTTTAAAAATTTTTACCTCCTGATTCCAAATATGGAATTAATTTTTCAAAATTCAAATCAATGAAGTGGCTGAAATCAATTTAAAATTAATTCCACCTGTCGAAAATAAAAGGCATGTTTTTAAGAAATATTATCAATCAAATGATTGCCACTTGTTTATGTCCTATTTCTAAATGTGATTAATTCCTATGAACACCATTGTATTAAATGGAAAAAATATAATCTAATTACACCTTAAAACCAATTAGAAACATATTCTATCCATATAAATAAATTATATTAACTAGATGTTTTGAATTAAAATATTGTAATTTTCACTATTAATTAAAATTAAACTTTATCAAAAAATACCAAAAAATTACCCAAAGTAAATATTGAAGTCTAGATTCTAAAGACGAATTTTATTTTATCAAATAGTACATATGAAAGTGACCAAAACTCAATTTTAAAGAGGGTTCTCCATTAAAAGATGGTAAATTGACCTTTTAAAGAATATTAGAGTATTTGTGCTTAAAATTGGATTCAATCTCATTTTATGCCTCTAAATTTTATTAGAAAAATTTAAAAACATTTAATAAACATGTATAATTATATAGTAGTTATTTCTAATCATTCCATCTAATAAAATGGTTAGGCGTTAACTATAATTTAAAATAATAATATATTATTATTTTTCTGTATGATTTAGAATTTTGTGCAACATAAGACTTCAGAGAAACCCGTTGTTTTGTGTCACATATCCCATTGAATATAAAACCCCCATTAAAATTAATATTTAATTCCAAAATATTAATAAATATGAAAATGTCAAATTCTTTATTTTCCTCAGATGTTACATCCTTCCCCCATTTTGGAAATTGCATCCTCAAAAGTTTAAAAATGGCCATGGAAACATAATAGAAATTCCCACATCAGAAAAAGAGTAAATAAAACTATCACATTAAAAGAAAGAAAGATAATTACAAAGGTTACCCGAGATAACTGATTCTAGGATTCCATGTAGGAAATCATGGATATGGAAGATAAAACAAACCATCATGTTTTGATAGAGAGTGATAGGGAACATGATTAAGAGATTGTTAACCACTAGAAAATCACAAAAATATGATGTGTGAAATGGTCTTTGATTACCCAATTGAAAATGTAAACCAAGAACATTTTTTTATGTTCCTTTTCATAATTTTGTGGAATTAATTTACTACATAGAATAAGAACATAAGGAAATATACTTACCTTCATGTAGACTTTCATCATTTAATATGTTTCTACCAAAATCTAATCTTTTCTCCATACAATTAGCATTTAAAAAGAAATGGTAACATCAAAAGAACATGAATCATCTTTTATAGAATCACATAATCATCAAAAGAAGAAATATATATTTACCTTTTCATTAGAAATCAGCTAAAACCAAAATGGTTAGTATGATATAATATTATCCCTTAAAAAGGATAATACATTACAAAATGAAATACTACTATTAATCTCCAAAATTCAACAAAAACTACCCAATGTTAAATAAATACCATTCAATACAAAATTGTCCTTAAAATTGTTCAAAATAATCCAAACAAATACTGAAACCCAAAACTCCAAAGGATTTAATCACATAGCATTTCACAGTAAATATTAACATTTAACTCCAAAAACATAGACTACTCCTAAAGTATCATAATAAAGAACAACTAAAAAAATGGAATATTCTCTATGATTGGTTAATAATTTCCATTAATAACCCAAATCACTATATGTACACTATAAAAACAGATATTCTTCAAAAAACAATCAACCATTACTCGACAAATTTAATCCCATAGTATTCTATTTTTCTTTAGCATACAGTGTTCCCCAAAGAGAGAACGTCATCCAAAATCACATTTATCACATAATCACAAAATCCTTATCAAATACTAAGGATATCCATTTGATAATCATAAGATCACAAATCAAGATATTCTTGATAAATAAAATCATTTACCTAAAAAGAATAAGTCATACTATCCAGGTACTTCACGTAGTCTAATAGTTAGTGATAAATCCTAATCGCACTTTGTTTGTGGGTTCGATTCCCGTATCATTGTTCGATGCGGTGGGTTGTCACATGGTCTACGTGTTTTCCTTTTTATAAAACTCAAAATAACACTAAAATGTTTTAATCTCAATTGTTTCCTTATACCTCTCATTTTCATCCCAATTCATTATGATCTCAACATCTTAATTCTTGAAATTTTTTATATATTGGATTTTTTTATTTCACCAACATATGATATAATAAAACAATCCCCAAAATAAAAACATAAAATCTTTAACATGGTGTCCATTTGGATTCATAGTCATCTTGTTCACATTGAAAGAAGTTCCATGCATTGTAACAATGATTTAGTGATCCTTCAAAATAATTTTCTTCCTTTATCCAAAGACACCTTGTACAAAATGTGTCTTATGGGTGTTCAAAGAAAAACTGTTTTTGAAAATAATCATATATTTCATATAATTTCAAAACATCAGATAAACATGATTTCTATAAAACATTAGGGCATAATTTCAGTAGAAACTTTCAATTAATGGTCCTTTAAAAATACCATATGTATGTACTGAGAGAATATATTTTAAAATCAAGTATAAATATATTGTGCAAGGGCCTCCTTGTTCAGTACCTTTTTCAAAATCATAATATGCTTCAAAATCTTGTGCTAAAGTAAAATATTTGAAAATACCTTGATAATATTTACCATTCTTGAAATTATGATAATTTTGTGAAAATAGGATTTGTTTAAATACAACCCATGATCCATGATGATAACAAGGTATAGTTTAGGTGTTTGATATCTCAATCAACTACATGAAAGGGATTTTTATGCTAGAAATTTTTTTACAATCATCCAAACATGTCTTTGCAATAATTATTGCAAGAAAGTCATGAGAAATAGATTTGAATGTCATTTGAGAACCCCTTCCTTCCATTTTTAATTGACAATCCTAGATCTAAAAATGTTATAAAACAAGGATTTAAATGAAATAATAGACAGATGGACTAACCATTTCAGTAATGAAAACTCCTAATATCTAAAGTTATCTAAAATTACCTCTGATACCAACTATAAGGACCCAGCCTCAAACTTTAGATAATCCTGAATTAATTCATGAATTCAGATTGAGGATCCTTTCTAGTTTAGATTTTTAGAGAATTAGAACATAACTATTACATACCAACATGAATATTACAAATTATACACTTATACTATAACTGGTTTTTTCATGCCAATAAAACTCCTTAAGTAAAATAAGAGTTATTTTCTGGATATAAATCATCTTGAATCCTTCTTTTCTCTTACCCTTCCTTATAACCTATGAATTTTTTTTCAAAAACATGGGATGAGAATAAAAATCTCTACAAGGATTATAAAATTAGGAAATGAAACATTAACTCATCAAAAAATACAAATAAATGAAACCATAATTTTCCATCATAACATATGTTCTGAAATCATAATATTTATTAATAACACATAGTAATCATAATTCATAAAGGTAACATAAGGAATCCATAACATACATTGTATCTATCAAAGCTACAGTTGGAGTCACATTTTGAATAACCATCACAGTATATTCCCAAAATCTCTTTGGAGAAACATTCACGTTTACCTGTGTCAAGTTACCAAATACATTAGAGAGCTATCTCGGGCTCACCCATTCTAGGTTTATCACAAAACCACTTGTAGACGTAAATAATTCCCAATAAACATAACATATTCATAACATATAAAACAAGCATAAAGTAAAGATTAAATTTCCACATTACTATCATAATATATCAAATAAAGATATTGACAATAAAAATGCTTTATCAAATCATTTTCAAAACCATTTAAAACATTTAATAAAGAGATTTTTTAATGGAAGTGTCCCATAACACTTTGATTCTCTTAAATGAATTATCATTTGAAAAATATAATGACCATATTAGTAAATAAATGCTTAATTTTTTTTAAAACATTTACATTAATGAGAAAAGTTTAGAAGAATAAATCTTTAAAACACATAAAATGATATTTTAGATAAACAGTTTTTAACAAAATGAGAGATGTTTGAATAAAAATAATTGAAGAATAACATTTAATCCGAACATTATAGTATCATGAGAATAAGAGGATTCATGATATAATATGCCAAAGAACTGTATATACACAACATATGAGTGAATATGTGGATAACAACAATGAAGTCTCAAAGGAATGTAAATTGAGACGAATTTCTTTAAAAACAGTATTCTTAGATTAAGGATAATTAAATTATATAATAATGTGTAAAAAATATAAATACAGTAAATATGATTAGATATCCAGTGTAAATCAATCAGAGGACATTCACACATATTATTTTAAAGACAAAACCAATGACTTGGATGTTTAACTCAATGAATGGAAATTGAGTTAATGTTACTCTTATCATGTTCATATCGATGACATGAGAAATTATCAATGGAATGATTTTATGTATCCAAATTATATACACACAAAGGTGAGTGGAAATTATAATAGAAATAAATACACAATGATTCCACACATAATCAATGAATGACATAATTAATAATTATGAGATTAACTCAAGGAATAGAAATTTGGTTAAAAAGTTCTCTTATAGAAATTCGACAGCCTAAATGCATCACTTTAAAATTCAGAAAATGAGTTAATGAGATAAAAATGGTATATCATCACATGGAAATAAAATTTATTACAATAAGGATATATAATAACATATCCTAACATAAGAAGATGTAAATTAAAAGGCATATAAAAATAAGTCTTTTAAAAAGAGGAGGGTGAGAAGGTTCCCTTACCGATTTGGTAACTTACGAAACTTACATCCCATGAAATAAAGATAATTCAATGAAGATGTAAATAATCATAAATTAATGTATATTACAAAAATAATTAAATCATGGGTAGAATATCCACCACAAAAAATGAAATAGTGGAAAATATAGGATGAATATGATGGGAATAAAAATTGAGATGAAAACCCCTTACCATGGTGTAATCAATCGAGTCGTTTGACCAAAATTTAATAACCACAAAATAAATCACATAATACCATGAATATAAATAGAATCAATATAATATAAATCAAATGGTTGTACCCAATACACCAATTGCAATAAATATGTGTTGAACAATGGAAATCTCATGTCATTGATAGTGAGATAAGAATTCTTTTACCTCGTGTCCGTCTGGACTTGATTGTTCCTAGTTCTTCCTTCAATATAGTTAACTCTCTTTGGATTGAACCAAAAGGACATATTGAAGTGACTTCTTCCTAATGCAAGGCTTATAGGTGGAAAATAGGGTTCTTGAGAGATTATTTGGGTAGGGTTTGGATGAGTAAAGGGGCTTGAGAGGTTTGAGGAATGAGTTAAAAGTGAGGGCTTTTTATAAGGGGGGTAGAGGGGCCCTTTAATAAAGTGTGAACATATTATTTTATTTTATAAAGATATTAAGTTTATAAATGTCCAAAAATAATTAAAGTCAAATATAATATGACTAATTGTCGAAATAAAATCATCCCATAAGAATGGGATATGTTTTGGACATTGTTTTAATATTTATAATCTTATTTATTTAATTTATTTATTAACGAGTTAAATATTGCATCATTATTATGTCATAAATAATTTAATTCATTTCATGTCAAAAAATTATAAAAAACTATTATGATGTAAGAAATATTATTAAATTTCCATTGATTATTTATAGTAAAAAATATGACTTATATAATCACATTTAATAGTTAATTTACTAAAAGATATTTGTTTATGCCATTTTTTCCATTACATTAAGTTAATTAAAATAAAGTGTCATTATCACTCCCAAGTGGCCCCCTGGGATCACAAAATTAACTGAAGGAGTATATTGGTAGGATTTTTATCAAACAATAGGATTAGGTCACTTATTAGGTTAATTTAATATTATTTAATTAATATTTGTTTACCCTTAATTACTAGATTTACCCTTTAACCATGGTAAATAAAATATTTAATAAAGTAAATATTCATAATTTCTAAAAATTAAATTTATGTATTTACACAATTTTAACCTCCTGATTCCTTATATGGAATTCATTTTTTTTTAAATTCAAATCACATAAGTGGAAGAAATTAATTTAAAATTAATTCATGCTGTCAATATAAAAGTTGTGTTTTTAAGAAATAATATCTATCAAAAGATTGACACTGGTTTATGTCCAATTTCGAAGTGAAATTAATTCCAATGACCACAATTAGATTAAATGTAAAATATGTAATCTCATTAAACATTAAAAATAATTAAAAATATATTTTATTCATATAAAAAAAATTAGATTAAAAGGTAGTTTTTTATTAAAATACAATATTTTTCACTATTCATTAAAAATGAACATTATCAGAAAAATACCACAAATTTACCCAAAGTAAAATTTGATGTCCTAATTCTAAAGAAGACTTTTATTTTTTCAAATAGAACATATAAAAGTTATCCAAAACTAGATTTATAGAGTTTTCACCATTAAAAGACGGTAAATTGACATATAAAGAATATTAGTGTATTTGTTCTTAAAATTAGATTCATTCAAACTTTAAGCCACTAATTGTTTTTAGATAAATATAAAAACAATTAAAAAACATTTATAATTATATAGTAGTTAGTTCTATTAATTCCTGCTTATTAAACGGCTAGTTTTTTAATACAATTTAAAATACAAATAAATTATTATTATTCAGTAAAATTCAGCATTATATGCAACATAAGACATTAGGTAAATGCCTGGTTGTGTGTTAAGTGTGCCGTTGATTTTAGAATACCCTTTAAAATTAATATTTAATTCAACAATATTAATAAATATGAAAATTTCATATTATTTATTTTCCATGGAAGTTACACTCTATAATGGTATCTCCATCATTTATTTCTAGCTTTACTGAATCCATAACAGGCTATAGGTCTTGTATATTCTTCTGTTGATAGGACAAATGGATGAAACAGTACAACTTTCCTGAATATATTAGCATGTAATATTAGTATTATAAGGCCCCAGCCTTAAACCTTACTTAATATTTAATTAAATGAATAATTCATATTGAAGATCTTTTCAGGTTTAGAGTTTTAGAGAATTAGATCATAAATCCTGAATTACATTCCACATTTAAACAAAGTGGATACATAAAATATAGTACCCGTTTTCCCCATCAACGAAAACATATTTAAAATATAACATGGATTCTCTCTTGACACTTCCTTGACACGATCATCATATCATGTACCATTCCCTTGACCTGTGAAAAACATTTCAAAAACTTGAGATGAGCATAAAAAGATCATTAAGGGATATAAATATATTGAAAGGAACCATGGGTACATGTATACATAAGAATGAAATCATACATTACCCATAAAACATAAGCACTTTAACATACCCCATAAAATCATGAATAAATCATAGAAATCATAAGACATAAAGGTAACTTGAGGCATTCATAACATTCTTACGTAGGGAGTTACCCTCTTGGTTACATTTGGAATACCCATCACAGTATATTCCCTAAATCTCTTCGGAGAAACCTTAACATTTAACCCCTTTGCGTTACCCAATGCATTGGAGAGCTATATCGGGCTCACCCACCCTTAGTTTTTCAGGGAACCACCCGTCTTCATAATAATGCCCAGGAACCATAACATAATCGTATCAAATAAAACATGCATAAAGGAAACATAACATTTTCCACTTTTCAATAACAAGATATCAATACAACACATTGATATAAAAACATTATGAAAACCATTTTCAATACCAAAATAAAAGAAAAGTAAAACATGGTATTTATTTTTCTTTAAAAAAAGGTATGGCTTGTAGAGTAAGTCAAAACTAAAATAATGGTCACGGCGGTGGAGAAGTCGTTGTCACCGCATACGTACGACAAAAACATTCCCTTTAGTCATTTAGTAAAATGATTCTTATAAAAAATATTCCATTTGGATAAACGTAAAAGTCAAAGGGGTTTATACACCGTATAAAATAAGGTTGTGTATAAAACAATATATGCCTCAATGAATGGAGATCGAGACGAAGTCCCTTACAAAGACGGTATCCTTGGATTAAGGATAAATCAATTACATAATTATGAGTGAAAAACTAATACACAATATATAAGTGGATATTAAGTGTAAAACAATCATAGGTTATTCACAAATATTCATAGAATGATATATTCAAGGAGTACAAGCTTATCCCAAAGAATCAAAATTGGGTTAAGAAGTTCCCTTGCAAAAATTTGACAGCCTAACGACGTCACTACAAAATTCAGAAAATGAGTTGATGAGAGATAAAAAGTCTATCTCATCACTTGGACATAAAATTTAAATCAATAAGGATATATAAGAACATATCCCAACATAATATTATGTTAATTAAACGACATAACAAAATATGTCTTTAAAAAAAGAGGAGGGTGAAAGGTTCCTTTACCCACATGGGTATCTTTCAAAACATACACCCCGTGAAAGAAGGACAATACAACATTGATGTAAATACTCATAAATGAAAGTATATTACACAATGAGTAAAATAATGATCTGTAAATACACCACTCAAAGGAAATTGTGTCAAATGTAGCATAAATCTCACAGGAATAAAAGTGAGATGAAAAATCCCTTACGAAAACTCGGTAGCCTAAAGGCGCCACTTAAAACATAAAAAAATGGATTGATGAGATCAAATAGGGTCTCTTATCAAATTAACACAATGTTTTCATCAAGAGGAATATGAAAGAACATCCCCCAACATAACAAAGAGGAGCTTAAAAGAAGTGACATAAAGGAGAGTACTAAAAAAGAAAGAGAGAGGTTAGATCTCTTACGGAAATTCGATAGCCTAACAACGCCACTCAAAACTTCCAAAATGGATTAATGAGAGAGAATAGGGTCTCTCATAATATGAAAATAAAAATTACAGTAAGAGTAATATAACAGAAAATCCCAATCACAAGAAAGAAGAGCTTAAAAATAATGACATAAAAGAGTGTACTTAAAAAGAACGAGAGGAGTAGGATCCCTTACCTCAAGTCCTACATGTCTTGTTCGTTTCTTTATATTCCTGATTAATAAGCTTTTGTCAATTTATAATTGAATGAGTACCTCCTTTAAATATTATTATTCAGTTAATATCACATATTATAATGTTATAATAATTGTTTAATAATGTTAGTTCATATTAGACGTTTTTGCTGATGTTTGGTACATGAGTCAAAAATGAACTTGTTTGAAAAATGATTGCCCATGTAGTTATAAGTAAATAACATCCAGAATAGTATTAATGATTAAAATATCACATATATCCAGTACATATTCATTTTATACTATTCCATATCATTTGGAGATAAAAAATGAAAAGCACCGTTCATGGAGACGGTAGGCCGTACGTACGCATGAACGCTACTTTCATTTTTTTTCATATTAATGGAATTAAAAGTAAATGATATATATATATATATATTATAATTACAGTATAATATATATGTTATATAGGTCACATATGTTCATTAACTTCATTCTTTATACATTCCATGTATTGCATGTACGAGTCACATCACTTGAGGGGGCGGTAGTCCACACTTCCTCATATGAAATTATCGCATTTGAACAACATGAAAAAAATGAAGGTATGTTTTAAATATAAAATACAGAAGCATATAGAAAAACTAAATACCATATATATCATATATAAAATACAGTGAAATCATAATGTCCACCTTTAAAGGTGTTAAAAAAATATTGAACAATCATCATTTCGTGAGGCAGAAAATCGCCAACCACAGAAACAATATGTTCTTTAACCATTAGACGAAGGTGTGTGTAAGTGTATCTCGAATAATTCAATTAACAACATCATATTATATTTAATATACTGGTTTTATTACAGAATAAAAGAATAAAAAGAGTTTATGGGGTTGGAGAAACAAAATAAAACATAAGAACACAAGAGAAAACACTACCTTTAAAACATGTAACTTTCTTTGATTTAAGCTCAAAGGCTTCCTTGGAAAGGATTATGCCCAAATTGAGGCTTCAATGATGAATATAGGGATGTGGAGAGATGGTATGGGTAGGGGTTGGACGATCCAAAGGCTTTGGATGTGTGGGTAAGGAGGTAGATGTGGGGGCCTTTTATAAGAGGAGAGGAGGGGCACTCTTGGAAAGTAAAGAAATGTTACTTTATTTTAAAATGAGTTTAGGATTTAAAAGGTCCCAAATTTATATAATTCGAGGATATGGTGATAAGGGTTCGAAATATACCCATCCAATAGGTTTTTTACAAGCGTAGGTCTTAGATTTTACATTATCTTTTCATTTTATTTAAATCGTTAAATAATGAGGTAATCACTGCATCATCATGATGTCATAAATAATTTAACTTTTTTAATGTCTAAAAATTATTAAAAAATACTATGATGTAATACATATTGGTATATTTCCAATGAATATTTATAGTCAAAAATCTAACTTGTATAACCCCATTTACAAATTGTTTTAGTAAAACAAATCATGTTTGTGTCATTTTAATTTTAACATTAAATAAAAAGATATTAATGTCATTTTCCTACATAAGTGGCTCCATGGGGTCCCCAAGTTGACCCATGGATTTTCTTGGTCGGACATGACACATAAAATAAGGGTATGACATGTTTCTAGGTATTTTCATTTTATTATAATATCATTTTTGCCTTAAATTGCACTAATTACCTCTAATCGTGATTAAAAACTTAATAATTTACTATTCACAAAAAAATTATTTTAATCCCATTGAACCAAATTTTACTTATTAATGAAAACAATGTATGTAGGATTTTTTTTAAATTCAAAACACAGAGGTGGTAAAATTTTATTTAAACAAAAAATCTGTTTTTTAAGTACCACTTAGTGGTTTCACTATTCATCAAAAATTTAAGTTTTTCAGAAAAATACCAAAACAGCACCCTAATCTATATTTGATATTCCAAATTAAAAAATTATGTCTATTTTACAAAATTAAAAACATATTATTTATATTAATTAATTTAATAATTAATTCCCACTGTCAGAGAAAATAGCGTGTTTTTATGAAACAAAAAGTATCAACAGATTGACACTAGTTCAAGTCCAATTTCAAAGTGAAATTAATTGCAATGTCCACCATTTGATTGCATGCTAAAAATATATTCTATTTACACTTTAAAACCAATTAGAAAGATAATATAACTATATAAATAAATTCGATTAAAAATTGGTTTTGAATTAAAATATAACACTTTTCACTATTTCTAAAAAATGAACATTATCAGAAAAATACCAAAAATTTATCCAAAGTAAATTTAAATGTACCAATCATAAAGAATAAGTTTTTTTGACAAATATATCTTATAAAATTTTCAAAAGATAGATTTAAAAATGGTTCTCCATCAAAAGACGGTAAAACAATCTTTTAAAAAATATTAGAATGTTTACGCTTAAAATTGGATTCATTCGCATTTTTAACCCTCTAAAATTTATTGTAAAGAGTAAAAATATTTGACAAACATATATAATCATTTTTTATTTAGTTCTATTCATTCCTACCATTACAATGGCTAGGAATTAACTACCATTTAAAATAATATTATTTTATTATTAGAGTGCAACGTAAGATTTCCAATAAACTCGTTGTTGCGTATTGGGTAAGCCATCGAGCATAGAGTCCCCTTTAAAGTAATATTAATATTTTATTCACAAATATGGATAATTATAAAAATGTCATATTCTTTATTTACCTGGGGTGTTACATCCTTCCCCCCTTTTAGGAATTGCGTCCTCGTAATTTTAAAATTGGGCTTGGAAACATCCTTGATAGTCCCACATCGGAACAAGAGTCGGTAAAACAATCACTTTAAAATAAAGAAAGATAAGTACAAACGTCACCCGAGTTAAACCATACTAGGATTCCATGTAGGAAAATATGGACATGGAAGAGAAAACATAGGGTCATGTTCTGATAGAGATTGATAGAAAACATGTTTAGGGGAAAGTTAACCACATGAAAATCACAAACTTGTGATGGGTTAAACGGAATTCGATTCCCCAGTAGGAAAAGTTAATAGACGACATTTTTGTTTTAAGTTTATTTTTATTTGGGAGTTTATTCATAACAAAACATAATCATTTATCATGTTGTCTTTCAAGTTTTATTATATTTCTTACACAAACTCATATTTTCTCCAAAAGATGAGTATTTAGGAAGACTTGTTCACATTAAGAGTAATATAATCAACTTCTAGAGAATCACCTAATCCAAAAAAGAGAACTATATAATTCCCATGCCATTAGACTTTAACCAAAACCAAAACTAAAAAGGTCAGTACAAGATCAGATAATCTAGAAAAGGATAACCCTTTATAAAAAGAAAATATATTCTTAATCTCCATAATTTGTCCAACAAAACCCAAAGTTCAACGAGGACCATTCGATAAACAATTTGTCCATAAAATTCTTCAAAGTAAACCAAACTAAGATTGAAACCCAAATATTTGAAGGATTTAGTCACATAGTCTTCCAAGTTAAATAGTAACATTTATCTCCAAACAACATCAGTTTATCTTAAAGTCTCGTATTGAAAAGTAATTATCCTAATGACATATCCTCGATGACAGGTTAATAAATTTCCATAGATAACCCAAAATCAACTTACTATTAATTCATAAAATCATCTAACTAAAAAGAATTAGTCAAACTAACCAGGGAATTCACGTAGTCTAGTGGTAGGCGATAAATACCAGTTTCACTTTGGTTGTGGGTTCGATTCCCGCACCTTTGTCCGACGCGACGGGTTGTCACATGGTCTGCATGTTGTCCTTTTTATAAAACTCCAAAAATAACCCTAACATGTTTTAATCTCAATAGTTTCCTTATACCTCTCATTTTCATCCAAATTCATTACGATATCAACATCTTAATTCTTGAAGTCTTATTTCACCACCATAAGATAAAATAAAATGATTCCCAAAATGAATAACATCGTACCTTGATCATGGAATCCACTCGATTTCATAGTCCTCTTACTCATGTAGGTAGAAGTCCCATGCATTACAACAATGATTTAGAGATCCTTCAAAATAATTTTCTTCCTCCATCCAAATACAGCTTGTACAACATGGGTCATATTGGTGTTCACAGAAAAATAGTTTTGGAAAATAATAATGTATGACATATAATTCCAAATAATCTGATAAAACATGATTTCTATAAAGTAGTCGGACATAATTTGAGTTGAAACATTATATTATTGGTCCTTTTAAAATACCATAAGTATGTGCTGAGAGACTATATTTTAAAATCAAATATAAATAGGCTGCGCAAGGGTCTCCATCCTCAGCACCATTTTTAAAATCATAATATGCTTCAAATTCTTGTGAGAAGGTAAAATATTTGAAAATACCTTGATAATATTTACCTTTCTTGAAATTATGAGAATATTGTGAAAATAGTATTTGTCTAAATACAACCCATGATCCACGATGATAAAGAGGTATAGTGGAGGTGTTTGATATCTCAAACAACTGCTTGCAAGTTAGTTGTATGCTTGAAAAAGTTTCACAATCATCCGAACATGACTTTGCAAAAATTATTGCAAGCGTGTCATTAGGAAGAGATAGGAATTTCGTTTGAGATCCTTCTCATTCCATTCGTAAACGACTTTACTTGACCTGAAAAAAGGTTATAAAAAAGGATTTAACTGAAATAATAGATACAGGGACTAATCATGTGTCTAACAAAAACTCCTAATCCCTATAGTTGTCGAAACCGACCTCTGATACCAACTATAATGCCCCAGTCTTAAACCTTTCTTAATATTGAATTAAATGAATAATTCACATTTAGGATCTTTTCAGGTTTATAGTTTTAGAGAATTATATCATAAATCATGAATTACATTCCAAATTTAAACAAAGTGGTTACATAAAAGATAGTAATCGTTTTCCGCCATCAACGGAAACATATTTAAAATAAAACATGGATTCTTTCTTGACACTTCCTTGACACTATCATCATATCATGTAACATTCCCTTGACCTGTGAAAAACATTTCATAAAATTGGGAAGAGCATAAAAAGCTCAGTAAGGGATATAGAAATATGGAAAGGAAACATGGGTACGTGTATACATAATAATGAAATCATACCCATAAAACATAAGCACTTTAACATTACCCATAAAATCATGAATAAATCATAGAAATCATAAGACATAAAGGTAACTTGAGGCATTCATAACATTCTTACATAGGGAGTAACCATCTTGGTTGCGTTTGGAATAACCATCACAGTATATCCCCTAAATATCTTCATAGAAACCTTAACGTTTTACCCCATTCATGTTACCCAATGAATTGGAGAGCTATATCGGGCTCACCCGCCCTTATTTTTTCACGGAAACACTCGTCTTCATAATAATGCCCAAGAACCATAACAAAATCGTATCACATAAAACATGCATAAAGGAAACATAACATTTCAAATTTTCAATCACAAGATATCAATACAACACATTGATATAAAAACATTATGAAAACCATTGTCAATACCAAAATAAAAGAAAAGTAAAATATGATATTTATTTTTCTTTAAAAAAATGTATGGCTTGTAGAGGAAGCTGAAACACAAATAATGGTCACGACGGCGGAGAAGTCGTTGTCTCCGCATACGTAAGACAAAAACATTCCCTTTTGTCTTTTAGTAATACGCTTCATATAAAAAAGATTCCTTTTGGTTAAACGTAAAAGTCAAAGGGGTTCATACACCGTATAAAAGAAGGTTTTGTATAAAACAAAACATTCCTCAATGAATGGATATTGAGATGAAGTCCCTTACAAAGATGGTATCCTTGGATTAAGGATAAATAAATTACATAATTATGTGTGACAAACTAATACACCAAATATAAGTGGATATTAAGTGTAAAACAATCAGAGGTTATTCATACATATTAATAGAACGAAATATTCACGGAGTACAAGCTTATCCCAATGAATCAAAATTGGGTTAAGATGTTCCCTTGCAAAAATTTGACAGCCTAACGACGTCACTACAAAATTCAGAAAATGAGTTGACGAGAGATAAAAATGGTATCTCATCACTTGGACATAAAATTTAAATCAATAAGGATATATAATAACATATCCCCCCATAATATTATGTGAATTAAAAGACATAACAAAACATGTCTTTTAAAAAAGAGGAGGGTGAAAGGTTCCCTTACCGACATGGGAATCTTTCGAAACATACACCCCATGAAAGAAGGAAAATACAAAATTGATGTAAATACTGATAAATTAACGTATATTACACAATGAGTAAAATAATGGGAAGTACATACAACAATCAAAGGAAATTTTGGCAAATGTAGCATAAATCTCACGGGAATAAAAGTGAGATGAATAATCCCTTACGAAAACTCAGCAGCCTAACAGCGCCACTTCAAACTTACAAAAATGGATTGATGAGATCAAATAGGGTCTCTCATCATATTAAAATAAATTTTAAAACAAGAGGAATATAAAATAACATCCCCCAACATAACAAAGATGAGGTTAAAGGAAGTGACATAAAGGAGAGTACTAAAAAAAGAAAGAGAGAGGTTAGATATTTTACGAAAATTCAGCAGCCTAACGACGCCACTCAAAAACATCCAAAATAGATTAATGAGAGAGATTAGGGTCTCTCATCATATGAACATAAAAATTATATTAAGAGTAATATAAAAGAACATACCAATCACAATATGGAAGATCTTAAAAGGAATGACATAAAAGAGTGTACTTAAAAAGAACGAGAGGAGTAGGATCCCTTACCTCAAGTCCGACTTGTCTTGTTCATTTCTTTATATTCATGAATAATAAACTTTGGTCAATTTATAATTTCCTAAATACCTCCTTTAAATATTATTATTCAGTTCATATAACATATTATAATGTTATAATAATTGTTTAATAATTTTAGTTCATATTAGACGTTTTTGCCAATGTTTGGTACATGAGTCAAAAATGAACTTGTTTGAAAAATGATTGCCCATGTAGTTATAAGTAAATAACTTCCAGAATATTATTAATGATTATAATATCACATATATCCAGTAAATATTTATTTTATACTATTCCATATCATTTGGAGATAAAAATGAGAAGCACCATTCATGGAGACGGTAGGTCGTACGTACGCATGAACACTACTTTCATGTTTTTTGTCATATTAATGGAATTAAAAATAAATGATATATATATATATATATATTATAATTCCAGTATAATATATATGTTATATAGGTCACATATTTTCATTAATTTCATTCTTTATACAATCCATGTATTGCATGTACGAGTCACATCACTTGAGGGGGCGGTAGTCCACACTTTCTCATATGAAATTATTGCATTTGTACAACATGAAAAGAATAAAGGTATGTTTTAAATATAAAATAAAGAAGCATATAGTAATCATAAATACCATATATATCATATATAAAATACAGTTACATCATAATGGCCACCTTTAAATGTGTTAAAAGAATATTGAACAATCATCGTTTCGTGAGGTAGAAAATCGCCAACCACCGAAACAGTATGTTCTTTAACCATTAGACGAAGGTGTGTGTATGTGTAGCTCGAATCCTTCACATAAAATCATCCTAGTATATTTAAGATACTGGTGTTGTTACAAAATAAAATAATTAAAAGAGTTTAGGGGGTTGGAGAAACAAAATAAAACATAAGAACACTAGAGAAAACACTACCTTTAAAACAAGTAACTTTCTTTGATTTAAGCTCAAAGGCTTCCTTGGAAAGGATTCTGCCCAATGTGAGGATTCAATGATGAAGATAGGTATGTGGAGAGATGAAATGGGAAGGGGTTGGACGAGCCAAAGGCTTTGGAAGTGTGGGTAAGGAGGTAGAGGTGGGGGCCTTTTATAAGAGGAGAGGAGGGTCACTCTTGGAAAGTAAAGAAATGTTACTTTATTTTAAAATGAGTTTCGGATTTAAAAGGTCCCACATTGATATAATTCTAGGATAAGGTGATAAGGGTTAGAAATGTACCCATAAAATAGGTTTTTGGAAAGTTTAGGTCTTAGATATCACATTATCTTTTCATTTTATTTAAATCGTTAAATAATGAGGTAATCTCTACATCATCATGATGTCATAAATAATTTAATTTATTTAATGTCTAAAAATTATAAAAAAACTACTATGAGGTGGGAAATATTTTTATATTTCCAATTAATATTTATAGTGAAAAATCTGACTTGTATAACCCCATTTACAAATTGTTTTAGTAAAACAACTCATGTTTGTGTCATTTTAATTTTAACATTAAATAAAAAGATATTAATGTCATTTTCCTACCAAAGTGGATCCATGGGGTCCCCAAGTTGAACCATGTATTGTATTGGTCGGAAATGATACATCAAATAAGGGTAGGACATATGTCTAGGTATTTTCATTTTATTATAATATCATTTTTTCCTTAAATTGCACTAATTACCTCTAATCACGATTACAAACTTAATAAGTTACTATTCACGAAATAATTATTTTAATCCCATTGAACCACATTTTAATTATTAATGAAAACCATGTATGTTTGATTTTTTTTTTAAATTTAAAACACATAGGTGGTAAAATTTCATTTAAATGAAAAATCAGTTTTTTAAGTTCCACTTAGTGGTTTCACTATTCATCAAAAATTGAAGTTCTTCAGAAAAATACAAAAACTTCACCCTAAGATATATTTGATATTCCGAATTCAAAAATTATGTCTATTTTACAAAATTCAAAACATATTACTTACATTAATTAATTTAATAATTAATTCCTGCTGTCAGAGCAAATAGCGTGTTTTTATGAAACAAAAAGTATCAAAAGATTGACACTAGTTCAAGTCCGATTTCAAAGTGAAATTAATTCCAATGTTCACCATTGGATTACATGGTAAAAATATATTATATTTAAACTTTAAAACCAATTAAAAAGATAATATAACTATATAAATAAATTCGATTAAAAAGTGGTTTTGAATTAAAATACAACACTTTTCACTATTTCTAAAAAATGAACATTATCCGAAAAATACCAAAAATTTATCCAAAGTAAATTTCAATGTACCAATCATAAAGAATAAGTTTATTTTGACAAATATAGCTTATAAAATTGTCGAAAGATAGAATCAAAAATGGTTCGCCATCAAAAGGTGGTAAAACAATCATTTAAAAAATATTAGAATATTTACGTTTAAAGTTGGATTCATTCGCATTTTTAATCCTCTAAAATTTATTGTAAACAGTAAAAATATTTTACAAACATATATAATCATTTTGTAGTTAGTTCTGTTCATCCCTCCATTACAACGGCTAGGCGTTAACTACCATTTAAAATAATATTATTTTATTATTAGAGTGCAACGTAAGATTCCCAAGACACTCGTTGTTGCGTATTGGGTACGCCATCGAGCATAGCGTCCCCGATAAAGTAATATTAATATTTTATTCACAAATATGGATAATTATAAAAATGTCATATTGTTTGTTTACCTGGGATGTTACAGGTATACCTCCTCTCCAAACCTACTATATATCTAGAAAGTCTATTAAGATTCAGAGATAACATGAATCATCAACCTACTCTCCTCAATCCTCACTATGTAGGCACATGAGGTAAGGAATGGCCTCCTTTGTTGGACTATAAAGGCCTCCATCATCGGTCTATATTTGATTTCCAATGGATATAGGTAGTCATCATCAACTCCTAGATGAATTATTCATTCACTTACATCCTTCATTCTAACTATGGTATAATAAGTGATGATTCCACTAGATAATTTATTCATAGTACTTACATATATTGTATTCTAAATATGAGAATGTCAAATATGGAAGCCCAAAAAATTTCTCATATTACTAGAATTTAAACATAGTCTATTAAACTTCTTAGTGGTGAAACAACATGTTAAAATGAAAATGTTCCCTAATGGAGTCCAATATTCTACTCTATAATTGTTACATAAAATTATCATTATTTTCTAATATGATATTTGGGGGAACTCTATAATGTCTTAGCATCTCATTCGTGTAAAGGCATCCCAAGCACTCTACAGATCTCTACTCTCCTAAATATTGGAATTGTTTTGACCTAGTGATATGGTTTATGATCATCCATATATCATCATGTTCCGAATATATCCATTTATTCTCAATCACAAAGACTATAAATATACCATAAAACTTCTAGTTTATCATATCACAGGGTAGGATTAAACTCATTGGAACCTATTTTTTAGCCATCATCTTCATGCAAATGAGATATTGAGGGAAAAAAGAAATTATAAACTTCATCATCCCTATCAAATAGATAAACTGATGAAGGTACTAATATATCAGTGTACTCCTATATATATAGTTTAGGGGATCTATGAAACAGCCTATGAAATCCTCCCCATGAATCACTCGTACCATTACATATACCCAAATAAGAATGATGTGTTGTCCAAATTCAAAAAATCCTTGATGATAATGTCTGGAGGATATATAAAAATATTTTCTTCATAGTTATTATATACAAAATTAGTCACCCTAAAACATTTAATAAGTGGATGGGTAAAAAAAATTGACAGGAAAAAATAAACACCATCCATGTCCACCATGAATTCCTTCAATGAGTCAAAATGCTCTAATGAATCACTCAACCAATAAACATGATATCCTATATATAAATTTGTTCAACACATTCCCCTTATAGGATTATAAATTATCCCTATTTCATAATACTGGAGAAACTAAAAATAATAATTTATCAATATGAAATCAATCCATGAAAATTTAGAATTGAGAATAATGTGGTCGGAATAAAATATTTTCCAATCACCCATAAGGTTGTGGTGCTAAATTTGAAGGGTGAAAAATCGTAATTTCAGATAAATATCATCAATAACATAGTTCCTCTAACATGGTTTCATCTTCAAGGAACCAATGGCTAGCTCAATATATTTATACATTAGAAACAAAAATCCATTTTTTAGAGGAATCAAGAAACTTGACATTCTGAACACAATTTACTAGCAATCTCAATTTGGGAATGGTCATCAACCACTACCAAAAATCTATAAATCCATATTGAAACCTACACTTCCACATTAATGGATACCCATTTCTGGTCAATGTGGCCATGGGTTCTCCAATCATGGACAAATTAGGTATCAATATAATATTTTATCTTCCCAACCCAAGGAAGTTATGCACCTAAGACACAATATTTTATGGCTCCAATAATAAAACTATGAAATCCATTTTTAGGTGAACTAATAATCCCTTTGTAGAGAAGACATATCCCTAGATTTGTTCCACCAATATCAGGAAATAAAAATTCAAAATCATCCACAATTTTAATTTCTCTCAATTTTCATCCCTGAAAATAGTAAAATACCATGAATTATCCACCCCAAATATTGAGTAGACATGGAATTAATTAATGATGAAAAAATCTAAATATTCTAAGAATGGTAGAATGATATATTGAATGTGTCCCATGAAAAAATCTTATGAAATCACCTCATTTAAGGATATTTAAATTCAATCATAGATAACCTAGTGATATCTAAATTCCAACTTTAGAATATCATCATCTTAAACATATAAATGGTGATAGACCATCATATGGATAATATTTGAGAACCAACTCTCCCATTATAAATGATAAACAATGTCTTTGATCTTATAATGGTGATACATAACCATGATTGTAACCCACTTCAAGTGATAGTAGTCCAAACATAACTTCAATCTACCATATACCATTCATGGGACCAAATCTAGGATTTCCCAAGGCGACATAGTGGGTATAAAAAATCCATTCATCTACAACAACGCTAAATTCAAATTAAGCACACTAAAATTTATGAGACCCATATGATATAATATAATAGACATAATGGTACTTCCTAGGTGAAATTATATTCAAAATTATATCTCTATGTGGGGTGGTTAGACCGAAATATCCTCATGGAAGAAATAGTAATAGTCCGCCTCCACTATAGGAAGATGAAATACCATAAAATCATATAATATGGGGAAAATACTATAAAAAAATGATTAAACAACTACATACATATTTTTATGGGACTATTATTACCATATTGGGGTTCCTCCACACAATTTAATGAAAACCTCAACACATCAATATGGACACCGTAACCATCTATCTAAACAATAAATCTTGGTATAAACCATAGAAATATAGTCCATTTGAAGAATAAAAAATTCCTTCCTCATTGATATTTTAATAAAAGCCCACAATTATTTTCCAAATCTATGATTTAGATCAAAATATAAGTCTTGGTGTGTTATCATAGAAGCTTCTCCTATTGGAGTCTAAAAATTCAAGGGTCAAGACAACAGATCAACATAAATCTATAGAAAATGAATATGAAATATAATATGAAAATAGTATACCATTATTGTGTTTATCAATAATATAGAAATATTATAAAATAAAAATATCATATATCAAATCATTTATGGATCCTTTGGGTCTATACCTCTACTGCTTGTAGCTATCCTCGACTATGAACACCAACTCCCTTGTACTAGCATAGGCCTCCTAGGTGTGGTAGTGTATTTTGATAAAATCAATTACCAACTCATGATTATCTACCATTTAATCTAATATATATCCCACCCGATGTATATAAATTCTCTAGACACATGCACTACCTAGGTGGTTCATTGAACGTCTCCCTATCTATTGTACAGCTGGTCGGACAATCCCATACGTCATGTCCCTAACTATTGTGAGAGTAATTTCTTTACTACTCACATTGTAAGAATGGTCTTGAGAGGCCTGAAATATAGAATGTATAACCTAAAACAATATCATAAAAATCATATAAACCCAGGACCATTTTATCTCTCATTGAATACCTTTTATTGAAATCATAGATCTGTATATCAAACTAACATCACTAACTATCAGTGATATCTCCACTAAGAATCACAGTACTAAAAAATATCATTCTTGAAATCCTACATATGTTTGAAAAAAATAATATAACACACTAGAATTAATATCTCTATGTATACCATAATAGTAATCCCATGCGTGAAATACCTCATCTCATAAAATATCTATGGTGTATCATGATAGGATAGTGAACTTTGATGTATCGTTTTCCACCTTGATGAATCACAAGTAAATATCTAGAAGCTCCAAGATGTGATATGGTCACGACATAGCTAAAAATAATACATCTCAATAAATATGATCATTGTAATGTTCTGACCATAGATCATCTAAATCCGGTGCATTCTTAAATATCAGTAGACTTACTACGAGCAATCAAATTATAAAGTATTCTACAGTTTAGCAGTCAAAGAAATCCATATTACATACATGATACCCACAATAAATCAATAAAATAAGACATGATACACAATAACTGAAATAAAAAACATCCTATAATGATTATTCAATGTTATATTCTTCAAAACCTATGGAGAGAAAAATGAAAATTGTGACCTCAAATTCTTAGTATATGTATGTACAATAGAAGTAATAATCAAGCTATATGGAAAGGAAAATATCTATGAACACATTCCATTTAAAAAACTACATAATGAAAAAATAATATGGTACATAATAAAATGAATAATATTCCATAAATACATAATCTAATTATGAACTAATTTGGTAGATATGTTAATGAAAAATCTCATTGATAAATAATAACTATAAATAAATGAGGGAAATATTTTATTTAAGTACATCATGTCTTATGAACATGAAATAATGTTACCGTCAAGACCATTCACAAGACAATTTAAAATTATGGATAGAAACCCATTTGAAAAACTAATTCATCTCATGATAACATGTTGATGCATTGGGGATCTATATAAACTCCAAGCTCCATCCTTCATTAGAAGTCCAAAGTATTTCTCATATTGAATAACCAAATAATATAATATGCCCTATCAAATAACAATATTGAATGAGTAAAATAGATATATCAATAATTACCATGAGGTAAATAATATATTATCATAAATATAATGATATTCTTGATAAAAATTATAATGTTAGAATATACACTGTATGAAAAGAACTGGGTTCCTAACATTACAATACGGCTCAATGAAATGAAAATGAGATGAAATCCCATACCTTAAGTAAAATAATCTCTTTATTTGTCCAAACCTCTTAAATGATGGAATTATTTACTTATATTATAATCCTCATAATATTTATCATATCATATATGACTATTTTATGACATTATATAACCTATTTATTAACAATTAAAAGTTAATATAACATTTTGGGTAATAATAACTTCATTTGTCATATTTATCTTGGCTTGTTATTGTTGATCATATTTAATAGATCATGATTTAAATAATTTGAAAATGTATAATATTATTTATATATCCCATATATTCATAATATATATATATATAATCCATAGTAATACACCGTTAATGGAGACGGTAGTCAGTACATTCCCATGAATGCTGTTTTCATTTTCTTTTCCTATGAATGGAAGTAAGTGAATGATATATATATACATATAAATATATATATTATTATTCTAGTAGAATTATTATTTAATATATTTCATAATTATTCATAATATATATATATCTTTATAATAATTCTTGGATGGTGAACGTGGAAGAAGAGACTTATCACATCGTGAATATGGTAAGTCATACCTACAAACAAGAGGCACTACTATTTTCATAATGATTTAATGGTATGGATTTGAGATGAATATGAAATTTAAATATAATAATATAATGTTATATTTATTATTTAAGTCATTTTTATTCAACATTATGACCATCTAAATAACATATAGATGAAAAATAGTTTACACCACGACATCGAGATGGTAATCCGTACGCACGCACGCATGATGATTTTATTTTTAATAGGACTTGTAAAAGTGGAATATGGTTTTCCCATAATCATAAATACATTTTAAAATATATTATATTTTGGGGTTTTATTTTATTATGATAACAACTTATTAATAGGGTGTAGATGAAGAAATCATATTTGAAAGAATGGATAAAAGGATTACCTCTTCTTCAAGTGTCACATTTTGATTTGTACAAAAGTACTTCCCCAGTAGGTTTTCAACACAATGGGTGGAATTTATGATGAAGTAAGATATTTTTGGAGGATATTTTTGCTGGTTTTGGCTGATCCAATGGGTTTTGGAGGTGTTAATTAAAGATAAGGAGACATGCCCTTATAAGAGAGTAGAGGGGTACTTTAAGAAAATCTCAAAATATTAATATATGATAAATTTATTTTTGGATTATAATAGATCCAAAGTGATTTATATCTATGATAAGATGAATATAGATATAAATAATCTCAAACAATATGATTTATACAAGTCCATGTCACTAAATTAACCTCATCATTGTGCCTTAACCCTTAGTTAAATTACATAAATCGTAACATGTATTCCTGTATTTTTACTCCATATGGTTAATTTAGTTACTATTAAAATCCTAGAGAACCACAAGTGGATCATTAATAATAGTTTTATGATTATATATCTCTTTTTTAATAATATTATCTTATATAACTATTATATCATTTAGTAAAATAGCTTTGGTTTTAATTATATCAATTTTGATACTATTTAGGAATTGATTTTTGATAAAGTCATAACAAATTTATTACATCAAAAAACAGGAATTAAAATAAATATAATATGAATATGTCATCCATAATATTAGTGTATGGCATAAAAATATTTAAAATACATTTATTTTGATATTTATAATGACATTTATTTGAATCATTCATTAATAAGGTAATTACTCCATCATCATTGTGTGATAAATAAATTTATTTATTTAATGCCTAAAAATTATAAATAAAATACCATTAAGTAGAAAATAATTCTAGCTATCTAATATATATTTATAGTCAAATTTATTAGTGATATAACCCAATATTGATATTGTTTTAGAAAATTATAATTGTTCATATTATATTTATTATTATATTAAACTAATTCTTATCACATGTCATTACCAATCCCATGTAGTCCCATGTGGTCCTAAAATAGACCCAAGGATACCCATTTTCAGAAATATCTCATAAAATTGGATTAGGACTAGTGTAATGGCAGTTTTATATTATTATTATATTATTTTATTACATGTATTTACCTCATTCACCCTTTAATCATGGTAAATACAACTAAATATTGAGGTAACTATTCATAATTTCAAAAAATAAAATGTAAAAATTATAAAAATTTGGACCTTATTATTCCAAAATATGTAATACAGTTTTCTAAATTTAAAACACAAACGTTCCAATAAGGAATTTAAAATTAATTCCCATTGTCAAATCTTGAAAGTTTGTTTTTAAGAAGTTAAAACATTCAAAAGATTGACATGTATTTATGTAAAATTTATATGTGAAATTATTTCCAAGGATAATAATTGAATTAAATTGTAAAGTATTACTCCAAATACATTTTAAAACCAAATATGAAGGCAACATAACAATATAAATAAATTAGTTGAAAATGAAGTTTTGAATTAATAAGAAGTATTTTTCACTATTCATCAAAAATTGAATCCTTTCAGAAAATTAAAAAAAAATTAACCTGATGATAAAATTGATATTTTGAATTAAAAAATGAATTATATTTTAAAAAATAATGATTATAAAATTTCAAAATGTAGATAATGTTGTTCATAATTTTTTTAAAATTGATACACAGATAGGTTATGGTGTGCTTAAACTCAGGGTTGCATATAACACAAGCCATTGAATTATTTAAAAATAATAATTCCATAGAAGAAAGATATGATACATTATTACTATTTAAAATAATTTATACCTCATAGTTTCAATAATATAATTATATAAAATGATTCAGGTAGTTCTTCTTCATAAGTTCATTTGGTTCCTATGTCACCTCTTCCAATTTATGATTTCTCCAAAGAACATTTACCATACAAGTTGTTAGCTTTCTCCACACATGTTCTCACATATCAATAATATGGATAGCCTCAAATATTTTGTTCCAGTTATATTTCTTCATTGGTGAGTACATGCATTGGGTCTGGCATGTATTTCCTTAACAGTGATATGTGGAACATATCATTAACTTTCATGAGACTTATAGGCATTGCCAATTTGTAGGCTATAACTACTATTAATTATATAATTTCAAAAGGATCTAGATACATGGTAGAAAATATACCCTTCTTACAAAATCTTGTAACACCCTTCCATGTAGATACCTTTATGAAAACATCATATCATACTTGAAATTCCAAATCCTTCCTTCAGTTATTAGCAAATATATTTTTCCTAATCTCATCTAATTTGATATGGTTTTATATTATTTATACCTTCTCCATTTATTCTTAAACATGTTTTTGACCTAAAAGTTCACTTTCACTTACATCATCCCAAAAAGTTGGTGAATTACATATCATTCCATATAACGCTTCGTATTGTGCCATATGAATAATCGAATTCAAGCTATTTTTATAAAAAAATCTACAAGAGGTAAATACCGATCCCACATACCTTGAAAGTAAAGTGGGAAGTATCTCAATATATATTATAAATATGGAATACTTCATTCTTATTTTCTTTAAGTTTTATGGTTCTACGAAGTGCTCAAAGGATGTTCAGTTTCTGGGGCCTTTTGAAAACTTTTCTAGAATCTTGATTTAAAATAGGGTTCCTGATCAGTAATAATTGATAGGGGTACACAATTTAGAATTAAAACATCATTAATATAATGTTTTTCTAAACATTCAAGTGGTAAATATTCTCTTATAGAATGAAAATGTGATGACATTGTATGAAAATCAATAATAACCCATATCATATCATTCTTTTGGGTGTCATTGGTAGCCACATGAACAATTCCATTGTCATATAATCCCATTTAAACATAAGTATAAAAAGAGGATACATGAATATTCTATGATGTTGTCTTCAAGCTTCACTTATTAACAAACCAAAAATTTGGACACATAATCAGCAATCATCCTCTTCATGCTGTCCCACAAAAAATCTTCCATAAAATCTCTATACCTCATAGTTCCATTGGGGTGCATAGGGAAAATGAAGCTATGAGAATCATCAAAAAATTTCTTTTTTAGATCTATTATAGTATAAAAACAATGACTCTTCCAAATTTTCAGAATGAAAACTTCAAATACGAAATCAATAAATCTCCCACCATTCCCAGATTTAATTATTTTTTTGAAACTCCTCGCCATCTTTATGAGAAATTTTTTTCGTTTCTATAAAATATTGTTTAGTAACCATTTAAAAAATTAGTTGTTCTTTACCCTCAATAATTATTCCCATATAAATCTTTACTAGATCCCAAAAGATAGGATCACTTTAAACTCTCATATTCTTCATAACAATATGGTCCATTCTAGTTAAGGCATCCACCGCCATATATACATTATTTATTGGTAGTGTATTCTGAAATTTTAATCCTTGAGTAGCTCAATCAAAATACATTGTCTGCTGTTGATTTCATTATGTGAGAAAATATATTTCAAATTTTTTTTATCAGTATATATCTCACATTATCCAACATATATATAGTTTATCTATATCATTGGAAAAAATATTACTACCACTAACAGAATATCAGGAGTTGGATAGTTTTTTCTTGTTTATTTTTAATATCGTTTATTCATATAAAATAACCACATCATTATTTACAATGAAAAATCAATTTTCTTTCCTTGATGCATCTCTATAGAAATCTAACCGATCATTCCCATATTGTAATTTCAAGATAGTCTCATTGACTACTCTTCTATTTAACTCATAAAAACATTTTTTTAACTCTTTTTCATAATGAATTTATCCCCTTTAACAATGATATTGGTTAATGGGTTAGCCAGTCAGGTGATATTCTTGACAAAACTCCAATAGTAACCTACTAAACAAATAAAACTCTATACCATTTGTTATTTTATTTTGGGGATATACATTTGAGAATTGGATTTGTCTCTGAAGGATCAACATAGAGTCTATCTTTAGAGACTATAGGCCATGGAATGAAATTTCCTAAATCCATAATTCAAACTTAATAAATTTACCATATACGTTTTCTCTTCTCAGAGTCTTATGAATAAATTTCATGTGATAATCATGGACATAAATTATTTTAGAATATATCAGAATATCATTAATTAATAACACATAAAATCATGATGATATTCCTTGAATACTCTATTCATGAGATACATAAATAATGGGGATGCATTAGTCAATCCAAAGGGACATACTGTAAATTCATAATGACGACACCTTGTCTAAAACGATGTGTCCAGAATGTCTTCCTACATAACTCGTAATTCATGATATCAAGAATGAAGATCAATCTTTGAAAAGTATTGAAATCCTAGAATCTTATCATCTAAATCTTCGATATGTTATAGATGACACTTTTTCTTTATTGAAATTGCATTAATTTCCCTATAAACAATGCACAACCTCTTGAATCTATCATTCTTCTTGAAAACAAGAATAGAGGATCCCTAGGGAGAAACACTAGGGTAGATAAATATATTTAGACCAAAATCTTCTTGTTGTTTTTTAGCTCTAGTTATTCCATGGTGTCCATTCCATAAGTAGTTTTTTATATTTCTATTACATCATGGATTAAATCAACACAAAACTCAACATCACGCTGTTGGGGGTGTCTAGGTAATTCATTAGAAAAAAAAATCAATGTTTTACTTTAAAATATGTATGTACACAATTTTAAGATGTCCTCATTCATCACTAGATGTTTATTTCTCTTTGTTTTCAATTATCTCATTCAGTAAATCTATTGGTGATGGATTTTGATAAAAATAAGGTGATGCTATTTCTTCTCTAATGATAATGGATTTTGCATCTTCCTCACAAATTGAAACATCATTCTTCTTGAAAAATATTTTCAAATAAAATTATGAAATCCAATCCATAATGAGGATTATATCAAAATCAAATGTAGCTATGATACAAAATTATCAATTATAGCATGTTTATTTTCCATAATAGTAACTTCCCAACACATCTTTTTTTAAATAAGGATCCAACTAGGAGTTTTGATAGACAATTCAATAATCATCGTGATTTGGAAATATAAAATATTTAAAGAAATCTTAGAACATATTTGAGATGATCTAGAATCAAATAAAGCATTAGAAAAATTGGGAGAGATAATTAAATTACCATCCACCACATCATTAGGAACATCAAACATTGATGTTGTGATCGCTAAATCATGTCCATATCCACTTGGACTATTATGTGGTAGATTCCCCTGATTTTTGGGTAATTCATTTTCATAGGCGCCTATATTTTTTCAACTGTAGCACTAGACATAATTAATATGTCACATTCCCTTCTATTCATGAGCATGATTTCCCTTATCTCTACACTTATATAAAAATACAAATCCTTATAATCATTTCCCAGTTTGATTTTTTTCCATAGTTTTCACAAGATGAAAATTGTACAAACATCTTCTCCTTTTATGATGGGTTCTATTTTTCAGGTTTCTCATATGGACACTTCTTGTTTGTTTTCCTTTTAAGATATTGATCCTGGAAAATTATTTAACTTTCTTGATGAAACAAAAAACTATTTCATTATATGATGAAAAACTCTATTATATGATTTCCCATTGGAGAAGTTTCTTAATATCTTCAACAAAGTGATCAATCATGCACTCAGTGTTTCATATATAATATGTAGAAAACATGGAAAACCGTGAAAAGGTAAATGCATAGTCTAAAACACTCACTTCATCCTTTTGCATAATGATAAATAACATCCTCTACAACTCAATTTTTTTATCAAGTGGAATGTATTAGTCTAACAATGAATCTTTAAATGTTATACATTTCATAAGTTCTATTATTATTCATCTATAGTATTTTGGATCAAAGTCGACTATTTAACCACATCACCTTTGAGACAATTGACCACAAAATTACCCTTTTCAATTTCAATGCATCCCATGGCCATAAATATCTTTTCTAGAGACCTAATCTCCTTTTCATCTACAATTTGATTTGTAGTCTCACTATATTATGGGGGATTTTCTAGAATAAAGTGATCCTTCTTAAGAGATTCTCTCTATGGAAGGGTTCATCCATTCGTGCAAGGTTATATTTCATACCCTGATAATGTTTCCCTAATATCACCATAATTTTCTCCATTCCAATACCAGTTGTATTTGATTCCTCTATAGGGAAACCCCTAAAATATCCAAAATAATTGATACTATTCATCCTTCAATGTTCCATTTCTATATAATGACCAATAATAGATTAGTTAAAAAAATTATGAATTTAAAATATTGTAAAACACTCAACAAAAATTATACATTTATGCATCAGGAATCATAAGTGTTTTTTAATTTCGACGAATTATCAGAAGTTTCATCCCCAAAGTATGTCATTGGGTGTGTTCCCAAATATATGTTCACTAAATCTAGTTTCCATGGTTGTTGGTAAACTTCCTTAGATAGAAACTGTAACACCCTGACCATAGATCACTTGAAGCCGATGCATTATTACATTTCACTAACATTATTACGAGGAAACTAATTCCTTAGGACCAAATATTTTATCAGTCTTGGAAATAAAGATTACTTACATGATACCCATAGTACATTGTGAAAATAAGATTTGATAAACAATAAATGAAACATACTGCATCATTGAATGATTAATCAAAGTTATCTTCTTCATAAATCGGGGAGAGAAACCTAATAAGGTTGAGCTCAAATTCTTTGTATGTGTATTTACATTGTAAAATATAATCAATCTATTTGGAAAGGTAAATATCTGAAAGCACATTCAATTTACAAAACTTGATAAGGAAAAAATAACATGACATGTATGAAACTAAAACATATTCCATGAATCATTAAACTAATAATGGACTATATCCATAGATATAATGTCACAAAATCTCATGGGTAAATAATAAATGATATTAAATGTGGGAAATACTTTATTTATGATCATTATGTCTGTGATGCCCCAGGTTTTATGAACTAGTTGAAGTAAGCAATGTTATGCCTTTTATGATGTCTCTTGTTGTTTTGTTGTGTTTTGTGCGCTAATAAGGAATAAAACATGGAGAATAATGTAAAATGTTATATATTTAAATGTTACATTGCAACAAGACCCAGGTAGTTGAAAATACCATGCACAAGACCTAACATAGCCACAACAAGACTACTAAGAACCGAAACGTGAGTAATCGGATAGTCCTCATCTTCAAAGTCCATCAGTGTGAAAAATATAACATCCAGGGACGCGACACACATGCTCAACACCAATACCATGAGGATATCCATCCATTATGGTTCAAGTGTTTCGAATTTGTAAAATTCCCATGCTTTTATAATGGCTTTTAGGGATATGACCGTTGGAAAATATAGTCGTTGGGTTTCAAAACAACCTTTGGGTACCATTGATAAATTTGTGGAAAACATGTTTAATGCTCTTATGATTTTATAATATTTCACATTTCACAAAATAATCATAGTTTTAAAATAAAAAGTGTATTTTTTGAAATAAATCCTTTTGTTTTCACAAAATTCCGATGGACACTTGTATAGTGAAAACTTAGTATTCAATTTATAAAAAGTGTGTTTAAAGGGTATCTATTATAATTGTATCTTCCGACCGCTGAAATATTGAATTTGGGGTAAAATTTTGGTCTTTTAAAGTTTATAAAACAAATACTAGTTTATTTTAAAAATCCGAATAGTTATACTGGTTTTATATGAAAAATATGAGAGGTATATCTTTTAAAAGATTTATAGAAAAAGGATTTTAATTTTAAGTTGAAACTATTTGTTTTTATTGTATATTTACTCATTTTTGTTGTACAAATATTTATATTATACACTATTTTGAACTAAGTATACTTAAACTTGTTATTTTGAAAGTCTAAATAAATTTTCTTTTTATAAATTATGTTGATATGAACTATATTACATAAGCTAGTAAAAAGATTTAGATTTTAAATTAAAACTAATTGTCTTTTTGAATGTACCCTCTTTTGTATAAATATTTATACTACAGTTTATTTTGAAATAAGTATACTTATGCTAGGTTATTTTATAAATTTAAAAAAGTTTTAATACAAAAAATGGGTTGTGGCCCGACCAAGCCGAGGGCATCCCTTATGGGACGAGGCCTCTAGGCCGAGACCAAGCCCCAAGGGACCCAAGGTGCCGACCGTCGGGGTCCCCAAGCGCTCAGTGGGTGTCCAAACCACGTCCCAAGCCGTGCATAGGTCTCTCAGGTCGCGCGCGTGCTGTGTGTAAGGCCGCGATGCGTGGTGCGTAGGGGTGGGCCGAAGCCCGCATGGGGCCCGTGTATAAGGCCCCGGTGTGTGTTCGTGTTATTGAACCTAAGATGGCGCACTTTGGTTTATAAGTCGCGCCTCAAACGCGTTCTGTTTCGATGTGGGACGCACTCCGTGCGACCGGGACCGTCCGATCGACTCCGGTGTGAATCTCGACTGTCCGTCCCTTTTTAGCGGCGCGATCGCCCCGCGTATCACCGGACCATCCGATCTCACCCGAGATCTAATCTCGGCTATCCTTTTCTTTACAGCGTCAACCCTCACCGTCTTCTTCCTCGAAGCGGCACCCAACCAGTAGTCCTGCAACAGAGGATTCCTCGGCCTCCTCCCCCGCACTACTCCCTTGAATTCAGAACACTCCCTCCTAGGTCTCTGTTTCCCCATCTTCCCCACGTCGGTCTAGCCTCTTGGGTCTAGTCATCGTTGGATACCGAGGCCTATATAAACGCCTCTGACCTCTTGAAACCGCGACGGTTCTTCTTCTTCCTTCCTCTCCCACGAACTCCCAGCAAGATCAGCGTGGTGCACCTGGTCCGAGCTTCCTCCTCAAGCGATGTAAGGGTCCCCTGATACATGCTTTCATTTTAAAGAACCTCTGTTTTATAATCTCGGTATCTATATATATATATAGTTTATATATATATATATGTATACTTGATTTTAACCCACTCGGGTTGTGATGTATTCAAAGGGGGCTTGAATTCCATGTTTCCAGTAGGGTGCAAGTGTGGTTTTTAATTTTTTACCTCATAATAATACAATTCTATGTTTTGGTATATACGCTTTATAAAAATATATAGTTAAGTATAATGAAATCCATCCGGTCTTAAAATGTTTTTTTAATGTTTATTACAATGGTTACAAAGAGAAAAGAGTTATCTTACCTTATTCTAACACAATCCTTAATAATGTGGTTAATATATATATGGGTTACCTTTTTTATATGAATTATATATATATATATATATACATATAGGTTATATTTTTCTTCTTGGATGGAACTATGTTGGATAGGGATTTGGGGTGTTATGTTTTGATTTCTTTCGGTTTTGTTTCATGAAACCTATACAGATATAAATATACAGTTTTCTATATATATATATATATATACAAAGATATTTATAACCAAAACTCTATATATTTTTCGGATTTCAAAATGATCCAACACGTAATACTATGCATTATATATTAATGAGTGTTGTTTGAAGTTGTTTTACCATGAAAACCCCTCGTGTTAAACTTGGTATCTATATATCTCTATGTACTCATAAACTTGTAAACCAATACAAATCAAATTTATGATTTCAAGGGGTGAGTACCAACCTTTAAGTAAATCCTTATTTAGTGTGAACTATGTTGTATTAAAGAAGAATACTTGGCATCGCTCATGATGCGTTTTACCATGAAGGGTGTATTTTGGTTTGATTTAAAATGTACTAGAGGATTTATGATTAGATGGGTCATGATATCATGTTGTGTTCATGTATTATCTTAATACACAATGAACCTACTGGGGTGAATGTATTAATTAATCATGTTATGATTTAATTCATTTACAAGACCAAGGGCCTATTTATCACCATAACTAATTTCAAGTGTTTTCCACAAGCACTCCTTTTCCATGGATTTATAATGCCGAAGATTTATCATTTAGTATACCATTATTTTATATGATTTAGTGAAAAGGATGTTTTACTAAGCTATGTATTCCATTGATGAGTTATTGAAACATTTTTCAAGTTAACTATCATACCTTTTATAGGCAAAATTTGTGGAGGTTCATTATTTATTATTGTACATAATGCATGCTTCTAAAATATCACAAAATGAACAAAAAAATTGGATTACCCAAAGTGGTATGGGACAACTTGGGTAAAATAAAAATGAATGAGATATTCAAGGTGGTATGGGACATCTTGAATATACAAACCATTTATGTAAATAATGAACAATGTGGATCACATAATAATAAAGGAAAATTTAAGGGTGTTCCCTGATAGCACTCCAATGCATTGGGTAATGATGTAACCACTAGAGATTACAATTTTCATGATACCTTGGTGAATAACCTTGGTAATTTTCAAATGACACCTTGGGGATGGAACTTGGTGATATGTTCATGATTGTCTAAGTTAAATGTTGATGCCACATAATTCAAGTTATGTAAACAAGTTCTTTCCAAGATAATGTTCTTTCACGACTGATGCCTTTAAGTTTTCATAAAGTTCTTATTTCACTGGTATAAGCTTGAAGCATGATTGGTGATTATCACTTAATAGAATAGTGACCAACATATGAAAATTTAGTTGTTTCCTTATGCGCAACTCTGATTATGCATTACTTTTAACTCTTTAATTTATGCTTAAGTAAATCACATGTAGTACTTGTTCTTGATAACTATTATTACTCCTTCGAGAATTGACATAATTGTTTCATGTTCTTATTGAAAACCTTGATTGATCATTTTTATGTTACGTGTTATAATTTTCCTTTAATAAGTATTAAATCTCTATTAAAATAATATTTTCAAATGTTACAATGTTTTAATTTCTTTTTAAAACCCCTTACTGAGTATTTTAATGCTCACCCTACATTTTGATTTAAAATATTCAGGTATCAGCTTTTGAAAGATGAATTGTTTCAGAAGTTGTCAGTTTCCCAAAACCCGAACCGCACACAATCCTCTGTATGGGACATTATGTGTTGTTAACAAAGTGTATTTTATTTTAAGATAACACATCATGTTCAGAAGGCACTGACTCCTGGGTTTCTGGGGTCAGGGTCTCTATAATGTCTCAGGAACAGAAATACCTATTACTGTTAAGGATATTCAAGATGGTTTAAAATTAAGGGTAGAAACCCATTTGGACAGCTTATTCGTCTCATGAGAACCAATCGATGCATATAGAATCTATATAGGGTCAGAGATCCACCTTTCATTACCAGTCCAAATTATTTATCGTATGGAATAACAAAAATAAATAATATGGCATATCAAAGAACTATATTAAATGAGAAATTATGATCAATCAATAATTCCAGGGATGGTAATAATATAATATCATTATAATAATTAGATTCATCATAACAAGTCAAAAGTTAGAATATACACTTTGTAAATTAAACTAGGTGCATTACATTACAATATGCTTCAATGAAATTAAATTATGACGAAATCCTATACCATAAGCCTAATACTCTTAGTATTTGTCCGAAAATCTTGTATGATTCTATTATTAACTTATATTTTAATCATAATAATATTTATGAAATAATATATTATTATTTTATTACTTTATATTAACCTTTTATTAAAAATTACAAGTTAATTCTACATTATGGGTAATAATCACTTCATTTATCATACTTGTCCTAAAATGTTATTCAGGAACATATTAAAAATGTCATGATTTAGAGAATTTAAAATTTTAATATATGATTTATATACCAAATATAATCATATTATATATACACATAATAGATAGTAATACACCATTCTTGGATATGGTAGGTTGTACGTACCCATGAACGTTGTTTCCATTTTCTTATCGTATGAATGGAAGTAAGTGAATGATATATATATATATATATTATTACATTAAAATATTATTTCATATATTTCATAATTATTCATAACATATATATTTTTATAATCATTCATGGATGTTGAACAAGGATGATGAGACTAATCGTATCGTGGAGACAGTTAGTCATACATACGAACGAGCAAACCAATCATTTCCTTAATGGTTTAATGGTATGGATTTGTATCGAATATTATTTTTTAATAAATTATATTATGTTTTATTTATGATTTAATTCATTTTTATTCATCATCTTACCCATCATAATAGATTATTGATGAAAAATATTTTACTTGATGTCATGGAGACGGTAAGCCATACATGCAGACGCATGGTGATATTGTTTTTCATAGGATGAGTAAAAGGGGAATATGTTTTTACAAAACTCATAACAAAATATAAGAATATATTATATGCTGGAGTTTCAATATTAGTATGGTAAAAAACTATTAAGAGAATGTAGATGAAGAAATGAACATAGAATGAATAGATATAATGACTACCTCTTGTTCAGGTTTCTCATTTTGATTTGCGCAAAAAAACTCCTTCTGTTGGTTTTTTACCCAATGGGTGGCCTCTCTTATGATTTTAGGTAACATGGGAGAATATTCGGGTAGGTTTAGTCTGAGATAAAGGACTTTGGAGGTCTGAATTGAGAGAAGTAAAAGTGCCCTTTTATAAGAGATGTGATAGGCACTTTAGGAAAAGATTGAAATATTAATTTAATATAAATTTATTTTCATATTATAATTGATTAAAATTGATTTATTTCGCGGATATGATGACTAAGGTTATAAATCTTTCCATAAAATAAGTTTTATACATGTTTACATCACAAAGGTAACCTTATCTATAAGCCTTAACCCTTGGTTGAATAACTTAACTCTTACTTTGTCATCTTGTATTTTTATATCATATGGTTATTTTATTAACAATAAAATTACATGAGAACCACCAGTGGATCATTAATGAAATTTATATCATTATATAAGTCATTTGGAAAAATATAATATTTTTAAAATTATTATATCATTTAATAAAATCAAATTTGTTTTAAAAATTCATTTATGTCAATTTTAACAGTATTTAGAAGTTGATTTTTGTTAATTTAATAATAACTTGATTACTTCGAAACAAATGAATTAAACCAATATAATATTTCTTAATAATCTAAAAAATTATTTTATGGAATAAAAATATTCAATTTACATTTATTTTAATAATAATAATTTAATTTATTTGAAGCGTTCAGTAATAATATAATCACTGCATCATAATTGTGTCATGAATAAATTTATTTATATAATGTATAAAAATTATAAATAAAATACCATGTCATAGGAAATATTTATATATTTAAAATAAATTTTTATAATCAATGATATTAGTCATATAAATTTATACTAAAATTGTTCTAGTAAAAGATACATGTTAACGTTACATTTATCATTACATTAAATTAATTCTTATAACATGTCATTATCACACCGATATGGTCCCATGGGGTCCTAAAATTGACTCAAGAATGACCATGGTCATATATATCCCATTTATGTTTATTAGGACATTTTTCAAGTAGTAATATATTATTATAATATTATTTTATAACACTGATTTACCTAATTTACCTTTTATCCATGAAAAATACATATAATTACTGAAATTACATTTCTTAATTTCCAAAATAAAAGGTACATATTAAAATTTTTTTAATTATGATTGAAAATATGAAATCTATTTTTCTATATTCAAAACACAAACGTTTTAAAAATTAATTATAAAATAAATCTCTTTTTCAAAACTTGAATGTGAGTTTTAAGAAGTAAAAACTCTCAAAAGATTGATGTTTGTTTACGTATAATTTATATGTGAAATTACATCCAATGACCATAATTCAATTTCCTGATAAAATATTAATCCAATTACACTTAAAAAAAATTAATAATACAATATATTAACACAAATATATTAGATGAAAATGAAAATTTGAATTTAAATGTAGTTTTTTTCATTATTCATCAAAAATTGAACCTTCTCAGAGAATTACCAAAATTTATCCTTAAGATAATTTTGATATTATAAATTCAAAAATAATGACTATTTTGGAAAATAATGTGTATAAATTTTCAAAATATGGTTAATACTATTCATAACATGTTTTTAAATGGCTACATTGATAGGTCATGGTGTGATAGAACTCGGGGTTGTATACAACACAACATAATGAATTATTTAAAAATATTCATACCATGGAATCTTAGGGTGTTAAAATCCTAATATATAAATGAATATTTATCTTTTAATTTTTCATAGTATCCAAAATCCACCCTTAAATTTTAGATCCATAAATAAGGTTCTCCACTAGGACCACTATATGATAAGGATTTTTTTATAACAAGGTGTAAATGTCAATTAATTGCATCAAGACATTTCTTTACATACATTAGCTCCATTATTTCCGTATAACCTAATCCTTTGATTCCTTTAATTTTCATCTAGTTCAAGAAGACTATGAAAATTCTCTGTTGGTTCAACCTCATGAACAACTGGTTGTTGTTAGACATGAATCCATTCAATGGTACCACCTCTTCTATATGACACTATATCAAGGGCTTATAAATAGGCATATAATCCATATAATCTTACAGTAGAGCCATAAAAAGTAGTAATCATGGTTTAATCATGAAATAAATAAGTTTTAGTATAGTCAAATAGTATATCTAGGTAGGTGACTTAAGAAGTATACCAAAACTGTAAGCCATTCCAATATGATCAATGTAGGAGTGTTTTCACTAAAAATGATAAATATATATATTAGGTTAATATGTTGGTAATCAAAGTCATAGTCAATAGATAGATCGACTGATTCAAAAAATTTGGGTAATTTTCCACGAGTGATAAAACCAAAACACTATATAATTGTATCCCATGTTATCAAAATAATTTTTATAGTAAGAAAATCACAAAACTATGATAATATGATGACCTCCTCTGATACCAATTCATCATGAACTGACCCAATAAGGACCTCCAACATGGTGATTTTATAGGCATGAAATCCAAAACCATCCTGCTATAGGTTAGGTTCTAGGGAAAGGCTCTCGATAATAATATCACAATCTTGGTTGGCCAACTCCAAATATACCTCTTATTCTCACACACATGTACACCCCCAACACCATTATAATTGATTATAAGAAATTTATTCATAAATTTCATGCCTAAATATATATTCCACTTCAAATAAAAATAATTGAATGGAAAATGTAAAAGGTCCACATAAAAATACAAAAAACTTTGTATAAATAAAACACCTTGTTGGGAAGGAGCGAACTGTTTCCAAATGAATGACTTTCCATTATCCACAGTGATTCTAGATCAACTATGCTCCACATACTCCATTTCCATAGAGGACTCCATATAAATCCTATATATATATATAAGGCAAAATATTATGGGGTACGTCCCTTATAGGATATTATAACAATACCTAGTAGAATACCAAAAAATAACTAAATATATATCATGAATCATTAAAATATCAGGTCATCATCACGAATATATGTAAATCGTAACTCGAGGGATCATAAAAATAAACTATATATGATCAATGTAGACCCTAAACGTTAAGGTAATGTCAAAAAATACTATTATCCTATGTTTTGGATCAGGGATTTATACTAATACTCATCCTGGAGAACTCACTAAATGAGACTTACTATCTATTTTGGAACTCCTATGTGATTTCGTGATTGTTGGGTCATTCAATGAATAAGGTACACTCTGGAACGCAGATTATATCAATATTATGATAGGGGATCTCTTATATAGAATCTAGGTTAAAGAAGACCGTATATAGAATAAATATCTATATAGAGGATCATATACTCTGTTTTATTTGTCATGATGATTCATATAACCACAACTATGTGAAAAGAGTGAACGATACCTGATAAATATCTAAGACACGTTTAGAGAATCTATTACTATCTCTATGTCTAAGTCCACATAGGGGATCACATATCACACTTAGAAAAAAACTTCTTATTGGACCCTCATCAATATGGAAATAGAGAATATAACCTACTTCAACTAAAAAGAACTGGGTCGTCAATATACTAGGATAAAATTAAATGTCAAGTACTATGTGTTCAGGACATGTATTGGATGGACTAGTTCTACCTCTTTCATCAATCACTTTTTCATGTACATAATGTTAATTATCGTGTACTCTTTTTATGATCATGTATATAGGCCCTGCACATCTACCTGGCTATGTTTGAGTATCAATTCATGCACATCTACTCTAAATATTCATATGTTACTATTCATGTTTTCACCCATGTACCACAATCATAAAGGCCAATATGTTATCCACATGTCACACTCTATGTGATAGGTCACACACATTATATAATAATAAATTTTCCTAAAACTCTTTCACATACATCAAAGGTACTACAGAATGTGTGATCATTGGATGATATGTTGTGTATATAAGGATTTTTCAGCAAATGTTGGTTTTCCACATGGTTCCTCTCACACATACACTACTAGGGATTGTACCACTAAGTCAATTAGAATCATAAATATAGTCTTGACTGATTCTATTCATCACAAGTCATTGAATTCTACCCAATGATTCGCTCATGAATCATATATCATCGCTATGTATTAAAAAAATATAAAATCTCAACCAAATCTCATACAATCAATCATGAATCACACATCATCATAATCACACATAGATAATTCAATTAATATTGAAACCATATGAACATAAATGATATATTTCTCGAATGATATAATGAATAATTGTTCGACTTTAGGTATTATTTAAACCACTGATCAAATCGAATGTTGATGATTAATGCAGGAGAAGTATGGAGATAAAAGATGAAAAAACAAATACTATGATTGAACATCAACGATCACCCATATTGGATTCCATTCCACGATGAAGGAAATGATTATCTATAAAAAATAAATTTTTATCAATAAAACATTAGAAATTACTAATTATAAAATTAAATAATCATCTATAATCAACCGTTTATATGAGAATCAATTTTTATTGGGCTAATTAATTTGTGTTTGAAATGTGATATAAAAATAGGATTAATAAAAATAAAACAAATTCCCTACCTTGAGTTTATATATATTATTAATGAAGAATAGTTCCATGTGAATGTCATTGATGATATTGATAAACTTCATTGATAAATGATCACTAAAACATGATCCATTACATATTTCCACAAACTCTCCTCTAACTGATCCCCTGAAATCCATTAGGTTATACAGTATAACCTAGGGATTATGAAAATTAAGATTTATATAATGGTGATTTGGATTTGGATAATTTAATAATGAAATAAATAATTTACTTTTTTTTATTTATAAATATTCCCACAATTCCACAAAATTGAAACACTCAATCCACAAAAAGGATATGTCACTTCTAGGGTAATGTCCATTTGATTTCATGGACATATTATATATCCCATCAGAATGTGTTTTGGGGAGTTTTCCTACTATGTAATAAAAAATATGTACTATTAGTAAAATATATATAATTTTTTATAATAATAAAGGGTCTCCCAAGGCCCCAAAATCCAACTTCGAATCATCCCATAGCTTCCAAATTAGTCATTAAAATATTCATAATAATTATGAGGCAGAAAAAGAATATTTAATAAAATAATTCCTCTTCATCTCAAACTTTACACTCTAGAATCTTCACCTTATCTCCCTTATCCATATCCTAGAATCAAATTCCTCTTCTTTCATAGAATTAATCACATTATTGTGTCTCTAGCTCAATGAGTAGATTTACCTATTTTTTCCATGATTTTTAAATTAAATAATAAATTATTTTTCTACGAGTCATTATAGATTTTAAATTAGTAAAACTCTTAATCAAACTCTCACCCTCTTAAACAAGTAAAGATTCTAAAATTGTTTAATCAATTAAATTTATCAACTCCCTTATGTATTTTATCAAATGGAATAATTCCTTGTCAATTATTCAAAATTATTACCTTGACATAGCAGTTTCCATATTCTTATATGCATTACATTATATAAGGGAATGAACTAGAATGCCATTATGTTGACAAAATGTAGTTACCCCAATATGGATTTTGTCCCTGAACCTTATGAATTTCTTTTTCACATTTTAAATAGTAGATGAACACTTAGCCACCGTTGATCCTTATTAAGGTCAATTTTTCAAAATAAAACTACTAGTTATCATTCACCTTAAACATCATGATAATATATTTATATATATTTCCTAACCATATTAGTGCTCTTCTTCATGAAAATAATGTCCCATATTCTCCTGGACATTACTATTCTACAACAGAGCCCAATCGTTATTAAACATCAAATTACATATCATTAAGAAAAAATTGGAAACTTCATATAGAAATTTACACAATCATTATGATCAAACTTCTATTTTAATTAATGAAACATAATTCGGGAGATTCGAAGACCATTTCACCAAATAAAACATATAATATAGTATTATATAACACAAATATTCATAAGCAATTAGAACCTAAAACATTATATCATAAAATCCTCATGAGAATTGATGTAAATTCCTCTGTAATCAAATGATGAAAATCCAATCCACATCACATATGATTGGTTTGAATGTAATGCCTTGTGGGATTCATATCATCATGTGGATTTGTGATCCCTGAAATTGATAAATGATTCTTTCTTAATATGTCATATTTGAACAATCCTGACAATAGTTCTCATAATTTTTTTTTGAGAATTTATTTTTCATATTTCATTTAACATTTAATTTAGTCTTCAATTATATTGCAATTATATATTTAAATAATTCTTTATTTTTTTCTTCCTATTTTATTAATTTCATTTATTATCAAGATAGATTTATTATCTTTGGGCCTATTATTTTTCTTGGTTTTTATTTGTTGACTGTTTCAGCCTGTTTTGTTTCCTTTACTGACATGACATGCTAGCTATCCTCTTTTTCCTAGTTATATAATTATCCACTTTTGATCATCCTATCACAACTATGATCCAGGCCCTTCATACATATCTGTGATATGGTTCGGCTTTACTAGTGTGTTAGTTTCGATTTGGACCTATTTCATCCTCTTTATAGCTATACAATTATGATGTTAAAGAATTTCAGAGGGATTGAATCACCCTAAAACCATTTATTATTCCAATGATTCAATCATCTACATCTTGGTGGTTGTGGTGCATTTCCTCTGTACTATGGATATCAAACCATAATTATTTTGTTGGTTTTGTGGTATGTCTTGAGAAGATGATGGTCTCCAAGGTACACTGCTGGAATAATGTTTCTAGTGGTGAATCGGCATCAGCTTCCTTCACCCATGATAATGCGTCGGTCCACACCATAGCATCTACGATCTATATATATGATTTATTTTAACCAACACATATTATATATGATTCTAATGAACCAATAATTGTTATCGAATGGTACATTTAAGAGATGTTGATAGTTGGAACCATTTTATTAATTTAATGTCTCTACATTTCGTATCTCATGGGATAATTTTACCCAGTGATATTGGCTAGTTCATGGGGGATATGCCTAATATTATACCCAACCACTCTGTATCCATAGATCTGGATAAAAATGAATACAATGAGATACAAAATTGTGTAATTCGATAGAGAAAACAATTTCTATTTTATGGATATTGAAATGAGGGTATTGATTGTTCAACAAGGTTTAATTGATTCTATTTCTATATCTACCAAACCTTTTATAATTATTAATGAAAATGGAATGGCCATTATAGAACATGACCAAGTTCCCTCCGACTTGCTCATTAAGGCCAATATTATAATTTTACTTTTCGTAGGTGATATGGTTTAAATACAAGTGGCTTATGAGTCTAAATCTATAGAAATATGATTTATAAATGAAAAAATATACATGAATACCTCTCTAGTAAGAGGAATTTACAACTATCACAGTATGTTCACTTTTAAAATGAAACATGACATTTTTGTAGAATCCCATTTAGATGAGTTTAACAATGTAATGTTAAACATAGAAAATATCAATGTTTCTATATAATATGTTGATAATTTGATGATCCTCTTAATAACTCATTATTATATCTACAACACACTTTATGATACCATGGTTTATTTTTGAGACCCTCCAACTATTAAAGAAGTTAAATAATCCATTTTTCTAAGGAACTGTAGCCTAGACGAATGAAAAAAGTGGAGAATGAGTGTTTTTTTACTAGTGGAAGAACACAAGTTAATGGTAAAAAATATATTTCAGTATGGACAAATTTAAGAATAGTAATGAACCTAGATTGTGGAGTAGTTCCACGAATAAGACTGTAACATGCTTTTACTATGGTAAACCTATGAACATTAAGCCTGAGTATAGGATGATCATGTGGCATTTTGAAGAAAAAGAACCCAATTACCAATATCTTTTGGACGAATTAGGCTATGATAGTACTGAATTCTATAATTCGTATAGCCATTCAACCAATCACGAGCGGGTCATACATTTCAGTTGTTAGTTTCACATGTGTCAATATTGAATGTCTTTTTTAGAGCTAGATAAAAAGGGAGAAGGGTGTCCTCTTATGGAATATTAAATGGTGTATGGATGAGTGTAGAGTCTCTATTATAATAGATTTATATGATTAATCAATTATCACCATACTTGATGTAATGTAGGCCCCCACATAAAAAGAAACAAATATATCATTAGGTGTCCTAGATCATAAATTATTTACTTTTAGATAAACAATATTTTGTGTAATGATATCTAAAGGATAAAGAACCATCATTAATGTATCCATTACTAATGGACTGCATCTCTGGAATGAAATCACCCATTCTAGACAATTAAACAGATTTTATAATACAAACATTGATAATACTACCATATGACATAGAATATTGGGGAATATAAGCGCCAAAGGATTAGTTATACTCAATAAGAAGGGATTTTTGATTGATATCACACCATATATTCTTACAATATGGGAAGATTATGTGAAAACAAAATCTAAAAGTGTGAGTTTCAATAGGTCATCCTTTAATGCTACCAAACGACTTAAATACATCCATTCATATTATTGGTGGCTAGTTAGGACCACATATATAGCATCCCACCTTTTTATCACATAAACTTTCATTACATTTTACAAAACCGAGGATCTTTAAGGTTTAGTGTCTTGGAAACCAGGAACATAAAACATGAAAACATACATAAAACATTCTTCTTAAACCCTTGAAAGGATTCTACTTAAATTCATCCTAGGTTCATTACCGCATCTCATAAACTGGGGACATACAACAAAAGAAAGGGTGAGGAGAAGGCCCAGTAAGGGAAACAAGAGAAACATTTTACATGTGAACTTGAGATACTTCAATAAGGACATGAAAAAAACTTTAAGGCATGAAAATGAAACCATGAAGCATATCATAATAAAAATAACATTTTTCATAACTTGAATATTTGGATAGAACATTTAATATTGACAATCGTTTCGTTTCACCAAGGTCCATCCCCAAGGTTTCGTTAAAAATTACCAAGGTTATTCACCAAGGCGTCGTTAAAAATGGTCATCTCTAGAGATTAAGTCTTTACCCAATGAATTGGAGCGCTATCAGGGCGCACCCTTAAATTTGACTTTATTATCATGTGATCCACAAATATAATCATAAAACATTTCATAAATAACCCATATAGCATAAAATAAATGGGTTTCATTTCATAATCATAACATTTTAAAAACTGCTTTAAAGACATGATCTTTACGTTACTTTAAACCCACAGAAAGGGAAAGCGGGTATCATGTATGTAAATCCCAGAATTTAAAATAGAAAATTTTTGTATATATGTGAATAACTCTGTATAAATAAGAGCTTTGAGTATTCACTTAATAACATTAAATAATTTTGAGAAAAAGAGAGAGGCATTTTGAGACGAAAATTCTGCAGCACAACAGTTACGTTACAAGGTTTTAGAAAACGTTTAAAAGAGAGGGAACATTGGTAAAACAATCATAATTGACCCATAAAATAGTAGAGGGACAGAATAAGAAAGATATACAGACATGGTGATGCAATTTCAAGGACATACCATTTGAAATGAAAAACATGTAAGGAAGACAAAAATTTGATTTCTCTTATGAAAATTCGGCAGCCTAACGAGGTCACTTAAACTTCAACAAAAATGAATTGAACAGATCAAATAGGGTCTCTCATCATATGATCATAAGAGATCAATATTATAGATATAGAGATCATACCCCAACATAATAAAAAGTAACTTGAATGATTTGACATGAAAATCGAACTTGAAAAAATGAGAATGGTGAAAGAATCACTTAAAAATTCGGAAGCCTAACGGCGTCACTTAAACATTCATAAAAAGAAATGATGAGAGTAAGAGGGGATATATCATAATATAAACATGAAAGGGAAGTAAGAGGAATATAAAAGAACATCCTCTCACATAATAACATGGAGCATAAAAGGAATGACATAAAAGATATTACATGAAAAGAAAGAGAGAGGTCGGATCCCTTACCTTAAAACGTAACTCTTAAAACTCAAAGGTTTGGATCTTGAGGGCTTGGGGGCACCTTGGGAGGACTCCTTGGGAGGTAAGGAGACCAGAACTTCGTTGGGGGAGAGTTGGGAGTGAAAAATAAAGGAGGAAAGGGTGGGTATTTATAGGGAAAGTGAGGGGACAAGGCATTAATGGCCAAGGGACACCTCACAAGTGTTTTTCTCAAAACCATGTGCTCTCCCTTGGAATTTACCATGGAGTTAGGCCACATGGGCCCCCCAAAACAATAATTCATCACCCTTGGCCGTCCAACCCTTAAAATATCTCATTACATCATCATGACACAATTATGATGTCATTAAACATACAGAAACCCTAAAACTGTATTTTTACTATTCACTGAAAATTCAACTTTCTCAGAAAAATCCCAAAATTTCACATTAACCAAATATCGCGGATCTGATTTCAAAAATGAACTCCATTTTATAAAAATAATTTTCTAAATATTTTTAATTTTATTTTTAAATAAATATTCTATTCATCGAAAATTCATTTTTTAGAAAAATCCCCAAAAATTACCATAACATAAAATCGATGATCTGAGTTCAAAAATAAAGTCCATTTTATAAAAATAATTTTCTAATTATTTTTAATTAAATTTTTAATTAAAAAACACTATTCACCCGAAAAAACTAATACTTGAATAATAATTTATGAAACCATTATTTAACCATTTTATTGAATCACATTACTTAATCAAGGTGCCTAGATTATACTAATTCTTTATTTAAGTGAGATTACTAATCCATTTGGACACATTACTAATCCTAATCATAAAATCACTATTCATAATTTACTATTCATCAAAAATCAAGTTGATCTTATTAGACTCTAAATTTCGTACTGAACATAATTGTAGAAGACCATTTTTTGCAAATCATTACACATTTTTAGTTATTTAAGGTTTCAAAAAACATTTTTAAAATATACTTTTTCTAAAATTCATCAAAAATATGCATACTATATTTATCCGGTCATTTGAAAATTCATAAACTTCATCATAAGAAGAAATCCCGATTTTTATTTAAAACAAAGGATTACACAAGGTAGTTACGGTCTCCTTACATAGCCCCTTATCACATCAGCATAGGACCTAAGTGTAAGGTGTTATAAGGTGAGAGAATCCGAGGGAGGCTCGACCAACATCGCACGAGTAGTAATTTCTATCAGTTTGAACTTCTCGTGAAGGTGATCCTGTTCTAGCTTCACACGATGAAGTTCAGCTTGGGTTTGGTCCAGAGCAAAGCCCAGTGGTGCTACCTCCTTCCCAAGTTCTGTTAGATGGGCTTTGATCGGTCCAAGACTACGGGGTGAGGCCATCGAATCTTCTTTCTATATTAATTAACCAAGATTACTTGTATTTAGAGACAATAATCAAAACGTTTAGTTTCCAGCGGTCATATTGACCAATGGTCATATAACAGTCAAAAACCAACAGTCTCATTTTAATTATACTCATGTTATCAAATGAAACATTTTTGTTGAGTATAAAAATAAAATAAAATAACACATAAAATTAGGAAACAAGATTTATTCAAAATTTCGAGCCGTTACAATCTTCCCCCTTTAAGAAATTGCATCCTCGCAATTTTTAAAATTGGGTTTTGAAATTTTGTTGAAAGTCCCACATCGGTAAAAGAGTCAGTAACACCATTACTTTAAAAGAAAGAAGAGGAAGTACAAAGGCCACCCGAGTTTACTCATACTAGGATTCCATGTAGGAAACATGGACATGGAGGAGAAAACAAAGGGTCACGTTCTAATGGAGAGTGATAGAGAACATGATAAGGAGAATGTTAACCATAAGAAAATCCCAAACTTATGATGTGTGTAAACGGTCATTGATTACTTAGTAGGAAACGTAAACCAAAAACGATTTTGTTTTACGTTCCTTTTCATAATTTTGAGGAATTCAATTACTACATAGAACAAAAACATAAGAAAATATACCTACCTTCATGTAGAGTTTCATCTTTTAATAAGTTTCTACCAAAAATAATCTATTCTCCAAATGATGAGAATTCAAAACTACTTGGTCTCATCAAAACACAAGAATCATCTTCTAGAGAATCACATAATCCACAAAAGATCAACTATCTATTTCTTCTATCTTTAAACATTATCCCAAAAATAGAAAGGGTAAGGTAAAACAACTCTTCAAAAAGAACCCCATAGGAATGGAAACTAATTTTAAATCTTCAAAGTTCCATGGTGCTACCCAAAGTTCATCATAGACCATCCCATAAATAACGGTCCTTAAAATTCCTCAAAATAAACAAAACTAATATTGAAACCCAAATACAAGAGGGATTTGATAACATAGTCTTCCAAAATAAACTTCATTGTTCATCTCCAAACAACATCATCCACACCTAACATCTTATAACAAAAGTAGCTAACCTAAATATATTTTACCCATGATAGGTTAATCATTTCCATAAGTAACCTAAATTACTATAAGTCCACCTTAAATTTGTTGATTCTTCAAAATATAAGTCAACCTTACTCCTCAATGAAAATACCATAGTAATCTATTTACCTCGATCATATACGGTCCTCAAAATAGTGAACATCTTCCAAAATAATAATCATCTTTTAATCCCCTAATCATCTCTGTCATATTAATACGACAATCGTAGCATTTCATATCACATTGGTTGTTGGGACATGTTCTTCCATTTCCCACCATTAACTAAGAAAATAAGCTATAATTAGGGGCTTAAATACTTATCCAATAATCATGAAAAGAAACTTAAAGAATATAAGGATAACTTGTAGAAGAAAATTATACCCTAACTTGTGATCCCCTAGGTTCCCATCTAGGTTATCCATGGTCATATATTCTTATGTGAACCTTTATTTTATTTTATATTTGTTCCTTTAACAATGGTTCATACTAAGCTTATGAATTTACCAAAGCATATCCCCCGGGAGTGTCGTAACCAGGAGTGCAGTAAGGCCCGTTGTCATGTACCAGTTCCCGTTCGAGTCTATCTCAAAGCGGTGTTTTCGGGTTTTACCCCTATGTACATCTGTGCCAGAGCCACCTCTTCCTGCTCGTATCCACACATGGATGTATTTGCTTGGAAACCCCTTACTCAATACTCACCAAAATACCAAGAAGATTTCCTATATTTAAAATTTTCTATAGGGTTGTTCCTAGAGTTTTTATATCCTAATTTCCACAAATAACTAAACCATCCTTTGATACCAACTATAGCATCCCGCCTTTTTATCACATAAACTTTCATTACATTTTAAAAAACCGAGGATCTTTAAGGTTTAGTGTCTTGGAAACCAGGAACTTAATACATGAAAACATACATAAAACATTCTTCTTAAACCCTTGAAAGGCTTCTACTTAAATTCATCCTACGTTCATTACTGCATCTCATAACCTGGGGACATACAACAAAAGAAAGGGTGAGCAGAAGGACCAGTAAGGGAAACAAGAGAAACATTTTACACCTGAACTTGAGATACTTCAATAAGGACATGAGAAGAACTTTAAGGCATGAAAATGAAACCATGAAGCATATCATAATAAAAATAACATTTTTCATAACTTGAAGATGTGGCTACAACATTTAATATTGACGATCATTTCGTTTCACCAAGGTCCATCCCCAAGGTGTCGTTAAAAATTACCAAGGTTATTCACCAAGGCGTCGTTTAAAATGGTCATCTCAAGAGATTACGTCTTTACCCAATGAATTGGAGCGCAATCAGGGCACACCCTTAAATTTTCCTTTATTATCATGTGAGACACATATATCATAATCAAACATTTCATAAATAACCCATATAGTGTCACGACCCGCCCTCGGGGTCCGTGTCGTGACTACCCCAAGCCCGCCTTCCATAGGCCAGGGGCTGGCGACTAGCACCAAGGCGTAAATCCCGGTAAAAAGGGAAGGCATTGCCTTTGTAAAGTAAACAATCACCACAGAGTAAGAAAGCGGAAAGTAAACTCTAAGCAAAAGCAGAGTACAACTGAAAGTTCGGAAAAGTAAATGGGCCAGTATACAAACCCAAACTGAATGTAAAGTACAACTCGAAAGGGAAAACAACAACTGAAAAGTAAAAGTCGCTACACCGAGCTGTCCACTGGAAATCCCACCTGAAGGGTGGGTATAGATAGCTCCACTGCTCCACGGGTCCCGCCGTCCACTCCGAGCACGTCCCGTCCAGTGGTCCACCTTCAGGTACCGTCCTGCTCTGCAAGCCTCAGCTAAGATCAACGATGTCCGTCGTCTGCAACCAACACAACGTAGTGCGGGCAAAGCCCGTGCAGGGGTGAGTATAAGCTACTCAGTAGGGACCCCGAGACCCCTGAAGGTCTCTCAAATCCACAAAGGATAAACCACGAAGAAAGGTACAATCACTAAGTAACAACCGACACTGCTTAGGTATATGCCCATACATATACCTAAGTCATCAATTTCAAATACGATCCAACCTCCGAGCCCAAGTACCACTCAGTCCACACAGGAAAGTAAACGTATTCCACACAGGAAAGAAAAACGCAATCCACACAGGATAGCACACCACAATCCACACAGGAAAGCAACAGGATTCAGCTCACACAGGTATACTTCTTCAAAAGACGATAAAGATGATCTCTGATCCATCTAAGTCATCGAACCCACGAAGGATCGATAGGTAACTAACCCCCGCAAAAGACCTACACAGGATCGGGCCCACGTAGGACCTGTAGGCGCTGGTTCACACAGGACCGCTGAGCGCAAAGACCCACACAGGATCGGACCCACACAGGATCGGGCCCACACAGGACCTGTAGCACTGATCCATGTAGGATCGCTGAGTGCTGTAGTCGTCGTCGTCGAATCCACACAGGATCTCTGTACTGTCGTCGTCGCAGTCACAGTAGCAGTAGTAGCAGTAGAAGCAGTCACAGTCGCAGCCAGCACTAGGGTTCCCGCACACAGCAAGCTCGTACAGGAGGATCCGCTCCACGAGCCGAGAGGCTGATACATCAACTGTCACAAAGTCCAGAGTTGATGTATCCAAAAGTTCCGTATCGTCAAAAGGAACTCAACGCAACAGACGGCGCGTCGATCGGACGCCCGGTCTGAGAGTTATTGGCATTTTCGTCCCCGGGGCCCGGTTGGTTTTTAAGGCAAAACCAACCCGACCGTACTCCACCTGCGTCCAAACCTTGGGAGGAGTTTGCCAAAAGATCCATCTCACTAAGAGAAACACAACAAAGCTGACGTCACGTCAATCGGACATCCGTAGCTCAAGATATGAGCGTTTCCACTCCGAAGGCTCGGTTGGTTTCGTGAACGAACCAACCCGGCCGAACTCAAAGTATTCTGAAACTTTGAGTGCGATATACCGAAATGACCGTCTCGATCCAAGGATCGCGTTTCCGCAGACAGTTCGTCAATCGGAGGTCTGTGGCTCATGTTATGGCCAAAAGACCGAATCCGTCTCGAAAACGGGGGGTCCGGGTCCGACCCGGCCGGCGGCGGCGCGGCCTGGCGCCGCTAGGGTCACGCACGGGGGGCTAAGCCCCCGCTTCCAGCTTGGCGGCGCGGCTTAAGTGCCGTGCCTTTTGGAGGTCCGGCCCCCCCTCGTGGGGGCCTGCTTGAAGAAACCGGGGGGCCGCCTGCCCCCCCCCCCCCTCAAAGGAACCGCCCCCCTCATAAATGGGGGGGGGGGGTTTAGAGAGTTGACCGGGGGAATTTATTCCCCGGGTCTTTGAACTTCCGACCGGCCACCTGGCCGGCCGGTTTTTCTCCAACGGGACCGGAAAGCTGGTCCCCTTCCGGTTTCCGACGCCGGCGGCCCGGCGTGCCGCCGGTCTTCCCGTCTCGCCGCGGCCCGGAACCAGCCGCGGTGTTCATCGTCCGGCGGGGTGCGACGGCACCGCGCCCCTCCACCGTGCCTTTGATTCCCTTCGACACGGTGTGATAGCGTCGCGTTCTTGATCATCCTTCCACGGCGCGGCGCGACGGCACCGCGCAATATAATCGTGCGAATATCCGCGTGGTGCGACGGCACCACGCCATCTTGTTTCATCCGCAAGATAATTCAACAAGAACAAAGGAGGGGGTTCGGCCGTGTTCCTGCGGTCCGGCCCCCTCATGTTAAATGATAACACATATTTAAATATCCAATATCCTCACGTTAGTCATGCTAGAACCATGAACAAGAATAAAATAAATAAATAAATAATCAACATCAACCCCTACCTTGGGTTCAAGCTCGAAGATTGTCAACGACCCGCGGAAGACAATGTCGCGGAGGTCGGGCGTCGCGGTAAACGTTCGTCAAATCCGATGACGAGGAGGTACGTCCGAAGAGGTATGTCGTTGGAGAATCTTCGTAAGCCGACGAAGAATGTCCGAGGAGGAAGCGGCGTTCCCTTTCGTTGACATGGAAGACGAATAAGAGAGGAGCGGCGTTCTTCGTCGGAGCTTGAGCGTTCTTCGTCAAAGCTTGAGCATTTTTCGTCAAAGTTTGAAGAAGAAAGAAAAGCTCTCAAACCTCTCAAGATGGCTAAACAAATCTAACCAAATAAAATAAGCTAAGAGCCTATTTTATTAACTCAACCAAACCTTTTTGAATTTCAAAGGTTTGAAAAAGTTTAAACAACTCAATCTCATTAATAAGCTAAGTTGTCAAAACAATTAAAGAGGGGTTAAAGGGAGTTTTGAGAGAAGTTGAAAAGTTGGGTTTTGTGTGGTCCCCACCACACTTAATGCTCCCAAGGGAGGTTAAGTGGATCTGGGTCCCACCTTTAACTCCCTTTGGGAGAAGTTAACTAACATAAAAATAAAATAAAAAGTGTTCCACATTTTTATTAAACTTTTTATAATTCTCCCAAAAATTAACATTCTTCCCGCAATAAACACAACTTCTGAAAAGGTCTCCTTAAACGAATATCGGCGCTGCGAGTTCATCGGTTCCCTCGGATTTCAATTCCGAGCACCGGATCAAAAGTTAGGAATTCCTGCTCGTTCGTTCACTGAACGTACCCGAGCCAAACTTCGGAAATTGATTCCGGGCACACCGGGCCTCGGAATCAGGTGCCGTCAGAAACCGCACTCTTGTAAAATTTCAAAGAAAATTAAGAAAAAATTTCCCTTGAATTTTACGGGTCTTTAAATTACTCCCACCTCAGGGCTTTACGTCCCCGTAAAGATACATCAAAAACTAGGGAAACAAATGAGGGTACTGAGCAAGCATCTGAGCCTCCCGCTCCCATGTGCTCTCCTGGAGATTCCCGTGCTGCCATCTGATGCGCACAAGAAGAATCGATCGCCCACGTAGGAACCGCTCCTATCGATCCTCTATCTCCACCGGGACCTCCGTAAAAGTCTCCCCATCGTCAACGTCATGCTCCCCATGGTCAATGATGTGCGTCGGGTCGTGCACCTATCTCCTTAGCTGAGATACGTGGAAGACGTCGTGCACCCGGTGCAACTGAGGTGGCAGAGCCAGGCGATAAGCCACCTCGCCAATCCTGCTGAGGACCTGGAAAGGTCCGATGAAGCGCGGAGATAACTTGCCGCCTCGGCCAAATCTCCGAATACCACGTCGAGGTGAGACCCTCAAGAAGATGTGGTCGCCATCCTCGAACTCTAGAGGCCTCCACCTCCTGTCAGCGTTTGACTTCTGCCGGCTCTGTGCTATCCTCATCCGCTCCTGGATAACCTGGACCTTCTCTGTCATGGCCTGGACCATCTCCGGTCCCACAAGTGCTGACTCCCCAGGGTCTGTCCAGCACAAAGGAGATCTACAAGGTCGGTCGTACAACGCCTCATAAGGTGCCATCCCGATGGTGGAGTGGTAGTTGTTGTTGTACGAAAACTCCACCAAGGGTAGGTGGTCCTCCCAGCTACGACCAAAGTCGAGGACACATGCGCGGAGCATGTCCTCGAGAGTCTGAATGGTCCTCTCCATCTGACCATCCGTCCGAGGGTGAAAGGCTGTGCTCAGACGTAGCTGCGTCCCGAACGCCTCCTGTAACCCCTTCCAAAGCCGGGAAGTAAAGCGAGCATCTCGATCGGAGACGATAGATGATGGCACACCGTGGAGCCGCACAATCTCCTGAACGTAGAGACGTCCCAAGCTCTCCACTGAGCCCTGCTCTCTAATGAGTAAGAAGTGTGCCGACTTGGTGAGTCGGTCAACAATCACCCAGATGGAGTTGTGACCTCTGGAAGTGCGTGGATGTCCAGTCACGAAGTCCATAGATATGCCGTCCCAGTTCCACTCCAGAACCTCCAAGGGCTGTACCAAGCCTGCTGGTACCTGATGCTCTGCCTTCACCTGTTGGCACGTGAGGCATCGAGAAACGAACTCTGCTACAACCTTCTTCATGCCCGGCCACCAGTGCTGTCGTCTGAGATCCTGGTACATCTTCGCCACTCCAGGATGTACCGCCAAAGGAGAAGTGTGAAACTCTCTCAGCACCTCCTTCTCGAAAGAGACTGGTACCATGGTACGTCCTCTGAAAAGGATGTCGTGCTCTGCTCCAAGGGAGAAACCATCAGGTGTCTGTCCCGAGGATATCTGTGCACGCCGTGTCTCACAGTCAGCGTCCTCACGCTGTGCCTCTCTGACCTGCTGTAGTAGAGGAGGGGTGACTGTGAGAGACTGGAGGAAGGCTGCTCCATCTCTATCCACGAAGGATATATGCAAAGAGACTAGCTGCAAAGATTTCTCCTTTGCCGAAAAGTGAAATCAGGTCTCATCCCCTGGATGAACCACGTTCCTTGCCTAATACAGTCAATCCCGTCATTATTTGTTAATTCATGGCATGGATGACGTTGTAAGGCCTCGAAGCTATGACCAAGATATCCAACCGTTACTCTCGCCTCCAATGGTTGAGTCACACTGTCGGCATCAGTGTGTGGTCACTGGGTTTCCTCCAGTACGAATCTCACAAGTGAGGGTCAAGTCAACAGTTTTTAACCGGAACCTCTTAGTAAAATCAAACAAAAGACAAGAAAACAAAAGTCACCAAGGCAAGTGTCTTTTATTACTTCAACTTAAAGAACAAGGTCACAAAGCAACACAAACTACGAAGCTAGAGGAATTATGGGCAAAGGACTCTATGCCTGGAGCTAGTCCCACAATAGTCCACCTGCTTCCGGAGCTCCATGATCATAAGCTTCAACTGCCTGAAGCTGTGCTCTCCCCTGAGGTCAGGGTGGACCTCCTGGTGGTGGTGGTGGTAGAGCCTCAAAACGTCACCCACCACCTACTGCTCGGCCAGCTCCTCTGCCTCGTCCGCCTCGTCCCTGCGGACCGCCACGGTCTAACCTCTGCCTCTGCCTAGGTGGTTCCTCAACCGTCTACTGCTCCTCTGCATGGCGGGTCGGGCAGTCACGAGCCATGTGGCCTTGCCCGCCGCATGCATAGCACTGTCTTCCACTCGAAAGACTGGCTCCGCGCTGTGTGCCCCGTACTGCTGAGTTAGTGTTTTGAGGTCGTCTGCCCGAAGGTCTGGTCTGCCTGGACCCCTGAGTCATCCGTCGACTTCCTGCTGCAGATGACTCTGCCACGTGCCGCCCTGCGGTGGGTCGCTGTGCTGGTGTAGACTCAGCAAGGAAGCTCTCGATCAGAAGGGCCCGCTCCAGTACTCCTGTCTGAGTCGGTATGCTGAGGGAGATCAGCGATGCCCTGATCTCATGTCTCAAACCCTGCTCGAAGGTCCGGGCCCGGAAGAATGGGTCCCGTACCATGTCGGTCGAGTAGCGCGAGAGATCAGTAAATCTCGCCGAGTACTGGGCGACCGTCATGCTGCCCTGCCGCAGCTGAAGAAGCTCCTGGATACGCACCGCACGAAGTGTGGCTGGGACGAACTCTGAGCGGAAGAGGCTCTCAAAGTCTATCCATAGAAGAGATGACTCATCGTGCACCTGGAGCATCAAGCTCCACCATCTTCCTGCTGCTGCGTGTAGTAGGCTCGCAGCGAGGATCACCATGAGGTCTGCTGGTGTCCTCACTAGCCTAAACACACGTACCACTGCCTCCAGCCAATCCTCTGCTGCCTAGGGATCTGTCTCCCCGCGAATCCCAGGTGGTCGCTGGCGCTGAAACTCATGCAGTGCGCTGAGGCGACGTGCATCGTTAGCGGCTGGTGCTGGAAGAATCGGGGGCTCGGCGGGTAGAGCTACCGCCAGTGCCACTGCTGACAAAGGGCCCTGCACCGAAGCCTCGTCGCTCGGTGGGCTGTCGTCACACTCGACTCTCGGAACCCTAGCTGGCTGCCGTCGTGGGGCCATCCTGAAAAGGAAACAGGTGCGCCACGGTTAGAACAGTATACCTGGTGAGCTGATATAAGTAATCACAAAGAAAACTTTGAAGCACACACGCAATCAATGTTTTCGTGCATTAAGTCGGAAATCAGAAGTCAGGGTCCTGGTGTACGGATACGTCGGCCGCCGCACCAACACTGGACTCCCTGAACTGATAACCATACTCAATACGCTAAACATTATTGCTTCACATAGAAAAGATCAGAGTTCGTGGTAGAACCGAACTCCTCTGATACCAATTTGTCAAGACCCGCCCTCGGGGTCCGTGCCGTGACTACCCCAAGCCCGCCTTCCATAGGCCAGGGGCTGGCGACTAGCACCAAGGCGTAAATCCCGGTAAAAAGGGAAGGCATTTCCTTTATAAAGTAAACAATCACCACAGAGTAAGCCAGCAGAAAGTAAACTCTAAGCAAAAGCAGAGTACAACTGAAAGTGAAGAAAAGTAAATGGGCCAGTATACAAACCCAAACTGAATGTAAAGTACAACTCGAAAGGGAAAACAGCAACTGAAAAGTAAAATTCGCTACACCGAGCTGTCCACTGGAAATCCCACCTGAAGGGTGGGTACATATAGCTCCACTGCTCCACGGGTCCCGCCGTCCGCTCCGAGCACGTCTCGTCCAGTGGTCCACCTTCAGGTACCGTCCTGCTCTGCAAGCCTCAGCTAAGATCAACACTGTCCGTCGTCTGCAACCAACACAACGTAGTGCGGCCAAAGCCCGTGCAGGGGTGAGTATAAGCTACTCAGTAGGGACCCCGAGACACCTGAAGGTCTCTCAAATCCACAAAGGATAAACCACGAAGAAAGGTACAATCACGAAGTAACAACCGACACTCCTTAGGTATATGCCCATACATATACCTAAGTCATCAATTTCAAATACGCTCCAACCTCCGAGCCCTAGTACAACTCAGTCCACACAGGAAAGTAAATGTATTCCACACAGGAAAGCAAAACGTAATCCACATAGGATAGCACAACACAATCCACACAGGAAAGCAACAGGATTCAGCTCACACATGTATACTTCTTCAAAAGATGATAAAGATGATCTCTGATCCATCTAAGTCGTCGGACCCATGAAGGATGGATAGGTAACTAACCCCCGCAAAAGACCCACATAGGATCGGGCCCACGTAGGACCTGTAGGCGCTGGTTCACACAGGACCGCTGAGTGCAAAGACCCACACAGGATCGGACCCACACAGGATCGGGCCCACACAAGACCTGTAGCACTGATCCACGTAGGATCGCTGAGTGCTGTAGTCGTCGTCGTCGAATCCACACAGGATCTCTGTACTGTCGTCGTCGCAGTCACAGTAGCAGTAGTAGCTGTAGAAGCAGTCACAGTCGCAGCCAGCACTAGGGTTCCCGCACACAGCAAGCTCGTACAGGAGGATCCGCTCCACGAGCCGAGAGGCTGATACATCAACTGTCACAATTTCCAGAGTTGATGTATCCAAAAGTTCCGTATCGTCAACAGGAACTCAACGCAACAGACGGCGCGTCGATCGGACGCCCGGTCTGAGAGTTATTGGCATTTTCGTCCCCGGGGCCTGGTTTGTTTTTAAGGCAAAACCAACCCGACCGTACTCCACCTACGTCCAAACCTCGGGCGGAGTATTCCAAAAGATCCATCTCACTAAGAGGAACACAACAAAGCTGACGGCACGTCAATCGGACGTCCGTAGCTCAAGATATGAGCGTTTCCGCTCCGAAGGCCCGGTTGGTTTCGTGAACAAACCAACCCGGCCGAACTCAAAGTATTCCGAAACTTTGAGTTCAATATACTGAAACGACCGTCTCGATCCAAGGATCGCGTTGCCACAGACGGTTCATCAATCGGAGGTCTGTGGCTCATGTTATGGCCAGAAGACCGAATCCGTCTCGAAAACGGGGGGTCCGGGTCCGGGCCGACCCGGCCCGGCCGGCGGCAGCGCAGCCTGGCGCTGCAAGGGTCACCCGCGGGGGGCTAAGCCCCTGCTTCCATCTTGGCGGCACGGCTTAAGTGCCGCACCTTTTGGAGATCCGGCCCCCCTACGTAGGGGCCTGCTTGAAGAAACCGGGGGGCCGCCTGCCCCCCCTCAAAGGAACCGCCCCCCCTCATAAATGGGGGGGGGGGGGTTTAGAGATTTGACCAGGGGAATTTATTCCCCCGGTCTTTGACCTTCTGGCCGGCCACCTGGCCGGCCGGTTTTTCTCCAACGGGACCGGCAAGCCGGTCCCCTTCCGGTTTCCGACGCCGGCGGTCCGGCGTGCCGCCGGTCTTCCCGTATCGCCGCGGCCCGGAACCGGCCGCGGTGTTCGTCGTCCGGCACGGTGCGACGGCACCGCACCCCTCCGCCGCGCCTTTGATTCCCTTCGACGCGGCGCGACAGCGTCACGTTCTTGATGATCCTTCCACGGCGCGGCGCGATGGCGCCGCACAATATAATCATGCGAATATCCGCGTGGTGCGACGGCACCACGCCATCTTGTTTCATCCGCAAGATAATTCAACAAGAACAAAGGAGGGGGTTCGGCCGTGTTCATGCGGTCCGGCCCCCTCACGTTAAATGATAACACATATTTAAATATCCAATATCCTCACTTTAGTCATGCTAGAAACACGAACAAGAATAAAATAAATAAATAAATAATCAACATCAACCCCTACCGTGGGTTCAAGCTCGAAGATTGTCAACGACCCGCTGGAGACAACGTCGCGGAGGTCGGGCGTCGCGGTAAACGTTTGTCAAATCCGATGACGAGGAGGTACGCCCGAAGAGGTACGTCGTTGGCAAATCTTCGTAAGCCGATGAAGAAAGTCCGAGGAGGAAGCGGCGTTCCCTTTCGTTGACACGGAAGACGAAGAAGAGAGGAGCGGCGTTCTTCGTCGGAGCTTGAGCGTTCTTCGTCAAAGCTTGAGCGTTCTTCGTCAATGTTTGAAGAAGAAAGAAAAGCTCTCAAACCTCTCAAGATTCCTAAACAAATATAACCAAATAAAATAAGCTAAGATCTTATTTTATTAACTCAACCAAACCTTTTTGAATTTCAAAGGTTTGAAAAAGTTTAAACAACTCAATCTCATTAATAAGCTAAGTTGTCAAAACAATTAAAGAGGGGTTAAAGGGAGTTTTGAGAGAAGTTGAAAAGTTGGGTTTCGTGTGGGACCCACCACACTTAATCCTCCCAAGGGAGGTTAAGTGGATGTGGGTCCCACCTTTAACTCCCTTTGGGAGAAGTTAACTAACATAAAAATAAAATAAAAAGTGTTCCACATTTTTATTAAACTTTTTATAATTCTCCCAAAAATTAACTTTCGTCCCGCAATAAACGAAACTTCCAAAAAGGACTCCTTAAACGAATATCGGCACTGCGAGTTCATCGGTGCCCTCAGATTTCAATTCCGAGCACCAGATCAAAAGTTAGGAATTCCCGCTCATTCGTTCACTGAACGTACCCGAGCCAAACTTCGGAAATTGATTCCGGGAACACCGGGCCTCGGAATCAGGTTCCGTTAGAAACCACGCACTTGTAAAATTCCAAAGAAAATTAAGAAAAAATTTCCCTTGAATTTTACGGGTCTTTACATATAGCATAAAATAAATGGGTTCCATTTCATAATCATAACGTTTTAAAAACTGCTTTAAAGACATGATCTTTACGTTACTTTAAACCCACAGAAAGGGAAAGAGGGTATCATGTATGTAAATCCCAGAATTTAAAATAGATTTTTTTGTATATATGTGAATAACCCTGTATAAATAATAGCTTTGAGTATTCACTCAATAACATGAAGTAATTTTGAGAAAAAGAGAGAGGCATTTTGAGACGAAAGTTCTGCAGCACAACAGCTACGTTACAAGGTTTTAAAAAACGTTTAAAAGAGAGGGAACATGGGTCAAACAATCATAATTGACCCATAAAATAGTAGAGGGAAAGAATAAGAAGGGTATATAGACATGGTGATGCAATTTCAAGGAAATACCATTTGAAATGAAAAACATGGAAGGAAGACAAAAATTTGATTTCTCTTATGAAAATTCGGCAGCCTAATGTGGTCACTTAAACTTCAACAAAAATGAATTGAACAGATCAAATAGGGTCTCTCATCATATGATCATAAGAGATCAGTATGATAGATATAGAGATCATACCCCAACATAATAAAAAGTAACTTGAAAGATTTGACATGAAAATCGAACTTGAAAAAATGAGAATGGTGAAAGAATCACTTAATAATTCGGCAGCCTAACGACGTCACTTAAACTTTCATAAAACGAAATGATGAGAGTAAAAGGGGATATATCATCATATAAACATGAAAGGGCAGTAAGAGGAATATAAAAGAACATCCTCTCACATAATAACATGAATCATAAAAGGAATGACATAGAAGATATTACATGAAAAGAAAGAGAGAGGTCAGATCCCTTACCTTAAAATGTAACTCTTAAAACCCAAAGGTTTGGACGTTGAGGGCTTCGGGGCACCTTGGGAGGACTCCTTGGGAGGTAAGCAGACTAGAACTTCGTTGGGGGAGAGTTGGGAGTGAAAACTAAAGGAGTAAAGGGTGGGTATTTATAGGGAAAGTGAGGGGACAAGGCATTAATGGCCAAGGGACACCGCACAAGTGCTTTTCTCAAAACCATGTGCTCTCCCTTGGCATTTACCATGGAGTTAGGCCACATGGGCCCCCCAAAACAATAATTCATCACCCTTGGCCGGACAACCCTTAAAATATCTCATGACATCATCATGACACAATTATGATGTCATTAAACATACCGAAACCCTAAAACTGTATTTTTACTATTCACTGAAAATTCAACTTTCTCAGAAAAATCCCAAAATTTCACATTAACCAAATATCAAGGATCTGATTTCAAAAATGAACTCCATTTTATAAAAATACTTTTCTAATTATTTTTAATTTTAGTTTTAAATAAATACACTATTCATCGAAAATTCATTTTTTAGAAAAATCCCCAAAAATTACCATAACATAATATCGATGCTCTGAGTTTTTTTATAAATTCCAATTTATAAAAATAATTTTCTTATTATTTTTAATTAAAGTTTTAATTGAAAAACACTATTCACCCGAAAAAACTAATACTTGAATAAAAATTTATGAAACCATTATTTAACCATTTTCTTGAATCACATTACTTAATCAAGGTGCCTAGATTATAGTAATACTTTATTTAAGTGAGATTACTAATCCATTTGGACACATTACTAATCCTAATCATAAAATCACTATTCATAATTTACTATTCATCAAAAATCATGTTGATCTTATTAGACTCTAAATTTCGTACTGAACATAATTGTAGAAGACCATTTTTTGCAAATCATTACACATTTTTAATTATTTAAGGTTTACAAAAACATTTTTAAAATATACTTTTTCTAAAATTCATCAAAAATATGCATACTATATTTATCCGTTCATTTGAAAATTCATAAACTTCATCATAAGAAGAAATCCCGATTTTTATTTAAAACAAAGGATTACACAAGGCAGTTACGGTCTCCTTACATAGCCCCTTATCACATCAGCATAGGACCTAAGTGTAAGGTGTTATAAGGTGAGAGAATCCGAGGGAGGCTCGACCAACATCACACGAGTAGTAATTTCTATCAGTTTGAACTTCTCGTGAAGGTGATCTCGTTCTAGCTTCACACGACGAAGTTCAGCTTGGGTTTGGTCCAAAGCAAAGCCTAGTGGTGCTACCTCCTTCCCATGTTCTGTTAGATGGGCTTCGATCAGTCCAAGACTGCTGGGTGAGGCCATCAAATCTTCTTTCTATATTAATTAACCAAGATTACTTTTATTTAGAGACAATAATCAAAACGTTTAGTTTCCAGCGATCATATTGAACAATGGTCATATAACAGTCAAAAAACAATGATCTCATTTTAATTATACTCATGTTATAAAATGAAACATTTTTGTTGAGTATAAAAATAAAATAAAATAACACATAAAATTAGGAAACAAGATTTATTCAAAATTTCGGTCCGTTACAACCTATCATGGTGGAAGATCGTAATTCAACAATATCATTAATGATTTCTCCAAAAAAGTATGGATTTGAATCTTATAGAATAAATTTAATTTTTCTAAACCATTATGACCAAGAAGGATTTAGGTGAATATAAAAATGGAAGGAATATTAAAACAATGAGATCAAATAATGGTTTTTAAAAAATGTTTATGAATTTATTCCATTTTTTGAGATTGAATTAATTTAATGGAATATGGAAATTAGGGAAACTCCCCAATACAATGACATGGCAGATATACTGAATAATAAAATACAAGTAAGAGTCCAGATCATGATAACATGCTCAGTCCTCCCAATTTTTTTTCCTAAGGCCATAAATAATGTTGTCTACATTATCAATAAGTGTAACTCATCATAGAATCCTTTCATAACATTTAAATAAATCAGGACTGATAATCCCCCTTCTTAATTATACGTAATGGTATTTAGTTCTCTAGCCTATGCTCATGTCAAAACTGAAAAATTATAATCAAGATCCCTCAAGTTCATATTCAATGGTTATCCTAACGGTCTTTAAGGACAAAAACTATGGGTTGATAAACTAGGACACTAGAACTGTATTATTATTAGTGATACAGTTTTTCATGAATCATAATGTCCTTTCAAACAGACATCCATAGCTATCCGCATTGATCCAGTCCTTGATTAGTCAAATGAATATGATCCACTCTCTCATTTCTAAACTATTGTTCATCCCACATCACCACCTCATCAACCCAACAATGTTCCTAACTTTAAGAAAAATTTGTGTTCATATTCTAATTCTGAACCACTGATGAATCATTAGGATTATCAGTTGACCCATGAATGTAAAAACAGTGTCTATAGAATTTTTTCCCACTTCAAGTAGTATCATATGGATCTATATTCATTTCATGGGTCTTATGATCTATTGGTGATGATCCTATATCTTATATGAATAACATAAAATACATAGACATAGTCTAGTGGGTAATTTATATTAAGGAAGTCATAAAATCCTTATGTACAAAACACGCATTGGATGTTGTAAAAACCCAATTAATGCTAAATTAATTAGTTAATTATAGCTCTTAAAAATAATGTAGGAAAACGCTGAGGGTTTTAAAATCATATTAAAATCTAGGATAGTAGAAAATGGATTCATTCAGAGAGAATGAATTTAATAATTTAAATCGTTTCCGCTATTATCAAAAATTATTTCATCGAGAATTTACTATCATATTCTACCAATAATGTCCTAAATATAGGGAAATTTGATCCTAAAATATCATTTTCTATGTGGTAATTTGAATGAAAATATTTATAAGAAACATACTGAGGGATATCTGACAAAATTGAAACAATGTCAAGTATTCCTTCTGAATAAATCCTTGTATGGGGGGGGGGGAAAGCCTCTAAAAATTTGTAACAAAAGTTTGATCCATTCATTCTTGGAAAAAATTTCATTCGAAGTCTGAATTATTGTCCTATTAATTTTAACTCAACTAAAACTTGCATCATTTACCTGTTTTTGTATGTTGATGATATTATTATTATATATAAATATATAATTCTAATTTCTTCAATCAAATACCAATGGAAAATAAATTTTGAATGTAAGGACCTAGTTCCAACCAATCAAATTCTTTGTATTGAAATCATATGACATTGAAAAAAACAAAGTCTTGTGAAAGAGTTGTTTTCAATAATAATTTATCTTATTAGGGTGAGAGTGTTGAGAACAATACTCTATATTTTTATAATTACTTTGATGCTCACAAATACCAATGTTTGTAATTCTAATGATTTTATCTGAAGTTTATTTAAAGAAATTAATATTAATTATTTCACTATTTTAGAATAATATTAGAGGATTTAATCCCCATTGAATATTTGCAAAAGTTTTCAAAAATTGTTTCAGAATATTAGCGTGTTCTAGATACAATGTTCTTACTCTACTTGTTTGAAAATAAATTTTGTGTGTCCTGGATACACTATTCATACCCGACATTGAGGAGCATTGAATAAGGATTAAATCAATTATTTACATTTTGGGATATTAGAAATGTATGGTTATATAACCATATGATATCACAAAAGTATGGAAGAAAACCATACATTTGGATGGATCCATATGTTCAGGATATCAGAAATAATGGAAGAAAGACCCTATATTTGGAAGGAACCTTTTGTTCAGGATATATAAATTTTTTTGAAGAAGAACCCAATGTTATTATAGAACATTATATTTGTTTCTAAAAAATTATGGTTCATCATCCTTACTTTTTTAAACAACCATAAGTTGTATAAAAAATTATGGATCATGTCCCTTACTTTTAGAAGATGATAAAATTATGGAATATAAAGCTTAATATTGAGAGTTGAAGGAAAAATTATGTATAATAAACCTTAAATTGTGAACCTTACATTAGGAACCTTATTTTTATAGAAACAATGTCATGTAGTTCAACCCTAAGTTTAGCATCAGAGATTTTAAATAACGACATTATCGACCAAAGATCTTTATACAGATTATCAGGATGATTTCAAGCATGGTTAAAAGCATGATTTTAAAGAACATATTTGACTGATTCAAAGCTGTTTATTTATGAATCAAAGGATTGATTTGAGAGGATCTTTTCATGCCGAATATTCAGGGGAGTTACGACTTCTCTATTATTCCAACATTTTAATATCACAATCCAAAAGGCAACATTTTATTTGTAACATTATTTTATTATTATATATATTTGTGATATTTTGTTTTATATAGTGTGTAAAATCATCAAAACTAAGATCAAGATAACAAGATCTTGAGTTTTATCACCACTATTGTTTATTGATATATACGACTCACACAGATCTGCTACTAACAAGATCTATCAAACTCTCTTTTTCTAAATATGAAGAAACACATTGATGACTCATCAATTCTACATCGATTATCTATAGTGAATCTAATTTTTTTGAAGTTGCTAAATTTATTTCAAGATATACTTCAATCGAATGGGGTCAAAACTACTTCTACCTGAAGATAATTTTTTCTGAAGATGACGATCCATCGAATTTTAGTTGCGTGCTGCTACAATTGTGAAGAACAACTTCATAGTATTTTTCAGACAAATACTCTGTTTATTTTGAGTAGTGGTCTTCTCGTATGTTTTTGTGTATTCATTTCTGTGTATGAACAATAAGGCTATGTTTTATCCCTAACATTTAATGGTGTCAACTTCTAGCACTCAGATGTGGATGATATATTGATATGATGAGCAGATAGTTAAAATCACCAAAGTTATGGATTAGAGCGTTGGTAGAGTAGAATAGGGGCCTTATATTACCGAAACCACTATAGATCATTTCATTCTCTAACTATTTATTTTTTGTTGCATTAACAAAACGATAATGATAAAAGGTCAGACTTGGCCATCTTCACAATTTGTGAAGATTTTTTATAAGACACAATTCACCCCCCCCCCTCTTGTGCATATTTCGTATAACCCAATCCAACAATTGGTATCAGAAGAAGAAGTTTTCTAAAATATATAATAAGTTGAATGTTTATGGATTATGAAAATAATAATGGATGATACAAGGGAGGGTATGTCAATTTATCAAGCTCCAAACTTCAATGGTGAAAATTATGGATGTTGGAAATCCAGGATGGTCATTTACTTAACGAACCTTGGATATAGAGTCTACTAGAAAATTATAACTCCCTATGTGATTCCATAGAAACATGAAATAAGGAGTGTTGATATAGAAGCACAGTACAACATAAACTCAAAATCTATGATTTCTATCATATGTGGTCTTGGAAAAGATGTATTCAACAGAGTATTTTAGTGCTCGACAGCTTATGAAATGTGGTAGATGATTGCAGTTTCCAATGAAGGAACTCAAAATGTCAGACAGATGAGGTATGACACTACTGAATTGAAATTTGACAAATTCTGAATGTTTGAAGCCTAAAGCATCACCCAAATGAATAGATAACTTACATAAATTGTTAATAATATCATTGCCTTGGGTGATCATATCAAACTGGCATGTCATGCCCTAAATGTTAAAAGGGTATTACCACCTATGTGAAATGGAATTTCTGCTTTTATTAGGAAGTCATCAGTAGTCAAAGATATTACAATGAGAGAGTTAACGGGATCTATTATAATGTATTATTCTGAGATGGAAGAATAAAAATATGATCATAATGTTTTAATCAAAAGATAAAATACTTCTTTGAAGGTAACATCCCAAAGAAAAAAATGATGAATGAAATCAATGTGAAATTAGAGAGTTCTAAATCATCTATTTCAGATGTGGAAGTTGCTCAGTTAGCCAAAATGATTATTTAAATATACATAATGAAGAAGAGATTCAGAAAATCCTTCAAAAAGGATGATAAAGAACCAATGGAAATCAGATGTTATAAATTAAAAAAAGAGTGGTCACATTAGACCTGATTGTCCTCAATTAAAAAGAGAAACACATATTTTTACAAAAAACAATGATTACGAGAAGAAAAAAAAGAGAAATTAAATATACTTGGATTGTTTATGGAAACTCCATATTCCCATCAAAGTCTGACTCAAAAAAAAAAAATAAGAATCAAATCTAAAGCAAACATGGGAATTTTGGACGAAGCTGATAAGTTACAATCTTATTACTCATTAGATTTGGATTCTGATTCTAGTTCTAATTGTTCAAATAATAAGCCTATAGTCAACTACAGTATGTTAGAAGATTAATATGATTCATTTTTTAAAAATAATAAACAACTGGAAAATATTCACATTGTTGTTTTAGGAGAATAAGACACTCTACTAAAACAACATTAAGAGTAAATTGAATAATATAACACCTCAAACACCAACTATACAGATAATGAAACTAAAACAAAAACACTACAAAATAAAAGTAGAAAACTAAAAAACTGAAGCTCTTATTGTTACAAACGTAGAAAATACTCTAAATAAAATTATTGGAAATAATGTGATTAAAGAATAAGTATATGGAATAAAAAGTAAAGGTGAGAGACCCAAACTATATAAGAACTATTTCGTTTCAAGTACAAAAGGTAAAATTTGACACTATTATTGAAAAAAAGGTCCCATATCGAAAAACTATTATTTAAGGCAACCACAAATTAGTGGGATTAAGAATGCCTTTGTTGCAAGTAGTTTATATGATTCTCTTGATTATAGAAAAACCAAACATTTCAGGATTCCCAGATCCTTTCTAACTAACACTAATGGACCCAAAAAAATATGGGTACCAAAACAAACCATTTTAAAATTACTTTTTAGGTAGTAAGTTATATAAGAAGAAAATATCTATGGTATATGGACAGTGGATACTTAAGGCCATACAGGGGAAACTCATCAAATTTAAGAACACTAACTCAATAGGATGGTGGTATAGTTACATTTGTAACAATGGAAATGGTACGATTAATGGCATTGGAATGGTTGGAGATATAGAAGCTGTCTCAATCAATAAATTAGTATATGTAAAACAATTGATACACAATATGATAAGTATCTCTAAAATATATGATGATGTATATTTTTGTATTTTTCTAACAACTCTTGTTCTCTTTTTATAGATAAATGGCTTAAATTTGGAGCACCCAGAACTGATAATGTTTATACCCTGGACTTAAATTCATTGTGTAAACAAAAAGTAATATTTTTAACTTCTAAGACAAAATAATCTTGGATCTGGAAAAGAAGACTTGAAAATTTGAATATATATTCTATACATAAGTTATCTATGAAGCAAATAGTTTCTGATATAACTAGTTTCAAATTTGAATGTTGTAGATTCAGTGATGCATTTCAACCTGTCATGCATCACAAATCATCATTAAAATCTATTAACAAAACTGATACATATAAAACTCTAGAACTAATCTATATGTATTAGTTTATACCTTCATGAATATCATGCTTGGATGGTAAACTATATGTATATGTTTTAGTTAATGACTATTCTAGATTTACTTGTATTACTCTAGATTACTGTAAAAAGAATGATTATATCTATTTGAGCTGAGGAAGACTAGGACTCAACATGGGGGGAGAAACCTACTAAATCAAAGGAAGACATGGTAGAATCTAGGGAATTTCTAACATCATGAAGATTGTCATTTTAAGTAGTCGGTCCAACTGCTGATGAGGGAAGTCAAGAGAGACTTTAGAGGAAAAGACATCGAGTGTCTCAAGCTGGTGAGGAGCATGTTCAAGAAAATGATGATGCAACTGATCCACTTTTGAGAAAAATATTTATTAGAGAATCATCAGTACAGAAAACTAAACAACCAACAGTTTATCAGATTGAGGTGACTCTTCATGTGGACAATTAAATTGTGCCTCAAACTATTGAAATAGATGGGGAAGTTGAAGTGGCTAGGCCTGAATCTACTCACCTGTACAACCTAATGAGATTGTTCATGATGAATTATCTCAAGAGGTACCTATATTGTAAGATCCAATCTTGGTGGAAATCCTTCATTTTGATTCTTAGGAGGAGAATGTACAATTTAATATGAATTAAGCAGAGAACCCTTCTTAAATTCCCACTAAAATAATTAATGAGTAATTTTCTATAGATGATTCATGGAAGGACTCAATGGAAGAATCAGTAGATATTCTAGTATGGAGAGAGGATGAATTGAAATCAGATATTGAGTATTTTCCATTAGTTATTTTCTATCCAGTCGAAGCTCAGACTGAGAATCAAGCACAAGGTGCCTCTGATTCTGTGAATGCAGAAGTTGAGTATCTGAATAAAAAGTTAACCATAGTGGAATCATAAAATGATTATTTGAGAAGATCATTTGAAATGTAATATCTAAGATTTAAAAAATGCGCAGTCAGTTCTATTGTAAAATATGATGATGAATTATTTAAGAAGGATATGTTGACTGAAGTTGAAAATTTAAAATCTGAGATGGTAATGAAATCAGAGTTGGGATATTTTATTATTTTTATGGAGAAACAATTCACAACTGTTAGGAACAGTCATGCATGTATGTCAGGTACATCACATGATATGATAATGTTATTTCAGGCCATTACAACAGTAATGTGAAATATGAATTACATATTTCAGGAAATTCAGTGTAATGTTGCTCCATTGTCTGTCTTGTTAGACAACAAAAATCATCTTATTGAGCAGTAAACTTCAAATGAACCTGGAATAAGAACTTCATTGAATAATTTCACAGATAAGTTACCTCTTTTTATTCAAAAGGAAGAAAAAACATGAATTCTTTAGAGTCAATTTTATTGAGGATGTTCATCTGAATCAAGATGGATGATATCTCATTATCCAGTTGGGATATGGATTAATTATGAGGTTAAGGAATCAGTTTACTGAAATCAAGGAAGTATTCTAGAGAATATGAGACTGGTTTCAAACCTTTTTTGAGCCGAAACATAATTCCCATTGTTATTACTATACTTGTACATATAATTTCAATAATATATATTTGAATCCCATGTTTTGGTTTTATTAGTTTTCCATACAATACTATCTATGTTAGAATTATAGCAATCCAACTTCACATATTGATAAATATGTTATCATAGAATTTACATAAGTTTATTTCATGTTTAAAAAGTGTTATATTCCTTATTATATCATTATTTTTTATATCACAAAATGGGGAGAAATTTATAGAAAACAGCATTTTATTTATAAAATATATTTTTATTCTTCTAAGTCTTTTATTCAGGGGTAGAAACAATATTTTATTTTTATCTCTTTCTTTAAAGGGGAGAAATTTGGATAAACATAAATATTTTATTTGGGAGAAATTTTTGGATAAACATAAAATTTTATTTTCATTATTTATAAAGGAGGGGATATCATTTTACTTAATAATGGGGGAGAAATTTTAAAAGAGTTGAAAGTTTATTTATATATATAAAAACATGGATAACACAATGTATATTTATTATTGAAATAATTTTGTTAAAATTAAATATATTTTTTTATCCTAGATAAATTCTAAATTATATGCAATTAATTTTGTAGATTAATTTCATGGGTTTTGTGATCATCAAAAAGGGGGAGATTGTTGATCAAGTGTTGTCTTAAAAAAATAATTATTTTATTAAGGAGAGAGTGTTGAGAAGAATAATCTTTCATTTTTATTATGATTTTGATGCTCACAAATAACCTTGTTTATTATTCTATTGATATTATCAAAAGTATACTTCTAGAAATTAATATTCTTTATTTATCTACTTTGGATTAATATTAATGAATTTATTCTGGGTGTAATATTTTACAAAGTGTTTTGATATCATTTAAGCGTATTAGCATGTTTTGGAAACACTTTTCATACTCAACGTGTTCAGAAATAATTTTTTCATGTTCTAGAAACACTGTTCATACCATAATTTGAAGAGCGTAGTGTAAGGATTGAATCCATCGTTTACATTAATAAATATCAGAAATGTATTCTTATGCAACCATATGATATAAAAAATTATGGAAGAATAATCCTATATTTGGAAGGAACCTTAAGATTGGGATATCAGAAAGGTATGGATGAAGAACCCTGCGTTTGGAAGGAACCTTACGTTCGGGATATCTGAAAAGTATGAAAGAATAACCCTACATTAATATGTATATTTATGTTTTTTCTCAAAAGTATGGTTAATGAACCTTACTTTGGTAAAAAACATTATGTTTTATTAGAAATTATAGATCATGTACCTTATGTTTTGAAGTTGATAAAAGTATGGATTATATACCATACATTTTAGAGATGAAGAGAAATTTATGGACGATCAACCTTACATTGTGAAACTTACGTTGTTATCCATACGTTTATAGAAATAATGTTATGTAGTTGAACCTTAGGTTTTTCTTCTGAGATTTCAAATTTGACTTTATCACAAAACGGTCTTTATATGAAAATCAGGCTGATTTCATGCTTGATTAAAATCCAGATTTTAAATCACATCATTGATTGATTCAAATTTATATATTTACAATTAAAAAGATCGATTTATGAGGATCTTTTCATGTGGAATATTTAGGGGAGTTACGACTGCTCTGTTCTTTCATCATTTGAATATCACTATTCTAAAGGTGTCATTTTTGGATCAATATTTGAATGAAAAATGTTCTTTAGTTATTCAATAGATTTGTGATATTTTATATAACATAGAGGTTGGACACTCATTGAAAAGAATATTAGGATAACACGATCTCAAGTTTTTTCATTTCAATTGATTAGAGAGATATATTAGTCCCATAGATCTGCTACTACCAAGATCTATCAAAATTTGTTTATTTATAAAGTAGAAACACGTTGAAGATTCATTGATTCTACATCGATTATATATTGTGAATCTACTATTGTTGATGTTGTTAAATTCATTTCAAGATCAACAAAAATTGGTTCGGCTCAGAACTAATTCTACCTGAGGATCATTTTTTCTGAAGATGATGATCCATCGACTATCAGTTATCTGTTGTTGAAACTGTGAAGAACAACTTGAGGATATTTTTTTGACAAATACTCGGTTTATTTTGAGTAGTTGGGTACTCATACTAAGATGGGTATTCGCTTCTGTGTATGAACTATAAGGCTCTTTTTTATCCATAAATATTAAAGGTGCTATCTTCCTACACTAAGTTTTGGACGATCTGTTGATAAGACAACAAGATAGTAAACATCACCATGCTCGTGGAGTAGAGTATGGGTGGAGTGCAATAGGGGACTTCTATTCCATGAACCACTATATATATTTACATTCATTAACTATTTATTTTCTAATGCGTAAACAACCTGATAAAGATAAAAGGAAAGACTAATTCATCTTCACAATTCCTGAAGAATTTATAAAATACACAATTCACACCCCTCTTGTGTGTATTTTTTATAACCAAATACCAAAAAAATTACTCCATATATATCAACATGCTTAAAATTTAAAAGCTTTAAATAGGTATATGATTGAATCTCTCAAGACAGTTAACATACCTTTTTCAAAAAAAAAAATTAACGATCATTGACTTAATCCCAAACAAAAAAAATAAGTTGTTGAATTTATTTATAATATTCATTATGCTAACATATTTGGTAGAAAAATATATTTATGATTTGTACACACATTGATATTTCAATTCCTATCATCAATATTTGTAAGTTCTTGTCAATTATAGGGAAGCCACATTGTAATGCCGTTTGTTGGTTGGAGTGGATACTCAAGAGGGGGGTGAATTGAGTTCCAATTTAAAAATTTATATTAATAGGATTTCTATTAAAATCCACCAAATTAAACACTAAGTTAAACTGTAGTGAATTTGTAAAACTATAAAGGATCAATTAGGTTCTCAAAGAATTTATTAGGTCTTAGTAAATTTCACCAGAAGAATAAATTAGCTATTGAAACTAACCCATTGATTTACAATAGTTACAAACACTTTCTAGATTAACTATCAAGGTAAATTTAAAACAATTTTATATTACAATGTAATTATCTGAAGAATATTTCAATACAAATAATTTTAACAAAATAAAAATGCACAAAAATGTAAAACAAGAGGTTCAGTATCAAGCTGAGACATAGTCCTCTCGAATAGTTTATAGAAACTTGATCCACACCCTGGATCTAGGTTTTACAACAGTGCTTAGAATGTCCAGGCCCTTTGACCTCCACCACAGTTCTTCATAGGAAAACAACAACAACAACACACATGATGTCCTCATCCTACAAGACCTCTACCACTATCCACAATGGGATACAAGAGTGTTATAGATGTTTTGTGTGAGGATTTAGAATTCCTCCAGTTTATCAGAGGAGTCGGTGTGTGTATGGAATATACATAGTACACACACTGATCAAAATTATGTAAAAAAATCATTGAGTGAGAGTAGATATGATTTTAGAAATCTATAGTGATTTGAAGTGCACCTCTGGACTCCTTTTGATTAATCAGAAATGCTTCTGAGTCCTTCACTGGTTTTTGTTTGAAAAGAGGGAGTTGTATGCTTCCTTGAATTTCAGGTTCATTTTTATCATCTTGAGTTCATGAAGAGATTGTTTTTGTTCTTCACTAATTCACAATGGTTCATCTTTTGTTCACTTCTTGTATGATTAGCCTCGTGTATATCTAGTGTTATTCAAGTAAGTGGGTGTATGGATGCCACATATCTATTGTATATATTCCTTATTGCAGCTTGATCTTCCTTATATACCTTGAGATCTATCAAAGGGAATAATTACTTTATGGATGGTACGAGGTACGGTTCCCTGACATCCCAACAACCATCATTAATTAATATAACTTGAATTAAATTAACCAAATATGACCGATAGTATAATTTAAATAGAGAATAAAAGTTAAAGAAGCATAATGCTTGTAACAGTCGACTTGTATCGGTAACTGTTTGTCTATGTAACAGTATCTCCTTGTACCTGTCACTTTTTATAGCGGTAGGTCTCTGTGTAGTAGTGAGCTCCTATAGGTAGCTCTTTGTTCTTGTACCAGTACCTCCTTGTATCGGTATACTTGAGTAGTAGTGACTTCCTTATACCGGTGGACTTCATAACAGTAGACTTATATAGATCGGTAGCCCTTTGTTCTTGTACAGGTATCCCCTTGTATCGGTAGACTTGAGTAGTGGTGAATTCTTTATACCAGTGGACTTATATAGCTTGGTAGCTCTTTGTTCAGGTACCGGTAGCACCTTGTATCGGTATACTTGAGTAGCGGTGACTTCCTTATACCGGTGTAAATCATAACGGTAGACTTATATAGTTGTAGTTGTCACTCAATATTGATAACATTCTTTCTTACCGGTAGACTTACTCTAACGGTAGCTCTCTGTGTACCAGTGACCTTTCTATAATGATAGACTTGTCTACTGGTAGACTTATACATACCAGTAGCTCTGTTCTGTACTAGAGACTAAGTGTTTGTGTATTCATTCTATTCACAAGATGAGTTTTGTTAGAATACAGTGAAGTATATACACATTTAATTAACTGAATGACTTAAATATATCACAAAAGATAAATCATTTGGACATATTTGAATGTATTTATATTTTGAGGTTTAAAGTACATAAATATTAAATAAAATAATGCAATTTTTAAATAATAAACATCATCAGGGATTATCCAAACAAAATTAATCATAATTGGGATTTATCAAAACAGGCGAGTGCAACAATCTCCTCCAATTTGATAATCCCAAATTATGACATTGTAATCCAAAAGGTATCAGACTTAAAATACAATAGTTTTGATTTCTCATAGTGTGTCAACACAATTTCAAATATATCAGAGATAATGATCTGTAAATGTATCAGAGACAATCATATATAGAAGAGAGAAAATAAATTCAATGATTTCCCTCCTTATTAATGTTATCTCCTCCTTTGTTAATTTCTCTTTTCTCTGTGAGGATTTCTCCCCCTTTGTGATTATCAAAAAGAAGGGTGAAAAGAATGTATCAGAGAAAATGGGGAACAATTAAAGCAGAAATGAAGGAAGCATACAATAAAAGTAAAACACAGGGAAAGAGATTACACAAAGTGATATATAGTAATGACTCAAGAGTACAAGATACAAAACTAGGACAATAAATACATAATATTCCTATCAAACACAGCTAGACCCACTCAATCAACTTCTCGAATTTCCACATTGGATTTTCCTTTCGGATATAGGGTTGACTTAGGATCAGAATGTTGGGAAGAATACTATGGAACTATTATTAGGATTACAGGTGGAGCAGCAACAGATACACGATCAGATCTGTAAGGAATATGTCTATGAAGAATAATAGGTGTTAAACATAGAATAGCTTGAGTTGAGGTCATTTGGAAAGAAGAAGCAGAAGATTATGATCCAGAAGTAGATGCAGGCAGAGTAGGAGGCACAATTACTGGCTGAGCATCAACATATAACAAAGGCAACAACAATTTCTTTAATTACATGATAATTCCTCATCCCCTCTCCATATCAGACAAAAATCATTCTTTTATTTTAAAAACTTATCCAAAGCTGGAGTCAACTCTCTGAGCTTTCTTATTTACTCTTTAAGAATTTATTTACATGAAGTAATTTCAGATTTTCCAAAAGATGTTTGAAATGGTTGGACAACTGATGCTTGGTATACACTTTCTGAAAATAAGAATCAACTTTATTCATTACCGCTTTCTGAGAAGCATATGCTTCTCTCATAAAATTCTGAACAATTTTCCATATATTTCTAGTGGTAGTCACCACTTGGGTCAAAGAAGTAGAGTCTACAAAGCCACTGGTAGAAGGCTATTCAATCTCTTCTCTTAGCATAGCTCGAATATGATCAATATCCAAAGAGGGCCTGGTAGAAGTCAGAGGTGCAATATAAAAGGCAACTACTTCCTTAAAAGATTTTGTCAGCCAACTTATGATATTTTTCACAAGAGAGTCCAGGGTACTGACATGCTGTTCGACTTAAGCCTTAAATTCCTCAAATAATGAAACCATCTGGATCACAACACTTTTTACAAATGATAAATCTTTAGAAGCTTGAGAATCTAAGCTCATAGAAACACTCAAAGCATCCACAGTTAATTTCAAAGAATCAATAGACATTGAGAGACTAGAAATCTGAGATTGGGAAGATTTTAGTTCATCCATAAAACTGACCACAGATTCATTCAAAACCGTCTGAACAGAAGATATCAAGGATTTTTCAATTTTCTTTAGTTCATCAACAAAATTGATCTTTAGCTCAGACTTTAACTCATCTATATCAACTTTTATCACAAAATATTCAGGTAAGGTCTCAGAATGTATATTATAATCGACATGAGGTCTACTAGCAGGTGTCTCATCCTCAGAGTCAGGGTAATCTAAGCCAAGTAATACAAAACCTGGGTCTCCTACCTAGTCCTAAATCCCATGAGCTACTGAAACTGAACAAATCCTTTATGGATGATCCCCCTCAACTAGAGCTTCCTCCTTAATAGAATTATCCAGACCATCTTCATCATTAGAATCATAAACAACCATATCAATCTCGAAAATAGGATGCTCAACAGGTTCAGGTATACGGTCTACTGTCTCCACTAGATCAGCCTCTATAGGAATAATAGAAAATCCAATCTCTGGACTCAAACTAAGAGCAGAGCTCTCATTTGTTCTCTCAAATATAGATCATTAATCAACATGTCTTTCTTCATCTTCTACGTCATCCTCATCCAAAACAGGTTCCCTCCTGGGAAAAGTAGCTAGAGGACTAGCATTCCCATAAGAAATACTATGATGTGTAGGATTGGGAGGAAGATCTTTATCCCCATATTCTTCAAAAGAGGTATCATCTTCTTCAGAATCCCTATAGGATAGGATGGCCTCATCAGGTCTTAGACCTGGATCCCTCTCATTCTTTGGCCTAGAAGGATGGTCCACAGGACTGTATTTGTCATATACCATTCCTTCATCATTCACCCACTACTTCTTCCATGTATTTCAGTTTACCTTCATAAACATGCATACTATTTGAGTAATGCAGAAATTATCCTTCACCACCACTGTCTCATCCTGAGACTCAACCACTTTCTTTGCCTTTATCATTATAGATAGAAACTTTGCAAAAAACAAAGCATTGGTCTTGGATTTTGGTCTGTTCATGTCCTCTATTTGAATCATGAACAGTCTTTATAGGTTGACCTTCACTCCATGCCTCAAAATATACATCAGGTATATGTCTTGAAACCTTAGGGTGGAAAAATACCCTCTCCTGGGATTAATCACATGTTGGATAAACTTGAACAACAATCTATTATCACCTTTCCTCTTTGCTGCAATTACATTCCATAGAGTTCCATTTCTAGTTAGCTCAAGTAGTGAAAATTTTTATTCAAAATGTTCACTAGCTATAGGTATGGAATTAGAAGAAAATCCATACTCTCCTTAATGAGGTACTCTATGGTTTTCAGCCCATTCACTAGATGAGAAAGATATCACTTTACCATTCACAAATGAACAAATCCTATTGTCCTCTTCTGACATCTCAAAATGAACATGCACATAAAATTATTTCCCCAAAACTAGGTAGTATGTTCCATTGTTATTCGCAAAACACTCGATCCAGCCCTACTCCTCCAATATCCTCAAGATTAATGAATTGCTAGATAACAACCATTCAGTGTAGAGCTCTTTTTCTATCATTTTCTCCCACTTGGACATACGTGGATTCACGAGCTGTCTTCTTTCCTTAACAGTTCCACTAGTTCCTAAATCGACTTTTTTCTGCATAGCAACTGGTGCATCTCTTTCACTGAGCGCCGGTCTCTTCACACAAGCCATTTGCACAACCACAGACTTAGGGTTCACGAGAAGTCTGAAGGTTTGGGTTTGCAATATGGTGAGAATCCAAAAGGGTAGCATTTGTGGTAGATTGAGTAAGGTTTGGACTTTATTTTATGACATTTACTAATAAAAAAACAAAACAATAAAACTCATCGGCTCTAAGACAAAAAAAACTAGGCGATTTGTTATACCTGAGAGAATGTTAATAGTAATCTCTACCGATGAGAATGATAATGGTGAGGTATCGCTAACGGTGAGGTATTACAAAGGGTGAGGTTGTGTAAGGTGATGTATTCCTAATGACGAGGTTGTGTAAGAGTGAGTTATTCCTAATGGTGAGGTTGTTTAATGTTGAGGTATTACTAACGGTGAGGTTGTCTAACAAAGATGTATTCCTAATGGTGAGGTTTTTTAATGATGAGGTATTCCTAATGGTGAGGTTGTCTAATGGTGAGGTGTTCCTAATGGTGAGGTTGTATAATGGTGAGGTGCTCCTAATAGTGAGGTTGTCTAACAGTGATGTATTCTTATCAGTGAAGTTCTCTAATGGTGAGGTATTCCTAACAGTGAGGTTGTCTAACGGCGAGGTATTACTAATGGCGAGGTTGTCTAACAGTGAGGTATTCATAATGGTTAGGTTGTCTAAAGGTTAGTCATTCTCTAACTGTGAGGTTATGTAATGTTGAGGTATTCCTAACGGTGAGGTTGTCTAATGGTGAGGTACTCCTAACGGTTTATCATTCCCAACTCATGTCTAATGTAACTTATCCTCTCTGAATTTAAAGGCTTTGTGAAAATATCCCTTAGTTGATGTTCTGTTCTTATAAACTGAAGAGTTATATAACCCTTTTATTAATGATCTCATAGAAAATGGTGCCTAACATATATGTGTTTAGTTCTAGAGTGAGTTAGAGGTTTCCTTGAAATATTAATATCACTAGTGTTGTCACAATTTATTGAAACATGTTTAAAATAATATACATATTCCAACAAAGTGTGATTCATCCACATAATATGTGCACAACAACTACCAACAACTATATACTCTGCTTTAACAGTAGACAATGTAACTGAATTCTATATCTTACTACACCAAGATACTAAGTATTTTCCCAATAAATGACATGTTACAAATGTACTTATTCTATACAACTTACAAGAAGAAAAATCAGAATTTGAATTACTTATTAACTTAAAATATTGTCCTTTTGGATAAAATAAACCCAAATATGCAGTATGTTTAATATATTTGAAAATTATTTTAACAGCAAGAAAATGGGATACTTTAGGATTAACCTGAAATCTTGTACGCATACATACACTAAAAATATTGTCTGGTCGACTAGCAGTAAGGCAAAGTAGACTTCTAATCATTCCTTTGTAATTTTATTGATCAACTCGTTTCCCAAATTCATCAATATCCAACATACAGGTGTTACTCATCGGTGTTTCACTTCCCTTATAATTATCCAAACTAAAACATTTTAAAAGATCATTTGTATACATAATTTTATTTAATATAATACCATATTTATTTTGAAAAATTCAAAGACAAAGATTATATTTGAGTTCTCCCATCAAACTCATTTCAAATTAATTTTGCATAATTTTTGAAAAATCAGTACATAAATAATTTTTAGAAGATCCAAAAATAATATCATAAACATAGATTTGAACTATTAAAACATCTTTAGAAATTCTTTTTATAAAGAGTGTTAGATCATAAATACCTTTACAAATACCTTTTGAAATAAGAACATTGATAAGTCTATTATACCAAGCTCATGAAGCTTGTTTTAAACCATATAAAGCTTTAGAATGTTAAAAAAGTGGATTTGGAAAATGAGGATTTGTAAATCTAGGTGGTCGTTCAACAAAAACATCTTCAATTATAAAACCATTTAGAAAAGAACTTTTAACATCAATTTGATATAACATGAAATTCAGATGAGCAGCGTAGGTATGTAGAATCATAATGGCTTCTAATCTAGCTACAGATGTAAAGGTTTCCTCATAGTCTATTCCTTCCTCTTGAATATACCCTTGTGAAACTATCCTTTATTTGTTTTTAAGGATATTTCCTAATTCATCAACTTTATTTCTAAAAACCCATTTAGTGCCTATGGTCAAAGTGTTCTTAGGTCTGTCAACTAATTACCAGACATTGTTTCTTTCAAATTTATTAAATTTTTATTGCATATTCATTACCCAAAATTCATCATTGAATGCATCATTGATATTTTTATGTTCTAACTATGAATGAAAGGATTGATGTTCAACCTGGTTTCTTATAGAAGATCTAGTCGGTATCCCTCTAACAAGATTACTAACAAAAAAATCTAATGGATGATTCTTTTGAATCCTATTTGATCTAGTAAAGGTAGGACAAGAAATTTAAGGTTCTTCTCTAGGCTCAGGATCACCAGAACCAGATTCTGGAATATTTCCCGAATTGATTGGATTTATAGCAGGTTCACTGTTTTTATCATTGAGTTCTAGAATAGATAGATCTTCTTCAATATTTTCAAGAGATGACTTAGGTTCATGCAGATCAGTTTCATCAAATTTGATATTTGTTGATTCTTGCACACATTTGGTTCTGTTATTTAAGACACTAAAAGACATACTTTTTATAGAGTATCCTAGAATGATTTCCTCATCACTTTTAGAAGAAAACATGTCATGATTATCATTAGTATTAAGAATAATGACTTTTCAACCAAAAACTCTGAAGTAACTAACTTTAAGCTTCCTATTATACCACAGTTCATAAGAGGTATTCTTAAGAACAGGTCTAATAAAGACTCTATTTACAATATAACAAGCTGTATTCATAGCTTCATCCCAGAAGTAAACAAGTAAGTCATACTCATTAAGCATAGTTCTTGCTATTTCATGAAGGGTTCTGTTTCTTCTTTCTACTACAACATTTTGTTGAGGTGACCTAGGGGAAGGAAATTTGTGACTATATCCAATGAGTGAGCAGTAAGATTCAAAGGCATGATTTTCAAACTCATGGGAATGATCACTTCTCAGGGTCTTAATATTAATTCAACTAAAGTTCTATACATACATAGAGTACTTAATAACATAGGAACAAGATTCACTTTTGTGAGTTAGAATGTATACCCAAGTATATCTAGAAAAGTCATCTAGTAAGACATAGAAATAGTGCTTCCCATTTAAACTAGAAACTCTAGATGGTCCAAATAAATCCATGTGAACTAACTCGAGAGGTTGAGAAGTTGAAACCTCTTTATTTTATTTAAAAGAAACTTTATGTTTCTTTCCCTTTTGATAGGGAGTACAAACATTGTTTGATGGGAATTTTAGTTGAGGTGGGTCTCTAACTAATATTTTTCATAGATAGATTTTTAAGTGAATGAACATTACAGTATCCAAATATTTTGTGCCAAAGCCTAGATTATTTATGCAAAGCATTTAAAAAATTAACTTTTTGTTTGTATAAAGAATTCAAATCAACCACATAAACATTTTAATTTCTCAATGAACAAAATAATAAAATATTTTTAGAATTAAAACAATTAAAAGAATCATTTTCAAATTTAACATTGAAACCATCATCACACAAATGATAAATACTTAAAAAATTATATTTATGTCCATAAAAAAATAATACTTTATAAATTAAAACTGAATTAGTGTTACTAATCTAGCTTAGGATGATGATATTTCCTTTATAGTTATCACCAAAGGTGACATAACCTCCATCAACATTGACTATGCTTTTAAAATATGAAAATTATCCTGTCATGTGCCTCGAACATCCACTGTCCAAAAAAAAAGTCATCCTATAGGATGTTTTTAAGCAGGATTCCTTCAAAACACTTTTAGATAGAATATTATTTTGTTACCCAAATTCTTTTGGGTTCAGACTGGTTAGAAAGCAATGAATTAGGTAACCAAATTTGTCTTATGGGTCTCATGTAACAAACAGAATCAATAGATTTTGAAAGATAAACATTATTTGATCTATAACTATGTGAATAAATAGATGAAGCAAATGAACTTCCAGAACTAGAACTAGAATCATTCTATCCAGATTTAGGAATAAATCTAGTTTTAGTAATCTGTCTCTGTCTAGGATGATAGACTATTCCAGTGGTATATTTTGGTGCCACTTGTTTACCAAACATTTGTGTAAGTGTATCTTTTCCATTTTTGAATTTCTCTACATCCTTCCTTAATTTATCAATAGAAAAATTTAGTTTAGTATTTTCCTTATGTATTTGGGCATTATTTTCCGTTTCTATATCAATGGAAGATTTAATAAAGCTGGTCAAAGCATGATGTTTCTTCAAGGTATTATACATGTCCTTCAATTAATTATAGGTTTCTTCTAGCATATTACAATATTAAAATAATTCTTTACTATAAATATTTTGAGATTCAGAATCAGAATCAACTCCAGAATAATATGAATTAAAAGCAGGAGTATCCAATGTTACCTCAGATGTGTTAGTCATAAAACACATGTTACATTTTTGAGATTTTTAATCCTTAATAGAATCAGAATCACTTGAAGTGTCTTCTGAAGCACTCCATGTTTCATTCATAGATTTCTTTTACGTATAGACCTTTTAGTCATATTTCTTGTTGAATTTTAACTTTAGAAAGTATACTTTTACATGTCCTTTCCTTTTTCATTCATAGAAGAAAATTTCATCACTCATATCAGACTATTTCCAATCCTTCTTCCAATGACCTTTGTTGTCATTTTTTATTTTTAGTTATATTTTATGATTAATTTCTTCTTCCTGTATAATTTCATAAATCTCCTTGCTATTCGGGCCATCTCTTCATCGTTGTCAGATGCACTCTCATCACAGCTCGAACTATCACTTGTAGTTTGAATTTTCTCTTTGTCCTTACTCTTTGAAGCAGATGTTTTGAAGGATACTATCTTCTTCCATGGTTCATCATCTTCTTCCTCATTCACTTTATGTTCTTCAACATACATCATTAACATACCAATTAGCTCTTTAACATGCAGTGAACTTATATCATATGATTCTTTTCTTGAAACTGATGTTCCTCTCTATCTCTCTGGCAGACATCTTAGTATCCTCATGATTTTCTCTTTAACTAGAACAACCTATCCCAGTGAGCTCATTGTATTAACTATCTCATTGATCATGAGATACATGTTAGAAATAGGTTCATCAAGATTCATTTTAAAATTATCATACTTAATATTGTAGGTATTCAGTCTCATTTCTTTAACATTAGTTGTTCCATAATGGGAAATAGCCAACGTATCCCAGATTTCATAAGTAGTTTTACAAGAAGATATTCGATTAAATTATTCATCCCCTAATGAAAAATATATAGCATTCATTACATTAAAATTAGTATTGTAAGCTATTTTAGTATCTTCCTCCAAAGTAGTTCATTCAGTTTCTGAAATCCTATACTGAATCTCTATAGCAGTCCAGATATCAAATCTCATACATTCTAAATGAATTCTCATTTTTAGTTTCTATTGGGCATAATTAACACCATTAAAGAAAGGTGTCATGTTGGTAGAAACACCTTCTAGACTATTACCCCTAATTAGATTTTAGAAAATATATTTGAAGAGATAAAATTCATAACTAATAGAAATATATGATCTTTATGAGGAAACAAATATCACATTTGAAAAATAGAGTATTTGTAAATCCTTTATAAATAAACAATTCTCTGAAACCAAATGTTGGTCGGAGTGGATACTCAACAGGGGGGGGGGGTGAATTGAGTTCCAATTTAAAAATTTTTGTTAAAAATATTTCTATTAAAATCCCCCAATTTAAAAATTATGTTAAACTGTTGTGAAGTTGTAAAATTGTAAAGGTTCAATTAGTTTCTCAAAAGAATGATTATGTCTTTGTTAATTTAGTCAGAATATTAAATTTTCTATGGAAACTAACCTACTGATTTACAATAGTTACAAACACATGAGAGATTAACTATCAATGTATCTTTAAAACAATTTTATATTTCAAAGTAATTAGAAGCAGAATATTTAAAACAAATAATTTTAACAAAAGTAAAATTCACATCAATGTAAAACAAGATGTTCAGTCTCAAGCCATGACCTTGTATTCTCAAATAGTTTATATAAACTTGATCCACAAACTGGATTTGGGTTTAACAACATTTCTCATACTATCATGGTCCCCTGACTTCTACCACAGTTCTTCGTGGGAAAACAACAAAAACCTCACACACGCTGTCCAGGTCCTACTTGAACTCTACCACTATCCACAGTGGGATAAAAGAGAGTTATAGATGTTTTGTGTGAGGATTTTTAAATCCTCCAGTTTAGCATAGGATTAAGTGTGTGTATAGAATATACATAGTACAGACACTACTCAATAGTAAGTAAAATAATCACTTAGATATAGTAGTTATGTTTTTAGAATTCTCTAGTGATTTGAAGTGCATATCTGGAATCCTTTTGATTAATAGGAAATGATTCTGAGTCCTTCTCTAGGTTTTGTCTAAAAAAAGAGAGTTGTCTGCTTCATTGACTTTTAGGTTCAGTTTGATCTGCTTGAGTGCATGAAGAGATCATTGTAGTTATTCAATCCTTCACTATGGTTCAGCTTGTGTAATCTTCTTGAATGAATTTCCTTGTGTATGTCTAGTGTTATTCAAGTAAGAGGGTGTATGGATGTCGCCTCTCTATTGTATATATCACTCACTGTAGCTAGATCTACCTTATATTCCTTGAGATCTAGAAAAGGGAATGATTACATTATGGTAGGTACGAGGTACGTTTCCCTGACATCGCAACAACCAACATTAATTAATAGCAGTTGCATTAAAATAACCAAATATGTCCCTTAGTATAATTTAAATTGAGCATAAAAGTTCAAGCACTAGAATTCTTGTAACGATTGACTTGTATCAGTAGCTGTTTGTCTTTGTAATGGTAGCTCTTTGTACTGGTCGCTTTATGTAGCGGTAGGTCACTGTGGAGCGGTGAGCTCCTATCGGTAGCTCTTTGTTCTTGTACTGGTAGCTCCTTGTATCGGTAGACTGGAGTAGCTATGACTTTTTTATACAGGTGGACTTCAGAATGGTAGACATATATAGCTCGATAGCTCACTGTTCTTATATCGGTAGCTCCTTGTATCGGTATACTTGATTAGCAGTTACTTCCATATACCAGTGGACTTATATATCTCGGTAGCTCTTTGTTCATATAATGGCAACTCCTTGTATCAGTAGAATTTTGTAGCAGTGACTTCCTTATTCTAGTGGACTTGATAACGATAGACTTATAGAGCTGTAGCTGTCACTCTATATTGATAGAATTTTTTCTTGCTGGTAGACTTACTCTAACATTAGCTCTCTATGTACCGGTGACCATTCTGTAATGGTATAATTGTATATCGATAGACTTATAAATACCAGTAGCTCTGTTCTGTACCGGTGACTATGTGTCTGTTTATTCATTCGATTCATAGAATGAGTTATGTTACAATACAGTAAAGCATTTACAAATTTAATTAAACAAACGACTTAAATATATCACAAAAGATTTATCATTTCGACATATTTGAAAGTGTTAATATTTTCAGTTCTTAAGTACATAAACATTAACTAAAATAATGCAATGTTTAAATAATAAACAACATTTGGGATTATCAAAACATAATTAATCATAATTGGGATTTATCAAAATAGGTGATTCCAACACCCGTAAGTTCCTCCATAGATATATTTCAGGTAATTCTAGTATTTTATTGTGATGTGGTTGAAATGTAGATTCTATTAAGATTATATGTGGATGCATTGACGATGACTATGATGGAATTATAGACACATGTAAATTTTTAACCAATTATTGTTTAATGATTTTGTGTGTTCCCTTTCCTAGAAGTGAAAAATGAAATATATTATTCTACTTTTAAAAACAAAATCTGAATAAATTTATTTAACTGAGATAGATAAAGAAACCTTGTTGATCAAATTTTTGAATTATGAAATTAGAATTTACAGTTCTATTATCAATTTTTATTCTGATATCTAGTTAGCAATCCATTTATTTAAAATTTTAGTTAATCATGGTATGTATATGAAAATAGATATTATATTACATTTTATTAGAGATGTTGTAATATTTGGAACTGTGTGTATCTTTAAGATAAATTCTTACATAAAGTCACCATATAGTTTTACAAATGAAGTGGATATGTCAATGATTCAATTAATTTTAGATTGGAAAAGCATGGTTCCAGTTCTATTTCCCAAAATGCTATAATATAAGAAAAAATTTAATGGAAAATAGTGTATATTTGGGAATATACTTTACTTATTTGTTTTTATATTAATTTAGTCGTAACATCTACTACCATTATATTATAAAATATTGATTTATTTCTTTTTTTAGTTTCCCAATTTAGTTTATTATAATTCTAAATAAATTATTTTTGGGGCTATTCTTTATATAGGATTTCATGTGGTGAGTGTTGTGGCCTATTTCATTCCCATTACCTGCATGAAATTATGGATACACTCTTTTTGGTGGCTACAATATTCTCCACATTTTATCATCTTACCAACCATATGATCTTGTCCATTTAGTCTTCTGTTTAATTTGGTTTTACTTCATTGATTTTTATTTTTTAGTGTAAACATGTGGCATCCCCTCAATGGATGTGTTGTTATGTAGTTCAAGGATATCAGAGGGATTTCATAACCCTATAACACTTTGTTCTCCAGAAAATTCAATACACTCCCTCATGGTGGATATAGTGTGTTTCCTCTAGACTATGGATCACAAACCCTGATGCATGGGTTGTCTCGGTGGAATGTTAGAGGTTGGAGATGGTCTTACAATAAAAAACTAGTGTAACGATTCTGGTAGATCTTCTTCAGATGCATCATTCAGCCTCGATGTTGCAAAATCTAACACCTTAACATGTATGATAAAAATTCTTGAGAGAATTTAATGATCACCTATTAGAAGAGATTCTAATAATTCAAGAATAGTGCTCGCACGATGTAATGAAGATATCTGGATAGAAGGAGCATAATGTATCTAATGGTGTAAGTCACTCATCCCTTTCTTGGTTCTACAAATTAATCATGGATTTCACCATAATATCATTTTCTACTTTTATAACCTCTATATATTTCAATCTAGTTTCTTCTTTGAGAATATAATAAAACGTGTGTATAACGACCCATAATTTACATACATTGTCAGTACTTCAAAATTGAAGTACACTTATTACAATATATAACAAAACCATGAAAGGACCGTATAGGTATAGTGTCTTTAGAAACTGGGAAACATAAACAACTGGTTCATAAAGCTTCTACACTGTCTCCCATTTATTTCATCATATATTGAGCCCCTTTTTGGCATATCATACTTAATAACCTTCTTCTTGACCTGGGGAAATAAAACATACAAAAGGGTGAGCTCAAATACTCAGAAAGGGTAAACATAAGAAATATCAATCACATCATATTCATAAGAGCATAGCTTTTGGAAATCTTAACCTGCGAAAGAGATCATAATTTCATAACATGGGATAAATCATAGTAGTGAAATGTATTCCCAATAATCATAACATAAAACATGAAACTTTGTGGCATACACACATAATCATAGAGAATCATTTCTTTGTAGTCTAGACTCAATGCCAAGACAATCTTAGTGGGCAAAGTCCATTTCTGAACCGATTTCATTCCTCGTTTCAGTCCTGTTTTACTGAACCTGTTTAACCTGCCGTTCCATCCATGTCTATCTCAGGAGATATAAAATCTTTACCCAATACATGGGAGGTAAATATAGGTCCCACCCATCTCATAATGATACCATTCTTATGTGTGCCACAGAATCATAAATCATATATCCTTGCGTAACCCATGTAATAAAAATGGGATTCTTAAACATCATGACATCATAAAACAATTCATATAAGATAATGTAATTCATAAAAATAATTCCATCACAACATAATCAAATCAATGTAATAATAGGGATATAAACAGAACCCTATATTATCTTAGATGAAATATAATTTTGATAAAACACATGAACTCCATTCATGAGGAAAACATCCTTTCTACTTCAAAAACATTTTTCTTTCTTAACATGTCATAGAATTTCAATCTAAAAGAAGTTGACTAAAAATAAACTTGAAAACTTGTAAAGAAATATTCTTGGAATTTTTTTTAAAAATCCATTCATGCCGTATAAGTTAAAAAAACATTCTTCTCGTACTTTTGTTAGAAAAGTCAAAAAGTACCTCGTACAAAAAATGACAAAAGATTCCGTTCATATATTTTAATTAAAACTCACCGAAAGGGAAAAATTGGATTTAAACTATTGTAGAAGGAAATAAATATTACATATTGAGGAAACATGGATGTGGATGATAAAATACACCCTAGTAAATACCAAAGTATAAACAATCTCGGATAAAAATGAGATTGTGATATTTTCCTTACCTTAGGTCCTATTTGCTTCATAGGTGTCCGAACCTCCGGTATAATGATTCAAATATTGTCATTGACTTATTACAGAAACATAATCATTGTTATGAAATCATATATGGTCATATTCTTAACTTATTATTAGTAATATTTCATTACTACTTGTTATTCGGGTGTTTATTAATTTTTGTTCTTATGGGTGTTTTTGTCGAATAAATTCTATTTTTTCTTTTTAGGTTATAGATACCTCATTTCCAGAATGGTATTAGTGTCATATATATCATATTCATTCATCCAATTCATTTATATAATCATCATGCAATGAAGATCATGTAGAACGAGTCACATCACATCGTGGAGACGGTATTCCGTACGTACGCACGAGCGATGATATCGTTCCCAAGATCGTGGAATTGTATTGGAGTGTATGTATACTATTTCAGAATCAATATAACTTCAAAATAATAATATATATTTATTCTTTACACCATTATACCCATAAAAGTAAGGTGGTGGTGGAAAATAGATTACACCATGGTGTGCAGACGGTATTCTGTACGTACGCACGCGCGGTGATTTCATTTTCCGTAGGATGGATAGATGGTGAAAAAGGGTTGTTTAAAACTTATAATAACATATCAGTATATGAGTTACACTGATGTTATTACTTCATGATGAAACAACTAATGAAGAGGAAGTGGATGAAGAAATAAAGTTGAATTAATTGGTAATGGACATTACCTCTTCTTTGAAGCGCCTCTTTGAGACCTCCTTTTAGGGCACTAAAGTTTGACTTTGAAGAAGACCAGGACCTCTAGGATGTTTTTAGGTAAATGGAGAGGAGAAATTGGTAGGGTTTGGCCGAGTTTGAAGGCTTAATGTGGTGTGAGGAAGAGGGGGATGAGGTGCCCTTTTATAAAGGAGGAGAGGGGCTCCTTTGGAAAAACTAAAAATATTATTTTATTATAAAGCCATATTCGGTTTTAAATAGCTCAAAATTGATTTATATAGAAGCTAAGTTAGGTATGGGTCAAAATACTCTCATCAAATAGAATTTAGACAGGTTTAGGTTCCTATTTTAACCTTATCATTTAGATTTAACATTAAGTTAAATAATTTTACTTTTACCGTGTCTTCTTGTGTTCTTATACAATAAGGTTAATAACCTTACTATAAAAAGTAAAACGAACCCCAAGTTGTTTATAATTAATATATATAACCGTATCTAATTCATTTGTCCGAACCTTCAATTTTTAAGAATAAAATAACAATTAATAATATAATATTTGTTTTAAAAACTATATTATGTCAATTTTGACACTATTTTGTAATTGATTTTTGTGAAAATCATAAAAGAATGATTTGTTCAAAAAAAGTTAATTATATCAATAAAAAAATTTCATATTAACCTAGAAAATTAGTTTAATTCATAAAAAGTCTCAAATTAAATTTATTTGGGTATTTATATCATCAATTATGTCAATATTTCATTAATAAGATAATTACTGCATCATCTTTGTGTCATAAATAAATTAACTTAATTAAAGCTTAAAAATTACAAATAAAATATAATTATGTAGGAAATAATTTTAGATTTCTAATGAATATTTATAGTCGAATTTATATTATGTATAACCCTATATTAAAAATGATTTTCTTATTAGACTTTTATTTTAAATATTTTAACCCTTCATTAAATAAATTAATAATAAATGTCCTAATCTAATCCAAGTGGGCCTAAATGGTCATATTTTATTATTAAGGTTGCTTTTGGTAGAATTAAACTTATCCAATAGAATTAGGACATGTGTTATGGTAATAATAATATCATTTTTACTCCTAATTACCCTATTTACTTTTAACCATTGTAAATAAAATTAAAAAGTTACTATTCACCAAAAATTATTTTCATCTTATTGAACTACATTTTACTTACTGACATCAACCGTGTCACTCGGATTTTCGAAATTCCACTCACAGAAGCGGTAAAATTAACTTTTATGAAAAATTCAGTTTTTTTATCTACCACTTAGTGGTTTCACTATTTATCAAAAATTGAATTTTTTTTGAAAAATACCAAAATTTCACCTTAGGCTAATTTCAATATTCCGAATCCAAAAAATGAAGTCAATTTTGAAAAATAAAATTTACAAATTTTCAAAAAGTGGTTATTACTATTCATAACGGCTAGTTTTAATAATATTTTAATAGCATATCGTTGTTTAGTGAAACTCGATATTGCGTACGACGCAAGATATCGAGGAAGGTCGTGATTGCGTGTAAAGCAAGCCAAGCTAGTGTTGTGTGTAGTGAAATATTCCTTTTATGATTTATAAAAACAAAATATTTCTCATAAAAGTCTCAGGTCTTACATTCTACCCCTTTAAAATGAATTTCGCCCTCGAAATTCGTCACTTTGTAACAAATAGATGGGGATACCTCTCTCTCATCATATCCTCAAGCTCCCATGTAGATTCTTTTAATTGGTGGTTCCTCCATAAAACTTTCACCAAGCGAGTGGTCTTGTTCCGTAGGACTTTTTCACTACGATCAAAAATCTCTATCGGCTGTTCTTCATAAGAAAGATCTTGTTCCAGCGGTACAACTTCTGAGCTGAGTACATGTGAAGGATCAGGTATGTACTTTCTCAGGAGAGATATGTGGAACACATCGTGAACTTCAGAGAGATTCGGTGGAAGATCCAATCGGTAAGCTACCTTTCCAACACGATCCAGTATTTCGAAAGTACCGATATATCTAGGGATCAACGTCCCATTCTTTCCAAATATCATGACCCTCTTCCAGGGAGATATTCGTAAGATCACTTTATCACCCACTTCAAACTCTAGGTCTTTTCTTCGGTTGTCGGTATAACTTTTCTATCGACTCTGAGCTGCTCTTATGTGTTGTTGAGTAGATCTGACCTTTTCTACCATCTCATCAACAAGATCAGGTCCTAATAGCTTTCTTTCCCCAACTTCAACCCAACAAGTTGGAGTTATTCAGTTCTTTCCATAGAGAGCTTCATAAGGAGACATCTGAATACTGGAGAAAAATCTATTATTATAAGAAAATTCAACCAAAGTTAGGTGTTGATCCCAACCACATTTGAAATCCATAGAGCAAGATCTCAACATATCATCAAGAGTTTGAATTGTCCTATTAGACTGACCGTCTGTCTGAGGATGATAAGCAGTACTGAAACTTAACTCTGTATCCAGAGTATGCTGAAGACTTTTCCAGAACATTTAGGTAAACCTCAGATCCCGATCAGATATAATAGAAAGTGGTACTCCATGAAATCTTACCACTTCTTTTACATATATCCTGGAAAGCTGATCCAGAGAGAAATCCTCTCTAATAGAAATGAAGTGTGCAGACTTTGTAAGATGATCAACAATGACCCAGATAGCATTATTGCCTTTGTATGTTTTAGGAAGTCCTGTGAAAAAGTCCATAGTGATGTTTTCCCATTTCCATTTGGGTATGGGTAATGGTTGTAACATCCTCCTAGACTTCTATATCTCAGCTTTAACTTACTGACAAACCAAGCTTCGAGAGACATATTCAGCAACATCTCTTTTTATACCATCCCACCATAAGTACTCTTTTAGGTCCCTATACATCTTCGTGCTTCCAGGATGAATAGAGAATGATGAACTATGAGCCTCATCCAGCAACTCCTTCTTTAATTTGGGGATGGGAGGAACACAAACCCGATTCCGGAACATTATTATCCCATCACAATCAAGGTTGAATTCAGGAACATTTCTCACCTTATTTTGTAACACTACATCTTCTTTCTGCGCCTCTTTAATATTCACATGTATAGATGGTTGAACATTCATTTTAGAAAGATAATATTTCTCCCATTCCATTATAATTCCAAGATCCATCCTTTTTAAATCCATAAATATTGGATCTTTTGTGATCCTCATCATGGATAAGCTAGCATGGTCTTGTCGACATAATGCATCTTCCACCTTGTTTTCTTTCTCAGGGTGGTAATTAATTGAGCAGTCGTAATCCTTAATCATCTCTAACCATCTTCTTTGGCACATATTCAGCTACTTTTGTGTGAAAATATACTTTAAACTATTATGATTATTATAAATGTCACACCTTTCTCCATAAAGATAATGCCTCCAAATCTTTAATGCAAATATTACTGCAGCTAACTCCAAATCATGATTTGGGTAATTTTGCTCATGGATTTTCAACTATCGTGAGGCATAAGCTATCACCATATCATTTTTCATAAGAACACACCCCAATCCCTTCTTGGATGCATCACTGTAGATCACAAACCTTTCTCCACTAAAAGGAAGTGTAAGTACAGGTGCACTGGATAACCTTCTTTTCAACTCCTTGAAATTCTCTTCACATTCCTCCGTCCAAACAAACTTAACTCTTTTCCGAGTCAACTTGGTGAGTGGATTAGATAGTCATGAAAAATATTCTACAAAACGTCAATAATATCCAGCCAAACCATGAAAACTTTGGATCTCATTTACTGTTGTTGGTCTCGACCATCTTTTGATAAACTTTGTTTTTGCTGGATCCACATATATCCCCTCTTTTGAGATTATGTGACCAAAAAATGGAACTTTTTGAAGCCAAAATTAACACTTAGTAAATTTAGCATAAAGCTTCTCCTTTCTTAGGGTCTTCAATATAATTCTCAAGTGATATTCGTGTTCTTCCTTTCTATTTGAATATACAAGAATATCGTCTATAAAGACTACCACAAACTGATCATGATAGTATCTAAAGACACTATTCATTAGATCCATGAAGATAGCAGGGGAATCAGTAAGACCAAATGGAAACACTATAAATTCATAGTGTCCATACCTTGTACGGAAAGTCATATTTGGTATATCCTCCCTTTTGACCCTTAATTGATGATACCCTGAACAAATATCAATCTCGGAGAAGTATTGAGCTCCTCGTAGTTGGTCAAATAAGTCATCAATGCACAGGAAAGTATATTTGTTCTGGATAGTGATCTTTTTAGGTTCTCGATAATCAATGCAGAGTCTCATTGATCCATATTTCTTCTTAACAAACAGAACAGGTGCTCCCCAAGTTGACGCACTAGGGCGTATGAATCCATTATCAATATTTTCTTGGAGTTGCTTCTTCAATTCCTCCAACTCAATTGGGGCTATTCTATAAGGTGTCTTTGAAATAGGCAAAGCACCCGGTATGAGTTATATTGAAAACTCAACTTCACGATTTGGTGGAAGACCCAGTAATTCCTCCAGAAAGACATCATCAAACTCCCATACAATGTGAATATTCTTAATCGTGAGTCTCTTAGTAACCATATGAGATAAATAACCTTAATTTAGTGGAATGAAGACCCATTAGATGGAAGAAATTTCCACTGGAAGGTTATGTTCATCCCTGCATCGATAGACGATCATAGATTGATCTAGAATATGAAATGTGACTTCCATTCATTGGAAATTGATATGATCTCCATATAGAGAAAGCCAATCCATGCCAAGAATCACATCAAATTCCACTATAGGAAGGATCACAAGATTTCCATGAATCACTTTCCCACAAACTTCAATCAGAGAAGAATTATAATATTTTTATGCGATTGTTTTACCATTAGGGGTTGTCACATCTAACTCTACATCTAACGGTTGAGGTAATATGGCGATACCCTTAGAAAATTCTTCAGAAATAAAGGAGTGGGTGGATCCAGAATCAAATAAAACATTTGCTACTTTAGAGTGGATGGTAAGTGTACCTTTCACCACATCTTTATCATACTACACATTGCTGATAGAAATTTCATGTGACTTTCATTTTTTCTTTAGCCTTAAGAGTTTGTTGACGTCGACCATCATCATCAACCCTTGGATTTGGGCATTTATTGGCATAATTACCCATCTCCTTGCACTTGAAACATTGAAGTGTAGGAGGTGCACTATGTGTAGCATTTTCTTTGTTCGTATCACTAAACATCTTCTTCCCATCATTGCAACATTCAAATGCTCGATGACCTTCCTTTCCACATTTGGAACATTTACATGTCCCTTTAAGACAACTCCCTCCATGTTTATTTCCACACTTTGAGCATAAGGGAAAACTCATATTCTTTTCAGTGTTCTCTTAATATTTTCCATTGAATTCCATTTTCCTCTTCTTATCAAACCCATATGACTGATGGGTTACTCCAATATCCATCTCAACTTTGAGAGCACATCGAATGATTTCCCAATAGCTATTGAAGTCCCTTATGGATAACGCCCTTCTAAGACTTGGTTTTAAGACACTAAAGAATCGATCGATCTTACTCTCAGGTTGGATAATAATACAAGAAGCATACCTTCCAAGTATTGTAAAATTTTCTTCGTAGGTACCAACAGATTCATCATCCTTTTTCTTTAGTTCAAGAAACTTATTCTCCATCTTTGTTTGAAGAATACGAGGGAAGTACTTATTGAAAAATAAGTTCTTAAACACGTCCCATTCCGTGGACTCAATTTCATCTATTTTCCTCATATTCTTGATAAGATTCCACCATTGATCAGCATCACCTTCCAAATGATACACTACTAAGATGAACTTATCATGTTCAAAACATTGAAGAACTAAAAATATCTTTTCAGAATTATTGATCCATTGTTTAGAAACAAATAGATTAGTAGACCCACTGAATGAAGGTGGACGCTCTCTCATGAAAGATTCAACAGAATGTTTCTCCTTTGCCCATTTGGAAGTCCTACATGATTCATAGCATGAGAAAGTTGTGTGAGCATGGCTACAATATTTTTCATTCCATCTCCCATAACGTTTGGTTGCTCAGGGGACAATCATTGCATTTCTCATCGCATTCCGCATTAACACGGTTCCTTCGGGTTCCAGCCATTGACTAAAACCAAGAATAATAGTGTGAGAAACACTAATTATAATAGGAAAACCACATAATCATGAATAAAATTTCTCACTTAAGGTCTTATCCTAGGTTATTCATGACCATTTCTAAAACACTAAGATTGTGTTCTATGCTTAGACTTATCCTTAGGGTTCTTACTAAGGCTTTCACTTCCTAGTTTCCAATGTTTGACTATACCTTTCCTCAGATACCAACTATAACGACCCATAATTTACATACATTGTGAGTACATCAAAATTTATTTACACTTATTACAACATATAACAAAACCATGAAAGTACTGTATAGGTATAATGTCTTTAGAAACTGGGAAACATAATCTACTGGTTCATAAAGTGACTACACTGTATCCCATTTATTTCACCATATCTAGAGCCCCTTTTTGGAATATCCTACATAATAACCTTCATCCTGACTTAGGGAAATAAAACATAGAAAAGGGTGAGCTCAAATTCTCAGCATGGGTAAACAAAAGAAATATCAATCACATCATATTCATAAGAACATAACTTTTGGAAATCATTACCTGCAAAAGAGATCATAATTTCATAACGTGGGATAAATAATAGTAATGAAATGTTATCCCAATATTAATAACATAAAACATGAAACTTTGTGGCACACACACATAATCATAGATAATAATTTATTAGCAGTCAAGACACATTTCCATGACTATCTTAGTGGACAATGTCCATTTCTGAACCGAGTTCATTCCTCGTTTCAGTCCTGTTTCACTGAACCAGTTTAACTTGCAGTTCCAGCCATGTCTATCTCATGAGATATAAAATATTTAACCAATGCATTGGAGGGAGATATAGGTCCCACCCATCTCATAATGATACCATTCTTATGTGTGCCACAAAATCATAAATCATACATCATTACATAACCAATGTAATAAAAATGGGATTCTTAAACATCATGACATCATAAACCAATACATATTAGATAAAGGAATTCATAAAAATAATTCCATCACAACATAATCAAATCAATGTATCTATAGAGATAGAAACAGAACCCTATATTATCTTATATGGAATATAATTTTGATAAAACAGTTGAACTCCATTCTTGATGAAAATATCCTTTCTACTTCAAAAACATTTTCCTTTCATAACATGTCATAAAATCTTAAACTAAAAGAAGTTGACTAAAAATAAACATGAAAACTTGTAATGGAATATTCTTGTTAATATTGTTTTAAAAATACATTCATGTCGTATAATTTAAAAAAACTTTCTTCTCGTACTTTTGTCAGAAAAGTCAAAAAGTACCTCGTACGAAAAACGACAAAAGTTTTTTTCATATATTTTAATATAAACTCACCGAAAGGGAAAAATTGGATTTAAAATATTGTAGAAGGATATAAATATTACATATTGAGGAAACATGGATGTGGATGATAAAATACACCCCAGTAAATACCAAAGTATAAACAATCTCGGATAAAAATGAGATTGTGATATTTCACTTACCTTAGGTCCGATTTGCTTCGTAAGTGTCCGAACCATCTGTATAATGATTTAAATAATGTCATTGACTTATTACAGAATCATAATCATTGTTATGATATCATATATGGTCATATTATTAGCTTATTATTAGTAATATTTCATTACTACTTGTTATTCGGGTGTTTATTACTTTTTGTTCTTATGGGTGTTTTGTCAAATAAATTCTATTTTTTTCTTTTTAGGTTATAGATACCTCATTTCCAAAATTTTATTAGTGTAATATATATCATATTCATTCATCCAATTCTTTTATATAATCTTTATGCAATTAAGATCATGTAGAACGAGTCGCATCACATCGTGGAGGCGGTATTCCGTACGTACGTACGAGCGATGATATCATTCCCATGATCGTGGAATTGTATTTGAGTGTATGTATACTATTTCAGAATCAATATCACTTCACAATAATGAGATATATTCATTCTTTACACCATTATATGCATCCAAGTATGTTGGTGGTGAAAAATAGATTACACCACGGCGTGGAGACAATATTCTGTACGTACGCACGCGCAGTGATTTCATTTTCCGTAGGATGGATAGATAGTGAAATAGGGTTGTTTAATACTTATAATAAAATATCAGTATATGAGTGATACTGATGTTATTACTTCATAATGATACAACTAAATAAGAAGAAGTGGAAGAAGAAATAAAGTTGAATTAATTGGTAACTCACATTACCTCTTATCTGAAGTGCCTCTTTGAGAGCTCCTTTTAGGGCACTAAAATTGGACTTTGAAGAAGACCAGGACCTCTAGGATGTTATTAGGGAAGTGGAGAGAAGAAATTGGCAGGGGTTGTCCGAATTTGGAGGCTCAAAGTGGTGTGAGGAAAAGGGGGAGGAGGTGCCCTTTTATAAAGGAGTAGAGGGGCCCCTTTGGAAAAACTAATAATATTATTTTATTATAAATCCATATTCAGTTTCAAATAGCTCCAAATTGATTTAATTAGAAGCTAAGGTGGGTATGGGTCGAAATAATCTCATCAAATAGAATTTAGACAAGTTTAGGTTCCTATTTTAACCTTATAATTTAGATTTAACATTAAGTTAAATAATTTTACTTTTACCGTGTCTTCATGTGTTCTTATACTATAAGGTTAATAAACTTACTATAACAAGTCAAAAGAACCCCAAGTTGTTTATTATTAATATATATAACATTATATAAGTCATTTGGCCGAACATTATATTTTTAAGAATAAAATAACAATTAATAATATAATATTTGTTTTAAAAACTATATTATGTCAATTTTGACACTGTTTTGTAATTGATTTTTGTGAAAATCATAACAGAATGATTAGTACGAATAAAATTTAATTAAATCAATAAAAACATTTCATATTAACCTATAAAATTATTTTAATTCATAAAAAGTCTCAAATTAAATTTATTTGGGTATTTATAACATCATTTATGTAAATATTTCATTAATAAGATAATTACTGCATCATCGTTGTGTCATAAATAAATTAACTTATTTAAAGTCTAAAATTACTAATAAAATATCATTATGTACGAAATATTTTTAGCATTCTAATGAATATTTATAGTTGAATTTATATTATGCATAACCCTATATTAAAAATTATTTTCCTATTAAACTTTGATTTTAACTATTTTAACCCTTCTTTAAATAAATTAATAATAAATGTCCTAATCTTATCCAAGTGGGCCTAAATGGTCATATTTTATTCCTAAGGTTTTTTATTGTCGAATTACACTTATCCAATAGAATTATGACATTTGTTATGGTAATAATAATATCATTTTTATGCTTAATTACCCTATTTACTTTTAATTGTGGTAAATAAAAGTAAAAAGTTACTATTCACCAAAAATTATTTTCATCTTATTGAACTACATTTTACTTACTAACATCTATTGTGTCTCTCGGATTTTCGAAATTACACTCACAAAAGTGGTAAAATTAAGTTTTATGAAAAATTCAGTTTTTTTATCTACCACTTAGTGGTTTCACTATTCATCAAAAATTGAAAGTTTTTAGAAAAATACCAAAATATCACCTTAGGCTAATTTCGATATTCCGAATCCAAAAATGAATTCAATTTTGAAAAATAAAATTTACAAATTTTCAAAAAGTGGGTATTACTATTCATAACGGCTAGTTTTAATAATATTTTAATAACATATCGTTGTTTAGTGAAACTCGGTATTGCGTACGACGCAAGCTACCGAGGAAGGTCGCGATTGCCTGTAAATAAAGCCAAGATAGTGTTGTGTGTAGTGAAAGATTCCTTTTATGATTTATAAAAACAAAATATTTCTCATAAAAGTCTCTGGTGTTACATTCTACCCACCTTAAAATGAATTTCGCCCTCGAAATTCATCACTTTGTAACAAACAGATGGGGATACCTCTATCTCATCATATTCTAAAGCTCCCATGTAGATTATTCTAATTGGTGGTTCCTCCATAAAACTTTCACCAAGCGAGTGGTCTTGTTCCGTAGGACTTTTTCACTACGATCGAGAATCTCTATCAGCTATTCTTCATAAGAAAGATCTTGTTCCAGCGGTACAACTTCTGAGCTGAGTACTTGTGAAGGATCAGGTATGTACTTTCTCAGGAGAGATACATGCAACACATCGTGAACTTGAGAGAGATTCAGAGGAAGCGCCAATCGGTAAGCTACCTTTCCAACACGATCCAGTATTTCGAAAGTACCGATATATCTAGGGCTCAACATCCCCTTCTTTCCAAATCTCATGACCCTCTTACAGGGAGATATTCGTAAGAACACTTTATCACCCACTTCAAACTCTAGGTCTTTTCTTCGGTTGTCGGCATAACTTTTATGTCGACTCTGAGCCACTCTTATGTGTTGTTGAATAAATCTGACCTTTTCTGCCATCTCATCAACAAGATCAGGTCCTAATAGCTTTCTTTCCCCAACATCATCCCAACAAGTTAGAGTCATGCATTTCATTCCATAGGGAGCTTCATAAGGAGCCATCTGAATACTGGAGTGAAAGCTATTATTATAAGAAAATTCAACCAAAGGTATGTGTTGATCCCAACCACCTTTGAAATCCATAGAGCAAGCTCTCAACATATATTCAAGAGTTTGAATTGTCCTCTCAGACCGACCGTCTGTCTGAGGATGATAAGCAGTTCTGAAACTCAACTCTATATCCAGAGTAATCTGAAGACTTCACCAGAACTTTGAGGTAAACCTCGGATCCCGATCAGATATAATAGAAAGTGGTAATCCATGCAATCTTACCACTTATTTTACATATATCCTGGCAAGCTGATCCAGAGAGAAATCCTCTCTAATAGCAATGAAGTGTGCAGACTTTGTAAGACGATCAATAATGACCCAGATAGCATTATTCCCTCTGGATGTTTTAGGAAGTCCTATGACAAAGTCCATAGTGATGTTTTCCCATTTTCATTCGGGTATGGGTAATGGTTGTAACATCCCCTTAGACTTCTGTCTCTCAGCTTTAACTGGCTGACAATCCAAGCATCGAGAGACATATTCAGCAACATCTCTTTTCATGCCATCCCACCAGATGTACTCTTTTAGTTCCCTATACATCTTCGTGCTTCCAGGATGAATAGAGAATGAAGAACTGTGAGCCTCATCCAGCCGCTCCTTCTTTAATTTGGGGATGTGATGAACACAAACCCGATTCCCGAACTTTATTATCCCATCACAATCAATGTTGAATTCTGGAACATTTCTCACCTTATTTTGTAAAACTATATCTTCTTTATGTGCCTCTTTAATCTTCACATATATGGATGGATGAACATTCATTTGAGAAAGATAAGATTTCTCCCCTTCCATTATAATTCCAAGACCCATCCTTTGTAAATCCAAAAATATTGGATCTTTTCTGATCCTCATCATGGATATGCTAGCATGGTCTTGTCGACTTAGTGCATCTGCCACCTTGTTTGCTTTCCCAGGGTGGTAATGAATTGAGCAGTCGTAATCCTTAATCAGCTCTAACCATATAATTTGGCGCATATTCAACTCCTTTTGTGTGAAAATATATTTTAAACTATTAGGAAAACCACATAATCAAGAATAAAATTTCACACTTAAGGTCTTATCCTAGGTTATTCATGGACATTTCTAAAACACTAAGATTGTGTTCTATGATTAGACTTATCCTTAGGGTTCTTACTAAGGCTTTCACTTCCTAGTTTCCAAAGGTTGACTATACCTTTCCTCGGATACCAACTATAACGACCCATAATTTACATACATTGTTAGTACTTAAAAATTTAATTACACTTGTTACAACATATAACAAAACCATGGAAGTACCGTATAGGTATAGTGTCTTTAGAAACTGGGAAACATAAACAACTGGTTCATAAAGCCTCTACACTGTCTCTCACATATTTCATCATATCTAGAGCCCCTTTTTGGAATATCCTACTTAATAACCTTCATCCTGAACTAGGGAAATAAAACATACAAAAGGGTGAGCTCAAATGCTCAGTATGGGTAAACAAAAGAAATATCAATCACATCATATTCATAAGAACATAACTTTTGGAAATATCAACCTACAAAAGAGATCATAATTTCATAACGTGGGATAAATCATAGTAGTGAAATGTAATCCCAATAATCATAACATAAAACATGAAACATTGTGGAATAAACACATAATCATAGAGAATCATTTCTTAGTAGTCAAGACTCATTTCCATGACTATCTTAGTGGACAAAGTCCATTTCTGAACCGAGTTCATTCCTCGTTTCAGTCCTGTTTCACTGAACCGGTTTAACCTGCCGTTCCAGCCATGTCTATCTCATGAGATATAAAATCATTAACCAATTCATTGGAGGGAGATATAGGTCCCACCCATCTCATAATGATACCATTCTTATGTGTTCCACAAAATCATAAATCATACATCATTGCGTAACCCATGTAAAAAAAGGGATTCTTAATCATCATGACATCATAAAACAATTCATATAAGAAAAAGGAATTCATAAAAATAATTCAATCACAACATAATCAAATCAATGTAATTATAGGGATAGAAACAGAACCATATATTATATTACATGGAATATAATTTTGAAAAAACACTTGAACTCCATTCTTGATGAAAATATCCTTTCTACTTGAAAAACATTTTCCTTTCTTAACATGTCATAAAATTTTAAACTAAAAGAAGTTTACTAAAAATAAACATAAAAACATGTAAAGGAATATTCTTGGAAATATTGTTTTAAAAATCCATTCATGCCGTACAAGTTAAAAAACAATCTTCTCATACTTTTGTCGGAAAAGTCAAAAAGTACCTCGTACGAAAAATGACAAAAGATTCCTTTCATATATTTTTACTAAAAACTCATCTAAAAGGAAAAATTGGATTTAAACTATTGTATAAGGATATAAATATTACATATTGAGGAAACATGGATGTGTATGATAAAATACACCCCAGTAAATACCAAAGTATAAACAATCTCGGATAAAAATGAGATTGTGATATTTTACTTACCTTAGGTCCAATTTGCTTCGTAAGTGTCCAAACATCCTGTATAATGATTTAAATAATGTCATTGACTTATTCGAGAATCATACTCATTGTTATGATATCATATATGGTTATATTCTTAGCTTATTATTAATAATATTTCATTACTACTTGTTATTCTGGTGTTTATTACTTTTTGTTCTTATGGGTGTTTTGTCGAATAAATTCTATTTTTTTTATTTTTAGGTTATAGATATATCATTTCCAGAATGGTATTAGTGTAATATATATCATATTCATTTATCCAATTCATTTATATAATCATTATGCAATGAAGATCATGTAGAACGAGTCGCATCACATCGGGGAGACGGTATTCCGTACGTACGCACGAGTGATGATATCATTCCCATGATCGTGGAATTGTATTGGAGTGTATGTATGCTATTTCAGAATCAATATCACTTCAAAATAATCATATATATTTGTTCTTTATACCATTATACCCATCCAAGTATGTTGGTGGTGGAAAATAGATTACACCACAGCCTGGAGACGGTATTCTGTACGTACGCACGCGCGGTGATTTCATTTTCCGTAGGATGGATAGATAGTGAAATAGGGTTGTTTAATACTTATAATAAAATATCAGTATATGAGTGATACTGATGTTATTACTTCATAATGATACAACTAAATAAGAAGAAGTGGAATAAGAAATAAAGTTGAATTAATTGGTAACTCACATTACCTCTTATTTGAAGTGCCTCTTTGAGAGCTCCTTTTAGGGCACTAAAATTGGACTTTGAAGAAGACCAGGACCTCTAGGATGTTTTTAGGGAAGTGGAGAGAAGAAATTGTCAGGGGTTGTCCGAATTTGGAGGCTCAAAGTGGTGTGAGGAAAAGGGGGAGGAGGTGCCCTTTTATAAAGGAGTAGAGGGGCCCCTTTGGAAAAACTAATAATATTATTTTATTATAAATCCATATTCAGTTTCAAATAGCTCCAAATTGATTTAATTAGAAGCTAAGGTGGGTATGGGTCGAAATAATCTCATCAAATATAATTTAGACAAGTTTAGGTTCCTATTTTAACCTTATAATTTAGATTTAACATTAAGTTAAATAATTTTACTTTTACCGTGTCTTCTTGTGTTCTTATACTATAAGGTTAATAAACATACTATAACAAGTCAAAAGAACCCCAAGTTGTTTATTATTAATATATATAACCTTATCTAAGTCATTTGGCCGAACCTTATATTTTTAAGAATAAAATAACAATTAATAATATAATATTTGTTTTAAAAACTATTTTATGTCAATTTTGACACTATTTTGTAATTGATTTTTGTGAAAATCATAAAAGAATGATTAGTTCTAAAAAAGTTAAATAAATAAATAAAAACATATCATATTTAACTATAAAATTAGTGGAATTAATAAAAAGTCTCAAATTACATTTATTTGAGTATTTATAACATCAATTATGTCAATATTTCATTAATAAGGTAATTACTGCATCATCTTTGTGTCATAATTAAATTAACTTATTTAAAGTCTAAAAATTACAAATAAAATATCATTATGTAGGAAATCATTTTATATTTCTAATGAATATTTATAGTCGACTTTATATTATGCATAACCCTATATTAAAAATGATTTTCTTATTAAACTTTGATTATAACTATTTTAACCCTTCTTTAAATTAATTAATAATAAATGTCCTAATCTAATCCAAGTGGGCCTAAATGGTCATATTTTATTCCTAAGGTTGTTTTCGGTCGAATTACACATATCCAATAGAATTAGGACATGTGTTATGGTAATAATAATATCATTTGTACTCTTAATTACCCTATTTACTTTTAACCGTGGTAAATAAAAGTAAAAAGTTACTATTCACAAAAAATTATTTTCAACTTATTGGACAACATTTTACTTATTGGCATCAACCGTGTCTCTCTGATTTTTGAAATTCCACTCACAGAAGTGGTAAAATTATGTTTTATGAAAAATTCAGTTTTTTTATCTACCACTTAGTGGTTTCACTATTCATCAAAAATTGAAAGTTTTTAGAAAAATATGAAAATTTCACCCTAGGCTAATTTCGATATTCCGAATCCGAAAATGAAGTCAATTTTGAAAAATAAAATTTACAAATTTTCAAAAAGTGGTTATTACTATTCATAATGGCTAGTTTGAATAATATTTTAATAGCATATCGTTGTTTAGTGAAACTCGGTACTGCGTACGACGCAAGATATCGAGGAAAATCACAATTGCGTGTAAAGCAAGCCAAGCTAGTGTAGTGTGTAGTGAAAAATTCCTTTTATGATTTATAAAAACAAAATATTTCTCATAAAAGTCTCAGGTGTTACATTCTACCCCCCTTAAAAGGAATTTCACCCTCGAAATTCGTCACTTTGTAACAAACAGATTGGGATACCTCTCTCTCATCATATTCACAAGCTCTCATGTAGATTATTCTAATTGGCGGTTCCTCCATAAAACTTTCACCAAGCGAGTGGTCTTGTTCTGTAGGACTTTTTCACTATGATCGAGAATCTCTATCGACTGTTCTTCATAAGAATGATCTTGTTCCAGCGGTACAACTTCTGAGCTGAGTACATGTGAAGGATCAGGTATGTACTTTCTCAGGAGAGATACATGGAACACATCATGAACTTGAGAGAGATTCGGTGGAAGAACCAATCGGTAAGCTACCTTTCCAACACGATCCAGTATTTTGAAAGTACAGATATATCTAGGGATCAACGTCCCCTTCTTTCCAAATCTCATTACCCTCTTCCAGGGAGATATTCATAAGAACACTTTATCACCCACTTCAAAATCTAGGTCTTTTCTTCGGTTGTCGGCATAACTTTTCTATCGACTCTGAGCCGCTCTTATGTGTTGTTGAATAGATCTGACCTTTTCTGCCATCTCATCAACAAGATCAGGTCCTAATAGCTTTCTTTACCCAACTTCATCCGAACAAGTTGGAGTCATGCATTTCTTTCCATAGAGATCTTCATAAGGAGCCATCCGAATACTCGAGTGAAAGAGATTATTATAAGAAAATTCAACCAAAGGTAGGTGTTGATCCCAACCACCTTTGAAATCCATAGAGAAAGCTCTCAACATATATTCAAGTGTTTGAATTGTCCTCTCAGACTGACCGTCTGTCTGAGGATGATAAGCAGTGCTGAAACTCAACTCTGTATCCAGAGTATGCTGAAGACTTCGCCAGAACTTTGAGGTAAACCTCGGATCCCGATCAGATATAATAGAAAGTGGTACTCCATGAAATCTTACCACTTCTTTTACATATATCCTGGCAAGCTGATCTAGAGACAAATCCTCTCTAATAGCAATAAAGTGTGCAGACTTTGTAAGACGATCAATAATGACCAAGATAGCATTATTCCCTTTGGATGTTTTAGGAAGTACTATGAAAAAGTCCATAGTTATGTTTTCCCATTTCCGTTCGGGTATGGGTAATGGTTGTAACATCCCCTTAGACTTCTGTCTCTCAGCTTTAACTTGCTGACAATCCAAGCATCAAGAGACATATTCAACAACATCTCTTTTCATGCCATCCCACAAGAAGTACTATTTTAGGTCCCTATACATCTTCGTGCTTCCAGGATGAATAGAGAATGAAGAACTATGAGCCTCATCCAACAACTCCTTCTTTAATTTGAGGATGGGAGAACACAAACTCGATTCCTGAACTTTATTATCCCATCACAATCAAGGTTGAATTTAGGAACATTTCTCACCTTCTTTTGTAACACCACATCTTCTTTCTGTGCCTCTTTAATCTTCACATGTATAGATGGATGAACATTCATTTGAGAAAGATAAGATTTCTCCCCTTCCATTGTAATTCCAAGATCCATCCTTTGTAAATCCATAAATATTGTATCTTTTGTGATCCTCATCATGGATAAGCTAGCATGGTCTTGTCGACTTAATGCATCTGCCACCTTGTTTTCTATCCCAGGGTGGTAATGAATTGAGCTGTCGTAATCCTTAATCAGCTAAAACCATATTCTTTGGCGCATATTCAGCTCATTTTGTATGAAAATACACTTTATACTGTTATGATCAGTATAAATTTCACTCCTTTCTCCATAAAGATAATGCCTCCAAATCCTTAATGCAAATATTACTGCAGCTAACTCCAAATCATGATTTTGGGTAATTTTGCTCATGAATTTTCAACTGTCATGGGGCATAATCTATCACCATATAATTTTTCATAAGAACACACCCCAATCCCTTCTTGAATGCATCACTATAGATCACAAACCTTTGTCAACTACAAGGAAGTGTGAGTACAGGTGCACTGGATAACCTTCTTTTCAACTCCTTGAAATTCTCTTCACATTCCTCCGTCCAAAAAAACTTAACTCCTTTCCGAGTCAACTTGGTGAGTGGATTAGATAATCATGAAAAATATTTCACAAAATGATGATAATATCCATCCAAACCACGAAAACTTCGGATCTCAGTTACTGTTGTTGGTCTCGACCATCTTTCAATAACATCTCTTTTTGCTGGATCCATAGATATCTCCTCTTTTGAGATTATGTGACCCAAAAATGAAACTTTTTGAAGCCAAAATTCACACTTGGTAAATTTGGCATAAAGCTTCTCATTTCTTAGGGTCCTCAATATAATTCTCAAGTGATATTCATGTTTTTCCTTGCTCTTTGAATATACAAGAATATCGTCTATAAAGACTACCACAAAATGATCATGATAGTCTCTAAAGAAACTATTCATCAGATCCATGAAGATAGCAGGGGAATTAGTAAGACCAAATGGAAGCACTATAAATTCATAGTGTCCATACCTTTTACGGAATGTCGTCTTTGGTATATCCTCCCTTTTGACCCTTAATTGATGATACCCTGAACGAATATCAATCTTGGAAAAGTTTTGAGCTCATCGTAGTTGGTCAAATAAGTCATAAATGCGCGGGAGAGGATATTTTTTCATGATAGTGAACTTGTTAGGTTCTCGATAATCAATGCGGAGTCTCATTGATCCATCTTTATTATTAACGAACAGAACATGTGCTCCCCAAGGTGACACACTAGGGCGTATGAATCCCTTATCAATATTTTCTTGGAGTTGCTTCTTCAATTCCTGCAACTCAATTGGGGCCATTCTATAAGGTGTCTTTGAAATAGGCAAAGCACCCGGTACGAGTTCTATTGAAAACTCAACTTCATGATTTGGTGGAAGACCCAATAATTCCTCCGGAAAGACATCATCAAACTCCCGTACAATGGGAATATTCTAAATCATGAGTTTCTCACCAACCATTTGAGATAAATATGCTTCATTTAGTGGAATCAAGACCCATAAGATGGAAGAAATTTCCACTGGAATGTTATGTTCATCCCTGCATCGATAGACGATCATAGATTGATCTGGAATATGAAATGTGACTTCCATTATTTGGAAATTGATATGATCTCCATATAGAGAAAGCCAATCCATGCCAAGAATCACATAAAATTCCACTATAGGAAGGATCACAAGATTTTCAGGAAGCACATTCCCACAAACTTCAATCAGAGAAGAATTATAAGCTTTTGATGCAACTGTTGTGCCATTAGGGGTTGTCACATCTAACTCTACATCTAACTGTTGAGGTAATACGGGGATACCCTTATAAAATTCATCAAAAATAAAGGAGTGGGTGGATCCAGAATCAAATAAAAGATTTTCTACTTTAGAGTGGATGGTAAGTGTACCTTTCACCACATCTTTATCATACTCCACATCGCTGATAGAAATTGCATGTGACTTTCCTTTTTCTTTATCCTTAAGATTTTGTTGACGTCGACCATCATCATCAACCCTTGGATTTGGGCATTGATTGGCATAATTCCCCATCTCCTTGCCCTTGAAACATTGAAGTGTAGGTGGTGCACTATGTGTATCCTTTTCTTTGTTCTCATCACTAGACATCTTCTTCCCATCATTGCGGCATTCAAAAGCTCGATGACCTTACTTTTCACATTTGAAACATTTACTTGTCCCTTTAAGACAAATCCCTCCATGTTTATTTCCACAATTTGAGCATAAGGGAATAATCATATTCTTTTTAGTGTGCTCTTTATATTTTCCTTTGAATTCCATTTTCCTCTTCTAATCAAACCCATATGACTGATGGGTTACTCCAATATCCATCTCAACATTGAGAGCACATCGAACGATTTCCTCGTAGCTATTGAAGTCCCTTATGGCTAACGCCCTTCTAAGACTTGGATTTAAGCAACTGAAGAATTGATCGATCTTACTCTCAGGTTGGATAATAATACCAGAAGCATACCTTCCAAGTATTGTAAAATTTGCTTCGAAGGTACCAACAGATTCATCATCCCTTTGCTTTAGTTCAAGAAACTCCTTCTCCATCTTTTTTCGAAGAATACGAGGGAAGTACTTATTGAAAAATAATTTCTTGAACTCGTCCCATTCCATGGACTCAATTTCATCTCTTTTCTTCATATTCTTGCAAAGATTCCACCATTGATCAACATCACCTTCCAAATGATATACTGCAAAGATGACTTTATCATGTTCAGAACATTGAAGAACTAAAAATATCTTTTCAGTAGTATTGATCCATTGTTCACCAACTAATGTATTAGTAGACCCACTGAATGAAGGTGGACGCTGTCTCATGAAGGATTCAACAGAATGTTGCTCCTTTTCTCGTTTGGAAGTCCTGCATGATTCACATCTTGAGAAAGTTGTGTGAGCATGGCTACAAGATTTTTCATTCCATCTCCCATAACATTTGGTTGCTCAGGGGGACAATAATTTCATTTCCCGTCGCATTCCGCATTAACACGGTTCCTTCAGGTTCCAACCATTGACTAAAACCAAGAAGAATAGTGTGAGCAACACTAATTATAATAGGAAAACCACATAATCAAGAATAAAATTTCACACTTAAGGTCTTATCCTATGTTATTCAAGGCCATTTCTAAAACACTACGATTGTGTTCTATGCTTAGACTTATCCTTAGGGTTCTTACTAAGAATTTCACTTCCTAGTTTCCAAAGGTTGACTACACCTTTCCTCGGATACCAAATATAAAGAACCATACTTTACATACATTGTTAGTACTTCAAACTTTAATTACACTTATTACAACATATAACAAAACCATTAATGTACCATATAGGTATAGTGTCATTAGAAACTGGGAAACATAAACAACTGGTTCATAAAGAGTCTACACTGTCTCCAATTTATTTCATCATATCTAGAGCCCCTTTTTGGCATATCCTACTTAATAACCTTCATCCTGAACTGGGGAAATAAAACATACAAAAGGGTGATCTCAAATGCTCAGTAAGGGTAAACAAAAGAAATATCAATCACATCATATTCAGAAGAACATAACTTTTGGAAATCTTAACCTGCAAAAGAGATCATAATTTCATAATGTGGGATAAATCATAATAGTGAAATGTAATCCCAATAATCATAACTTAAAACATGAAACATTGTGGAATACACACATAATCATAGAGAATCATTTCTTAGTAGTCAAGACTCATTGCCATGACTATCTTAGTGGACACAGTCCATTTCTGAACTGAGTTCATTCCTCGTTTCAGTCCTGTTTCACTGAACCGGTTTAACCTGCTATTCGAGCGATGTCTATCTCATGAGATATAAAATATTTTACCAATGCATTGGAGGGAGATATAGGTCCCACCCATCTCATAATTATACCATTCTTATGTGTTCCACAAAATCATAAATCATACATCATTGTATAACCCATGTAATAAAAATGGGATTCTTAAACATCCTGACATCAAAAAACAATTCATATAAGAAAAAGAAATTCATAAAAATAATTCCATCACAACATAATCAACTCAATGTAATTATAGGGATAGAAACAGAACCCTATATTATCTTATATGGAATATAATTTTGATTAAACATTTGAACTCTATTCTTTATGAAAATATTCTTTATACTTCAAAAACATTTTCCATTCGTAACATGTAATAAAATTTTAATCTAAAAGATGTTGACTAAAAATAAACATGAAAACTTGTAAAGAAATATTCTTGGAAATATTGTTTTAAAAATCCATTAATGTCGTATCAGTTAAAAAACATTCTTCTCATACTTTTGTCGGAAAAGTCAAAAAGTACCTCGTACGAGAAATGACAAAAGGTTACTTTCATATCTTTTACTAAAAACTCACCAAAAGGGAATAATTGGATTTAAACTATTGTAGAAGGCTATAAATATTACATATTGAGGAAACATGGATGTGGATGATAAAATACACCCTAGTAAATACCAAAGTATAAACAATCTCAGATAAAAATGATATTGTGATATTTTACTTACCTTAGGTCCGATTTGCTTCATAAGTGTCCGAACCTACTGTATAATGATTCAAATAATGTCATTGACATATTACAGAATCATAATCATTGTTATGATATCATATATGGTTATATTATTAGCTTATTATTAGTAATATTTCATTACTACTTGTTATTCTGGTGTTTATTACTTTTTGTTCTTATGGGTGTTTTATTGAATATATTTTTTTCTTTTTAGGTTATAGATACCTCATTTCCAGAAAGGTATCATTGTAATATATATCATATTCACTCATTCAATTCATTTATATAATCATTATGCAATGAAAATCATGTAGAACGAGTCGCATCACATCGTGGAGATGGTATTCCGTACGTACGCACGAGTGATGATATCGTTCCCATGATCATGGAATTGTATTGTAATGTATTTATACTATTTCAGAATCAATATCACTTCAAAATAATAATATATATTCATTCTGTACACCATTATATCCATCCAAGTAAGGTGGTGGTGGAAAATAGATTTCCCCATGGCGTGGAGACGGTATTCCGTACGTACACACGCGCGGTGATTTCATTTTCTATAGGATAGATTGATGGTGAAATAGGGGTTTTCATACTTATAATAACATATCAGTATATTATTGATACTGATGTTGTTACTTCATAATGAAAGAACTAATGAATAAGAAGTGGGAGAAGAAATAAAGTTGAAATAATTGGTAACTGATATGACCTCTTCTTTGAAGCACCTCTTTGAGACCTCCTTTTAGGGCACTGAAATGGGTATTTGAAGAAAACCAAGACCTCTAGGATGTATCTAGGGGAGTGTAGAGGAGAAATTGGAAGGTTTTGGCCGAGATTGAAGGCTAAAAGTGGTGTGAGGAAGAGGGGGAGGAGGTTCCCTTTTATAAAGGCGGAGAGGGGCTCCTTTGGAAAACCTAAAAATATTATTTTATTATAAAGACATATTCTGTTTTAAATAGCTCCGAATTGATTTATTTAGAGAAAAAGGTGGGGATGGGTCGAAATCCTCTCATCAAATAGAATTTAGACAAGTTTAGGTTACTATTTTATCCTTATCATTTAGATTTAACATTAAGTTAAATAATTTTACTTTTACCGTGTCTTCTTGTGTTCTTATACTATAAAGTTAATAAACATACTATAAAAAGTTAAAAGAACCCCAAGTTGTTTATTATAAAAATATATGACTGTTTCTAAGTCATTTTTCCGATCCTTAGATTTTTAAGAATAAAATAACAATTAATAATCTAATATATGTTTTAAAAACTATTTTATGTCAATTTTTACACTATTTTGTAATGGAATTTTTTGAAAATCATAACAGAATGATTAGCTCGAAAAAAGATAATTAAATCAATACTAACATGTCATATTAACCTAGAAAATTAGTGTAATTCATAAAAAGTCTCAAATTACATTTATTTGGGTATTTATAACATCAATTATGTCAATATTTCATTAATAAGATAATTAATGCATCATCATTGTGTCATAAATAAATTAACTTATATAGAGTCTAAAAATTAAAAATAAAATATAATTATGTAGGAAATCGTTTTATCTTTATAATGAATATTTATAGTTTAATTTATATTATGTATAACCCTATATTAAAAATGATTTTGTTATTAAACTTTGATTTTAACTATTTTAACCCTTCTTTAAATAAATTAATAAAAATATCCTAATCTAATCCAAGTGGGCCTAAATGGTAATATTTTATTACTAAGGTTTTTTTGGTCGAATTACACTTATCCAATAAAATTATGACATGTTTTAGGGTAATAATAATATCATTTTTACTCTTAATTACCCTATTTACTTTTAACCGTGGTAAATAAAAGTAAAAAGTTACGATTCACCAAAAATTATTATCATCTTATTGAACTACATTTTATTTGCTGACATCAACTGTGTCTCTCGGATTTTCAAAATTCCACACACAAAAGTGGTAAAATTAAGATTTTATGAAAAATTCAGTTTTTTTATCTACCACTTAGTGGTTTCACTATTCATCAAAAATTGAAGGTTTTCAGAAAAATACCAAAATTTCACCCTAGGCTAATTTCGATATTTCGAATCCAAAAATGAAGTCAATTTTGAAAAATAAAATTTACAAAATTTCAAAAAGTGATTATTACTATTCATAACGGCTATTTTTAATAATATTTTAATAGCATATCGTTGTTTATTGAAACTCGGTATTGCGTACGACGCAAGCTATCGAGGAAGGTCATGATTGCGTGTAAAGAAATCCAAGCTAGTGTTGTGTGTAGTGAAAGATTCCTTTTATGATTTATAAAAACAAAATATTTCTCATAAAAGTCTCGGGTGTTACAGGGTGAGTGTGTTTTATGTTATTATCATGCAGTTGGGCCCCTATGGGCCTGAAAATTGTTAAATCATCATGTTAATTTATATTTAACCAACTTTTATTATGTTATAATATTTTCATTATCGAATCCACAGTTCCATTTTTCGATCTATTTCATTCACTCATTGTTTGGTTTATTTTCACTTCCCTTTAGCCACAACAATATTTAATGAAATTTATATATTTATCATTATTATTTAATGTAGAAAGGTTGAAGGCTTCATGAAGGCTCTCATTTTGAAAAAATTATTCACCTCGGTATGAGTTTCCTCTAGATCAATCTCCTACCACACATATATCCAATATTGATAGTAGATTATTGATTTTTCATCATACATGTGTTTATCTTTTTTTATTTGGAATATCATCTCGCTATGGTTTCATCTTCATTAAACCATAAATTCTCCATCATAGTGGATCTTCATAGCTTCTTTGATCTATACTCAGCCCCAGATCAATATTGGCCATCCTCAAGGTTGATATTCAGCTACAGAATCAATACAAAATCGGTTACATGGATATCCCTTGACATTGGATATTTGATTACCTTGGAATTCAGAAACATGGTAGGAAGTGGATTTTGGCTATGCAATAAGTAATGGAATTTTTCATAAATAGTCATTGGGAATTCATCGAGAATAAATTTTCTTCACCCAGATCTACTTTTATAGAAAATAGGCTATGTGGATTCCACTTTTAAAAAGGTATACATGGTAAATTGGTTTCATGAAGAAATGGTTATTTAAGAATTTCTAGAAGAAATTTCACTATGATACTACATTGTATAAAAAAATTGATGTTATAAAATATAAATAAAGAGATATAAAAATAAAAAAAAATCAAAAATAAACATCATGATATGTTAAACATTTAAGTGACTAAATTAAAAATTAAATAAAAATGTCAAAATTGACTGGAATACAAAATTTCAAAATGTTCAATAACAAATATCCTAAATTAAAAATAAAAATATATAAATAATTGATCCAAATGATGTTTTTATGTACAAAATAAATTAGAATAATAAATTTAAAAATGAATCACTTATATATTTCTAAATAAAAATAAATTCTGAAATGTTTTTAATAAACATAATGTCTAACGAACTGATTGAATGAATGTAAATTATTGATTTACTAATTAAAAATTTATGCCTTAAATACATAGTTTTTCAAAAAAATATATGATATGAAAAAATACCTAAAATAAATTCCATATTTTCATTATTCATAGTCATTTTCTATGAATACTATGAAATACAACTTAGAAAATTTCATATGGGATTAGTTAATCTTTATGTTTCTAGAATTCAATATTCTATATATTTTAGCATAATTCATTTTTCTTGAGTATAGTTTTTTACTACAATAGGTCTATAATCAGTGTATCAAATTTGGTTTTGGATTCTGGATGTTTCATTTATTTTTTTTGATTTTCAACATTGTTTGTTATATTAATTATATACATTAATGGGAAAATTCATTAATTAATGGTTATTTATGTCGATATAGTTAACTTATAGTTTACTATTTTAAAAATAGAAAATTCTGGTAAATGTATTGTTTCATGTATAATATATCAACTAATCATTCATTTAAATATTTATTAATTTCAATTTTAATTTTGACGTTTTTATATTTTTAGAGGGGCATTGTTTTTTATTTTTTTTGTTATGTGAAATGATTATTTATAATTTTTTTATTATTAATCTACTAAATAATTAAATTAATTATAATTGTTAATATCATTTCACATATAATTTACTATTTATTAACAGTAATTTATAATTAATTTATCCTCTAGTTTTTATAATTTCAGTGTTTGTAAATAAATAAAAATTAGTTCATTATTTATAGAAAATAATTTTCAAACATAAATTATCTCTTTGTTTTAACTATTTAATAACTCAGATTTTATTTTTTTTTATTCTTAAAAGTTTAGTTTATTAATTATTCAATTATAAAATGAAGCGTAATTTTAAAATTTATAATTTTTTATTTAGTTATTTTCGGAATTTGAATTTATTTTTGTTATGTATATGTTGAAATGGTTGGATTATTTAATTGAAATTTCATTTAATTTAAATTAATTTTTTTGGTAGATTATTTATTTTTATTGAAGGAAACATGTTTGTATATATTTATGCATAATAAAAATTTTAGTTAGTTTTGGGATATTTAGTTGAATTTGTAATCTTATCATCCGCAAAAAAGTATTTCCACATAAAAAATTTTCTTCACTGTGTACGTATGTGATTTTATAATTTTTTCTGAATAGGGTATTCATATTTGTATATAGAATGACTCCAATGTTCCAAAATATCTACATCTATGACATACACTATTTTTTATAATCACATATTTAAACCTAAAATGGAACCTAAGACAACCAATATTTATGTTCATAAATCTAAACTAGTCAAAGAATTGACTATAAAATATGGTGCTATATTTTAATAGTGGCCAACTCAATGTTCAATTTGAGGTACAAAGCATGTGATTTTTTGGAGACGTTTGAATACATAACTAATCTTTCATGCCATTTTAGAATATACTGATTAAGGAAGAAAAAGATGATATTAAATGTTATTAATGGAGTCCATTTGACACGTGGATAAAATTAATCATCATTAAGGTGAAAAAATGGATTTTGATTTGAAGCCATGTGAGAACGATAACTGAGTTGGGTAGATCATTGTAGTGTTTCAATTAATTTATTTTTGGAAAAATTTGTGTTTGAACTATGTGATGACATTCCATCATAGTTTTTAGTTCTATGGGTGGGAGGTCTCTTAATTTCCAAATGATGTGGTTGAATGTCTAGGTACTTATGGTGATCTAGTGTTTCTAGAAAAAAGTAATCATAAATTAAATGATTATTGGATTGAATCCCCCCTAATGTGAATACATCCTCATCAATGGAATTTTCTGGTTATCTTCTTGAGCACAAATTATTAAACGATGAGTATTTGAGGGAGATATGTGTTGATCATGTTCATGGTTGTTCATGGATTGATCTGAGTGAAGTTAACTAGTAATTCAAATAAAATAATTAATATAAAAATTATTTGTCAATTAATTGTTGATATATAATCATAGTTGACAAATGAATTTTTGTAATTAGGAATTTTTTGTGACATAAGGGAAAATTCACGTCTCTTAACATGTGGGTTTTTTATTGATGAAATTTTATTCGATTTACAATATATTTCCAAATGGTTTTATATTAAAAAATAACACATCTTGTAGTCTAGTGACCATAATAATTAAAGATAAAAAAATCCATGTAAGTGATGAATTATTTTTAGAGGTGATCAACAATATAATTTGAAATATAAAGTTTTTGTAGCTCTTATTTTTCATAAGGGTTGAAGGAAATTTCCATGAAATGGTAGTATTTTGAGATGGAGGAGGAGTCTACATCAACAAAAAAAATTTCCCACTCTCTATATTCGTTTTTCTTTTTATTGAGAATAAATATTCACTTTCTTCCTCTAGGGTCCCGCTCGGTTTGTAGTAGCTCTATTCGGACTCCACAAGTTATTGGGATTGAGTCCCACTATGTTAAATCTGGTTGTAGTAATGTGGGATTTTATTTATATTTATCCCCCTCCCTAGAACTATTGTTATAAAGGATTCAATTCTTACAAATTCTATACTTTTTTTGAAAATAACAACACATGCTACAAAATGATTTGTTAAAAACATTATATTTATATTGTTTTTGGAATTCATTTTTATAAAAAAATTTGTTCTAAAAAATATAGAAATCTTTAGAAACAAATAATATAATCATTTCATATTATTCGAGTCCATCATACTGACCAATGTCCAGTCCCTTGGCCTAACTAATGTCTAGTCCATAAAATTGACCAAAGTCCAATACATCTAGTAGTCCAAAGTCAAGTCCTTCAAACTGAATATAATTTAGTACATTGAATTGGAAATATTCACCTCCAGCATATTAACCAATGTCCAGTCCATTATAATAAAATAAGTCCAATCTATTGAATTGACTAAATCCAAATCAATAGATATGGTAAAAAATTTTATATTGGTGAAAATATGTTCATACTATCATTATAACTCAATTAAGTCTATTATTGATGTTGAGTTTAGATTATTAATGTGACTATGTTTAGTCCCGAAGAATGATAATTATTTATTCCCTAAAAATAATAATGATTTTAATTAAATATTGTATTATTTCAACAAGATAAAATACTTTTTATATCATTGTTATGATTCTACTAAAATGACCTCAAATATACATGTACATTTGGAACAATCATGTTTTTTTTAATTTGAGGATATTAAAAATAAATTAGAGATTAAAAGAAATTTGACCAATGGATTTTTTTCATATAAATATATGTTCATTCGAGGTCCTCATAGATGATCCATTTTCAACTCAACATGTTTATATTTTTCCCTATCATAGAAACTCATTAATTATACTTTATAATATATGATATATTTTTAATTTTTGAAAATACATGTGATATTATAAATTCATTATAATTTTTTTTCATTTCTATTTTTTCGTTGAAGAATGTTTAGATTGAGGTATTTTTTGGATATGAAAATGATTGATTCTGATTAGGATGATCGAGGAATTATTTAGATTGGAAGACATAACTACTTCTGATATTTTTGATCGAGTACATTAATATTGTATAATAAATGACATTACAGATTAGATGAAACTATAGAAACCATAATTCATTGTTATTGACTTCTTTTATTCTAATAATTTTTTTATTATATTTACTATATTAATTTTTAAAAACTATTTTTAGTATATCTCTAAGGTATTATTTTACACTGAATTTTATAATTGATATTTTATTTACTATTCCATTTAAAATATGATTAACAATTAGAAAACTATGTCTAATTCATTTAATTTTATAAAAAATGATAATATTGACCAATAACAAATAATAAATAGGTTTGAGATTAAAATTACTGAACATTATTAACCACAATTAACCCCTATTGTAGCCATTGTAAACACTTATGATCAAATAATTGGAATTGGAGTTGGTTCTACCGCATGAATTTGGGATTTTTAAGCTATTTTATGAAAGATTTAAATTTTTAGTAAAATTTTATTATATGATGTTGTTTATAAACTATTATTACACTAACATGTATTTTTTAGAAAAATTTCCTATTTATATAAGATGGAAGGATTACATATTAGTACACAAGATAATAAAAATCATTACACAAAACAAATATATGATGGGGATGATTATATATACTATAGATGTAAAATGAAGACATTTTTTATTAATAATGGTGATGATAACATTATAATAATGTCTAAAATTTACATGATTCTTAAGGATGTGTTTTTCACATTTAAATGTCAATAGAACATGAATATCAATTTAATTACTGAGTAAGAAATAAATTTATATGTTTTATGAAAATGAATATGTAGGATAAAAATGGTAAATGTAGATGCTAAATAAAATGGGGGGTGGTGAATTATAAGTTTTAAAAAAATTCTTTTTTAACCTTATGTAATATAAATTTTAATAATGTTGATCGAGTGAAATTCACAATCCCTAAAATAGTTTTATGCGACAAACATGCTCAGGTTATAGAAATATGTTTTTGAAAATGAAATGTAGGAAACATTTACATAGGGGAAGATTCTACCCATAATAATATATAATCTCTATTCTCAATGTTAATAAAATTAGAAGAATGTATAATAAATTTATACTTTCTTCCATTATCAAAAAAAAAAAACATTAATCAAAAAAAGTAACATGTAGGAAACCATTTAACCAAAAGAGTAGTGTATTCAAAAACCATGAATAAATATAACCTGATTTATACTTTCATCAAATTATATCTTACCCACACCAGAGTAATCCTTTGATATGAATATAGGAATATTTTTTGTTATTTCCACATCCCCTCTTACATTAAGGTATTTGGTACCTCTGTCTACCTATCCCTAGAAGTCCTCAATCTTTATGGTTTTCAGAACCTATTTCTTCTTATCCCTAGAATCCCTCTATTGTACTCAATAACAATTATATTCACATGAAAAATGATGAACAAGTGGTTGAGTACACACAAATAATGATATTATTTCACTCTATATAAATCATGTCACATCAAGTAATCTCTAGGAGGATAAATAAATATCTTGATCCCAATCAAATGATATGATATTTATAGTCATAGCATAAAAGGTTATCTCCCTCCTCCAATGGTAATATTTTTCCTTAAAACTCTAAGGGACCTGTACACATGTTAATCAGAAAACTGCCACTTGGAAATAGATTGCATGACATTGTTTCATAGTATGTGTAAGGAAACAAATTTACATAACCAAGTTTATTTATTGTAGTTTAAGGATAAAATAGAATTCATATTCAAACCATATAATCATTAGGAGTTTATAATACATCGATATTCAAATTATACATTACAAAGAATTATGAATCTGAATTCTAAGGAATTCAGAGTCTAGATTCTATGGAATTCAGAGTTGAATTTTGATGAATTTTTAGTCTGAATTATAAAGAATTTAGAGTCTGAATTAAGATGAATTCATAGTCTGAATTCTAAGGAATTCATAGTCTGAAATCTGAGGAATTCAGAGTCACAATTCTGAGGAATTCGGTGTCTAAATTCTATGTAATTTAGGGTGAAATTATGAGGAATTTGGTGTCTGAATTATAATGAACACCAAGTCTGAATTTCATAGAATTAAGAGTGTAGAATTATGTGAATTCAGAATGTGAATTTCAGAGAATTTGATGTAATAATTTCATAGAGATTGGTATATGTATTTCAGTTATTTTATATTCCTAATTTCAGAGAATTGAGAGTATGAATTTTCTGTGATTTCGGAATCTAAAAACATTACTCTCTTTCTCCAAGGATCTATTTGATTCCAATGTTTTTCTTAAGAATCTAATTTTTTTACTTAGAAATAAATTGTGTTTGATTTAGAGAGATTATAAAATAGGATAAATAAAACAAAGGTATAGATAAAAATTTCCCTTCAAAAAAGTAATTTATTTATGAAAATAATCTTTTGGGAAAAATAATTTTCATTAAAATATAAGTGGTTGTGGTTTTAAAAACATAGAGGAATTGAGAAGACATAAGGAACACATATTGACTCAACAATATCCCCTTTTTGGATATAAAAAACATCTTTATAAAAATGAATATACGGAGTAAGAATTTTTCTTCATGAACACAAAATAAAAAATTATCTCCATTTACATTTAAATAAATTTTAATATGACTATCTCCCGCTTAAGTTTTTAAATTTGTAAGGATTGTATTCCAAACATCCTTAAATAGAATTTGTTATTTCATACATAAGGAAATATTCATTGATTAAAAATCCCTTTATATAGACTCCCCTTACATATTAAATTTTCTTCTTTACATATTATTCATTTTTATCATTCCATTCTAACCCTTTTTGATTTCCAAAATGGTATAGAGATAATGGAAAAAAATATGGTACCTAAAATCATATAACAATATATAACACCCAAATAATCCACATCAATAAATATCATTAAGATATGAAAAATTGATTCCCTGAAGGTACATCAAAAAATAATATATGAAAGGAAAAAAATTTATCAATATTTTCCCATTGACATGTACTTATTCACAATGGTCTTCATCATGTTATGCTCTTTGTGGTCATTTTTAGTGCACTTGAGAAGCATATGAGCCTTATCCTAGTTGGTGAGGACTCATTAGTTGAATCCAAGAGACATGGGATAAAATCCAGGAGGAGGATAATTTCTAGTACTATAGTAGTACTATAGAAGGGACTATATCAGGAACTGTAGCAGGTACTGTATTAGGGACTGTGCAGAACTGTAGTAGGAACTGTAGCATACACTGTTTGGCACTATAGTAGCTGGGAATATTCCCCCATTTGGGCCTTCGGGCAGCCGATTTGGTCCCCGAGTCCTTTAAGGCCTTCGGGCCACCCAGGCCTTCAGGTCAGTAAGGCCTTCAAGCCTCCTCAAGGCCTTCAGGCCACCTTATGTGCAGATGAAAACTAGACAACCGATAAGTAACAAGCTTCAGAAGGAGGAGCAATGAGCTTTCACCATAGCGGAAGCTAAACAGATTGCAAGAATGAGAGGGTATGACACCATCCATCGGGACAATACTGTGCATGCATGGGAATGCCTAGAAGATCATCTATGCGACGGTGGAGAGCTGATTTCACGATGAAGATGCATGGGATGAGAATTTTCAAGTAGTGAGTATGGGTTGCATGAAATGTTTGAAGCCTACGGGCAATGAATTCCTCTAAGGCCTATGGGACATGTAATACTTATGCCTACAGGCCTTGTAAGGGTTCCACCTCACCCCTTAAATGGTGGATTATTAAAAATCGATAAAAAATGAATGCCTTCAAGCCATTAGAGGGGAGTGCACTTGAGAAACTATTACTGATCCTCATTTTTATTCACAAGAGCATTGATTATTCCATCTTGAGACATTAGGATTTCTATTTGAGACTTAAAAAGATCTACTTTCTTATATAACATCTTTTAAAACACGTTTATAAGATATCTTTACCTCTATAAATTCATTTACAACTAAATTGAGCTTCCCATTAAGATCATTTACTTCTTTCTTATTGGGTGCCTGTCCTAGGATCAGAGTTTTTGAAAAATGTTTCATAAGCTCCATTATCCTCACATCATCTCTATCAAAATCATACATCATAAAGTCATGAAAATCATCACAAATTCTCTGATCATCAATCATCTTCATGGACCACCTAGTGAATTCCTTGAATGTCCTCATGTGAGCATCATAACAAATGTAGATGGTTTTAAAATCATCCTCTATATTGATCAATTTTTCCATTACCATGCTTACAGATTCTATCTTCTGATTAAAATATTGTTGAAGTAGGTGAAACCAAGAGTCAATAATCAGAAACAAGGGTATATTGTCAACTATTTTCTTCAGCGTTTGAACTACAAAGTCTTGATGTATGGAGTACAATTACGAATTATATTCCCTTGTAAGTGAGGATTATTTCTCTATCTCTAAAACCTTTCTTTTGGATGATCCATATAAATCATTCTTAGATTTAATTACTTTCACATGTTCATAAACTATAACATGTTTTCCTTTATCAGCTTTAGTAATGGTCTCCATAGCTTTTGGGTATTCATGTTCACTAAAAAATACTTGAAGGATTCTATCTCCATCAACCTTTTCCTTATCATAATCTTCTAGAAGATCATATGTTTCAATAAGATCGTGATTTTGATATTATCTATAGATGGTTTATTCACTTATTCTTGACCCTCATTTTCTTTTCTTGGGGAAGAATGTTTTCTACATTTATATGAGGAAATATAGATCAACAAATTTTCAAAAGGTATTTTATTATCATTATATTCTTCACCTTGCCTTATCACATCATCGGTGTCATATTATTCTTCCTCTTCTTCTTCTTCCACATCTACTTATTGATAAATTTCTTTGTCTACTTCTTCAGGTTACAGAATTACCATATTCTTTTTAGGATTCAGTGGATGTTATTCATTAAATATGATTCTAGTACCTGAAATTTTTCTGAAGCATTCTCGGTACCCATGGTAATATCTTGAATAATTTATTCCTTAGACATATTATTATTTTTATTCTTCAACTTTTCATGCATTTAAAATTCAATAGCATCCTTATTATTTAATGATTTTACCTCGTTAGGATCAAGGTCAGAACTGGGATCTCATACCATCCTATTCTTCTTCTCATCCCTGCACATAGAAGCCCCTTCATCTGGGTAGGAATTTTTCTTATTTGGCTTTGGGGGTGCTGACTGAGTTTCCTAAACTGTATGTTTTTCAACGACTACCAGTTACTTTAGCTTTCTCTTCTTCTGACACTTCTTTGAAGTATCTGCTACATTAGGATTCTTTGATAAGGATTCAATTTCATATTCAGATAAGTTATCAAATTCTCTGGATATTCAATTAAAACCAACCATCGTCTTCCTCTTCGTATCATCACCCATCAATTGAACCATTAAATTTATTGTCTTAGAAATGCATTGGATTTTGATAAAGTCAAGGAAAATATGATATTCATTGATATGATTATCAGATACAAGATACTTTGATATCTGAGGGTCCTCTTCTTGTTGTGGGTGATAGTCAGCATGATATAATGTACCAAATTTATCTTCCTCTTGTTTAACATAAAATACAAAACAAAGAGATCACATTTCATTAAGGTGTCCTTATCAGCTTTTCTCTGAATGAGAAATCCTTGAAACCATAATTCTAGGATCCTATGATTTTTAGAGAGATTATTGATCTTCAGTGTCTTCACTCATGACCAACCAAGGAACTCTAAGCCTTATCCAATTGAAAACTACCTGACTCTTCAGAAAATTTATGGGTACAGAAAACAACTTCACCCTCATACAGAATTCCAATGTGGCTTGCAGACATACTAAAATAAAGGGAATATTTTTTCTTATAATATTTAAATACAAAATATCTCTCCCACATTCATTGAAAAAACTCACTATATTATAAAAATCAACAAGAATTTAATGGTAAACTAGATCCCTCAATTTCCGTTTGGCTACACACATGCATTCCCATCCATTTAGTTTAATTGTTTTTTTCAAAATTAGGGAATAATACTTTGAAAATAATTTTGGATGTACTAGTCATTGTTGGAAGATTTTCCACATGGATATTTTCTTATATGAGGACATATTCTTATGAGGACATTCTTCTAAAGACATATTTAGATAAGAAAATCCAAAAAATGTGGAATGACTCTTTTAAATAGAGGTAGAGAATCGACACACAAAGGACTGAAAACCAATGTCGGAAAAAGAATAAGGGGACTTTATATAGGCATTAAAGTGGTGATACAGATTCCAAAAATGATCCTATAGTTAAAACAAGCACGAGTCAATTTGACAGATGTGATGAAATCCATAGAAGGATTTGGCAGGTTTTGATATATTGAGTTTTTTACCTTAATAAAATCAGATTTATAGAAATTGAATTTGAATTTTTTTTCCTTAAAACAAGATAAAAATACCAACAAGTAAAAGTTTATATTATGAAATTTTATTTTAGTAATCATACATTTCAGTAATGAGGAAAATTTTTCTTGAAGAACCTTAGGTTCTAGAAAATGTTCATAAGGATTAAAATTTTGGAACCAGAAAATTTTTTAATTAAAGAAAAAAATTGAGTTATGGAATTTGTGTTCTAAAAAAATTGATATAAATATTTATTACTAAAAATTTTGATTACAGATAAATATTTTTACGAAAATTTTTTATAATGGAAATGATTTGATTAATTAATAAATCGTACTGCCACAATTAAAAAGAGATTCATAATGTAAAAAGATAAGTTTCAAAAAAATGTTAATATGGAAAATTACATTATGGATATCATTCCTAACTTTTTTTAATATATTAAAATGTATCTTAGAGTAATGATTTTGTAAAAATATCAGCAAGTCAATATTGTGTTCTAATAAATTGATGAATGATATCTCTTTTTTGGGTATGATCCTTATTATAGTGATGAATAATATCATTGTGTTTATAATGGGAGTTATGTGTATGGTTTTTCAATGGAAAATAGATATATTATTATTAAAAACTATCTGTGTTTTGATAAAACTCATTCTATAGTTTGTGAGTGTGTGTTTCATCCAAAACACTTGAGTACAACTACTTCCAGCTTCTATATATTCAGATGTAGTAGTGGAAAGTTATAATGAGTGTGGATTTTTCTTGAAAAAGAAACTAATCAATCTCTTATTAAATGACATGTTCCACATATATTTTTCCTATCCATTTTACATCCACAAAAATCATCAACTAAAAATCATTTTAAAACAAAATCAATTCCCGAAGTATTGAAAAATTCTAAAGCTATGATACCTTTAAAATAGTGAAATATTATTTTCACAGATTTTAAATAAGATTCCATTAGATTAGATTGATAACATTCACATAATCATAATTAAAAAATTTTGTTTTTATGACTAGCTATCAAGTACAGTAAACTTCCTGTCATGACTCTAAATAACGTTTGATCTATTAGTTTCCCTGCTTCATTATGATCTAGAGAATTTGAGGTACCAATTTTAGTACTTATTCATTTATTGTGGTCATATACATAATTTATAATAAGATAAATATTATAAATATGTTTTGATATATATTTTCCTTCTGTTTTTTGAGAAATTTAGCATCTTAGGAATATTTTTCACTCACCCATAATACTCACTTCAAACTCATATTTCATTAGATTCACAAACAAATCACTTCAATATTACTATGTTGAACCAAATATAAAACCATAATTATAAATTTGAATAATAAAAACATTTTTTAATCATTCTTTACAAAAAGAGGGTGCTCAGTACTTCCCTTAACATAATATTTTTTGCAACAAAAATCATGTATGTCAATCATACTAGGATCTAGGGGCTTGTTTATGTCCATATAATGCATTGGTATGTTTGAAAACATTGTAAGGATGTTTTGTGAATTCAAAACCAAGAGGATGTTCAAAATAAACTTCCTCTTGAATATATTTGTTAATAATTGAACACTTTACATCCATGGGAAAAATAATGACATTTATGAATGCTGCAATGGAATGTAAAATATGAATTGATTCAAGTCTAGCTGCTCGAGCATTGGTTTCTTCATAGTCTAATACTTTTTGTTTATTATAGCCATTAGAAACTATTATAGCTTTATTTATTACTATGATTCCATTTTTATCACAATTATTTTTGAGAATCATTTTACACTAATTACAGATGTTTCCCTAGGCCGCTAAACCATGGTCAAGACATTGTTCCTTTCAAATTTGTTTAGCTCATTTTCATGACTTTATTTCAATCATCATTAAATAAGGCTTAATTAGTTCTTTTTTGTTGAAATTAGGAATTAAATTTTATTTGTTTTACATCATTTCTTAATGAACCTCTACTCCTTATAGGTTGATTTAAATCACCAATGATACTATCACCAGGATGATTCTTATGAAACGAATTATCTTGGTTTTGTAAAACAATTTCCTCAACATATGGTAGAAAATATTATTGGGTAAATAATTTATATTTTTTTTGAGAATTTTCCTTATTAGATGAATATTCTATTTAATGTTGATTATATAATTTTTAAAACACATCTGATGATGTAGGTTGGGGTTTTTTTTAAAACAAATTGATCAATTACATAAAATTTAACATGCACTATTTCTTCAATGGTGAATTTATTATTATTATGAACCATATAAGAGTTAGAAGTAGTATAGATTCCTAGGAAACATTCATCCTCATATTTGTGTGAAAATTTATGTTAGTTAAATTTAGTATTCAATATGAATATTTGCGATAAAATACTTTGAAAAATTAAGGTCTAGTTTTTCTACCATTCCATATTTTATATGGGTTTTCTAAGAAAATGTCTAAATAAAAATTGATTTATAGTATAACAAGTAATACTTACAGCTTCAACCCAAAAGTGTTTAGAAACAAAATATTTACTCAACATGTTTCTAGTTGTTTCATGATGAATTTATTTATCCTTTCAACAACACGATTCTATTGAGGTGTTCATGAAGTTGGGATGTTATGATTAATTCATTTTTTACTACAAATAGATTAAAAACAGGAAATTTGAAATTCTTCTCCATGATCACTATGAATTGTTATCAATGATACTTGTTTCTCATTTAAAACATGGGCTATAAATATTTTTAAATAAAAAAAATCTTCAGATAACTTTTCTAGAAAATAGTCCATTGTTAATTTAGTGTTATCATTAAATAATGAAAATACATATTGCATACCTCCAATACATCCTATTTTTGATGGACCAAAAAGACTTATATTAACTAACTGTAATTAATTTAGAGTTAATACTTCCCCGATTGATTTAAAAAATTATGTATTTTTCTTTCCATATTTACATGGATGAAGAACTTATGAAGAATCAAATCTATGCTCTGGTAGATCCTTAGCAAGTCCTTTACATGAGAGTTTTCATTGATTCCTAAGGCTGTAGTGTCATAAAAATATATTCTATAACCAATATTGATATTCCATTGCACTAGGTCAAGGTTGATCATGGCTCCTAATGTCTTCTATGTTTAGTATCTATACATTCTCATGCCTATGGGAATAAAGAATAAAATCTTAAATAGAATTCTGTAATAAGCATTTATATTACCTAAAATTCACAAGGTAACCTTTATCACATAATTGAAATATTAAAATGAGGTTGTTGATTTGACCCTTGAAAATTAAAACTTTTGAAATAAATGTTTTTAAATGAATAACAATGTCACCTGTTACAAGAATTTCTCATGGTAATTATCTTTGAATGTTACTTTTACGTCATTTTTATTGATAATATTTTCAAAGAAATTTTTGTTACCAGTCATATGCTAGGAACATCCACTATCCATGTACCATGTATTGTTGCTGGTACTATTTTCCTTTTCTAGAATATAAATGAGTTAGACTTTTAAAATCCAAACATTCTAGAATCAAGAAATTGTAGAAAGTAATATTTTAAGAATCTACATTTTTATAGTAAAATAAGCTTTATGAAAAGGTAATGACTGGGTTTTGTTTAAAGAATAATAATTCTCCCAATATCCACCACAAATACATTCAGAAAAGAAATTATCACCTTAGGTAAAAAAATAATTATTAATAAAAACATGTTTTAAATGAGTAAAATCAAATCTAGAATGATTCCTTAATGAACGAATTTAGGAATATATATTTTCAATTTTTTTCTTTACTTGAGGTATAATTTGAGCATAATTTTCTTAAGAAATATATTTATGTCTTTAGATTAATTATCAAGTATTTATCCTCAAGGATATTATTGTTAGAACAAGAGTTTTCCTATAATTGTTTTCCTAGAAATATAATCTTAATGATCCATATAACATTTATCATTCTCATAATTAGCTTCCTTGTTAATTTTCGACATACATTCAAAGTAAAATTGTTTTTGATCATGATCTATAGAATGATCTAATATTTATTTATTTATAAAAGAAATTATAGAATATTATATCCCTGACTTCTTTTTTATCTTACAATTATCATTCTCAAGATGAGTAGAAACTCTAGAAACTTAATCAAATGTAGGTAACATATTATCTTATAATGTAAATGATTAATCATATATAGACTCATAATATTCTTCATCAGAAAATTTTTCATTTAATGACATATTGGTTTAAGATTCATCATTATATAACTTTTCCCAAAGACAATGGGTTTCAGTAGGTACATGATGTATAAGACCAATAGTTTTCTATCTAGAAGATTCATAATATGAGGAATCATAAGATGAGTCACCACCACTGGAACTCCATATATCAATAGCCTTAATGACATTCTTAGACTTATAATTGTAATAATTTTTTTTTGTTTCTATTAGAATTATTTTCCTTCCTCTCTTTTCTCTTAAGCATGGGGTAATCAAGTCTGATATGTCAAACAATTTTAAATTTATAACATGTTATATCAGAATATTTCTTTTCCATTAAATCATTTTTCTTATATCTAAAATAAAAATATTTCCTTACCACTATCTTTTTCATCATTTGATCAATATTTTCTAATTAATTCTAAAAATGTTGACATTCACTAGAATCAGATAAAAAAGTTAAATTTATAGAATTAAATCATGTAACCCTTTCTGGAGTCATGAATTTAGTAGTGGTAAATGCAACACTTCCATTTTACTTAATCTTCTTATTTATATTTCCATATCTTTTCATTATTGTCTTATGTTATATAATAGTTCCAAATAACTATTCATGATTAATTTGAGATACTTTCCTATTTTAATCAATAGTTGTCCATTTTTATTCCCACTCATTTGAAATAATAACAATTATATTATCCACAAGGGATTTATCATCTAAACCTTTCTCTCCCATAGATTGTAGACTTTTGAAAGTGGTAATAATTTTTTTGTAATTTCAAACAGGTCATCCATAAGGATATATAAACCCATGATATTCAGATCTCAATATAGCTATTCAAGTTTCTATCAATTATTTAAGTCACAATATTAGTAACCTCATGTTTTTTCTATATGTAGTTGGAAAACTCACAGTAAGAAATTTGACTATATATATTTGTGTTCATGGAACACAATAGAGTATTACATGCCTTGTAATTTAGTTGATATTAATATTTTTATTGATTGGTGATGGTTTTAAATTTCTTTTCGATAATTTTGTAATCTATATTAAGAATGACAAGATCATATACTGTAGTGTTTATAACAAAAGTCTTCATTTGATATCTCCAGTACTCATAATAATTACCATAAAAAATAGGTGGTGTGGTTGGACATATATTATCAATATAACCAACATTTATTCCTTCCATTCAATAATAAAATATTTTTTCAACAAAAAATGCCAATTGAAAATAGTTATAAATACATATAAAAATATCTATGAAAAATAAGAAAAAGAAAAATTAATAAATTAATATTAGAACAAGGAAAACATGAACAAGAATATATATATATATATAAGTACTAGTATTTCAGAGACCACCTCTAATAACAATTGTAGGATTGAAATATTATATGTTGATTCTTATTTACAAGAAGGGGTTGAAATGTATGTTAAAAAACATTCATTTTTAACCATAAGGAAATAAATGTTTAACCATGTTAAATAAGGTAAATTCACAATCCCAAAAATAATTCTATGTAAATAACATCCCTAGGTTTCGGAAATATGGATTGTGAATTAAAACATAAGAATTGTTTACTTAGGAGAAGATTCTACATGAAATATTATATAATCCTATTATCAGAGTTCATAAAATTAAAGGAATGTATAATAATGTTATTCATTCATCCATAGTCTGAATACAACAGAAATAAAACATGAAACAAAAAACAAGTAACAAGTAAGAAATATTTTAACCCAAAGAGTCGAGTATCCAAAAACCATGGATAAAGGTCCCTTGATTTATGATTTCATTAATTTTTTTCTTACCCAGTACATGGTAATCCCTTGATATGAATATTAGAATATGTCTTTCTAATACTGCAAGAAATCAAACATTAAGGTAGTCAGTACCTTTTTCTTCCTGTCCCAAGAAGTTATTGAACATTAAGGTAGTGGTCACCTTTATCTTCTTATCCTCGGATGCCATCAATAGTAATCAACAAAAATCTGAGTCACATAAAGAAATATAAATAAGATCTTATGTATGCACAAATTATGAGAGTCTTTCTATCTCTAGAAATCACATCACAACTTATAATCCCTTGGTCAATCAACATATCTCTTGAGCTCATTCAAATGAACTCATATATATTGGAAAAACATCAATGGATGACTCCCTCATCTAACTGTAATATTTTTCATTGTATCATAGAGGGACCTATACATCTTCCACTCAAATCAAATGTTAGTTATAAATAGATTGCACGACATTGTTTCATAGTATGTGTAATGGAAAAAATTACATAACAAAATCTATTTTTCGGAGTATAATGAAAAACTGAATTTAGAGTCTGAACATAGATTTATTCAGAGTCTATAAGACATGGATATTCAGATTTTATTTTATAATGAATTTAGATTCTAAATTCAAAATAATTCATAGTATAGATTATGAGAAATTCGGATTATAAATTCGATGGAATTTAGTATCTAAATTTTGAGGAATTCAAAGAATGAAATTAAAAGAATTCATATTTGAGATTTAAAAGAATTAATATTACGAATATCATATAATTCAATGTATAAATTTTTAAAAAATTTGGAATCAGAATTACACTGAATTCAGAGTCTGAATTTCCAAAAATTTGGAGTCTGAATTTTAAAAAAATTCAGATATTGAAAAACATATCTCTTTATCCAATGAACTATTATTTTCCGAATATTTTCATAAGAATCTGAATTTTTGACTTATTAATAAAATGGGAATGATTTATAGAGAATATATAAAGAGACAAAGAAAAAAATGGTAAGAATAATAATTTCCTTAGAGAAATGAATATTTCCTTATGAATGTAATCCTTAGCGAAAAATAATTTTCCTTAAAATAATGTGTTCGTGATTTTCAAAACATAGATGAATGGAAAAGAAATAAGGATTCCTTATTGACTGAAAATAATTTATATAGTCACATATCTTATATTGAATTATATAAAATTATCTGGATAACATTACATGTCATTTATTTTAGAACATAAAAAATCAAATGATTATTGATGTGGTGATAAGTGAAGACTATAAAAAAATTAATTTTCATCTTGGATTTTATGGTGCTAATATACATAAAATATTTATGAGAATCTGAAATAGTCTAAAATTATTTGGTGATAAGGATTTTATTGAAAAAAATTTGGAATAAATTTTTGTTGAAATTGTACCTATAGAATTGGAATTATAATGAAAATCATTGGGTGACACTAGAAGGAAAACACAATTATCATTGGATGACATGATTTACACTCTCAAACAATATAATGATTATTTAAAAACAAATTCTATGAAACATAAAATAAATACTATAGGATTTTCATTTTCTACTACTACAATTGTTCTAATAAATTTCTTTTAACTATGATGATTTCAATGTCATCAATTAAAATGAGTTTTATAGTTGAAACAATAATTAGTTCTTAAAAATATTCTAATATTGAATTAGATAATTCTTATAAGAGGATGAAAAATAATTTTTTGAAAAAATTATTTCCATTACATGTATAAGATGAATCAAAAATATAAAATTGATCAGAAATATTCTTCTAATTTTATTTTCTACGAATGGAAGATGGTTTTTCATACAAGTCATTATTATCTAAATATTAACAGAAAATAGAATCATATGAATCTGTAATGGAATTTGAAGGAATTCTACAGACACATGAAATAGAAAATTAAAAAAGTATTAGAGACATGATGTTCTTGTGGTAGTGGGATTTTATCAAAGAGTAATTTTGATAATAGACTTTTAGATAATAAAAACATCAATTTCTATATTGTTATTCTAAATAATGATAATTTCATTATTGATGTGTTACTTTTTGAATCCATAAAAATAATCATACACTAAATAGAAATTATCTTGAAATTGATAATGATATCAATGATAACACTTCTAATGAAGAATATACTTCACTATACGAAATTTAATCTTTTATATGATTTGAATATATATATATATATATTAATAAAATTCTGAATGTTAAATTGAAAAATTACTAATAATTTATATTATCGATGAAATACATGCCCAAGAAAACTCAAGAATTTATATTCCCACTATTGAGATATAATGAATTTTAGAATATTTATAACAAATTAATTTTGAGAAAACTATATTTTTTATTGAATTAAAAAATCAAGAAATAAAAAAAAAACTAGTTAATTAAAATACATTGAAATACACAATTTTTGTAATTCTTCTATTAAGGATATAATTATTTTGTAAAATTAAATTAAGAAATGTCAATTCTAAAAAACAATCTATCAAATTTTAGTACAGATAATGAAAATATTGATAATATATATATATATAGAAATTATTATTAAAAATAATTTATTCATAATGGGTTATAATAAAAAGAAACCAATATTATAAAATAAAATATTTTTTATAATAAGTAATAAAATTTTAACATAATGTAAAAGTGGTGGAAATGGAAAAAATAATTGTTCCTTAAAGTAATTTCAATCTTTTCTTTGTGAATTTTTTTTTTCTAAAAATAATTTACTTCTTCTCAACATCGAAATGTTGGATAATTTTGGATTACAAAATTATTTAGTTTATATAATACTAGAACAAAGTAGGTTTTTGTTCCAAAATTATAATATTTTGGTTTTAAAAAAATACACATATACCAACACCAATAACATAATTTAAATGGATGGATTGTGTCCTAGGAATATGACTAGAAACAATAATTTCCTTAAGAATATTAAAAAAATAAAATGTTACAATCTTAAGAGAATTGGAAATGATCAAGGGGATAATATAATAATATGTAACATTACAATTATAAAAAAAACATTAATTTCATATATTTATATGTATTAGGTATTAAACACATCTATATTATCAAATGTGAAATATTTGATGAGTCATGTAAATTGAAATTTCACAATGGCAAATGTACTCTTCATAGTTAAAAGATAAGTTTACTTTTTCTTCCAATCATCATGACAATATTTATAAACATAAAATAGATATCCATTGGATCGATGAACTACATTGAATTAGTGAAATGGAAGTCCAATATTATGTATAAAATAGAATTTTATGATATTGTAATGTTAGATATTCAGATAATCTATCTATGAAAGGAAATGATAATGATCTACCAAAATATATTATATATTTTTTTAATAATTTTAATTAATGATGATTTAGAAATGATTTATAAGGCATGTTAAAAATCGATTAGTGAATTCAATTGTTAATGCATTTTTTTTCGTGTGCATGGATTTATTTTTTCCTATAGATACTTGATGTATGGTTGAAAAATACTAATTATGCATTTTAATTTATTCTTATAAAGGATATATATGGGTCTATTTTCTTGAAAAGATGTAAAAAACCATTTTCTTTTGTAAAACCTTTATAGGTCAAGCTAAAAATGGGAAAAGTATATCGTTGATAATTTTTTCTCGCTATCATGGTTGAAAATTTTTAAATTCAGAATTTGAATATTTTTGTATTAAAAAGAGAGTAATACATAATATTTTGGAACCAAGATATTCATATAAAAATTATGTAATTTAATTATGAAAAGGAATTCTTAAGGATATCACAATAACCATGTTGAGTTAATATTTTGTTGTTAATGAATTTTGGGCTAACAAAGTGTGTTCTTTATTTTATGGTATAAATAAATTTTCAATTTGAGATTATATTTATAAAACTCCTAATTAGTTTCAGATCAAATATTGACCAATAATTTATTTATTTTTTTGGGTTTTTATGTAATGTACTCATTTTGAATCTTAATGAAAATTTACATAAATTTACACAAAAATCCTATTACGGAAATTTTAGGATATTCTATAACTAGTTAAGAATTCAACTTTTTTAATGAAAATATTATTCTTTATGAAATATTTGTGGATAATTTTATGAAACTAATCCTTTTGTTTTCAAGAAAAAATTATTTCATATCCTCATATGTAATTTCAAGAACTGATTTTCATCAAAATTTGGAAATTTATTCTCTTCATTGAAAATATTTTAAGGATATTTTATATGAATTTCAAAATGGATAATGATTTCATTATTTCCTTGAGGATTAATTTAAAAAAAACAATGAATTATTATATTCTAATGAATAATCCAATTGATAATACTATTGGAGATGTTGGACCACATTTTAGAACAATATTTTCATTAAGAAATGATGATGAACTTTTAGAATTTATATGATAATAAGAACCTAAAACGATTGATGATGTATTAAGTATAAAATATTGGATAAGAGATATTCCAAATGAAATAACTGAATTCTATTGAAATAATGTTTTGAATTTTTGTAAACATCATAAATATAATCATATATTATTTTCTGATGGGTTTGTTGGAATAATTTTGATTAATATAGAATTATATTAAGAAATAAATATAAACATATCAAAAAGGGTAATAATAAAAAAGAAAGAAGTAATTGTTAATAAAATTATTCACAAATACGATGTATTAAATATATTCAATTTTTTATATTATATGTTGTATTTCATAATTTAAAATCCCATTATGTTGATGTTAAGTGTTATGTTTCTTAACATATATATATATATTTTTGTGTGTGTGTGTTTGTGAAGGGGATTATTTGAAAAAACCAGTAATTTATTAAAATAATATATATATATATAAGATGTATTTTAATAAAAAATTTCACATTAAAAAAATAAACATGACATTAGAACCTAGTATGATATATTAATTATAATTTTGATAAAACAATATTTTGGTTAAAGGAACTGCATATCCATTTTTTTATAAAATAATTCTTTAATAAAATCATTGTTATTCAATTTTAGGTTTCTAAAATTCTATTTGGTTGTACTCTATAAAAACCCATTAATTACCTTGTATATCTTATGAAATAAGAATTTTAAATGGGCATGGTGAGAGAACATACTTTTTTTTCTAAATTTTAAATTTTCACAAAAAATATAGACCACTTATATCTAAAAAAACAATATAAATGAAAATATTAATAAATTTATAAATAGAATTACTATGTGTATTAGTAATCATATCATATCCTCAAACACATTAGTTAATTAATAATCTTAGACACCAGTTGAGAAAAAAATATTTTGAGCATTGAATGGAATTTTACTGTACATAAAGACTACTCATTTTAATTTAACACATTGTGTATTTCTGTGAGAAATATGTATTTAGAATCCAATAATTTCCCATCTTATGGTTGTAAAATTTTATAATCACTATCCTAGGGGATCTGTTAATATAGTTTTATTTTATTTTACGAGAAATTATATTGAAAAAACATTTTTTTAGATACATACATTGTTCAATGTAGAATGGATTGAAAAAAAATATTCATTTCATATGAAAATCAATATTTTCTTTGTCATGTAATTCTCAAACTCTATAAAACATTCCAAAACAAATATGATTTTTAGGTTTTCAGAAGTCATTGTGGTCTAGTTTTTAGAATGTAACACACACTCAATAACTTTAGTAAGTGTTTTAATAAGATAATGATTTTTTGTGACAACACATGCACCATTCATTTTTGTAAAATTTCACCACATAACTCCTGATAAATACATAAATATATATATATATATATAATACATCATTTCATTTATGATAACATAAAAAAATATTTTTTTTATAATTCAATGGAACAGAAGAAGAACATGAGGATATTTTTATTAAACCACGTAGTTCTAATAGATTCGACAATTTAAATAGAAGATATGAATGATAAATATCAAGTGATAATTAATATAAAATTATTTTTTTACCAATTTCCTTTCATTAATTAATATTCTTTCAATAGGGGAATATATATGTGATGGGTTTTACAAAAAAATATACTTTTTTTGAAAAAAGAGTTTTTCAAAATTCATCAAATTCGATAAATTTTTTAGTTTTAATTTAAATTATAGATTTAATAAATGAATAGAATTTGAAGAAAATATAAATTTTCGTTTTTAAAATTTTATATTTCATAAAATATGTGGATAATATTTTAAAAATGTTAGTTTTCTAAAACAATTATTGAACACTTACAAGAAAAATATTCCTATAAAAATATACATTTTTTCTGTATGAACGTAATTAAAAAATCGTTAGTTTTAACTATCTATTAAAGAGTTTTTTTGTTATTTTTATATTTTATAAAATTCAACATATTATTACAAATTGAAATGTGTTATTTTCTAGGAAATAATATAATGTGTTAAAACATTCCTTTGAAAAATCATTAAGAGTAAGTATTATATATTTAATTATTCTTAGAATAACTTCTGATCAATAGATCATGTTATGGATTTAAATATGATCCATCAGATATTTGGTAGTTGAATAATTTCCCCAATCCTAAAACTATATGAGTGGGTTACCAAATCCCACATCATTTTCTTATAATGATGATTATTATCATCCATAAAATTCTATAGTTTTCTAATATTTTCTAATTAAGTCGTTCATAAATTTACTCCATCTGATCATATATTCTAATTATGTTATGTTTTTATAAGATATATATTACTAATGAAATTGTGGGTATAAATGTGGTATGAAAAATATTGATTATGAAGAGATGTTATGATAGAGAATATTAATTATTGAATAAAATAATTAGATTTTATTGTTGTAAAATGATATATGTAGAAAAGGAATAAATTGATCTTCATTATTAAGAAATATTATTGATAATTTATTCTTCTATTGAGTTTAGTTTCAAATATGATATTAATTTCATAAGATTCAATATTTTTGATATATCCTATATTCTCAATCTACAATTTCTTCTGACCATGTTTATGTTTCATGGTTTTGAGATGTGCATCTTATAAATAATAAGCTTTTAAAAAATCATTGATTATTTGAGAACATTAGGGAAGAGAATTAATTGTATCCTATATATAAGAAAAGTGAAATTATTTATCATTTGATACCAATGACATAGTTTATCCATTTTGGATGTAGGATTTCCTAATTCTAAGGAATGGTGAATTAGATATTTTTATGATTTTTGGTATGTTTTTATTGGAACTCACTATGAATATGAGTAAAATTATGTTAATAATGTATGTATTCCTCTCAAATGAATCGATTGAGAAGTGTGTTATGATGTTGGATATTTTTTAGTATCCATGTTTTAAAAATATGATGTTGATAAACATTATGATTAAAATGATGATAAAGAATTATACTATTGCAATGAAAGAAAAAGTGTATCTAACAAGTGAAGAGATAATATCAATTGTGAACTATTATTCATGATTGAGTTAAATATATTTATAGATAAATAGAAGAAGGGGGTCTATGATGCTGAAGATCAATAGTTAAATAAAAATGATCTGGAAAAGTGGAATTTTGTATCTTCACATACTAGATTTAAATTGAAATTTAATGAATTGAATCACGATGCTTATCACAAGTTGTTGAAATGAAAGGAAGATAAAAAACCTAAAGATCATGAATTCAGACATGAAGAGGTAGAGGTGTAATCCCTTTAATAGAAAATTGAAGATTTTTTGAAAGAATAAAGTTATAATTAGTACCAATATATGTGATCAGATAAGGTTAATTTTTTTAATATTTACTTAAATGAGCTGAAAGACAATATAATGATATTAAATAAACTACTATAGAAGAATGATAAAGACTCATTTGATATTATCATCTATCAGTTGTTTAACCATTTACATATTTTGTTATTTTTTTCACACTTTACTGAAACATGTGTTGTTAGCACCACTAATATAAATTTTTCTATTGAAAAATGAAAATAGAAAGTTATATGTATTAAAAAAATATTTTTGAAAAAATTTCATAGTGATATCATCAAAATTATGAAGTATCCTGGAAAACTGATTTTGGAACTAATGATAAGATATATTGAAAATTTAAAAATTAATAGAATAAAAGTCCAAAAATATACTTCAAAGGAATTAGAAGATGAAGAGGAGCAAGGGATAAGTTATTTAGAAACACCATACATTGTTACTCATTTAGAGAGAAATGATGATTTCATAGTTTTATATAAGGGGAAATAATTTAATAAATAAGTTAAATTTATAAATCCAAAAGAATAATTTTAGTCAAATATAATACTCATAAAAATGATGTAATGGAAGTAGTGAATTCATAGAAAGATAATGAGAATATAAATGAATAAGTAGTAGTTCGAACATCAAGGATACGTGTTTTCTATGTTTCATCAGATTCAATAGATTCTAATACTAGTAATTATGATAATAGAATAAAATTAAATATTCTATTAATTGTATATAAAAAATATAACCTCGTTGAATGTATATTTATAAAATGTTGACTATGTTAAGATGTCAGATTCTCTAAATTATTTATCAAAAAATATATTTTATAGTGAGAATCACATCAAATCCTTAAAATTTTAGTTGAAGTCTCAGACAAGAATCGTCAATAAGATCATCACATGGTCAAAATACATTTAATTACTTATTAGAATTCATAATGGGAAAATAAATAATATTTATATAAACAACAATGGGAATTGAACAATCATTTCAAAATAATACCTAATATGTTGATGAAATTTTATAACCAGAAAAACTTTCTTCCTTTATCAATGAGTCAATATATGAATATATAGAAACTATAGATAGAAAAAATTTGTTTAAAGAATAATTCTGCAATCTAATAGAACATCATAATACTATGTAATATTATATTAACGAAGAAGTGGAATGACTAAATAAAAAAGATCAATGGAATGATGTTTTAGAATAGAAAATGGATAGATTTTATTACATGGTACAAGACACCAAGAAGAAAAAGGAAGAGTTAAAGAAGCCTTATGTTATTTTAAAAAAGCTAAATATGAATAAATAATTTATTATTCTATCTAAACATTTGATGTAAAAAAATCATTTTGACTGAATGAAGGGTTGAAATAAAATTTTCACCCTATATAATTTTTTTTCTTTTTTTTTCAATGATTATTTTTTCGAATGTTATTTATATTTTCATTGATGGTTGTTTAATATGATTTTTGTATATTTGTTTTAATAAATTTTTGGGATCTTTATACCACACATAATAATTTTTTAAAATCACAATGATAGAGTACATATAGATAGTTGGGGATGTTTTTAAAGGGGTTACATCTAGGGGAAGAGAAGTTATAATAGGTTCTTATATTAGGAAGTTATGTTATCTAACTCTTTAGAATAATGTTTGTTAAAATAAAGCTATAAAGAAATGGGAGATAAGAATTAAAATTAGAAAATTGTTCTATAATGAATACTTGGTTGTATGTTTTTTGATGTCATTGTTTTAATATTTACAAGTTGTTATTTATTATATTAAAAAATGGATGATTATTTAGTTAAAATAATCACTTTATACATGTTTTTCATTAGGTTTAAAAATAACAACACACTATAAAAATAAGTTTTACTAACTTTATATTTCAAATTATTTAGAATATTTTTGTAGAAAACAATTTATTCTATTGATTGTATAAATAATTAATAACAAATAATATTAACATTGAATACCATTTTAGTATATCATACTACCTAATTTCTTTCCTATTGTACTGACTAATGATTAGTCCATTTTACTCACCAAAATATTGTAAATCAAACTGACTAAATTATAGTCCATTAGAATGAACAAAGACCAGTCCATTGGATGGACCAACATACTATCTGTAACACATACTAACATATATTCAACCAAAAAAACCATGTATCGTCCATAATATTGTCTAATATCTAGACCATTGATATTAAAAATTTTACTCTATCGTATAGACTAATATGTAGTAGATCTAATTGAAAAAATTTTCTATCAGTGTTACTTGTTTTGTCTATTATTATGAATGATTTTAGTTAATCAGTGTGACTGAGTTTTTTCTATTGTTGTTTCTATGTTTATTCCATTAGATATACAATATTATATTACATCAGAATAATATTGTGATAAATCAATGTAATTATTATTTCTACATTGAAAATAATTTTTATATCATTATAATGGTGCTACCAAAACAAAATCGGATACACATGTTTCTTCTAATATGTCATCCTAGAGGTCAAAAAATAAAATTTCATAATATTTTGTTAATAAAATAAATATTATCATTCGATGTGTGCATATAGAAAGAGAAGATTTTGAGGATCTTGGAACTGATTCATTTTCAAATAAACACATCACATGTTTTATCTTCCATAACAAATCGTTTCTTCAATATTGTAAATATTAATGGAGTTTTTATTCTAAATAATCCATGTGAGGATTGTAAATTTCAAAGAATTTTTTTCATTTGTATTATTTCTCCCATTGAAATTTAGAATGAGGGATTCCAGATATATAATGATAGCTGATTCCAATATGGAAGATGAAAGATTACCTGGGATAAGAAGACCAAGCATATTTTGTTCTATGTGATAGATTGAATCTTCTTATAAAAATTTATAAGTTATAGTATATTGAAATTGAGGAAACCAGACTTCAAGGTTATTGAATTCCTTTACACTAAAGCTTAATGTAAAATGATATCTATTTAAATGTTTCTTTATGATTTACAATGGAACTCTAAAATGTTTTATTTTACTTTTTTAAATATTTTATACTATGAAATTAATACCTTATGTTTAATTTACTAAAATGTTCTACACCCTAATTCACTAGATGAACTATATTTTTAATATGATTAATCTGATCATTAGGAGATAGCTGAGTTTGATGAAACAAAATAAATAGATTTGAAATTTTAATTAGTAAGGGTTTTTAACTACAACCCCCCTCTTGTATCTATTATTAACTTATATGACCCAACAAATATTTTGTTACATATTATAAATTTTTCATGAATTTAGTTGATATATTTTGGTAGATCGAGTGTAGTTAAAAATTTAATATGGAGAAAAATTAATAGAAATTAAGGATTTTTATGTCTAATGGTGAATTTATTTAAATCTAGAATTCTGTGATACTCATGGAATTTCATTGATCATTTCATCACATTTAATTAAACTGAAACCTAAATCTATGAAATTATTGTTTAATCAGTTTAGTTCGAAGAAAATCAGTTCAACCATCACATTGAAGGATAGTTTTGGGGATTTTTTATAAGAGTTTCATACTTTCTCATTCATTTGGGTGTTCTCAATTTTAAAATATCCACAAGAATAACTATTTTTACCTACATAAAGTACTAATGGATGTTTTGTAAGAAATATTAGGAAATGATAACATCAATAAATATAGTTCAGTTAGAAATGGATTTAGTTAAATATTATTCAAGCATAATAATAATTTTATTAATATATAGTTTAACATGTCAGTTTTTAAGAGGTTTCACTATACATATTCAACTTATAAGTGATAGATAGAAGTATCAACCTTCTTTTATAACATATTTTTTCATATTGGTTAGATATAATGCAAGAAAAAAATATTTTCAGATTACATTTCCGTTAATTTTTCCCACCATTTTCATGTACACTAATTAATTTCATCAATTTTTTTCTCTCTGTACTGCTCATATCGTTATAATTATTACTTCCACCATCTTTATTCTATCTTTTTCTAGAATGGTTATTTCATTGGAAAATAAATCCTAAACAACCCATTGGATTAATAACTAGATAACATAATACATATTTCTTAGTATGTTTTACATATAATTATATTTACATGTATCACATCGCATATGATTCACATGAATAAGTGGTTTTTCCAAATATATCTCAACAACGGAAGAAATTTATTATCGAAAATCTATCCAATTAATAATGAAGATTGGTGGAATTTGTATTATTATTCAATAAAATCTTTTATATTTTATAATTTGTAATAGTCACACTATAAAATAATATCCTGGGATTAGGATGATGGATATGTCTAATGAAAATATCAAAATTAATGTCTCTGAATGTGGAAACATTGAAAAATGATCCACTTGAAGGGATTTAATATGTTTTCTATATATGGTGATCAATAAAATGAGTGTTTCAATGATTTAAATGAATTAATATCCTAAAATATGAGTATGGAAAAAATAAATTTCAAATAAATATTTTGGTCCACTATGACATAACACCTTCTACAACATGGGGAAATTGATTTTACCCCTCTCCCCATGTACACAATTATTTTATGACTGATAATAGAGTACTGTAAAATTTAGAGTAGATTTGATCCATGAGGGAGATGTGATTCAAAATTAAATAATTTATGGATGAAAATATAACTATTAATGTTGTACAAGATTTAATAAGTGGTATCATATAACTTTTAGAAAATGAATATTATTATCATGTTCAATATGGTAACCAGACAACATATTCTATAATATAGAGTCACTAGAATCTAAAAAATACAAGACATTATGAAATAATTCAAAATCAGATGAAGTAGATATTGATCTATATAATTTCTAGTTAAATACGATAATTATTAAAATCCATGTGGTATCAATGTAAATATTAATTGAAACATGTGATTCCAAACTATGAATTTAGTGGAAGCATACAACTAACAGTGTAGGGAAAAATGATGTAGTAGTAGGGGTAAATTATTCCCAACCATTGGTGTCCAAAAATTAAATAAAACATCAATATATATATTTATGATGTTTATGGGGAATTTATAGATAATGTTTAATATATCTAATGTAATTTCTTGAAGAAAATATTCCTTGTGATGTATGGAAAATATTGTGACTCATGTTGTATCGCTAAATCAATATCCAATATTAGTATCAATTGATTAAAAAATGATTTCAATATATCCCCAGGGTTCAATGATTAGTATATAATAGTTTTATTGACAATGTGATTGAGTTCACAGTTTTTGTTTTCTAGATATAGTGGATAGTTTATTGTTTAGGGTTTTTAATGGGAAAATAGTGGATAACATAGATAACATTGATAATTTCAATAGAAAAGATTTTTTCCATCATTATACAAGGCTCATTAGGATTAGTGTATTTATTGAAAACTTTTATAGTAAGTGGTCATTTCACAAATTGGGATCGCTAGGGTAAATATAGTTAATTATGTGATAGAGTTTTTCAAAGACTGATGATATCATATTTCCATCATTCAAAAAGAAACATTCTATAAAACAGTTATATTAGATTTAAATGGGGAACATTCTAGAATTTTTCTGTCTAATAATATTCATTGATAACTTTTATCAGGTGATGAATTAATGCATAAATAATGAAATTGACATAATGAAAAAGGGTGAGGTTCCAATCCAATAGATATGTTATTATGGACGTCACAAATAATGTGGGAGTATAATATGATTTTCTAACAATATTATATTTTGATAACATTTTAGGAGTATAAAAGACATAATGTAAATATGATTAAGGAATTTGTCTTTGAAATTAAAGAATAAATGGGTAAAATTCATTGAAGGGGAAATTTCCCATTAATTATAATTGAAGATGGTTAAAAAAATTTCATGCCATATATATTTTAAACTTTTTAATAAATCTAGGGTTATGTTAATGTTTTATTTAGCGTCCCATTTCTAAAAAAATTCAAACGGTGTTATTGTTGGTAACCTTTGTGCTTTTTGATTGATTTGATGAAAAAGGTATTGATGTTGCATGTTTTTTGGTTGATAATATTTTTTAATATTATTCCAATTATTATAAATGGTGTTAATTTAGGAAAAATGGGGTATTGTTGAATATAGAATTCCCAAAAAGATAAATGTATCACAAAGTTGGGGGGGGGGGGGTAAATTAGTGATATAATTTTCTATATTGTTTCCTTTCTATTGAACAAACCTTTTCATCTTATTTAATATTTGGTAAATTTTTAAAGGAAAAACCAATCGCATGTCCATTAGAACACAATAATTTACAAGGGTAAAAACTCAATAAGAGTAGCTACAACATTGGCATGGTATGATGTTAATCTCATACCACACAATCCATTATAAAAAACACGTTATGGTGGATAAATTGAGTTGGATATGATATCACACTCATGTGGCACTATGTTCACTACAACAATGCCTATATTTCAAGTAACAAAAAATGATATAATAATTTTTTTATAATGTTAATAAATTTCACTAGATGATTCAAATTAAGATAATGTGTGATTAGACACTAAATGAGGCTAATATTCATTGGTAATATATATAATATTCACGTTCTTTATTATTCATAAACACAATTTTAGTGCATTTTACACTTTGAACATCATTTAACATTATGATTGTAATACCTTCTTAAAATGAAATATTATGTGATACATTTTTGAACATCATTTAAAGTAACAAATGATTCATCTGATTATACATATTTTAATTTGATAATTGATATACACTCCAATATGAACATGTTTCATTCAGGGATCAATGGAGAATTCATGGAGGATGATGGAGATATTTGGCAATGAAAGAAAGCAATTCTGGAGAAGGCAGATTGGACATCATCCCACTGATAAGACTGTGGGGCCCAACATACATGCCCAATTAATCCAAAATTTCGTGGGATACTAGAAGCCATGTATAGGAACAAATCACTCTAAAGGAGTTAATGCTGATTCGGCCTCCATGGTGGTCATTTAGGCGGCCCAAGTTAGAGATACAATTCTGAGCCAGATTCTGCGTACCAGAAAAACATCCCACTAATTTGATCATATCTCGGAATACACATCTCCAAATGGGCCCATATTTTACAGGAGGTTAGAAGACATCCGTAGATCCATGTTCTTCTTCTATGTACCACTCCGATTCGGCTTTCTAGAAGGTCTTCCAGACGCGTCTGTTCAGTGGATGAAAACTGGATGCCACCTCGGGTCAAACGTGGAAAAGTCCAAATTCCACAAGATTTCCACCACCTATAGCCTACCCAAATTAATTAAGATGGTTTGTACTGTTTGTGGCTCGACCCAAGTCTCCCAAAATGCCTATTTAAGGCAGTGGTGGTGACGGATTTTGGAATCGTGGATGCTTTGTTCAATTGTAATGTTATGCTACATTTTTGTTGCCTCAATTTTGTCTTTCACATGTAAGTTGTTCAATTCACTTTAGTTTATTAATAAAAGTTCTTCTTATACTCTTATTCTATTGTTATTAATATCACTTTGATACCTTTGGATCAAGGTGTGAATTTATTCACACCAACCCTTGTGAAATTATTCACACAACGGTGGAGTGATCCTTTTATTTTTGTTGTTTTCTTTACTTCTCCATTTCCTCCCTCATGAGTCTACTTTCTGCTTCCATTGAAACCATGGGATGAATGGAGGGATAACCCACTTATGGGTTGATCCAAGGGAGTAGCAAGGGGCTGGATTGGATGTTATTTATCACCTTATTAATGTATAATCACTTCTTTAATTGGGATTTTTATTTGATGATTTTTAAACTCCATCGTCCTTGTTGAATTTAAGGCCACACACTTCAAGTACTAGTACGATCCTTTAACTTTAAGTGCATGAAACATTGAACCTTCAAGTGTATAAGTGATTAGTATTAAAGGGTTTAGGCATTAAACCAGTAAGTGATGATGTTGGTTTATCTTCTTAATTGAACCCATCTCAAATTGAAGAATTTGAAATCATTAAAAAGAAAATACGTCCAATCCACCCCGAGTAATAACCTAGGATCAACTCATTCTTTTAATTTGAATTCACTTAAGTATCTTAGAGTTCACATAAACCCATCTAAAATCAACCCAAAGTTGGCCACTTCATAGCCAAAAATCCATCCCTTAGGTTGTGTATCTTAGGTATCTTCTTAGGTCTCTGTGGAATCGACAACCCAAGCTACACTACAAGGACCGTTCTACCCTTCTTCTCTTGGGTAAATTTGGGCGTGAACCAAATTTTGGCGCCGTTTCCGGGGACCAAGTAAGTACCTTAGATAAAAAAAACCTTCTTTCCTCACCTCCATTCTTCTACTCTCACCCAAGATCTCTTATCTTGTCCCTTTCTCGTTTTTGAGGCGCATGTCCACCTACACCCGCGATTTCTCGAACAGACTAGTTAGGGTGGAATGTCCTAGGATAGGGGAGTCAAGTGAACCTAGGGGATTGTTTAAATCAGATTCAAATATACTTGAAACCCCAAAGTCAGAACTTGAAACAAGTCCAATGGAGGGTCATCCACAAAATCAAATTGTAAACCCTGGGGGGAATCAAATGGGAAACCAAAACCAAGAAGCTCCAAACTTAGGGAATGTAGTTGATCAAACCATGAACGAATACCTCACTCCAGCTTGGACCAATTCCCCCTCATGCATTAGACACAATTCCATAGGAGACACCAACTACATATTCAAACCCCATGTCCTAAACCACCTTCCAACCCTTCATGGGATGGAGTCAGAAATGCCATACCTTCATGTCAAAGAGTTCAACGACATTGTTGAAACCATGTGTCCCCCACATCAACTAGAATCTGCTAAGATGAGGCTCTTCCCCTTTTCATTAAAGGATCGAGCTAAAAATTGGATAACCAACTTGAGACCTGCATCAATCCACTCTTGGGACCACCTGCAAAGAGAATTCTACAAAAAATACATCCCTCATCACAAAACAATTGCACTTAAAAAGAGCATCCAATTTTTTTTGAAAAAGAGGGAGAGTCATTTTATGAAACATGGGAGAGGTTCAAAGACACCCTAAACATGGTTCCACACCATGGGTTTTTCATACCTGAACATGTGAGAATTTTCTATGAAGGGTTGGGTCCGGGTAATAAACAATTCATTGACATGATGTGTAATGGAAATTTTAAAAACAAGGCCCCAAATGATGCTTACGAGTATCTGGAAAGTCTGGCTGAACAAAACCAAACTTGGGGAACATCACCTTATTCTGAAAAGCCACAAAGAACCACTGGAATTCATACACTTAGAGAAGAGGAAAGCCTTAGGGCTAAACTCGCAGCACTCGCTAGGAAGGTTGAAGAGATAGACCTTAGGAAAGTCCATGAAATCCAAAATGTAGACCTTGTTTGCACAATTTGTGACAAACATGACCATAAAACAGACAACTGCCCAACTATTCCATCCATCAAGGATGTTCTTCTAGGAGGACCCCCAGCGGAAGTCAATGCCCAAAACTTTCAAAAGCCCCAATACCAAAACACCTTCAATCCAAGGTACAATGACCACCCAGGCTTCCGATGGAAGGATAACCAACAACATAGCCAACCACAAGGACAAAATCCTTACCCCCATCAGAACTACCAAACCCATAACCAGATCCAAACCCAACCTATCCAATACCAACAGCCACAGGTCCATTTTCAACAAACCATCCATCCTCCAAAATATCCCCCTGGGATAAACCAACCTACTCATGCACCAACCCAAACTGTTCCACAAAGCCTACTAGAACAACTGTGCAAACAAATGGAGAGGATGAACTCAGAAGTATCTTCCCTAAAACAAGAACTTCAAACCATCAAAACTGGAAAGGCACCCATGCCTACTCAGGCGGTTCCATCCTCAAACTCAAGGGGAGAGTCAAGTTGTGCTCAAACAACTCATGAACAACTAAAGGCTGTGACTGTTTTAAGAAGTGGGAAATCAATTGAGAAACATGAACAACTAATTCAGAACCCACCTGAAGATTCAAACTTGGATGAAAATTTAAATGAACCACAAGATAAAACTGAGGAAACTGATAACATTGTCAAAGAAAAAACTCTTCAACAAACAACCCCACAACATGCACCATTTCCCCAACGCATGAGGGGGAAATCCAAGCCTGAACTGAGTGAAACGTTGAGGGAAATATTTTCACAAGTCAAGTTGAACATACCATTTCTCGATGCCATCCAAACTATACCTGCCTACTCAAAGTACCTTAAGGACTTGTGCACTTTTAAAAGAAAATTTTCACATAAAAACCAAGTCCTTTTGGCTGCTAATGTGAGTACCACCATTCAAGGGACCATTCCTCCTAAGTTGAAAGACCCAGGTTTCCCTTACATCAATGTTGAACTAGGAGAAAGCAAAGTTGTCAAGGCCTTGTGTGACCTAGGTGCTAGTGTCAATCTCATCCCATATTCTGTGTACTTCCAGTTAGGCCTAGAAGAACTCCAACCCACATCTGTCACACTTCAGCTTGCTGATCATAGCATTAGGGTTCCAAAGGGGATTTTAAAGGACGTTCTGGTAAAGGTTGAAAACTTCATCTACCATGTTGATTTCATTGTCCTTGACAACCATCAAAATTTAGGAAATAAGGAACAAACCCCAATCATCCTTGGTCGTCCTTTCCTTTCAACAATCAACTCTGTTATCCAAGTCCGAAATGGGAACATGACCATCACCTTTGGGAACATGAGTCTAGACTTGAACATCTATAATGCAAGCTCACAAATAGGGGATGACGAGGACATTCATGAAGTAAACATGATAGGAAGCATTGATAATGAATCCATGGAACATCAAGGAATATTTGATGAATGTTTAAGTTAGAATGAGATTGATTTCCTTTGTTCATATGAAGGACGTTTATCTCCTTGGCTTGAATCATTTTCATTTTGCTCTTATGATGAAGTCTTAGGTCCAACAATCAGTGAAACCTTTCAAGAAACCAATTCCATAGAGACCCCTCTAAATTCCTTCCCTAAAGCTGATCAAGCCAATATAGTAGCTGAAACTTCTACATGTGAGGAATCAATCCTATCTGAACCTCTAAAAAAAGAAATTGATCTTGATCCAATATACCAAACTTCTGCTGAAATTCTGAACCAACCTGATCTTTAATTGAAGGAACTTCCTACTGCACTAAATTATGCCTTCCTAGGGGAAAATCTAACACATCATATTTTCATTTGTTCTTCTCTTGAAGCCAATCAGGAGAGGATGCTTCTAGATGTCCTTAGGAAGCATAAGAAAGCCATTGGTTGGACCCTTTCTGATATTCCTGGGATTAGCCCACTTATCAGGACTCATAGGATTGTTCTCGAATCTGATTCAAAGCCATGTCATCAACATCAATGACGACTCAATCCTAATCTCATGGAGGTAGTAAGGAAAGAACTTCTGAAATTGTTGAAAGATGGTATCATATATCCCATAGCTGAGAGTGAATGGGTGATCCCAATCCAAGTGGTTCCAAAAAAGGCTGGAATCACAGTGATAACCAATGAGGATGGAGATATTCTTCCAACAAGGGTGAGTAGTGGATGGAGGGTCTGCATTGACTATAGGAAACTAAAATCATTCACCAAGAAGGACAATTTCCCCTTACCATTCATTGACCAAGTCCTTGAGAGAGTGGCAGGCCAAGCCTTATACTGTTTCTTAGATGGGTACTCAGGGTACAATCAAATTGAGGTCTCCCTAGAGGATCAAGGGAAGACTACATTCACATGTCCTTTCGGTACCTTTGCCTTCAAACGCATGCCCTTCGGGTTATGCAATGCCCCTGGAACCTTCCAGCGGTGCATGATGGGAATCTTCTCAGACATGGTAGGGGATTTTCTTGAGGTCTTCATGGATGACTTCTCTGTGTTTGGGGATACTTTTGAGGGATATCTGCAGAATGTGGAGAGAGTCTTGTCAAGATGTGAAGAAAAAAATCTGGTCATAAACTGGGAAAATGTAATTTCATGGTTAAAGAGGGACTTGTTCTAGGCCATCTGGTCTCGAGTAGGGGGATTGAAGTTGATAAAGCGAAGGTTGACATCATTTGTCACCTTCCATCACCAAAAACTGTCAAGGAAGTGAGGTATTTCTTAGGACATGCTGGTTTCTATAGAAGATTCATCAAGGACTTTAGTTCAATATCCCGTCCCCTTTGTGCTCTCTTAGTAAAGGATGCTCCATTTGTTTGGACAGAAAGCTGCGAGGGTTCCTTCTCAACCCTGAAATCCTCTCTCACCTCTCCTCCCATTATGAAATCTCCAAATTGGAACCTTCCTTTTGAACTTATGTGTGATGCCAGTGACTTTGCTGTTGGAGCTGTGTTAGGACAACTTTGTGATAAAACTCCTTATGTCATTGCTTATGCAAGCAAATCCTTAAATGATGCCCAAATCAACTACACCACCACTGAAAAGGAGTTACTTTCTATTGTGTTTTCCTTTGAGAAGTTAAGGTCATACCTCTTAGGATCACCCATCACTGTGTTCACTGACCATTCTGCACTAAAATACCTCTTCCAAAAACAAGATGCTAAGGCTAGACTGATTAGGTGGTTCCTTCTCTTACAAGAATTTGACCTCACAATCAAGGATAAAAAGGGAGTTGAAAATGTTGTAGCTGATCACCTCTCTAGGATGGAATTGAAAGACAACTCAAATCACCTTTCTGTGTCTGATTCGTTTCCTGATGAACACCTATACTCTGTGAGTGAATGCCCTTGGTATGCTGACATAGCCAATTTCTTAGTGACAGGAGTCATTCCAAAATTCTTAGGGACTCAAGCTCGAAGGAAATTCCTTTCTGATGTTAGACACTATGTGTTTGATGATCCATACCTTTATAAGTTCTGCCCTGACCAAGTCATTAGGAGGTATGTTCCAGAATCTGAACAAGAGTCTATCCTTAAATTCTGTCACAGTGAGGCATGTGGAGGTCACTTTTCCTCTACGAAAACATCTTCTAAGATTCTTCAATGTGGTATTTTATGGACCACCCTCACAAGGGACTCCTACACATTTTTTCAAAGCTGTCCTAGGTGTCAAAAAGTAGGGTCCATCACAAAAAGGAATCAAATGCCACTCACTCCCATCTTAGTGGTTGAAATATTTGACTGTTGGGGAATTGATTTCATGGGTCCCTTCCCAAACTCTAGGGGATACCTCTACATACTCTTAGCTTTTGATTATGTCTCAAAATGGGTTGAGGCCATTCCCACTAAGTCCAATGATCATCAAGTTGTGATTCAATTTCTAAAAGAGAACATATTTTCAAGATTTGGAATTCCTCGGGCTATAATCAGTGATCGAGGAACCCACTTCTACAACCGCCCATTCACTTCACTCATTTCTAAGTATGGTATTTCTCATAAAGTTTCCACTGCATACCATCCTCAAACCAATGGTCAAGCTGAGTTAGCGAATAGGGAGATTAAACAAATTCTTGAAAAAACTGTCAACCCCTCTAGGAAAGATTGGTCTAAGAAACTCTTAGATGCTCTTTAGGCCTATAGAACTGCATATAAAACCATTTTAGGAATGTCCCCATATAGGTTGGTTTATGGTAAAGCATGCCATTTTCCAGTAGAGATTGAACATAAGGCCTTTTGGGCAATTAAGAAAATGGATTATGATCTCTCATTGGCCGGAACAAAAAGGAAATTAGATCTCAATGAACAGGAGGAACTAAGGATGGAGGCTTATGAAAATTCAAGGATCAATAAAGATAGAGTTCAAGCATACCAATCTAGGAATATCAAGGTCAAACATTTTGAACCGGGATAGCTTGTGCTCTTGTATAGTTCAAAACTTCATTTACATCCGGGAAAGTTAAGGTCTAGATGGTCATGACCTTTCATAGTGCATCATGTATTCCCCCATGGGGAAGTAGAGATTCAAGATCCCACAAGTGATCACATTTTCAAGGTCAATGGTCAAAGGTTAAAATAATTCGTTGAATCATTCAATAAACATGAAATAGATGCTGAGTTAATTGATCCAATCTATGAACCAGGAAAAAATTGATAAATTTGGGATCTATGTCGGGCTAACGACGTTAAAAAAAGCGCTACACGGGAGGCAACCCGTGGTTTTTATGTTTCTAATCTTTCTGAATCATCTTTATTTTTCAAATAAAATTACTTAATCATTTTTATATTTAAAAATAACAAAATAGACTTTTGACCTGTTCTTCTATTATGAGTATGGATGGGTACGAAAGAGGATCACCATATTCATCCGTGTCACGTGGTGTGATCCTTGAGTAATACCTTACCCAGAAATTTAAAAAAGAAGACAATGTATCATCCATTTATTTTGTTTTTATTATTCAATAGGTTAAGAAAAAAATAAAAATATAATAATACAAAAAAAATATTCCACGCCATAGGCCGTGGGGCAAACCCCGTCACAACCGGCGAAGCCACGGGGACTCGAACCCGGGACCGAAGGGAGATAGGGGCGCACGCTTACCACTGACCTGCGACTTCTTGTGCTACCTTATTCTATAATTTTTATATATATTCTTATATTTTACTTCCTTTATTATATAAATATATATATATATATTGTTTGTTTTTGTTTTTTTGTTTGTTTTGTTTGTTTTGTTTTTTCCTTTTTCCACTAGGGAACTTTGCAAGCGACATGGATATCAAAGGAATAAATTCGAGCGGCATGAAATTCAAACTTCAACCACCAGGTGACTTCATACCATAATCCTCATTTTCAATTTCCTTTTTAAATTTTTATTCCCTGCCTCTACTCCTAATTTTTCATTTCTTCAAACACTGGGGACAGTGTTGTTTTATGTTGGGGGGGAGATAAAAAAAATGCTTTTGTGTCAAAAACAAAAATTGAATGATTTGAAAAAAAAAATAAATGGAAGGAAAAATTCCTTTAACTTTGAACATGGTAATACACATTGCACACTTTGAAACTGAATATCAAATAATTTAGCATGCCCTGATTCTGATTTTAATCCTTGTGTAATTTCATGAGCATAGATTTTGGAAAGTGTGGCTGTCCAATGTGATATTTCATCGTTTATATTTTCATCCAAATAAAAAAAATGCCACAATGCACGTTATCTAGAATGTGGGGTACTAATTTGAATTTTTGGGGTCCCATAATAAATAGCATAGGATGGTTTTATTTTCATGAATAATATGAGTATTCAAAAAAAATTAATAAATAACAAATAAAAAATAAAAATAAAAATTTGCGTGTAGAGAAATGGATTGATAAAATGCGAGGCTTTCGACACTTAGGGATCGTGACTCCAGTGTTGTCTAGCCCTGAGTTTTTCAATCTATCTCTATTTATGGTAATATGACTTTATTTTTGATTAAGTTAACTCGAGACGATGCCCGAGTATGTGGGTTTCACTTGGTGCCCTAAGGCCTTTGAGTTTGGGAGTCATCGGCAAAGTCTTGCTACATGGGTTAATTTGATTAATTGCAATCTCAATTACTATAGCAATATTGAAAAAAAAAATAAAAAAAAGCGGGATGAAGAATACTCATATTAGGATTAAATGTGATTCCACCTAGCGCTTCCATGATTTTCCTTTTGAATGAAGATGAACCCACATATCTATTGTGATTCACAACACATCATTACACCTAATTGAGTTGGATGAAGAATGATGATGGATTTGATCAAAGGAATGATCTTGGGATTGGGATATTCTTATGAAACTATCTCGTATTAAAATATTTTGATGGGTTTCATGATTGTTTGGTATAAGGTTTTTTGGTGATCATTGTGTATTAAAATGTTTTTGGAAAAGGGAATTCGAATTTCATTTTTGATGAGATATATTTTGCTCGAAACTAGCAAAACTCAAGTTTGGGGGTGTGATTAGCCACTAAATGAGGCTAATATTCATTGGTAATATATATAATATTCATGTTCTTTATTATTCATAAACACCATTTTAGTGCATTTTACACTTTGAACATCATTTAACATTATGATTGTAATACCTTCTTAAAATGCACTATTATGTGGTAAATTTTTGAACATCATTTAAAGTACCAAATGATTCATCTGATTATACATATTTTAATTTGATAATTGATCTAAACTCCAATATGAACATGTTTTATTCAGGGATCAATGGAGAATTCATGGAGGATGATGCAGATATTTGGCAATGAAAGGAAGCAATTCTGGAGAAGGCAGATTGGACATCAGCCCACTGATGAGACTGTGGGACCCAACATACAGGCCCAATTAATCCCAAATTTCGTGGGATTCTAGAAGACATGTATAGTAATAAATCACTCTTCAGGAGTTAATGCTGATTCGGCCTCCATGGTGGTAATTTAGGCGGCCCCAGTTAGAGATACAATTCTGGGCCAGATTCTGCGGCCCTGAAAAACAGCCCACTAATTTAATCATATCTCGGAATACAGAACACCAAATGGGCCCATATTTTACAGGCGGTTAGAATACATCCGGATCTCCATGTTCTTATTCTATGTCCCACTCTGATTCGGCCTTCTAGAAGGTCTTCCAGACGCGTATGTTTGGTGGATGTAAACTGGCTGCCACCTCGGGTCAAACGTGGAAAAGTCCAAATTCCACAAGATTTCCACCACCTATAGCCTACCAAAATTAATTAAGATGATTTGTACTGTTGGTGCCTCGACCCAAGGCTCCCAAAATGCCTATTTAAGTCAGTGGTGGTGAAGGATTTTGGAATCTTGGATGCTTTGTTCAATTGTAATGTTATGCTGCATTTTTGTTGCCTCAATTTTGTCTTTCACATGTAAGTTGTTCAATTCACTTTAGTTTATTAATAAAAGTTCTTATTCTACTCTTATTCTGTTGTTATTAATATCACTTTGATACCGTTGGATCAAGGTGTGAATTTATTCACACCAACCCTTGTGAAATTATTCACACAACGGTGGAGTGATCCTTTTATTTTTGTTGTTTTCTTTACTTCTCCATTTCCTCCCTCATGAGTCTACTTTCCGCTTCCATTGAAACCATGGGATCAATGGAGGGAGAAACCACTTATGGGTTTATCCAAGGGAGTATCAAGGGGCTGGATTGGATGTTATTTATCACCTAATTAATGTATAATCACTTCTTTAATTGGGATTTTTATTTGATGATTTTCAAACTCCATCGTCCTTGTTGAATTTAAGGCCACACACTTCAAGTACTAATACGACCATTTACCTTGAAGTGCTTGAAACATTGAACATTCAAGTGTATAGGTGATTAGTATTAAAGGGTGTAGGCATTAAACCAGTAAGTGATGATGTTGTTTTATCTTCTTAAATGAACCCATCTCAAATTGAAGAATTTGAAATCATTAAAAATAAAATACGTCCAATCCACCCCGAGTGATAACCTAGGATCAACTCATTATTTTAATTTGAATTCACTTAAGTATCTTAGAGTTCACTTAAACCCATCTAAAATCAACCCAAAGTTGGCAACTTCATAGCCAAAAATCGATCCCTTAGGTTGTGTATCTTAGGTATCTTCTTAGGTCTCTGTGGAATCGACAACCCAAGCAACACTACAAGGACCGTTCTACCCTTCTTCTCTTGGGTAAATTTGGGCGTGAACCAATGTGCTACATTTTCAACATTAAAAAATATGAACTAAAAAAAAAACTCTTCATAACCATACCCAGTAGTATGAAGTAAAATCCTAGACTTCATAATGATAATCAGTCTGATTAATTTCTGTGATAAAAAATACTCTACTATAATACCACCAAAACATTTCTAAATTGCTTATGACTCACCTCAGAAAGCCTAATATGATAAATTTTTTGATGATATATGTAGATATGATGATCATCATAATACGATCATATATCTTATCTTTTCCATCTTATACCATGAAATATTCTTTATGTATGATCGATTCAGATAATAATTATCTCATGAAATTTTCAGTGCTCCACAATTAATGTTAATCTTATATCCTTGGTAGAAAGAAAAAATTACATCACCTATTTAATAGATTTTTATATATGGTTTAGGTGTGAATTCAAAATTTTTTTCCCTCTTAATAAATTTCTGAAGACATCAGATCACATTTGATATTATATACATCTTTGATATGTTAAATTCTTCTCAACACTTATCGTTTCTCAATGAAATTTATCTAATATTATAATGACTTTAGCTATGATCTATACTTTACTTACTATCTCGAGTGTGATTGTAATTTTCCCATTTTTATATTCCTATTAAAATGAGGATAAATATATCTTCATTATGATTCCCTACAACATTTGGAAATAAATAAAGAATATGGGAAACATACTTCTTCTTCTTACGATTCATAGAATTGACTGAACAACCCATTATATTACGATGATCTTCACCAACTAAATATTATATGACATTTATGATTTTATGACATAAACATAGTAGATGGTTATAAATATTTATTCATATACTCAACAACACTTCGACATCATATCTATGTTATTCAAATAAAATGTTTCATTGAAATCTTTAAACTCCAAGATAACCGTCACTTTGATTATATAATGTCATTATGTAATTCTTTATTTATAAATTTCTTAGTTAGATGATATTTCTTCTGATGATTTTATATATGTCATCCTTTTTATTATGGATCAGTATCTACATCACTGTAATAACCAATTTTTGTTCTTGTCCAATGAATCTTGACCCAAATGATAAAAACACATAGTTATTCATTTATTCTAGACCAAATTTAAAATAACCAACATAATTAAAAATAACGAAAATAGTCGATTACATTGTAGATTGAAAATTGATCCAATTTTCATTGGCCCCAAAATAATTAAATTTATTTTCCATTTTTATTCTCAATAACTATAAATAAAAAATTCATCCACTGATTTCCTTTTTCAATCATCACTATATCACATGATCAGTGTTAGGGAAACATCAATAATTAACAAAACATTGTATATGATGAATCAGTGTCAAGATTTTGTGAATTCTGATGCATCTTATATTTTATGATTATTATTCACATAAACATATTTCTATGTATATTTATTGCAATGACTTATATTCCATTATGGAAATTGAAATTTTCATTTTGTTATGTTATGATTAACCTTCACAGCCTTCAAAAAATATGCATTTTGTGATCATACATCGACAATCATGAGAAAGGAAATATTTAGATTCAACTAATTTCTTCTTCAAAAAAATCTTTTTCTTGAATAACTATTTCTTCATATGTTTGAAAATAGTAAAGGTTTTAATAAGATGTTTAAATTTTCTAGGGTAATTATTTGTAACATCCAACAAAAATTATTCTTTCCAATCTGATCCTCAATACGATTAGAAACACAATGTTTTCCCTTTTCTTTCATATGTATTTTATCACTAGTTTTAAAGAACATAATTTAATTATTATAACTCTAATATGTTCAAATAATATTCAAATTTTCATCATATTAATTAATACATAGGTAAAACATCTCATTACAATATTCCTTTCAGTATGAACCCGATGTCAGTTTAAAGAAGCATTTAATCCAGTTTACTAATATTAAACCCGATGAACATTTAATGCAATGTTATTCTGATATAGAGAATTCAATAGTCAATAGGATCACCAAAATAATTAATGTGATTTATTTCGTATTTTATAATAATATAAAATTACTGAAAACATCAGTCATAATCTTCACACCATTTTTAGCCACGTTGGATTGAAAAATATCCCCATTTGGATATTTTTTCATCCAAGATTAAAGAATAATGAAACATTGTAACCTTAAGATATGGATGAATTATAAAAAATTATAAGCCTACATGATCTAACTTATTGTTTGAAACAAGAATCATTGACAAAAAAACCATGTAGTCTGGAATTTTTTATTATTGAAACATCATCATATTTTATCGTAGACATCCTCAAAAATTTCATTTATTCATTAAATTTCCAATGACAATAGTTTCCTAGATAAAATTCTAAAAATATAAGAATAGTTCAAAAATTAAAATTTTGAAATCAAAGATTACATGAAACACACTATATATAAATTATTTTGTAATTGTTTTAGCACCTATTATTGGATAGGTTTATGAAACAGGTCTCCCACATTACCACAATATTCAATTAATATATGAGAGAGAGTAAAAAACACATACTACAAATGTGTTGATTATTTTATTTGAAACCCATTTCCATCTTTGGTTTATAATAATCATCCTTCAATGATGGTTTTGCAAAAATGTTAGAAACTTGTCCCAATATAATAACATACTCTATGACCAATTCATTTTCATCAAATGGTCTTTTATACAATGGTATTTGATATCAATATGTTTTTAATGAGATTTTTGTATCTGATTCTTGTTAAGGATGAATTCAAATTGATTATCAAAACTCAATAGAAAGGGTAAATTTACTTAAATAAGTAAATCATCCAACTAAATTTTTATCCACATAATTTGGGAAGCATATTGATTGGTATAAAAATATTCATGTTCATCCATGATAAGAGTTACTGAATTATTTTTCCTTTTATAAAAACTAACATAAAATTTCACTTCTAGAAAACACTAATAGATCCATACATTTTATCATAAACATTGAATTCCCAATCGACCTCAGAATACCCTAATAAGGAACCACTTTCTGAGCTATCAATCATGATTCTAATATTTTAGGTTCCCTTTCCATAGATGATAATTATTTTTCTATCCAAGAATGGTGACTCTTTCATAGAACTAAAAATATGTTACATAAGGGGATGTCATATCCAATGTCAGGTCATGAGGTAGTCAATCATAAAAAAAATCATCCAATCAGTTTTTCAAACCATTTTGGTTAACATTCCTTTCCTAATCGGCCATTAGTATTATTAGTTTCAATATTATTCTATATGTTAATGTGTATAGAATTTTTTATGATGATCTTCTTATATGTTCCTCAGAATAATTTTATTCTGATTGAATAAATTTTTTTTTCTTTTATAATTCTAGTAACCCATGAATGTATCTCATTTCTCATGGCATGGATATCTAACAAAACTTCTCTAACTTCATCAAATATTACAACTATTATTTCATCATTCCCAGCAATTATTATTTCATCAACATTGATAATTATAATGAAGGAAATAAAATGAAAAATTTTATGGGTATATTACAATCAACTATTCCTTTCAGAAAATACATCCTCTCCAAGGAAGAATCCAATTTCGAATAGCATTCCCATAGATATTGTTTCATCTTATTAAAATAATTTTAAACATTTACACAATAAATTCTTCTTTACCGACATGAAATTCACATGGTAGTTCAATTTAACCCTCCTAATCAATATCACCTTTCAAAAGTTCTGATTTCACATCCATCTAAAAAAATTTAACATAATTTTTCTAAAATAAAAAAATATCATGATTGTTTAAAAAAATTTTACACAAAAAGAATTCTCAACAAATTAAATGAATCATATATTTTGGTAAGATTTTCACACTAATATTTTAATGTTTCTTATCTCTTGAACATATTCACTCATATTGTTTTGGAAAACCTAATTTTTCCTTATTTTTTTATCACTTGGTTTAGGTTTGGTTTTATTGTTATCATTATTTATTACCCAATACATTTCATTATTCATATCCTAACAACATTATATATTCTAAAAATCTTAATTCACATTACTCACATCAACATTTTAACTTAATAATGTATGTTAAATAAATCTTGGAATTTTTCTTGTTCAAACAATTTTATAGTAATCACCATTAATATTTTTAGTTTCATATTGCTTCCCCAACTTGGGATGATATTTTTGAAATTATTTATCATCAATTTAAATAGAAATTTCCACTTCCAACTCTTGATTATGATTAAATTTCTTAGTATCCCTATCCAAATTTTTAGTAGAAATTCACTTTTACTATTTATCATCCTTCTCATCACGAGTTTGTCTAGTATCATTTCCATATTTTTCAATAAACTTACCTTAAATAGGATAATATAGTATCCATGTTTCATTAGTGAACCATGTATAACCACTTCCTTTTAGAGAATTGAAAATAATAATTCCTTCTTCACCAATATGATCAAACTTCATGTAGATTCCACCTTTCTTCTTTATGATGCATGGACTCCTGAAAACAATTATGTGTTTCAAACATAGTGATTCAAAATAAAAAAATCATATTGGGTCATATCTAAGAATGTCATATAAAATATTGTTTTCTATATAATTATATTTTCTAGTGGATTGTATAAAAAAAGTAATGAGAGAGACAATTTTCAAGTCACATTACCATCCATATCTTTAACAAACATCTATTATTCGTTTTTTTAACACCATTTAGTTTAGCAGTATATTGTGTATTGAACTAATACTCCACTCTATGAATCTAAAGATAACATTTTTACTCATGATATTTTTATTCACCACCATTATCTGTTCTAAACATATTCACTGAATACTCACATTCAATCTCATATTCCCTAGAGAAACATTTAAACATTTTCTGAGAATATGAAAAATGTTACATATACATAACAAAATTAATGTGAGTAAATTCATAAATAAAAGTAATTAAGTACATATATCCCTATGATTTTTATTTTCTCATTTGCCCATAGATAACATAATAATTCTATTCCATGGGATGTTTCAAACCCATTTCAACAATATTGTGCATAGAGTATTCTATCATTCCATTATGAGAAATCATGAAAAAATCATATCCTCAAAAAACTTATAAAGAGTACTATAGACATTGTCAGTCTTTGATAACTTTACCATGTTTATATTAATCATATTTCCAATACTTTTATGCCATAATTAATTCTCTTCATCCATGCCTACAAAAAAAGAGTTTTGAGCCACACAAACATGGATCAAGTATCCATTTATTCAATGGCCTCTTGAAACTATTTTTCCATCTTCCAAATATTAAAAATACAAATAATTTCTTAAAATATCATTTTTACCTGCCTAAAAAGTTATGAGAAATTATAAAATTATTTTTGATCCCATTAAAAATATTCATTGATTTCATCATTTCTTCCCAGATGATGGTCAATCTAACTCCTTTGATTCTGAGGTATTAATCATATCAAAATGTCACCATTTCATCATTAAATTTTTTTCATATTCTACCAAAATTTAATATCTACTATCACATGAGACGAAAAGTAACTATCCTTAATCCTACTTCATTTTACAATTGTATATTTTAGATGGGTTTCAAGAACATTATATTTTTCTAACAGTTTCGGCTTCATAAATTATGGCTTCTATGAAATATAAATAAATATTTTTTAATTAAAAAAATATAACAACCTTTTTCATCATTTTCAGGTTATTAAAATATTTCAAAAATAATTTCATATTTCTGTAAACTATTTTTATTTTTCACACAAACCTTATCATTTTTAGTCATCACATCCTTCGCAGAAAACATTTGATGAGAGGATGGACCCACAAAAATATTTTCCATTAAGAGTTTGTAAAATATTAATAACATAGTTAATTAATCCCAAAAAATCATTTTATCTTAATCCACCATAGTACCAGTAGTATCCATGAAATGAATATTCTCATCTAAAACATCCATTCTATCCAGAGTTATGAACATATTTTTCAGAAACCCTGATATCATTTTTATAATGATTTCATTGACACCCATCCATTCTGTAATCGACCAAAATTTTCATTTTCAGCTACTTTTTCTTATCAACATTTTTTGAATTAGAAGAAAAATAATTTTTGTAAGATTCAATAATTTTAGAACATTTAACTTCTCAAATTTTTTTTATTGAACACATACATAGCATTCCAATATTGATCCATCCTATAAACAATTTTACATTTATTTTAATCATTTTAATTTTATTTTTTATACATCATTGTTATATATTTTTTAGGGTTTCACAATACAAGAAGAAGAATTGTGTAAACATTTAAAATATATTAATATTTATAATTATTTTCTTTCAAAACATCTATCACTTTTTCTTTCACCATTATATTTACTTCTAGAGTTTTTTTATGATTCATTTCATTGTAAATATATTTCTTTAATTCATCCATATATTTTATAATATTGAATTTTTAATCAAGAAAAAAATCATGATTTTTGGTTGAAACATTTTACTTTTCCATATTTCTATATTCATTCTCAATACATTCAACATTTGTTATACATTCATTCAATTCTTCTTTCAGATTATATTCTAAAAGAGTTTCTTCTTCTTAATAACTAAGGTTTCATGAATTTTCATTGTTAATTATAATAATTAAATAATTATCATCATTTTCAATAAGATTTTTCGATTCAGCTTTACTATCTTTTTCTTCTTCATGAATAGATACAAATCATTTTATTTTGTATTTGGAGATTTTTTAATCATTCCATTTGGAATTAGAATTATATATATAACCATGTTTCTTCCATGACCTCCTATGCCATTTTTCATAACCATTACTATCATATTATTTATTTTATCAATGAATATTAGTCGAATTGTGGAAAAATGAACCAAATTCAATAAAAATTAATTGATGGTTCCAATTATAATGATATTTTCCTATTTTATCATTTTTAGAAAAATGAGTAAAAATTCATTTGTATATTTACATTGCTCGTTTTGGAATCAGAATCACCAGATTCTTCTTCATCTAGGATATTATTATGTTTTTATTTCCTGGAAGAATTGAATGAATTTTCATTACCATTTCATTCTTCCATTAATAATATTCTACCATATCATTTCATAAGTAATGATAGTACTATGAAAATCATCCAAAGATAATGTTTTTGGATCACTATCTTCTAATGAAGAAACTTTGGCATCAAATTTTTTAGGATTTATTCTCAAGATCCTCGAAAAAATTTTATAATATTTTTTCTTTTCAAAAAGAAATACGATTGTTCTGAAAGTTTCACTTATCTTATTAAAAAATTGACCAATATATTCATACTCACCCATGTTGACATATTAATACTTCATTCTCCATATTTGTAAATTTTCTTTTTTTATCTTTTTTGTTGCATTCATAAATATTTTTCAACATATCTCATATACCATTCGTATTTGAAACCCCATTAACTCATAAATATTAACTTTTACGAAATGATGAGTTTGAATAATTCTTGGATCATCCATCATTACCATGATTCTTCTTTTCAAAATATGTCATAGAAAATTTTTCATCAATCAGATGAAGTCCATTTTTTGTAGCTTCAATAACTTTATACCAAATAGACGTAATATATGGTAACATTCTGTCATTCCAATTATGTTAGGTAATACCATTGAATATTTTAATTATTTTACTATTCAAATAATTTAGATTCTCCATAACAACTTATTCTCATAACTGCAGAAAATGTAAAATGACGGTGATATTTTATACAATACCAATTTAGAATGCCTAGTAGAAAAAATGTATCCCTTAGAGGGGGAGGGTGAATTATAGATACAATTTTCTTATATGTTTACTAAAATTTGAAAAAACATTTTCCACTTACAAAAAAGACTAATCCTTTTAGAAAAATAACAATAAAAAATCCCTAGGAACAAATGTATTTACAATTCATACTACCCAATAAGAGTAAATACATCCATGATATAGTATTGAAATAATCCAATGAAAAAAATCCACTATAAAAAAAATTCTTTGGATTCAATAACTAGTATAAATCCATACACTCAAGTTGTAATGTGTTCAATACAATAATGTAAGTAAGTCATTTAGCACCAAATTATGTAATGATGTTTTTGTAACTAGAGAAGTATCATTCACTCTATGAATCATGAAAAGTTACTAGGATAAATATTCATCTTTCACAGATATATTATTCAAAAAACAACATTAAATTTATTACCCAACAACATCTATAAAAATTTAGACTTGTAATGAGACTCAATCTGATTCCCAATCCAATCTACATAGTCTTATTTCTGTATCGGATAAAATAATACACTACGGGAATTTAACTAAATGAATTCTAAACTAATTATCCCTTATTTCGGAAATCACAATCATATTCTCAACCCTATGATCCAAACCAATATGACGATCAATAAAATACAATCTTCCCAATTTTTATTTATTTATTTTATAATGAAAATTTCCTTAGGTATGATCAATCACAAAACTCATTATCTCTAAATATTTTCATCCATTCACATTATCCCATAAACAGGACATCCATTTCAGAATGTAAAATGTAATTCCACATTTTATAGGTGTGAAAAATGTGGTTTATGAGTGAGTATGACAAAATTTTACTCCTTAACCAAATTCCAAAATCATCAATTACCCTCAAGTATCAGATAAATATTTTTTCATGAACCTGTCCAAGTCGACCCTGAACCAGTCACTCAGGCCACCCCATGACATGTATCGAAAGGTCATCCAGATCCTCCCAATATAGTAACAAGAACCATGATGATTAGTAGAATAAAAAAGGGAACAATTTCACCAATATATAAACAATATGTAAAATTTAAGAATGATGGGAAACCCAATACATATTTATATAAAAATAGAACTAAACATTAATTGTATATGGAAATTAATCTAAAAATGTACCAGACAAGACAACCAAACAAACATGAAATAAAAATAACTCCATTTAATCCCAATAGTCAATCTCTAATACATATGTTAGACATCAATCAAGGAGATCAAACTCCAGATGAAACTTACATAAGGGATGAAAATGGAATAATTATATAGGCGTCTGTATCAAAACGGAGTAGGATAGCCAGACACTCTATTACCAATGAACATCCACATAAAATAAATGAAACATAATATTCATGAATGAAAATAAATTTCCAAAATTATTTTTTCCAAAAAAGGTTCTATGATATGGATGTTATATGAAAACTTCTTGAGAGTTATGTAAAAATGAATGCTAGAACAATTTCACAAGATATGCAACATCAAAAAGAAAAAAAAATTATGAGTGATGATTTATAGAAAGTAAACATTTAAATAAAAAAAATTATACTAAATATTCCTTTCAAATAAATTTTATTCCTATGGTTAATAGAATATATTAAATGATCTCTATCCATGAGAACACCCCTAGGAACTAGTTCTTTGTGATCCCCATCTACCTCTTATCATGGTGTGAAAGTAACCATAACAGTATCCATTATCATGCATGATCCACTAGCAGGGAAAACATTCCCAAAACCTAGTAGTCCCCAAAATGATCATCAATGTTTAGTTAGTGTTTTCATCATAAAACATGTTACTTGAAACAAGGAATAAATCACTCTGGATGACTAGTATACTAGTACATGTTCACCTACATAGATACCCCATTTTCCCTTTAGTTCTAAATAATATCTGACATATTATAAAATAAAAATTGCACATATAAATTTTAATATATATAATACAAACACAAACAACCCACACATATTCATTACATTTATTTCATGAATCAATAAACCACATAAAAAAGTCGTAAAAAAGTTTCAGGTAAAATAATGAGGATTTTCATAGATTGTCCATTAAAAAAACTCTATTAAGGAAAAACACCCAACTGTAACAAACAAAACCAGATTTTTCAGCCGCAACACCATTTAATAAATAAATATCATGGACAGTAAAATTGCTCCAAATTATTCAACATTAAGTAGACACCAAAAACATTTTTACAAGAATAATTCGAATTGAGCCTCTAAACATTATTCAAAAAAAATTTATCAAAAGAACCTATTACAAAATTAATAAATAGGTGAAAACACACAATTTTCAGCAATTATACATTTACATAAACCCCTCAAAAACTCAGGTTACATTTTCAATCACCATTCTTTTCTATAATGGTACCAAATGGGTTATCTACTGAGAAAACATTACAGAGACCACAAAAACCCATACTCTCCTCATTATAAATCACATATCCAGATTGGAACCCACATAAAAAACCCAAATATTTTTATTCACAAACTTATAATACTTTTCATAATCTCAAATAATCATTTTATATCACCATGAGGATGAAAAAGCCAACGTGGATCTTTCCCGAAAATGATGCATGCAATAATTAATAAAATTAACTCTATTTCATAGTAAAATAGTTATAAAATGAAATTTTTAGTAAAAAATTATTTAAATAGATAAACTAGGATCTAGACATTATATGTAAGGTGATAATGAAAATAAATCATTTATACAATCACTGAGTGTTCCCATATTAACAAAAACATCACAATTTTTACAAAATAAGGAATAAACTACACTTTTCAAACAATAATTAATTAAACTCAAGGGTGAACAAAGATACGGATTTTATATATAAGGTTCAAACATCAATAAATAAATGAATCTTCAATTATCATGGTAGTGCATGGGAGAACCTACCTCAAAACCATGGCGGAATGGAAATGCTCACCCGAAAAAATTCAATGAGGGTTCACATACCCTGTATCTATGAATACATACCCTAAAAGAATGGAAAACCCTTATGAAATCACGTTACAATAGAAATATTGGTTTTAAATGAATAATGTGTAAGCGAGATCCAAGAAATTGTGGAAGGAGGAGGAGGAGGTATGAGATAGGAGAAATAAACTCTTCTTAAAAATAAGACAATTCTTCATCATCTCTTAGATCCACACCCATAAAAGAAAGAAAATGGATTAGAACTCAATCTAGAGTCTCCTTATGTATGTACTAATAGGGAGAGAATTTTTGGGTGGATATGTTATAAAAATGTACGATTCAAGAAACAAAAAAATTACCTTCTCAATTATAAATGAATTTAGAATCCTTGAAAAGTTTCGCTCCAATCTGAGAATTATAGGATATCCAAAGTGAGGAAATAGAATACGGGATTCTCCTAGGGATAGATGTCATGATTTTTAGCTGAAGTGAAAAAAAATTATTAAAAAATAAATTTGATATAAAATAAACAAAATATATTTTTAAAACATGATATGGAATCACATGTGGGGATAATAACTGAATAAATAACCAAAATTCTCCATTATTATAAATTATAAAGGGGTTCAAATGGATATGCTTGTTTAAATATATCTAAGGAGGCCATGTGGGAAGTGAAATGGGTAAAAACAGTTAAAAATGAAGGAGTTATAAGAGAAACATGTGTTGTTTTTTAATATGTAATGGGATCACTATTTGGCCCAAATCCTAATGTAACCACCCTCTTCTCCAAACCCCCACATAAAATCTATGGGAAACCCACAATAGTATTATTTGATATATACGGGTCTTAAAAACTCAACACTAAGCTAGTCTAAATCCCATGAAAATCGATATGGATTTCCAATGAACTAGATCAAAACCAATATATGAAAAACCAAGTGTGAAAATTTTACCCAAAATTAAAGCTTTTTGCCCTTGGAAATCCATAGAACATTCTAGGTGAATGATAAGATCCTAAGGATACTTTATCATCATAGTCCACCAACTCAATTCATGTACATATCATCTAAAAACAATGGTAATTTTGAACCATTCTCAATAAAAACTAACTCAGAACAAATAATCCTTTGAGACACATAGTGGGTCTCCCCACCATTAGAGATTACTTGAAATGAACACAAAAAAATTCATACTGAATTATAATTAGACCCATCGCACGCCCACTAAAGATCACCCATGGAAACCTACAAACCCATTTTAAGAGGGCTGCAACATAAAAAGTAGATCCACCCACTCAAAAAATGAGGGGATATGAAATGGGCCAACACATTCAGCACAGATCAAAACCACCACCACTATGGGTGGGGAGGGGAGGGTACCCAGTAGTTGGTCCCCTAAAACTAATGAATAAATAGACTAATCACCCAAAACACTCATCCTATGAAACGGTAAAACTATGACTGCACCTGATTCACATTAGCAGTCCACACAGGGACATTGATCGAAAACCCTCATCCTAGAAAGAATAAAAATAGACCCTACTTGAAAGGTAAGTCCACCAAGATCATTGAGATAAAAAAAATAAAAATAACAGTTGTGATAAACCACAAGAAAAAACATAGAAACTTTCTTACAATAACAGTGAATGAAAGAGATTAGTTGAGCATTCCATACCTCTCTTGATTTCTTGAATTCTTGAAAAGCTTCACTCGGAGGCCTGTGGATAGAGCCTAATAATTATATAATCATCTCCACCGTACCTAGGAGCTACATATCACAACATCCCACAAAATTCACATTCTGAACAACAATCCTTCATCTAAATATAAACTCATTTATACATAACACCATTCTATCTCATATCGAACAAGGAAAAGAATGGAAGTGTGATGTAGTGAAACACATCAATGTCACTATGTATAAGTGATATATCCAAATTAATTATCCCAAAATGTAAAAACAATAAATCATTCCTAAATAGTTGTGTATTCAACCCAATAAGATTAGGCATTATCTAAATAGGTGGATTTATGGTTTGAAAAAAATCCATTGGCTGATCAACTAGAAGTATTTGAAAAGTAGAAATATCCCTGGCCACACCCCAATAACCTATAAATAATAATAAATCCACTAAACATTTATTAAAAAACGAGCCCAAAAAAATATCCCTACATAAGACACACCATGAGTATCACATCCAAAACAGGAAGAAGAATACCAAACAAACCTTACTTATAATAAATGAAAAAGAAACAAAAATAATCACTTATTTATAGAAAAACAATACATTTTCATCCTAAAAATATTTTCAAAAAAATAACATGGTGTATTTTCGAATTCATCAAGGGTGTCTCATCATGTCTCACTCACCTGAACATTCCTGTGTCACCCTAGGAACCTAAACATTATGGAATACTATGCATCCATCAATATATCTATACAAAATAATGTATTTTAGGACCCCTAAAAACTCCAAAGGCTAAAAAAAACATCCAAATTTTAGACGAAAAACAAATCAACCCATATCATATATTATGTACCTTCCATTGGAAAACTAACCACAAGGTAAAAAATGACTTTCATATTTCAATAAGAAAATCCATTTTACCAAACAAGAAAAATAAAACCCATATGTCTCCCTCATAATCTGCTCTTGTTATTCAAAACATTATTTAGTATCTCAAAAAACCATACATTTTAATTGAAAATTTGATTTAAAAACCTTTGAATTTAATTTAGTTCAAAGTTCAAACAAACATGAAATTCCAAACAACCCATTCCCATTAAAAAAATTCATTATGTTGTCTTTTCTTAATCATGATAGCCACAAAAGTCTAAACACTTTTTCATTAAAACAAAAACCATTCAATCCAATTCCGAAACACTGTATCAACTTTTTAAAATCCCACCATTCCATGAAATCAGATTTCCACAATTCACAGATGGGGATTTTCAAAACCAAATTCAGAATTCAAGAATTGTCCATGAGACCCACAAAATTGAACTAGTGTCAGTGGGTAACATGATAATATTATTGGAGACTATATGTCAAAATAGACCACTAACATGAAAATCCATCATAGGACCATGTCATGATTATACATGACTTTCCAGGACCTACGAGATGACAGAGGCTATTGGTACAACCCCACTTGTCATATCCCAATCACCAAACCATCCCCATAGACCAATGAAACTAATAAAACCAAACATTCCTTAAACACTCAGAACGTGAAAGATATTGTGACACTCTTCCCAATATTACACCTCAATTAATGAAACAATCCTTCTATATCTACCTTAGAATTACCCAGATTACAAAGGATATCTAAAAAGAAAGGTATGATAGGATTCATCCTCCATTGATAACATTTTTTCATGAATCAGTTTGAGTCGACCATCAATCAGTCACTCCGAATACTCAACAGAAAATCTAGAATGGCGTTACAGATCCTCTCATGATGAAAACATGCATTGAGTGAATAAATAGATTAAATAAGGGAATGATTTCATCAAAATATAAAAAATAGGGAATATAGCTGAATGAATAAATATACTAATAAACATTTAAATAAAAATAGAATAAAAAATTAATTGTACATGAAAATAAAAGTACAACTGAACAAAAACACTCAATTGACCAAACATGGTAACCAAATAACTCAATTTTAGCCATATGGTCACTCTCCAACATATTGATAAGATGTCCCCCAACTAAATTATACTCAAGATGAAACTTTCATAGGGGCTAAAAATAGAATGTGACTATAGGCATTAGTATTAAAACATAGTAGGTTTACCCGATAATCTCTTCCTAATGCACTTTCACATAAAATAAAAGAAACATGAATTTCATGGTTGAAATAAAATATATAATAGTATGTTTTCCAAATAAAAATCTATTCTATGGATGTTATTAGACAAATAATTTAATGTTTTATACACTATAATGCTATAAAAGTTTCCAAAGATATGTAAAATACATATGAAGACAACATTAAACCGAGATTCTTTAAAGAGAGTACAAATTTAAATAAAATACACATGATACTAAATTCTTCATCCATATACACTTTTTGGTGATGGGGAATACAATATATACAATTTTCACTAGTCACGAGTACACCCATACTCTCTAGTTCATTTTGAGACCCATGTACTATGTATCTCATTGTGAATGTACCCATAAAAATATATATTCTTGTGCACGATCCAGTAGTAGGGACCGAATACCCATTAACTAGTGTTCCCCAACATCATCATCATTGTTTATATAGTGTTGTCATATTCCTACCTTCTATATGAATTAGGGACAAAACCACTATGGATAACTGGCATTCTATTATACTGTAGCCCTCTAAGATACATAGTATTTTTTTAGGGCTCAATCATGTTTCACATTTTATAAAATACACTTATCAAATGAAAACATAACTCCCAAATCATATACACAAAAACATCCCCAAAACATGCTTCAAATTTCTTTCATGTATAAATAATCAACTTTAAATTTTCATAAAACAATTTAAAGATGTATAACAAGGATTTACACATAAAATCCATTAAAAATATCATTTAAGGAAAATCCCCCAAAATTACCAAATCAAACTAGAATTTTCATCCCCAAAATAATTTAATAAATAAATTTCATGGACCATAAATGTCTCCACATGATATAACATGATGTAAATAAGATAACCATTTTTTGAGAAAAATGCCAAATGTGGCTTTCAACATTCTTCACAAAAACTAATATTATAAAATTAAAAAATTCTGAATTTAATAATTATATGTAAACATGCTATTATAAGAAATATAGAATTCTCTTAAACCCCTATAAAACTCATGTTACACATTCAAAATCCATCCATTTATATAAAGGTGACAAACATGCCATTTATAGAGAACACAAGACAAGATATCATTAAAAAATATAATCACATCTTTGTAAAACCACAAACCAGATTTAAACCCACATAAGGAAACCAAAAACATTTATTCACAAGCTGAAAATAGTTCTCATCATCTGAAATAATACGTTTATATCACCTTGAGCACAAAAAAGGCAACAATACAAAATCCGAAAAATATGCCATGCCACAATTAGTAAAACAAACTGTATTTAAAAATAAAAGGTTATAAAAAAAATTTTATAACAAAATTATTTAAGTACATATACTATGTTTTAACCATTATATTTATGTTGTGAAAGGAAATAAATCCTTTAAACAAACACTTAATTTTCACACATTGACCTAAACAAGACAATTTCCCAAAAAAGAATCAAATACCCTTGTAGAACTCTAAATAAATAATCTAATGTGTAAAAAAATCCGTATAATACTTATAAGTTTTAAATATAAATAATTATATGAATTTGGAATTAAAAAGGTAGTTCTCGGTAGAGACAACCTTGAAACCATTGAGGAACAGAAATACACAACTAAAACCCTTTCATGAGAATTCACAAGCACTATATATTTAATGACCAGACCTAAAATAGTGAAACCCCCATAATATATCATGGGATAATAGAGCCCTTGGTAATTCATGTCTAGGGAGGATGAGATATCAATGAAATAATTTATTGTGGAGGAGAAAAAAGGAGAAAGTGGAAAGAAACTCACCTAGATAACTAAATAACATTTCCTCATACCTTAAATCCACAGGTAGAGGAGAGATAATGGGATGAACAAAACTTAGTGGATCTTAAGGTCTAGAAGAACTAGTCATAGAAGAGTTGGGAGGAAAAGAGGAAAAATGAATGATTCATGAATGAGGAAAATTATCCTATCAAATCTAGATTAATTGAGAATGCTTTATACATTTCGAGCAATTCAGTGACTAATAGAAGCTCCAAAGAGGGAAAATGGAACATGGGGGTTCTCATAGGGTGATTGGGATTGAGTGAGAGTTGTATTCACTTAAAAAAATGAATATGATTGAAAAGAAAAAAAATATTTATTTAAAATGGGAAATGGGATCATGTATTGGCCCAATACATGCATAAATTAAAACAATATTCCATCATTATGAATTCATAAGGGGTCCAAATGGACATGATTGTTTGAATTGGTAAGGTAAGTACAATTGTGAAGTGAAATAGGAGAAAAATGAAAAACATGGAGTGTTATAAAAGATATAAATTCTATTTTAAATAAAGAAATGGGCTCGCGGTTTTTCCAAAATCATGATGTAACGACCTTTTTTCACAAAAATCCCCCAAAAAGCTATGGGGAACCCCTGGTAGGATGATTAGAGAAGGATTGAACATAAAATATCAAAATTAATCTCACAAAAAACACACAAAATTGACTGGGATTTCCAAAAAACTGGATCAAAGGCAAGACATGAAAAACTAGGTGTGGCATATTTATTTCTTCAATGCTTCTCGCATCTTCTAATTTCTTCTCAAACCATATCAAATCTTATCACAACACCATATCTACATTAGATCATATTCAAAATATTTTTTATTATAATGATTATACCTATCTTATTTTATTATTATGAAAATGATATATATTAATTCAATAGGATTCTCCACACCAATTGAAAACAAATATGCATATAAGAAACACTTGTCTCCTCATTATGATTTTGAGAATCAATTGAAAATATATATTCCTTTACAGTTCTATGTTTAGTCTATAAATAATAAAACTTTCAATAATTTATTCCATAAACCTAGTGGGAACATCTATATACAACTAATCATAATCATAAACACATTATAATTTACATAAAATCCTTGAAAACATTTTCATTAAAATCATTAAACTCCACAAACCCCTTACCAACAATTTTATATCTTCATTATGAAGTTATTATTTTATGATTTTCTTATAATTATGATATTTTTTAAGAAATTTTTTTTGGTGATAGCTTATGTCTAAATGATCAAAATCTACTTCACTATCATAACGGGGGTCAACACCATTCTGACGACACATGATCCAAATATTAAAAACATAATATTTATTCTTTCATTATTGACATAGTTGAAATAATCCAATGTAATTAACTAGATAAAAATGTTTAACAACATCATTGATAGATCTATGATCCGTTTTTATTTGGTTTAAAAAAATCCACATTATTTTCCTCTTTTTGTTCCCAACTACACTCATCAAAACTATCCGTTACACCAATAATGTTATTAACAACCACTTCATTTGATGCTCTATGTCAATGTATCTCGAATAATTGATGGTAAATTTCTTCTGATTAACCGATGTCATGAAGATTCATCATTAATAACTTCCATAAATTTCACATTATGATTGAGACTAACTTCATTCTATGAATTTTTTTGACTTATAGGGTTGATTTATTAATGTATCATAATTTTATCACATTTTGATGAGCCTTCTCTGCATTCTAAAAAATGTGTGTATGCTGATCATACACTGATGAGAATGAGACCATAAATGTTTGACATCTTCAAAAAAAATCTTCCACAAAAATTCTTCTTATATCATTACATCCTCAAGATTATTAAAATGATAAAGGTTTTAATAACAATATCATATTTCTATTTGAATATATTTTTATCTTCCCATAAACATAAATCATTCCATTATGATCCTCAATATTACTGGCATCATATCTTATCCCACTTTACTTCATAAGTAATTTATAATAATTCAACCAGAAAAATTATAATATTTGAGAACTACATGTTCAGAAATGATATTTTATATTTTTATAACAGTTACTCATATTCTGATATGACTTATTGTTATGAACATCCATTCATTCCACACTCAAGGTGAGTCTGATGAACCATATCTTCTAGAAAACTTATTTCGTCCAGATGGAATTTTTTTGAAATGTGATTATAATGTCTTAAATATGATGGTTAGTCAGATCATAAAAAATCAAATTGTTATCTAATTTCATTCCTCTTTGACAAAAAAAGACAATTATAAAAAAAACATCACAATGAAATCGAAATCCATCTATCTCTGTTATGTTCATTTCTCTATTTAATTTAAAAAGGAATTGATTTCATGAAAATTACTGAATTTCATTGATGGATTAGATATAATTTGGAAGAATTCCATAAAATATTTTAGAATCATATTATGAGTTGAAAACTATAATAATATACAAGTCACATATCTTTTTAGTAGTGTGTGTATCTTTAATTCATATAATAATTAATGATAAAGTATATGACATGGTATAATTTGTGTCTTCTCCATTCGATGAATTGGTTAATTTCGAAAACTCATTGAATGTGTGGGTATAAATAATTAGGTCATACACCTCAAGGGAACACCTACAAAGTAAAAATGTTTTAGAGGTTGTAGGAAATCATTTAGCAGTCTTATGAGTATAGATTTACAAGATAATTAATTCTATATATGATATAATTTATATTAATATCATTGTGTGGTTCTCTAGAGGAGCTCCATCATTCAGGGTGGCAAGATTAAATTTGGTCATAGTATTGTGTAGTAGTATTGGAATCATCGATTACTTGATGGAATATCATTATGACAAGGAAGTGAAATCCCAATTGATATTCTGATATATAAAATGATTATTTTGGGCACCTTTCAAAAATATAACAAATGTATCTATTATATTAATAATTTCTCATAGACTATATTCATCAATTTTATGGTTTGAATATAATGGATTGAATCTTGTATTATTATGGTGAAATATATTAAAATCTCATAAAAGTGTTGAATGCGAATATGACCATGTTAATGGAATTGTTATTCTTAATGGTAATAAAGTGATAAATTTAATATGATTGTGTATGTATTTGTGATGGATGATGTATCTTATATAAAATGTTATTTTTAAAAGAATGATATATGTATAAACATTATATAAGTGACCTCTATGTGTATATAAGTTTCTTTTTATTTTCTTAATAATTAAATTCTCATAAGAGTTTCATTAATATATGCATCATCATAATCACTATATGTATGATTTAGTCATATAGAAATATATTGAGAAGACATAAACAGTGGGACATGTGGCAAATATTGAACATGAATTTTGATGCTTTTATTTTGGAGTACTATTAATGGACACATGATATTTTATATAATTAAAAGGATTCATTTTTGGACAAATATCCTGATGTGGTTCTATGTATGTATTAAATAGAGATTTATTGATTATAGTATTTATGTAGAGGAACATTCAGTGCTTCCATATTCTAAAAATATATCGTATTACATGAAATATTGTTGACACTAAAAGTATAAGGATTATGGGATCTTTTAAAAAATAAATCATAACGATCTTATTTTAGAATAAAATAGTTATAAAAAACATGGAATTATTGAACATGTGTATGTATTATATAAACATATATGAGAACAAGACAAAAATAGAGAATGTAGTCATAAATATTTCTATTATTTTGATTCATCATTACAATGAAGGATGAAACAAAATTTAATGAAATGCATTATTGTGAATATCTATATCTATATTTATTATGAATATGAAGGATATTTTATTTTAGAAATGGATAGAGTGTTCTGGTTATATAAATGAAAATTTGATGTTCTTATAGACCCATGTTGGAGGGAGACAACTTGGATCTTATTGTGAAACCTACCAAAGAATAATGTTAATGGCGATTCTATAACATCAAAAGGAAATTTAATATTCATTGAGGATTTTACAATTTTCAATTAGAGTGTATATAAGGACATAAATATTAACCATCTATATCAAATGTAACTAAAAAATGAATACAATAATAATTTTGAAGATACATACATTTCTAAAAATTATTTGGGGTTCCTTTTTAAAGTAGTTTATAAATGAGGAAAAGGGTAATGTTCCTTAGACAATGAGTCACTAGTCCCTAAAAAATTTAGTATATATATCATTAGATTTTAGTTACTATAATCACATTGTGTTTACTATTAATGTGATGAATATTGGATTTAAACACATTGAAACACCTTCAATGTGTCCTCGTTAGAGGTATCTCGGTGTTGGTGAAACCATTAGTTACATAGTGTATCATTTTTATTTTGTTTAAATTATTCACTGAAGGAAATTTAAAGATATTGTTAGTAAATAACATGTTAAATAGTAGAACAATGTTATAATTGTTGGTATAAAAAGATACAAATTGAAGAACTGATAAAAAAAGTAACGTGGGTTTAACCAAACCACACCCTAACACCCCTCCCTCTCAGGGTGTCTAGATTCCTAAAAAAAATAATGAATGAAACTACTACTTTGTTTGAGTTTACAAGATGATTATTAATCATTAAGTCATAATGTTTAATAAATTAAAACCACAACCTTTTAATTTTATTTAATCATTGTTTACTGAAGATGTTCATGAAAATTTATGATTTTTATATACTATTCATATTTCCCAAATATGAATAATAAATTTAAATATTAAGGGTAAAAATTTACCATTAAAAATATAATTTCATGAAATTAAATGTTTTTTCTAGGGTATCATGTTACATGATGCTTATGTTATGACCCGATCATTTGTTATTATGTAATTATATTCATATAAGACTTCAAACTATGAAATGGGATGTGGTAACTATAGATGGTAAATCACTTCACCAAAATGAGTCAAATTATGTTTGTTATTTATTAAAATTTATTTTAACCACTAATTACCCACCATATAACACAATGGATTTTGACTATGATATGGACATCATTATGTATCCATTTGATCATATACACCATTTAAAATTAACATTTAATGGGAACTCCTCTTAAGAATATAAGATCTAAATTGTGATTAAGAACATGTATTCCAATTATAATGATGGTTATATTCCTAAAAAAATATGTTGACACTAACATTAACAAATAATGATAAATATGGATGACCCATAGCTAGAATTGTGTCGTTAAATTGAAGTAGTAAAATAGTTTTTCCAATAAAACTGAAAAAAATATTCAAAGGGCCTCTTACAAGTTGTGTGACTTGATTCATTTTTCATTCACTTAAGTTACCCAAAATGGAAGCCACCTCCTATAGGCTTATACGTAATCCCCATGCATATACTCCTATCTCAAAAGGATGGACCTAAGGGACATATTTATAATCCCAAAATAATTCCTTGAAGGTCCATATTCTTTGTGAGGAATCATTCATGAAAAGATTATTATCACATTGATCCATATTCTACAATGTAATCTATTCATTATGATATATCCTCCTATCATGGACATCTTACCTATGCGTCATATTCCATAATGTTCCAAATTCAATTTGCGTTTCAAATTATAAAAGTGAAACATTGAATATGATTCATATTCCAAATTTCTAAATGATCTATATCTTATAGATTCACCTTATCTAAAAGGTCCATATTTCCATTTATTCACTATCATCAGAGATTCATTTCCACAAAAATTCATCTACATAAAATAATTATATTCCCTTTAAGTCATCTTCCAAAAAAGATTATATTCCTACAATAGTATCTCTCCTTTCAATTATTATTATTTATGAGTTCATATTCCCATATACTTTCTAATTATAGTCATTCATAATGACCTTAAAAGAGCATCCCATGTGCAAGATTGAATGAATCACATCTTTTCACCAAATTAACAATATAAACATCATTATCCAATGAAATTTAATTATGATGCTTGGTCGGGTAAAATGAAATTATACTATGTAAATCTAACTATATATACCTTTATTCTAGTTTATGTGTAATCATTTTAATCCTATTTTTATGTTCAAAATGAACATAAAAAATTATTACCTTGTTATGATATAATTACTAAGAAACCCATTATTGCAAGGATATATTTTTTGATACTTTTCATCACTAATCCATAATCCCCACGATTATAATTATAAATCATTAATTCTAGTGAATGATATATAGAACTAGTTGAGATTGGTCTTCTATATGCATTTCCCATACCAACAATTATTAGGAACATTATCCCAGGTATTTTATTCAATATGATACATAAATTCTATTAATATGCCCAAAATGCATCAAATTATATGAACACAATTTATTAACTTATTTATATCCCCTAAAATTAATAAAATTAGTTTTTTTCACATGATCATTAACTATTTTGTATGTTCCGACAGGTGGAATTGAATTATATGAGTTCTCCTTCAAAGGGATATATTTGATTCCACTATCAAGGGAGTAATACCAATGTAAAAAACAAATAAGACTTCTCTAGATGATGATAACTTCCATGTATCCCAACAAGGTTCCATTATATAGTAGAACCACTTATTATTAATTAAAATATAGAAAACCTATAAGATAATGAAATGCACACATCCATTCATTGTTTCGATCTAATAAATTGTGCATTTTTCATCAATATCACACAAGGGTTTGGGAACGACTTATAATGATGTATAAAATCATTAAGAGAGACATAGAGTATTCAATAATTCCACCATAAAAGAGTAACATGAGAATCAATATCATCCTCTTTATAAATATAATTCATAGAGTGACACTAGTAAAATCCATGCATCTAACTACCTTTGGAATAAAATTATACTTCACTCATGTTATAAACATGTTCATAGGTGGGACCTCTCCAAAATGTTTATATAAGATAAAATTTATGATAGTAAGGTCTGGACACATGCATCGTATACCTATGATCGAGTGATAAAATCACATGAAATTGTACTAGGAAGCATGATTCACTATCCTTCTAACCAAAGTGCATGACAATTCATGAGATTCCGCATTAATGTTAGAGTTATTTTTATCAAAAAATTTCATCCCATTCTTGTTTATCATAACCTTAATTGGTGGTTATATTTAACTATATATTACAAGGTATAAATACTTCAATAGGGTAGTGAGAATTTTTAGAAAAAGGGTAGTTCTGTGGCTTCCAAATTCAAGTGAATGAGAATGTCACTTCATCCTAACCTTCATATTCACTCCCGTATCAAACAACCCTTCTCTCTTATTACGAATGGGTCTTATTCAGTAAACTATAACACAAAAATCATCTTTTGGGATATTAATATGATCCCAATATACAAGCTCATATCCCCTGTAAACAATTAAATTTTCATTTGCATGTTGCATTCCCCGGTTTAATGACATAAAACCCCACACTAAGGACTCAAATAGTATATAAATATTCAATTATTAAACACTTTTATAGTGATATTTTGAATCATTTTAGGGATTATTAAACCCCAAATGATCTCCCAAAACCTATTTATCCCAACATCTTAAGCCCTAATATTCTCATTCCCATTATGAAACTAATTACGTCAAAATAAAGATGAATTATCGACATGTAAGGGTAATTGTATTATATAAAGTATTTAATACATAAACCATTCTAAATGAACTATTAAACTAGAATCCTTAATGTATTATTATATAGACCCAGTAATATATGAACTTTTCTAGGATCCCAATTGACTAAATAAAACCTTGAGTATAATACCAAGGTATAAAGTACTCAGGATAACGCTTAGATATCCAAAAATGTTGAAAATTTTCATTAAATTAATTAATTGGGACAAACCTATCCATAACCTATGTTATATGTAGAAAATCCTCCCAAATCAAAAAAATAGGTTTAATCTATTTTTTACTCTCCATACTATGGTGAATGTCCAATTTCCTATTGGTAACAGGGATGAAATCTTCCCAATTATCTATTCATGGATGCACTTCACCCTACAATTCTAATAGGGGAATCCTTTTATCATATACAATCTAGGTTGAACCTTTTCTTGGGACCATAACAATAGATTATCATCACCATGTTCCCCTTTAATAGAAATGAATATATTACCCATCTCTATTGATAAATTACAATTTTCAGACATCATCTACTTATAGACCAATATCCCCAATGTATTTACATAGGAACTTGAATACATAGGCCAACTCCAAGACCACAATATGTACATGAATTATATTTTTCACATCATTTCTCAGACCTTTTATCCTATATTCCATTAATAATATCCCACTGTTGGGAGATAAAATACATCTTATAGGGCCATCAATGAGAATAAATACTTGTATATCAATGAAAATAAGGGTATGTATCATGTAGATACTTGTGGGTTGACTCAAAAATAACATTTCCAAATATGATGCCATGTATCAATAATAATATAATACTAGAAACTGATAGAACACATTGATATTACCACTAAAATAGAGTAATCCATTTGACACGCGATAAGTGTAAACCTCAATTGATCCTTCATATGAGCAACCTTCCTAGAAAGTCAGCATTATTCCATATATATGAAATCCCCAGACATATTCTTCTAGCTATTCTTATAAGATATACACCTTCTTAGTTTAAACCATAACTCTTACTAAAATGGGACATATTCCTTATAAATAAAATTTACTAAAAGATCCATATTCCAAATGAGTCATCTTTCACGAGGGCCAAGATTTCTTGTATTTATGCATTATGAAAGGGTTATACTACATTTAATTCATCTTTATTTATGGGTTATATTTCATATGAGTCAGTATATGAAAATATAATATATTCAATTGGATTCATCTTCCGCAATGAATAATTTACCTTATGAGTGACCTGTCCTTAATTAGAAATGTTCCTTATGATTAATCATCCCCAAAAATGCAAATTCCATATAACAAAACTTCCATAAATATTAATATTCCATAGTATCCACTCTCCCCAGAAATAAATATTCCCTATGTCTTCCTCATTCCATTTCATACCTTGTTACCAATGGAATATAAGAACTACAATAGAAATCCCATTTCTAATCCTCCCCCAATATATTATTATCAACACATTTGAGACACAAATGGATTTTTTAAAATATGATAAGTTTCATGGTAAAATAAAATTACATGTACTTAAATTGTGAAACTCTGAGGTGGCCCAATGGACCCTAAAAACAAACCTAGGTGATGGTTTTGGGGTGAATCACTTGTGGTCTAATTTTACACTATCTTATTTAGAATTTATTAGTGTACCCCATTTTTTTAAACTCCATCACATTTATAATATAAATAAGTATTTTTGTATTTTAACATTTATCACTCCTATGTGTGGTGAAAATTAGAAATATAATAATTGAATTGGTTTTTAAAAGTTTTTATCGTAGTATAGGTAAGCTACACCCCTCTATGTCAACTCATTATGAGTATGGGATTCTATGAAATAATCTAATTCCAAATTACAATAGGTTCCCAGGTATCATCATAAAATCTCTACAGATAATCTTAGGAATTTTTTGTCACCATATTATGTTTTTTGAAAAACCACATCTATATGATGACAGTGGATGTATATTTATATTTAATTCCTTGTATTTAGCTACCTCAGGTTTCCAAAATACATCCTCCTAATAAATAATATTTTCTTTATGTATATAATCATTGTGCACTAATAATATCATATTTTCATCCTCTCTTTGGACTCTTTGACAACCTCAATTTTTTAAATAATGGTTCATGAATTTCATCAACCATCCATAACTTCCATATGATAAATAGAATATATTATTGGAAACTCAACTCAAAATATATATCCTTATTTAAAATGAAATTTTTTGTCAAATTTTTATTTTTGTTTCTAATTCAGTGACTAATACAATGAATACTACTTCCATTTTTCTTCACATATTGATATTTACAATAACACATGTACATGTAATATAGTAAATGAAATATTTTAATTTTTTAAATACAAAAAAATATTTTTTGAGACGAAAAAATTATTTCCATCATGAACTAATAATTATTGAATTTTTAATTTTTGATTCCATATATACATGTCCACACATTTTTATTATGAAATAGTATTCAAAAAGTAACATTGATAAATGAACCAAATTTATATATATATATAAGAATATAAAATTAATAATTAAATAAAAAGTGTGAATTCATATTTTTAAAAGTATACATAAAATCCACACATCAGATATTGATATTTGTTTCATAAAAACTAAAAACAATATCTAGGGAAGGGAAATCATCTTGGTAATAAATATTATTATTATTTTGATGTCATCTAATTTATCAAGACTAGGGAAAATTTCTAGACATTCAACATTGTTCCTGATGAATAATAGATCAACCATTTATAATGATGATATAATATTTTATTATTTTTAGCTCAATGATTGTAGTTCATCATCAACCTTATTCAAGCAAACTCGATAAGAATAGTCTGAGAAAAAAATAAATCACCCAGTGGCATTTTTAATTTAATCTTTTTCACCTTTTGTATCAAGATTGATAAGCCTGACATAGAACAATTATTATTCATTTTTAATTTATTTCAAACATTAAATAATAAAAATGAAACTATTATATTTTCATTTCATCAAAAATAAATAATTCCTGAAACTCTATATTTTTAAAATATTATATATTGTCATTCCATTGAAAAAGATTAATAGATAGTTCCTCTCTGTGATGAATAAATACAATTTACTAGTATTTTATTATTAAACTATAAATGAAGAGAACATTCATCATCAAAAATTATCTTTACATTATCATATTTAAAATCATAAAACTAAATATTTATTCTACAATAACATTTCATTTTTGTTAAGTACTAAATTATTACATTTGGAATATCAAAGACTTACATTCAGAAAGGGATTTTTTTCAATGTTTTATTTTCAACAGTATAATAATTACATTCATATGTAAAATAATTATGATATTTTCACTCTAAAATTATAACATTCATCAAATACATATGATTGTTGTTGAATAATATAATAAATCATTAAAATTAAAGAATACAAACATTTGGAAGAGTCATGTGATGCAATTGAATGCCTTATAACCTCCCCAAATAATTACAAGTTGCATGTAAAAATATTCATCAAATAGAAAATCCATATGGTAGACCCGAAAATTTATTCATTCTAATCATAACCACTTTTTATGAGAATTAATTAATATACTTCCATAGAATACTCTAATATGATAATTTTAATGAACTCCTATTCTATATCAGGAGAATCATTCTTCAATTAATCTTAAAACATCTATATGATGTGTCCATAAATATCTAGGGTTGTATAAACATAGATTGTAAAAGGTGATGTAATTTATACTTATTGTAAGGGTACTATAACTCTATGTTATATTGAATATATATGTATAAATAATCCAAGGACCTATGGTGTTATTATTTACCCTAAATTCCTCATAAAATAAACTTATTTATTTATGGGTGGATTCTCACTTCATCCCTTCAATGGGTTTATCCTTCGTTAATAAAAAATAATCCATAACTATTAATCCATATCATTCATTCATGACTATACGAACACATATTAAAAGATGAAACAAGCTTTATACACCTAGGATTGGCTCTTCAACATGTGGCTACATTGAATTTTTCCAATCAACTCTTATACTGATCACTTGTCTTTTTATCCTTTTATTCATCATGGATGCACATTTTATTTTATGGTTGGATACTCTAATAAATATATAATTCCAATTTTACATTAGGCATAATATAATTTACATGATATTAGAATATAAAATCAAAATAGACAACTTCTATAAAAAAATATTTCCAATTTTGTTTTTTATTAAAAAATGTGATTTGAAACATAATTATTCCCTCTCCCCCTTTTGAAAAACACCCCAAAAGATATGATAATATACCCATTTTCAACACATAGGCTAGTATTATCTACCAATTATTAATAAATTATGGTTATCTGTGAAATTTTTATTTTATTTTATTTTATGATATCACATGTGATTGATACCACTTGAAATGAAAATATAACTAAAAAATGATACTAATTGAAATACAAACGGTTGATTTTACTATATCACTACTTTATGAAACGAACTGAGATGTATTTAAAAATAAATATTTATATAAATGATTTATTTCATACAATGATATATCTAATACCATAATACATGAGAGAAGGAATTTTTTAATGAATCCCTACCAACCAGATGAATGTGATTTTAGGATTTTAAGTGAATAAAAATACAATCGTTTGTAACATAAAATAACAATTTCATTATCAATTATTTAAATATTGTCTCTATTTCATCAAGGGAAACACATGTTCATAAAACAAGAGTGACATGTTTTGATAAATTTTATTATATTTTCACATGTGATATAGGTTTTTTACTTCACATTTTTTGGCAATCACATACAAATTTTTAATAAATTTCCTGAAACTGTTGTCACATAAAAAAACATAAAAATGATTTAAGTTTAAATTCACTAGTAAATGGATACATAATCACATAAACATGATAAAAATAGTATAAATATATAAATATTTATGTTTGAATGAAATCAATCGTCATCATTTATATACACTGTAGTTTTACATACTTGTAGATCTAATAATGTTATATAAAATTTTTCCAATTAATTCATTTTTTAATCCACCCTCAATGAAATACTTTATGTTTTAATCACCTTATGTATCCACCATTGAAACACTTATTTTCGAATATGGGGTGAGGATTGATCTTCCAGATGATCCTTAATGTGAGGAATTATGGAGTGATAGATTTATCAACAAGGAAGATCATTTTCCATAATTTATAGAATGCATGGACCTCTTCTTTCTTGTTTCATACATTGGAAGTTTGTACATATCATCATCTTATAATTTTTTATAACTCCAAAGTTATTAACTATGTTAGCATATAAGGGACATTATTTTTTTTTCAAATTATAAATTTTTATGATCCAATTCCAAATTAACTTGTAATATGGTTAAAAAACCATTATGAACATGATTAGACACCTCTTTTTTTTATTTATTTCTTTTATAAAATATTTTATAAACTATATCCCACTAGTTTATTCCTCTTATTAATCAATTATTATTATGATTAAGGCTGACATATCATGCATCTGAAATAACCTGGTATTTTCTTCGTAACCCTTTCACACAGCTCTATAATAACATTATATTTTCCCATTTTGAATATCTTCTAATACTATTCACAATGGGTGTTAACCAGATGATTAATATATCTATCTATATCTAAAATAATGTTACTTGTGTGGTTAGATATCTCCCATTCACTATGACATCAATGTATATTTTAAAAATGTTTCATTGTGGGTCCTCCCTTAAATTAATATATATGCCACTTTACTATTATATTGAATGCAATCTTATAATTCTTTCATATCTCTTTGGGAGATATTTTCTAACTATCCTTATTTTAAAACACATCTACCAGGGAATATTTATAATTCCAAATTACATTTTATTGGTTGATTTTATTTTTCTTTATTCACCTGTATGTGATTGATATCTAGATGTATTTTATATGTTTTCATTATAGAATTGACCACCAATATTTCATGTATTAAAGATGATCTCTATGGTTTTCAAATGTGTTACTTAATGATAGATTATTCTACATCAATTATATGTTCCTCATGAAAACATGTTTCTTTTTACATTTAGTGTTTAACCCCTTGAGTGATGACTTCTATGGAATGAATATACTGGTATATTATTATAGTAATCAAATTTCTTATTCCCTAATAGAACAAAAATCTACTAATTAATCTGGATTATTTACTTATAGGTGTTGACATTCTAGAACTAATTGATTAGTAGAACTGGCCTAAAGTCTCATCATTTTTGGATATTTAGAAGGAATATAATTTATTTTATAAAAAACATATATCTATATCATAATTATAGTGTTCCAAAAATCATTACTCTTCAACATATGTAAATAATTTTCTATTTGGTCTACACATCCCAAAATTCTAGACATATTAAAAACCACTTTATCTATACTATGAGGAATGTTTTCTAGGATCTAGAGTTATATAATTATATAGATGATATCAATCACATTAAAACACAATTTTCAAGACAACATTGACATATAAATAATTTCTAATGTTTTTTCTACCTATATATATATATTATCAGAAGACTGGGATCTTCAATATTTGTTTTCCATATATTTATATTTTGATATTAAACTGAATAAATTTAATGATATTTTTGTTCTTTTCATCATAGAATAATATAATCCTATTATAAAAATCATTATTTATCATCTTAATTTCATTATCACACATTTCTCTTATATCATGTAACGAATTTTAAATATCATTGACTTGGTTTTCCTTATGGTTTAATTAAACAGTCTATACATATATTGAGTGTAAATAGTGTCATAAAATTTATACACTTATTCCTTTTAAGAAATAATGAAGGTTTTTTGTAAATAAGAAATATTTAGATGTATTAATAATTTTTATTCAATCATTCGTTTTGAAGTGGGGTTGTTTCTTCTTTATCATTCATAAGGATTATGAGAGTGTTGTAGCTTGGTTTACATAAAGACAATTAATATTTCATAGCATCAGCTTCCTCTCCCAAATTATATTTATCATTGTAGTACCTCTCAAAATAAAGTAATATATTTACCTCTACTAGAATGGGGAAATGATATATATGGTCCTTTACTAAACAATAGTGTTGTTCACCATTTTTAATCCATCAATCACCAAAATGTAAACTTGATTCACAAGGGGAATAAGGATCAATTGACTTTTAAACTAAATACAATGTATTATGATTATATAATGATGATAGATATATCAATTTAATAGTTGTTCTCTTTCATTACTTCTTTTCCTATTTATTCATAATATTTATCACAGTCTTTGATGAGGAATCCTTGTCCATTTTTGATTTTGATGGAATCTGATGTGTTAATCTATGTAACTTCTTTTTCGAATTTAAATATGTTATAAATATATTCAATAAATATAAAATCAAATTAATGGTAACCAATGTACCAAAAAAATATTGAAAAATCCAAATAAAACTAATTGAGGGATCCTTAAATATGATTCCATTTGTATTGTCCCAAAGGATTGTCATTAAACAACTGAGTGGGGTGTGAATTAAGTGTAGAATAATTTTACTAAAAAAATAAAACTTTTCTTCAAAACACTTTAGTATTTAAACATTTTATCCATAATAGATATGAATGAATTTGTTAATATTCCTCCTTTCTAATATGAAATATCTAAATTTAATGTGGAAATTTAAAATATAACATTTATTTTGAAATATATTACCTATGTGTGGTCATCTCAATATATTACAATTCAAATATAAATGAGTCATTTTTTCTCCACTATAATAGAATCTCCAATTATAATTCTGGCAATAGTCCATCCGAAAATGTCTTCTCCCAATATTAAAAAGGTTTTTCACCATATTACATGGGTTAAAAAGCATCACTATATGATTAATTTTACAGGCTTAATATAGTACACACATCGTAATTAAATCTTCATAGTTATCTCATTATATATTCATTATGATGTTGATATTCTATATGAATTGGGTGACATGAAATCAATATTATCAGATTGTATTCATCACAAAATTGGATTAAAATTCCTACCTATCTTTAAACACAACACGTATATATAGGTCTTAATTATTTTCTACAATATCTATTTCATTGTCAATATTATTTCATGGATAGTCAACTAGAATCATACCTTCATATTAAAGATATTTAGTTAAATGAAAATATCAGATCACGCTATTCAAAAACCAAAATTCTAATGACATATACTAATTCTTTTCCTTTATTATGAATCTCATATCACTCAAATTCACAAACGATTACATTAAATAGTTTTTTTATTTTTTAATATCATAAATGATATGATCTACATAAAATGAGGCTTTTATTTCCAATGAACTATTCTGAATTTCTTGTGATGTATTCAATGATTCCAGATTTCCTTCTTTTTTATCTCAAGGAAAATTCGTAAAATAAACATAATTAATGATTCTCATTCTTGAAACATGGTCAAATAAATACTGGTTATTCTTTACTGATAATGAATTATACTTCTAAAATTCATCCACCAAATAAAAAAATAATTCTTTATAGTTCTATAATTATATCTGTAACATACCAAGAAAATGAAGAATACGATGTTTTTATACTTATTAATATATTTTAATTAAATATTAATTTTATATGAAAATTATTGCTATGTTCGATAGCGTACCTGATACGCGACAACGATTTTTTTTGAAATCATACGTTGCACACTAATAATATAATATTGTTATTTTAAATGGTAGTTAACTCCTAGTCATTGTATTGGAGGGAATGAATGAAACTAACTACAGTATGATTATAAATGATTTTTAAATGTATTTACATTTATCCAATAAAATGTTAGAGGCTTAAAATATGAATGAATCTAATTTTAAGCATAATTTATATTAAAAGGTCCATTTTCCGCCTTTTAATGGGGAACCCTCTTTATATATAGTTTTGGTCACATTAATACATTATATGTACCAAATATAATCCTTCTTTATAATGGGGACATAAAATTTTACTTTGTGTAATTTTTTGGTATTTTTCTGATAAATTTCATTTTTTAATGAATAGTGAAAAATATTGTATTTTAATTCAGAAGTGACTTTTAATATAATTTATTTAAATGGTTATATTATCTTTTTAGTTGGTTTTAAAGAGAAATTGAAATATATTTTTACCATTTAATCCAATTTTGTTTATTAGAATTAATTTCACTATGAAATTGGACATAAACAAGTATCAATCTTTTGATAGTTATTGTTTCTTAAAAACACGCTATTTGTTTTAACAACGGGAATTAATTTTAAAATTAATTAATTCCAGTTCTATTTTTTGAATTTGAAAAATAGACACCAATTTTTAATTCAGAATATCAAATAATTCTTAGGCTGAATTTTTTTTAAAAAACATCAAGTTTTGATGAATAGTGACACCACTTAGTGGTAGTTAAAATACTGACTTTTTCATTTAAATGAAATTTTATCACTTCTGTGAATTTAATTTCAAAAATCCTACATGAATGGTTGTTATGAAGAAGTGAAATGTGGTTAATTAAGATGAAAATATTTTTTTGTGAAGAGTAACTTTGGACATTTATTTACAGCAGTTAAAGGTAAAAAAGGTAATTCAAGGTAAAAAAGAATATTATAATAATTCAAAATAACCTTAACACTTTTCCTAACCTTATTTTATGAGTATTGGACGACCATGGGCATCCTTGGTTCTATTTTGGGACCCCTTTGAGACACGTGGGAGTGATAATGACAATTTAGACTAATTAATTTAATGTAATGACAAAATGACATAAACAAAAATCTTTTAGTAATTAATTTTTATATCGATTTATATAAATAATATTTTTGAATAAAAATATAAATTGGAAATATAAAAGGATTTCCTAAATCATGGTATTTTTGCATAATTATTAGACATCACATAAATTAAATTATTTGTGACACAATAACGATTCATTGTTTACCTCATTAATAAATGATTTAAATAAATAAGAATATAATGCTTAAAATATTATCCAAAACATGTCCAATTCTGATTGGATGATTTTAATTCGACCATGAATCATCTTATCATCTAATATAATGACTTTTTGTCCATTATAAACTGAATATCAATATATAATAAAATAATACTTTCACACTTTCCTAAAGAGCCCCTCCTCTCCCTAATAAAAGGAGACCACTTATAACAAATTTCTCACACTTCTCAAGCCATATGGCTCATCCAACCTCTTCCCAATTAAGCTCTAAACATCCCTACCCTCCCCCTATAAGCCCTACCTTAGTCATAAGGCACTTAAATAAATCCTTTTGGTTCAAACCGATTAAAGTTGCCTAAATTAAAGGTACTGATTTCTCTTAAATTGTTTTCTTTTATTTTACTTCTCCAACCCATAAACTCTTTTTATTCCTTTCATTTTTAACAAAAATAGTATCCTCAATATAATATGATGTTTTTATTATAATTATTTGATCTAAACACACACACCTCCATCTAATGGGTGAATAATATAATGTTTCTGTGGATGAAAAACTAACACCTCACGAAATGATGATTGTTCGATTATCTACTACCGCCCCTCATGGTGGCCATTATGATGATGCTATATTTATATATGATATATGTTAGGTTTATGTTTTCTTTATACTTATGTATTTTCCATTTATAGCATGCCTTTATGGTTTCCATAGTGGGTAAATACGATAATCTCATTTGAGGAAGTGCAGACTACCACCCCTCAAAGTGATGTGATTCATTAATTCCAATGTGGAATGTATGCAGGATGGAGTTAATGATATTATATATGATATTATACTGGACTTATAATATACCTATGTATCATTCTTTTCTATTTCCATAACAATAAGAAATAGAAATTAATACAGCGTTCATGCGTACATACGGCTTACCTTCTCCATGAACAGTGCATTTCATTGCATACCTCCAAATGTTATGTAACTATTATAAATACTTGTATATACAGGATATATATGATATATATGATATCTAAATCATGAATATAGTTCTAGATATAATGAAGTATTGACCACATGGACAACTTGTAAATATATGGTGTTCATTTTTGACTCAAGTGCCAAATATCGAAAAAATGAAATTTATTAACTTAAATGATTAAATAATGTTTATAACATGGTAAGAAGTGATATAAAAGTAATAATAAACTTGAAAAATGATTTTGAGCAAGTAGAAATTACCTTTAGATTATTATTCAGGATATTAAAGAATGATCGAGTCAATTCGGACACGAGGTATGGGACTTTGTCTCAATCTCCTTTCATTGAGGCATATAGTGTTTTAATAGATGAATTTCTTTTATATGTTGTATAAAAACCCTTGAATTTTAAAAGGGAATATTTTTCTACGATGCCTTTTACTAAATGACAAAAAAGAATGATTCTTTTAACGTACGGGGTGACAACGCCATTTTCCACCACCATGAGTATTATTTGATCTTTGGCTTCCTCAACATGTCGTAATGTTTTTAAAAGAAAATTAATACCATATACTCTTTTATGTGTTTTTAGTATTGAAAATGGATTTGAAAATGGATTTGTTATGTCAATATATTTTTCGTGATATATTGCGATCGAAGTGTGGAAATGTTTTCTTTCCTTTATATTTGTTTTATGTGTTATGGTTTTATATTTGTACATGGAAATTTTATGGGTGGTTATGTGATAAACCAAATGATGGGTTGAGCCATGAATACTAGGATAGGTGGTTACGTTATATCCTCCAATCCATTGGGTATGGACATCGGCCGTATGGCTATTCCATTTAGTGATATGGGTGGAAGTCGACCGTATAGTTATTCTATTTATGTATGTTTATGTCCCAAGTTACCTTTTTATGTTATGTATTCTTTATATGGGTTTTATGGTAATCTTTTTGTTACAAAATGGTATGTAAGAATCCTTTATTCAGTGATGAGTATTTACTACTTCATAAAGGTGAAAATTATTAAGTATTTTATAGTATACATGGTTTACTTGTTGTTTTTAAAAACTAACAATTTTACTTCTTTGTGTATCCCTTACTGTGATTTTTATGCTCATCCCAAGTTTTTGAAATGTTTTTCACAGGAAATAATGTGGAATAGGGTAAAGGATGGGATCAAGGAGAAGTCATGCTATCTTAAACATGGAACGAGAAATGAATCTTTATTGTTTTCAAGAGTTCATGTTTTGTAATAAAATGAAAACTGTGTAGAAGTGTCTACATTGTAATCTTTTGAGATGTAATAGTTATGGCCTAAATCTCTAAAACTCTAAAACTGAAAAGATCCTCAATGTGAATTATTCATTTAATTCAATATTATGTATGGTTAATGGTATGGTCCTTATAGATGGTATCATAGGTTGGTTTAGAAAACATTAGGAGTTAGGGTATTGATAAATTAATATCGATAATGTAATTTATGGTAATATTGAAATGATATAACATTTACAGATTTCCATGTTGCTTCGTCTAAGATATATCTGTGTTAAGAATTCTTTTTCATAAAGGAAACATAGTAGCTTTTCATGGAAGGACTACATAGAAGAATGACCTTCTATATCAGCAACCTAAGATGGTCAGAATCAGAATTGAACAGTTTGTTACAGTGATGGCTCAGTTGACTCAGGTGAAAAATCTTCATTGTTTTTATTGATGACATTTTGGATTATTATAAAACTAAAGGGGAGCATGAAAGTCATTTGAGGGGTTTCTTGCAAACATTACAAGAAAATAAAATGTTTGGGAAATTTAGCAAGTGTGAGTTTTGGTTATAACAAATATCTTTCCTTGGTCACATTGTTTCAAAAAATGGCATAACTGTTGATCCTGCTAAAACAAAAGTTGTTGAAGAATTTCCAAGACCCACAAATATAACCGAGATTTGTAGTTTTCTGGGCTTAACAGGTTATCACCAGAGGTTTGTTGAATATTTTTCACATTTATCTTGTCTAATGACTATGTTAACTCGAAAAGGTGTTAAGATCATCTGGACAAAAGAATGTGATGATTGTTTTCAGGAATTGAAAAGGAGATTGGTGAATGCTCCAGTTTTGGCACTTCCATCCAGAAATGGTGAGTTTGTTATCTACAGTGATGCTTTGTTGAAAGGACTAGGATGTGTCCTAATGCATAATGATAAGTTAATTTCTTATGCTTCACATTAGTTGAAACCTCACGAGTTAAATTACCCTACGCATGATTTGGAATTAGCTGCTGTTGTTTTTGCTTTAATCATTTGGAGGCATCATTTGTATGGAGTGAAATGTGAAATATAAACTGATCAAAAAAGTTTAAAGTATATATTCACTCAAAAATAATTGAACATGAGATAGAGGAGATGGTTGGAATTAATCAAGGATTATGATTTCACGATCCATTACCATCAGGAAAAAGAAAATAAAGTGGATGATGCTTTAATTAGAAAAAGTAAAACTTCATTAACCATGCTACGTTTGGAATGAAATCCTTTGGTTTTTGATTTGATGAACTTTGGCAAAGAAGTTTTTGTCACAATAAATTATTCTGTTTTGTTTTAGGTGTCAGTGAAATCATATCTATCAGACAGAATTAAGCAAGCACATAAGGAAGATAGTGAGTTGCAGAAAATGGTTATGTTGGTTCAGAAGGGTAAGTTGCCTGATTTTAACATTGATAATGATTTTGTCTTGAGATTTGGGAAGATATTATGTGTGCCTTGTGATTAATAGTTGAAGAATGGGTTTTTATGTGAAGATCATAGTTCTTCGTTTTCAGTTCATCCTGGTAGTACAAATATGTACATAGATCTCCGTGATTTTTACTAGTGGGATGGAATGAAATGGGATATTGCTGATTATGCGGTGAAGTGTTTGAATTTTCAACAGGTTAAACTAGAGTGACAATTACCAAAAGGAATGCTTCAGCCTCTACCAGTGCCAGAGTGGAAATGGGAAAATATATCCATGGACTTCATTGTGGGATTACCAAAGACATCTCGAGGTAATAATTCAATATCAGTTATAGTTGATTGATTGACTAAATCTGATCATTTACTTCCTATTAGAGATACTCTGTCTTTAGATCAAATTGCTCGGTTGTATGTTAAAGAGATAGTCATGATTCATTGAGTTCCCCTCTCCATTGAATCTGATCGTCATCCCATGTTTACTTCTATCTTTTGGAATGGCCTTCAGAAGTCATTAGGTACTGAATTAAATTTTAGTACTACATTTCATCCTCAATCACATGGGAAATCAGAACAAACAATTCAGACATTAGTAGATATGCTACATGCCTATTCGATGGATTATCAGGGAAGTTGGTACCAACATATTTCATTGGTTGAATTTTCATATAATAACAGTTTTTATTCTAGTATAGAGATGGCTCCATTTGTGGAATTATACGGAAAGAGTTGTCGAACACTATCTTTTTGGGATGAAGTAAGTAAAAGGAAGATGATGGGACCAGAATTGGTAGAAGAGATGGAATAGAATGTTCAGTTGATTCAGAAGCACATGTTAATAGCTCATAGCAGACAGAAAAGTTATGCCGATAACCGAAGGAAGGATCTTTCCTTTGAGGTATGTGATCGTGTCTTTCTCAAAGTTTCTCCATGGAAAAGTGTGATGCATTTTGGAAAGAAGGGATAGTTGAGTCAGAGGTTCATTAGACCATATGAAATTCTTGAAAAAGTGGGATCATTTGCGTATAGAGTTTTTTACCTCCAAGTTTATCCCAGGTACACAATGTTTTTCATATTTCTATGTTGAGAAAGTATCTGCTAGATCCATCTCATGTTTTAAGCCCATGTGTAGTTCATTTGGAAGAGAATCTCTCTTATGAAAAACAACCAGTTCAGATTCTTGACCGTAGAGAGTAGGTGTTTTAGAATAAGGTAATTTACTGGGTAAAGGTTTTGTGGAAAAAGCATATGGTTGAAGAGGCAATGTGGGAATTTGAAAATTCTATGAGGGATAAATACCCCCACTTATTTTGATAAGTGAATAAAAATTCCAAGGATGCAATTTCTAAAAGGGGGAAGGATGTAACATCCCAAGTAAATGAAGAATACGATGTTTTTATACTTAATAATATTTTTTTATTATATATTAATTTTACATTAAAATGGTTTCTATGTTCGTTAGCGTACCAGATACACAACAATAGGTCTCTTTGAAATCTTACATTGCACACTAATGATATGATATTATTATTTTAAATGGTATTTAACTCCTAGCCATTATATTGGAGGGAACGAATGCAACAAACTACAATATGATTATACATGATTGTTAAATGTTGTTACATTTATCCAATAAAAATTTAGAGGCTTAAAATATGAATGAATCTAATTTTTAGCATAATTTACATTAAAAGGCTGATTTATCACCTTTTAATGGCGAACCCTCTTCAAATATAGTTTTGGTCACTTTAATACATTCTAATTGACCAAATATAATCCTTCTTTAGAATGGGGACAACAAATTTTACTTTGGGTAATTTTTTAGGTATTTTTCTGATAAATTTCATTTTTTTAATGAATAGTAAAAAATATTGTATTTTAATTCAAAAGTGACTTTTAATATAATTTATATATATGGTTAGATTATATTTTTAGCTGGGTTTAAATTGAAATTGAAATAAATTTTTACCATTTAATCCAATGTTGGTCATTGGAATTAATTTCACTTTGATATTGGACATAAACAAGTATCAATCTTTTGATAGTTATTGTTTCTTAAAAACACACAATTTGTTTTATCAAAGGGAATTAATTTTTAAATTAATTAATTACACTTATATGTTTTGAATTTGAAAAAATAGACATAAATTTTGAATTCGGAATATCAAATAATTCTTTGGCTAATTTTTTTTTTCTGAAAAACTTCAATTTTCTATTAATAGTGACACCAATTAATGGAAGTTAAAAAACTGACTTTTTCATTTAAATGAAATTTTACCACTTATGTGAATTGAATTTCAAAAATCCGACATACATGGTTGTTATCAAGAAGTAATATGTGGTTCATTAAGATGAAAATAATTTTTGGTGAATAGTAACTTTTGACTTTTATTAACCGCGGCTAAAGGTAAATAAGGTAATTCAAGGTAAAAAGAATATTATAATAATTCAAAATCACCTTAACACTTGTCCAAACCTTATTTTTTGAGTAGTGGCCGACCATGGGTATCCTTGGGTCGATTTTGGGACCCCTTTGAGCCACTTGGGAGTGATAATGAGAATTTAGACTAATTAATTTAATGTAAAGGCAAAATGACATAAACAAAAATCTTTTAGTAATTAATTTTTATATGGTGTTATATAAAACCAATTTAACTATAAATATTCCATGGAAATCTAATAATATTTCCTAAATCATGGTATTTTTTTATAATTATTAGAAATCAAAAAAATTAAATTATTTATGACACAATAATGATACAGTGTTTACCTCATTAAAAAATGATTTAAATAAATAAGATTATAATGCTTAAAATATTATCCAAAACATGTCCAATTATGATTGGATTATTTTAATTCGACCATGAATTATGTTATCTTCGAATATAATGATTTTTGGACCATTAGAAACCAAATATCAATATATTATAAAATAATACATTCACACTTTCTTAAAGAACCCCTCCTCTCCCTTATAAAAGGAGACCACTTATAACCAATTCCTCACTCCTCTCAATCCATTTGTCTCGTCCAACCTCTACCCAATTAATCTCTATACATCCCTATACTCCCACTATAATCCTTACCTTAGGCAGAAGGTACTTCAAGAAATCCTTTTGGTTCAAACCAAAAGAAGTTTCCTAAATTAAAGGTAACAATTTCTCTTAAATTGTTTTCTTTTATTTTACTTCTCCAACCCCTAAATTTTTATTATTACATTAATTTGTAACAACACCAGTATCCTCAATATACTAGGATGTTGTTATGATATGGATTCTAACTACACAGACACACACCTCTATCTAATGGGTGAAGAACATAATGTTTCTATGGATGGAAAACTAACGCCTCACAAATCGATGATTGTTCGATTATCTTCTACCGCCTCCCATGGTGGCCATTATGATGGAACTATATTTATATATTATATATATTATGTCTATGTTTTCTTTATGCTTTTTTATTTTCCATTTATAGCATGCCTTTATGGTTTCCATAGTGGGTAAATACGATAATCTCATTTGAGGAAGTGCAGACTACCACCCCCTCAAAGTGATGTGATTCGTTAATGCCATATGTGGGATGTATAAAGGATGAAGTTAATGAGATTATATATGATATTATACTGGAATTATAATATACCTATGTATCATTATGTTTTATTTCCATTAAAATTTTAAATTGAAATGAAAGTAGCATTCATGCGTGAGTACGGATTACCGTCTCCATGAATGGTGCATTTCATTTCTTACTTCCAAATGTTATGTAATTATTATAAATAAATGTATATACTGGATATATATGATATATATGATATATAAATCATGAATAGCATTCCGGATACAATGGAATATTGACCACATGGACAACTTGTTAATATAAGGTGTTCATTTTTGACTCATGTGCCAAATATCGACAAAACTAATGTTATTAACATAAATGATTAAATAATGTTTACAACATGGTAATAAGTGACATAAAAAGAATAACAAACTTGAAAAAGGTTCTTAAGCAAGTAGAAATAATATTTAGTTTATTATTTAGGATATTAAAGAATGATCAAGTCAATTTGGACATGAGGTAAGGGACTTCGTCTCAATCTCCTTTCATTGAGGCATATTTTGTTTTAATAGATGAATTTCTTTTATAGTTTGTATAAACACCCTTGAAATTACAATGAGAATATTTTTCAACAAAGCGTTTTACTAAACGAAAAAAAGAATGCTTCTTTTAATGAACATGGTGACAACGACCTTTTCCGTCAATGTGAGTATTATTTGATCTTTGGATTCCTCAACAAGCTGTAATGTTTTTAAAAGAAAATAAATACCATATACTCTTTTATGAATTTTTGGTATTGTAAATGGTTTTGAAAATGGATTTTTTATGTTAATATATTTAAGAGATATATTGTGACCGAAACGTGGAAATGTTTTCTTTCGTTTATATTTGTTGTATGTGTTATGGTTTTATATTGGTACATGGACATTTGACGGGTGGTTACGTGATAAACCAAATGACCGGTGGTTTAGTGAATACCAGGATGGGTGGTTAAATTATAACCTCCAATGCATTGGGTATGGAAGTTAGCCATATGGCTATTCCAATTAGTGATATGTGTCGAAGTCGATCATATGGTTATTCTATTTACGTATGTTTATGTCCCATGTTACCTTTATATGCTATGTGTTCTTTAGATGGGTTTTATGTTAATCTTTGGGTTACAAAAGGGTAAGTAATGATTCTTTATTCAATAAATAGTATTTACTAATTCATAAAGGTGAAAAGTATTACTTATGTTAAATTATTCATGGTTTACTTGTTGTTTCGAAAAACTAAGAGTTTTACTTCTTTGTGTATCCCTTACTGATCTTTTTATGCTCATCCCATGTTTTTGAAATGTTTTTCACAAGACATAATGTGGAATAGGGTAAAGGATGAGATAAAAAAGAATTCATGCTATCTTAAACATGGAACTAGACATTTCTCTTTATTTTTTTCATCAATTCATGTTTTCAAAAAAGGGAAACTGTGTAGAAGTGTATATCTTGTAATATTTTGTGATTTAATTGTTATGGCCTAACTCTCTAAAAATCTAATCCTGAAAATATCCCCAATGTTAATTATTCATTTAATTCAATATTATGTAAGGTTAATGGCCGAGTCCTTATAATATCACAATTCACATATCTATGTCAGGGAACATATATTTATTTTCTCAATTCCTAAAATCTATAATTAATCACTTTTATCAATTATATGTAAATTTACTAGAATTACATCATAGATTCTCATGATGACTCTAATATCAATGGATCAAGAAAAAAATGTTTGTGATATGCAATGTCTTGATGTTTGAGTATTATTTATCTTCATTATTCATGAAACCCCAACAGTTTCATATTCATCATAAAAGAATTCCATTTTTTTCACAACACTGATACTTTTATTTAGTAGAATGAAGATCAGTATTTTAGAATCATATATTGATTTTTATAATATTTATGAAATTTTAAAAATGAAATTATATAATTTTTAATCATCAAATTTATATTTTTCATAGTTAATTATTTATTGAAACACCATTTTTCATAAATAATTGATCTTCCATTTAATGGATGATTATTATCTTTTATTTATCCACATGCTTGAATCCAAACTATATAGAGGTTTGTGATGTTAATAACCTAAATGGGAAACACTTGAATCATCCCAATTCATCTCAATTTCTTCAACATATAAATATGGTTTCACAAATTTTCATCCGAAAAAAATATAAATTTTCATATGTGTTAATTCCTTACACATAGATCATTAAATTATAATATTCATAAGTAACTAATTTCATATTTCTACACACAAAATAAAAGGCATATGATAATTTATATACACTCATTTAGTTTACAATATACAAAAAATAATAGTATTATTATGGGTAGAGTAGTTATTGTATAATAAGATTTAGTCAACAAATATTTATAATCTAATGTGAAATATGATAAAGTTCAATACCTTACTATCACCATAAATAATTATTCTCACACATGAAGCATTACATTTCATAAAAATTTAATATGATCTGCAGGAAATTAAATAATTTAGGATATAACCATTTCATTTCAATTCCCAAATAAAAAATTTCAACAGAATACTCAAATAATATCATTTTAATGAAATACCATACCAGATCAGGTGTATCTATCTTCAATCAACTATTTTCCATATCATTTATCCTTCATCAAGCATCTGAGATTTAAAAAAATATTATAGTATCCATAAATAATTATAAAAGTTGGATGGGTTCTCAAAAACTTAATTTGAAGGAAGAAATCCATCTAGATATTCCAATGGCCAATAGTCTTCTTCATTCCAATTAACCATTTTGGAATCAACTTCTCCTTCAAGTTTGGATTACCACTTTTCTTATTTTATCATTGAAACACCCGTCAATCAATCCAAATATTTCTTTTTTCAGTGTCGACAATCATTTTGACGTGTATACACACAGATGGTATCATCTAAAATATATTATAATCCATTTTTGGCACTCCCATAATAGATTATAAAGAAAATATAATGCCATAAATATCATAGACATGTTGTTTTCTTTTATTATAATTATTCATTCCAGAATCAATATTACATTCATAGATAGATAATAACTTCTTTAAATGAGGCTTTTCCTTTCCATCACATCATATATTTTACTTGATATTTAATATAAAATATAAAAATACTACATATGTCCCAAAACAATTGAAACAACATGGCCATATATACATGGGAAATATGATATATTGTAAAAAACATTAAGGATAAAACAAAACATCAATATAAATTCCCTCAAATAACTATTTTCTCAATGAATCCAATTATATATAGTAAATATTCATTATGAAACTAGTTTTGACCAGAAAAAACTATAAATGGGTGAAATTATACCTTATATTGTCCAATTACCAGCATAAAGTACATTTTGGATAGTACCCTCCATAATTAATAACTAAAATAGTGAATTAAATGATCATATCACGTAGTAGTATATTTAGTGTAATCTTAACATTTTTTTGAAGAGGTTATATACACATAAAATTAAAAATCACATGGATTGTTCATGACTATATGACCTTTAGAAGTAACCATAATGGAATTTCTTACCCAAAAAATAAAATAATTGATACATATATTATACAATAATAAAACTATGTGTATTTTGATTCCCTTCAGAGGGGTACATAAAAAACACTTCACATTTCCTTAATACCTACCCATTAATATTTGTATTTATAAATATAGGGATGGAAAATATAGGGAACCCAACTATGTGGAATTAAAATGTAATATTATTCACTAATAATGGCTATATAAATAACCTATATCATTTATATTAGTTAAAATTAACATTGGGATTAAATAAAAATAATTTCCAAAGTGGTATCTAGTCAAATAAGATGAATAAGAATGTATTATAATAAATTTATTAAATCATTAATAGAATTCAAAATTATTCAATAATTACACCCTTAATGGGTGAGACGAGTAAGGGACATCATCCTGAAAATAGTTTTGCATCCTAGAACATAGGTGAGGTGGTGATCTACTATTAATAGAATAACAAACATCCCTTCCCAAATAATGAATGCGAACATCACATTCCAAAATACCAGCCTAAATTAAACACTAGCCTCCCGACTTATTGGCATACTTGTTATTTGAAATATAATCAGATCCAGTTTATCTAATGTAATTTATATACACTCCAAAGTGTGACTCATAGAGACATATTATTGTGATTGAAAATTCTCAATAATGGTGGATATCAGTGGTGCCTAGATTTATGTTGTTTCTATTGTATCTTCTCACATATATTCTCAAGAACACCTATATCACCTAGACAATGTCCTGTCATATGTTTACATATCCTATTACAGTGACAAAATATAATGTAAATATCACCTTCTAAAATCCTTTTTCTAGTAATTGAATAAAACACTCATGATACATTCATAGTTTTCATTACGTGAAGTGAAACACCAATGTCATTTACTAGGGTTTGGTTAAGTGATGTGTTATATAATTGACTACCATAGTCTATAAATAGAATACCATGTAAAAATTTTGAGTTATATTTACAAACTAAATTGGGTGAATAAACATGGTATGTCCTCCACATTCCTGGGTCTCATAACCCCACATGCCTAGGTTTACTAGCCCCCTATAAGAGAATAAATATGTTTGAACAAATCAAAATTAAAGAATTTTATTATAATTGTGTTTTACCAATATATAAATACACAATCCTAATAGAAATAACATATTTTTAATGATCATAAAAGACACAAGACAAATACCCTATCTCGGATGAAGAAATATCATCCTCCACTAACCCATCACACATTGAGAGCATAATTCCATTGTGAAATGTTCCTCGGACAACCTAAGAAATAAATATTTGGGAATATATCCCATTAACATTCTTATATGGATTAAAATTCATGTTATCATCGATAAATAGTTGAACCACCATGTAACACAATAAACTATGGAGAACATATTCCATTATACATTCGAAATGCTCCACCATATATGATTTCTAGTGAGACAGTTCACCTTACTCCTGAATCAGGTGGAATCATTTCCCTTTCCTAAGGCAGGGGATCTTTCAACCATGAAATCAACCTGACTGTATATTTACAATAGTCTATGTAGAAGGGTAAATAATAAATCCCAAAAATTTTAAATATATATCTATTACCAAATTACCCTTTATTGTCACCCATAAATCATTTTTCATATACATAGGAAACTACTAACATAGGCTCATTTCACCACCTTACCAGGAACATGCATGGAGTATAAACATCAAACTAAACTCCATATATCCATTATTACATTGATAATGGACCTCTATCTAGATGATATAACCAGTTAATAGGAACCATAGGGAGATTAAAATCATTAATTCACTAGAATTAGAGGATTCAAGTTATGTAAATACTTTTCAGAAACCCCCTCACTCATGACTCCCATCCTTACTGATACATAAATAACATATTATCATTCTTGGACACAAGTAGAATACTATATTTACCATGATGAGGAAGAAATATTTCATGGGAATCTTATTTTCATTGATCCCCAATTATTACTTTCACCACATTTGTATCCTTCTAGGATAGGAACATCTAATAATATTTTACATAAAACCCACATAAATCCTTCTCCCATTATAAGATATGAATCCCCTTCCAATTTCCATGATAGATCCCAATGTTTCTATATTACCTTTCAGTCACATTTTCACAAAGAGGAATATTTTATTTAATTCATTTTTAATAATGGTTCATATTCCATTTGAGTCATCTTTCTCAAAGGGCAATATTCTGAAGAAACCAACTTCTTTAAATAGCTATATTCTATGTGGGTCATATTTCCTCAAAGAAATGTATTTCTTTTAATATTTATTTATTTAGGTTCTATATCCAATTGAGTCACATTTCATAAATTATGTGTATTTCACACGATTCTTCTTCTTAAAGGGTCAAAATTATCTTTGAGTAATCTTCATCAAATGAGAATATTCATTATGGGACACATTCCTAGGATTTCCATAATCCATACATGGTATATCCCTCCACTAGGATATATTCACTATGATTTAATCATTCTATATCATGTAATGTTAAAAACATGAATCAATAAAAAAAAGTGAATCTCATACATAAAGCCCAATCAATCCCTATTTGACCCCCTATTAACTACAAAAATCAATACATCATGATGTTAAATATAATTACTTAGTATTGTAACATGATATTAAATAATGAAACCCAAATTGTATTTGATGTGATTCATATTAATTTTGTAACATAGGATTCCCATTTGAGGTTTGAAGAAAAAATCAAAATACAAAACATTCTACTCCATATTAATTGGTAGATACATTTTGACAAGCCATAATTCATTTAAAACTCTTCTTCAATAATTCATACACACAATTTTTTAAATTATACCTTCATATATATTGTTAAAAAATAGTATTACTATATAAAATGGTTCATTCATCCATAGTTACATCTCCATTCAGTTCTAGTATACATTTAATTGTTGAATTTTTGGGATGATGTTAAAGAACTCAAAATTGGCCAGGGATGAATGAAATTAAATGGAACCTCATCTATTAAATGATGCATGGATATTAAAAGGATCCACAGAATTATTTCCCACATTACTTTAAAATTCAAAAATATACTAGTTGAAAATCACTGAATAACATATTTTTAGATTACCATCATAATTACACATATGATTCCCTTTTCATGGGTCAGATTCCATCTAAATAGTCACCAAACACCACATTTAATGGTGGACAATTAGGGAGCACCATAATATGTTGCATTGAACCAGTTTATAACCAACATGCAATGTAAATTTAGGGAACCTATGATAAATGAAAATGTTCACATCAGTTCATAGTTTCAAAAATTATCACTGGAATAGATGTAAATAAAAAAACATGTAATTTATAAATAATCAGGAGGAAGAATAAATTTTCTATGATAAACAAACAATAAGAAAAATTTCCACCACTGAAGGGTGAGATGATCCAAAACCCTCATCCTCTCAACCAATGATCATCCTAGATCATAGATAGTATATCCATAAAGATATCCTATTATTATAATGTGGATTCTCATTTCTCATGTCTTAATGGATCAAATAGTTTAGGTGGTCCCTCAATATTAATAAGATAATTCAGTTCCCACAGACTTGTTCATGCATGTACATCTCAAGATTATGTTTTAGAATTCTTGTTGAACATTTATGTACCTATTGACAAAAATTGATAACCTCTCAACCATAGTATATGATCCTTCATTCAATAAAATATTTTTAGAGGAATAAAATTTACCTCAAAATATGATTTGTTCCCTCTAGATAAGATACAATTTCAGGGGGTAGAATTTTTCAGTTCACACTTCATCAATTGTTAGAGACATCAATAAGGATGATAATTTTATTAATAGGTTTATCAAAATCTCCATATTTATGATTGTCCCCTTTTTTCTCCCAAAAATTATTATTAATTCTTAGGTAACATTATATGTGTCCTTACACATCAAATTCACATGATCAAATCTTATTTTGAACAAATCTGGTATCTACAGCTTTCAAAATCATATATACATTTGGAATACTAATTATCATGACCATATCTCATTATAAGGCTAATTTTTACAAAAATCTATAATATATTATGTCACACTGGGATTTTTTTTCATAATTTTATATGATTAAATCTTGGATATCTATTTTTATATCAGGTACCTTGTGTGAAAATTATGCTTTTCATTGTATATACTTTTATTATATTCAATTATGTTGTTTGACATGAGATTACCACTTTAGATTTTATGGAAATTTATGTTTTTGGTTTTTAGTAGGTCAACCATCGTAGGCTTATGTTATGGAAAACAATGCACCCTGCCTTACAAAATTTACTACCAATGTGAAAATTTCGATACTGTCTAGCAATATAGTAGGTAATTCATTTAACATAAATGTGTGGTATCATCTACATAAGAATTCAGGGTTATATTTTTTCTGCACTATTTAGAATACCATTTAGGGAAAATAATGCAACTTCACCATATCATTAATTTTTTTTGAATTTTTTTTGTTTTCCCATAATATATATCTCCAAATCACCCATTGTTCACCCCATTAGACACCTCCTACTGTATTTTCCTCCCCCTCTCCATCATTCCTACCATTGGATCCATATTTTATGTCATTTTATTATGGATTCATTAATGAGACATTATGTATGTGACTTTCTTACTTGGTTTGTCTGTTTTTTCTAGGGGTTCTCTTCCTCTATCTGTGTGGTTTTGTTTTCTAGTGGGATTTATGACCTAAATAGTGTTTGTTCATGAGTTTTTGAGTAAAATACTGATGTTCAGGGCTCAATATTTTTTTATAGGTTATCATGGTTGTGCAGTAGTGGATTTGAAACATTTTTTTTGAATTTTACAACTATAAGTATGGTGGTTTCATTATCTAATAATTTTGGATTAATTTGATACTATTTTTTTAAAATTTTCAAATGTGTTCCATGAATTTATTTTGTGGAGATAAATAAATTTTTCAAATACTTTGGAATGCATGTGTGGTTAAGATTATAATTTAAAATGGAATTTATTATTAATTATATGTGATTCAATGTCATATTTCACTGATATGTATTTATGGATATGTGACAGATATAAATTATATTTAAATAGAACATGCGGTGAGAATTTTTTGAAAATGAGGTTTAAAAGGGAGATGAATGTTCTGGTTAGTTTGATTTTGTCATGAACATTTAAATTTGATGTGTGAATTGTTTAAATGATGATAAACATGTATTAATTGGGAAATTTCCTTCTAGGATTATTTGGAATGGGTTGTCCCTTGGAAATAGTTAAATTTATTTTTTTATTTTCCTATATTGTTCCAAATTGGTTTTGTTGGTTAGAAATGTCGTCTGAAAAGTGTTTTCAAATGGTTTTGGTGTGTGTAAAATGGAATGTGTCTTGATTATGGGAAATAGTGGTTTCTATATTGTGATATGTGAAAATTTATATTTTTGTGAAAAGATAAATGAGGGATTTATCATAAGGGAATAAATTCTATCTTGGTGAGGAAACAATAAATTTCACAACAGTGATTTATATGTTTAAAGGATATAATTATTCAAGTATAGTGGCACAAATTGACTCCATAGTGTCAATTACTAGATTCAATTAACCTGATATATGATAAAAACAGTAATTGAACATGTGATATGTTTAGAGACAACTAGTCCAATGGGATGTTCCCTCCTAGTGTCTTGTGTATTAGAAATCAATGCGTTATGGTTTCTATTACATTTTTTTAATTATACGACATTTATAGAGTTACACATATTCTAGATACCCTTAGGAATTTACCTGTGGTTCTCACTCGTGACATGATAATTATGTTACCTAAATACATCCATCAGAATATAGTTGTCCTTACATACACTTCACTTTTGAGGAGTGTTTTTTGAAAAAAAGGTTATCAGTGATAGTGATTCCATGAGAAAAAGTAATTATAAAAATGATTTCCTAAATTTTATTCAATGGTTTCATTATAAATTTATATTTTAATTTTTCGAATAATGTTATATAATGGATGTTTTTCACTTGTTTGTAATCCAAATATTCTATGAAGCACACAATACATACTCCATTTGGTGTGCATAATAATTGTTTTGCATAACCCATGTGATGTCAAGGTATGTTGGGGTGATAGTTGTCTACAGTTATTGTGTTACACGTCTTGTAGGTGTAGGTGGTAATGTGTTATGTTTGATTCCAACCTATTACATTATGGTTTTAATGGTTTTTTATCCCCTCTGTTGTTGAAGTTTTGTTTTATGGTTAATGTTGTAAAAACCATGATTCTGAAATTTATTGTGTCTTGTTTATATTTATTTAGTATTGTCATTTTCATTTCTTCTAGTAATTTATAGTGCTAAAAATCAGTGAAATACTTACCAATGAATATTTATGATAATTAAGAACTATTTTCCAGCCCGTGGCGATCGTTTTTACCCTTTAGGCCATTCCACAGACTGGGTTGGGTGATGGTTTATATGGAACTCTAGTTTGTTTCTAGAAAAAAATGGTAGTGGAGCAGTTCAAATTATTATATGTCACATTATTTAGAGAATATATTTGATATAATGGTGATAGGATTTTTTAGCTTGATTTTCTAGTTTCGAGCTCGGTGCCTATTTATCATATGTCTTGAAAGAACTCTAGATTGTATAGGATGTTGGGTTTTATTTGGGTAATTATGTTTTTGTTTTTTCATTGATGTTTATAAAATTATGTGTATGTTAGGATAGTGGTATCCATGAGATCTTAGGGCATTTAAATCTATGTGGAGTTGGGGAAATGGTCAAAGAATACTCTCTTTTCCTTTATCATGATTGTAATTTGGACACCAAACATTTGGTTAGGTCACACTCCCACACTAGTTTCCCCCTTTACGAATTGACTCGTGACATCATGGGTTATAATTTGTTTTTGAAAAAATTTTGTTTGGATTTATGAAAAAAATATTTGTATGATGTAATAGTTTTTTTGGAAGGTAAAAATGGATTTTATGAATCTTTTGGATGAAATATTTAGAAGGTGGATTTTTTATAAAATTATTTGCGGTGGGAAAAAAGTATGGTTTTATCATGATTGGATTTTTATAATTTATATGTGATGTTTTTCTAAAAAAAATATCTCATAAAAATCAAAATTAATCTAAAATTAGTTTAGGGAAGCTATTTTAAAAAATAATATATGAGTTTTTATCAAAATCATTTTTTATGGAATGTTATTTTTTGAGCTGATGAACAATTTTTTGAATGAAATTTATTTTTTATTAAATTGATGGGATTTTTATGAGAAATATTAAAGAAAATTATGTGGGGAGATTAAAATTGTTTTTTATTTAATGGTTAGTTATATCTTGAAAATATTTACGAATATTAAAAATTGGATGTGGATTGATAAGTTGAATTTGTGGGGTGATTTTTTTTTCATGGAACGTGTTTTAACATTTTCTATTATTCTAAGTGACTACATGAATGAATATGTGTGGAAAAGTGGATGATTTTATTTCTTTTTAATGGGAATATGTATGTATGAGGTTCTATATAATATCACTGCTGTGTGTGTGACCAAAAAAAACCTTTTTCATTTAAAATTTTATTTTAAGCGAAAATGTGTTAGTTTTATAACAAATATTTTGTGTTGTGATTATCCATTTTATTTGGGAATGATGATTATGTTGTGTTTTGATAATGATAAATCTTTTTGTTTATATTTTGTTTTGAGTATGAGTTCATGTCGGTTAGATGGTCTTGAAATAATGATATGGGGTACATTTTGAAAGATGTTTTCGGAAGCCTTTGATTTGGTTCCATTTAGGCATTTGGAAATTGTTTGGGGTATGTTTGGGACAAGGGTTTTGATTAATCAGGCTAAGAGTTTCCATTTTTTCTATGTGTACAAAACCATAATATTTGATTCATATCCATGGTATAGACATTGTTGGTTCACCATTGAAAGACCTTCTTGTTGATCAATATACATCTCTTCCTCTTGAATTTCCAAAATTGAATCAAACTATATTTTTTCGTTAAGTGGATCCTCTTAATTCTGTAGATTGGATACATGAAATTGAAATAAGCTATATATTTATTAAATTTCATGTGTTATCAAATGAGATTATCTCCACCTTTATGTTTGAATGTCCAGTTTAGAAGTGGTGAATGGAATTACAGTAATTGAATGTTGCCTAAAGATAATTGTGCTGGAAATGGTTGATAAATGCTTATGGATTATTCATGAACATTTTTTTTAGTATGATCATGTTGGTCCATCTAGGTAAAAATTATGTTCACTAGGATTCATCATGTTCAAATTCTTTAAATACATTCCATGTGTATAGACACCCAAGTCACATGTAATGGTTCTGTTAGGGTGTTTACCGGATGCTTATTAGAGTAGGTCCACATCTTCAAAATAGATTGTGGCCTGTTTACACGAGTAGTGCACTATATTGAGGATTGGTATAATGTCATATTCTTAGTAACTCTTAACTGATTTTAATTGTAATTATAGGTGATTTTTTGTGGTGTTGCATATTATTTAAAAAATTAAAATAGTATCTTATGGAATCCTTTGATAAGATCAATTTTAATGGAAGCATATGTTTATTTTGATAAATCCAATCTACCCCTATTCAAAATTGAAGTGTCTTTAATGTGTTATTTATTAAGGAATTTTACTGTTATGATGAAATTGTATGATTCATTTTTACCTTTTAAGACCATTTCTTGGTGAAAGTAACATGTTGGAGCATGATGAGACCCATTATGTTTCATATTCTTTTGGTTCTTCCAAGAATTTCGGGAGGTCGCTCGTGAAACCATATAATGTGTTGTGGTTAGGGAAAATAGCTTCTGGCTACAAGGCTATAGATTATTTAAACATCACATGATTAATAATATTCCTCAAAGTGATTCTCTATTGTAGTTAGGAACCCCTAGGTTGTGAGAAACCTTAATATATATTTTGAGTTCAGTGTGGGAAATGGAGAGAATCTAGGATCCATGAATAGTTATTTCATAGTGAATAGTTGTGTGTTGTGGATGGAGTTACATAGGCCTCAATTTTTCATTATAGAACTTGTGGAATAAAGTCTCATATTTCATTGTGAGGAGACATGATAGTCTTGCATCAAATAATTTCATGTGGCTATACTAATTTGGATGAAAATATTTGTAAGATTCTCCTTGTGTGGTCAACATTGTGATTCAGTTTTAGTAATAGTATTTTTCCATTAAGGGATTGTTTCATCATATTGGGATGATAAATTAATACATTCATTCTTCACTGTCTAGATTTTAGGTCCAATTTTCCCCTATGGTGACTGTTTGATCTCTCTTCGTTTTTCCTAGATTAGTTTGTTCCAGTTTTCCTATGTGTTTTTTTATTTTTTATTTTATGGTGGGAAGACACATCATGGATCTAATTGTAGTTCCCCCGAATATATGTTACTATTATTAGAACTTTTATTATGTGCAGTCCATTTGATCCTCTCGTTTTCATAATATAATTTAGTCTCTAGTGTAGCTTGACATTACGATGTTTCATTTGATGATGTTGGCTCTGAGATTCCCCCTAAATTGAGAAGTCTCATTGAAAAGTTCTTTGGATTCACTTGTTATTAGGTATGTTGATTTAGTTTAATTTATTAATATCTAAAGGACTCTTGGATATAGTTGTTAGATTTTACATTTGGATGATCCTTTTTATTTTAATCGATCAACTAGTGTTTTGTGGCTATATGTGTGAAGATTGTATATTATTTGGAATCCATTATGTCCTCTAGAGATTAATATTATAAATTTTTAATTCCATTCACGGGGTTCACTGTTTATTATATTTTTATGGGTATTGGAAATTTGAATGAGTTGGAGGGGAGTATCTATTTTTGATTTCAAATGAAACAATGAAATCAATTTTTATGGAGAAATGTTTTCGTGGTGGGAAAAATTTCCACACACAAATTCATGTTGTTATCATTTTCTATGGTTCAATATAGCATATCATTTTTTCTATCAACATATATGTGTGACTATTTTGAATTTTGTGGAATTTACTTTGTTTATATTCATTTTACTACTTTTCCATGTGATTTATCCTTTATTATTGATGAAAATTCTATTTTTTTGGTTAAAAATAGTTGGCACATGGCAGGAGCATGGTTTGGAAAACTATTCCTCTAACCTGAGAAACCAGGTGGCCAAACTGAAATTTTTTTCAACAGCTAACTTCATAGATATCACACAGTTCATAAACTATATAGGATAATTGGGATTCATGTTCCAATTATGCAGAAAGGGGGCATGTTTTCTGTAAAATTTGGGAGACCATGTGGTAAAACCATGCAACATCTCCAGGTCATTTAATATTTCAAAATAACCATTTTTTCTTCTAGATTTAGTAGCGGAACCCCCTGGCTCTCCCCATTCGACCACTCTAGAACTAGGCACCTCCATCTCTCATTATTTTCTCCATCGGGATCCCTACTCGTAGTGGTTTGGGTTTAGATTCATCAAGTAAACATGAAGTATGTGAGTTTCTTCATGGGTTTCTCCATTTTGTGGTTTTTATTCCCCTTTCTCTTTGGTTTTGTTTTCACATAGTTTTAATGAAAAATGGATGTTTTATACTTGATTTGTTCAGTAATATATTTATTTTTAGTGTTTAATCCTTCCATTATAGGGTCTAGTAGTGATGCAGTTGTGCTTTCGCATCATTTTCCAAAATATTTAGTTGTGAGGTAGGTGTATCCATGATATACCATTTTTATATGATTTTGAAATAATTATAATATTTATAAATGTATTCCATGAATTTCTTGTGTTGTGTGAATGATGATTTGGAATGAGTTTGACATTCATGTGAAGTTAAAATTGTTTTTAACGTAAAATTGTCATTAATTGACTGTGATTTGATGTGGTGTTTCATGGAAGTGTTTTTATGGTTATGTGAAAGTTTGTAATTTTTTTTTAAAATTCACCTTAAGTGAGAATGTTTTGAAAATGTGTTTTTAATTGAAAATTATTTTATTGGTAAGTTATTCTTTTTCACATTTACTTGTTGTCTGTGAATTGTGTAAATAATGAGAGTTAATTTTTAAGAAGAAAAATTGGACTGTGTGTTGATGTGGAAGGGTTGGATGATAGAAATTTTTGAATTTATTATGTTCTTTTCTAGTATTTCTCCAATGTATTTTATAGGTTATTCATGTGTTCAAATTGTATTTTGAAATGATATGGTTTTTTATTGAATATGAAGATTATATGTAATGATATGTGTAAATGATAATTTGTGTGACATGCGAATTGATGGATTATGAATAATGAAATCCTGGGTATCTTGGTGAGAAAAATAAAGATATTTTACTAGTTATTTAGTAGATACATGGTCCTTATTCTTCTAGAATAATGAAAATATTTGATTCATAAGTGGAAAAGCATGAAATCACTTTATAGGATTGATAATTACATTGATAACTAAATATTTGAAATGATTGGAGACTACTAAAACCTTGGAAAGTTCCCTTATAGTGGCCTTTTTATGTGAATGTTTTAGGTTATGGTTGATATAAAAATATTTCATGAGGTAATATGTTTCTAGAGTTCCACATATTCTTGATTCCAATGTGGGTTTACCTAGGGTTATAATTTGTGGCATGATTATTATGTGATGTGTTTCCATCTAATGACATGTGGTGGACCATGTGTAAACGTCACATTGAGTCATGTTTATTGAAATATGGTTTCTTTGAAGGTGTTTCCTTGATAATAGTTATTATGAATTTTTTTTCTTAAATTGTTTCAAAGGATTTCTGGTAAATGTGCGTGTAAATTTTTATTCTAGTTTTATATCATGGAATATTTCATTTTGTGATGAATCCTAATGGGATTTGAGTCACACATTTCATAAAAAATTGGGTGAATGTAGTATATGATTTGTATGTCCCATGTTATTAAAATATTTTTCATTGTGTAAGTTGATCTAGGTTTCTAGTGGTTCATATCATGTAGGTGAATGTGGTGGGGGATTTAGGCTGACATAATTCTTGTTACATGGTTTTTAGTATAGTTAATTTACCATTGTCTTTTAGTAAATTTAGTTTTTGGTTAATGTTGTAAAAACCCTGATTTAGAAAATTATTTCACATTGAATGTATATTATTTTTTTATTATTGTGCTGCTTATTTCTGCAATTAATTTATGATTATAAAAATTTGTGAAATTGTTCACAAATAATATTATTGATACCAAGTCACTAGATGTAAGCATGTGGGGATTAGGAACGCATATCCGTCTATGTTGTACGCCTGTTCAGGTACTGGGTTGGATGGTACTCATGATTGGTTCCTAAATTATTGTCCCTAAATCTATAAATATACCTATATAAACCATATTTTAATCATTTTTTATAATTTATAGTGGAATAATCACTAAAAAATATCAATGTACCCAGGTCTCAATGTTCAACATGACCTGTTATTTCAGTGCCCATGATGCGACAAATTAATTCATAAGCTTCAGAATAACCTATAATTAGATGTATTTTAATTGTTTAAACAATTTAATAAAAAATACATTACAAAAGTCAAAATTATCTTTTATCCATAATGACATGGGTGAAAGAATCCATCCATGATAAACTACATAATTGAACTAATCTCCTTTATCACACAAGGAATGTATTACCATGGAATTATACACCCATGACTCATTGAGAGATACAACAATGGGAACATCTCACCTTATTATCCTTAACACGGTGAACCCTAACCTTTCCCACCATAGTAATCCTATCCTCTTTGTAACTTTAAAAACATGGAATCATCTCACATACTATCCATACATGGTTGAACTATCACCCTCCTCTCAATGTAGGGTAAAAAATTCCAAAAATTTTCCACCATTGAAATCATTTTCCCATTTGTTACACAAGGATGAGACTTACCACATTCAATTTACTAGATTCATCCTCTACATAGTCTTTATAATAAGGTGTGATATATCCCTTAGCTCAATGATTTATTATTAATTTTCTCATGTCACCTAACTAAGAACTAATTCCGCCTTTGTCCTCTACATAGGAACCTATATACAAAGTAACTAACAATATTAATCTTTGATATATGAATTTGAAATTAAAATACTCATGAAACCATTGATAATGTATTCCATTAATAATGAACAAGCTGTTTAAATAATCCCTGTGTGATTAGACCCATTGGGTAATAAAAATCTTATATTATCTGGCTAATAATGCTTCCGTTCTTGAAGATTTTTTTTGAAAAAGTATCTTCCAATGATGTATTTTAAGGATTTTTAAAAAATATCTGTAATTTAAATACTATAGGATCTTTTTTTCACACCCTTTTTTGGAGGTGTATTACTATTATCATCACATAATGAATTTTTAGTGTTGGGTTTTTATATAATATAAGAAAATATTTTTTTATCATTAATTGTTTACAAAAATATAATATGTTAACCATACTTTCATATTTGAACATTATATTATCCAGATTACTATTTCATGTGAAACCATTTAATCATAATCTGTTGGGAAATCATCCCCATAGTTTTTTTCCTTTCTTCATTCCTCTCCCCCATGAACCACCCATCAACATCTACTTCTATGTCCAAATCAAAATTTCGCTTTCTGGATGCACCATTCACCTTTTTCAAATATCTTTTAATTCTTTGAAGTGGGTTCTCTATATTTATCATCCATATAGTGATTTTTATGTATCAATTTATTCCTCGTATAAATTAGGTCACTAAAATAACTATTATTATATTTTCATTTTTATTCATTGACATCAAACACCATTATTAGATTTATATTTTGATTTTGATTTTGGGATTTGAGTGTTTGACAAGTTGGGTGATAATTTTTTTGTTTTATTGTGAATTTTTTTTAGGATTTCACATGTATCCCTCTGATTAATTTTTCACTATTGTCAATTATATTAATTGGTTGGGTAATAAATTGGTGTCTAATTTTTTTTGATGTTTTTTATTTTTATTCGGTCATGAAATATTTTTTCATTTTTGATTTCATAGTATTTTTTCAAAAAAACATGAATAATGAATTATCATTTTTGGGATTTTAAAATGTGAAATATTGTATATTTATAGCACATTATATGGAATAATAATATTTGTTGATTGTAATTATATTTTACATGATATATTTTTTGATACATAATATTTATGAATGTTTATATGTTATTTTTTTATGATTTATTTTTTACATGATTTTATTTAATTAATATTTATTATGTTCTTATAGGGACATTTATTGATATGGGAATAATGGAAAAATATTCGATTCCATTACTGTAAGATACAACTAAATATATTAATGGGGTTTAAGTGTTTTTTATTTAAAATTGGAAAAATATCTATAAATTAATGAATATGATATATGTTTTATAATTATTAATTAAGACGATCTTTAAAAATACATGACATTAGTGGTATATTGTCCCTCTAATTTTTCAAATATTTTATAATTATTTTTAATATATAAATCTAATAATAATAACCCAAATATCCAGAGGCCTAATATATATGTATGATTGGGTTCATAATACATAAAAACATAGATAAAATAAAAGTTCATTATTTTATTCTACAAAATGAGCTACTAATTATTTTTGGGCACCTTAATATATGTAAGAAAACCTGGTGAATAAATTGATAAAAGGGGGTACTTAAAATCCAAACAAGGTAAAAAAATGACAATAAAACATAATGTGCGAGTCAATGATATAACATGACATAAACTTAATCACATGGGAGAATAACATAGAGAAAAATTTATCATAAGAACATAGTATCATAGAAAATTTATAACATTCATATAATGTGAAATAAACATGAGTTGAGGATTCATTCCATGAAAATATTACATTGGAGATAATTCCCCACAATGGATTAGGTTTTTTCCTTAAACTCAAACATGACATATCATGATATGTAAAAAAATACCAAATAAATTGGAGTAATATTTTATCACACCCATCATAACATGATAATGATTATGTGTTCATAAGAAAAGAAAAAAAATCATATGAAATAAATAGTTTACAAAACCATATAATTAAATGAAATCATTAATCTTATCTCATATCATAATCAATAGATATTATAGAATGTTGATAAAAGAGAGATAAACATAACAAAGCTATTACCCCAAAAAAATTTATGTATAATAAGTTCTGTATATATATATATACGAGAGAGAAATATTAATAATTTGTAATCAATCAATAACATCAACGTTTCTTATTGTCGATGAAAAAATATTTAAAATAATACTTCCTATATTTTGAATAAAAACATGATATTAAAATTGAAATAAATTATTCATAATCTAAAAACATACAAGATTTAATTATAAAAATTAAATTAAAATATACATTGAATCATATTAAGTACGATATAAAAATTTAGGTGGACCTGAATGTGGGTAATTTCATAAATTTAGTATATGTTAAAAGAATTATTTATTTCACACCATTGTAAAATTGATAAAAAAGTTCATCATTTGAAAAATGGAATTAATATTGAATTCAAACCATATAGTAAAAATTAAAAAATTTGATAATTTATCATTAATATTTCTTTGAGAAAAATTGAAATTATTCTTGATATTATGATTACATAACAATGATATGTAAAGGAAATGATTTTTGACCGAAGTGATAAATTTAGTCATGGATTCTTGAAAAAAAATTTATTAATCATTTTAGGTACCAAAGATAATAAAATGATAATATAACATGAAAATGTCATGAATATCTATTAGTGTGAAAATGAATGTTTTTTATTTATTTTGAAATGTATAAATAATCTCTTACAATGAATATTCTAGTATAAACAATCCTAAATTAAATGTTATTGAATCTTAATACCTTACTACATTAGTATATTTTAAATCATCATTCCCACAATTGATTTAGTGAAATTTTATTCTCAATATAATTTTATTGTAGTATTAATTATATAATTTGTAATGGATTATTATATACAACATTAAAAAGAAATTATTCCTATAAAATATCACTTGTCTCAAATAATGATGTCTTGTTAGGAAACCCTTACCTAAATTCCTAGATATATATTTCATGTATTTTATATCATATATAGTAAACATAGATCATTTATTTGTTTTCATAAGAACTACTAACTATTTTAATATATTATAAAAAACCAATTTACATCATTTATTATTGTGATGTCTTTAATTATATTATCAATTATTCTTATATTAGGGGATTTGAGGATGGAAGGTTCAAATTTTCAAAACGACATCAGTGTGTTGAGGATGGTATATGTGTAGTTACACTATCAAATATAGTATACTAAAAAATTAATAATTAAAATTACAATATATTTATTATATTTAATGAAATAACCTTGAATTGTGGATATTAAAAATGAATTTCAATATAAGTATGAGGATGATATGTTATATGTTTCCAATCATAACATTTAATTTTTTCAATGGTCTTACTTGAAATAATTTATGTGTTATATCAAAATTAAATAAATATAACAATATCATAATTATCATATTATCTCATTAAATAAAATTATATATAGCACAGTTGTGATGCAGTATTAAGATAAATGAATCCCATTGTTTCACGAGGCTGTGATATATTTTACACATGAACAACATTAATTTTTCTGTGGATGGTAAGTTAACAAATTATGTGATAAATTAAATTTCCATAATAATTAATATGAGATGAATTATTAATATAAATATTAAATCCATCATTATGAATATAAATGAGGTGACCTGATGGGAATCAAATTACAATGGTTCGTGAGGTGGTTGTGCACTATACATAGAAATAATGGATTCATTTTCAATTTTATAAAAGAAGAGATTGATAAATATTTTTACATTATCATAATAAAATTTACTATATATTATATGATGGTGCTAATAAATTTAAATTTTAAAGAAATATTTTAATGCAGAAATGTATGAATTAAAAAAGATGGAAGTCGATGAAGATGATTACCTTTACTCTAAAGAACCTCCTTTACATATGTTGTTACAAACAATATGGTTGTGATTTTTTTTTAAAATTAAAATGCTTTATGTCAGGAATAATTATTTTGGGGATTTATATTTATAGTTTTTCATATCCAAATGGATATAGATGTATGAAGAAGTTGGGTCATGGGTTCCCTTTTATAATTGAGAATTCTTTATTTCTTTGTATATACCAAATACTATTCAATAATATGAAGTCAATATCAATCCATATTCATCAAAAATTGATAAATTATTTAGTGATGGGATATATGGTGTATAAATACCTCCAACATTAAAAATTATAAATTTTTTAAGAAATTAATTACATTTACCTCTAAGATTATTAACATTTTACCATTTTAAATTTTCATTATCGTAACCATTTTTTACTATATTTACTAGTCATTATGATGGTAAACTATTTTTACAACATTAAATAATATTAATTATGATGAATCGAAATATATATTCCATTTATTTAAAAAATATTAAGATTTTAATAATTAAATATAAATTAAAAAACATATTTTTTTTAAAATATTGTTTTCAATAAATGCATTTCCCATGCAACTGAGGATGTTATATTAACACTACGAAAAATTATTAATAATAAATGAATTTTTATTTTATATATAGTGATATATAATCATCATATTTCACTTAAATATTTCAACATGAGGGTTTATTAAACTTATTTTAAATTTTAGATGTGGTTAATATTAAAATTGTTTTCATAAAAAATATTTTTAAGCTAATAGATATTTGTATACTACAATGTAGTATAAAAATGATACAAATTTACATAAATAGACTATATCTCTATAAATAATATTCTTGATAATTATAAAAAAAATAAAAAAATTAAATGTTATTTTAAATAACATAAATTATTAATTAAAATGAGACTTTTACCATAATCATTATTTACACAATTCACGAAAAAAGAAATATTTTCCAAAAAAAACCCCCAAATATTCTCCCAAAATTTATATTGATATTATTATCTCAATCATTTATGTTATTTATTAAATTATATTTCTTAATGTTCCAAAAATAAATTTTAATATTTTATCCCAAATACAATATGAATCGTTTTGATGAAAACATACTTTTGATGAATAAAATTATTTTAATACAATTTGAGTAAAAATTAATTATAAATTTATTAATATATTTATATTATATAAAAAACTACAGATATATAATTTATTAAATTATTATTTATATTCATACTTCAATGTTTAATGTCTAGTGTAGAATCATAAGGATTAAATAATAATATTTAACAATATATCGATTTTTTATTAATCTCACTGTTTTTTTATTTATATAATATCAAAAATACTGTTAATTTCATATATTAGAGTCATATTTTCTACCCAAATTAAATAAATTTCATCATTTCAATGTTAACATGTGCTAATTTTGACTTTTGAAAATGTATATATGGAAAACCTAAATAATAAAATGTATTAATAAAATATATTCTTAAAATAATGATTGAGGTATAAGAACCTCATCTCGAATAGCACATCTGTATGTTTCCATGTATAATAACATTGGTATAATGTGAAAATATTAACATTGAATTATAGAATAAATAAATATGGAGCGTGATAGAGATTATTGATCCCAAAAATGCGAATGATAAATACAAAGTTATCAACCAAAAAAATTCTATATCTATAATGATGTAACAGACTATTTATTCATTGGATATGAATGAAATATGATAAGATTTTTGTTTCATGATCCTTCTCCTAGGGTTGAGGGATATATTAAATATAATTATAGTTATTATCAAAAATTATTCTTACCTGATATCTTTTAATATCTTAATACAATTTTCATCCTTTCATTCATCTTTGATCAATTTCTAGATCATATCTTAGTTAAAGGAATGAATACCCAAAAGGAATTTTATTTTCCATAAATCTATAAAATTCACTTTTATTATATCATGACATCCATAAATGTGTAAAAAGCTTTTCCTCTTACATGTTTTAAAACCAAACCTTTTAAGACAATATTTCATAATACTCAAAATTAATATGCATATATTAACCTTGAAAAATATACAATAAAACTAAAGTATTAACATATATCCTTCCATAAATAAATTACCCTATAACCCAAATCAAAAAAAAATAATCAACATGAAAGAGGTTTTTAACTGAACTAGTTATCTCACAACCTTTAACAAAATAGCCAAAAACATTATTTAATTATTCCCGAATAATTAGAAAAAAATACCAAAAGGTTATATATATATATATATATATTGTAGAAAAATATATCATTTAAAATAATATATTTAATCACCTCAAAATCCAAAAAATAAAAAAAATAGGATCCTATAATTTTATTTTAAAAAGTAAAAAACTATTTTCCCACTAAATATTTATTTTGAAAACTGTTTAATAATGACAACAACATTATCTAGGGTAGTGGTAGGAACATCAAACTTATCCCCCATTAGTTGTGTGTTACTTCCCAGATCCATTCTGAATCCAATAAGTTTTCCTCAGATATTTGAGTTCCCCTTTTCCAAAAAATATTAATATTATTTAAATAAAATTACCAAAAACATGGTAAACATCTTCAAAATAACATTATTCATAAAATCAAATTTTAAACCAACAAATTATTCTATACAAATTATTCTCCAAAAAATCATTGAATATTTATTAATTATAATTAACTCAGTATCAATCACATAAGAAATATTACCCTTTCTTCAATCCTGTGTTTGTCAATAATATATCACCTTACCATTAAATAATATTTCTACTATATTTGTTCCATTGAATATATTTATAAAAATAATTAAAAAATATATACTGTAACACTATCCATTGAAATGTAATTATTATTACAACCAACTTTTTATTGATAAAATTTAGTTCAATAAAATTTATCATAAATTTCAACCACTAAACACATCAATCATTCATCTTTAATAATTATCAAAATATAGACTCTTAAAAATCTACCATTGGATCCAAATATTGACATGAATGATGACCATGTTCCCAACATATATTAAATTGATCTTTTTGTGGTTCCTTAGTTTGAACATGATCTCCCCATGTCCTATTTAACAAAATCATATTTTTCGCCAACGGTTAGCTTCTTTGTGGACTCCCTTTCAAAAAATAAATATTGTTCTCTTTTATTTAAGTATGTATTCATGGTTATTATTCCAAATTTTTTGATATATAGGAAATGTGATCTATTTCTTTATCATAATTAACATTTTATCATATGTGAGACTCAATATTTCCCTTTCTTGATGTGTTTGTAAATAAAATAGTTCACATTTTTTAATAGTAAAAAATTATATCTCAACTATCATGATTATAATAATTATTCCTTCAATTCCCATTAAGTTAGAATATCTTTATGAAAATAATTAAATTTAATATCACATTGGTTGTTTGAATTATTTTTCATATATTCCTTTATTAATTAAAAAGAATTATTAAAAAAAGATCAAAATGAATTAACATAACAATGGGAAACATTCAATCCTCAAAGTAATATGTCATATATGATCAAAATTTCTAGAATTTGTTATTCACTAGGTATCAATATAGCTATTTTAGGGTAAAATCTATTATTTAGTTATCTAAACACACAAGTTTAACATGTCCTTGAATATAGTTCATAAAGTGTTTGAAAATTTCCCCGGCCTATCCCCATAGGGTGTCATACCAATCATGTAGTAATGCCCAATGCCATAAACTATGGGATGATTGAGTCTAGAATAGTACACCCTTTTGGAGTATTACCCCTATGTACAACTATTACAGAGCCAAACCACATGTAGTATCCCAACAATGATATAATTTCATTCAAACCAATCAAACTATAAATCACTGAAATTCTATGATATTTTGAATACCTAGTTATATAAATATATATTTTCCATCTGTAATAACCATATTATTCTATTCTAAATGTCTAAAAACAAATATACTTTTTTCTGATTAAAACAATTGAGTCACAAACATTTTTCTCATATTATGGTTTTTTAATTTAAACATATATTAATTTTAAACTGAATATTGTTAGGTCTATCGCCTTTTGAATAGTAGGTTCATAATACATTTATGTCAGGAAACAATAATACAACTTAATTTTTTCCCTACAATATTCTCCTATATCATTTCAAGATCCTAAAACTATATGTATGATCTTATGGAATACATAAAAGAAAGGGGTTATCTGAAAACAATTATAATGTAATAAAAATGAAAATGAAACATAAAATGTGAGTAAGTGTTATAATATTATTTTAGGGGAATGAAATGAGAGCATAACATAATGAAAACTCTGTCATGACATCATTAAATAATAATAAATGTGGTCAAATAATATAACATTAAATAAAAATGAGTTTGATATATCTTGATAGATAATATCACATCGTAGGAAATGTTCTATAACAGATTATATTTACTCCCCAATGCCATGCATGACGTCTAATGATGCTCAAAACATTACCCAACGTAACTGATAAGTCATTGGGAAATCCCAAAATAACATTTTCTTGATTATGTGTTCCACATAATATAAATAAATCAAATGACATAAACACATGATTTACCATTGAATGATTATAGTTTCATAATATTATATCATATATTAATAAAAATACATTTAATAATGATGAAATTTGAGAGATGAAGATATGTAATTGATTATTACTAAAATGTATGGGAAAATAAGGTTCTTATATATATGAGAGACATATATACTTAATATATAATAAATCCATTATATCAATGTTATTGTTTTATTAATTAAAATTATATTAAATGTCTATGTAAAATTTTCAATGAAAAATACCCTATAAACATTGTAATAAATTCTTCAAAATGTGAATATTTTCAATATATTATTTAACAAAATTTTATTAAAATATATTCATGGATTTGTATAAATTATTATTCTATGTATTGAGTGGTCCTAATGGTGGTTAGTTCTGTACATGGAATATATGTTAAAAGAAAACAACCTTTTAAACTATTGTAAATTTAAAAAGCGATTTGTTTGGAAAATAAAAATATATTTACGTTGATATAATTTTTTTAAAAAATAGAAAAACATTATTAATTTAATTCATAATTTTTTTAAATATTAAATAATTCTATAGTGTTTTTTAGAAAACTTTGACATTGAAGGAAAAGTGTTTTCGATCGAAGAGTGAAATAATGTCAGCCATTCAAATTTTTTTTCTAAATCTATTAAGTTATATGATAGAGGAAAATGATATTATAGATTGAAAATTTATAGAACATTTTGAGGATTGTAAAATCAACGTGTTCTATTTAAAAAAAAATTAAATATTTTTCTCAAATGTAAATTAAATCATAAACAATCTTGATTAAAATTATATTGATACATAAAACGTTGTGGTTTTGGTAACATTTGAATTATAAATCCCATGAATGATGTACATGAATTTTAACATAAAATATAATCAGTTATGATGGATTCATGACCTAATGTATAAATGGGTTGTATATAATTAATTTATAACAAAATATGTGCGTAATAAAATATATGTCTCAACGAAGGATGTTTTAAAATGAAAAATTTACTCTATATATAGGCTTTTCCATTTATATAATATATGATTGGTACAATAAATTTTTATCAATTATATATTTACATAAAATAATTTTCTAGGTTTAATTTATTATACTTTAAACATTTACTATATTTATTTTATTGATTTATTTAATTACATAATTTTGTTTTCCACATTTAGTGTTATATTGTTTCATATTTAATGTTTTCAAAACAACATTGTTTTATTTAACATGGTGAAAGGGGTAATAGATATTATCTTGAAATAATAATCATTTTAATACATAAAGTATACTTTTATATATGACCATGTATCACAGTTAGGAGAAATTATTTATGTTATAATATTGGATATGGAAGACTATATGAAAAAATGTGTAACATTTCCATTTCTCAATAATAATTATGGAAACAAGTTATGTGTAATTTTAACATTACATAACTATTTTAAAATCATATATATAATAACATTTATTTAAATATACCAATCTAGGTGATGTGTTAATAAAAACATTTGATTATTTCACAAGACGGTGTTTCATCATATACAACAATGACTTTATACTTTCTCTATATGTGGAAAGGTAATAATATATATTTTATATTAATTTTATAGAATAACTAATATTTCATTTGTATCATATATAAATATTAAATATATATTCATGAACATCTATGATATTAATGATGTAAAACGAACTACATCTATTTTTGATGTAGTAGTCTATCATACACAATAATGATGATTATGTTTCCCATTTAAAATATGAAGGGTTGGGAAAATATTAGTCCAAATATATAATAATTTCTATTCATATAAAATGAATTTTATTAATATTATAATTTTTATGTTATAATTGATGTTGGTAAATGATGATGTAAAATGTAAGAGCATAGTGAAGATGATTACCTTCTATAAGAAGAACCCTTTTTGATAAATTATTAAAGACGCTATGATTATTATATGGAGAATAAATTAAGATATATAATATGGATACTTATTTTTGAGAGAGATTTTGGTTTTTAGGTTCAATAAAAATCTTGTAAGAAATGATAATAATTGAGGGTAGGGGAGTACTTTTATAATTGAAGAGGAGTGGAATTTCTTTAAATATTGAACGTTATCCAATAATATGAAGTCACTCTTACACCATATGCTTTGAAATTTATTTACAATATTTGGGGGTGATATGGTTGAGAAAATCTTCTTCCATTCAAAAATAATATTTTTAAATATGTTATCACGTTTACCTTTAAGGATACTCGCTTCTTACAATTAGAAATTTGAAACATGGTAACTAGGTTTTCACTACTATTAATAATCATTATGAAATAATAATAAGATTAATGGTTTAAATAATATTAATTATTTTTATTAAAAATATTTAATAAAGATTTATATATTATAATCATTTAATTGAAATAATTAAATTTTTAATTAATGGCGCATAATGATTAAAATATTTTTTTCAACAAGTACACTTTTCATGAAAAATGGGATCGTATACTAACTATATGAATGTAAATAATAAATAAATAAAATAAAATAAATATTTATAGATACATAATATATAAAATTAATTAATATAAACCATCATTATGTTATATTTTAAAATAATGAATATGGGGAACATTATTGAGATTGAAATAGTTCTCATAAAAATACATTTTTTAGACTAAAAGTAAAAATATATTTAAATATTTTATAATGATTATTTAAAAATAATTTTTTATTATATATTACTAAATAATAATTTGGATATTTTGAAAAAAATTTACAATAATAATTTTACATTTAAATTTCTTTATTTAGTAAAATAAATGAATGTTTTACTATAGTTAGTATTTTTTGCAATTCAATGAAAATTTGGTCAATTTAGCAAAACCCCCATCATTTATCTATTTGTAAATAATGATATTAAAATATTAAATATTTTTTGTTTTATAAAATTAAATTTATTAAACATCCAAAAATAACATTAGTATTTTCTCTCAAAATAAATGAAAATAATATTTGAAGAAGTCAAATTTTGTAGTATAAAATAATATTAAGGAAATTTGAGCGCATATATAAGGTGTTATCAATAAATATTGATTATTTTAAATTATTATAAATATTTTTCATTATATGGTAATTTATAAAAACACCTCTAAATTTTACCTCACGGTTATTAGAATATTATTTAAATAACAATATTTTAAAAATACACCAAGGTTTGTTTAATCTAAGGGTTGTGTATTGTATATTATATCAAATTATGTGTTAGTTAAAATATGGGGGGATGGGTTAAATATTATATCTTGATAATGATCCAATTTATATTTGGATATGTGAAATGTATTTGGTATGGTGATTGATCATTAATGAGAGTTCCACAAGTTCTGATCAAAAAAATTAATAACATAATGTAAAAATTGTTGACAATGAAAAAAATATTCAAATAGAGAAGATATTGAATCTAAAAATAAACCTGTTGAATATTATTGAATATCAATGGAGAATTAGTTAATTCATTCTGGTGATTTTTACTAGAGATAACCATACAACATAATCAAATGTATTTAATGATTTTGTGGATGATGGAAACCTGTTGTTTTACGATATATATAAAAATTATAGAAAAACTTTCTTTCTACTAATGTTACAAAACATCATGGAGTTCATTGACATTAATAATACATCATTTTTTATGATTTTTTAGTTCCTAAATATTTCATTAATTTTATTAATGATTACATAATATTTTTACTAGGCTATTAAATTTGATTACAAGAACCAAAAGGTATGATGAATATTTAAATGAATACACTAAAAGCATAATATAAATTTATTTTTTAAACAGATTTAAGTTACATACCATTAAAACCATTATATTAATGAATGTTAATACCTTATAAAATGGTAGATAAAATGTTTTATATTTATATGGGAAAAAATTAATGTTTTATACGACATTCAAGGGATTCAATATCATGAAAATCTATTAATTAAATATATAAAAATTATTATTAAAATGCTATGAATATTTCACCTGGGATAACTTATAATCCTTTTAATTCATTTAGAAATCTACCTATAACTTGTAGCATATAGCTAATTATTTTTATCCCTTATCATATATTTACATGGATGTATATTCAATAATTATTATTCATTATTTTAATGATCATTACAAAGAAAAATGCCTAGTAATGAAATTGATATTTACCTTCTGAAAATTATAGAAGTGGTGTATGATTATTGGGAGAATGGTTTAGATACATTTGATGCATCGACTGAATAAAATATTATTGGAAAAAATACAACAATTTGTTTTCTTTGTATGTTTTGGGTGTGATTGTGTTGGTTGGAAATGATAAATGAGTGCGAATTAATATGATTAGTGTTTTTTGAACATGGTTTTTATGATGGCGTAGTTTCCCAGTGTTTTCCATATTTTTAGGAAACAAAATCATGTGTTGGTTTTCTTAAATAGAATATTTATTCATAGTAGTACATGGAAGGTTGACCATGAACCATAGTTCATGAAATTCATATGGTGGTACAAGAAACATTGATGGGAATTTGTAAATGAAGGGAACCGATGTTCTGAATATAGAGATCACTTTTGGGAACAGTTTTTGGGGGGAAAAATAGTTCTTAGTGAAGGAAAGAAGTATCTGGATGGCTTGTAGAATATGAGAGGTCCTGTCATTCATGGAAATAAGGCATCTATTTGATATGTTTTTAATGGTATCATTCATGAAAACGTGACATTGATTTTGGATTCCATAAAAAAAGAATGTAAGTACATGGACCATGTAGGGAACTACAGTTCTTTGAAGAAGTTGTACGTGGAGAAGGATGTAACATATCAAATATTTGTTAAATCAAATATTATATGATTTTGACGATCAATTATTCTATATATGGAGAAATAATATAATCAATACATCGAGATAATTAAATAAGAAAAAATCAACACATTGGGAATTTGGAAGGTTGTGAAAGTGGTTCGCGATGGTGACTTACACTATGGGTGATGTAGTTCGAATGGAAGAAATTTCGTTGAATATTTATTTTGAGAACAAAAGAACAAAAATTTATTAGTACTTGGTGGATGAATACATCGTATTTGATGACAGATGATTTGATACATGGAAGAGATATGGTATGTAGAAGTAGAGATTGTCCATGGATAAGAGATAGTTTACAGAAGATGAGACATTCTGTGAAGCAAAGATGATATGCTGAGGACTAACATTTCATAGAGAACAGGAGATCAGTGAACTTTTCCCACTACACAATATTTTGAGTAATAATAGGTTTTTATGTATGTGGATAAGTGTTTCACATATGACTCATTGAAGCTTGAAGAAAAAATAAGAAAGTGGAGAAATAAATTTCTGCTAACTTAAGAGTGCACATAAATGTTGATTTTATCTACAAATGATAAAGAGACATTAATTGAGAATCTTCCTATATTTGAGGATTAGATATTATATGAATATGTGGGTCCTAAAAGTCCATATACTGTGAGTGGATCCCTTATAACAGTAGTTAGCAGAGGAAGAGGAATACAATGTTCATTACCACTTTTAGTGATCCAAATGAAGTGACATAGAGAGTGACCATTGGAAATGTAGTGAGAAGATCATAATCATTGTAAATGTAATGTGATTAGGCACAAAATATATATCCAAAACTTTTAATTGAATTTGAGGATTAGTGGCTTTTCAACATCCATACATTGTCGATGTAATATCCTTAGACATAGCCTAGTGAGGGTGAACCACATAAAAAATTTATGTTGTATCCATGATTTTATTTAAGTACATATACTGATACGGGAGAATTGGGAATAGTGGTTTGTGTTTAACAATGAAACAAGATCAAAAGGATCAATAGTTTCAAACTCTAATTCCCAAATTCACCACACTTCGATGCAATTTGACCTAGTGGACATAAATATTCTCAAAATATATATCTCTTTAATGTTTATGATTAACAATTCCCTTATTAAAAAACAAGTTTAATGTGTACAATCAGGTTGGAAAAGGATTTACAATTTTCAAGTTTGAAATTGATCATGTAATAAATCCATATCGTATAGTGTACACACTCATGTGTCATAATCAATTCATAGTTTCATATCATTGATATTTGTTTAACAAGTCATGATTAAATGTATAAAATAATTATAGGCCACCAATAAAATTGTTATTATGTTTATAAATCTTGTAAAAAATATTGATTATTTATGTAAAATTTAGGAAATTATATGAGTTTAATATATGATTTAAAAAATTTCATAACACATGAGATATTAGCGGCACATAACAATAAAAAATATATTACTTTTTTGAATTAATTTATGGGTAATTATAGTTCTTACATCATAATCCTGACATTATATGCATGAAAAATTATGTATGTGATTATTTTATTAATTTTAATATTCAATGATTATGGAAAGAAAAATATCATTTTCTATATGATATGTATATATATGAAATTAATTTAAATATAGATATATGGGTAAGATATAATATAAATGAACCTATATTGGGTTCTTCATTCAAAAATCAAGAGAAAAGTATTTTCCATTAATCGATATATAATCTAAAAGGTCCTATTAGATATTAAAATGTATTCGTTGATGTAGTACCAAGAACTATAAATCCGTTTCAGCCATTGTTCCAATAGTTTGGTCTTCAAATACATCCGGGCTCCAGGACACCAATTCCATTAGGACACTAAGTCATTGGTTCCACCTTAATGTCTTCGGGTAACCTAAAGTACATCTTCCAACAAGTTGTACAAAATTACAAGGTAGTATACAATGAGCATGATCTATATGAGGTATCAGAGAAGGCACATTCACCATATAAGAGATAACAAATAATGACAAATTAGAGGTTATGTAAAATGAAATCGGTACATATAATGTTCCTCTTTTGAAAATATAGCTATCAAAATATCCATGTGACGATAGGGATCTAACATCACGATGTACATGCTTTGAGAGGTAGTTCTGAGTATTCATATTTTGGAGATCCGTTACTCTAATGCCTTCAAGTCATGAAAAATGTCAGGAATCATATAGGTCATGTAAGGATTCCCCTTCAACCCTTAAAAGGAGTATTATGAATAATGAATAAAAATATAAGGCCTTCGAGCCATTCTGAAATAAATAAATGGATTTTAACTTACGTTTTTTACATGCCTCATGTAAATTTATGATAAAACATTAAACCCCATTTAGTTTGAAAAAACATCATTAAAAAATAATAAAGACACAATGTTGTATAGATATGATATTCTCTCTATCATTTTTATATTTTATGGTTCTTCTATCTATGTAATTGAATAAAGATCATATAGTTGGAGGGAAAATAAATTAATAATAAATTTTTATAGATGATAGTTATTTTCATAAACTTAATTTTCCTTACAATATTAAAATATTCATTCTAATTTTATATATGGATTTTTATCAATATAAATTTATCTATATAACTATAATTGTTATTTGATCTATTTGGTATCAATAAATGATCATCCCAAATGCTCTATTAATGAAGGTCATATGGATGAATAGTTTTTCACAATTTATATTAATTATTTTATAATATTTATCTGATTCCATATATTATAAATTTTTTTATAATTTATATCTATTTTATCACCATGGAAAATTAGAAAACATTACAACACAACATTATTAGGTTATAAAGGTATCAATAGTTTCATTGACACAAATAGTGTTTTCATAAGAACATAGGTAAATCCTACTATCTAGTTATCTTTTAAATCCATTAATCAATGAATTGAAAATGGAAAAAAATGCGAATTCAGAATTTAACAAAAAATGAGAAGATGAAAACAAAATACATAAAAAAATAAAATTTCTGATTGGTTTTCAAAACATGTACAATAATAATCAATTTCATAATAATAATATGTCTATATAATTTTCGTAGGTATGTAATAATGTTATATTTTTATATATCTATGTCATTGATGTTGTTAATTGAGATATAATTTGATATGATTTGAATTATTTATCTTGAATACCCATGAAGTGATGTGGAAGACTCAATGCATTTTATATTAATGGAATCACGTTATCCATATTTATTTAATAATTATCATTTGAAAAAAAAATAGTTTAATGTTTACAGTATTTTAATTGATTGAAATAAATAAAATTTTTATTTAAAATTATATATTAAATACTAATGAATAAGTTTTAATTATGTTATTGTAATTTAAGTGAATCAATATTTGTTGTAGTGTACGGAACGATCCATTATAATTTATTTATTTTGAATCTCCGTAAATGGTTTAAAATTTTGAGTATAAATTAAATAATCCTATTAATTATGATCAATAGTATAAAATGGTACATTATTTGAATAATAAATTTTATAATGGGAGGAGTGGTGTAGTTTATTTCCTTCTAATAGAAATGTGTGACACATGTGATGAAGTTGTATATTTCTTTATTGATACTGATCCCCATTAAAAAAATGATATTAATTTATATTTCTATTATAATGGTAAAAGAGTATATAAATCATGGGAGGGTGATGATAATGAGATCATGTTAATATTGGAGTATAGAAATAATATATTTAATGATAATTTTATTTATTGAATGATTATTCCTCCATTATCATATCTATATTTTATTTAAATAAAATTCATGAACATAAATAAACAAGGAAAATTAATTTCAATTTTTATATTATATCATATAACATTTTATAACTTGTTTTTATTATTTTTATATACTGTAATCTAAAAATATAAATTATTTAAATACATATATATGCCTTTCATAATTATTATTTTTTCAAATTCATCTGATAAAGTCCCACCATCATCATGTATTCTGCTTAAATTCTTTATTCCCCATTTTTAGAACAAATTACTTCTATAAATTTACATGAATGCTCATAAAAAACCAATAAACATAAAAATAACTTTCCTAAAACCTTATGGATTTATATTTTTTATTTTCACTACCTTCTAGATCTCTTTATTATAAGGTTTCACATACCACACTACATATCCCCCCTATCTTCTCATAAATACATATTCAATATCACGAGACCGTATTATGCTCACCCACTCAAAACCATAACAAATATCACTTAATGAATTTCTAAACTCTATAATAACCAATTATACAGTATCTAACATCCATGTCAGACTCTAATGACCTGAAATTTTGGGATGGTATAAATCATTTATTTCAATAATAACCATTAATTTCATCAATATAAATGTACTATATTTCCATGATGTGTTCCATGAGTATCCAAAACATGTTCAGATATTTATGATCTAGTTATTTTAGAGGTATTTACAACCTCATTATTAGAAAATGATTTGTGCTAACTATGAGCCTCAACCATGTTGGGGACTCAGTTTAAATCAGGAGGATAAAATATTTTCCGTAATAGTGTGACCCAATCCATATGTTTTCATGAATTTTTATAGAATATTAAATGTGTTTTTTCCATGATCTCCATAGATAATGTTGATGGGTCCCTTCCCAATGATATGGGGTTATTGTGTAGTAGCTATCACGTGGTTGATGAATGGTTCGACCAAAAATGTGATAAAACATTCAATCTAATAATAAGGGTGAAAATAATTATTTTCACCATCAATTTATTAAAAACCATTTCAATCCATTTATTCTACTGAATATATAATCCTCCCCTTATTTTATGATCCAAGAGAGGTCTCCCTATGACCTATTTCCCATCCTAGACCTTGGAACATCAAAATATGAATCATCCACTTTTTTATAGTCTGGTGGATCCTCTCGCAATGGGAGAGTGGATGTGAGATGATTTGAAAGAAAATTTATCCTCTTGGGTTTCCTGGGATGTTTACTATGGAGTACTACATTGATAAGTATTTATGTCAGGTTAGATGGTGGTGAAAGGATATATAGAGATGAATAATTGAAACAGTCTAAAGCATATTGTGATGGAAAATATTTTATAGGGACATTGGGTCTTTAATTGATTGATTCTAAGTAAGACATCTTGTTGAGCCGCTCGGGTGGTGAATCTACTTATTAGAGGAGGTTATGAACCGGTTCGGTAATCTCATGTTGTTAGTGTCTCAATTAAAGGTTCCTCAATTTATAATATCATTTTCAGTTGAAGTGTAATGTTCAATTACATTCTTCACTATAGGTTCCCGTTGAAATACATGTTTTAATTTGGCGGTACCTATAAATATTATTTTTAAACAAAACCCTCTTCCATTTTAGGGAATTAATAAACCATGTGTTTTAGTGGGGGGGGGGTGTCATCCATGTGTTCTCCCATCCGATGTTTTCGATTCAAGGTAAGAAGGGGTGGTGCAGGTGAATTTTATAACCCATTTTTATGTAAAGTGTGGTGTTAGATTAATTATCCACTTATGTGTGTTTGGTTCTAGTTGTTATACTGGGGTTTTGTGTAGTTTCTTGATATACTAGAAAAATAAGTTCAGTTCTGGGTTTGTAATGCAGGTTTATGAGGATGGAGATGCCTCAACCACCAGAGGTTAGTCCATTTGTTCAAGAGTGAAGATGGAACATAGGTAGGAGCCCTAGTAATCTAATGGGTCCTAGTCTAATATCTATCATCAGTGTTGGAAATGGATGAAATTAAATATTCATCCTATGTAACTATCTCAACCCAAGGGGCCTGGTTTGGTGAAATGAGATGTGGCAGCGCTGTTAATTCATTGTAACACATGTGGGTGGACGAATTTCTCCTTGGTGGTAAAGTGGCTGCCTTCCCTTTTTTAGTGGAAACAAGTCTCTATGTCTCACTATGTGTGAGTGTTTTTTTGGTGGCCCTTGTATGGACATCCATGTTAATGACCTTTAGTTCTAGTGATGGATCATATAAGGATTGTAACACCCCATGGTAAAAAACGAATCATGTTCTATGTTTCCATCATTCCTAGACCCCTAAAACACTTAATCCCTTGATATATGGGATCATGTAGGTGTGGAACGTCTTCGAGTTTTCTCATGTATGGTTCCTTTTTCTATTTTTATTGGTTAGTTAAGCTAGTTGGCCTCTATAGTGGGGAGACCTGCTAGGGATCTCACTGAAATTCTCTGAAAATGAATCAATCATAGCCTTTTCATTATGGTGGGGATTCCATTTGGGCTCCCATGTTTCAACTATTAGGACTCAATTTTTGTTTGAGGTGGACGATTTAATTTTCTATGTATTGTTGAAGGGGTTTTTTCTTGGGATATTGGATGTTTCATCATGAGAGTTTCCATCTATCAATTTTCAACTAGATGATTCATGACTTTTGGGGGTGTAACATGGTGAGGAGCCTATTTTGGGGTCTCCAACTTTTAAGTGGAAAACACTTTTTCTTTGCCAATTTCATTCTTACTTATCTTTTGTGTTGTTTTTCGAGGAACTCCATGAGCCAAGAGGGGGTGTGAGTTCTTTTTCCTATGTAATCATAAAATGGATTTCTTGGGGTGTAATGCATTATGGTGAGGATAATTGTCATATCCAAACTTTTTAATTAATTTTTATTTATTTATTTGGGTATTGTATTATTTTTTCAATGTGCTGGCTGAGACTGATTTGATTTTTTTTTCATTTGATGATAAGTGAGTGTTCTCTCATGGAAATGTTCTTCATAAAGGTAGGGCATGGTCGAAGATATGTGGATTCTCCAGATCACTATATAGCCAACATTTTGTAAGGTTTGATAATTAATTAACCAAATAAACATTAAAGTGAATGCTAAATGAAATGATAAAAAATTAATAAATAAAATAAAATAATTTTATATTTGTTTTCATAATAGTAATTATAACTATATTAATATTAATATTAATATCTTTATTATTATTTTATTCAATATTTTAATTTTTGTAATAATATTAATGTATATTCATAATATTAAATGTTTTACGATATTAATAATAATAATATAATTATTACTATTATTATGCTAATTTTTAAATAATGAATTTTTTTTTTATTTTTACTCATTTAATTGAGAGTTCTATTATCTATTCATATGTTTCATTAATTATCTTATCATGAATTCGGAGTCCAAACGATGATCTGATGAAGCCATAGGGATTTTAATATGTCTAGCTCACGAGTCATACATTTCCAATCCAAAACTCTCAACTACCAGTAAATGCACAAAACATATAATCAGGCTCAAATCACACATCAAAAAAATAATACAAAACAATATAAAAAATATTAAAATAAAATTATTTCTCCCGTCGGGTGTGACACCATGAGTGATGCTCCGACTTCATTCCAACCATGGAATTTCAATTCCTCCTCCTTCAAACCTCTGTTTACTTTTCTATCATGTGTGTTGGATCTACAGTGGTAAGATTATTAATCCCGTATATATCACTCTTCATTTATCAACCCATATTATGTGATATCTTTGTGTGAGATAATATGACCTAATTTTTAGGAACATTTCTTATCATCATGTATATCACAATTGTTTATTATTCAAATGCAGACATTAGAGGCAGAGTGTACTATGAGAGTACAGTATGTGGGTTTCTAATTTTTTCCATAAACATTTATATATATAATTGTATTATAACATTATTAATTAAAAATACATTTATTTATGATTTATTAAATTCTATTATAACATTTTCAATAGATTTTACCGTGGCATCACACTCTCGTAGACCTAGTTATAGAATTATCATACTTCTAAGTTTAGGGTGTCCACCCTTTTTTCTATGATAAATTTTATTCCCTCTTTTATATAAATGATTAATTTAGCAACAACCTCCTATGAAATTTTTGTAACATTAATGGGGATTTTATCTTTAATAATAAATAAAAACATTTAATGTTATTTAACTGAATTGGGTGGAAAGGCCATAGAACATGTTGAAAATTTGTATAATTTTCTTACGTAAAATATAACACCCTTGGTTGAATTGGTATAATATAATAAAATATTAAACAGAAATTCATCATGATTATTTGGACTAGACCATGGATATAGGTATGTGGAAAAATTTAATGGGACATTTTTAGTATGGGGTTTCATTACCCCTTATGTTGGGTTATTGGCATGGTGTATCAAACAATATTATATAACATAGATGACATGCATGACATTCCATGTTTTCCTGGATTTGTTTTTGGGAATGGAAGATCCTTGTACTAAATCGAGGGTCAGAAGTGATGACTCACCACATATTCTTGAGTGATAAGAATGATATCTCAAATTATTATGAGATTCAAGTCTTGAACCATTAGTGGGGAATATATTTTGTTAGACTAGACATAGAATCTAGTGTTACACCCAAGGATGAGGTATCACCTTGTATCCTTGTATATGGATATATATTTTCAAAAATATATAATTTATATAAAAATATATTTTTTATATATAATTAATTATATTTGGATATATAGGGTTACATGGACCAGACTCATTCTGGACAATATCGAAGAAGGTAATTTCTGTCTAGTTTCCTATAAGAACCTAATAAGACAACATTTTTTCAATGTTATTTATTATTCCATAAAACAACACAATTATATTTGATAATCATTTACTATATTCTATAAGGAACTATTTTGTGTGGCCTAATAATTTTATCTCATACCATTCTCAAAATCCCCTAGACACCCAAGTAGAATTTATTGTTGATGGTATATATAAAGAAAAACACCATTTCATAAATCATTCATCTATTTTTTTACATAATGGATCATGAGAAAAGATGTCCAAGATTATGATCAAGATGATAATAGAGATTTCATTTCATATTTTTTACATTTTTTATGATATGTTGTATGTGATTGTTCTATATATCACTAGTATCCCAAATTTTGTACATCGTCATTCCATTAAGACATTTTTTATATGACTCAACATATGAATTGAATATTTTTATATTATATTTATTATTAATTTTTTTACTTATGAGAAGATGTTTGATATATTTTATGCATCCTTTATTTACTATCCTGATTTATTTCCATAATTCCACATTGATATGAGGGTATGATCTCCCCACCATACCACTATTGACCATTGATTGTTTTTGGATACCTCTGGCATATTGGGATAGGGGAATTAGGTTATGTGACCCACTAGTATGGGAAAAAATTATCTTCATATTCCTGAAATTACATATTGGGGTTAATGGATATTTTCTATTTTTTACTATTTTGGTATTATATTGAAATATAGGATGTGTCAGAATTTGTTAATTATAATGTGTTTAGGATTAAGAAAACCCACATATATGGGATACCAAAATTACAAAGTAATGGATATTAATGTTTTGTTTTGTTCTTATTACAATTGTATTCAAAACCTAATTGGGTAACACATGATTTGTAATGTTATTATTATTAATTATATAGTTGTTTATTTGTTTACCCATCACCATGTATGTCATGGGGGTAGATTCTAATGAATAATTACAGAAGCATTAGGGATTATATTCACCATATTTCTCCATGTCACATTTACACACTGTATTTAATTTATCGATTAGTATTGTTTGGTTCCTTGATTTATATTGGATCATTGAAAAAATTAATATATGGAATAAAATACATGTTTAAATTAATATTTTCTTATCAATATAAATGGGTTTTCCCTATATATTTTTATTATTAAACCTTAAATGACCAATTACACCTTATTGTGGGTTCTAGAACAACTAGATCCAAGGACCAAAATGTCATTTGAGTGTTTGATTACTTGAATTAATTTTTATATTTAAGATTAATGTTATTATATATACATTTATTAGAGATTTTTTTAATCAATGTTTTCAAAATTACATGTTAAATCATGATACAAAATGTAAATTCCATGTCACCATTACATGAGGTAGAAATTACACATTACAATAATATATATTTTATAAATTTGAAATGGGGACACATATAAGTAGACCATGATATATATATATATTAATGTGTATCAAAATAAATTAAACTAAACATTAAAATAAAATAGATACCATTTAATGGGAATTCGAATTTCAATTTAAAGGGTATTTTCCTCTACGTAATGAAATTTACACTTTATATACTAGGACCTCTATCATGTGATTTGAGACCTACCAAAATGCATCCATTATAGAGGGTGTTTGGGAGTGTCTCTAAAAAATCATATGAACTATTATGGTCTTACATTATTAGATATTCCTATCATTCTCATTAGGTATATGCGTGTTGGACAATAAGTTGAGAAATTTTTACATATCCTCATGATTTTTCTATATTTTTGTTCAGTTGGTGATTTTTCTTTTGAGGATTGTGTTTTCCATTATAGAATCATTCCTCCACAATATCCTTGATTCATATGGTATAAATGTGATGAAGAAAATTCTCTAGATGAGTTGGTCTCTAGGATACCATTATTACCTCCAATTTTTTCACCAGAGACACCACCTTTTAGTCTTGTCTTGGGATTTTAAACCCAATTTGAAGAGGGTTTCATTGCTGTCATTTAGTCTATACATGGATTTTATCAACCTACCTAGACTATGGTAGGGGTGACTAATGAATTTCAGAAGTAGTATCCTCACACCATCATAGGGGATGGTGGACCTCAAGATTCATAATCATGGCCAGAGGTCATGTAATCATTACTAGTGCATCAGGACACACCTCAGAAGACAACAGTCTTGCTTTCAATTTTTGAGTTATGTGGTAACACCATGTGGTGGTGGGATGTCATTAAATATAATTAATGAAATTATGATATTATTTTTATAGACATTTATATGGTATTCTATGATTAATTCATTCCACATACATTGAGATCTAATCGTGATAAAGAATTCATGAATATGATGTAAGGATCTATGTGTGTGAAGGAATATTCATCCTGCTTTACTAAGAGGTAGCTTTTCGAACTGAACCTAACTGGTGACGAGCTATTGACCTTAATTTTAATGATATTGGAATAATATAAACAATCTAGTAATAATAAATTTTTTTTTAGTTTACTTCTATTTCATTGAGTAGTCATCCAATCCCTCATCATACAGAAATATTTTTAGGAATATTATAGTGTGATCTTGGGTGGGTCAACATCCAAAACATGATGTTTTTCATCAAGTGGATGGAAGTGTCGCTTCATGGACTGTCATAAGTGAAGTGGTAATTAGGTAGCCCATGCACCCAATTTTTTTATATTTCACATTTACATGAATACAGGAAACCCAAGACCCTAGTGTAAGTGATATCCAATTTATTGTAGTGGATATAAGAGGATGGTTTATCTTCAAAGATTCTATAGGACCAATCCATTAGTGATTAGTGAGAGGGGTTCCATAATGTCACCCATTTTATTGAGTGGGGATAATATTTTATTATATGAAGGTATTTGGAACATGAACAACCATTCAAGACAATGTTGTGGTCAAGGAACTGGTAGTAAGACTCTAGATTCAATGCACTCGAAGTATGGGAACACTCTAGGCAGTTATGATGTGATTAAGGGCTGTGGAACTAGAAAGTTAAATGTAGTGAAATATACACTGGGAGAGAACATCTATTGAACATATATTATTTAATGATATATTATAGTAGACTATTTAAATTTGTCTTCTTTATTTGAAATAGGTTCATCGCCATAATGTTTTCTTGGGTTATTCTGGAGAGTCTGGGCATTGAGATAGAATAATTATTTGGTGTGATGACACTCTATACCCTTTTGAGTATTTTATCAGAGAGTGTTCCATGATATAAGAATTTCCCTCTTGATTTAGGTGGTTAAATATTACTATTGTATTAATTTTTACTCAATATGAATGGGTTTTGTGTAAATATTTGGATATACCTTTTTGTTACCTAAAGAACCAATACTGGTTATTATAACTAGAGGGTGATGTTAAAACATAAGAAGAAGGTATAAATATTAAATAATGAAAATTGGATTACAATGTGATAAGATACGGACATAAAAATTAGGGGACGGGTAGAGTGATATTTTGGATGTCCAGTATTTTCATTAATGATCATAGAATGTGAACAAAAATTTAACCTCATGTGGTTGTTCATTTGAGGATCATATTACATAACATATTTTTTGGGGTACCTCTATTGAGATTAGAATATTTAATCATTTATTTACTACATGGAGTATTGACTATCCCCAATACTCTTTACTGGATGACAACTATAGATATTCTAAAGATAAAGATGAAGTCAGAAGAAATAGAATATAATGTTTAATCCTAACTACTACCTTTGATGGGGGTGTTACCAGAACATTTTTCCATGAATATGGGTTGTAATCTTAGGTATTTTTTTGAATTCTGATGGATGAATTAGCCCATAGTTATGAAAATGTATCCATTTCCTTGATTAATCAACTACTATAAAATCTTAGGTTAAGGGGTATTTTAAATTGTTAATTTTAATTCTGGGTACCACCACGTACATTTCAGGGCATCAGATATACATATTACAACATTATATAGTATGTACGATATTTATGAGTAAATTATGGTACCGTTCATGCTCATAAAAATTCCAAATATATTCATGGCCTTGATGAATTGTGATTTTCACATGTACATTTATTCATTAAAGGTAGTATTAGTGAATGGAATATTTGTGTTTTATTTCACTTTACATGAGTATTAATAACATCTTTAGATCATGATGATTATGATGAGTGAGAACCAACTTTACTAGAATCACACCAAATCCTAATATTGAATCGACAATGTTTTCATCCCAGTTCATATTATCTCTTGGCATGGTGTATCATAATATACAAATATGGGGAGAGATATTGTGTACTAGGATCCTCCCTGGAAAATTTTTTATTTAAAGATTTTATTGGCAATAGCTTGATATTATAGTTCTCTATCCAATACTTCTCATACATATAAGAGCCTTTTATATTTCTTGTTAAGAAGTTTGTGAGAGACATATGATTAGAATATTGTCAAAGTAAATTTCATTAAATTGAAAGGATTGTTGGATTCAAAATAAATTATAATTCATTTGTATCCATGAATGAGATAACATGTTTATTATGTCACATATTGTATTAGGGTCATAGTAGTTCTGATCTAGGATGAGTGAGTCATACATTTTGGGTCTCATTAGTTGAGTCCTCACATGTTGAATTGCATAATGAAAACATATTGACCTAGCAGTTATTGTCTATTCCTTATGGTGTAGGAGGAATTATTTTATAGGAGTTCATTTTTTGGTATTAACTATTCAAAATATCCTCAAGTATATATTTAGGTAGCATGATCAGAATATCTTGTAGAATATATGGGTTGAGTACCTATAGTTTGTTCAACTGAATCTATCATATTGACCATGTATGGGTAATGCAGTCACTGATGATCTGAGTCGAATGACACAAACCCATGTAGTCACTAAGGTCAATGGTGAGTGAATGTTCATAAACTTATTTTAAGAGATGCATGATGAGGTATAGGAAAATCATAGATAGATTTTCCTCTTATCTTTATGAAGTGACTTTTACCCTTCTCTATATGGAAATGTTGCAAAAGATTTCGTATCCTATTTGTTTCTTAGGAATAACATTTAAATGAGGATTCATCTTCTCATTGGACAATGGATTTGGATGAGATTATAAGAATACATGGGTGTGTATGTGATCATGTATAAATACATGATGATTTATTATGGTAATATCTTTCCTTGACATGGGTATTACATCTCTATGTTATAAAAATTTACAAATCCATACATTTCTAGCACTTCTGGCCTTCAATGAAATGGTAGATAGCTCAATTAATTACATGGTATTCATCCTCTGAGTAGGTGAAGGATGAAAATCAATTAAAGGACATAATTTTATATCCATTTTCTTATCAAGATTCGAATTAGGATGATGTTACCTTATATTTCATGTCATGTTTCACAATATCATCTTGAGGAAATGATATAGTATGGGTTGTCATTGATTGGTTGTGGATGGTATCATAATTCTTACAAGTTTGAGATATATTCCTAGTATACAAGATAGAGGGAATATACATTAGGGATGTCATACGACTTCATAGAGATCTACATTATATCATATCTAAAAGGGAATATAATTTCAGGTCGCAATTCTATAAGGGGTTGTATAAGGGAACATGAATACAGGTTTTTATGTGCATAACCTATCATCATCAAACCAATAATATAACATATAAATTGATTTAGGTGTTAGAGGAAATGATTTATACATGTTTCCTTATCTTTGGGGGTTGGGTAGAAACATATACCCCTAGTTTAGTTAGCTTACAAAAATAGTTTTTATTTTACAATTCAGATGGATTTTTGTGAAACCTTATATGGTAGGCCATGTTGATTACATAATTTTTAGTTAGATACAGGGGATGCAACACATCTTGGACCACATATTGTTTAGGATACATAACGAGTATCCATTTTTTAATAAATACATGTTGATATCCATATATAATATTATGTTGTATAAAAACATTTGTGAATGAAATATAGATTATTAGTTTAGGGATTTGTTTTTATTTTGAGTTTGTCGTAGGTGATTCCATCGATGGATTCACATATATGGTATGATGTCACCTAAATTCATCAGAACCTTTAATATTATAGAGAGAATTTTTTATTCAATTATTAGATATAATTCCATGAATGATACTAGTCTATTTGTCTTAATTTACCCATGTCTCACCATCAATATTTTTATCTATTTCTAACCCATGGTTTAATGCCATAGGTAATTGTACTTGATGTGGATGCTTCCTTTATAGAGTACCCACTACGTAATGTGGATCACATCCTAGAGACTCTGTGAGGTCAATAGTTTTCTTTAGTAAAAATAACATTGTATCAAGACCAATTGAATGTCATGACATGGGAGTGAAAAGTAGATGTGCCTTAATAGTTGCTGGATCATTTCTCATATGGCCCATTATTACCCTTATTAGGATAAATCAGGGACAAGATGGTTTTAATATGGGAGGTTGTAATGACTGGCCTTTTTTAGAGGATAAAAATCATATTTTTTTGGTTTAAAAATGTTGTTTAAAACTTATAAATGTTCCTTACGCCATAGAGGTGTCTCAATTGTATCTAGCTCATGTTCAAGGTTAGGAGCTCCAAAAAATGAAGAGGTAGCTACAACCCAATGACCAGTGCCCTGTTTGTGATATCCAAGAGACTAAATAGTGTTGAGAAATTAATGGATAGTATCTGACCAAACAATTTTCCCACACCCTCCGACTTGAAATACGTGGCTTCCTGAATTGTCTCAGATTTGTGATAGTGGATTTTCACATGGGTAGTGAATGGTGGGACAAACCATAATCATAACCCCAACAATAGAGTTATTATTAAGTAGCTATTGCGTGGTTGGATCATGGTTTGGCCAATGGGGAAGCCAAACCATGTGACCCCTTAATTAATGTGTAAATTAGAATTCTCCCAATTAATATTTATAATGTTTCTCCACCATTTCATCCTTATCAGATATCCTCATCCCCTTAGGTGATACTCCTCACTCAAGTCAAATATAAGATTTTACATTCCTCCTCAATCCAACCTAATTTTTATTCACCATCAACTATATTAGATCTACAGAGGTATCCTCTCTAATATTCATTCTTCAAATAAATATTTTTCTTCCCATATCCTAAACTATTCTTTTCATAGATAAAATACCATATATTCATTCTATTTATCTGTTCATCTGATTTACCTCATTCTAAATCAGTTAAATCCATTAAAATGGATGTGGAGGGTTCTATAGAAATATGTTAGGTGGTTTATTTATTTAACTATTATTTTAGTTGGTTTATATAATTTTTATGTTGTCCCAAAAACCATACATTTCTTCATGATTCCATAAAGAATGTTATTCCTTTTTAAATCAATTATACCATGTTATAACTCTAATGTAGACCAATAATAAGGAATTATAGGATGTCTACCATATCGTTTAACATAATATTGGATTCATTAAATTTAAATCATTTTTTATAAAAATGCTTAATTAACTAAACACATCCTATGTATATTTTTTTGACAATAAATTAGATTTTTAAATTCATTAAAAATGTTTTAATTCAAATAAATCTATGTTGGTAGAAAGGGTACGCCACATGTTTAATATTTATTTATATGTGTTATATAAACTCTGACACCCTTGGTTGAATTGGGTTAAATTAAAAAATAATTAAGGGGAAACTCTTCATTATTATTATGATGAGACTATCCATATCATTTGAAGGAAAATGATTATGGGACTTTTTGAGAATGCAATACCCTTATAACTTATGTTATCTATAAGGAATGAGGTCTAATAGCATATACTATTACATTGATGATGGGAATGAAGTTCCACATTCCCTTACATTAGGTGTGAGTGAAGGGAAATTACCCCACTATCTAATTTTTTGGGGAAGATGAATCACCCCACCACCATGAGTGAAGAGAATGAAATGTCACATTTATATGGGACATAGGGCTTGTACCATTGTAGGAGCATATATCTCATTAGACTAGTCATTGGTTCATATGTTACATAACAGGTCCATACAAGAAATGTTATCCAGGTATATTCCTATAAATGTTTTTAGATATGTCATGTACTTAAATTTTTATAAATAATATATAATTAACTATAAAGGGATTAACATTGTTACCAAGATCACGCTCATTATGACTTTTTTCAAAGAAGGTATGGTGTTCCAGGTGTCCAACCGGTACCTGACATGACTAGTAATTATTTTCAGTATTATTTATTATTCCTTATTCATTCACACTTGTATTATATAGACATTGAATAGATTATTCTATATATTTCTTTGGGTGGCCTAATTTTATTATCACACACCCTACATGGGTTACCCTTTGGTACCTGAGCTGGATTTATTGTCCTATGTATTGAAAAGCGAAAGATTACTATCATCGATGCTTGAACTATTATTTTATTCCATAAAGCATAGAATTAGATGTTTGAGAAAATGTTTGTGATTCTAGTGGAACATTCTTTTGTAATTTTGTGACTTTTTTATAGCATGTTGTCTGTGATTTTTCTATATATCCTACGTATCCACAATTTTTTACACCATCATTCCAAAAAATAGATTTTTATAAGAATTAGGATATAGATAGAAAATTATCAATGATTAATAGATGTTAATACATCAGTATATGATTATATCCCATTTTTATGTTGTGTTTTTATTTATCATATATGATTTATATTTTTAATACTTCTATTCATTAATACTATTAGACTCTAATAGGATGTTATATTATCCCCATATTTCCTTTTAGACTCTCACTGCTAGTCGGAAATTTCAGACATACACAGATGCATTCTTGAGGCCATGTGACATATTAGATCGAGTCACAGTTTTGTCACTTCCAAGAAAAGATGTTACAAAAAAAATTAATTTCATATCAAAAAGAAGAGTTTAGTACATATGAACATTATGTTCATGGATATTAATAGGATATCCTTACATTTTTAAAGTGATATAGTTTCTCTTTTGACTTTTAGTTATTTTAAAAATAAATACATGTTATTCCATTGAAGAATTTATAAAAATTAATCATATTTATTTATTTAAATTATTCTGTGATGTAATTTTTTAGATTTCAATAATAATTTTATAATTTTTTTATTTTTTATACTAGTTAATTATTATATGTTTGTGTGTGTGTAGATTTTAAATTATTGGTAGTACTGTTTTTAAATACTCAATGTTTCTAATTAAATTATCTTGTTCTTTAATGTTGTTGAAATACCTATAAAATAAGATAAATTAAGCTAATAAATTATTAAGGATTATAAAAATTACTATTGTATCAACCCAATATTTTATGGAAATTTTTTTTCAAATAAATTTAATTTATCTGAAATCATTAATAACATGCAACACCATGTTTTATCGAACTGTTAAATAAAATAAATATTTTTATTTAAAAATTATACACATAAAAATTGCATTAAAAATTGGGTTATTTTTAGTAATAAAAATAATTTAAATATTATGTACAATGTTGTTACCTAAATAAAATAGATTGGTAAGGAATGTACATAGTTTTTAGTAATGTTTTCATATGCATTTAGAAATATATATTTTCTAAAAAAATTGATTTATATATATATTATGAAAAAATTAAAAAACTAATTTATAAAAAATTTAAAAAACTATATTTAATAAAATAATGTAATTTTTAATATAAATTCCAAAATAATATTATGGTTATTTTTTAATGAAACGATAAATTTCATGATAAATTCCGAAAACCAATTTTTTTTTAAAAATGTTTCATTTTGGTAAAATAAATAATATGGTTGGTTTTTTTGATAAAATAGTTATAAATGTAAAAATAGTAATATTATATAATTTTAAATCTAATATAAATAATACAAATATTTTAAATATTGATTTTTTATATGAATATACACTCTACATAGTTAAATAATTTCTTTGGAAAACCATTATTTCGCCACATCTCAGAGTTTAATATTAAATGAAAAATTCCCAATTATATGAATGAATATTTAGAAAAAGAATTATTTATTTTAAATTAAAATATTGTACATTATATATTAATTTCCACATAAATTTCACTCAAAATAAATAGAAACCTAATATAAATTAATTATCATGGTTAATTATAAAAATGGTTTGTTGAGGTGTTAAAAAAATATTATATTGTCTATATTTAACTTGAAACATTTATTAACCCCATTTTCTGGTCATATAATGAAATTATAACCTATAAGGTTTTATAGTAACGCAATTTTATTCCATATGGTAAGTAAAGATAGTGGGTATATATTATTTCTTTAGAAAAATATTTGTACGTCCTCTCTCCCACTTATAAATGGAGCCTCTCCTTTCAATCTTACAAATCCCATTAGTTCAATTGATGCAATAAAAAATTATCCCCCATAATTATCTCTCAACTTCCAATGTTAATTATTTTATTAATAATCCATCCTATGAAGGGATTCAATATAACCCAAATGAGGATATCCGAATAAGAGATAAAATTCATAAACTTATGTTGTCATATTATTTATTTGTTCACCAAATTGAAATAATAATAAAATATTCTAATATAATAACACAATTACATAACATATACTATGTTTTTATAATGAAAAAAAGATTAATTACCTCTTCCAAAGACTAGCCTATATTCCCTTATACCTAGATACCTAAGGGTGACCTACTGAAGGGAATTCCAAATCACCAGGGGTTAGTGACTAGAATCTAACTTCATAATTTTAATGATATATAATTGTTTATTCCAAAAAAAGTTGATGATAAAATGATAAAAAAATGTATCATAGAAAATAAAATGGAATAATGAAATATGTTCAAACATGTAAACTGGTACTCAACATGAAGGTAAATAATCAAATGGAAATATCATCCCAAGATGACAATATAAAAAAAAGAAAAGTTTATAAATTCTCCTATGATACAAGTTATTCACATCTGTAGTACTCACCATCACCACTCTATAGTCACATGAATGTATAAAATCCACCTACACCAATTTCCATTTTCCATTTTTTTCAGACTTTTCATAAAGAAATAATCAATATCTCAAAGGAAAATTTGCTGTTTGAGATATAAATTAAAATATGGAATTAAAAAAAATTTATAATCATTTCAATAATAAAAAAATATATATTAGTTTAAATAAAACACATAAGGATATTATATTTTCATATTTTCCAAAAAAACATTATTTCATAACAAAGATATAATAGATAAATAAAAATTTGTTTGGAATATGCATAAATGCATTTTTATATAATATATTTGTATAAATAAATATTGAATGAATAAATTTTTTCACAATGAAAGGAATTAATTATAAATCCAAAATAACAGAAATTTTTTAATATGAATATATTTTCTGTAAGTTTAAGGATATATTATATTTTCACCTCTCAATTAGTGATCACGTCTCAAACATCGACTGCCTATCGGGGTACATTAATAATATCCACTCTCTGTCTAGTTTAATTGACATCTGACACTAGTGGAGTAATATCTTTCATTGTTATTAATTTTCTAGAATTTAATATCTCTGTTTTATTTTCATAATCACCCATTAACTACTTAGACTCACATTTTCCTCAAACAATCAATCAAACCAACATGTCAAAATCAATCATTTCAATTAATTTACACATTCATATTTCAGTTAACTAATTTTAGTGTTAATTCTACCTTCTAATTCCAAAACATAATCATAGGTTTTCATTATCTCATTCACATTAAAATTATATTTCAATTTTATAAATATTTACTGAGACTCAACATCAAATCAATATATCAAATCAATTTCAAAATCCAGCAATCCTTTTTCTCTGAAATCCAATCAAGAATTCCAATTCTATAAAAATTCGGGTTTTCACATAATTACCATGTCTCTTATTGTTACATCTCAAATGGTTTAAACTATATCTTTCTAAATAAATTAAAAAATAATTACAATTATATCAAAAAACAAAAGGTTTCAGTTGTATGTAAAAATCACATATAAACAATAACCATTAATCACATAGTCAAATATATCTCCTATAATGTAATTTCTAAAAATAATTTGGAGAATAAGATCAGTAAAAAAACAAATATCATGATTCATAAAATTGAGTTTAGATACTAAAATAAAATTAAAATTTATAAAACTATAATGAATATATAATATAATATCATATAAATCAATATGAGAGTAGACCTACATATATGAAGGATATTAAATGTGATCACATGGGAATCGATACACCAAGATAAGGGGTTTGAATATCCAGAACCAATACTTGAGAACTTTAATGACCCAATAAATTTATTTAGGTTTAGTAGAGGCCGATCATGGTTTAATACTTGGGTACATGGATTTTAAAATTAATTTACAATTTATTAAAAATCAACAAGCATAGTTTTTTTGTTGATTTCATATGGTTATTTGTTACTATGTGACATAACCATGCACCCACCATAGGATGATGTTTAAGTTGATTGGTTTGGACATTTTATTTCATTAACTATGATCCAAACATGATAATCCATACTATTAAGGCCACAATTTTTAGTATTGTGATATCATGGTTTGGAAAAACCATTCAACTTCTTCTAGTGTCTCTAAAATAGTTTCAAAATTTCCTAGAACATGTCACCATATTTTACAAAATCATGAATCAACTATGAATATCCCCTTAAAGCTAACTATTGTTTAGAAATCTATCAGAATAAATTATAAAGGAATAGAAAATATGGTAGAAACAAAAACGTTTCATGGTCTACCTTTTATAAGGTAAAGAGATGTTATTACCTTCCCACCATAAAACAATTTAGACCCAAAAAATCATGTCTAGAGGATTCAATGTAAATGAGATGATGAAAATTCTATCTCCCAAGTGCCTAAAACTTCCATGTATCAAGAGAATTAGAACAATTATTCCATATCACATGAAAAATAGGTAATAAAATTTCTCTTTGTTATTTTTTTTAATATAAAATCATGCCTAGATGCTCAGTCATAGATAAATCTGGGTTAACGCTAATATCATTTGAACTCAAAATTGAAAATATTAAAAAATAGACTCCCAAAAATATAAAACATCAAAAAAATTGTTGATCAATGTCAAATACAGTGGAACTATAAAATGAAAATACAATCTCCCCACTGACTCAAAAATCTCAAAAAGAACCAGAAACCTTGATGTTGTATTCCCATGTTTTACAAGATATCAGGGACACAAAATAGTTGAAACAAAAAATGACACCTTATCATCATAAAAAATAACAAATCATTGGTAATGACATCTATCATGGAAATATATGACCTATTATTTTTATCCATTATCTAAAAAACTTATTTAATATTTACTAGAAATTTATTAACAAAAATCATTCAAACCAATGAAGAATCAGCTATATCTAGCAACCAAATAATTATTTACAATGCCTTCCACACGAGGCCTCAAAAGTATTTATTTGAACATTAACAAATATTTTCCCAATAATAAAGAACTGGTCATAAATAGATATCCTATACTCAACCACATTCTTTAATTCAAGAACGTTATGTGTCCTCAGCGATTAATAATGCTAGTTATGATTGAAAATCATTTTGTACATGATATGTTGTGATCAAATTCACCTAAAATACATGGTCTTAATAGAGGACTCTAAAAATTAATATTTATATTGGGGAACCCTTTTTATACAATAGATAAAGGTAGCCATTTTAATATATCAGTATCCTGCATATAGAGACGTCCAAATTATAAAACATTGTTTTTTCCCCAATGTTTATAATAAAAAAATATTTTGAAAGACTATAGATCACAACATATATTATGTTATTCTTATATGTGGTAAATGGAAATTCAATAAAAAAGTCCATAAAAATATCATCAAACATCCAAACAAACACTAGAATTTTAAAAGCAATATAATGTAAACTTGTTCTTAGCTTTTCCTTACTAACTGCAATAAAAATGTGAACCAAATTCAGCAATGTTTTATATTATACCAAACAATAAGAATTATCACTTCCTATCATAAAAAATATTCCTTGCTCTAGGGTGAACGTCCCCTAATGTGTTATGGAAATTTCCTAACGCAACCCACCATATGAATTTAGTTATAACAAACTAATTATCAAAACATCAGATTCCCTCAAAAGTGAACATCTACTCACTGATTCACACCCCCATAATAAAAAGAGTACCTAATGATATGGAATTCAATTTTATCATTATAATCCCAAATAAACATCTCATGAAGAGATTCGGTAAAATTAACGCATTCCAAAATGTCATTTGAGTCATGATCAAGGACTCCCGATTTAAAAAAATCAGTTAGAGAAATGAAATTCATATCATCTATTAATTATTTTATGATTTGGGTGAAAATTTTTCTACTAATTTCATTAGTATATTGATTTTAATTTCTATTATTTTTGGTAATGTCACAATATATGTGTTAAACATAGTGAAACAAATATCATTCTCTGATGTTAAAATATATTTGAAATATAAAATAACTCATTAATTTTTATCAAAAGAAATGGTATCCCATTCCTAGCCCATAGAAGAATCAATAAATGTGCAGAAGTAAAAATATGTTTCAACTCATCAAAATAGATTTTCCATTTCTCATTCGATAAGAACATTACTCTATTATGAGTGATGGATTTCATTAGAGAATATTTCTTTAATAATTTTTTAAAAAATTACAGTAATACACCACCAAACCCATGAGTCTCAATATCTCGAAAACATTACACTACAGATCCAATGTCATAACATCCATCACCTTCCCATGATTGAAAAAGATTCCATGTTCCCAGACCATGTGTCTCATGTTCCTAAAATTTTGTTTCTATAAATCATATTTTGAATGACTCAGGTAATGTATGTGACCAGTTTTGATTTTTAGGACATCACATAGAAGAAAAAAATGATTATCCTCATTTTTTTTGTAATCCCAAATATAGTACACAAATACCCCCATGAATGAGACAAGGTACTCATGAAATATGTTCCTCATAAAATCCAAAAATACCATAAGAGAATTGGTATGTCCAAATGGAATTAAATGATACAAAATGTGACCAAACCTTCTTATTAAGGTAATATTCATAATTTATGATTCATTGATTTTAAAATTACGATAACTACACCGTTTTTCAGTTATCATAGATAGCATTTCAATTTTAAAAATGAAAATAGATCATCTATATAAGGTAATGGATATGTGTTCATTATCATAATTCAAATGAGTTTGTAATAATCAATATAGATGATGAAGTGTTCTATCATATTTTTTTGTAATGGTTATTGGTTCTACCCCAGTTGACAAAATCATTCATATGATGAATTTCTATAAGAGATCATCCATCTATTTCATTAAATCATTCAATTTTTCTAGTACTATATTGTATGATGGAATAAATACTAGTTGAGTAACATGTACTCAATCAATAATGAAATCTAAATCGATTATATATGTGATACTATAGAAATAAATAGGAAAAACATAAAAACACAATGATGAATGGAGAGAAATCATTTTTCAATTATTATTTATCTATGTTATTGGAAAAAAATAATAGTACCTTACCTAAATAAATAAAATATATCCTCACACTACAAGACCATGGTTCCCATTATCCCGGAAATACCTGACATACCACACTGGGAGATGTAAAGGATTCCCATTAATGATAACAATCAATTAATTCCTTATTATAAAATACTAAATCTATACCAAAGATGATGTCAATAGGATTCATATCATTATCAAGAAAATTCCCATTAATCTCAATATCTAATAAAGTGTAATTACAAAGATTGTATCAAATAACCAAATCATTATTTTTTATGAGGTGTTATAATAATGACAACCATATAAGATAAAATCTCAATAGAGAGAATTAGATGGTTCACAACATGAGTCGATATAAAATAGTTGGATTCATTATTATTAAATAACATCACCATTAATGATGACTCTATTGTTATGATAAATCTCATGGTTATTGGACTCATATCAACATCTTTTGGAGACTATTCCACAATATAAAGAATATTTATTATATATGTATTTGGATGGGTCCCATAAGATCATAAAGAATATTCTTATATAATAGTATTATTAGATATAGTTGAGCCTATAATACTATGGGGAGATTTGAAGAAATATATATTCATCTATTGGTGGTCTAAGTGTCTACATAATATGTAGATCATGGGTGCCTTATAGGAAACACATATCAAATTTCCAACATTTCAACACAGAATTCAAGTCAATGGTCCTATTCCATGAACTAAAAGAGTCATGGATGAATCCTGTACGAGATCAACCACAAAAGTCATCATTAATTCTCACCGCTTAAAGGAACTAATGGATCGTTAAATTAGAGGAAAGGGAAATCACATCAAACCGTAATTTCTATGAAGGTATTTCTTATCCATCAAATCATTATCCATAATTTTGGTATAAGAATCCATTTTCAAAATGAATAGATGATATCAAGTGTCTGAAAAAATTAAAATTTTAATCCTTAAAGACTTAGAGTTCTCATTTTCACATCTTCAAGAGTGTACTAAGAAATCTTAGTGAAACTGTATGTATACTATATCACTATCCTGCCAACCATGGGGAGTTTAAAAATCTTGGTGCATTTTTATAGAACCATATATTCTTGATGGAAATGATTATTGAAAGGAAATTGAATGACATTCCTCTAAAATCCCAAATACATATTTTCAATCGCAATTGAATCCCACCATCTCCTATAAGGAAATTAATGTTTGAAGGTAAAAATGTCACCTAAATAGATTCTAGAATATCCAAATACTCAATTAATAGAGTCATGTCTTTTTAATCAATCAAATTTTTTTTGAGGATCATTAGAGGATTTAAAATCTTGTGGTTTAATATGATGAATCTATATAGAATGATCATGTTATTCATACCTGATAAGTCCCAAAACTATAGTCTAAATGGGAATGAACGTAGGAATGTATCCCTAGCAATAAATACTTTACAAAAATACCTATATATTAATCTAATCCACCAATGGATACACTAACTGTGTCCTACAATAATTTTCATATTGGTTCCTACTAAAATATATTCTCAATGGCATGATGATGAAAAAATAAAAAGAAAACAATAAAACAATATAAAAGGTAAACCTATAAATAAGTCCAATTATTGATATAATAATATCAATTCACTAATGTATTAATGATAATTTGTGTCTTAAAATAATAAGATGAAAAGTATGGAATGTTATGAAATCTGGAAAATTATTTCTCAACATAATTTTCCCAATCACCCATGGTGATTTAAGTCTTCTTACAATGATAAATATTCATAAAAAAATCTCACAAATACCTCCAATGTATCATCAATCATACCTCTTATCGACTAGGATGACCCATCTATATAATTAAATCTAGTAATGATACAAAATCTATACCATTGACACAACTTTTTCACAAACAAGCCAAGATACCCTAGTACCATGAAACCTTAACATGCCCTCACATAGCCCTAAATTTGTTCTTGATCCCTATGGGATGAGAAATAGAACAAGGAATCACAATAGAAACAATAATTAAATATTAATTCCACTAAACATTTTTGGAAAATAAAATTTTCAATATTCTCAACACTCCATTGTTAGAATGAAATATATGAAATCATGTTAAAGAGTACCCAATAAAAAGATAAAAAGAATTTATATCTTATAAAAAATTAGAAAATAATAAAGTAGATAAAAGTCTTATGTATCATGCGAAACAAGTGGATCACATCTCCACAGGTCACCATCAATACTCTATGGTCCTTTAGATTATGAACATCCAACATGTCCAAGTGGAATTTTACCTTTATCCATAACCGGCACAAGAAAATAGAATAAATCATAAAGGAAAATGTATTATGTGATATATAAATCCATATAGGGTCTTCCCAAGTGTTTTATAATATTTTTTTATAAAAATAGTGAATTTATGATATATGTTTAAATAAAACATGGCATACTCTCCTTTCCTGGAGAAGTGGTTTCAGAGATCCATGGATAGAGGGATAGAGAATGAGGATTATACCATGATCATGCATGCATGGTGTTGGTATATAAGTAAGGACAAAAATAATCTATTTCATTATGGAATTAAATCGTATAATCATTCCGTAATTATCATGAAAAAGTGTCTCCTCATCGACTTATCCCGTCTCATCAATAAAGGTTGGGTGGATTCTTCCCTTCAGTGGATGAAAAGGTGGCCTCAATACTCCCAGACAAACATCATCATTTATGTTGCTATTTGGATTATTTGGAACCCCCCCCCCCTCTAGATGCCTAAAGATTAACACAGGTAGGTCATACTTTTGAGGGGTCCTATGCGGCAGTGTTTCTCTCCAGGATTCTCATGGTTTGTTGGTTCTCACCTTCTCTACTCACCTCACTAATTAATCCTCACTTCAGGACGATAATAAGGAAATGACGTAGGGATATTGCCTTTTCCAACAAAAGAGATTTGTTATCTCAGAGGTGGAAATAGACTCCAAAATCATTCATGATGTTCTGCATGAACTCTAACATATTCTATGGTAAATCTCATACATCAGTAGAAAATAATGGATCATTATCAAAATTGACATCAATGTTAAATACTCCTTGAGAGAGGGAAATCATGTTGCAGATTACATTTATTTGCTTGAGGTCATAGGGACTGATTCGAGTTTCCTGCAAAATGTAATAACATTAAATCCTAAAGCGGTCATCCTTATCAGTGGGGATACCCTTAGCCTTCACTATTTTAGGCCACATTAGGTACCTTCCCATTCATGTGGTCATGGGGTCATATGGACATGTTTGTTTGTTTCTTTGAATATTCCTTACTAAAAAATCAAATGATGATATATAAGATATTTATAATTCCTTTTATCATAAAATTACTATTCACAATCAATGGATTGTAAAATCAAGTATAATTTAACGAAAATGGATTCAGAATTCTTCATTGTCACTTAATTCAAGGCTATATGATTACTGTACCTCTCAATTAGTGATCACAACTAAACGATCAACTCCAAATCAGGGAAAATTAAAGATTCCCATTCCCTGGTAGGGAAAAATATTATCTAAAAATATTTTAGTTAGTGTATTCCTCATCAATCCATTACATGGGGATCAAGATACCAACATTATTTTCAGATTCAATAACTAACTACTAAGGATCACATTAGATTTAATAAATAAATATATCAACCATTGTCTAGAAAATCATATAAATTAATTTCATAATTCTCATTTTGATTTTTATAATTTCGTTTTTGACATCCCTTCTCATTAAAAAACAAATACATATGTTCTAATCAATTGATTCCACTTCAAAACATCTATAAATTGAACCCATTTATTCATATTTTTTAAAATAAAATAAATTATGAATTCAATTTAAAAATATACACAAAATGATTTTCACTTATCCACAGAAAAAACATTTCCATTAAATTTTACAGGTTTTTAGAAATTCAATTCCATTTTATGTCAAAGATCAAATAATTTCAGTTCATGTTTCTAAAATAATTTAAAAACAAATATAAAATAAATTATATAATTTATTGATTCAATTAAATGGAAAAATAATCTATTACCACAAACATTTTATAACATGGTAAACTATCATTCTTCCAATAAGATTTCCATTTAATAAATAGCAGAAGGTGATCAATAAACACAATAGAGGATCATGATCCATATAAATAGAGATTAATTCCACCAATAACATGATTATATATACAATTATAATAAACATTAATCAGATGATAATAATAATAATAAATTAGAGATATAATTATCAAAATGAGGTCAAACGGGAACAATAATGCTTTAATCCTAGAATTGAATGGATTTGTGTGTCTACAAATACATATTAAGATTCAGAACATTGGAAATAGAATTAGGTTGATTGGGGGTGGGTTGATAGGGTGATAATACATTGGTCATATGATAATAAAATTAATTTCTTGGGGATTAATCACCTCTAGGGATGGTTTAATAGTGAGTTCTCAATTTTAGTAGTATCTATTCTACCTATGTTGGATATCAGTTGGAGAGTATGACTTGGATTCACAAAATCATTAACAATGTGACAGCATTCTAAAATCCCACTATTCGAAGCTGTATAGTTTCAGGTAGAGGTAAAATGTTTTGAAAAAACAATGATTCCCTTACTACTGGCACTAACATGGTCCTGTGATTTCTTATCCCCTACTAAATAGTTTTCCATAACTGTGAAGCAACAACATACAACCCCTTCATTATCAAATATTTTCCAAATTCCACATGAAAATACCTAATAACAACCCTAAATAATTTGTAACAAATTAACAGCCAACAAGTACCTCTAAAAAGGATACATTATATTACGACAATATTTTTATATTCTATCATGGTAGAAGTGAAACTATCTATTCTATCACTAGTGGACTATTGGCTAACAAACCGATGTAATTTGTCTTTCCACCATCACATATAATGGATTTATATAATTATGTATGATTTATTTTTATATGATATTTATGAAATTCTTATTTTTATTTTATAATAATAATATTATATATAGAATGGAACTTGTAATGACCCAAAAATTTACAAATGAAAATTCATCTTTATATGAATAAATGCAATATTGTGTAAAATAGTTATATAAAACATATGCACATAATTGGTTTTATGTTTTTTTATTTTAAAATTATGATATGATTTGTTACTATTTTTAACATATCCATTTAAAAGTCATAACAAGATTAGAATAAATATTGGTGTTTATATAATCCAATTTACATAGGAAAATGAAGTGATGACCTCAACCAGTTGAATTACTATATACAAAGACCATTTGTCGAAGAATAGAAAAGATGTGGAGTCACTGAGAATCTCTCTTGACCAAACCCAATACGATATTAAAAAAAATATGATTGAAATAAACTTCCTATGGGAGAAGGGTAAGTTGATAGAAATTACCCCCAGACGATGTTATCTGAGCCACCCCAAGAGTTTATCACTATCACAAATATAACCCTAAAGTCATATGCGACTCTTATAAGGGGTTATGTTACCATACCCTAATACTTTGATTATGTGCATTAATTTTTTATCAAATAAAGAATATAAATTAATTTTAATATTATTACACTATAAATTTTTTTAAACCACAAATATTATTTATAGTTATAATTCAATTAAGAAATAAATTATAATGAAACAATGGATTTTTTATAAATAAATAATATTTTAATAAATTATTATTAATAAATTATTTTTTATGAAATATAAATGATCAAATAATTTTTATGACTATAACATGAATTTTTTTAAGGGTTGAAAGTTGTTTTTCTCTAAACCCTTGAATTTTCAATAAATCTTTGTTTTTATTTGAAAATTAAAAATTAAACTATTTATTATTTGATTTAGAGAAAATGAATATTATTTTTGGAATTCAGACATCAAAATTATCCAATGGTTATTTTTTCAAAATTTTATAAGAAAATAATTTTTTTTTGTAACATTTTAAAATCATTTAAATATATAATGTGTTTATGACATCGTAATGACCCAATTTTGATGTAATAAGATACAATAAATGTGTTTATCGGAAAATATAAATTTCTCCTTTAATATAATGTGATTTTATTTTTTTTATTTATTTGACCAAAGCCTTAGTAGACCCTATAAGACTTATAAATCATTTCATCATTTTATAATGACTTCCTTGATAGTGTGACTCACCTCCACTTAAGAAAACCTAATATTTTTATATTTGTAGGCAGGGTCCTTTTAAAATACTTTTCTCCACTTTGGTTTGTTAAAAACCATCTTAAAAACCATTTTAAAAACAATGGGATAGTTTGTGGTTTTGATTAGTTTAATATGTGGTGTCCAAAACGTAAATAAAAAAGAATTCCCCATCATTTATAATATAAACCCACTCCATCATCCCTTTCTCATAACTCAAAATTTTTTATCTCGACCAAACCCTTCCCTCCAATATCTATAATTCCCCCATTGTGCCCCATAATCCCATGAAGCCCCTTTGAATGCTCTCTCATGCCTTGTGGATCAGACTTCCACATAAAGGATATCTTCCTTTCTTATTTATGTCTATGATTCATTAAATTTTATTCCATTTTATTTTCAAAAAAACATTTGGTGTATGATTTATCACCTATCATATAACTCCATCCTTATTTTTAATGATGAGATACCCATTCCTCTCTCATTAATGCTTCTTATGTACACCTATTACAAGGTCAAAATATTTGTAAGGGATCCTCACATTCCTTCCTTATTTATTTATGTCCATGGTTAATTCTAATGATAAGACCATTAATTTTCTATTTAAAATGTTGGGGTAGTATTTTTCACCTCCCCAATACTTCCCTCCTTATGTTTGAATGATGACAGAGCACTTTCTCTCTCATTAATGCCTCCCTTGTATAGCTGTTACCATGCTGAAATTTGTTATGATATTTCCCTCTCCTCCAAAGTATTAAAACAATTATTTTATATTCTGCATCTAAATTCAATTAAAAATGTTATTATATTATGTTTTATGACCCACTTACTGTTCATTTCATTTATAAATTATGAGAAAACCCTTTCTCACAAATCAACCCATTTTAGGATTTCTATTTGAAATCGTTATGCTACATCAAAATTTCCAATTCCAATATCATCGTGTAAGTGAATACCATACCAATTTCCCTATCAAGGATATTCAAAATTGTGGACATGTACTTATTGATTTAGTACATACATTTATGTATTCAAAATCTCTTATTATTGTACTGTATTATTATGTTTAATGAATCTATATTGTATGATCCATGTGGCACACTTATGCTTGAACTGAATTGTTTAAAAAGGGTATGCCCAAATAGTGCTCCAATGAATTGGGTAAAGATTAGAATCATGATATGTCAATTACTACGAGGGTTTAATGATGATAATTAAACAAAAATGAGTTATTACTCATGAAAATTCAAGTTCTGGGGGGGTTTACCCACACTCTTTGTGCAATGAACGATGGCTCATTCTATTATCATGTTAAATGTTGTTTCCATATTTCAATGTAATGATAATCATGTTATATCATGAATATATGTTCATGTTTCTCTTGTGCTCCATTGATTTGATTATTTCCTAACATGTACAATATTATTAATGGTATTACATGTTAACTCCATTACTGGGATTTATAGCTCACGCATTTCTAATGCATGTTCTCATGATATCCCATGAAAATGCTCAGTAAGAAAGAATGTTGTGGTCATGTTAAATAATATTTAAATTAAGATGTTTTAATTTATGTTATTAATTGTTATGTAATGTTCATTATTTCCCAATAAACTAGACTACTCTATCCATATAGTTTTCTTAAGTTCTTGTTTATGTAATAAATCATGTTTATGGGTGTAATATAGAGTATGGTTTTTATAGTTGGTATCTGAGGATTGGTTTAGTTATTTTTGGGATTAGGATGTAAAAACCCTAGTGAAATAATTTGGTATGAGACTAAGTATAATAAAAAAATCTCGATATTTTGATGAGTATTGAGTATGAGGTTTATCAAGAAAAAAACATTCATTTCTAGATACAAGTAAGTAGAGGCTGCTCTGGAACAGATGTATCTAGGGGTAATACATAAAAACACCACTTTGAGCTAGTCTCGAACGAGAACTGGTGAACAACAATAGACCTTAATATAGTTTAGGTTATGCAACTCCCAAGGGATATTCATTGGTAAATTCATAATCTAGGTAAGAACCGTTATTAAGAGAAACAATTACCTTAAGAATATATGTGGGGAAGTTGATCATGGATAACATATATTGAATACTATAAATTCATATGTCATGGAAATAAAATAATTTATAAGTTATCTATTTTTTTCTTTGGATTATCCATCATGGGATACCCCTATGTTTCTTTTTATTCTAGATAATGGCCAGTAATAGGAGGATTCTTTATAACAAATGATTCATGGATCAATGTGATGTTTGTTCTAATGAAATGTTCAATTCCATAGAAGTGGGAATCAGAACCATTTTCACGATAAACTCTCAGTTAACTCATTTTTTTAATAGAAACATGGTTCAGGACTAATGTCCAACAACCCCTATGAAAATAATCAACAATCGATAGTTTCATGAGACAACGACCTCCTAAAGTTAGTAGATTATCTAACCCATAAATCTTTGAACAATGGTTCCTCTCCCTTTATATGATCATATCCATCCTTGAATGTTATGAAAAAGAGAATGTTCATATTGAATATTATTGTATGGAGGGTGAATCTGATTAATGGGGTCCATTGATAAAAAATATAAAGGCTGGGGAATAGGTCGAGGCATTGGACTGAAATAATTTTGGGAAAATGTTTTTTGATAAATAATTTCCTCACACCCTCTGACATAATATGGAGAGTGAATTATTTTCCCTCAAGAAAATATTAAATGAATCCATATGATCTTATGAAAAAAACTACACAAGGGTTGCATGATATGCCACCATCTTTTTCATTACCCCTGAATGCAAGGTTGACCTCTTCTTTGGTGGGTTAAATCCTAGGCTACGGAAATCCCAAGCGATCCGTGACATTGAGATCTATGAGGAAATTGTATGATGAGACCTCAATTTCAATATGGAGATCTTTGAATCTCAGGTTAATAATGGGGATTAGAATTATAAGTTAGACTTTAATTATGTAAGTCTGTTTAATAAATCTAATGGTGTTATGATGGTACAGAGCCCACTTTCTGATGGTGTTGAATGATGAACCCCATAAATTTCCTTAATGGGACAATTAAATGATTTACATGTAGAAGAGAAGGGTACCTGCATATTAACTATCATTAATAAAAAATCATTGTTTTTACAGAGGAGAAGAACTCTACATTATACCCCCAACGCATTGTTCATTGCTTCAACTTCAAAGAACCAGGGAACTTTGAAAACCAGTTCCCTATGAAAAGGGTTTTTCGAGGCAATCAACAACCACCAAAGTAGTAAGGGAAATATTTTTCCATCACTACCATCAAAGGGAACACCAAAAATTATGTGTTTATAGGTACGCTAGTTATTAATTAACGAATAGTGAACATACTTTTAGATTTTGGTTCTATGCAATCATTTATTGTAACAACTGGGTATTGGTGACATCATTACCACCCTGCCTTAACATGGCCATTGTGTCTTGGCCTTTCGGGAACAACTAGTTTCCCCGTAGACATATGGCCCACACCCTTGTGTCCACCCACATTCCTAAACGGGTCATCAGACTATTGAAATTCCCCACAGGCCAACACATGTCTTTTTCTGTGTGCATTTTCCTCACTCAAAAACACCCTGGGATACTATAACTACCTGGAAATATCATAGAATTTTTTTTATATTTGTTGGATTTTTATGAGTCTGAAGTTTCTGACGGCTTCTGTTTTCGAGGCCCGGAGTGCCTGGAATGATCCGTCAATGTTTTGTTAAGCTTAAATAAACGCGTGTGTGCAGCATTCCTATAAAAGTGGAATATCATATAAACAGTTACTTGGATCATGAATATGAGGCCACTAATGTTCTCAGGATGGAGGGTTTACCCAAGGTGTGACATAATTTAAGTCAGTGCGGGTCTCCAGTGAGAAAACCCAAAAATGGCATAACCGTAAATAAAATAATTAAATAAAGTAATTTTATTTTTCAAATTCTTATAACTCACATATAGTAACTCAGATTAAAAATCAGATACCACCATTGAACTCGGGAGGGTATCCTTTCTTTAAGAAGATACTAACTTGGGTTGGTGAGGGCCACCAGAGAAAGTTAGTTTTTGGCTGCATGTAAAATAATTAAGTGACATTAATTTTATAGTAAAATTCATAAAATTTAAACTATAACTCGTATTGGAAATACAAGTGTACCATTGGGTTCTTTTGGGCGTGTTTCAGATAGGAAGAGCCTAACGATGACCACAGTGAGTCATGGGAGGATTTTAATAATTGTTTTATTAGGTTTTGTTCCGGTACGTTCAGTAAACGTACGTGCAGGGTTTTTATCTTTTGAACCGTTGCTCGGAATTGAAATCCAAGGACACTGATGAACAGGCAGTACCGGGATTCGGTTAAGGGTACCTTTACCACTGCTGCATTTTTTACAGGATGAATGTTATAAAAATGGGTTACTATTAAAATTAGAAATTAAATAAAAATGTATGTGCAACATATTTATATATGATAGATGGTTAAATTCTCTAGGTGGAGGCCAGGGGTGGGTCCCACCACACCCTAACCTACCGTGGGAGGATATAACTAGGGATGGGGCCCACTTGAACCCAAACACTTCAACTCCCTTTAAACCCCTATTTGTAACTCTTGGACTCCCATTTGAATTAATGAGGCCACCTCTCCCCTTTTTAAATATTTAACCTTCCACCTTCTATCATTAAGATGTCGACTCAATTAATTAATAACTTAATTAATTAGAGTGTTTCAAATCATTGAATCTATTTTTACAACATTAAAAGAAGAAATTAAATTCTTTTAATTTTGTTGGAATAAACCTGGTTTGGAGAACTAAGGAGAGGACGAGACCTTTTGGAGGACATCACCCCCTCTAATGAAGAACACAAGGAACAATATCCTCTCGACCGAGAACATCTCCTCCACCGAGGAAAGAACGTGAGGTGATGCACATGAGGAACACTCTTCTTCCTTACTCTTCCTCTGTGTCAAGGGATAAGACGCTGCCTGTGAAGAACGTCACCAACAATGACACTTCCTCCTTTGACGCATTCTGAAATCAATGAATTGACGTCGTCGTCAACGATGGGATTTCAAATCTAGGTAGGGGTTTTTGTATAATTGTTATTTGAATAAAATTATAACCTCATACTTGATGTATTCTTTGGTTGGTCTTTGGCCTTTTTCTTATCACCTAACACATAGGGCGCGGGCCGAACGAACATTGCCCGATGACCCTCTGTTGATTCTTGCTTGCGTTGACAATGGTTGTGGAGCTGGTAGGGAGCGGTGTCGTTTTACTGTGCCAGATAAAGGAGTTCACGGCCATATAGGCTGTGGAAGTCATAAAGGGCAATAGAGACTGGAGGCGGCGGTGACCAGAAGTGGCAGCCGCGCGGAGGAAAACTACAGCCTGCATCTGCAGGCCACTCGGGCTGATGAATCGGCCGGCTACTGCTGGCCGGGATGGTGGACCGCAGAACCCATAGGTGCCGCGCAGTGAAGATGTGGACCACAACCTCGGGACACTTGGGCTGAGAAAACCGGCCAGCTACTGCCGGCCAGGAAGATCAATCGCAGCAACCACATGCGTCGCGTGTTGGGGGAACTGCAGCCCGCAACCGCGGGACGCTCGCCAGCAAAACGGCCAGCCGCCTGCCTGCCGTGCTGAATACCTATGGAACCACTTGGAACCCTATGGGAGAGACAACGGCCGGCTATGTGGGCCTCTCGTGTTGGAAAAAACTGGCCGTCTTCAGCCAGCCGGGTAGGGAGAGGCGGGGCCACTCGGGGCCATCGGGCAAACCGAACAGGCCCGCTTCGCAAGCAGGGTCAGTGGGTGGGCCATGCCCCACCAGGCCAGGCCGACCACCCAGCTGGGTCAGACCCGCAAAACTGGGCCGGGATGACCCCAAGCCGGGTCGGACCCCCCGACCTAGGTTGGGCCGACCCGCCATCCCACTAGGCTTAACAGGTTTGGCCCGTTTTTCTTAAATGTAAATTACATATAGACCACACGTCCGATCGACATTCCATCTGCAGATCTATGACCCTTTTGGCGAGGATATCCTTTTGTGATACTCTAAGAGAGTTTTGGATGAATTTGGGAAATGGTTGGGTTGGGATTGAGCATAAATCCAACTGGGCCCCTGGAACAGGAAAGCCAATAACTATCAGACCAGGCGTCTGATTAAAGCGTCATCTATCATGTTGGGTTTCTATGGATGATATGGAACATTGGGATACATCAACTCTGGAATTCATGATAGTTGATGTAACGACCCCTTTACATGAGGATCAGACCCTCCCAGAATCGAGTGTGGTGTGTGTGGGAACCCTAGAGCTGGATATGTTTGCGACGATGACTACTGTATGGGAATTCTCCATGGGTTCGACGAAGACGATAACTATACTAGAATACTATGTGGGTTCGACAATTCTGATAGAGTGGTTAGTCCTGTATCCCATGTGGGTCTGACAACATATTTGAACCAGTGACTACATCTAATCATCTTTATTACTCTAGAATTGCTGGCTTGTATCCTGTGTGTGTCTGTCAGCTTAGAAGAGATAGTTGGCATGTATCTTGTGTGGGTCCGACATCATAGAAGAGATATCTATCATGTATCATATGTGTGACCGACATCTTTGATGAGATTGCTGACATGTATCCTGTGTGGTTCCGATAGATTAGCTGGTCTTGTATCCTGTGTGGGTCTGACAGCATAGATGATCTAGTGGCTACATCTGATCATTTATAACTCTCTAATATTATGGCCTAAATTTGTGATCTGAGTCATTTATTTCAACCAATATCATCAAGGTGACTGACCTAAAATCCTTTTTGGAATAGGTTTGTGCTTGGGAATGAGAGTTGGAGCCATACTGAGATTGATAACTTAGGTATATGTATGGGAATATATCTATGTAAGGTTGGTTGATACTTTGTGATTGTATCTTACTAATGTGGTTTATCCTTAGTGTATTCATGGAGACCATCGGGGGTCTCGTGGTTCCTACTAAGTATCATTATACTCACCCCTGCACGATCTATGCCCGCACCTCGTTGTGTTGGATGCATACGACGAACATTGCTGATTGAGGCGGAGAGTACAAGGAGTGGACGGTACCCGGAGGTGGACCTCACAACGAGTCGGTACCCGGAGGATACAGATGGATGTGGAGCACTGAGGAGACTATATGTACCTACCCTTCAGGTAGGACCCATCGTGGAAAATCCAGGAGCTTCTAGACACCTTCCAATAGTTTGTATTTCAGTTTTACATGTTGTCTTTTCCTTGTACATTACAGTTGGGCATGTATTTCCAGCACCTCCAATTTTCTGCACTACATTTGTATACAATTTCTACCTAGTGTTTTTGATTTTGGTTGTGTAATCTATTTTTATGCGTCACTTTTATAAAGAAAATGTCTTCCCAACATAGGGATTTACGCCTTTAGTATTAGTTTCCAGCCCCTGGCCTATGGAAGGTTGGCTTGGTATAGTCACGGCATGGGTCCCAAGGACGGTTCGTGAAAAATTGGAATCAGAGGAGTCGGTTCTACCACAGATCTTAGGACTCTGATTTTTCTTACTATGAATTAATAGTGTTAAGATTAATGAATGTGGTTTTTAGTCTAGGGAGTCCAATGGTTGTGCGACAGTCGACGTATCCATACACAAGGACCCTGACTTCTGATTTCCGACTCAGTTCATGAAAACAACGATTTTGTGTGTGTTTGAAGAGTTTCCTTTGTGGTCTCTTTGAGTCATCTCACCAGGTATAACTTATTGACCATGGAACAACTGTTTTTTATCAGAATGTCACCGCAAAGACAACCAACTAGGGTTCCTGAGAGAGTACACGATGACAGCCCACCGAGCGACGAGGCTCTGGTGCAGGACCCTCTTACTATGTTGTCACCTTCGGGTGGTGTACCAGCAGCACCACCACCCATTAGGTCGCAGATTCCACCAGCCTCATTGGAGGATGGTGCATGCCGACTGAGCGCATTGCACGAGTTCCAGCAGCAAAGGACTCTGAGGTTTCAAGGTGAGACAGATTCCCAGGTAGTAGAGGAATGGATGGAGGCGATTAATGGTTTTTTCCACCTACTAGGGACACTAGTAGAGAATATGTTGATCCTAGCTAATAATACTTTTCAGTGAATAACCATGAAGATATTCCACATAGTGATAAGGTTTTGATACTTAGACTGTTTTCCGAGATGGTACCTTTGGGCAGTGTGCCAACTATATCACTGCCTATTGGTTAGTAGACACTACCAGTGTTACCGGTAGAGAAAACCTGTAAGAATAGTGCTTTAAATGTGTTTCAACATCAGATACCCCTCAGGTTCCAAGGCAAGCCCGACTCACTAGCGGCTGAGGACTGGCTTGAGGAGGTGGATGAGATTTTATTAGAGATTTTACATCATCGGTAAGAAGACGTGTCGGTAGCTGAGTATTCATCATGGTATACCAATCTTTCTTAGTACTCGATGAATATGATACGATCAGTGCTTTAGAGCTCGGACATCTGAGTGAGGTGTGTTTAAGGATATCTGAGCCAGTTCGTTTTCCTCTATGCATTCCTACTTATGATAGGGGATAGAGAGAAACTTTGTGGTTGAAAGATCATTGGATGAGAAAATACAGTCAGTGAATGTTAATAGTTAGAAAGCATGAAACTGGAACCAGTCTCAGATACATGGGCGTGTGTAATGATTCTAGAAGATGAAGTGTTAAGGATAGATGAATCTGCAGGACAATAGATGTAGAAGAAGAGAAAAGAGATCATCATGAATTGGTGAACATTTCTACATGATACAACCACTCGCCATTGTAGTCCCCACTAGGCTTAGGGAGATGGAGGTAGGGGAAGAGAATAGATCCATGCAGTCAAGGAGTGTGACCTAAAGGCTGTAGGATTGATTTGAGGTATGATCTGTGTCTACTACTAGCTGTCGTATCTATAGACATATATACGAATCATTCCTTCCTTCAATGAATCTTTTCCCAGACCTAGAGTTTCTGGTTAATGAGTTTTATTGACCCGCACGTCTGGAGATACATTCGGGAGGATATTCAATAATCACACTTACTTTGATATTGTGATATGACCCTTGAGGCGAGAGTCTCGGTTGGAACCTCTTGGTGGCAGTGGTGAGGCCTTACGACATTAGTTTGGTTATAGACTGGGCAAGCATAATTCATTCACAGATTGACTGTATTAGGAAAAAAGGTTCTCGTTTATCTATAATGTTGGGATTCAGTTTTCCTTGGTCTGTGAAAAGGAAAACCCAGTTAGCATAGGATGGAATCATACATAAGAGGGTGAAGTCCATCTATAATGAGTCGGCCAAACTTACCTTTATTCCAGACTTCGATAGAGTTGCAGCGCCACTTTCAGCGCTAAAGAAGAAGGGGAAACCCTTCATGTGGTCATAGAGATGCTAGCAGAGCTTCCAGGAGTTGAGGAAGAGGTATAATGGTGTGCCCATATTGAGGCTACAAGAGGAGGGTGTTGGGTAAATAGTTTACTACGACATATCAGGGACCAGACTCGGGTGTGTCCTTAGGAAGGATCGAGCAGTGATCGCTTATGGTTCTCACCAATTGAGATAGCACCAGCAGAACTACGCTACCCATGACCTAGAGTTAGCATCAGTGGTCTTCAACATGAAGATGTGGCAACACTATCTTTTGGATGAATTCTTTACAGTCTACTCTGACCACCAGAGTCTTAGGTACATCTTCTCGTATAAGTACATGAACCTGAGATAGTGACAATGGATCGAGTTCCTCCAGGACTATGACATCGAGATAATCTATTCTTCTGGGATGGGGAACGTCATAGAAGATGATCTCAGCGGGAGATCCGATATTCAGCTACTAGGGGAGGTGACGAACCTGCTGTCCGCGTTGCATATATCGTTTTGTGAATAGAGATGGAGAAGACTTTCTATAGTCTCTCACAGTCACTCTTCCACTTATTCTGTGATTAATTGAGGCACAACGTGGGGATGTTTACTGTGAGACACAACGTGCTCATATTTCCTCAGGGCAGGCACCTGATGGGTTTTTTGAAGGTAGTGAGAACTTAATCCTCTTCAGAGGATATACCATAGTACCAGTTGCACTTTAGGAGGGAGTGTAGAGGGAGTTCCACATATCTTCTTTAGCGGTACATCCCTGAGTGACGAATATGTATCAATACCTCCAACGAACGCATGAGAGGCCAGGAAAGAAGAAAGAAGTGGCAGAGTTTCTCTCTCAATGCCTCTCTTGTCAGCAAGTGAAGGTGCAACAATAGGTACCAGCAGGCTTGGTTCAGCCCTTGGAGGTCCCGGAGTGGAAGTCGGATCAGATATCCATGGACTTCGTGATAGGTCTTCCACATACATCTAGGAGATGGAGACCTCTGGAGTTCTAGGATGGAGACCATGTCTTTCTACGTGTCTCGCCTTGATGAGGTCTATAGAGATTTGGCTGAGGCAGAAAGTTGTCTCCAAGATTAATCATACATTTAGATGTCCTCAACAGGGTAGGTGAGGTGGCATACCTCTTGGCCCTTCCACCTCAGTTGCATCGGGTGCACGACGTCTTCCACGTATCTCAAATGAAGAGATACATGCATGACCTTTCCCATATCATTGACCACAGGTGTAACGTCCCGGTCCCAGGTGCCACTCAACAAGTGCCCCGAACCCGGTTCTCCACGTGACCCCAAGCGTATTTCCCCAAATGCCAGTGGCTACCGAATAGTAGCGAGGGACGAGGTCTGATAGTGTGGAAACTATGCCCACATTTGTCAAAGTGTAGCGCAGCAGAATACAGAATAAAACATACATCAAACATACAACGAACAACGGAAGTAGTAAATCATACACAACAGAAATAAAGAACATCTGTGAATATAACCAACAGTAGATAAGTAATGATGCTACATGTCTCAAGTTGTAAGAAAATATCCAGAACATGTTATACATCATTACAGTATGACCAAAAATAGGGTACAGTAAAACAAAGAGAACATCTGGAAGTGGCATCATGAGCCTAGGCTCGGTCCCATACCCTCTTACATCTCAACAACAATCATGTACCTGTATAGGGACTCTTTCCCCTATCCACACCTGCAGAAACGTGTTCTTTTTGGGAAGAAAAACATCACCCAAACAGGGTGTGAGAAATATATATCAGTAGGCACCCACCCAAGGACTATGCCCAACTACGTGTACGCATGCAACAACAGTGCAATAGTAAAATACAATAAAGTAAGCAGTACTCAAAAGTAAACACCTTAATAGTTAATTTTCTATTTTAATATTCATTTTATTCAATTAAATTTAAAATATCACCACAAAGAATATTCTATGTAAACAGCCATATGACCATAGACACATAAACTCCCACCATCTGGTAAAGAGAAACCAACACAAGAATTTTCTCACAGGAACACGAATATTTCTCACAGGCGTATTTAGTGTCGCCCACAGACATAGAATCATCTTCCCATAGGCACAGAAAAAGTTGCCCATAGGCTATGTAGAACAACGCCCACAGGCTAATCACAACACTTCCCTCAGGATAATAGGTAAACGGGCCATTCCCAACTTGTAAATATGCAGTAAACAAGAAATTAATCTCAAGGAAATTCTACAATTACTACTTTTAAGTCATACCCTCCGGTATCTTGGCCAAATGGCTAAATAGTAGAACACACCCCCGGGGTGGATTCAGATCCAAGAAACGATCCCAAACAGTAGTTTTACAAATTATTCAATTACCATTACAGTTCTAGGTTGAAAATATAGCCACGGACTCAGCCACATGACAACCCAACAGGGGTTCGTGGCACAAAAATTCACAAAACACATGACAGATGGAAATATTTACAATAAGACAGCTACCTTATACGCCAATGAGTGGTATACCCGAACATCGACCCCAGAAACACCTATGAATAGCGTAGATCTGTTGAAGAACAAAACTCACTTAATCTGAAATAACTCTCATTGGGAGAAGAATTGGTAAGCAACACGCTAGGAGAAGAGAGGGCTTACCCGCGCGGTTCTATTGAGACCACCCGAGGCGGAATCAGATTCCATACCCTCGATCTATGGATCTCTAAAGGTCTGGCCATCCACTCCTGCTCCTTCCTCCAGTTCTAAGCCTTCCCTATGAACAGGGGAGGCTACTACCCAATTTAAGAAAAAAAAGTACACGACGTGTACATCCATGTACATTCCATTTAATCCCTTCATTTAATTGTACCTCTAGCAGCACCTCCACACTTTTCACCCATCGTCATGAGTACACGACATGTACTCTTGAGTACACGGCTTGTACTATCGCCCAGCTGGTGGCTACTCCAACGCCTTACTGTTTTGGAATGCCGACTGACTACATGGTGTGTAAAGGTCCACTACATGGAATGTAGTCGGTTCATACACCCTTTGTCGCTGACATGGCTACTTGCCCCGTGTACTCATCCCCACATGGATAGAAGCACATGACATGTGGAAAAAGTACATGATGTGTACTTCCAAAATCAGGGATTTTCCCCCATTTTCAATATTTTATTAAAAACACTTAAGGAAAAGATAAAAGAACAAACTCTTACCTCAAGGATAAGAACCAGGTTTTTACTAACTTCCCCCTTATAGAAATTCGTCCCCGAATTTCCCTTCCATGTGTGGGGAAGATATAGTAGTGAAATACTTCAGACACTGTGCACGAACGTCAGTCTCCCGCTCCCAGGTTTCATCCTGTACTCAGCCATATTTCCATAACACCCGTACGAGAGGAACTGACTGGCCTCAGATAACCTTCGTGCTCCTGTCTATGATACGAATATGATGCTCTTCAAAGGAAGCATCTTCCTCCAGCTCAGCCTCCTCAGGCTAAAAGATGTGAGACATGTCTGGATGATAGAGACACAATTGGGATACATGGAAGATGTCATGCATGGCTTTGTACCGCTGTAGTAACTGAAACCGACAAGCAACCAGTCTAACTCTCTCCAGAATCTCAAATGGCCCCACATACTGCAGTGAAAGTTTACCCTGTCTCCTGATCCGCTTGTGTCCCATCCTCGGTGAAACATGTAGAAAAACATGATCCCCAACCACGAACTCCAAAGGTCTTCTGCGGCGATCAACATTAGACTTCTAACGAGACTCTGTGGTAGCCATCCACTTCTGAATCAACTGGACCTGCGCAGAAGTCTGCTACACGAGTTGTTTCCCCAGTAAAGCTACCTCACCTGCCTCTATCCAGTACAAGGGTGAACGACATGGCCTACCGTATAAATCCTCGTATGGTGTCATTTCAATAGTCTCCTGGAAGCTATTGTTAATGCCAAAATCGACTAAGGGTATATGAATCTCCCAAAAGAACCAAAAGTCTAGGACGTATGCATGCAGCATGTCCTCTAGCACCTGTATCGTACACTCTGACTGGACATCAGTCTGAGGGTGGTAGGCAATGCTTAGAAGCACCTGTGTACCCAGTGCCCTCTGGAAACTCTTCCAGAAACGAGATGTGAAGCAGGAGTCCCTTTCCGAAACGATAGAATGAGGGACCCCATGAATACGTATGATCTCTCGGATTTACATCCTTCCAAGATCGTCAACACTGAAGGTCTCCTTGATCAGCCAGAAGTGTGCTACATTCGTGAGTCTGTCCACAAAAACCCACACGACATCATTGCCATGAGGTGACCTCAGAAGAACCGTCATGAAATCCATCGCGACATCATCCCATTTCTACTCCGGAATGGGTAACTACTATAATAGCCCAGCTGGTCTCTGATGCTCCACCTTCACCACTTGACAGGTGGAACACCTTGTTACAAAACCAGCAACATCTCTCTTCATACCCGGCCACCACTACTGACATATCACGCCACGGTACATCATGGTAACCCTAGGATGCACTGCCCAAGCTGAAGCATGAAACTCATGCATCAGTTCCTCGCGTATATCCCCTGGAACCCATACAAGTCCATGGAAATGCAGAAAATTATCATCGCCTATCGTCCAACTAGGAGGAGGGTCATCACTTGTCACTGACTCCCATAGAACTAGGACTTATAAATAAGATAGTTGTCTCATCTTCACTCTATGAAGTATTGTAAAAGTCAGAGCTAATGTGGAAATATAAGTCTTCCCCTAACTGTCATGCACCTCCACATGCATCTCAGAGAACAAAGCCATGAGCTGCCACTCGCCACTCGCCTCCTGCACTGCCTGTATCTGAATCTTCTTGCTCAGTGCATCAGCTACTTCATTACCTATAAAAGGTGTATAAGAAAGCTCAAAATCGATGGACTCTAGGTACTCGACCCACCATCGATGCCTCAGATTCAGGTCACGCTCTGTAAAGTTATACATGAGGCTTTTTGTGGTAAGTTAAAACCACAAAATGATCCCCCAATAGATAATGACTCCAACATCGCAATGCATGATCAACTGCTGCAAACTCGATATCATGCGTCGGGTAATTTCTCTAATGTGGTCTCAACATCTGAGACCCGTATGCAACAACTTGATCGCCCTGCATTCACACTACTCCCAGCCCAATACTTGATGCATCATAGTAAACTGTATAGCTCTTCCCCTACTCTGGGAGTGTCAGGATCGGTGCTAATGTCAACATTCCTTTCAGGTGCTGAAAGGCTTCCCCACAATATTCCGACCAAATTAACTTCACACCCTTCATAGTCAAGCCCATCAACAGCGCTGCTAAGCGGGAGAAGTCCCATATAAAATTACTTTAGTAACCTTCCAACGCTAAGAAACTATGTATATCAAACACATTATTAGAATGCTCCCGGGAAACTAATACTCTCACCTTCTTTAAGTCTACTGAAACTCCTGACTCTGAGATGATATGACCCAGGAAGTGAATATGGTCCATACTAAATTGTCACTTTGAGAGATTAGCATATAGATGATGCTCTCTCAGTGTACTCAATACGATCTCAAGATGGGTGGCATGGTCATGGAGAGTGTGAGAGTACACCAAGATGTCATCCACGAATACTACCACAAAATAATCAAGATATGGATGGAACACACGATTCATCAGAGCCATGAAAACTGATGGTGCGTTCGTGAGTCCGAACAACATAACCGTATACTCATATAGACCATACCGACTCTTGATAGTCATGAGAGGTATATCATATGGTCTCACGCACAGCTGATAGTGTCTTGATTTTAATTCAATCATCAAGAACACTCGTGCTCCATGAAGCTGATAAAAAAGATCATCAATCCTCGGTAAGGGATATAAGTTCTTAACCGTCGACTGGTTCAGCTTCCAATAATCCATGCAATGTCTGAGGGACCGTCAGCCTTCTTCGCAAAAAAGGACCAGAGAACCCCAAGGAGAAGTACTGGGTCAGATAAATCCCTTTTATTGCAACTCCGCTAACTACCTCTTGAGATTCTGCTACTCAGGGGTAGACATCCGATATGGAGGAATGGACACAGGTGTTGCTCCTGGAACAAGCTCAATGGATAAATCCACCTCTCGCTCTGGAGGTAGACCTGAAAAGTTTTCAGGGAAGACATCCCTGAAACGATCAATAACTGGAGGGAAATACGTCTGACAAGTCCCCTGATCATACAAATATAAGCTCACAATCTGGGATGTGACTCCACCTCACCCAAAATGTCTGGTCCAGCTTGACTCACCTGAACATCCCATTCTCCCTTGTATAAAAACTCTCCTCCCTCTGGTGACATGAAAGTCATCCAACGATGATAGCATTCTACAAAGGCTTGAAAGGGAACCAACCAGTCCATTCTGAGAATGAAGTCATAGATCGTCATCTCTAAGACAAAGAAGTCCCAAAGAATGTGGAACCCACCAACCTCAAGGGGCACTCCTTGCACTGATGCACACCAGTCGTTCTAGTTCCCAAAATAGTGTCTAGCATCATAATATCAGAAGATGAAGAAACACAGAGCCCAAGTCTCTCTATAATGGGTACAGATATAAAACTATGCATAGCACCCGTATCAAAAAGGACTAAAGATAAGACAGAAGCTACTAAAATAATATCTCTAACTGTAGAAGGTACCGGATCCTACCCAAACTGGGTCTATTGCACCGCATCTGTCTGCCCAGTGCTGCGGCCTTGTGACACATCCGGGCTACACTGAGTTGTCCTGCCCTGCTATCTCTGAGATCCTGGTGTCTGACTACCACGACCACGACCACCATCTCTGCATGCACGCACTAACGTACTCCATTTCCCTGACTGGTAAGAAGCTGATGGTCCCAATCCTGCTCACAAAGTCTGCACAGAACACCTCTCACTAGCCGTTGGTGGAAACGCCCTGCAAAAGTGCTGCAGATGACCCATCCTACCATGATCTTGGAACTCCACTGGGTCTCGCGGACACCGTGGCCTTTTGTGTCCCTCTCTACCACACTGGTAGCACATAACCTAGACACCTGAATCATTCTTCTGACTGGTACTGCCGCCCTGAGGGAAGTCCTCATGTCTCTTCCTCTTTCCAGTAGAAATAGTACCAGTAACTGGTGCTGAACCAGCCTGGCCCACACCACTAGATTCTCGATGGTTTCTCTCAGTAATCAGCGCCTGGTTCACAATAGAAAGTATAGTAGGAAACCTGAAGACATTCACCAATGCTCAGATGTCATACCAAAGACCATCCTCAAAACGTCTGGCTCTCAACGTCTCATCACCCACCAGCACAGGTTCAAAGTGCTGAAGCTTGATGAAACAATGAGAATAGTCCATCACCGACCAAGCACCTTGTTGTAGATTCATGAACTCTCGTGCTCTATCTGCTCTCAGTGTCTCTGGGAAGAAGAAGTCATATAAGACTTCCTGAAAATCATCCCATTCCCTGTCTATGTGATGCTCTGACTGGGTGGTAACATCCCACCATATCATGGTGGAATCACGTAGCATGTATCTCGCGAGCTTGACCCTCTGCCCTGGAGGCCTCTCAAGATGCTTGAAAATAGTCTGCATCGACCCCATCCAAGACTCCGTAGAATGTGTTCTACCATCCCCTGATAACGTATGCAGATTGTGCTGCTGAAAGATACGTGTCAGCTCGACCATATATGTGGTAGCCTGTATTGCTCCCTGAAAGGTATGCATGAACCACCTAAATCCTTCATGGAACTACACCTCCGTGCCTGTGTTCGGTATAGCAGTTGGTGCCGCATCTCACTCTGCTGGAGGATCAACTGGTAGCCCATGGACCACCATCTCTAGAGTATAGTCATCGCCTCTCTCCTGGAGAACAACTCACGGTCGTCAAGGAGGAATGACACTACAAGGTAAAAAGAATGCCTTAGATTCAAGATTAATAAGGATGAAACTAATAAACCACAAAGGGAACAAGAAGAAGAAGGTATTTCAAAATTTACAAAACATGACTACACGATGTGTATACTGACTACACAACGTGTAATTGACTTCCGTTCCCCTGCCCAGGTCCTTTGACACGGCTAAGCTACACGTCTCCTGTTAAACAAAAATACACGACCTGTATATAATCTACATGGCGTGTCTGGTGTTATTTTCCAACTACCCGTGTCATTTGTGACACAGCCAAATACTCGTCTTTAAACTACATGGAGTGTTACACCCGCGCACGGCGTGTACACCACCCCGGTTCCCTAGCCACATGGCTATGTCAACTCGGTCTGTCCTCGGACAAGACAACATGGCGTGTCCCCAAAGGTACACGACGTGTTCAAGGAATGGTGACATCGACCCATGTTGTTTGTTACATAGCTGAGTCTGCAGGTCCAACTACACGGTGTGTTCATAATTGACACGTCGTGTTCGGTAAAGGATTTCACCGACCCGTGTTGTTAGTTACACGACCAGATTCCGGGTCAACACTACATGGTGTGTAGATCTGGTACACGGTGTGTTTTTCCTAAGAACTTCCCTACCCCGTGTCGCCGCCCACATGGTTTGTGACATGGGAAGAGACTACAGAGTGTGTACTCAGAGTACACAGTATGTACATAAAAAGTTCATTTTTTCCCAAATAGAAGGCCATACACAATGTGTTTAACATACTACACAGAGTGTATTCTGGGTTTCTGGAAATTATGCCTCAGAAACTTCCCCCGAACCCAGAAAACACAAAATCAAACAACACCTAAGTGTAAAATTCTGACCCATGAGGGCCCATACTCCCCACGAATCAAAGTTTCACATCTTATACATGTTATAAACAGTCAATGATCCACCAAATTCCAGTCAATGGGGGCCCATACTCTCCAAAAACCAGAGTTCGGCATCCATTTTACAAACATGCTCATATACAATTACCCTATCACATAGCAGGTATTTTATCTAGCCGCTATCATAATAGCATGCTTTTCTAGCACAACAACTATCACAACAACATGCAATTTCTAATACACCTACATGGCATGGATCTATGCATGTCATGTGATTTCTAGCATGTTCCTAAATGATGCATGAGACGGTATACCCTCATCTCATTATGTTGCAACTAAATATAATCCTCTAATAAATTATAACAGCACAATCTCAAGTGTGTCACCCAACGGTGAAAACATATCACTAGTAAAATTTGAAAAATCATAAAATTGCAAAATACGAGGTGGACTGGCTTTTACATGTACACGGGTTAGCTATGCCCGATCACATCGTATTACCGACTACCATTCGTCATATCCTTGACTATATTTCTAATTAGTAAGTCAAAGAAAATAACTCCTCTAATACCACTTTGTAACGTCCCTGTCCTGGGTGCCACTCAACGGGTGCCCCAAACCCGGTTCACCACGTGACCTCAAGCGCAGTTCCCCAAATGCTAGAGGCTGCAGACTAGTAGTGAAGGCCCAGGTCTGATAGTGGGGAAAAAATGCCCTCATTTGTCAAAGTGTAGTGCAGTGGAATACAGAATAAAACATACATCAAACATACAATGAAAAATGGAAGCAGTAACTCATACGCAACTGAAATAAAAAATAGTAGTGGATATAACCAACAATAGATATGTAATGATGCTACATGTCTTAAGTTCCAAGAAAACAGCGAGAACATGTTATACAGCAATATAGTACGACCAAAATAAGGGTACAATAAAACAATGAAAACAGCTGGCAACGGCATCACAAGCCTAGGTTCGGTCCCATGCCCTCCTACTCCTCAGAAAAAATCATGTACCTGTATAGGGACTCTTGCTCCTATCCACACCTGCAGAAACGAAATCTGTTTGGGCTGAACAACGTTACCCAAACAGGGTGTGAGAAATATATCTCAGTAGGCACCCACCCAAGGCCCATGCCCAACTACGTGTAAGCATGCAACAAAATTTCAATAGTAAAATGCAATAATGTAAACAATACTCACATGTAACCAACATTACAGTTAGTTTTCCATTTTAATATTCATTTTCATCATTTAAATTTATAATATCACCACATTGAATATTCTAAGTAAACAACCAAATGTCTACAGACACGTAAACTCCCACCCTCGGGTAATGAGAAACCAACACAGGAATTTTCCCACAGTCACACGGATATTTCCCACAGGCGTATTTAGTGTCACCCACAGGCACATAATCATATGCCCACAAGCACAGAAGAAGTTTCCCGCAGGCTAAGTAGAAAAACGCCCATAGTCTAATCATAAAACTACCCTTGGGATAACAGGTAAAAATTCCATTCCCAACAAGTAAATATGCAGTAAACATTCAATTCCTCTCGAGGAAATTCTACAATTACTACTTTTAAGGCATACCCTCGGGTATCCTGGCCAAACGGAGAAACAATGAAACACACCCCCGGGGTGGTTCCAGATCCAAGAAATTATCTCAAACAACAGATTTAAAAATTATTCAATTACCTTTATAGTTCTAGGTAGTTAATATAGCCATGGCCTCGGCCACACAACACCCCAACATGGTTTCGTGGCACAAAAACTCACAAAACATATGACAATTGGAAAAATTAACACTAAGACACCTACCTAATACACCAACGAGCGGTATACCCGAACACAGACTCTAGAAATGCCTATGAATGGAGTAGATCTGTCGAAGAAAAATACTCTCTTATTCCCAAATAACTTCTGTTATGAGATGAATTGGAATGCAACACGCTGGGAGAAAAGTGGGCTTACCCGCACGGTTCCAACGAGACCACCCGATGTGGAATGAGATTCCAGATGCTCGATCGGTGGATCTCCAAAGGACCGGCCGTCCACTCCCTCTCCTTCCTCCAATTATATGCCTTCCCTGTGAACATGGGAGGATACTACCAGATTTAAGCAAAAAAACAAAGTACACAGCATATACGTCCAAGTACATGGTGTGTACTCCCTTCATTTAACTGTGCCTCTGGCGGCACCGCCATACTGCTCACCCGTCAACATGAGTACACTGAATGTACTCCTGAGTACATGGTGTGTACTTTCGCCCAGCAGGCGGCTACTCCACCGCCTTACTGTTTTGGCCTGCCGACTGACTACACGACATGTAAAGGACCACTACCTGGTGTGTAGTCGGTTCCTACACCATTTGTTGCTGTCATGGATACACGCCACATGTACTCAACCCCACACGGCCAGAAGTACATGGCGTGTGGAAAAAGTACATGGCGTGTACTTCCAAAATTTATGAATTTCTCCATTTTCCATATTTTATTAAAAGCACTTAAGGAAAAGAGAAAAGAATAATCTTGTACCTCAAGGATAAGAACCAGGTTCTTACAACATGGAGATGGATATTGATGAAGGGGAGACATTCAGGGAGGTTCCAGTAGAGATTGAGGATTGATAGGAGTGGGTCCTGTGTGGACGGTTGATTACTCTTGTGCACGTTTTCTGGTAGCACAAGAACCTCTTGGCTAGAACATGGGAGAGGGAGGCCTAGATGGGTGCTCAATACCCCCCATTTGTTCCCATAGTTCATGTTTTAGCTTACGGGGATGCCAATCCCTGAGGTGGGGGTAATGTAATGACCCAAAAATTTCATGGAAATTTTTTTCTTAAATTATTGGGATTTTTATGAGTCCACAGTTTCTGACGACATGTGATTCCAAGGCATGGAGTGCCTGGAATGACCCGTCAATGTTTTGTTATGCTTAAATAAATGCGCTTGTGCAGTTTTCTAGAAAAGTGGAATAACTCTTAAACGGTTACTCAGATCAAAAATCTGAGGCAACTATTGCGCTCAGGATGGCGGGTTTACCCTAGGCATGACTTAAATTTAGTCGGCATGGGCCTCCTATGAGAAAACCTGAAAATGGCATAACTGTAAATAAAATAATTAAAAAAAGTTATTTTATTTTTCAAATGCTTATAACTCACAGACGGTAACTTGGATTACAAATTAGAGACCACGGAAGAACTCCTAAGGTGATCCTTTCATTAATCAGATACTAATATGGGTTGATGAGGGCCACTAGAGAATGTTAGTTTTTGGCCGCAAATAAAATAAATAAGTGACAATTATTTTATTGTAAAATTCAAAACATTTAAATGGTAACTCAGATTGGAAATATGGGGGTACCATTGGGTTCTTTGGGGCGCGTTTCACCTAGTCAAAGCCTAACCACGACCATAATGGTTTGAGGGAGGATGTTAATAATTTTTTTCTGAGGTTTTGTTTGGGTATGTTCAGTAAACCTACATGCGTGTTTTTCTATCATTTGAACCGGTACTCGGAATTGAAATATGAGGACACCGATGAACTCACAGCACTAGTATAAGTTTAAGGGGACCTTTAATGCAGTTTCATTTTATACATGATGAAATTTATAAATTGGGGTTACAATTAAAATTAGAAATTAAATGAAAAAGTGCTTGTAAAACATTTTTATTTGATAGATGGTTAAAGTATCTAGGTGGAGGTTAGGGGTGGGGCCCACCAAACCCTAACCTCCCTTATAAGGATATAACTTGGGGTGGGGCCCACACGAACCAAAACCCCTCAAATCCCTTTAAACCCCCCTTTGAAACTGTTGGACTCCCCTTTGAATGAATGAGGCCATCTATCCCATTTTTAAATTTTAAACCTTCCACCTTCTCTCATTAAGGTGAAAACTCAATTAATTAAAAACATAATTAATATGAGTGTTTGAAATATTTTAACCTATTTTTCCAACATTAAAAGAAGAAATTACATTCATTAAATTTGGTTGGCATAAACCTGGTTTGGAGAACTAAGGAGAGGAGGAGAGCTTTTGGATGACATCACCCTCACCAATGAAGAACACGAGGAACAATATCCTCTCGACCAAGAACATCTCCTCCACTTCTTCAACCGAGGTAGGAACATGAGGTTATTCCCATCGGGAAATATATTCTTCCTTCCTCGTCTTCTGCATCAAGGGAGAAGAAGCCGTCTGTGATGAACATCACCAACAATGACGCTTCCTCCTCGGACGCTTTCTGACGTCAACGAATCGACGCCATCACTAACGAACGGATTTTGAATCAAGAAAGTGGGTTTTGTATAAGTTTTTATTTGAATAAAAGTATAGACTCATTCTTTATGTATTCCTTGGATCATCATTGGCCTTTTTATGTCACCTAACGCGGAGGGTGTGGGCCAAACGAACACGGCCCAACGACCCTCTGTTGATTCTTGCTTGTGTAGACAATGGAGGTTGATCCAGTAGAGAACGATGTCATCACACCACGCTGGATGAAGGAGTTCACGACCATGCAGGATGGGGAGGTCGGAAGAGGTGACGGTGACCAGAGGCAGCGGCAACCAAAGGCGGCAGACGCGCGAGAACAGCCTGGATTAAAACTGATGCCCGCATCCGCGTGCCACTCGGGATGATGAACCGGCAGCCTACTGCCTTCTAGGTTGGTGGACCGCGGTACTCAGAGGTTCTACAAAGAGAAGATGCAGCCTAAAACTATGAGCCGCTTGGGCTGAGCGAATAGACAGGCTATGGCCGACTGGGTAGAGGAATCGCGGCACCCGCCGGCGCAGCGCGGCGCGGCGGGGAACCGTGATCCCCCAATCGCGGGCTGCTTGCCGGCGAACCGGTCGGCCACCTGCCAGCCGGGTTGAAGACCCACAAAGCCACCTGGCGCCCCATAGGAGATACAGTGGCACACTATGTGGGCCCTCTCTCCAGAAAAAACTAGCTGGCTTCGGCCAGCCGTGCAGAGAGAGGAGGTGCCGCTGGGAAACCCGAGAGGCATGCTCCGCAGGTTGGGTCCGCTGGTGGGCCATGCCCACCGGGCTAGGCCGACACCCCAGCCGGGTCAGACCCACCAAACCAGGATAGGCCAACCCCCAGCCGGGTCAGACCCACCTAACCAATTCGGCCGGACCCGCCAGCCCACTGGGATTGACAGGCCGAGCCCGTTTCGCTTAAATGTGAATAACTTCTAGACCGCACGTCCGATCGAGGAACCGTCTACAGCACTTGGACCCTTGCGAGAAGAGGACTCTTTTGCGATACTATTTGTGAGTTTTAGAAGATTTAAAAAATGGTCGGGTTTGGATCGAGCGCAAATCCAACTGGGCCCCTGGAACGGAAAACCCAGTAACTCTCAGACTGGGCGTTTGATTGATACGCAGTCTGTAACATTGTGTTCCTTTTAATGAGATGGACCTTCAGGATACATAAACTATGGAAATCATGATAGTCTATGTAACGACCCTTTGTACGAGGAGTGTACCCTCCTGGAATCGAGCGTGTGGTGTTCAGGAACCCTAGAGTTGGATGTGTTTGCGATGATGACTACAGTACGGGAATCCTCTGTGGGTTCGGTGATGACAACAAATGTACCGGAATACTGTGTGTGTTCGAAAATTCTGAGAGAGTAGCTGGACCTGTATCTTGTGTGGGTCGAACATCATAGTTGAACCACTGACTACATATGATCATCTCTATTACTCTAGAATTGCATGCCTATATCCTGTGTGGGTCAGACAGCTAAGACGAGATAGCAGGAATGAATCATGTGTGGGTCTGATAGCTTAGATGAGATAGATGGCTTGTATCATGTGTTGGTCCAACAGCATAGACGAGATAGCTAGAATGTATCATGTTTAGGTCTGATAGATTAGCAGGTCTTGTATCCTGTGTGGATCTGACAACTTAGATGATCTAGTTTCTACATCTGATCATCTATATCTCTCTACTATTGTGGCATACCTGGGTGAGCTGATTCATGTCTTTCAACCAATATCATTGTGGTGATTGTCCTTAATTCCTTTATGGAATTGGGTTGTGATTTGGCTCGAGAGTTGGATCCGGACTGAGATTGATAACATAGGTATATGTATGGCCATATGCTGAAGTAAGGTTGGTTGATTCATCATGATTGTATCTTACTACTGTGGTTTATCTATAGTGGATTCTAGGAGACCTTCAGGGGACTCTGGGTCCTTACTAAGTATCGTTATACTCACCCCTGCATGAGATATTCCCACACCTTGTTGTGTTGGATGCTGATGACAGACAGTGCTAACCGAGACAGAGAGTACGAGGACTGGGTGGTACCCGGAGGTGGACCTCATGACGATTCAGTACCCGGAGGAGATGGGAAGAAGTGGAGCACTAAAGAGGCTATCTGTACCTACCCTTAATGAAGGACCTGTGGTGGATGATTCAAGAGCTGCTAGACACCCTCCATCAGTTTTTCTATCAGTTGTTCATGTTGTCTTTTCCTTGTACTTTACAGTTGGGCGTTTATTTTTGGCACCTCTACACTTCAGCACTGCTTTTTTATATAGTTTCTACCTAGTATTATTGCTTTAAGTTGTGTACACTATTTTTATGTGATACTTTTATAAAGGAAATGTCTTCCCAGCATAGGGATTTATGACTTTGGTGATAGTCACTAGCCCCTGGCCTATGGAAGGTGGGTTTGGTGTAGTCACGACACGGGTCCTAAAGACGAGTCGTGACAGATACATCCCAAAAGGTCGCCAATCTTGATAACATGTGAAGGCCAAGCACACAGAACTATAGAGTTATAATCAGGTAGGCTCCTGAAAAGGAAGGTGTAGCTTGTTGACATGAATCATATCATTTTTTCATTTAAACCATTATCATTTGGGGGTGTTACCATCACCCCCCTTTAGAGTACCACATCCTCGTTGTGAGCCCTATATATCAACCACGGTAGTGAACCACAGTTAAGTCTAGGAACTTACCTCTAATACAAAATGTAACCATTGGTTCTTGGTGAATGTGCAACCACCCTGCATTAACATGGCCATCAGTTACGGGCATTCCAGGTACCACTAGTTTCCCCGTAGACCAGTGTTCCCCTCCCAAGGGTCCACCCACATTCCTCAACAGGTCATATGAATAATTATGGTCCCCACTAACCAACACTTGTCCTTTCTAGTGTGCTTTTTCCTCACTAACACACACCTTGGGAATCTTCCTTGAAGTTTACCCATGCTAATCGCTACTTCAGGTCAAGAACACTTAACTATGGAGGACTAATCAGGTAGGATCACAAAAATGAAGGTGCACCTTTTAGACATGGGTCATATCATTTAGTCATTTAACCCTTTATAATTTGGGGGTGTTACATATGTGTCCAAAAATATTAGTAGAACTATCTGAACACCACCACAAATCATGGATGTAAAGATGGTGGTGAGAATGGAAAATGGGGAAATCTTTCCATCCTATGAATATAAATCATGCCCTATCACAATATACGATTTGAACATAATAGATAACCTCTTAATACTACCACTTGTGGAATATTATGAAATTATTGGCATGGATTGTATATCCATATATAGAGTTAATATAAATTTCCATGAGAGATATATTATTCACCATATGACGAGTCAACCACTGATTTTGTAAAAGTGCATGGAGGAGGAAGAATTTTCCTTACCACCATCATCTCAAGAGTGGATATTACTTCCCTATGAGAATGTGTATCTTACTGATATGATTGATTCTATGGAATAATACATCCTTAAACACATTCCATTTGTGTGGGAATTTGCGGACATGTTTTCGGAAAACTTCGCTTGTCTTCCTCTAGGAATATATGTAGAATTATCAATTTATCTTATAACTATGGAATTTCCAATATCCAATACTCCATATTTAATGGATTTTTGGATCTTGAGAAGCTGAAGAAACAACTATAGAATAATCTTGATAAATGGTTTATACGCTCAAGTTCTCCATCAATGGTTGCACTAGTACTCTTTATCATGTAGAAGGATGGGTCAATGGACCTTTTCATTGATTATAATGAGATAAAAAAAATCATGATAAAGAAAAACAATCCTCTTCCTTGAATTGATGACACGTTCGATCAATTATGTGGATCACAATACATATCCTAGGTGGAATGTGTGGTCAGGATATTTTCAAGTAAGGGTAAAGAAGGATAATATCGCCAAGAAATACTTTTGTACAAGGTACGAGAATTATGAATTCATCATAATGTCGTTCAGAGTAACTAATCCTCTATAAATCTTGATGGAATTGATGAATAGAGTTTTTAATGATTACCTTGACCAATATGTTGTAGTAATTAAAGATGATATTCTAATATACTCTAAAACCAAGGAGCAGCATGAGCAGCCTCTAAGAAAAGTACTATAGATCATGAAAAAGGAGAAGCGTTATGAGGGGTATATCAAGTGAAATTTATGGTTTAAGGATGTATCATTAATTGGTCATATCATCACTTGAAATGTGATATATGAGGATACCTTAAAAACAACAACAATAGAGGGATGAATGAGGCCAAAATCGGTGACACATATCTATATTTTCATGGGGTTAGTTGGATATTACCTCTAATTTCTGAGAAATTTCTCAAGATTGTCAAACCATCACACAATGCTAACATAGAAGGGATTAATGTTTTCATGGAGTGAAGAATGTGAATAGAGCTAATAAGATTTGAAAAAGAGTCATATCTACGGGCTCATTCTCACACTACCCATAAGTGGAGAACTCTTTGTGGTATTTTATGCTGCTTCAAAGAAGGTCTTATACTATGTGATTATGAAAAATGAAAAAGTATCTATCTATGCATCAAGAGAATTGATATTTTAGGAGAAAAATAGCACAATAAATGATATGGTATTGGCTACAGTAATCTTATCTTTGTATATTTTGTGACATTACCTCTTTGGAGAGAATTGTAAAATATGCACAGATAAAAAAATACTCAAGTATATATTCACAGAGAAAGAGTTTAACATTCACCAACAATAATGGTTAGAGATGGTCAATAAATATGGAGTCTCAATACATTACCTCCGGGGGAAATTGAACAGGGTGGCAGATTCACTATGCAGATATGACCTTGGGATTCTATCATTAATGCGAACTGTAAAGGATGCAATCTTATTTATAGATGGATATAAGAATTATAAAGAAGGGAAAATCCTCAATATTTACACAAATTATGGATCAACTGTATATTTGGTAATATTTAATGGAATCTCAAAAGGATGATGTAAGAGTCTAAAAGAAAGTGGAATCTATCAGAAAAGGGAAATCTATGGAGATCAATTTTAATGAAGAAGGAATTGTGAGATTGGTTCACAAATATGAAATCATTCAAATCCAGAGTTAATGAATGAAGTTTAAGATAAGTCATACAGTTTGAATTTATCCATTCAACCGGGGAACCCAATGATCTTTTGAGATATCTGAGAGAATTTTTAGTGGGATTACATAAAGAAGGAGATCTTTGTGTTTACATAAATGTTAATAGTATGTCCACAAGTAATGGGTGAGAGGTCGATGTCTGAGGGGATTATGCAACCATTACACATACAAACATGTAAATGGGAGAACGTCACCCTGGACATTGTCATCAGACATCTAATGACATCAAAAGGAAACAATGATATCTGGGTTGTTGGGGATCGTCTTATAAATACTACACACATGACTTCAATTAAAGAGGATTTCTCATTGGATCCACTCGAATAGATATATATCATTTCAGTGTAAGGCTGCATGGTGTACCGCAATTTTTTGTATCTGATCAAGTTCCAATATTCACCTATAGGTTTTGGAAGATTCTTTAACATTATCTTAATATTGAGATGAACATCAGCATGGCCTATTGTCCTCAATTTGATGGAAAATCTGTGTGGACTATCCAAACACTTGGGGACATGTTGAGAGCATGCTCAATTGAATTAAAAAGGATGATGGGATCAACATCTTCCTCTTGTTCAGTTATCTTAAAATAATAGTTACTACTCAAGTATACAAATGGTTTGTTATGAAGCCCTTTATTGGAAAAGATGTGAAACACCGACATGTTGGAATTATGTTGGGGTGATAAAACTCCTAGGACCAAAAAATGGCCGATGAAATGGGTTAAATGGTTATGACCATCCAACAGTATAATAATGACGATCAGAGTTGAAAAAACTTCTATGATGATAATCATTGACGAGACCTAGAGTTTAGTTCTAGGGACATGGTATTACTCTGCATATTATCGTGGAAGAGAGTTATGAGATTTTAGAATAATGTAATTCTTAGTCCACGGTACATGAGCCCTTTTGTGATCATTGATCGCAATGGAGGAGTGTCATATCGACTATCACTCCCACTGATCCTATATCAAGTACATGATATATTCTAGGTATCTCTCTTGAGAAATTACATACTGGACCCATCACATGTACTCAATCCAGAGGTGTTACCATTAAATAATGACCTTTCCTTTAAAGATAATCCAGTGAAGATTTTATATCATAGATAAAAAGTTCTACGAAATAATATAGTACCCCCATTTCATGGTGTTGGGGATAAACCTCAATTTTGAAGAAGCAATATGGGAATCAGAGGATTTGATGAAGCAGAGTTACCTTCATCTTTTTTAGTGTGGGAGAATGAAATTTCAAAGGTGAAATTTCTTAAGGGGGGATGTCTATAATGACCCAAAAATTTACTAATTAAAATTCTTATTGATCTGAATAATTGTATTATTATGTAAAATGGATATATAAAACATATCTACATTTTTAATTTATGTTTTTGGATTTTAAAGTACCATTATGAAATATTACTATTGATAATAAAGTTGTTGAATAGTAATTACAAGATTAGTATAAATACAGGCCTCTAAAAAATCCTATTTACTCAGATAAAGGAATTAATGGCCCCATCATATATAATATCTCCATACATAGCCCATTTATTGGAGCATATACAGGGGGTGGCATCACTTGGCATAACTATTGACCCATCCCATTCTGAGCATCAACACATGTAGTTTTATTAGAACCTCATATGGGAAAAGTGGATGTTTATAAAGATTAACACCCAAACGATGAATTAGAGCCACCACACGTGTCTTTCACCATCTCACTCCTAACACATAGGTAATATGTGGGTGTTATAAGGGGTTATGTAACAAGACCCACGAACTATGATTCTGTGCATTCTTTTTGCATAGAATAATTAATATACAATCTTTTTATTATCATTTCATTGTGAAGAGTTTTTAAAGATCAAATAATATTTTTTGTTAATATTCAATTATGAAATCTTTTTTGATGAATTAAAGATTTTTTTAATTAAATTACATTTTCATTAAATATTCATACAAAATTACATTTTTACTAAATATAATTTATTGAATAATTTTATTGAATTCAATTGTAATTCTTTTTAATGTTTGAATTCTATTTCTGTCGAACCCCATGACTTTTTGATAAATGAAAATTTATTTAAAAGAAAAAAATTCACATAATTAGAACAATATTTATATAAAATGAATTTTATTTTTGGAATCCGGATTTCCAAATTATCCACTGATTAATTTTTCATAATTTTTGAGATAGTCAATTTTTTGGGTAAAAATTAAATAGCTTTAAAATATATAATCTGTTTTAGGAAATAAAAACGACACAATTGTGATGTAATAAAATAATATAAATTTGATTTAGTAAAATATATTTATTACATTTAAAAAAAGGTTATTTTAGGATTGTTTTATATATATTAAAAAATACATAGTGGACCGTCTAAGCTTTATAAATCATTTTAACATTTTAAATTAATTTCCTTGAGAGTCTGACTCACCTACACATAAGAAATCCTAACATATTAATAATTTCAGCCGTTGGACATATAAAATAATGTTTTAAACTCCACTTTTAAATAAACCATTGTAAAAAATTAGGAGTTTATTTGATGTGTTTATTAGTTTAATATGTGGTGTCCAAAACATAATAATAAATAATTATCTCTCCATTCTAATATAAACCCACTCAATCTCCCATTCCTCTTCACTCAAACCATTTGGAGCTCGACTATCCACCGAAATGATCTATTAGGATTCCTCCCAAGGCACCATAATCTCCCAATAATGCAATCTCAAGCCTCTCCCAATCCATGACATCATATGTCTAATAAAGGTATTTATTCCATTCTCATTTTTGTTCATATTTATTTATGTTGTTATTTTCAATTTATTTACAATTAAAAAGGATGAGGAAGATTTTTCACCTCCCCTATACATACATACTTCAGTTTTAATGATTCTAGAAACATTTCTCTAACATTAATGCATCATATATACACCCATTACCACACCGAAATCTCACTATGGGATCCTCACGTTCCTTCCTTCCATATTTATGGCCATGTTTCCTTATAATGTGATTCCCTTTTATATTCAATGAAAAATGTTGGGATGTGATTTCACACCTCCCCTATACTTCCATCCTTATTTATAAATGATGATAAACCCATTTAACTATCATTAATTCCTCCCATGTACACATGTTAAAATGTCGAAATTCAGTAAGGGATTTATCTCTACTCATTTACATTCTAGCAATTATTTTTTATTTTTAATCTAAAATCCATTAAATATGTTGGGATATTATGTTCTATGAAAAATTTAATTTTTATTTTAGGTATAAATTATTAGTGACATATTTCTCTCTCATCAACCCATTTTATGATTTCAGTTTGACGTTATTAGGCTACACCATAATTTCCCATGCCAAAATCATCATTTAATTGTATAAAATACCATTTTGTTATCATGTGTATTAACCTATATAATGAAGTAATTATTGATTGATGACATGAATTTATGTATTCCATATCTCTTATTATTGGAATAAATTATTATATTTAACGAATCAATGTTTTATGATCTATGTGGCATAATTATGCACGAAATTAAGTGTTTATAAATGGTGCTCCCTTATAACGCTCCAATGCAGTGGGTAAATATTCGTATCATGATACTTTAAGTGAAATGTGGTTTTACTAATGATTATTAAAGTCCAATTAGAGATTAATAATGCTCCATGTTCAATGATCCTTTCCTCATTATATTATAATATTAAATTTTGTTGCTACATTTCTATGTTATGATAATCATGCTATATCATGACTTTATGTCCATGTTTCTATTTGGCACCATTGATGTGCCTATTTCATAACATGTAATATTTTTTTTCATGTTATGATTTTTTACTCACTTTTTTGGCTATATAGATCACCCTTTTCTTATACATGTTCTCATGTTGTCCCATGAAATGCTAGGTACGAAGGAATATTATGGTTATGCAAAAAATTCATTCAATAAAGATGTTGTGTTTTATGGTCTATGCTATAATGTAATTATCCTAATTTCCTTAAAAACTGTCCAATTGATCCATAAAGTTTTATTATGTGAATTGTTATGTAATAAATTCTATTTATGTGTGGTATAATGAGTGGGGTATTTATAGTACTTCTCATTCTGTAGGAATATGATAATGTAGTTCATGTGAATGGTGGACTACCGCCTCATGAATTTGTTGAATTTTTTCATTAATCCATTAATGGAAGGTAATAGGTGGAACTTTAATGAATATATGTTTTATATATGACACAAAAATTATTCATTAATGTTACTATATTATTTAGCCTAATTTCGAGGCTCTAAATGATAAAATGGAAATTGATTTCATGAGTACATATGACCTATCGTCTCAACGGAAAATGTAATTAATATTCTACCTCTAAAATTAATGGATTAATATAAATACCTTCCTAATGATTATATTAGATATTTAAATCAATTTTAAAATTATAGAGATAATATAATCATGATAAATAAATTCTATATATTCCAAATGAAAACAAAAATTAATCAAACAAATAGTTATTACCCAAAATGTAATTTTAATAGAAATTTTTTAATAAAAGGATACCAAAAGGAAATAATAAGATCATATATGGTATGGTACATAAGATTATATGTGTTATATATATTTATAATAATCCTATATTTTATATATGATGTTCAAATCTATATGATGGTAGTACAAAATTAAGGTAAGATTATTCAAACTCAAATTGTATTCTTTTGGACATATGCTATGTTATATGCTTATCTATGTTTATGAAAGATATATAATAACGTATTGACAGGTTATATCTTGATTAAAAATATATTAAAGTTGTGTTATCTTGATTCTAATGTTATTCTTTAATGGGTCATATGATTCAAAAGATACCAAGTCATATATGTTGGATGATACATTGTAATGGTTTATTGGAATCGATTAGTATTCTTCATTTGATGATGAAATATTTCTCACGAACATCTAGAATATTCTTGTAAACCTTTTTTTCATGATAATAAAATTTTTTTCTTCATTTTATTCTCATTATATACTCACAATTCCAAAATAAATATTTTTAAAGAAAACTAACATTATTTATCTCATCATTCAAAATCCATTTTTGCATCATTATCCATGTTTTATAAATATTATTTAAATAAAGTTTTACCATTAAAAAAAATTGTTTTTACAATGAAATAATTTTTAAAACATTTTTCAATATTAATATTCATGTTGTTTTTTAAATAAGACCCTTTTGGATTTTAGAACAAATGTGAAAATTATATTTTGTTATATTTTTATGAAATTAATGATATTTCCCACCATTATGAGATCTCAATAATGTAATTAATTATTTATAACAGTAAAATAATATATTAAATGAAAATTATATTTAAATTGTTTTATAAACTCTTATTTTTTAAAACATAATTATCAAGAATGGTTATTTACAAAAATAAATGTAACGATTGATATAGCATTATCATTTCTTAGGTAAGATGAAAACATTTTTTATTAATTAATATTTACTAGGGATATTATGCAATGATATATCCAATATTATTTATTGTATGGTTTATTATTATGATGAAAATATTTTTATGAAACCTATTTCCTTTATAATTTTTATTCTATGATGATGGTTTTACTAAACCTATTAATTCTCATTGGTTTTAAAATTATTAATGTTTTATGAAGCCCACTTATTTTAATGTGTTTTGAAATGATGAATTTATTTTAATAATTTGAAAATCTTATTTATAGTCTTCAGTATATGATTGTGGTTATATTATAACCATGAGTGGTGGTAAACATCTAACTAAGGTCTATGTTCATGTTAAAATAACTGATGGATGGGACCTATATTTCCCTCAAGTGGATTTGGTAAATATTTATTTCTCATGAAATAAATAGGAATGGAATGATGAGTTAACCCAGTTATGTAAGGAATGTTTTCCTCTTTGATAGTATTTTGGGTGGAGATTGATAACTATGATGGTGTAGTGATTTTATCCCTCCACTATGATATTTTTGGAAATTCTTAAATAATACTATAAAATTATTTTATATATTTATGTGTATTCAATAAATCTATGTATTATTCCAATGGTAAGATCTCATGGCCAATATAGTTTGATTACATTATAATTAATGTCTTATGATATGGAAATATATAAAAAATTACACAAGATTTTGATATATGATAAGGATGTATGATTTTAAAATATCATCTTTTTTATTCTCAAACCCTTATACCCATGATATTATTATAAGATCATTGATATATACCTTTTTAAAACATACAGAGCATCTTAGCTCAATCATTCTTATCTGTTCTTTCTCTAAGATATTAATAAATTTATTATGTATGATATTTCAATGATGTGTGGTAGTTATTATTAATTTAGTGTGAGATTATTGAGTAATATGATTAAATATTTGTAAATGTTACCATTATTCCAAAGACAAAAAACCATTATGATCGACATGAATGTTTTTTTAATTTGAAGTGAATATTCATATTTTAATATGGAATTTTAATGTATGTAAATATTGTGTAATTATGGTTAGTATTATTGGAATAGTTCACTAAACCCTTGAAAACTATGATGAGAAGGTACTAGTGAGATCCCTAGGGATATTCCTAAGGTTATATTAAGGGATATGTCTAGGGATATACCTATGTATTTTTTAGGACAATTATAAATATAAGACAACATTTTATTATTTTGGGGATGTATAGAGTGACTGGATTCTATGAAATTAAATCAATATCTATATAATATAAGTGGATATGGCTCTAGAATCGTTGTACATAGGGGTAATAACTCCAAAATGGGTTCATTAGGACGGATATGATCATCATATGGTGCACAACAATGGGTCCTTTTTCCCTCTTCATTTAACACTCCAAGGGGATATTCAATTGAAATTCCAAAACTCTATATAATCCGTCATAAAATAATTAAATAGATGTTGGATATAAATGGTCTACAATAATCCTACAGGGTAATATATTTAAATCAATGTATCTATATTTATATATCATATAAATTATTTTTTAGTACTATGTGTTTTTCTATAATCATCATAAATTCCCACGATATTATTTTTAGTTTTAGTCAATTTTTGGAACCATAAGAACTATGTTAATGGTGAATTCAATAGAAAATGAAATGATTTTCCTCCCGAGATACCTTGTTTTATGGGATAATGGAGGAAAAGTATTCTTTCTATGATCACATAACGTTCGTAGAATATGAATCATTGTAAAGGTACAAGAATGTAAAGGAGGAAATAGTGTACTATTGAGTCTTTTATTTAGAAATTTATACATTATTTTATAAATTATTCTTATTCACTAATTTTTGGGAAATATAACACTAAAAATGAAAATATATATTGTATTATATAGATTTTGGAGTGTGAAAAAATAATTTTGGTTTTATATAATTTAGGAAGTGAGGTAGATCAATATTGGACAGTTATCAATTATTATAATGAAGAAGAAAAATAAGACTATATGGAATGTTATGAGTTTAGGAAATTATTTTTCAATATTTAATTTTCCTCATATTATTTTTATGAAAATTGGTAGGGAAATCAGTTATATAATGCAGATGAATTATGATTTTGTTGGTACTTATGAGGTTAATTTTAGAAGACATGTGAGGTATGTTTCCGGTATTGTCGTCTAGCGTAAAAGTAATATCGATTCATTCATTATTGGGTTGAAAATATTACTTATATTGTATTTATTTGTAATTCAAATAATATTATATGAAGATATAGTTTGATGTGCTATAATTTTAGAAATAGAGATTGGAGTTAGCCCTCAATCAGATGGATTTGATAATAAAAGAAATATATAATTCCCATGAAAATAATAAACACTAATGAAAAGTTGATGGTATATCTTTTGTGATGGATATGTGGAATGTAACATGTCGGGTGTTTTTATAATAGGACTACTAAATGTGTTGTGTATGTAATGTAAGTTTATCAAGAAACTTATTATTGATTTAATGGGATTTTTATTTTCAAATTATGAGACTATAAATATTTTTACAAAATGAAACTCCCATATCTAGTGATTGAAGATCGATGATATTGGGAATTATGAGAATTAATAATGTAAACTAAGTTTTAACTAGGATAATAATCCTAAAAATCCATTGAAATAAATAAAAAAGGGAATTATTTTTCAATTACAATGGTTAACGTGAATAATGATATCTAGGTCGCACATATCCTCCCCTCCATAGATGGAATTTTATTATATATTATTTCTTTAGGATATCTATAAAAATATTTTTTATCAACATTGTTTGGTGCCTAACATGATTATTTGAATTTATTATCTATCTAATCATATATAATGGAATAATGAATTCATGTTTAATATCCTATAAGTAAAAGGATGAACCTGAGCTTACCAATTAAATTTTTTTATATTATGAAGGGTGATTATATTTTTGGATATGTATATGTATCCATGTAATATTAATATAAAATTTATGGAAACCATCATATGTTTTTGAGATTAACTTTTAACATAATTTCATCATCTTATACAACTCTCTCTACATATTCTATGGTGGGACTTCATCAAGATTATGGGTATTTTAGAAGACACTTATGTAAATACCACCTTATTGTATTGTATTTGTTATGTTGAAAAATATATCTGAGGAGGAAATAATTTAAATTTGATGGGAATAAGATTTAAGGTACTTGGAACCAATAATATTTAACTTATTATTGTTATTTAGGTAATTATATATTTTATAAGAAATATATTGTTATATTCTTTTAGAAAAATGATAACATGTATACTGGGTGACAACATTCCACGTCCGGTAATGTTGAGGGGGTTGAACATACAAATAAAGTGTTAAATTGGTGTAACACCTTTTACTGGTCTATGTGATCAAGTATTTTTGGTGTGAAAAATTGAAAAGGTATATTTTTAATGTATATATAAATTCGTGTTATTTAAATAGATTATGGGGAGAGAGAAATATTTAAGTGTATGTTATTCCATATTCTGTTGTATTTGATCATTATATGAGGTTTACCTCAATGATCTGGTGATGTCTTGAATATGCCCTCAATTTGAAGTTATGTTTCAACAAGTATGTGTCATTTCCTAATAGGTTTTCAATCTGATATATCAATTCACACCATATAGGATATTCTAGGATATTTTTCTATGGATTTAAAATATGGTTTGGATCACCACCTTCATCTAGTATAGTTTTCATAATATAATATAATTTACTCCAGAATTCAGATTAATAGATATGATGAACTTTATAAAAATAAGTGTAGAAACCCTAAGATCAATAATTAAGTTGGAAAAATTGAATTTGGGACACAATCCAACTGATCAAATCTAATATATAGTTAGAGACATTATGTAATACATAAGGGAGACAAAAAAGTAGATAGAAAACTATTGCTGATAATATTTGATGCAATAATGAATATGAAGCTACTGTAAAGATTTATATTTGAATTTATTAGTGGAATAAATAAAGGAAAATATTACCTTATTATATCTGTTCCATTGAAATTCTTAATTGTATCATTTCACATGGTGCTTCCACCAAACCTCTCAAAAGTTTATGATGTGTTCCATTTACATATTTTGAGGAAGTACATACATGGTATATAACATATACATAACTAAGAGGGTGAAATTTTTTAGAATGAAATTTATTATGAGATAAAAACCAAGAGAGATTCATAATTCTCAAGATAATGTTATGCGATACAGTTCCACTCACATAGTCACTATTTTTATACGAAACTAAAAATATGAGGAACCTAGATTGGTTCATGTGGACATAATGAGGTATAAGTATCCTTATTTTTTTTACCGTTGTGAAAAAATTATAAAATATAAATTAATTTTATTGGGGGAATATTCTTACTCCCCATGATGTTTTAAAATATATTTTTAATAAATTTAATTTTATTGAGAGCGTGTGGTACATGTTTCATAGAGATTTTCAGAACACGATATTCAATGAATATTATAATTTAAAAGTTAAAATTATAACTTATCCATTAAAAATCATTTTATGTATAAGAATTAATAAATTTAGATATTAATATTAATGGTTTCATATAAATGAAACCATTTATAAAAAATTAGATAACTTTTATTAAAGTAATTATATGATTTAAAATATATATTTTCTTCTAAAAAATTATTTGTATGTATTTTTATTAGAAAATATATTAAAAATATATATTTAAATTTTTTTGAATATTTATTTTAAAAAATAAAAATCAATTCTTGAATCAATAAGTAAAAATATTCTTATGGTATTGTTTTTGATTTTTCTCAATAGATTAATTTTTCAATGAATGGTGAAAAATAGTTATTTTTAAACTAATTTTTTAAAAATTATAATGATATGTTTTTGATTGAAAATGTGTCTAAATGCAATATTATATTAATTATATATTAATTAATCAAATTTAGTCCATTTGCCAAAAATATTGAAATTTGATATCAAATCTTTCTCAACTTGTAGAAAATTTTCTTATGTTAAACAACTTTTTGGCAAACATATTATTGTACATTAAAATTAATCATTTCCACTTATATGAGGGGAATTTTTTGAAATAGATTAAATATATTTAATTAGTTAAATTTAAATTATATATCCATTTTTACATATTTCTTGGTCATAATTAACAGTAATGACACTAAATATTAATTACATTTGTTATTTTTAAAAAGAGTTTACACGGGTTAGACTAAAAATATAATGGTTAAAACAACTTATAAACATATAAATCACCCGTTCATGGATATATATTTACATTCCTTCCTATTATAATCAATGATAACCCCTTTTTACTCTTTTTGACATCTAAAAATTGGGGGCATGATTTATTCTTTTCAAAAATTCAATGTCGGCCCTCCACCACATATATAAAAGGCTACAACAACTCCACTCTATATAAAATGTAAAAAAATAATTGTTTCTAAAAATGACCAAAAATATTTATACACTAATTACTTTTACAATTCCATGAGTCCATATTATTTATGTATTTCCTCTTAATAAGGATTTATTTACAAACATATAGAAGCTATTAGAATAATATGTAAAATTCTAAAACTTGTTTTACTTTCTACTTTTTCTTCAAAATTATTAAAATATTCATAAATAATTTTAATATAATAATATCATTATATCCTATGTACTTATATTTTTTTTTATTGTTGTATTATAATAAACATCACTCTCCACTTCCATCATTTTAGAAAATAAATTGTCGATCATGTGTACAGTATAGTACAACCTCATGATCCAATGTATTTAATTTTCTTTATCAACTTTTAAAGGCTATATATAATGATAGATTTAGCATTTTTCTATTATATTTATTAAAATTTTGATCTTATGGAATTAAAATTGCACATATACCTTTTTAAATTCAATTCCATGGCTAGATGATAACGTTGTTCATATGCATGGCGGCCTACAACCACACGTTTTATTTTGATTCAATTTTTGCTAAATATTTGAATCGAATGAAATAATATAAAAATTAATAAATATTTGGGACAAATATATGTGGAAAAAAGGCACAAAAAAATATTTTTTGTGGTAATATATTATATACATTTTTTTATCCATTGAGAAAATTGAATCATTATTTATGTGTATGTTTGGCATATCATCTCTATGGATATTGTATTTCATTTTATATATCTAACTGTAATGGATTATAGTAAATTATTACATACTAAATATATATTTTATTAATATAACTTCTAATATTATTGATATTTCATAACCATGATCAAAATGATAGGAACAAAGATTCCCAACCAAAACATTTATGAAAAAAGTACCCATTTCTTACCTAAAAAGTTTTTTCTACAAGTAATTATTATTAAATGGAAAATAAAATTTCATAAGTAGATCATATATGTTATGATACATATTATTATAATTATTTAATTTGTTATTAATAAACAAATATTTATTATTCAATATTTTCTAACATTTACAATGTATTTCACGATTTAATGTAGGGGAATTTGATTTTGAATTATCTTCTTTGGGACATATATTGTGTTTTACACCTAAAATATATAATGAGGTGTATATAAAGAAATATTTATTTTATATATCATGAATTAATCACTATTAATGATATCTAAATTTTCCCCTAATTTTATTCTTAAAAGGGGACTATGAATGAAAAGTTACCAATGTGGTGAGTATTTGATGTTACAATCTCACTATTTAGCAGGTTAGTTTATGACCATTCCTTTGATAATGAAATATTATAATCTATTTATAATGGAAATATTTTGTTTCATTATCAAATAATTATTTCTTTAGAATTATTATTTTCTGTCTATTCCAAAAAATTTATACTATCATGATTTGGAAATATTTTTCTTAATGAAAACAGAAATCATTTCACTCTTATATTGAAAGACCTGATTTTTTTTCCATTTCCATGTTTTCTAGAAAATGATTTAATTAATTATTTTATATTAAAAAAATATTTCACTAATGTAATTTTGATCAATTTATAAATTTATAAATTTTTTTAAAAGGAATACACTTATTTTTTCTCAAATTAGACCACATTTTCTTTTACAAAAGTTAGGAATGGTTTTTTTCATTAAGTACGATATTAATGGAATTTACTCTATCACTGAAACGTGGTTTTTTATTGATTCAGTTATTATTTTTTATGTTTATATTCAAATTAATTTAATTTTATAATGTTTTGTGAGCTTTTAGTTTTAAAATTTATTTTCAAAGAATATTTAGCTATCTCAAAAATTGTTCTCGGTGATATTTCCTAATCATTTTCCATATTTGTTGACATCCTGTGATGTTACATGTGATTTTTAGGAAATATTATCCAACTTTACAATGTTAGTTTATTCTATTAATGGTATAGGATTATGATGAAAATATTATTAGGAAACACTTTTCATTTTAGGTGTTATTTGATGATGAATTGTTTATGAAATCCATTATTAATTATGGGTATCGATATGATAAATGTGATATGAATCCAATTTCATTTATATGTTTATGATGTGATTAATGGTTTTTTATATTATTTAATTTTTCTTATGTGGTTATAATTATGTTCGGTTGGTTACATTAGACCAATGTATGGTGGTTACATTATAACCAAGGACCGTGACAATGTTATGACCAATGATGGGTGGGACCTATATCTATCTCTAATGAATTATGTGATGATTGAAATATCATGATAATAAAAGGAATAGAATAAATAGTGAACCCTAATAAATTATGTATTTATTACACTATAATATTATTGAATGTGATCATTGATTATAATGATGGTTTGGTGAGTGATCCCATTCCACTATGATTTTTTAATGATTATTGTCAGCTAATGAAATGATTTACTATACATATGTGAATGAAATAATATTTATCATTAAAGTGAAATTATCCCATGTATTATCTACATTTATTCCATTCTGATTAATGTATTTTAAGATTCCATGATTTATTCCATGAATAAAGGTTGGGATCTCTGATATGTAGGGTTTATTTTCAAAATGTCAAGATATTGGTTCATACCCTTATGTTTATGATGTTATTCTACAATAATTGATATATCCCTTGTTTTTCATTATTCGAATATGATCTCATCCTTTAAATTTTTTCCTTTATATAGGTTATGATGTTTTTAATTAAGTATTATATTTATCATCAAGGATTATAATTATAGATAATTTAGTCAGAGATGATGTAATTCTCTTATAAACCCATTATTATATATCCATGTTTCAAAAGATACCAAACCATTATAGTCTTCATGAGTCTTATTATAATATGAAATAAATATTCATATTTTCACATTTAATATATATGAATGGAAATTGTATATTCTTACAGATACATGTTTAAAATAACCACAATATTTTGGTATTTACTATTAAAAAACATGAAATATTTCTTGGAGCATTATTATGAAATGATAATATATTAAATATAAACATACATGTTATAGACAATATAAAAATACTTCATTAATGTTATAACCACTATAAAATTTTAAAAGAGTATGAGAATTGAAAACAATAAATTATTTAAACAAGTAGTTACGATAATGTAAAAGAATTAGGATTCATAAATGTTCTAAAAAACTAGTGCTAATAACAATATTTGAATCAAATAATTTTATAACAAAGTAAGATGAATTTGTTTGAAAAAGATTAATTGAATGAATTTGTGATGGTTTTAGCCATAATTTTATTCACAAAATACACTTTCAGATTTTATTTCTATTTTAGTAGCGATACCATTGAGACAATACCTGACCCATACTACCAAATAGGGCTGACAAATTTTTTTTATCTAATATTCGATGAAATCTTGTTTATCCATTTTTCTTACTCAATGAGACACATATATTTATTGGTAATTCATATTGGTTAATCTGAAAATTTTATGGCCCTAACCTGAGTCACATAATGGATCATGTAACACTACGTAGTATATATGAAAGAACCAAACATATCATTCAATCAGGCTTGGTATGAAATGGGATTCCCATGCATAATCCAAAATCCATTCCAAAAAACGGTAATATTCCTTAGGAGTTATATTTATTCCATGGGACATATTCCCCATGATTCATAATTCTTAAATGGAAATATTCCAAATAAGTCATTATTCACATTGAGATATATCCTCATAATGTAATCTCCCATTAAATGGGCTATATTTTATCTATATCACCTTTCTTAAATGGACCATAATCCAAGTGATTCATATTTTACCAAGGTTTATATTCCTTATTTGTTATCATTACAAAAAGGGTCATATTCCCTAATATATATTTATTCAAATGGTCATATTCCACCTGATCCACATTTCCTCACCAGAATATATACCTTAGGAGTTCATATATCAATCTTCTATCTAGTTATCAACAAAAATAATTTATTAAAATGGTAAAAACGTTCATAAAAAAACCAATTTCATGTTTTCACCCATTTTATTACACAAATCTCATATTGTGTGATAATAAATTACATGGTATGATTTTATTAAAAGACATTAAATTGTGTAACTAAATAAATGTTGGATTTTTTTAAGTATGATATATACGATACCTCTTTGAGATCACCCATAACATCCAAAATAATACTCTCAATATTAAATATTCCTTGTTAAACCCATTTTCGTTGACCTTGAATTTATATACATTAATATAACATTATTTATGGGAATATTAATCAAATTACATAAAAACATTTCTGAGGATTGTAAATGTATTTTTCTAATGGATTCATGGATATATAATCAACTATTTCAATCTTGAACTACGTGATATCCAATAATTTTTTTCATTACTAGGACCTTTATTAGAGATATCATATCTATATCATTTATTCAAGACCAATGGAATGGTTATTAAGAAAGAGTGAGATCAGATGTTTAGAATGGTTAAAATAATGAGATACATAAGCATAATATGAGCATCGGTGTATAAGAACATGATCAAAACAATTGAAATCAAAAAAATTTGTATGAAACATAACAACATACAGTCACAGTTTAATTACTGGATGTTCATAAGTCATTAATAATAATTAAATCATTGAACACGATCCTTTAAAGAATAAAATAGCCATAATACCTAGATTTGTGGCATACACATATAAATGGAAATTCATTTTCATTGTTGTAAATGAGTATAACAGTGACCAAAATAATGGAATGTTTTCACATCCCAAACTGCCATAGTAGTCATGGTTCACTCATAAAAAAATATTAGTTAAAAAATTTACTTAATTAACATGCAATTATTCCTATTCTAGTCCTTTATATATAATGAGAAATAACTAATTACCCAATTTCGTGGAGGGGGATATAGGTCCCAACTATCACATAATAAATATTATATATATGTGTTAAAAAATATCATAAAACATTAATCATATCATAACCCATGTCAAGTGATGGGTTTCATAAACATATCATCATAGCATAACAAGTGGAAAAGATACTAGATTCATAATAATTTCATTATTTAATTAATGAATAACATCTGGAAGTTGAAGAAGGTTTCATAAGAATTTTATCATGGTATAACCTATGTTAGAGAAATGGATATCGATAATATATTATAATCATTAACATAAAACATTCTGAGAAAAAAAAAATAATTGTATCCTTAGATCATATACCCAGTAATAAATGTGTAACAATAATGGATGTGATCGAAGATAGAAAATGATTTTAAAATATGAGCATGAAAATTTAATAAATAAAATGTCTATTAAACTTTGAAAATAATTTTTTAAATCGTTAAAATTTATCATAATACATTCAATTGAGAATAACCTTATAAACCTATATGGGAATGTTTAAATTTCATTAATACATTTCGGGTGTAATTTATCACTTCCATTTGGAAAATCTCTTAAAAATCCAATTTTTTGGATATCCTTTTATTTGAAAATAAAATTTGATACTCATAATGTATTATTTAAAACATATATTGGTGAGGATCTTGTAAATTATCATTCATTCCATAAATGAAAAAACTATCATTTCCTTCACATTTTCAGTAAAATAAAAATATGCATTATTTTGGAAATGACATGATGTTTAATTTATATATATTTTTGTAATATTTTAATAAATATTCATAAATATAATTAATAATTCATTTTTTATTTCCAATTTTTTTGAATACATATTTATAAAATATTCACTCTAAAGAAAAGGGTTTTTAAATGAAGATCTAAATTGATATTATTTTTTATTAAACATTCATCTGAATTCATGAATACACAAAAAGAGGAAAATTAATGGAAAACATGTACACTACTGGGAGAACTAGTCTATAACAAAATTCATGATTTTATAGAGACATAGATCAATGGATTTCATCATTGGAAACATAATCACAATCAATCCCGATAAATGATGATATTATAACATAATATCATCACCACTTTTGTAACATTGAATTATATTCCCAATTGTGGAATAACAATAAATGTGACATAAAATATTTTGGGAATAAACATATTAATGATATTACTATAAAATGAGATTTATATGAAACACATAATAGATTATAGGTTCATAACATACCATATGTCTCAAGGAAGAAGAATTAAGTCAACAATCCCTTATCATATGTTTTGAATTTTATAATACACATTCAAACATCATGTAAAATAAATATATGTTTATAATATATAAATTTGAAAACCATTAACTGATATATATATATATATATATATATATATATATATCAAACTATATATTATTTTCTTATGAATTTTTATTACTTATTCAAGAATATTTCTATGTTAACTTTATATTTCATGCAATAATTACATTTTATTTTGAGTATTTCATTGATTTGTTATTTGTTGTCCTATTTATTTTTTCATGGTTTGATAATCACTATAATTTCAAAAATTATTTTCTATTCCTATATATTTATTATATATGTTTTTATGTTAATCCAAATGATTTGTAGATCTAAAATTAAAAACATCATTTTTGGAGATGTTAGGTCGTATATATGCATGAAAATTGATTCCATTTTTTTGAAGGATTGAATAGATAAAAAAATAATATATTATCATAAAAAATATTTTTTTCCTATATATAACATTATTTCATTATACCCATCTTTATTACATCCATTTAATGGTATAATGAATAACATCACTTAATGAAGTAGTAGTCCACCATACACACGAGTGACATTATAATATTACTAAAAAATTGAATGTATAAAGTAATATGTGATATAATATTTATATAAGAGTAATAATTTCATAAATATATAGTATAAATATATAATCCATTATTATTATTAGCTGTGAGAGGTGGTGATGGAAAATGAATACCATTGGATCGTGAGGTTGTTGTCCACCATAAAAACAAATAATGATTTCATATCCCTTTTTGATGGAATATGGGATTTTTTATGTCATTTTGATAACATAAAATTTGTCTTAGTATATAGAATATAATAGGGTTATTATTTCACCACGTAATAATAAAAACTGATGTAGATGGAGGAAAAAAAAAATAAATTTCTCGGTTAGGGTAGTTTCATATTTTTCGAACAACTTCTTTTGTTTTTTTACAAAAATGATTTATAAGAAGTATTTTTGAAACATTAATGATTATATTATGAGATAATGTAAGTCAGGATGTTCTTCTAGTAGTAAATGGCCAGACCAATTAGTTTTGAATGTGTTAAGAGGATGAGAGATCAGATGTCATTTTATAAGTATGGTGAGTTAAACACCTGTAATGTTTGATATGAAAATGGTGTAAATATATTTTTCCCATCCCATTCAGCCCTAAAATGGAACACTATAGAAAACATAAGATATTATTTATAAATATGACCATTTAATTGGTTCTTCATTCATTTTGGGTCATTTTTAACTCTTATCTTTTTAGTTCAACCCCACTTAAACCAACATTTACATTAACAAAAATAATAAATTTCTTTGGTTTTTAATATTACTTGGGGTAAAAATATATGTTGAAAATATAAGATAATATTATATATAATAATTCAAAATATTTGATTAATTTTAATAAATTCTTCTAATAAAAATGGGTAATATTTATTTAAAATTAATCCTATAGGCGTGACCAAAAATTGATTTTCCATTGAGAAAATTTTCAAAACATTAAAAGAATTATATATATATATATATATTCAATTTAATTTTTTTTTAAAATTACCAAATTTTAATTATTAGATACATAGTTGAACTAAATGTACTTTGAATCATCTAAAAATAATTTTAATTTTTCTAAATGTCTTAAATGAAATGAAAATTATATATAAAAACAAATATTTTCATTATAAATAGAACATTTTATTATATAAGAAAATTTAATATAATTCTCTTTGATATATTTTAGAAATTAATATTTCATCAAAGAAGAATATTTTTTAAAATAAATTTAGTAATAGTGTAAAAATTTAATGTCATAATATGAATGAAAAAGGAGAAAAACAACTTTTTAGGAAAATACTATTTTACTCATAAATTTAGAATTAATATTTTCTTTTTTATAGAATATGAATATGATTAATGATAATTTTTTAATCAATAAATTAATTAAAAATATTATTAGAATTTCCATGAAAATTTGATTGATTAATTTTTTGAGGTAAAACGCATTTCATTCCATAAAAATGGGTTATCAGAAAAATAATTTTTTTTATTTTCAAATAGTTTTTTATTTTTATATATAATAGATTTTCACAAAATAAATGATTTTATAAATATGTTTACACCATATATTTTCATATTTATTTTATTTTATTTATACACATTATTCTAATGGATATGTGATAACTATCGTATTATATAATAATCCTTTAATAGCATGGAATGTTTAAATTAAACTCGATGTTGCATGTAATTCAAGATAAGAACAATTTTGTGTGTAAAGTAAGATAAACTAAATATTGTGGGTAACAAAAAATATTGATTGTTTTAATCTGTTTTTAAAATAATGTCAACAAAAATATATAGTTGTTACATTATAGTCCGTTAAAGTTAACGTTTCCCTTCAGAAATTTTAATAATGATTTAATAAACTGAGGATACTTTTGCATCATTATTTCATCATGTTCCCACATAAATTCATTTGGTTTATAGTTTCATCACACAATTTCAACCTAGTGAGTGGTCTTGTTCAATACAAATTTCTATGTAATATAATGAATCTCCAAAATTTTATCATCATTAGAAATACCATGCTATAATTGTAAGACCTCTGAGATCAGTACCTTGGGTGAATTGGCAATGTACATCCAAATAAGGGATACATGGAACACATAATTGACTTGAGAATATTCCATTAGAATTACAAAATTACAATAAAATATCCAGATATGATCATGATATATAAAAGGTATAGTCAACCTAAGTCATAGTTTTTCATACTTTACGCCAAATGGAAATTTTTAAAAACACCTTATCACCAAAAATGAATTCTAATTACATATATGATTATCAAAATAACCTTTAAATACACATTTAGAATCCCTAATGTGTTGTTTAATGGATATTAACTTATCTTTTATTTAAAAATCATGTATATGAAATAATTACATGAGATCTATATATTCATTCTAGTATATTGGATTTACTTACATCCTTCAATAAAAGAGATTCAAAAGGAGTCAGCTAAATTCTATGCTGAAAGCTATTATGGTACTATGAAACAAATTTAGGTATTTGTTGTTACCAAAATCCTTTGAAATAAATATAGAACCATCATAGACTATTCAATAGGGTGTGAATTATTCTCTGATAATGAACACCAGTCTGGGGATCATATAATGTGCTAACAAAAAGCAATGTATCCTGAACATCAAGGTAAATGTCACATCCTGATCAGATACCATATACTTTTTTACTCAATGAAATCCAAATGATATTTTCAATTTTTATCCTAAAAAAAATTCAATGAGTTATATTCTCTGATAGATACAATTTGTTCTAGCATTGTTTGGTGATCAATTACAACCCAAATAGTATTATTCACTTTTTATTTTTTGGTGAGTTTGATGACAAAAACCATGGTGTTGTCAACCCATTCCCTCTATTCTATGGATACTAAACATAAAATAATTTTCGTCCATTTTATATAATCATTAGAATTCATAAATACTATGCATCTAGATATAAACTACAAAATATCTCTCTTTACCTTATCTTCCAAGAAATTATCTTTTATATAGTCCTGTTATAGTTACTCTACACTTGTTTCCCTTTAGTTGTGGGTTCATGCTTCCCTGACTTACCATTTTTGATATGTTATTTCATGACTTATGAGTTATCAGTTATCCATATATATATATATATTGAAATATATATTACCCATAATTTCTATAGATTAAATTATAAGATTATCCCTAACTCAAACGAATATGTTTAATCTTATTCCATAACCATTTAATTTAATTATTCCACAAATAAGTTTTTCACCAAAACATATGGGAAAAAATAGTTTTTATTGTTATAAATTTATCCCAAAATAGACATAGTCTTGACAAACACCTATCCTATAAAACATCTTGATGGGTGTCAATGACATTGAATATATGATCAAATATAAACTTATAAACTCATGGTGGAAATCATTTTACTTATTATAATAATACCCTGGACATATAATATTATTAAATAACATATTTATAGATGATTCACGATACTTATAACTAAAACACCATTATGATTGTAATTTTACTACAAAAATTTTGAGTCAAAATTCATATATACATCAAAAAATTTACATAAATATTTTTTAAAAAAATATGCATACTTTGTCTATGGAATATCCACTATTTTAAGGAATTCCATCGAATAATGCACAATCTTTTCACTTATATGATATCAAATTACAGGGAAATTTTTTACTCTTTGGAGTTCATTTCCACATAAAAAACTTATCCTCTTCCATTTTAGTTATTCTTACAAGTTCTTCTTCTCACTATATTAACATATAGGATTACAAATAATCATTCCTTTATGATCATTACCACAAAAAATATTAATAAATTTTCATCTTACACTTATTTTACATCATAATAATCTTAAAAAGGTGCTTGTTGTAAATCATTTATCCTGATTGGTGATTATAATAATCATAATATCATTCCATAAAGTCATCTTCATTTCTTATGGTTCATAGTTACCCAGTTTTAACATAGATTCAGTGATAATATGATTTCTATTCATTAAATACATTGACTAAAACCATAATTAATAGTGTGAGAGACAATAATCACTTTGAGAATAATCTTAATTAGGAAGAATCACATATATTATGTATAAATCATGACACCTAAATTTCAATATTTTTAATTTTAGGCTTAACCATGGTAATTAATGGTCATTATTCAAATCATTCATTTTGGTTCGAAAATAGATTACAAATATCCAATTAATTTTAGGTAGTAGTGTCAAACCATGTGTCTAGAAAGTCCCAAAGTCAACATATTGTGAAAATAGAGTCCAACTCAAAATAACCATTTCATAGTTATTATCAAAAGGTATCAATGTTCCATAACAACCTATACCAATAGTATCAAGAGATGGATATTATTTATTTGAAATAACACACTTTATCCATTACAAAAATCCAATTCCATTTTCCAAAACAATATCTTGTAAAAAGACTTATAATCATATGTATCTATATACATATCCTTAGACACATTACTAGTGATTTCAATAAAGTTATCTCATTATAGATTTTAATGATTAGTTAATCCTTTGTTATTATATCAATAATAGAGTCCCAAAATTTTCATACATTGATATTACATAATTTAGAATAATATTAATTACATTATACAATTGTATGCATGAGGATGGTAAAGGTACAATTCATTTTTATACATAGAATGATAAACAACCTATTCATATTTGAACTACATTAACTCACAATAAGATCATCATAACTAGATCCCTTCTTAGAATGAATATTCAAAATTCATTTCCATATATCCTGGGGAAAGGAAAAACAATGAATGACAAGATTCGATGTTCAATGTGAGTAAATATGGGAGATACATAATAATATCATGATCATAACAATTTAATGTAATATCCTACAAACCAGGGATCACAATATTGAGTAATTCCATATATATTATATGTTCATGTGTCATGAATCATATGTAAATCAGTGAACATGATCCATGAGAATATAAGATATACATAATATAAGGAATTAATGCATACACATAAGTTTTGAAAATAATATTAGAATTAGTAATGGATTACAACCAAGTAAATCAGAGTTTAATTGGTTCACTACCCCAAACCAACATATTAATCAAGGGTCAATCCCAAGACCATCACATATAACAAAGTACCTTACTGAACGAGATTCACTCCCTATTCCTATTCCATATATCTCATCAGATGTAAATATTTTCCCAATTCATTGGAGGGAGGTACGGGTCCCACCATTAGCAAAATCAAAACCATACATATATTGATCAAAAATCATTAATGATTCATCATATCATAACCACGGAAAATAAATGGGTTTAACATAGATTTCATAATTGAAAAACCTATTAAAATGAAATAGGGTTCATAATTATTTCTTCATTTCATTATAGATTTATCTGTTTAAAGAGAATTGGGATTCATAAGCATCATATCACTGTATTACCAATTGAAGATAAAAGAGTATTTTGAACATATTTTTATCATAAACATAAACCATTCATGGAATGAATATGATTGGAATTCATGGATTATATATATTATAACACATAAGCAATATCAATGATTTTTATATTAGATGGAAAATGATTTTCAAATATCACATAGAACATTTTTTGAGGATAATTTAATTTAAAACATCAAAAGATATTTTATAAATCATATTACGTATTGAAAACTATTATAATTTTAAATATTCTTGGCTACTTATTACAGAATCATTAAAAATAATTAAAACAACTCTTTAAGGAAATGTCAATTTTATTATGAAATTCAGTAAAAATTAATTGAAAAATTATGGGGATACATTAAATTTAATATAAAATATGATTTACAAAATTTAATATTTAAATCAATGATTGTTCATGGTGGTAAAAAATACAATTCATTTCATAAAATACAAAATAATGATTCCATTCAAATTTTCAGTAAAAATCCAAATGAGCATATAATGGGAAATGTAATTACGATTCTATTCAAATTTATTTTATAAAAAAAAACATGGTATAAAATATCACTAAAAATTAATATTGAGAATGTGGAAAATGATTTTGGAAACATTTTCAGAAAACATGTTTTTGGAAGGAAAATGTTTTTCAATAATACAAGGAAATAAAGAGTATTTCTTAGATGCCTTATTTTTTAATACATAAGTAATTTAAGCGAGGAAAATGAAAAGAATATTTTTATTATAATGATGTAACTATAGTTTAAGAAAATTTATAAGTCTTTCTATAGATGTATCATGTAACTTCATCATCTGATACATAATTAAAAAATCCTAATAACCATCGAGATTGTAAGATAAAATATTGACCACATAGGAAACAAATAATTGTAAGCTTTATGAACGAATGAAATCAAATGATACATAAAATATTTTGGTAATATAGAAATTTATTTTATTTCATGTCAAATTGGATGTATTCACACCATATAAAACGAAATATAAATATAACACAACATATATCTCAATGAAGGAAAATTTAGACAAAAATGACATAAATTGCGAATCAAATACCACCGTACAAGTTCAAAACATTTATATATTTAAAATATGTTTATTATAAATAAATTAAATTATAATAATAATCTATATAAAACAATATATTATATTCTTGTAACATTTTATTACACATTTATAATTAATTCCATGTTAAAATCATGTTTCACGAAATAATTTTATTTTTTATCTATATGTTTAGATTTATTATTTTTGGTCCAATTAAATTTATCATGGTTCAATAATGTCTTAAAAATTATTTGAGATATATATAATATATATTTATTATGTAATTTTTTATAGTAATCAATAGGATTTATAGATAGAAATTGAAATAAACCGCTTATAGAGACGGGGTGTCATATTTACACGTGAACATTGTTTCCATTTTGATAAGTAATTGAAATAACAAAAGGAAAATAAATTATTAGCAAAAAAATTAATATTTACTTCATATATATGACATATTTTCATTAAATCCATCCTTATTAACTTCTATGTAATTCGTGAGATAAACACATCACATCATGAGGTGGTAACCATCCGTACAAATGAGTAATGTTATCTAATTCAAAAATAATGGAATGTATAAATGTATATGTGATATAATAACATTATCAGAATGATAATTTCAAAAATAAAATATATATACATTCAATCTATTGTAATTTATAGTTGTGAGAGGTGGTAATGGAAAATTAATAACAACGATTTTACCCAATATTTCCCTCTATGCAAACGAATAATGATTTTCTATCACATTTGATAGAAGATGAGATGTTTTATACTAGGAAATAAATATAAAAACATATCAGTGTAATTAATATTATATTTTTAATATATAATAATTTTTAAATCCAATTGATGTATGTTTAGGAATAAATAGTATAAAATGCACGGTTAGTGGTATTACATCATCTTTAGAAATCTACTTCAAGATTTTACCAAAAGGATTTTTTGGTTGTATTTTTGACCAAAATAAGAATTCATGGATAACATGAGGTATGTATAGATGTGATTTGTTAAGGTATTGTATAAAAAATTGGTTTTCAATGTTGGAATAAGATAGGATAGTGTGTGGCCATTTATTATTGAGGTGAGTTATACACTAATAGTTTTTTATGAAATGGTTTACGACACATTTCTATTGACAACAGTCTAAAAAATGGTCTATTATCAAACCATGAAAATATTGGGTATACATATAGAAATCATATTGGTGTTAAAAAATGTATTAATTCTTTACAAACACTTTAAACCCCTTAAAACCCCATTTTTACCATAATCATGAGAACTAACATACTGTTTTTACAATTAATTATGGAAATAAATAATATAAACATATTTGATAGTATAAATTATTATGATTCCAAATATTGAATCATATTTTCAAAATTCAATTCATATAATTGTAAAAAAATAAATTTTAATTCAATCCCTATAACGTAATGAGAAACCTGGATTCCAAAAAAATATCAATATTTTAAATATTTTCTAAATATAAATTTAATACAAAATTGATTATGATGTAATAAATTGATAAATAAATAAATAATTTAACAAATTTTAATTTTCAAAAATTGTTAAGAAAAAGATAATGTGTTTAATATTTCTATAAAATGAAAAGTCTTAATAAAATAAGTATTCATCACTATTAATAATAAAATCTATCATTTATAGATTCTAAAAAACTCTATCCAAGATAATTTGAATATTATTATTTTATGAAATTACATGTAATTTTCCAAATAAATTTTTCAAAAATTAAAAAACATTTATTAAATATAATTTTAATAATCAGGTAAATCTTATTTTTAGATGAATATAGATTCTTAGTGTGAAATTATATTTATTATTATATATTTTCTAAAAAACACATATGATTAATTTTTTAAATTTTATAAAATATATTACATATAAAGTTAATTAAAATAATTAAACAAATATGGTTTATTTTATTTATTACTTAAAATAATGTTCTCTTATAATTTTTTCTTTAAGAAAATATTCAAATAGTTTATATTTTAATTTAAAATTAATTGTTTACCAAATAATAAATTTTATTTACATTTTTGAACCATATATTTTCATAGATTATATAATCCTTTTAATACCCTCAATTCCAATGTCTAGGAGAAAACTATCATTTTAAGTAGAAATATTTCCATGGTATTTCAATTTTAATTTAAACCCAGGATCGACTGTAATGAAAGAAAAACATAGTGTTGTATGCATTGTTAGATAAATACAATCATTAGTGTAAAAAATATCAAGAAGAATTAATTTATTTTAAAAACATTATCACAAAAATCTTATTATGTTTCAACATTCCTGATAATCCTTATTATTCATAACACATGTCCTTAGTAGGGCACGATATCCACTTGTCCAACTATACATCCTCCTATAGAATTAACAACAAACAAGATGAGACTGAATGACTTATCTATATGTAAGTACCACACTAGTTGTTTCTTTATTATTTTTCTCTGAAATCCATCCATTATGATGTATAACTAATACAAAGAGTTCATATACACATTATTACAAAATAAACATCATTTTATAATGTGTACTTGTCCAGAAAAAAAAGAATTGACATTATTCCTTACCTCGTGGCCTTAAGAGATAAGACTAATCCCATTGACCTGCACCATACTACACGAGACTCAATTCCCTTTATAAACACACTTAATAAATCCTTCTCATGGACCTAATTTCAGCCCCACAAACACATTCCCACACAATGGATGGAGTTGAATTATAATGAACCAAAATATATTTTTTAAAATCCTAGTATTAGTATGTAGAAAAAGAATGATATATGTAACATCCCATCTCAGTTTCCACACATATAGAGCCCTATGTCGTTTAGTCACATGACCTCATGTGATCCTCCCAATATAACATAGGTTGTCGAATAAAAGTGGGAGTCTTGTAAGTTAGTCTTGGGTAGACTATAATATCTTTTATTAGAGTAAAACACCATAAAAATAGATATAAACTACAGAATCACATATAAAGCATAAAAAATTCCAATGTCACATGATAACCAAAACAGAAAGTAAAAAATTCAACTAAAAGGGAAAATATTCTATGACAATAATAGTGTCAAAGTGCCTAAAAACAAAACTGAAAAATAAGGGCACTAACGACTCCCAAGAGGGTCCCAAACCGCACAGGGATCCCTCATCCAAGATATATCCCTAATCAGAAATCTATTTGAGCATCATTTCCATATACCTTCCTAGTAATAGTAATTTCTATTTAGGAATGAATATGTGTCCCTAATAGGTTGTGAGTAAAACATAGTTGGCCACCACCAATGGTTTCTAAAATAATTACAGTAAAAATATATAATATAATGATTTATAATAAATATTTATAATGTAAAAGTAACCAGTTATTACATATTCATTTATTTTATATATCTACATTAACTGTAGGGTTCCCATGGATACATTTAACATAATATTAGCTTAGTCTTATGCTAGATATTGATGTTTTCTCTTGGTAATATTATGTTTTAATAACTACTTCAAGTCGGAGCTCTAAGTATTCAAAGGTTCAATGATATTTCAGTACTTGATTAGACTCATGCTGGAGATTGAAATATTATTGTGTGAAGTCATAACTCAGAGTTCAATTATTCATGATCATTAATTTCGTATTTATAAGCCATATTTTAAAAGTTATCAATATCACCGTGTTACGTAAGATAAATATGTTACAATTCTTACTCTTTAATATAATTACCATGTTCATATTTTCTTTACTCATTAGTAAGATAACAATGTTACCATGCTTACACCTAAATAGAATGACCATGTTCCCATTTCCCTTACTCATAAATATTATGATCATCTTACCATGAATATGCCTCAATTCCAGAATGACCATGATATCATTCATTCAGACATAATTAATTGAAAATTAGTTATCCACGACAATTCAATTACTGATAAAAATTTGCTAAATACATCAAACCTATTATATAACATAAAAAATTATTAAATTCATCAATCCCATTAATTAATTCAATAATTAATTAACTAGTATCAATATTCACTTCCTATAATTAATTTTCTAGAATTAATTAAATCATTATAATTCAACACTCTTCTTAATTAATCCCAAATTTATTTATCTAGATCATAATATCATCCCACATATTTTATTCACAATTAATTATCTTAAAATAACAAATTCAATATCTCAAATATAATCTCCTGATAAATAATCTATATTAAAATCTAGAAATCTCATAATCAATTTACCAAATTAATTATCTAATAAGGAATACCCTTAGTCTCATGATTAATTCCTATCCAAATCGTTTAATTAAAAAAATGCTTTGATAAATCAATTGGTCAACCAAATTAACCAATTTATGAAATAATATTACCAAATGATACTAGAAATTATAATTTTTTATATGTATCAAAACCATGAATATGTTAATTATATTTTTATTCCAGCTACATCAATTTTTTTATGGTAATTTACTTAAAGAAAATCCGAAATCCCATGAAAAAAACAACGTAGATCTTAGTTCTGGATCTAAATCCCTAAATCAATATCAAGGTTACCAAAATTTTATCAATCTAGATCAACATCTACAATCCATGATCTAGATCATACCAATATGATTTAGTTCTACAGAAAAAGAAGATAAACACCCCCAAAAAATCCTAGATGAGAGATGATTGAATTCGATGATCAATGGGATGACATCCACCAATCGGGAGAAGAGAAGATACTAGATTCAAGCATTGAATATTGATGAACGGAGGAAGTACAGGCTCATAACCGCTCAAAAAAGCATTTTAATTTTCCCAAAACTCCAATTCCAAAAAACATGGAAACAATTGAGGTGTTTTGGGAAATCAGGGTATTTAAAAATAACATTTCTAGTAATTAAAAGCATCATGCCTGTTTTTCTGGGATGGGTGAAGGGTTTGAAAAAACTGCATAGAAAATGTGTAGAACTCATAGTCTTGGGTCGTATGGTTAGTTGGTTTTTTTCACACATTTTATTAAACAATGTGTAGTCCATGTGAACATATATACATTGGTTCACATGGTTATCTTGGCCTGGTGAACGGTTTAACATAACAGTGCTCCAACTATGCATACACCCTTTTTCTCAAAATTTATTAAAAACACCACTTCAAAACACACCAAGACATAACTACAAAAATTTTCTTAAATAATCATGAAAAGAACCTAAATTTAAGTCCATGGTTACTTCATAATAAATTGGAATCATAAAATCTCCCCCACCATATTACAGTTCATCACCGAGCTATACTGACAAGCCTTTCAACAATTCTGAACTAAAACGATTGGTCCATTGAGGCCTCATATCCACATCTATTTCGAATGTTTATACTTGTAAACCTCCAGGTTCTCATAAAACATAGATTATTAGTCTGGTATTTCCCAACATCACCTTTTCAATGTGATCTAGCACATATATTAGATGCTCATCAAAGAACACATTTATCTCATGCTCATCCTCATCAACATCATCCACATGAGATGGATTTTGGTGATACCTCCTTTGTTGGGACACATGGAATACATCATCTTTGAAAATATATTTATCTGGAATATCCAATTGGTATACCACCATCCCATTTCTCTCTACTACATCGAATGGTCCAACAAACATGGAACTGAGATTATTTATCTCCATATCCCGGGGTGACCCAACATAGGTGACACTCGAAGGAACACATAATCCCCCTCTATAAAATCTAGTGGTCCAAATATTGTATCAAGATACAAATTCTACCTACTATGAACCATAGCCATATGTTTTGATATAAACTGTAATTGTTACAATGCTTCCTGCATGAGCCTCAATTTTAAAAACTGTAAGTCACATGGTTCCATCACGAATAGAATTTATCTACATGGAATTCCATAAAGAGCCTCTTATTATGATATGTTTATTGTTTCATCATAAATATTATTATAAGAGGACTCCACTAAAGCCATTTACATTTCCCAAGATCAATTGGCATTAGGCTCACACACCCGCAACATGTCCTCAAATTCCTTTATAGTATGTTTTGAATGCCCATATATTTGTGTGGGGGGGGGGAAGACATACTCAATAATACCCTTGTACCAAACCCTTTATGAAAGCCCTTACATAAGCATGATGTAATGAGTGAATCATGATCAGAAACTATACAGTTCTCCCAAATGATCTACTATAAGAGTTACCCATATTTGAAAGAATTGTGCTAAAATTGAATCTCAATCCCAAATTACCTAAATAGATCATTATTCATAATCATCATTTGGATTCCTACGAAAAAGTCTATTTTCACGTAATATCACATCAATTAAAGAATAAGTAACATCTATAGTAATCCTCTAGTTTGTTAATGCTCAACTAGAACCTACTGACTTGTGAAGCATCTTTTCATCAACCCTGTAATAACCTTTTAATGTTGGGCCATGAAAATAGTTATCACAGGTCACAGTACATTTAGGGCACACCTTGATGAACTTTCCACATCATGGAATGAAATTATCACATGATATCCTCTCATATACTCATAGGTACAACAACTCTATTCTATACAAAATTGATCTCATTCCCATATATAATCCATTACGAATGCATTCTTCCAATCTCAAAACATTCCCTTAAGGATTTTCACTAAATACCATCATATGATTTATCCTTAATCCATCTCAAAATAATAGGCACCACTAAAACTAAAATTAGAGTCATCTACTCCAGACTCTTTTAATCAACCACATGCATTCCAACCATTAATGCTTTCATCATCCACTAGAAATTTATTCGTAAGCCATCTATGCATGATTTTCAAGATCAATGAATTAGCCAAAATAATTCCTTTCTTATTGATATATATTAGTTTAATATCTAATGAATGCATATGCTCTAACCATCTCTTTGTCTGACGATTCAAATCACACTATGAGAAGATATACTTCCTGTTCTTTGATCTGTATAAAATATAATCTATTCTCCCCAAATATAGTGTCACCAACACATAATACCATAAACCACTATAGAAAACATGAGGATGTATGTAAGGGAGTTTTGTTCACAAGGAATCATCTTTCTAGAGCCATATGACACAACTTGTTCTCCATATATCAACATTTCTCAAAGGAAAATCCTAGATGCGTCATAAAAAACAAAATAATCTTCAACTAACACAAGTGTGATCAAAATTGGTCCCAATTATAATTTCTTTTTCAATGATTAAAAAGATCTATTACAATATTTTAACCATTAAAACATTACTTCCTTTTTTCTCAAGACGAAAATCTTTTCTGCCAAATGGAAACATTCTTTGATGAATCTCTTATAACATCTATCTAATCCTAGAATGCCTCAAATATCATATTCATTCTTAATATTCTTCCAAGAAAACAACTACCTGAACCTTTCTTGTCTCCACAAAGACTCCTTCATCTGATATGATGTTCCCCAATAAGTATACATGGTCAATACAAAACTGACACTTAGATGGATTAGTGTATAAATGATTCTCTCTTAGTTTAGTATAGAAAATTTTGAGATGTTGGACCTGATCATAATGAGTCATGGAGTACTCCAAGTTGTATTCCATAATAACCTCCAAAGAAATAATCCATATACAATTTAAATATCATATTCATAAATGATATAAACACTTATAGTGAATTTTTCAACCCAAATGAGATTACTCCAATCACATAAATACCTTACCTTCTTCTGAATGTAGTCCTTAGTATATTAGATTCCACTAAATTCGACTAATGATACCCAGTTCTCAAATAGATCATTGAGAACATAGAAGATCCATTACATTGGACAAACAAATAATCAATATGCGGAAGTGTATATCGGTTATTGACCAGCAATGTTTTCCATATTATAGTAATTGGAACACAAACATATACTCTCTTTTTAATTTTTTGCAATCAAAACTGGTGATCCCCAAGGAGACATACATGGATGTATAAATCCCTTTTCCATCAAATACTTTAACTAAGTATTAATCTTATGAAGTTTAGTAAGTTCCAATATTTATAGTGTACTAGACACTAGCCACCCCCCATGATGAGATCAACAGTGACTTCTACAACTCTTTCTAGTTGGATCCCTGAGAAGTATTTAAGAACAAAATCCTGATACATTTTGAATACTAGTTGAATAAAATCAGGAATAAAACCCCCAAAATATAACAATTGACTCTCAATTTTGATTGTAATTTCTCTTTATTACTTAATAATTGTCTCTACTCAGCCTTCGTAGAAGTACCACTCTCCATGATTAATATACTACTCACCCTTAAGAGACAGAAAGGTTACTCTCCTATAGTAACAATCAATGTGGGCATTGTATGTGACTATCCACTCGATCCCTCTATAATCTGATTGAGTCACATCATATCAAGAACATATAGATAACATAGGAAATGATATTACCTGATCTGTAGTGAACATCAATTGCATACACATATATCTCCAGCCCACACTCTAGCGATGTATCTACAAGAATTACCCTAATAACAAAATAAACCATCTAGCATATACCATAATAAAATTAAAATATAAAGGAATCAGAGGCACCAATATCAAATAAGGAATTATCTAAATTATAATTTACATGTCTTGTACATGTCTCTGTAGACAGCCTAACCTTGCTATGCTCAATTTTATGAGACAATACATGTAACTGTCCTTCCCCTCATCCAAGTGATATTGTATTACTCCCGTGTGAAGAATATCATTGATGATAATGCCCTCTAGACATTTTAAATCATTCCTAAAACATCTTCCTCCATGGATAGTAGTTCTCCATTTTTCAGAATAATTTGGTTAAGAAGGACCCCATAAAACACTCTTACTATGCCCAGTTGCTCCCTCGAGACTTCTATGTCGTAGAAACCTATAGAGATTCTATAGGAGTAAATTTTATTCACATGTACAACACTATACTGAAGGTAAATTACAATGTCAAAAATAGTTTTTCAGCTTACCACACAAAATACAGATCACCCATGTATGCTCTTGTCAAACCAACCCTCCTGTTTGAGATATCTCCTTCCCACTACATTAGATATTGTGGTCATAAATGTGCTACCAACTCTAGGAAGTCGCACCTCCTAGTTTTCTAGTAACAACTACCTATTTAGTACTGAAATCCTTCCTCATGGTCCCTTCATCTATGAGAGCCTGATCTACAACTTCATCAAACATCATTAGTTGGAAAAGATTTACATGGTACATAATATCATACATATGTCCATCCTGAAATCATTTCCCCATAGTTACGTCATCTCCTCCTAACTGTGATGGAATTCCTTGAAGATCTATGTTTCGTCTAGAATAATCTATCATATACATGCTCTATTGGGTCAGATTCATGAACTCAACATCTTTCACTTTTCTAAGCATCTCTAGATAAAAGTGATCCAACACCCACTCCAAGAATCCATTCTATAAAATAATGTTAGTTTTCCCACCATTCAAATGAATTCCCCTCCAATGATTTACTGATCCTTGTAGGAAATTAACCTCTATCATGGCCATCTTCTAAGTTGATTTCTCCAAATGGATATGTATTTTCTCAGTTGAAACAATGAATAATTCAGTTCCGCCAGGAAAACCATCTCTAGTAAAAGTCAGAATGTGTTGCAACTAAAAATCCATTATCATCTCAAAATATATTTTCACATACCTCTCTAGGTTTCATTACATGAATTACATGAAATGTTAAATTTTATATTTGAACATCTCCCCTTCATCTTCAGGTAGCACCATCAGTGCCTCAGGTTCCATATATGTCATACCATTCTTATCCATGCCCCTCGGTATTCCCCATAACAAGTGTTATATATGAATATTCTCTCAAATACAAAAACACATCATAGGTCTCATAAAAAAACATATAAAATTTACGTAAGAGGGATAAAATACAATTGTTCACAACATTTCCATCCATGACCATTCAAATCGCTAATAGACCAAGGTTCTATCACAACCATAAACCATCCTTCTATTTGGTTTTTGTGATCAAGGGTAAAAACTCAATCATTATAATGTTTCTCATTTAGATCCCAAATTAGTTTCATTATGCATCATTTTAAAATAATTCTCAATTATTGTTAAGAAATATTTTTCATTTTCATCTAAAAAATATGGAATATACATCATGTTCACAACATACCAATAACCCATTTTCTTATTGGTGCCTAAAATGATGCACTTCTAAATAACACTGAGTGCCTATGATGATGCTTACAGACTCAACTCTCTTGCCACTCTTGGATATGAATCAATATTGAAAGTTTTTTTTGAAACAATTATCACATCAAAACACAGTTTTATTACCAAAGGTGAAATATTATTCAACATTAGAAAAATGAAATGAGAAAAAAAATCCCACAATGAGTACTCAGGTTTCCCCCCATACATGGGATTGAAACTCCCTTACATGAGTTCATTACCCAGACACAACTCTTCCAAGCCTAGAGTATACCATTCCAAAAATATTAATACAATAGAAGAATAAAAAATCCCCTTTGATACCACTGTGCAACATATAGAGATCGGTTCCACACAACATTTCCTCGAGCTAGAAGGTCACATAAACTCAGGCATGCCTCCTCGTATTCCAGAGACATACAAATAGTTGCGAGGGTCTGATAAGTTAGGCATTGGGAGACTATAACTTCTTCTACCTAAGAAAAACACTAGAAGAAATATATTAGAAAATGTGGATGTATAATTAATTCCAAAATATTACCAACGTCATAAGATATACAAAATAGAAAGTAAAATATTCCACTAAAAGGGAAACATTCTAACAGAATACAAGTGTAAATGTTCATAAATATGAAGCTAACATATAAAGACACTAATGACACGCCAAGAGGTTCCCAAAACATGTGAGTTTCCCTGATCTATGATCCTACCCAAATAAACAATCTAATCATTTGATATTCCCTTATCCAATCATGAATTAATAATGTCTATTAGAGTACTGATCAGGAAGCCTGAATAGGATGTGAGTACATCTTAGTAGGCCACCACTAATAGTGTATAAAAACATTCCATTTAATATATAGTCAATTATCTTCTATATGAAATATGTAAAATAAATAAATAACCAATTATAACATTGTTATTTATTCATATTTAACTACATTATCTCTAAGGTTCCCATGAAGACCCATACCCCAATAATAGTACTGTCTTGTTATAGAGGCGGAAGTGTTCCCTATGTAATATCATGTCTAAAAACCTACTTCATAGTAGAAAACAATTAAAATGTGATGTGATATCTTGCTATATTATTTGACTCATGTTGGAGTAAGAAATATTCTCATTTGAGGTCTTTAATTAGAGTTTCATTATTTATATTCTTTAATATCAAATTTATAATCCACATTTCTAAAGATTCCAATATGAAAACATAATTATGATGACCATTATTCCATGATTACACTTCAATAAAATTAACAAGATCATGTTTTCTCTAATAATAAGTATGATAATTATGTTTTCATGATTTCTCCTCAGAAAAATAACCATTTCCCAATTCTCATTACTCATATGTATTATGATCATTGTACCATGTATGATTCTCAATTTAGAATGAACATGTTCCACATTATTCACACATAATTAATTCATAATTAATTATCCATATCAATTACATTACTAATACAACAATTAGTCAAATACATTAAACCCATTAGATAAAAAATATCTAAATTCCTTAATCCCTATAATTAATTCATTAATTAATTTACTCATATCAGAATTCATATCCCATAAATAATTTTATCATTCTAAATATCAAATATCATAATTAATCACCCAATTAATTATATAGATCATAATATCAAAGTACATAATTAATTCACAATTATTTCTCAATTCTCATCCAAATTTGATATCTAATAATTAATCCCCTAATTAATTGTCTATATTTAAATCCCCAAATCACATAATCAATTTAAAAAAATAATTATATACAATGGAATCCATATAGCCTTATGATTAATTAATGAACTAATTATTTAATTCAATAATGCTTGGATAAATAAAATATTTGGACTATTGACGTGCATTTATGAAAATAAATTGCTAAATGAAGCTTAAAATTCAACAATTTTACATATACATATCAAAATCATGACTATTGGAATTATATATTTTACCACCTACCTTGATTCATTGTTGGAAGTCTGAGATTCAGATCAAAATCCCTAAATATTGATAAATGATAGATGATCTTATCAATATATATCTAGATCTAAAATACTACATCTAGATCTCACAAAAAATGTTTATATCTATATAAATGGATGATAAAATCCAATAACCGATCATGTGATAGGGAAGAATGAATAAGATGCACATGGGGTATCATCCACATAAAGGAAGAATAGTAATTCATCAACTAGTGATTTGAATATTGAAAAACAGAGGTTGGATGGCCTTGGATCACTTTTAAAATGCTTTTGAATTTCCCAAAAACGTTTTTTCCTAAGCTGAGGCCTAAATGGTGGTGTTTAATGGATTTAATGGATTTTAAAATAATTTTTCGGGTACTTAAAAACCATGTTCAAGGCTTTTAGGGAAAGGTACACTTTTAGGATAACTATGTGCTAACCATTATTACCTCAATATCGAGGGTCAGATGGTTACCTTGGTATGGGTGCATGGTTTTTCCCACTATGAACCAATTGTGTGAACCTCACTATCTATATTCAAATGGTTTGCTAGGCTAGGAACACGATATACCCTAACCATACACCTACCATGCACAATTCCTTTTTTATCAAAATTTATCTAAAACTCCACCAAACAAAACCAAAGTCATATCTCCCAACTATGGTATTAAATAATCATGAATGATATCTGAATTCCAGCCTAAGATAAATCCAAAAAAGGTTGGGTTATTGAAATATAGAATCTTATATATGTAAGGATGTTCAAATTGATGAAGAGTTTTAGACATAAAATTGGAACAATAGGAAGATGTCCTTCAATTATATATTTAATAGATTCATTAACATGTCTTAAATCAGTATTGGGGTCCCATAAAGGCCATTATTCCTACACAAATGTGTGATATTGGTTTTACCCCTATCATATCAACCAATTTTATACATAAATAATCTATTTTAATGTCCTAATAACATGATACAATTGGAAATTTGATCATGATCACAGAATTCATATTAGTACACATTGTTCAGTTGGACCCCACTATTTTCAGAATAATATACAACATGGAAAAAAATTAGATATGAATTTACCCATGCCTATGTTCATGAATTTGTGTCACAAGTGCAGGTACCAGGGTCCACGTATCACTATCTACCTGAACATAACGAATGATCCTTCCATCAATTATTCATTTTCCCTTATATTATTTTAACCACATATTTGATTCTATATTAAATTCTAAAAGGATGTGAATTTTTTTACCCATTTAGGTGAGGGATATATACTATTATTAATTATAGAAAACTCATAGTAATTATCATCACTAATTACGTTCAGATGCACCTTGTTCCATGTTTACATCATGCTAGTTAATATATTTGAACCTAGGTGACATTAATGACATTATAGATCATGTATGAAACCCATTATCATATATTTTATTCATTCAGGATACATTAAATCTGTAGAGACCTGGTTTTTTTCCTAATAAGACTTTGAAATATTTCTAAGAATATTTCTAGAGTTGGGCGCTAAGACATCATGCAATTCCGAGGCCCGGTATTCCCTGAATTTATTTTATAAAAATTTTAAGTGATTTTATATTACAACCATGTTTTTAACTAGGATATATCTTAAACTGTTGATCAGATTGGAAATCTGAGACCATGGTTGGGTCCGAAAGGCATTATTTCCCCTATACGGGATATAAAATAAGTCGGCACGGGATGTTCAGACCCCTTGCTCATTGGAGGTGTATTAAAAGGATAAATTAAATAATTAATTTATTCATTTAATAGATCAAACATTAATATCCCTCGAATAGGGACTAGGATGAAAAATATGAGACCACCGGTGAGTTCAAAAAGTAGGTTTTACCATAGGAAGTGTATAACTTTTGTTGGCGTTGGGTGTTCGGCTTATGTGCCATCGTGGGAAAATAATTAAATAATTAAATGATTATTTATTAAATTATTTGATTAAAAACTCTTTTAACTTAATAAGAGGATATAAATATGAGGCTTTAAGGGTTTGGACTCATAATCCATGCAATTATCTAGTGAAAACATAAATAATATCTAGATGAACTCATTCCGGAGGAAGAACGATGAAAGAACCCTTTGATGAAGGCAGATCAAATGACAACAAACACAACAGATCTTCCTCCTCCATTAGCAAGCACGTTATTCATCCAAACAGGATTCAAGATTAATGTAGGACTCATCTTTGGTGTCTTTATGCCTCTGATTAATCTTTGACCATGATGATCATTGAATCTTTATTCTGAATCTTCTTACATGATCCCAGAAATTGAAATAAACTACTTTTAATCAGTTTATAAATTAATTTTCATCGTTGTTCATTCATCATTCTAACCGCAATGAATCAGGGATAATCAAAACAAATCCAAAGTTAATTGTTGAATTTGATAATCATGATTTGTTCTTCCTTCTCCCTCCATTCATCACCATCATTTTTGTGTTCGGAAGATTGATAAATACCAGACAATGAATCAATGTGAAATCAATTCTTAACACATCATATCATTTATGCTGATACGGTTTCAGGATAAATTGTGATTCCATATGGTTTGAAGTTTTATTGGAAACATATCACAGTTTGGGGAGGTTGTGGTGCGACACATGGATAGTGTTTCCAGATAAGGTTAGAGGTGGTTCAGTTTCAACGTCCAGGAAGTATTTGTTGTGGCTAGGATGGCATGGTGGATGTGGTCTAACATTGTGTGAGGTCGTCCATGGAATCACACCTGGTGAAAAAGGCATGACGCTCAACTATTTAGGTGAGTGGACCGAATATTCATCTTCACAGAAGACCAAAGGCAGTGGCGGTGGTTCTGGATGACGCATTGGGTGCGGAAGAAAGGTTGACCTGTTTGGTCTACAGCGGGAAATTTGGAGAAGAAAGGAGATTGGATAGAGGAAAAAATAACAAGAGAAAAAAATTAAGAGTAATAAATGATAAAGGAGGGAATTAGTGTTTTATTATAGAGTGCAAGAAAAATCCAAATTGTGATTGATTTTGGAGTTATGAAAAATAAATAAATAATTGATTAATTATAATAATAAAATATAGTTATTATTAATTTTGATGATAAAACACATTTTTCTCCGCAACTCCTCTCTGAGACCTTAGTTTGACGAACTTCCAGCAGCATTGCAACTCTGACTTCAAGACAGACATTCTGACTCCAATATTGGATCAATTTTTTTTGGGTTTTTGGACCGGGTACTCGAAACACTAATGAATTAATAGATTTAATATTATTATTAAATCTTCGACCTACCATAACTCTTGTGTGAACGTCATATTGACTTTCCATTTGTGGTGATGTGATCCTATCATTAATACGATTGATTCAAGTATAATGTTGAATATTAAATTCTTGTTCGTGGCCCGGTTCCACGAATCACCTAATAATAATGTTATTATTTTTACGGGATCTTGTATCTGACAGATCTCTCTCATACAGTGTTGGAATGATGAACCGTCTATGATGTTGTGACCCTGAAATTAAGAAGAAATTTTCAAGACCAATTTGGGATATTTTATGATGAGGTCGAAGCACGGGCCCCATGAGGCCCGGTTCGTAAGTGTTGCGGTGAAATTCAAATTCTTCACCGGCTACCCATTTTGGACAAATGGGTAGACCATCTCATGTATTTTTTTCTGTATGGATCACAATGGTGTGACTGGTTTGGTTAACCGTTTTCGATTAAAGTATGACTGGGTTGGATCAAACATGAATCCATTCGGGCCCTTGTTACTAAAAATCTTATAACATTCATATTGGGCATCTAATTGACGAACCGTCTGTCATGTTGGAACCCTTATAACATGGCAGTCCTTAGGGTTACTTCAATGGGGAATTTCGTAGTGGTTGAGGTATGAAAAATAACTTAAGGAGAAGAACTAGGGTGTTTCTTTTTGTGAGAGTTATGATGGATACTCCCTTGATGACTCATGGTGCATGTATTCTTTACTTCTCTACTCCGGTAGAGACGCGACTTCCCACCTCATGAGTGTGGGTTAGTTTTCCTCTGAGATGGTTTTCCTAACCTTGGAGTCGGTGATCCATCACATGGACAGACTAGGCCGGTTGCATGGGTCACTCTGTGTACTAATTACATGGGTTGGATTACATGGGTTGAGACCGTGTACAAGAACATGGTTAGTATACAAGAGGAGGACCCTAAATACATTGACCTGATTGGTGATCCTTTGTACATACTCTGTAGTTACGTTTTACATGACCAGCCTTGCGAGATAGGCCATTGTACTTGTGTAGTACCTAAGATCAGAGGATACGATGTGTAACCTTTCTACATGCCATGTAATTTTCAGTACATGGCATGATCTTCATTCCATCTGTATCATCGAAATCTTATGTTTGGGTTAGTGCCCCTTCTTCTGTTTCCCCTAAAGTTCATGCATCGTTTCCTTCTACAAGAGTATGATCCCTCTTGAAGGACATTCTATTATAGAGTCGGCATCCCTCCGATAGGTCTCGGAGTGAGATCCTATATCCATTCCAGACCCTTGGTAGTGTCAATCATCTAAATGACCAACTCTACCAGGCATTGATCTTCTACCTAGCTAGTGAATCACCTAGATGGTGAATCCAGATGAGTCGCGATATCCGCTATGGCTTTGGTAGTGATCCTCATATATGTATCGTTATATTCCCCACTCAAGAGTTTTTCTCCCATAATGAGTGCTTCTATCTATCACGATCTTCCAACTCAGGCATGTGTCTCCTATAATGAGTGTAACTACCTCTCGTGACGGTTCCTGATGAATAGTACTTCTCCGACAGACGTCATCCGAGCTACCCGACTCGTAGAGTGTGTTCTCCTGAAATGAGTACTTCATGGAAATCATCGAACTGTATCCCTTGCATGAGTATGTGGCTGTGTAACATGTCTATGGGCTACAGGTCTGAGTTATGACTATATATAGTTACCCTGGGTATATGTTTGGGAATATACCTGGTGTGAGCTGTGAGATGAAGATCCCCTTACGCTCTAGTTTGGTTTTCTTTGAGTGACCGTATCTCTTATTTAGTGGAGCAATACTCTTTGTGTTCACTCTTATTGTACCTTGTTCTCTCTTACTTATCTCCTCTTCAGTACCTCTATTGCTGATCCCACAAGCTTTCTGGGTATCCTACATAGTATTTTTATACTCACCCCTAATTGGGATTTTCCTACATTTGGCATGCACTTGCAGATGAAAAACATGGTGATTATGACATAAGAGTAGCTTCAGGATACAGGGTTCTTAGACTTCGTGCAGTGGTCATAGCTTGGGATTCATGAGTCGGACTCTTCTAACTATTTTACTTTTTCACCTATTGCCGGCTTGGGACACTTTTCTAGTTGGGTGTGTATTTTCTCCACTTTCACCTTCAGCTTTACATTTCTTGTACTTGTACTATTAGAGGTCGATGTATTTTTGTTTGGTTCCCTTTTTATAGCAGTGTGGTACAATTCTTTATTTTTTCCTTTGCACAATCGCATTGAGTTGGTTGCGTGTGTGTGTGTATAGGTCCTTAGGAAAAGTCCTCCCTGAGTTTTGTGTGCCTTCGATGCTAGTAGCCAGCCCCTGGCCAACACAGGCGGGCTTGGGGTAGTTTCTTCTCGAGCCCTGGTATGGGTCTGGTCATGATAGATTGTTATCAGAGTGAGGTTTGACCCGTGGGACATTGTTCAGAGGTTTCCCTAAAATGGTCTTGGTGGGTTTAGGGAAACAGTGTTGATGTGTCTCGAGAGCGGCTCACAGGCCAGGGAGTCGAATGATAGTGCGGGTGGCCAACGTATCCATTCACCAGGACACTGATTACCTGCTTATCGACTCAGCACCCTGAGACACCTGTTTTAGGAAACAATGGTACATGCATCATATAGGATTGAGTCTTTGACTGTCCTTCTCGATTCAGATCCTCATCATTGTATATATATATATATATAGATTTCCTCATCCGACCATGGTACTCCTTGATAACATTCAGGATGCCTCTAAGATGACAGCCATCTAGGATACTAGATACAGTTTGTGGTGACGATTCTGTGAGCGAAGAGAGCTCAGTTCTGGACACATCATGCGAGCCCCTTTTTTTGGGTGGGCAGGTAACATCACCACTACCTGTTGAGAAGAAGACAACCCCATCTGAGCAGTTTGAGGATGTGTGCAGGTTGAGCACACTTTGTGAGTTCCAACACCAGAGACCACTGAGGTTCCGCAGTAATCCAGGCCCTCAGACAGTAGAGGATTGGCTACTGTCGGTGGTACACTAGTCTATAATGGTAGTTTTTGAGAACAGACGTTCAAGCAGGGACTCTGTAGAGAGATCTATGCTATCATAGTTCCCTTGTACATTCCCACCTAAGCCATTGTGTGAGAGTAGGTACTAGTGGTAAAGAGAATCATGTCATTCCATATAGCTGGTTGTGATAGTGAGTGCAATAGAGCTGAGACGTCTACTACAGCTAGCAGACGCAAGATGATGAGATCTCAACATAAGAGATCTTATCATGATCAGTAATAGGCACGTGATCAAATGAGGCACTGACAGCGCAGTGGAAGCATGCAGGAATAATCTCTTGGACTTGTGCACTAAAGGTGTGGTTTTGTAGTTGATACCCTTAGTGGGAGGTGATGGATGTCCCAGTCTCACCTAGTGAGGGTAGTTTCAGAGTAGTTAACTTCCCTGTGGCTGACCCAGGTGGAGGGTACAAATTTTCTTCAGTCAACAGTGTTGACTCCTTCGCCTCTTGAGCGTTTAAGAGATTCTCAGTTGTGATTCATCGATTGTGAAATCCCATGTGACTAGATATCCATAGGTGTTTCACCATATGGATATTATGAAGGAGGGAATCAGGATACTCTGTCCTAGTTAAAAATAGTGATTCCAATTGTGACATGTGATGTAGAGGTTCGGTCGGTGAGGAAAACATTTCCCCGAGTTCTATCAGGTCATTTGTGACTGTGAAAGGAGATGTCAAGTTTGCATATCACCTTGAATTATCCCAAATAGTTGTAATGGGTATACGCCCCCTACACGTGTCACAACTGAGGATATACGTCTGCGTTTTTACACACGTCATCAACTCAAGAACACCTAATGATATTGGACCAACCCTTTGGTCCATATTCCTTGGATGTACATAAACGTACTGGCTTCCCTAAGAGTCGGGGAGCTATGTGTGGGCTCATAATCTCGAGTGGTTCCCCAGGTTTTTCTTTTCGAGGTTTAAAATCTTGAAGGAGGGAATAATGTAGAGACTCGGTTTTTGATCTAATAAGTCTTTGAAATACTTCTAAGAATATTTCCAGAGCTGGGCGCTGAGAAGACATGCAATTATAAGGCCTAATATCCCCGGAATTGATTTTATAAAAATGTTAACTATTTTTATATTACGCATGCATGGATAACTAAATAAAACATGATATCTCTTGAACGATTGATAGAATCAGAAATTTCAGACCACGTCTGGGTTCTGAATGTGGTGTTTCCCCTAGACGCGACATAAAATAAGTCGACACGGGATGTTTGGACCCCCCTCTCATTGGAAGTGTATTAAATGGTTAAATTAAATAATTAATTTATTCATTTAATAGATCAATACCAAATATCTCTCAAACAGGAACTCGGATGTAAAACCTAAGACCACCAATGAGTTCAAGAACATAGGTTTTACCATAGGCGGAGTATAACTTTTGTTTGTGTCGGATGTGCAGCTTATGTGCCATCTTGGGAAAATAATTAAATAATTAAATGATTATTTATTTAATTACTGAATTAAAAACACTTTTAACCTAATAAGAGGATAAAAATACGAGGATTTGAAGGTTTTTCCTCGTAATCCCTGTAATTCTCTAGCGAAAACATAAATCCTCTCAAGAAGAATTCATCTCTCATGAAGAACGACGAAATAACCCTTGGCTAAAGGAGGATCAAATGAAAAAAATACAACAGATCTTACTCCTCCATTGGAAAGCACATTATTCATCAGAAAATGATTCAAGCATGAGGTAGGACACATATCTGGTGTCTTTATGCCTCCGATTAAACTTTGACCACATTGATAATTGAATATTTAATCTACACCTTCTTGCACGATCGTAAAAATTTAAATAAACTGCATTTAATCAGTTTATAAATTAATTGTCATCATTCTTCATTCATCATTCTAACCACAATGAATCGGGTATAATCTAAAAAATATCCAAGGTTAATTGTTGAATATTCAAAACATTCTTTGTTATTCCTTCTCCCTCCATTAATAACCATCATTTATTATGGTCGGGGGTTTGATAAATACCCAAAAATAAATCAATGTGTAACTGATTCTTAACACATCATATTGTTTTTTATGATACGGTTTCAAGATCATTCCTGATGCCATATGGTTTGACAGGAGTATGGAAACAAATCGTGGTTTGGCGAGACCGAGATGTGATGCTTGGATAGTTTTTCCCAAGCACGTTAGAGGTGGTTGGGTTTCGAAGGCCATACAACTTTGATGGTGGTTGGGATGGCATGGCTGAGGCTGTCCGTCGGTGTGCGAGGTTGTCCAAGGAAGCCTGGATAGTGCATGCGTCAAGGTGGAAAGGTGCTCAACTGTTCAAGAGAGTGGACCAGAGATGCATTAGTACGGCAGGTCAAAGTCAGTTACGGTGGTTCCGACTGACACATAGGGTGTGGAAGAATGGTTGGCCCATTAGGGTAGCAGTGTGAAATTTGGAGAACAAAGGAGATTGGAGTGAGAAAAAAAGAACAAGAAAAAAGATATTTAAAGTGTAATAAATGAAAAAGGTGGGAATTGGTGTTTGATTCTAGCACGAATGAAGACTCCAAATCATGATTGATTTTGGACTTATAAAAAATAAATAAATAATTGATTGATAATAATAATAAAATATTGTTATTATTAATTTTGATGATAAAACACCTTTTTCCCGTAACTCCTCCGTGCGACCTCAGTATGATGAACGGTCAGTGGTATTGCGACCCTGACTTCGAGATGAACATTTTGAGTCTAATATTGGGTTATTTTTTTGGGGTTTTGGACAGGTTACTCAAAATGCTCATGAATTAATAGATTTAATATTATTATTAAATTTCGACCTACCATAACTCTTGCGTGCAACGTCCAATTGACTTTCTGTCAGTGGCGATTTGATCCTGTCATTAATATGATTGATTCATGTATAATGTTGAATATTAAATTCTAGTTCGTGGCCCGGGTCCATGAAACACCCAATAATAATAATGATATTATTATAATGGGATCTTGTATCAGAAATATCTCCCTCATACAGTGTCAGAATGATTAAACATCTGTGACGTTGCAACCATGAAATTAAGAAGAATGTTTCAAGAAATATTTTGGATATTTTATGATGAGGTCGATGCACGGGCCCCACGAGGCCCGGTTCACACGTGTTGTGGTGAAATGAAAACTTTTTAACCAGCTATCCTTTATGGACAAATGGGTAGTCCATGTCGTGTATTTTTTTATGTAAGGATCGTAATGGTGTGACCGGTTTGGTTAACTGATGTCGCTTGAAGTACGACCGGGTTGGATCAAACATGAATCCAATCAGGCCCTCTATACTAAAATGCATATAACTAACAAATTGAGCATCCGATTGACTAACCGTCTGTCATGTTGGAACCCTTATGACATGGAGGTCCTTTGGGTTACTTCAATGAGGAATTTCATGGCAGTTGATGTATTATTGATACCCTAAGGTGTAGAAGTAGGGTGTTTCTTTTAGTGAGAGTTAGGATGGCTACTCCCTTGATGACTCAAGGCGCGGGTATTCCATACATCTCTACTCCGGTAGATACAGGACTCCCACTTCATGAGTGTGGGTTATATTTCCTCGGAGATGGTTTTCCTATACTTGGAGTCAGTGCTCCATCACATGTCCAGACCAGGACGGTTGCATGGGTCACCCTGTGTACCGATTACATGGGTTGGAGTAGAAAGATTGAGAATGTGTACGAGTACTTGGCCAGCATACACAGTGCAGACCCCAGATACATTGACACGACTGGTGATCCTTTGTACATAATGTGTAGTTGGGTTTTACATGACTAGCCATGCAACACAGGACATTGTACGCGGGTAGTACCCGGGGTCATAGGACATGACGTGTAACCTTTCTACATGCCCAATAATTTTTGGTAAATGGATTCATCTTCTTGCCCACCATATCTTAGAAATAATTCGTGTGGGTTAGTACCCATTCTTCTCATTCCCCTGATTGCCAGGCATGATTTCCTTCTACAGGAGTATGATCCCTTCAGTAGCAATTTCATTGATAGAGTTGGAATCCTTCCGAGAGGCCCGCAGCGAGATCCTCTATCCATTCATGACCCTAGTTAGATCCAGGAATCGATGTGACCAAATCTACCAGGTTTTGATCCCTTACCTAGTTGGTGAATCACCTAGCTGGTTAATCCGGACGAGTCGTGGTATCCGCCATGGCCCTAGCAGTGATCCTCATCTCTGTATCAAGATATTTCCCACTCAGGAGTGTGTCTCCCATAATGAGTGCTTCTATTTATTGTGGTCTTCTTACTCAAAAGTGTGTATCCTGTAATGAGTGTAACTTCCTCTCGTGATGGTTCCTGACGAATATTACTTATCGGACGTACGTTATCAAAGCTACTAAACTCATGGAGTGTGTTCTCCCAGAACGAGTACTTCATGAAAATCATCGAACCGGATCCCTAGTGTGGGTATGTGGTTTTGTAAAATGTCTCTAGAATACATGTCTGAGTTATGAGTATATCTGGTTTCCATGGGTATATGCATGGGCATATACTTGGTGTAAGCTGTGAGATGAAGAACCCCTTACTCTCTCGTTTGGGTTTCTTTGAGCGACCATATCTATTATTGGGTGGAGCTGTACTCTTTTTTTTTCACTTTTGTTGTACCTTGTTCTCTATTATGGCTCTCCTCTTCAGTACCTCTATTGCTACTCCCTTTAGCCTTCAGGTTATTCTACTGAGTATTTTTATATTCACCCCTTCTTGGGCTTTGACCGCATTTGGCGTGCACTTGCAAATGATGAATAAGTTTATCGTGACATCAGAGGAGCTTCGGGATACGGGGTGCTTGGACCACCTATGGTGGTTGTAGCTTGGGATTCAAGAGCGGGACTCTTACAACTATTTTACTTTTTCACTTGTTACTGGGTTGTGGAACTTTTCTAGTTGGGTGTGTATTTTTCCACCTTTTCCTTTCAACTTTACATTTCTTGTACTTTTACTGTTATAGGTCGATGCATTTTTGTTTGGTTCCCTTTTTATAGTTGTGTGGTACTTTTCTTTCATTTTCCTCTGCACTTTTTCATTTATTTGTCTGAGTGTGTATGTATAGGTTCTTAGGAAAAGGCCTCCCCATGTTTGTTGTTCCTTCGGCGCTAGTCGCCAGCCCCTAGCCTATAGAGGCAGGCTTGGGCTAGTTGTAGATCGAGCCACGGTATGGGTGGGGTCACGACACACTCCCTAGACAAACACTCAATAACCCTTCTTATTAAGAGATTATCACACCAATGATAGATACATAGGTTCCCTTATGTGATACACCACACTTGGGTCTCCATTATTCAATAAATTCACCCCATTAACTACGTTATATGGGATTATTATAAAAAATTGATAGAGGAAAACCCACACGAGTTTGTGTAACCGAGTCTCCAAACAAGGAAGATCAATTAATTATCTATCCAACGAGGTGTATTATTTTTTAACACACTAAGGAAATTTATAGGATTTTAGGGTAATTTTCTTCTTTATAGAATTTAATGCATAAACCATAAATAATAACCACATCCCTAATAATATTCAATCACAAGAGTGAATGAGCCTTTCTTTGAATATTTACTCTAGAGTTCCTCTCACCATTAAAAACCCGAGAGTATTTTACAATGGTTCCATGTTAAATGGACACCTAGACGAAATTGACTTGGGATACACCTCACTTAATCATTCATTATTATTATAAAATTCACCTTACACTCTATACAATGGACACCATCCCACATAATCTCATTTATATAGAGACCATCCACCCTAATATATAACATTTGGAGAACATCCACACTACTCTAAATAATATGGGGAATCAATTTGGTTACAAATAACCAAGGATATAATTTTCTATAATTGTATAATATGTGAAGCCATCATCCTATGCGACCCTAAGGAATTATTTTATCCTTTTAATAAAATTGGGAATGAATTCATATTGATCCAAGATACAGTAAAAATAATATACCCTATATGAAAAAAATTCATTAAATTTCCCACATCTCCAATCAATGTTGAAATCCAATAAAATAAATCTAAATTGGATCCTACCTACTATATACCCCACTATGGTCATTGGAGGATCATTGGTCGGATATATAAATCTATATTCACCCTTGTGATCTTTTATTATCTTGATAATGTACATATTTTTTGAAATTATCCCCAATTGATATGTCCCTTATAGTGATTACAATCATACTTTACCATGATAACTAGAGTTATGTTACATGGTATATTGGTTATGCCTCACTTGGATCACAATACCATAGAATAGAAACACGTATCCGACACCTGGTCAGACTAAACAACTACTATACCCTTTTATTACTCATAATCATCAAGGTATATACAAGGGGCCACCAATTAGTAAATGTCTCAATTTATCCTACCTTCACATGAGTCACCTACTAGGTCAATCACCTATATAAAGATTTTGTGTATGCCCCACACATATCATTTATTCATCACTAGTAGTAATTTGGACACCCATGAAAATTTCCTAACCCATTCCTAAAAGGGTCATATTACATATATAGTAAATTTCCTTGATGTTTTATAATTCAGGGATGTAATTTTCCACATATGGTCATATATCCTAAAATCCATATTCTTAAAAGAGTTGAATTTCATGCCTTCCATGTTACTTAAAGGGAGATATTCCCCAAGAGTCATACATACCGAAATAGAAAACATCTTTATGATTTAATTTTTATTATTCATCATATCCATTGTGAATCACCTTACTATAATGGTTCATATTCCCTTGTTGTCGTCTTCCACATAGGACTATATTCTTTGTGATTTAGATTCCTCAAATTGTCCTACTCACATTTTCGTCACCTTCCTCAAAGGTTTACATCCCATATGATCAATTGATATTCACTAGGATATATTCTTGATGAGTTTATCTATCCTTTTATTCTCTAGTTAAAAATTTATATTATAAACAAAAAATGAATTCTAATTCATATGAAAAACACATTCTATTTTAGTCTTCTCATCCCTGGAATAAACATCATTTTTGATAGACGTTAAACTATATTCTATTTTTTTCAAAATATAATAAACCAAGAAACATGAAATATATAGTACATTATTCAAAATAATTAGGGTACATTTGATGACTCATTGAGGATTAAATATAGAAACCAAAATATTGTCTTTAATGGTCCATATTCCCAATGAAGGACTTTCTCACCAATTCATGATCCTTGGGAGACCCATCCTCACAAGTCATACACCTCATGGGTCCAATTATTCTGTCTCTTATCTAGTTACCAATTTTCATAGTGATCCCAATATGGCTATTTTATATATATGTTCCACACTATCTACTACATGGATCATTTTACCTTGTACCCCATTCAGTATTATACGTAACTTCATAGAGGAGGTCCTATATGCATTACCATAAATGGTACTATATTTGGTTATGGCCATAAAAAAATTAATAGGAATGGAATTATCCCTTGTAACATGTACTCAAATGTTATGGGTTGTCACATTGAGTGGAACAAAATTATATATGATCTGATTCCAATTACAAGGATATATAATAATCTCTTCTCATGGGAATTAAAGGAATTATAAAAAAATCTACCACCTTTATTGATATTGATAAGTTTGATATGACACCACTATGTGGCCATAAATCATATAACAACTAACAAGTAAGAGAAATATGGTGAACATCACATATATAAATAATTCTTATATATGAATGGGTTGTTTATAATTTCTAGAAAAGTGATTTCGATTATTGTATTGGAATTTAATAATTATTAAAATCATGTCTTAAATAACTATATGATTATTGCATAGGTATCAATTCCCCTAGTTATTGATAGACGAGTTGAACCACTCATTATCTTGTCTAACATTAATCCTATCAATTTCATGTATATTCATAGGGATGAACTTCATTTGGATCTATATTATACACCACCAAAGTCATTATGGGTCATAATATTCAGGTGGACTAATACTATTTATATTAAAATTTATTTCATTCACCTAGGTATGAGTTTACATGTAATGTACCTTATTTGAGAAGCTGCATCATTTTGTGATGGTAGATTCATGAATGGATCTACATCCATCAATCATGATGATATCATCTATCTTTTGAGGAATCATTCAGACTAATGTTATTATTACAACATATATAGATACTATTTGTGTTGATATCTTATCTAAATTTTACTTGTGTGAAATTTTTTTTCTACCTTTTAAGAGGGACAATTCCTCTAATTAAGGAAATAAAATTTTTTATAATGGAGGTCATTAGTGGAACCTACACTAATATGTTCACCAAAATAATTTCATTCTAATATCTTCATGCATGATTACATCACTTCACCTAGTTGCAAAAGAAAACACGTTCCTATTATAATATATCTTAATTGAGAAAGTCAAATTTTCAACCAACATATATTCATTCTCTACATAGTGATAATATATTTGTGAGACTATTTAATGCAGAATTGTTTCATTATGTGTAGTTTTGGGGAATAGTCATCATCATTCTATAAATATACCACCATTAATAGTGATTAGAAATATTTTTAATCATTATAATAAGGATGATACAGAACAAGATTTTTGTAAACCTAGGAATCCCAAATCCACTTGTCTATGTCAATATATGCACCTTTAGGTAACAAATACTATAAATATTTGAGAAATTGAAGGGAATTAAGGTTAATTTTGTTTTAAAATAATTTAATACCTAAACCATTGAGAAGAGAAACATAACTAATGATATATATATACTAGTATCAGATTCCAAATCCTCGATGGAGTATGATAGGGCTCTACTCACCTAACACACCACTAGATTTTATTACCATGTAACCTTGCACTCTATACACCACCATAGTTCCGATTGGGGAGACATATCAAATTACCCTTTATAATGGGGAATAATTATAACATTCCCTCCATACGAGATGGGAAATCATTAGTACTCTTGGTTCTAGGGTTCTCCACATCCATAGTCTCTATAATAGGGAGAAACTTTACCATACTTTGTGTACAAGAGTAATCCCCCATCCTAATATATTATAATATAATACTTTTCCGAACACATAGATTACAGGAAACATTCTACCTAACCAGAGCTATAATGATTCTTATAATATGACCTTAATTATAGAACACCCATGCATTGGATCCTATAATAGTGAAATAAATCTCTTCAAAATTAAAAGTTAATCAAATCTCTACCCATGTAGACTATCATGGTGAAAATATCACCCATGTACACTACCAGTGTGCCAAACTTCATAGGCCTCCTCTTTGAACTCTTCTAGTACACAGAATAAATTATGCATTAACATGAAAATGAAAATGTCATAGGAAATCCTCCATGGATGATTTGACCATTAGGGAGAATAAATTCATTAATTCCCATCACAAAGGTGGTTTATGTCTAGGGGATAATAGTTATACCTCCCTCGACTCATGCTACTCCACTATTATAACCCACATATGGAATATGATCATCCATGAAATCTAGTGGACCACTTTTATCACATAGTAATATATTTATATATTATGGATATAAAACAATGTGTAATCCAATATTATTTCACCCGCATCAAGAGTCACCTACTAATCATAGATCCTAATGGAGGCACATTCGTAATCCCAACACATACCATTCCTACTCCCCTAGTAGGATATGAACAACCCATGTTTAATCCCCATATAGTTCTTTAATGGTCTATATTATATTCCAAGAACCCTTCCTTAAATGACCATACTTCATATATTAGAGATTTACCCATATACCCAAATTACTTAAATGTATTATTCCTCAAAGGGATATATTACTAGTGATTCATCTATCTCAAAGAGATATACTATCTTTGATTAACATTTATATAATTTTATTTATTGAAAAATATCAATATTCCTCTATTGAAGATATTAAGGGTGATTCATGCATAATTATTAAAAAATATATCAAGATAGTTACCTTCCTCCATCGGATTTATTCCCAATGAATTATTTTCCTAAATGATCCATTTTACATAATTTTAAAATTGATAAAATGTCCATATTATCCATGATTCATCTATCCTCATCAAGTAATAATTATCCATATATTTCATTTACCTTTACAATTTTTTTTCAATAGTGACGGTGAATGAGAAATTGAATCTGATGACTAATCGCCACTAATTAATTTATTTTCCACTTTCATTGAAAAATATCCAATCCCCATGGCATTGAAGTAGATATAGTTTTCCTATCACATGACCATAATATGTGAATATCAAATTTGGTGGAATTTGGTTTCTATTGACCAGTATATTTGTGAAACCATATTGAGGTTCAAATACAAGACCAAAAATAATACCATCATTTGAAAATATTCCTTCAAATGAAAATAATTAGTATCCATGTTCATCACAATATATATACTTAGTTGTAAATAGTCCTTAGCTATAAATATATACTAATGTTATATAGATACATATATATATGATGTAAATGAAATTATGAACCCAAAATTAATCCCACAGTATTCATTATTATGGATCTTTTACCATGTTTTTTGTTTTTTATAGTGTTTTACTTCTCAAAATTTCTCATTGACACATATCATTAATATAAATATCATGTATTCTCAAATGAACTACTATTAAAAATAACCACATTGTTCTTTGTCCCATTTATTTAAAACATACATCGGTTCCATTAGATTATAAGTAAACTAGATAGGTTTTGAGTCCCTTAAATGTGATATATAGAAATAAAATGTCATGTACCTAATTAAAACTCCACATATACCTCTCACATACCATTATGGTTGTGAAATTTAATATTTTTTTAACTATAGGGAATGAAACCATAGTACTTATAAATATCAAGATAATTATAGAGATCCAATGACATATGATTATTTTCAAATAGATTCATTGTTTTGGTGAAATCATTTTAATAGAGGATACCCATATAACACTCAGATATAGAAATAATTCAGGATCATGTTTTAATTCATCAAATGAGTCACATAGTAAGTAATAAATGTTCCCGGAATTGGTGAGATAAGGACAATAATATATTTTATAAACCAATTAGGTTCCCTGATCATTGTTAGTAATATATCAAGGACTTCATAACATGGTATATAATAAATGTTTCACTGATATGCTAATGTTTCCATAGGTGACACGGTCTCCCAATTTTAATTGTAGAAGACCAGTACCACGGTTATGTTCAAGCCTGAACATCCCAAGCCTATGATCAAAGGAGTGCATCACAGACAAATTTAATAGTGTGTATGATTCACTAAACATTTTACATGATAGAATTTTTCTATAATTTTTGTCACATTTATTCATGAGTTATGTTTACCTAAATATTTTATCCACTCCATACCCATTGGAATTAATATTATGGTTGTTGTATTTTTTTGGTGCTCCTATTTTGATTGATTGATAATTTTATTTTGTGGATAAAATTCTAGGTATATGATATCATATGTGGTAACCATGATAATGAAGGTACTGTTTTTTTATTTCTCTCTAGTCTCCCTATTAGAGACAATGGTAGATTAACACAGTCTGAAATTTTTTTTATAGCTTAATGGTTATTCTCTAGTTTTGGAAATCCTAATTTGATCCTACCTCTTCACTCAAATCCACTTCATGTGAATAGATTGAAAAATACCTATTCATATCCAAAGTTTTATTATGTAATGTTCAATTAATTTTACCCCTTTAATCTACTAATAGATCACATTTCCAATATTTTTTCACATGTTTAGAAACATTTTATGAATTGGAAAACATTATAAAAAACTTTTACACTATGGACTCCTATATCCACGTTATCACATCTCATAACTACATTGTTTTGATTAATTATTTAAAAACATATGGAAATTAATAGAAATTAGAGAAATTAGGTCATATGACGAATTTAATAAATATTTCGTAATGATATACCACTTCTCATCTGATCCTTAAAGACTTGGGGATGTAATCCATATAATATGAACTATACTATATTACTATTTACCAATATCACACCGAGAGTGTGGTTTCTAGATTCTATCTTTTTTAATACCATATTAAATACAAATAGGGTGACACCTCATCTTATACTATATACTATGGTGAAATTTAACCATACATTCGGAAAAAGGGAAAACATATAGCCTACAATAAAACATTGGTGAAATGCCACCTAGCTCTTCATCCACGAAATATGTTCACCCAACCCAACCCTATTGTATGCCTTTACGTAACCCCTAAAATACTCCATGAATTTTACATTATCTATATATAAGTGTAAATATTTTATTTCATAGGTATTGTTAAAAATTACCTATCAACTGTTTCATATAAGGGTTCCAATCAGGCCCAATTGCACTAACTTGACTCCCACCTATGTGTCTCCCCTCCATATATAGATGAGGCACATGTATGGGTTATTTTAATTAGAGTTAACCACTTATAGATTTAATTTTATTAATAAAAGACTACTCTTTTTTAATCCTATATTAATTATTATATCCAATTGTGATTATAATTGGGGTTTCGTTTGACAGTTGGAGTTCTTATTATGGTGAATGTCGTTTCACAACCCTTAATTGTTTCTATAAAGCATTGATGTCCTATAACAAAAAAATAATCTAAAATGGAAACTACTATACAAAATTCTTCTACTCAATACGTATGGATATAGGATCCACCCCATATTGTTGTAATCCACAACTAATCATTCATTCATTTGATCAACTTACACTTTCCTGTATATTTTTAATGTATATATATATATATAAGACTAGTAGTATTCTTATTCCCCAATGAAGGACATTATTTTACATTTCCTTATCCCTAAATCATTTCATAAAGAATAATTTTCACTATAGTTTATCACTAAAAGGGTACTTAATCTACATGAGTAACATTCATTAATGGTTTATATTCCAGATGATTTATCTTCCTTAAGGGTTCATACACTCTCTATGTTATGTCTCAAAAAAGTTATATATTAGTTATTATTTGTCATCCTATGAGGTCCATATACCCAATAATAAATCATTCAAGTAATGAATTGATTATCTCTAATTCATCTTTTTCAAAGGGCCATATTAACTATAATATGTTTTTCTTAGATACCCATATTCTTAGAGCTTCGCCTTCTTAATGGGCTATATTTTCGTCTAGAAACATCACATAAAAATGAATTATTTTATATTAGCTAATTATTTCATTTATTTTCTAGATATTAATATACAATATTAATAATATAATGTTCCCCTTGTGTAATCCATACATGATCACTAGTAGGTTCCCCATCAAAAATATAAACTAACATTCCACATGGCATTAAACTCCATGGGATATTACAATCACATGACATCAAAATATACATGTTAAACTATGATGGACCTATTTCCCTTATACATGATAAATCTGATTCCTCTTTTAGGTTATAAAAGTATATAAAAAATCAGACCATTATAAGGCAATATTCCATAGAAATCCCAATTTTTCCCAATCATATACCTCAAATGACCCGTACTGATCAAGACAAACTCCTCATTGGTTCAATTATATATTTTACTATATTCCCTCCCATTTTAATGTATTGTATAGAATGGTATATGTATGTGTAGGTCCCCCACCATCCACTTCTATGAACTTATTTCTAAGTTATCCATATTTTATAAAGCAAAAATGATGTGAATAGGTCTTGGATTCACAACTGTAAAAGGAACATAATTTGGTAAAGGATTAATGGCCTTTATAGTGGAATGCATTGGTCTATTCCATGTGAGATTTAAATTTATTATTTATCCTATAATTTAGAACAAAATTCTATGGGTTCTAATTCCCTTCTTTGGGATATTTTGGAATATCCTCTCATGGGCCTAATCCCCACACCCCCAAAACCTACCACCTTGATGTATATGGATATATTAAAGAGCATAGAAGTTCATTTATTTAAAATAAATAATAATTAAGTCAACCGATAATAATAAATTACATCATATATTGACATTAATATCACAGTATTTCTAAATATATCATGCCGTTAAATTGAATATGTTATATATCAAGAATTAAAATGAATTTTCTGATACATTAATAAGAGAAGGTGATATACAATAAAATATTATTTAAATGTATCATTATACTATTAAATAAATTTAAATTATTTCAATTGTAATGCTTTTATAAAATATTACTATACATATTGAATGATTAATTACACATATGGATATGTCAGTATAATATGTAATTTTTAGTTTAAAGTTGAGTATAATTTTTATAATGATAATTAGATTAAAATAAAATTAATTATAAACTTACATTATCAAAATATAATTAGCATAAATTCAGTGAATATTTTGAAAATATCAATTTGTAGTTTAAAATACAAATTTAATGAAAATAAATATTTTCATGATTTTTTTAATATATTAGAATGACCAAGATTGATCAAAACATATTTGATGTATATAATGTTAAATATTGAATAATATTATTCTTATTAATATATTATTTTAACATAGATAAACCATGAACTAAATTTCATAATCAAAATTAAAATGTTACTTTCATAAAGTAAATAGTTTTCTTGTATATTCATTATGTCAATATAAATTTTCATATAATTAGTTATAGATTGATTTCAGTGTTTCAAAATATTAATTATATATTTTCATAAATCAATTATAGTCACAAAATGTGTTCTCAATAATTTTATTGACTCAAACATAAAAAGTAAGCATAAAATATTAATATATTACAAAATTTCAAATCACGATGAAAGTTCACATTCATGTTAAATGTTATTATTAAATAACATATTATAGGAAAATGATAATATAATATATAGGATTTAAATTATAATACTATTTGACAATAAAAAAATTAATTGAGATCATTTCATTTAGTAAGCATTTTTCAAAATAAAAGTTATGATGTTTGTAGTACACATTTATAAATAAAAATGCTAATGTTTAAACCTATAAATCACACAAATGTGCCCCAAAAACGATTTTATGGGATTATATTTGGACATTAAATAGACTATAATAAATTATTTTCTTGTATGTGAGTATGGGCCCTTGATAATTATAAATAAATAATTTATGAATTAAATTTTTTCCCAGAAGTGTTTTTCCATTGCCTTGTAAAAGGGATATAACCATCATTGTAAACTACACAATTTTATAATATATAATAAGAAAAACAGATCCTACATATGATTATTATTTCAATATTATTTTAACCACAACCTCCACCATCATTATTTAGTTTAACCCTTTAATTTATATGTGGAATTACAAGGAAATTATAAGATACTAATTTAAGTATTTATTCTTCATAGACTATATTTTTAAATTCATTTATAAATAATAATCCCAATCCAAATTAATATAGTGTATTATGAATAATTTGTATATTTATTCTTAAATATAGTTATTTTAAATTACATATTTTAAATCTTTAATCCTCTAAGGAAATCATATTCATCGATCATGTGTTAGTGAAAATTATGCATGCACGAAGCGATACCATTTGATTATTGTGACCTTCATTCATTATCAGTAAAAAGGATTAAGATGACAAATAAAATAAATTTATAACTATTTGATATATTTTTTTAATAGTATATTTATTTTCAATATTCCTAATCTTTATGTAAAAGGAATGTTTTTTACATTTGAACATATAGACTAAAACCTCCATGTCAATGAAATATTTCATTTACCATTATCGACTAACATGTACAAGTTGAATAATTTTTGAATTATAATTTTTTTTGCAACAATATTGATATTATTATGGTGTAAAATTTCTATTTATTATAAATATAACCATGGTCTTAATCTTAATTGACTCACATTAAACTCATCCAAACCACATATGGTAACCATCAAGGTAAAATAAATTAATAAATAAAAAATATATGATGATAAATAGAGCATAGCTAATAATTAAAAATTAATAAGCCAACTATTACATGTTTTAAACAGGTTAATTAAATTATACCTTATGTTATGTAAATGTGAAGGATTATTTAGGAAAAAAAGTTATGGGCCCTTTCCTACATCCCTTGTAACATTCCCATTATGCTTTATTATTATATGTCATAGATTTATAGAATATTCTAAACATATTATTATTATATTTATATATATATATGTCACCTAAATATATACAAGATTTTATATTCTATTTTTTTCTGAGGTAAAATGTATTTTTTATTTATAATAACATACCCATTTCTATGGAAATCAAATTGTTAGGAGTTAAAAAATTCATATTTCACAACAATAATATTCCACTTAATAACTATTTAAACCCTGATGATATTTTGTAATTTTGAGTTAATATATCTACAAATATTGAGGTTTGTTATTTATTTTAATGAAAATATTTGATCCCATTAATCCTAAAAATCCACTAACTATTTTGAAAATCATTACTAAATTGGTTGATATTTTCATGTTACCTATTTGAACCCTATTAATAATTTTTCAACCATGGCCCTCCATGATCAAATAATTATATTCATTTAATATATTATTATCTAAATTATTTAAATTTCCCATTATATTGGGAATCCTTATGTTATATCTTTTAGATATCCCTTGGGACATGATCATGATATTTCATTGTATATCATTGTTTTTTACAATGTATGGAACATATAAATGAAATTTTTTATTTTTCTTGAATATATAAATATATAATTGTGTGCATGTGTGTGTGTTTGTGTAAGTGTGTTTTTTTGTGTGTTTTATTATATTTAATGGTGTCTATAATTATATTTTTCTCTATTACATTGTGTAACATATCATTTTTATCAGATATCATGGTGCATGAGTAGTGATCCGATGAAAAAACTTTTCATGTTTTGTAATACTTATCCAAAATTTTTGGATAATAAATAATGGATAATAGAGAAATTCAAATATTGTAATAGTTTATATAATTTCCACATTTCTTATGATTCATTGAACTTATTATATGAACATGTTTACTCAATTATGTTATGTTTTAATTTTATTATATGTTGATTTTATGTTTATTATTGTTTAATTTATGATATCATGTTACGACTCCCAATATTTTTAACATTTTCATTTTATTATTTTATATGGGTTTTCAATATTAATATATTCCTTATGTATTTCCCTAGTTTATTTGATGTTTCATTGTGTTTTTTCCATGAGAGTCAGGGGAACCCTAACGAGATTAAATTAGCATAATAATGTAATGTTTTAAGATGTTATAATAATGTGAATAATACCTAAATAGAACTACACATAGGATAAGTTTCATATATTTATTATAGAATATAAAAAGATTTAAATTAATGTGTGTCTAAAGAATAGGTTAAAATCGTTTTTTCTAAAGATCATGTAGTTATTTTTTAAAATAAGTGTTAGGTAAATATTTTAAAAACTCTATGGATATGACTAATCATATAATAATATCATGATGCTTTGGTATGATAATTTTTTTTGATATTCTGTGAAATAAATAGTCAAATTTATACTTTAATGATATGTGGTTATGGAAGAAATTCCTCAAGAGATAATGACGCTTAAAATATTTTTTTGAGAATATCCAATCCAAAATTTAATGCAAAATGAATGAGACCATTTCATACACCTGGTATGATTATATAATGGGATATTGTTTTCATAAATAAAATTTTATATACAAAGTATTATTTGGATTTAAAATTATTTTATACAATTTAATAATAATTCATTGTTAATGATATTAATTAGAATATATCCATTGATAACCATTATATAAACATATAGAATTATATGTTATTCATTGTACATCATTTTTCATTGAATACTTATATGTTTAAGGTTTAAATTATGACCCATGATTAACTAATGTATTCTTTTTTACTAACATAATATCATATAATAAAATTAATATACTTATGATGAATGATGTAAACATTATGTGGAAAAAGAAAAGTGATAAATTACCTAATGAAATTCCTAACATGATGAAAATGGGTGATGATAAAAAAATTTACTAGAAAACATATTAATTTTATGAATAATAACATTAATTTTATTGAAATCCCAATAAAACACAATGATTTTATGGTTTCTACCTTTTTATAATTAATCTTTATGAAAGATTATATTACATGTGACACCCATCCTAAAGGAACAATAGGATATTTTTAAAACCTACCTGTTAAATTAGAGGGAATTAATAGTATTAACCACATTATGAAACTTATGTATTATTTTTTCAATCTAAATTTTATCATTCATATTATATATTTTATATATATGATATAATCAAAATCCACTTTAACAAATAAAATGAAATGTTTTTTAAATGAATAATTAATTTCTTTTGATGTCTCATTTGTATTAAAACCAAATTTGGAAACATTGATATTTTATATATGAAAACAAAATATTCATTTTTGAAATCATAATAAAAAATTTACTCGATTTAATATTTTTATAAGCTTCATTTTTTATTAATAGAAGACATAATTTATTTTTATTTGAAACTGACACTTCATATAATCCATTTGAAATGATGAAATACATTTTTATTCATTTTTAATTAATAATTAGATCAATAAAACTTCTATTCCTTCCATTATGTTCAATTTAAAATTCCTTATATTTAATTTGAAAATAATAGAATTTAAAATATTTGAACATTTTAATTTTAAAAAATAGATTTTATACCCCTTTAATGATATTAATGATAGATTAATTTTTTCAACTTTAATATTTTGAATTTTTAATAATTAAATCCATATTTGGAATCATATTCCGAATATTTATTAAATATGTTAATTTTTATTTTTTCGACAAAATGAATAGTAAACATAGTAATTTTATTTAACATATTTAAGAGTAAATGTGATAATTATGGGTAAAAGCAATGTTATAAATATTATACAGTTTCCCTAAAGCATCCCCTAATTTTATTGGATGTCCTTTTTTGACCCAAATAATCCTTTGGCCTATTTTATAATCTTTTTCAACCCCACGAATGATTTTAATCGATTAGTTTAATTTTATTCTAATGGAATGTCAAAGATGGGATAATTTATTAAATAATATAAATATATAAATAATTAATTACATTGGTTATATATTAAACGAAAATTATTATTTTTGGAATATAAAATATTTAACATCATTATTGTAACTAATGTTTTATTTTTTTTGAATAAAAAATTAGCTTAAGGGAGTGTAGAATGAATATGTTGTAATTATTCAATTAGTGGAGGTATTAAATAAATGATATTAAAAATATTAAAATAAATAAAATATTAGATATGTAATGTCAATAAATACTTTTATAAATTACCCTGAAATTTTATGAATGTATTAATATATATTTTTCTATGATATCCCATTTGTATGATATTATTTATAGTAATTAAATTCAATATATACTAAATTGGAATTAATTATATTTTTTTAAAAATAAAACGTTATTAAATGATATAAAATTTATAAAAAAATAATGAATTTGGAGAAAATGACTTTTTAAAGTCCAAAATGCCATCAATGATCTGTTAAGGGGATGTTTGGAATTTTATACTAAATATGTTAACCCTCAAAGTGTAAAAATCAATTTTTTCATGGATTGAGACATAGGGGATAAATAATGGTTTAAAGAAAAAAATAAGGGTAAGAATATGACTTAAATTTTCTTAAAATTATTCTATGAAGGGGACCCAATAGTTATCATAGTAATATAGAATTAGAGGTTTTTTAGTTGGAAAACTTCCTTCAAAATACTATATATATTTTTTAAATCAATGTTTGTCACAAATTCTAAATCTTTTTATATGTAGTATCTTTTATGTGTCCACATAGTAATTAAATAATGTTATGAATGAAATAAAATTTTATTTTTTATTGTAATTAAATTATTATGGTTATTGAATATAATTCTTATTTTTATAAATTATATAATTACCTTAAATACATCTTCATTGCTAAACAATATTAATTTACTTAAATGAAATATAAAATAACTATTATTAATAATTTAAAATATGATCTATTTTTGATGATTTAATGTGTCTAATAATTTTCATAGATCAATATGATATATTAGAGATGTCTAAAATAATTATACAATAATTTCCAATTATTCATTATGTATTTAATGTCATGGACATATAATAGTTTTAATATTAAAAATAATGATATTTTTTTGAAATATTTCTTTATTAAATTATTTTAAAATCATATAAATACTAAATAATTATAAATGGGAAATTTTATGGTTTAAAAATTCACTCCTGTTAATTTTTTGTCCATTTGGATGTCCGGATCTCTATAATGTACTTATTATATTTTAATATTTTATGGAATTGTGAAAGTGTCCCACACATCAATTACAAAAATTACCTCCTCCCCTATTTAATCATACGAATTTGAGCAATATATATTGACCAAATCTAGACAATTTTCTTCTCAACATCCATCTATATGATATAGAGTTTATATTCATTCAAAAATACATACCCTAGATCATATAATAAGAAATTAAATGATGTCCTTCGAAGAATAGATAATCATATTTATCATCACATTTAATTTTTTATTCTTCATCCACATTCCCATAAAATGTTTTTTGCATGATTATTTAATAATATTAGTATAATAAATATTCTTACTTGTTATTTAATTTACTATATTAAACCATTTACCCATCCTAATAAAAATGAAATCCCATCACCAACATTTATATATCTTACCGTCTCCACACCATGGTGTAATTTTTTTCATCACCAATTTACATAGATGGGTATAATGATAGATATATTCGATATTTATTAAAATTATTAAATATTTATGATTAATTAAAAATTATTATATCATTCCTATCATTACCCTTTCACCATTAAAGGGGTGATATCATCGCCTGTGTTTACGTACGACCTATAATCTCTGTGACATGTTGTGATTCGTTTTTCATGTTCATTATTCAAGAATAATTAAAAAAATTATATTATGAATATGTTTGATATGTATGACATTGATTACATTCCTAATATGACATTATTATTTCATATCTACAAGAACCATGGCTTACATGATAAATCTTGCATGAAAAAATAAATAATGTTACACCTAAAACAAGGTAAATATGACATATTATTAACTAACAATATGTAAGATGATCATATATGATATAACAAATATTAATATGGTTCTGGTGAAAATGAATAAAATTATTTAAACAATTATATAGGAGGTAAAATCATGTTCCACTAACGTAATGTGTAAGGTAGGGGACTTCATCACAACAAATATTTCATTAATACATATAAGGTATTATGCACCAAATAATTATATGATGATTATATAATTACCAGTTTAGATAATTTTTCATTTATTACCCATATTATTTATATAATTGGTATTTCAATTTCCTAATCTATATACCATTTATTATAAATTCAATTTTAGTTGATTGAGATTTGAATAATGTGGGATGTATTGATAAATCTATGTCCTTTTCTCAACATGATTATTTTATGATGAGGAATATTGATTCATAATTCGAATCCATTGTTATTTATATGGGGAATTAATTGAACCAATACAGTAGGGTGATTCCCAGTTACTGATATCTCCTCAATACATTGAACATCCTAATGAGACAAACCATATAGAGATTATCCTTTCAGGTTATTTTCTAGGAAGAATCAGATGATTTTGAAACCACATACATTAGCATTCATAAGAATAGGTATTGATGATATAATTGTTTATTTCATGGAAATCAATATCCATTGAGTAATAATTTTTCATGACCCGTCCTCGAGGCCCATGCCGGGAATACCCCAAGCCCGCCTTCCATAGGCTAGGGGCTGGCGACTAGAAAAAAATGTGTAAATCCCAAATAAAGGGAAGGCATTGCTTTTACAAAAGCAATCAACACAATAGAGTACAATAGGAAGCATGAACTATGTACAAAAGAAATTGCTGATAAGTAAATGGGCATGAATAAAATCCCAACTGAAAAGTACATCTACAACTGAACGAATGTACAACAGAAAAGACAAGCAGTTGGATGAAAAGAAGTAGCTCCTTGGTCGTCCACCTCGAATCCTATCTGAAGGGTAGGTACAGATAGCGCAGCACCTGGATCGTCTACCATCGATCCTACCTGAAGGGTAGGTACAGATAGCCTCCTCAATGCTTTCGCCTGTCAACGTCCTCCGAGTATCATCTCGTCGTGAAGTCCACCTATGGATACTGACTCGTCGTGAGGTCCACCTCTGGATACTGACTCGTCGTGAGGTCCACCTCTAGGTACCATCCAGTCCTCGAACACTCGTCATCCATCTGTGATGTTCGTCATCTACATCCTACATAACAAGGTGCGGGCATAGCCCGTGTAGGGGTGAGTAAAATGATAATCAGTAGGGACCTCGAGACCCTCAAGGTCTCACTAAATCCAACAAGGACAACCACAAAGCAGGATCTATCCAGATAACCCTTACTTATGTATAATCCCAAACATATACCTAAGTTATCAAGTAACCCATATAAATCAAGAGGTATCACAAAAATATGAAATCAATGGATAACCACTACATAGGCATATACCCATACATACACGTAATTTATCATGTAACCCATCTCAATCATGAGGGAAAAAAGGTCATTGACTCATCTCAAACTAGGATTTTCATTAACGAAACCGCAACCGCTGAAGAGCTCTATCTCTGTCAAGTACAGTGATCCTATCACAAATCCTAGGCACTACTCACTATCCTAAGACTACTGACGTACTCTTCCTGTCGAGTGTCGTGGGTCAGTCACCCAAACACAGTAGTGCTCCCCCCCGGGGTCTGCCTCCTAAACACAGTAGTGCACCACCCCTAATAGCCTGTAGAGGTACTCCTTCTATCGAGTGTCGCGGTTCTGCCACCCAAACACAGTAGTTCTCCCCACTGTGGGTCTGCCACCCAAACATAGTAGTGCTCCCCACTAGACAATACAAGACACTCTGACTCGAATCAGACAAGAAGTCACCAGGTCTCAACCAGCTACACGGTCTCCGAAATCCGCACGCTCATGTCCAGGAGGGTCCGATCCATGACCTACAGGTCTATACTAAAATTATGAAAAAGTCCCATGAAGAAGTATCTCAAAGGACTTCCTCGTCATAGGGGTCTCAATGCAACAGACGACCCATCAATCAGACGCTCGGTCTGTGAGTTATTACGTTTTTAGTCCCGGGGCCCTGTTGGTTTCGCGTACAAACCAACCTGACTGTATATCAACTGTACCCTGAACTCACATAGGGTATACTCAAGGGACCGTTTCTCAACGTGATCACCAATGCCGCTGACAGTTCGTCAAACGGACGTTCGGTCTGAATGTTATCGGATTTTCCGTTCTAGGGGCCCGGTTGGATTTCGGGTACAACCTAACCCAGACATACTCTAACTACATCCAAACCTCAAGTGAAATATGAAAAAAGTTCCATCTCATCAAGAGGAATCCAACAAACTTGACGGCACGTCATTCAGATGTATGGAACTCAAGTTATAGTCGTTTCCGCTCTGAGGCCCCAATTGGTTTCGGGTTCGAACAAACCCGGCTGTACCCAAAGTTCCCCGAAAAAATGAGTCTAATAAACCGTAATGACTGTCTTGATCCAAAGATCCCGACGCAACTGATAGTGCGTAGATTGGAGGTCTGTAGCCCCTGATATGGGCATTTGAACGAAACGGCTCGAAAATAGGGGGTTTGGGCCCGGTCCGACCCCGCCCAATACCCCCTGGTCCGGCCTGAACCGGGTAGACCTGACCGGGGTTCGGGTCTGGCCCAATCGTGTGCGGCATGGCCCGGCTGGCATGACCTGACACTATTGGCACGGCCGGGACCGGTCGGCACGGGCGGCCCGACTCTGCGCGGTTGGCCCGACCCGGCGCAGCTGCCAGGCCTACAGCCCGTCTCGGAAGCCGAACACGAGGTGCGAGGGGGGGGGGGCTTTGTTTTGAAATAGTGGCCAAATCCTGTGGGGGTCCTCCCTAGCCAGCTGATCAGGGGTTTCATCCCCCTGGAATTTCCGGAAACGGCCTGCCTTTATGGCTGGCCGGTGTGGCTGCCACGGGACCCCCGGGGTCCCGCCTCCTATTTTTTCGGCGGCTGGTCGAGTCTGTCTGCCACCTCAGAAACCGATGCAGCCTTAGGCTGTGGCTCTTGTCCCACTGGCATGCTGCGACAATTCCTTGACCCTCCGTCATGGCCCGCCCCGGCCGTGGCCGCTTGGTACTTCAGCACATCGCAACGACGCCGTGCCTGTCCGCCGCGGCCCACTTTGGCCGCGGCCTCCTTTGGGTTCTCCAGTGTGGCGCGCCGACGCCGCGCACCACCTCCTCCACAGCCTCCTCCGAACGTGGTTCCTTCAGCTTCACCATCTCCACGTGATGGCACCGTGCACCACTGTCGCGGCCCGCTCTGGTCGCGGTTCTATTCGTCCCCGCGTGATGCTACAACACCGTGCCACCTTCACTTTGGAAGCAAATGTTGATAAACAAGGAAACAGGGTGGGGAATCGGCCGTGTTCATGTGGTCCAATATCATCCCATTACGTCGATATCATTTGGCCGAAATAATAAAAATACGCAAAATCACAATCTTAAATTCACTAGAAAATTATTTAACCCCTACCTCGTGTTGTTCGTCGTTCATCACGAGAAAACGGAGTTGCGAGGAAAATGAAGAGAGTGAAAACGGTCATTGGCATTTTTCACTTATGTCTTTGCAGGAGTGCACCCAAAGAAAAATTGAGGTCTCCTTTCTTGTCATGCTATGAAGAGGAGAGAGGGTGCGTCGTCGTTTTTCTCCAGAGGTTTGGTGTTCTTCAACGAAGGAGGAAACCCCCTCTTCCTTCACAAAGCTCTCCCTCAAGAGGTTTATCCCAACAAAACAAAAGACAACCTAATTAAAATATGAATCCAGCTTATTTTAATTATCCTTCATGACATTCAAATTTGAATAACTTAATTCATTAATTTAATAGGTTCTATTATTTAAATATAGAGTCTTGGAAAAAGTTAACGTGAAAGATAGAGAGAAGAGGACGAGTCATATAAGTTAAAGTGGAGTTACAAATTAATGAGGGGAAAAAGTTATGAAAGTCATGGGATGGTCAAGGGGTTTAGGGTCTCATGTGGGCCCCAACTCCCATATATCCACACATGGGATGTTGGGTGGTTACGGGCCCCACCAACAACTTCCAAGGGTAGAATTTAACTTCCCTGTATAACAAAAAAATTGTGCAAAATTTTATTTATTTCTTCCTTAAACCACAAAATTTAACTTCTTCTCCCATACAAATGCACCTACGGTAAAATTCCTCTTAAAAAAAACCGATGATGCGAGTTCATCAGTGCCCCCAGATTTTGATTCTTAGAACCAGTTCAATAGATAGAAAAACCCACTCGTTAGTTCACTTAACGTACCGAAGACAAACTTCAGAAATTAATTCGGGGAACCCCGGGCCTCAGAATCTGGTGCCGTCAGAAACTACGGACTTGAAAAATTACAAAGAAATTAAGAAAAATAAATTCCTTGAAATTTATATGTCTTTACATTACTCCCACCTATGGGATTTATGTCCCCGTAAAGCTTCAACACAAACTAAGGAAAACAAAGTGGTACAGAGAATGCATCGGATCCATCTGCTCCCATGTGCTCTCCTAGAGGTTCTCATGCTACCAGTGAAAGCACACCTGAGGAATCGATCGTCCACGTAGGAGCCGCTCATGTTGATCCTCGATATCCACTATAACCTCCGTGCATGTTGACCTGTCATCAACGTCCAACTCCTTGGGGTCGATAATGTGAAGGATCGTGTATGTATCTCTCAGCTGAGATACGTGGATGACATTATGCACCCGGTGCAACTGAGGTGGAAAGGTCAAGTGGCAAACCACCTCACCTACCCTGCTGAGGACCTATAATGATCCGTTGAACCTCAGAGATAACATTTCTCCTCGGCCACAACTCCATAAACCTCGTCGATATGAGACCCGTATAAGGACGTGGTCGCCATCCTCGAATTCTAGAGGCCTCCATTTCCTGATTAGAACTGAAACTCAAAACTCATGATTCAATGAGAGTAAGGTTGAACGACTCAAGAGTGATCAAACACACCCTCATGTGCATGAGTTTATCCTATGCTACCTGGGGTTTCCTTTTCACCGACCTAGGAAAACCCATCCCAACGTTGTAGATAAAACAAAACCTTTTTGCCTAATACAGTCAATCTAAGTATGAACTGTGAATCCAATCCATACTCAGACCAACGTCTTAAGGCCTCGACAATGCCTCCAAGATATTTCAACAGAAACTCTCTCCTCAAGGATCAGATCAAACTATCGGTACAAGTGTGATTATCGAGTCTCCTCCCAAAGGTATCTCCAAATGTGAGGGTCAAGTCAACGACTTACTGGAAACTCTAGGTCTAGGACAAGATTCGTGGAAAGATGGAATTATTCGTATCATTGTCTATTTTAACAACAGATATAAGTGGACATAGACTATCCCTCAAATCACTCTTAGAGCCATAGGGTCAAAATCCTTGACCGGATGCAGAAAATCCTTTTCCCTGGCCTCCAGCTCCCTGAGCCTGGCGAGGTCAACAATGGCAGGTGGCTAAAACATGTTGAAGAGAACACCACCTCATGCTGCTCTCCTAACTCTGCCTCCATGTATGCAACTCCACAAACACATCTGTCCTTAACACTTCATCTTCTTGAAACATTTTACACGCCTGAGTCTCTGAGAATGGCAATAGTTTCATGTTTCTTACTGCACAGTGCAGTCTTCATCCGATCCTAGATGATATGCACCTTCTTTGTCGTAACTCATACTATCTATGGTCAGTAGGATGTTTTCTGACATGGTATGTCGGTCAATGACCACCCTTCTTTGCCTACAATCTGTAAGAGCTGCTATGATTTCTCCTTTTCCAAAAGGAGAAACTTGGTCTCATCCCCTGGATGAACCACGCCCCTTTCCTAATATAGTCAATCCTGACATGAATTATGCATTCATGCCATGGGAGATGTCATAACACCTTGACGTTACTACCAAGAGATCCAACCGTCACTATCACCTCCAAGGGTCGAGTCACACTTTCGGCATCAGTGTGAGGTCACTGGGTCTTCTCTGTTAGAAATATTGAAAGTGAGGGTCAACTGAACAGTTTTAACAGGGACCTCTCAGTATGAACCAATAAAAATGACAGGAACATAAACATCACTAAGATAACTGACCTTTATTACTGTAGCTCAAAGTATAATGAAAAAAATGCAACAACAACATGGAACTAGAAGTACCATGAACAAAAGGAATCCACTAGTTCTTCTCATGTCCACCTTCTTCTGGAGCTCTACTGCCTTGTCCACTACTCGGCTGTTTCTCAAGAACCCGCCACTTCTTTTGTCTCTGTGGATCCTCCAATGCATTCGGATCAAATGTATGGGGAGTCGGAAAATCACGTGCCATGTGACCCTTCCTGCCACATGCATAACACTTCTTGCTCCTCGTATTTCTGGCTTTTTTTCGTGTGCCTCACAAAACCAAACCTATATCCTCAGGTCACCCATCTACTGGTCTGGTCATCATGGACCTTTGCATCATCTGTCTACTGCCTACAGATGATTTGGTTGCGGATGGAAAATCCTACAGAAAAGGAAGCAGCTCTTGAGCACGCTCGGTTTGTAGAGTCACTGGTATAAACTCCACCCTAAAGAAGGTCTCGATGTCTCCCCAGGTGAAGTTCATCTCATTGCAAAACTGGAACTGGTGGCTCCACCACCTCTCAGCTGCTCCCTAGAAGAGGCTAACAGCAAGGTATGCCATCAAGTCTGCAGGTGTCCCAGCTATGTGGAGAGCTCATGCTACAAACTCCAGCCAGTGACCAGCCGTCTGAAAATCTAACTCGCCTCGAAACGTCGGAGGCCTCAGATGCTAGAACTCATGCATCGCGCTCAAGCGGCGTGCACTCTTTGTTGGTGTCTCAACTGGTGGAGGGCCATGTACTGAGTCCTCGCTACTCGGTGGGTTATCATCACGCTCGCCACTCGGTACCCACACTTTGTGACTAGGTGATGACATCCTGAAAGAAACAGACGTGACACGGTCAAATGATTATACCTGGTGAGCTGACCTGGTTTAAGATGTTTTAAAAGAAACTTTTGACAACACACACGCAATCACTGTTTTCATGCACTGAGTTGGAAATCAAATGTCAGGGTTCTGGTGTATGGATACGTCAGCTGCCCGCACTAACACTGGACTCCCTGAACTGAAGACCACACTTACTACCTTTAACACTATTTCCTCAGAGAAAAAAAATATCAGAGTCATAAGTTCTTCGGTAGAACGGACTCCTCTGATACCAATTTTTCAGGACCTGTCCTCGGGGCTTATGACGTGACTACCCCATGCCTGCCTTCCATAGGCCAGGGGATGCTTACTAGCACCAATGGCATAAATCCAAATTAAAGGGAAGGAATTGACTTTATAAAATTAAGCAACACAATATAGTACAAGAGGTAGAAAACACTAAGTACAAAAGAATGTGCTGATATGTAAATTGGACAGAATACAAACCCAACTGAAAAGTACAGCTACAACTGAATGAATGTACAATAGAAAAGACAAGTAGCTGGAAGAAAAGAAGTATCTCCTGGGTCGTCCACCTCGAATCCTATCTGATGGGTAGGTACAGATAGGGCAGATCCTAGATCGTCCACCATGGATCCTACCTGAAGGGTAGGTAAAGATAGCCTCCTCAATGCTATCACCCGTCAACCACCTCTGAGTATCGTCTCATCGTGAAGTCCACCTCAGGATACTGACTCGTCGTGTGGTCCACCTCAGGATACTGACTCGTCGTGAGGTCCACCTCCGGGTATCGTCCAGTCCTCGATCACTCAGCGTATGTCTCCATTATCCTTCATCTGCATCCAACACAACAAAGTGTGGGAATAGATAGTGTAGGGGTGAGTATAACAATACTCAGTAGGGACCCCTAGACCCTCAAGCCTCACTAAATCCAATAAGGATAACCAAAAAGCATGATCTAAATAGATAACCCTTACTTAGGTATAAGCCCATACTTATACCTAAGTTATCAAGTAACCCATATCAATAAAGAGGTATCACACAGATATGAAATCAACGGATAACCACTAATTAGGTAAATGCCCATACATATATTAATGTTATCAAGTAACCCATCTCAATCATGAGGAAAACACAAAGATCACTGACTCAGCTCAAACCAGGATTTTCATTAATGAAACCGCAACTACTGAAGAGCACCATATCTATCGAGTACAGTGATCCTGTCACGACTCCAAGGCACAACTCACTAACCTAAGACAGCTGAGGTACTCTTTCTGTCAACTACCATGGGTCAGCCACCCAAACACAGTAGTGCTCCCCGTTGGGGTCTACCACCCAAACACAGTAGTGTACCCCCCAAATAGCCTGCAGAGGTACTCCTTCTGTCGAGTACCGCGAGTCTGCTTCCCAAACCCAGTAGTGTTCCCCATCGTGGTTCCGCCACCCAAACACATTAGTTCTTCACACTAGAATATACAAGTCACTCCGACTCAAATCAGACATGTAGTCATCAGGTCATAACAAGATACACGGTCCCCAAACTCCGTAAGCTCGTATCTGGGAGGGTCCTCTCCACGAGCTAAAGGTTGATACTCCAAGTATCAAAAAGTACCATGAAGAAATATCTCAAAGGACTGCCTCGTCATAGGGGTATCAATGCAATATACATAACATCAACTGGACGCCCAGTCTGTGAGTTATTAGGCTTTTAGTCCTGGGTGCCCAGTTGGTTTCATGTATGAACCAACCTGAAAGTATCTTAACTGTACCATGAACTCACATAGGGTATACTCAAGGGACTGTTTCTCAACGTGATCACTAATGCCACTTACGGTTCGTCAAATAGACGTTCGGTCTGAAAGTTATCGGGTTTTCTGTTCTAGGGGCTCGATTGGATTTCAGGTACAACCCAACCCGGACTTACTCCAACTATGTCCAAACCTCAGTTAATGTATTCCAAAAGTTTCGTCTCATCCAGAGGAATCCAACTAAGTCGACGACACGTCAATCATACGTTCGGAACTCAAGTTATAACTGTTTCCGCTCTGAGGGCCCAGTTGGTTTCGGGTTCGAACCAAGCATGCTATACACAATGATCTCTTAAACATTGAGTGTAATATACCGTAACGACCACCTCGATCCAAGGATTCCAATGCAACTGACGGTACGTCGATTGGAGGTCTGTAGACCTAGATATGGTTGTTGGAATGAAACATCCTAAAAATAGGGGGTTTGGGCCCGATCCAATTGGGCGCGGCACGGCCCGGCTGGCGCATCCCGTCCCAGATGGTGCGGTCAGGCCCAAAGTGGGAAGACCGGTCCGGCCCATTGCCAGCGGCCCCGGTCGGTGCGGTCGCCCGGCCGGTGGCCCGACTCGGAAGCCGGTCGCGGGGTGGGAAGTGGGGGCGCCGCCCCCCTCTTTTTTGAAACGGCGACCCCATATGGTGGGGGTCCACCCTAGCCCGCTTACTGGGGATTTCAACCACCCAGTATTTCTGGAAATGGCCGGAATTTATGGAAGGCTGGTGTGGCTATTGCTGGACTACCGAGGTCCCGCCTCCTGGTGTGCCGGTGGCCGTCCGAGTCTGGCCACTGCCTCTGAAACCGCCCCGGCATTAGGCCACGGCTCCTGTCCGACCGGCGCGGTGCGATGGCGTCGTGCACCACCTCATTTGTGGTCTGCTCTAGATGCGGTTCCATCAGCTTCACCAGTGCGGCCTGACGGTGCCGCACACCACCACCGTGGCCCACTCCGGTCGCGGTTATATTCATCTCCACGCGGTGCTACAACACCTCCTTCACTTTGGAAGCCAATGTTGATAAACAGGGAAACGGGGAGGGAAATCGACTGTGTTCGTGTGGTCTGATCGCCTCCTATTACGTCGATAACATTTTTCTGAAATAATATAAATACATCAAAGCACAATCTTAAATTCACTAGAAAATAATTTAACCCCTACCTAATGTTGTTCATCGTTCGTCGCGGGAAAACGACATTGTGAGAAAAGAGAAGTGAGTGACGACGGTCTTTGGCGTTTGTCGCTTCCGTCGGCGCAGGAGTGCACCCGAAGAAGAATTGATTTCTCATCTCTTGTCGTGATATGAAGAGAATAGAGGGTGATTCGTCATTCTTTGCCAGAGGATTGGTGTTCTTCAACGAAGGAGGAAAACCCCTCTTCTTTGAAAAAGCTCTCTCTTAAGAGGTTTCTCCCATCAAAACAAAAGCCATCCTAATTAAACTAAGACTCCACCTTATTGTAATAAACCTTCCAAGCCATTCATATTTTAATAACATAATTCATTAATTGAGTAGGTTCCATTAATTAAATATGTTGTCTTGTCAAATGTTAAAGTGAAAGAGAGAGAAGAGTAAGAGTCATATAAGTTAAAGTGGAGTTACAAATTAATGAGGGGAAAAAGTTAGGAATGTTATGGGAAGGTCAAGGGGTTTAGGGTCTCATGTGGGCCCCACCTCCCACATATCCACACATGGGATGTTGGGTGGTTGCGAGCCCCACCAACAACTTCCCATGGTAGAATTTAACTTCCTTGGACAACAAAAATAAAATTGTACACAATTTTATTTATTCCTTCCTTAAACCCCAATATTTAACTTTTTCTCCCGTACAAACACACCTACGGTAAAAGTCCTCTTAATCAAAAACTGGCATTGCCAGTTCATCGGTGCCCTCATATTTCAATTCTATGCACCAGTTTGAGAGATAGAAAAACTCGCTCGTTCATTAATTGAACGTACCCAAGCCAAACTTCAGTAATTGATTCCGGGCACACAAGGCCTCATAATCAGGTGCCGTCAGAAACCACGAACTCATAAAATTCCAAAGAAATTATGAAAAAAAAATTTCCTTGAAATTTCTGGGTTTTTACATAATTGTCTTCATTCTTCACTCATTCTTTATTATAGGAGATATTTTCACTATGAAAAAAAATCCATTGATGCAATTCATTCACATTATATTGAATATTTGGCATGTGTATTGTGTTATCAGAAATTTAACGTTAATCATACATAATGATTCATGAAATGTTACCCTGAACCTAACCATTATGGAGAAATTGAGAAAAAATAATTCATATATTATATTTTACCAAGGAATCCAATAAGTTTATTAAAATTGATATTCCAGGTTATGCTAAGGGGTATAATGGTGTTCCCAAACAAAAAAAAAATTATATTTTATGTTTTAAATATAATTTCAGTTTCAAATACGTATCTTTTATACCAAGAATACTAGAAAATTTAGACTTTTGGGATGCGATTTCTTTTAATATTTGAAATTTTGTAAAATAAAGAACTAGGTCCAAACTAATTGGTTCATGGTCATTGTAGTTGTTAGCACAAGAATTTTATTAGAATCATTGGTAATGAGATTTATGGGAAAAATAAAAAGGAACAAAATCATATGAAAACTTATTTAGGATAAGTATATGTATAGTATAACATCCAATATAATTAGTAATGACATTAGATAACATATGTTGAAATATGGAATTATAGATTGAGAATAAGTTTACATAATTTAGACATTATATAACTTATTAATCATAACAATATCACCATGATAAGTATTGGTCACAATGTTAATATTGGTTTTAATAAATTATTATAACTAGAATGTATTTGGTTAATTATAATCGTGTTATACAATGTGTTGATCAGAAATAGAATTGGGTAATTACATGAGTGTGGAATATTGTTATTATTCTAATCCAGTTATCATGATATCTATTTAACAACATGTTCCTTAACCAATAATTGGACTCACAATATAAGATAAGGATTGAATTCACTGAAATCATGAGTGGTGGAATCCATGATGCAAAGATGAATAAATTTACTAGATATTGAAATATGAGATGATACACCGATGATAATGCCTTAAATGAGGAACATTTTAATCATTTTTATATTTAATTTAATAAGAAAACATTTCAAACTTGTCAAAATATTCACATTAAAAACCAGCTTTCATGGACTACCTACAAAATTAATTATATATTTTTTTCATCAAATTTGTTTATTTTATTTTGAGAAATGTATTCCATATTTTGAATCATAGGGATCAATGTTAGTTAAAACATTTATATTATTTTTAAATATTATGGATAGTAATCTATTTAATATTAATTACAACAATTATGTTTAAATTGGGTAATTAATGTTCAAAATAATATTATAAATGTTATAAAAAATGTAAAACATATTATAATTTCATTTTATGAGAGATTTATGACCAAAATAGTTATTTTTATAATTATATGTGTTATTGGAGCAACATAGATACCATTAATCCATTTATAGAATTTTATTTTAATGAAATGTCTATGACATCATACTTTCTTTTTCAACAAGTCCAATATTTTGATTGGAGTTACCTATGTGATATATTATTATATAAATAAAATTTTGGAATATAAAATTTAAATCTTTATAATGTTATTGTATTTGTAATTTTATGGAAGAAATAATGAACTTAATGTCGTTCACAATGATGTTGAATGAATTTTTTAATTAATGGAAATATCAAATAAATGATATTAAAATTATTAAAATAAATATAATTTGCAATAATTGATTCCATAATATAATTTTGTCCTCAACCTTTAAATATTATTATTGTATTTAATTAGTTTCTTTAAAAATATCTTGTTTTATTGAGTTTTCTAAAAGTCAATGTAAAAAATATTGTCAAAATAAACATTATTGATATTTTAAAATAAATGACATATCATTAAATGATATTGAATTCATATCTATATACATATATTAAATTTAGATTAATTAGTGGTATAAAGTTAAAAACGACTTAAATGATCAATATATTGTTCTTGATTCATTTTTAGTAACTATATTATCCATCAATGAGTTAAAATCAATGTTTTCAAAATAAGAGTTAATGGTGATAAACTAGGGATGAAACCAAATATATGGGTATGAATGCAACCTAAACATTTACAAAAATTATTATACAAAAATTATTAGACCATTATAAACTTTATATATAATTTTACTAAATTAATGGACACATGTCCATGAAAATAACTTATATTTTACACAAATTAATGATAATTGAAAGAATACCAGTGTCTTGGTTTTAATATATTTTATATACTGACAATGGGAAAAAATCAAGATATAATAAAAATATCTATTTTTCTATAATTGAATTTATTTTTCTTATAAAATTTTATTTTATATTTTATAAATTATATAATTACCATAAATTATTGTTCAATACAAAACATATAAATATATAATTATGAGTGAAATAAAGTAATTAATTCTAAAAGTATTAATTATGATACATCTTGGGTTAGCGAATGTAGTTAATAATCATAACATATCTAATAGATATAATGGATATGTTTATCATTGTTATATTTGAATTGAAACTTTGTATTAATGTATTAGATGTAAAATTTAATCAATAGTATCAAATTTTATAATAAGGACATTATTTTGAATTTATATATTATTAACGTATTTAAACATCATTAAAATGTTGATTAATTAAATATTGGAAATGATATTTTCTAAAATGTAATAAAATATTTATTTATCGACCATCAGGATGTTTTTTTCAGTATAATTGTTTATTATATTTTAGTAATTTCCAAAATTCTAAAACATCCACCGCCTCAATTATAAAAGTGAAACTCCTCCAACACATCCCTGCAGAAATTTGATCCTTCTAGATCAAAAAATAAATGAAAATTTCTCATATAAACATCCTTAGTTCTGTAATATGGGTTTTAATCTTTTTTAAACACCTGCCTAATATCAATTAAGAAGAGATTAAAGGAATTCCTCTGTATAATATGTAATAATGTTTATCGAAACATTCCTATCTATTTCTTTATCAATGTGATATTCATAATTTTTTCCATGATAAGTTAATAAAAATAATAATATATTTTATGATATGTTATTATGATTAATGGGAAACAAAATATATTATTTTATCTATCATACAAAAAATGAAAGCACCGCTTGTGTATACTTATATCTTACCCTCTGTACACTATGATATAATTTTTTTATCATCCCCAGTTTAATTAGATTGGTTAAATGATGAAAATAAAGGATACATATTATAATTAATGCATGATTATGATTTTTAACTAATTAATAAACCATCGAATTCCATAACCATTCACCATTATCTGAATGACACCATCGCTTGTGCATCTATATATCCAACCTTATCTATGATGTGATTTGATCCATTTTATTGGTTTGAATTTAAAGAATGATAATAATCATATATATAATGAATAAATATGATCTATATGACATTAATTTAATTCTAGGGATAATTTTACATTATCATACTCATAATAATAGGGACATTCATGAAATACCATGCATGACAAAATGAATAATTTAACACCCAATAAAAGTGTAGTATCAAAATATTATTAACAAATTGGAGATACTATAATCATATTTGTTATCATAAATTTTAATATAGCTATGGTAAAAATTAATATAACTATTTGGACAATTATATATAAGGTTAAATTTCATTCAACTAAAGGAAAACACATGGTAAGCGACTTCGTCTCAATTGAGATTTCATGATGGTTTACTTGGTATTGTGCACCTATAAATTTTTATGTGGTGTATCTACTAATTCATTATGATAATTTTTCATTTGAAATCTATATTATTTACATCATGGATATGCGTATTTACTACACCATAAAACAGTTTTTGCATACAATATTTTCTTTGAATGTTATTTAATTATGTGGGAAAATATTGCTAAATCTACATCATTCACTCAATATAGATATTTAATGTTATGTCATATTGATGTGGGAATTCAATTAAAAAATAGGTATATATATAATTTTTTGGAATTTATGATATAGATGGATCCTGGTTATAGATATCCCATTGATTCATTTATAGGTCTAATGAGACAAACTAGTTTATGAAAACCATTTCACATTGGTAAATAAGAATAATTAGATGAGTTTCTAATAAAAATGGTAAGATTTATTAAGAATATTTATAGGTTTTAATATAGTTCATGTGTTAGAAACATGATGTCCCATAATTAATAATTTTCTTCATTCAAATTATGTTTTTCTTATCTATGAAATTTTCACTATTACAAAATCTTCAAATGTATTTAATTATCAGTTTATTGAATAAATTGAATGTTAGTTCAGTTATCTACCATGATATGTTGATTATAATACTTTTTTAGGATATTTTCTTCTATTATTAACCCCCAATAAGAAAATGATCTCATTAATTTCTTATGTTTTGTTTTTACTAGGTTCCTATAATGTTTATTTCGATTTATATATAGGGTTACACAATCAGGAATAACTGTGTTTTCATAGAAAAATAATTTTTTTTAATTTTATGATTCATAATTAATATAAATTTAAAATAAGTATATAGTTTACCATCCATACTAAGCTATTCAATCCTCCAGTATGAAATTCCTTGTTATCAGGACAATGTGATAATGTATTGAACTCATTATGTGCTTCTAGTGTTAGGGTCTTTAAACTCCCTCTGGTATATAATTCAATAGTTGATCCCATTATGTGATAGAGGCATTAAATGTTTAGTCTATATTCTCATACCATTATCGATGAATAGTTTATTAAATTTGTTGATAATATATTATTGTTACATTATTTTTATGAACAATAGATGGTGCATGTGTTGTTTATCAATTTCAATGTTAATTTGATCAATGGTGGACTTAGATCAAGAATAATAACTTTATAGAGGACATAGAATCAATAGAATGTTAATAAATATTGTGGATGTTTATCAACAATTATTTCTCATAGATTAATATCTTAAAATGAATGGTTATTTACTTAAGTTGAAGAAAACGAAAGATGAATTAGTTAGGTATTATGTGGAAAACATCACGAGATGTCAACTGTATATTTCAAGACATTACATCAGCCCTGAAAGAAATATTGACCAATTTTCAAGTGGGATAAAGTGTAGACCTCAATCTGAGTTGGTGGGTCAAGATATTGATAGTTGTGATAAAATTATTCAATGTAATCTCATTATAGATATATAAAATTATTATTCATAAAAAATTAGACACAATAAATAGAGAATTAAGATTAGCCATTGGTAATCACTCGATAAAATATTTCAACATATGAAGGTCTAATAGTCTAACCATATATGGTGTGGTGTTGAAACATACATTAAACTATTTCATGTTTACTAAGAAGTGATTCATGTGTGGATGTTAGGGTAATATTGATATCAAAAGTAAAATTCAAATGAAAATGGACATTAATATAATCAATGAAAAATAATCAACATTGTTCCTTATCCCAATTTCATTTATTGAATCTTCAATGAGAACCAATATTTATTCAACCAATTCACTAAAACAAAGGAATTATATGGTAACTAACAAAAAACACCTCCAATTCCATGAGTCAAATGGTGATCATATGTTATCAATATTACAGATAATGAGCATGGAAATGATATTGTGATGGGTATGAAAGTCAATAATTAATGAATAGATAACACACCTTAATATTCTTGTTCTATGAATTATTTCATATCAAGTATGTTTTGATAAAACATTCAAACATTTCCGAAATAATAGCAGTTATATAATCCCTAAAAACAAATAATGGTGGAAGTATTACATATTAAGCACATGACTCATATCTAGTGGTTATATGGGTGATGAATAAACTATTGGAATCATTTATAACTGCTATTAATTATTTTTATGTTCTAATTGTAATAGATTTTATGCTATATGACAAATCTTACTGAAACTCATGGGAAATTAATTTACATTCTATATCTCAAATTATAATCTAATTCTAAACAAGTGTATGTATAAGGATGAATCACTATTGGAATCTTCTCAGGATGCCATGATATTTTATCCTTATGAGAATGAATATATACATCAAATGATAAAATCAATAGAGAGTAAACCACTTGAATATATTCCCATTTTAATGGAGAATATCGATGTAATTCTTGAATAAATTCCTAGTATTAATCCTTATTCCTATGTTCATCTATCAACTAAACAAATAAATAGGTAATTTCCATATCAAATAATCCATATATTTCCGATATTGAAATAGAATAATTTATGAATAAATTTCATGATATTTGGAAATGGGTTTCATAGGAATAAGTTATTATGCATGGGGTGCAACAATTCTATTTTTAAACACATAGGATTGGTCAATGCTTCTCGGTATTGATATTCATGAACATAAAAAGTTCACAATAAAAAAATTAGTATATATTATCATGTATTTATTTCATATAAAACTAGTAGTGTGGAATAATATTCTATTCTAATTATTAATTTTTGATAAGATATTACAGTTTAATGTTTAAAAAATATGATATTCATATTTTTGCCTTTCATTAATGTTTTCAGAACAATAAGATTGTCCTCATTCCTTTCAGACTCACGAGTGCTCCAATAATATTCAATTGAATAATTAATAGAGTAATTTGATTTTACCTTGATAAATATGTTATATTATTTAGATTATTTATTCAATTATACTACCAAATAAATGAGTAACATGATGTGCATTTGATTATTATCCTCAATATATTAATAAACAAGTAGTCATATATAATGTAAAATAAATATGTTATTTGGATCATGAATGTGGAATTTATGTGTTATGTTTTCACTTGTATATAGATATTTGTAGAAACATATAATATATAAAGAATCAGGATGTGGGTTATATCAATATCCGAAATTGAAATCTATAGATTCCCTTCTCTACGTAGGAATGATCAATGATTTTTTAGAAACATTTGATTATTTTAAAACTCGTAATCCTACTTTACTCATATAGGGGTTAAATTTTTATGGACCAATGAATGAGAATATTTCTTTAAGGAATTGAAAAATGGGATTATCACTACACCAATATAGAGAATACCCTTAAGTGGAAAAATTTTCATGGTTATATTAATGCTTCAATGAATGTCTTCCGTTATGTACCTGTGAAAAATGAAAATGTGATAGCCTATTCCTCAAGGAAGATGAAATTTCACAGGAAGAACTATACAACAGATGATTATGAGTGAGATAAAATAATATTCACATTGATGATTTTAGAGAGTTATTTATATATAGAGACCCTTGAAATATATACAAATCATTGGAGTAGAATATATGTTTTAACAATAATGGACAATAATATTCACAGAAATTAGGTTATATCTAATCACGAACTATGACAACTCAATAAACATCCATCCAGGAGAGAAATAAATTAGGAATGATTATTTATGTTGAAATTTTCATAAAATATTTTCTACAAAGGGGATAAAAAATATAATTATATTCTTGAAGCATTAAATTAATGGGCATGATAATAAAATTAATGTAACATCATAATTCCCCACTCAAATAATTTCACATACATATATTCTTGATATGATTAAGAAGTCAAAAAATGATTTTTTATATATATAGAAGATGGTGGATACCATGAGAAATATAAAAATATTTTAGATGAAGGAAATTAAAGATGGAATCATGAGATTTAGGAAGCATGAATCATTACCCATTAAAAAAGAGTTTAATTGAAAATATTTGAGTCAATATCATAACTACCTATTCTCAATCTACATAGGATGAATGATAATTATAGAGATCTCTGAGAGAATAAATGATAGTAAAATATTAAAAAGAATATTTTATATTATCCATCAAGGTTCCTGGGGTATTAGAAAATTAAATATGAGAAGAAAATATCAATGGGGATGGTGAAACCACATCTCAATCCATCCTCAAAATAAAAAAATTCACCTTAAATATTTTTTTATTGAACATCCTATGAAGAAATGGTAATAATTCTATACAGGTTATAGTGTATCATCCAATAAATACTTCTGACATCATTACCATTCAATAGGATTCCTCACTAGACCACCTTTAAATGGTGTCCCTTAGATACATGATGAGGCATTTTTTAACAGCAATGTTAATTTTATATTATCATGATATGATGCTTGGTTGAATGGTTTAGACTCTTATTAAGCATTCTCTAAAAAAGAGTTCAACATCATTATAAAAAATCATACCCAGAATAATGGCCACTGTAAATGGACTACTCAAACAACTAGGGATATTTAGAGAGATAGAACTATAATTATAAAATGAGACAAGGATAAAAATATTCTTCTATAATAGTTTTCATACAAAAAAAATGTTAAATAATGAATTGATATGGCCCTATATCACTGACTCTATTGGAAGATATGCATAACAACTGTATGTTATGATGATATAAAAAAATAAATGTTTTTGGGAGTTATTATTACATAATAAATGGTATAAATGGATAACACCATTCAATAGAACATTAATGTAGTATATAGTTGGTATATCAATGAAATAATAACTATATACCCCCTCAATTCTAACCAATGTTCTTGATATATTTCATATATCTATCTGGAGGAAGAACATACAGGACCAGTAAGTACTTATAAATTTTTATTTGGTATTTATGATGGATTATCCATCATATAAGTAGTAGATGGTGATGATCATAGAAAAAAACAATTTTCAGTGTAAAAAACAAGTATAATTGTCAATATACATTAGAGAAACTATTTCAATTAAGAGGAAACATGGAAACCATATCATATTATCAAATAGAAATACCGCTTCGATTTTCCCCTTATAATTTTCAATGGAATTTAAATGGAGAAATTCTATAGGGGTAGAATGTATCATACCAGAATTTTAGTATATATACGTCCTTTATATTAAATAATATTCTCTCTATGCACATAAAATAATATTATAATAACATAATTAATTAAATTGAAATCTAATAAAATATTATAATTATGTATCAATATATTATAGAATATAATGATTTTATTTCAATAGAAATGTTTTTATAAAATGGTATTAAATACAATTAATTATTAAAAACACTATTGTAGAAGAAAATTATTTTTCCATATGAAATATTTTGTAAAGACCCGTAAAATTCAAGGGAAATTTTTTCTTAATTTTCTTTGGAATTTTACATGAGCGCGGTTTCTGACGGCACCTGATTCCGAGGCCCGGAGTGCCCGGAATTAATTTCCGAAGTTTGGCTCGGGTACGTTCAGTGAACGAACGAGCGGGAATTCCTAACTTTTGATCCGGTGCTCGGAATTGAAATCCGAGGGCACTGATGAACTCGCAGCACCGATTTTCGCTTAAAGAGACATTTTCGAGAGTTGCGTTTGTTGCGGGTTGAAAGTTAGTTTTGGGGTTTTTAGTTTGAGTTAAATAAAATTGTGTAGAACAATTTTATTATAACTTGTTAAAACCTACCAAAGGGGGTTGGAAGTGGGACCCAATCCCACTTAACCTCCCTTGGGAGGATTAAGTGTGGTGGGGCCCACACGAACCCCTAATCCTTACAAATTCTCTCAACTTGCTTAACCCCTAATTAAATGACTTGAGTTACTTTTAATTATGGGAGTTAAACCTTTTGAATTTCAAACTTTTGAAATTCTAATGTGTTATGTTATAATAAAATAAGATGTTGTCTTATTTTATTTTGGGTTATTTGTTTGTCTCCTTGAGAGCTTTTGAGAGCTTCTTCTTCATCTTCAAGCTCTGACGAAGAACACGAAGAACGCTCAAGCTCCTACGAAGAACAACGCCTCTCTTCTTCGTCCTCCGTGTCAACGAGAGGGAACGCCGCTTCCTCCTCGGACCTTCTTCGTCGGCATACGAAGATTCGCCAACGACGTATCTCTTCGGGCATATCTCTTCGTCAACGGATTTGACGAACGACGACCGCGACGCCCGACCTCCGCGACGTTGTCTTCCGCGGGACGTTGTCAAATCTTCGATCTTTTACCCGAGGTAGGGGTTGTTGAATATTGATAATTTATTCCATTTCTTGCTCGTGGATCGCATATCTACGTGAGGCTTTTGAATATTTTATATAAGTGTTATTGTTTAACGTGAGGGGGGCCGGACCGCATGAACACGGCCGAACCCCCCTCCATCGTTCATGTTGTTTATTCTTGCGGGCGGAAGCAAGGTGGCGTGGTGCCGTCGCACCACGCGGATAATTGTACGTTTAACTTACGCGATGCCGTCGCGCGCGCACCATGGAAGAAACAACAGGAACGCGACGCCGTCGCGCCGCGTTGAATGAATATCAAAGCACGGCGAAGGGGCGCGGTGCCGTCGCACCGCGCTGGACGACGAACACCGCGGCCGGTTCCGGGCCGCGGCGGAACGAGGAGACCGCGGCCGGTTCCGGGCCGCGGCGGAAGAGAAGACCGGCGGCCGGGCCGCCGGCGTCGGAAGCCGAAGGGGGGGGGGACCGGAATTTCCGGTCCCGTTTGAGAAAACCGGCCGGCCAGCTGGCCGGCCGGATGTCTTAAAAACCGGGGGAATTAATCCCCCGGCCAACCCATAAAACCCCCCCCCCCCTCTTTAAGAGGGGGGCGGTTCTTTGAAGGAGGGGGGGAAGCCGGCCCCCTCGGTTCCGCACCAGCAGGCCCCCTCATGTGAGGGGGCGGTTTGTTTTAAAACCGGCGCGGCACGTGCCGCGCCGCCAGGGGGAAAAACGGGGGAGGGCGGGGGTCTCACCCGCACGCCGCCTGCGTGCCCAGCGCGCCGCCGCGCCGCCCCAGCGCGCCACCGCGCCGCCTCAGCGCACCGCCGCGCGCCACCGCGCCGCCTCCGCGCGCCGCCGCGCACCGCCGCGCCACCTCCGCGCGCCGCCGCGCCGCCCCAGGGGGGGGGGGGGTCGGGCCGGGTCGGCCCGGACCCGGACCCCCCCGTTTCGAACTAGAATCAGTTTTTGGGCCATATCTTGAGCCTCGGACCTCCGAATGACGAACCGTCTACGGCAACGCGATCCTTGGATCGAGGCGGTCGTTTCGGTATATCGCACTCAAGGTTTCGGTTTACTTTGAGTTCGGCCGGGTTGGTTCGTTCACGAAACCAACCGGGCCTTCGGAGCGGAAACGCTCATATCTCGAGCTACGAACGTCCGATTGACGCGCCGTCAGTCGCGATGTGTTCCTCTTAGTGAGACGGATCTTTTGGCATACTCCGCCCGAGGTTTGGACGCAGGTGGAGTACGGTCGGGTTGGTTTAGCCTTAAAAACCAACCGGGCCCCGGAGACGAAAATGCCAATAACTCTCAGACCGGGCGTCCGATCGACGCGCCGTCTATTGCGTTGAGTTCCTGTTGACGATACGGAACTTTTGGATACATCAACTCCGGTCTTCGGGACAGTTGATGTATCAGCCTCTCGGCTCGTGGAGCGGACCCTCCGAACGAGCTTGCTATGTGCGGAAACCCTAGTGCTGGCTGCTACTACTACTGCTACGACAGCTACTGTGACTGCGACGACGACAGTACAAAGATCCTGTGTGGTTTCGACGACGACTACTACAGCACTCAGCGATCCTACATGGAACAGTGCTACCGAACCTGCGTGAGCTGAATCATCTTTTTTACCTTGAGCGGTGGAGCGCTTGGGTGTAGCGGCGGATCCGTGGTACTTGACAGTGGTGGTGCGCTTGGATGCAGCAGCAGACCCTTGGCGGTGGAGCGCTTGGTTGTAGCGGCGGACCCGCGATCCTCTTCGAGTGTGTGCGCTTGGTTGTAGCGACAGACCCGCGACGGTGGAGACGTGCGTGTGGAGTACGGAGACCGTGTAGATGACTGAGACCTGACGACTGCTTGACCGACTCGACTTGGAGTGAGTCGACTAGCCCAGTGGACGGAGCGCCCAGTAGTTGGCAGCAGACCGACGGCGGACGGAGCGCCTGGTAGTTGGCGGCAAACCCGCGGTACTCGACAGGAGGAGTACCTCAGTAGGCTATTTGGGTGAGCGCCCAGTAGTTGGCAGCAGACCCTCAGCGGACGGAGAGCCCAGTAGTTGGCAGCAGACCCGCAGTACTCGACAGGAGGAGTACCTCAGCAGTCATAGGTTAGTGAGCAGTACCTCGGAGTCGTGACAGGACTACTGCACACTTCAGAGACGGGGCTCTTCAGCAGCTACGGTTTCGATAATGAAAATCCTGGTTTGAGCTGAGTCAATGATCTATGTGTTTCCTCATGATTGAGATGGGTCGCTTGATAACTTAGGTATATGTATGGGCATATACCTGGGTGATAGTTATCCGTTGATTTCATAAACTTGTTATAAACTATGTGAACTTGTACTGTTATCCTATGTGGATTTTACTATTTACTCTTCTTTGTGGATTGGGTTGTTCTTGGGCTCGGTGTTGGAGCCGAACGGAAATTGGTGACATAGGTATATGTATGGGCATATACCTAATCAATACTGGATGTTACTTCGTGCTTGTATCCTTCTTGTGGTTTATCCTTGTGGATTTCGGGAGACCTTCGAGGGTCTCGGGGTCCCTACTGAGTATCTTATACTCACCCCTGCACGGGCTGTGCCCGCACTTCGTTGTGTTGGTTGCAGACGACGGACAACGCTGACTGTGGTTGAGGCTTTCGGAGTAGGTCGGTACCCGGAGGAGGACCACTGAGCGGGACGTGCTCGGAGCGGACAGTTGGACCCGAGGAGTTGTGAGCTATCTGTACCTACCCTTTAGGTAGGATCCGTGGTGGACGATCCAGGAGCTGAGCCATCTATACCTACCCTTCAGGTAGGAATCGAGGAGGACGTCCCAGGAGCCGCTTGTACTTTCAGTTGCTGTTTTCCCTTTCGAGTTGTACTTTACTTTCAGTTGGGATTGTATTCCGGCCCCCCTTTACTTTTCCGCACTTTCAGTTGTACTCTGCTTTTGTTTAGTGTTTACTTTCCGCTTGCTTACTATGTGGTGATGTTTACTTTTCAAAGGCAATGCCTTCCCATTTTACTGGGATTTACGCCTTTGTGCTAGTCGCCAGCCCCTGGCCTATGGAAGGCGGGCTTGGGGTAGTCACGGCACGGACCCCGAGGGCGGGTCGTGACAAATTGGTATCAAAGGGGTCGGTTCTACCGCATACTCTGATCTTTTTTCTATGTGAAGCAATAGTGTTTAGTGTATTGAGTGTGGTTATCAGTCCAGGGAGTCCAGTGTTGGTGCGGCGGCCGACGTATCCGTACACCAGGACCCTGACTTCTGATTTCCGACTTAATGCATGAAAACACTGATTGCGTGTGTGTTTCCCAAAAGGTTTAAAGTCAGCTCAAACCAGGTCAGCTCATCAGGTATAAATCGTTGACCGTGACACAACTGTTCAGGATGTCACCATGCAGATAGTTAGCTGGAGTTCCGAGAGAGTTCTCGATGATGGCCCACCGAGTAGCGAGACTCCAGTGCAGGGCCCTTTTTCAGTGTTGGCACATTCGGGTGGTGTACCAGCAGCACCACCACCCGTTAGGCAGCAGATGCCACTAGCTGACGGTGCACGCTAGCAGAGCGCGATGCACGAGTTCCAGCAGCAGAGGCCTCTGAGGATACGAGGCGAGACAGATTTCCCAGGCAGCAGTGGACTGGATGGAGGCGATTGCTAGAGTTCTACGCCTAGCTTTGATACTAGTAGAGCGGATGATGATCTTAGCTCTTGGTGTTTCCAGTGAGTGACCATGAGGTTGGTCCTTATAGTAATGAGGCTTCGGTACGCGAACCGATACCTGGGATAGTACCTACGGGTAGAGCGCCAGCTATGTCACTACCTGTTGGTCAGCAGACACTACCGGCGGTACCGGTAGCAGAGACTCACAGGCTTAGTGCCTTACATATGTTTTAGCACCAGATATCCCTCAAGTTTCGAGGTGAGCCTGACTCGTAGGCGGCTGAGGACTGGCTTGAGGAGGTGGTTGTGAGTTTTCTGGAGCTAATACAGCTTCGACAGTACGACATGTCGGAAGCAGAGCACTCAACGTGGCTTACCAATCAATCTTGGTACTCGTTGGTTACGTTGTGATCAGTTCTTTAGACTCGAACTTCTGAGCGAAGTGTGTCTAAAGGACATCCGAACCATTACTTTTCCTCTATGCATTTCTACCTATGCTAGGATGCTAGAGAGAACCTTTGTGGTTGTGAACGTTAGCAGTGAAAGGCAGGAAACTAGCGCCAGACTCAGAGACTCGGGCATGTAAAATGTTTTAGGAGGAGGAAGTTCTAAGGACAGATGAATCTGCAGGGTTGCAGACGTGGAAGCAGAGCTTGGAGAGCAGCATGTGGTGGTGTACATTTCGACATGTTACGACCACCCGACTTATTAGTCCCCACCAGGCTCAGGGAGCAGGAGGGCTGGGGAGGAGAGTAGCTGCATTGTGGTCAAGGAGTGTGACCCAGGAGCTCTAAGAATGATTCGGGGTACGAATTATGTCTACTACGAGCTTCCATATCTATAGACATAAGAACCAATCATTCTACCCTTCCACGAATCATGTCCCAGACCTAGAGGTTCCGGGTAAGCCGTAGACTTGACCCTCATGTCTGGAGATACCTTTGGGAGGAGACTCGATAATCACACTTACGCCGACGGTGTGATTTGACCTCGAGGTGAGAGTTTCGGTTGGAATATCTTGGTGGCAGCGTAGAGGCCTTACGACGTTGATCTGGGTATGGTTTTGATTCACAAATCATACCCCGGTTGACTGTTTTAGGCAAACGTCGGAATGGGTTTTCCTTGGTCGGCGAAAAGGAAACCCCGGGCAGCACATGTTAAACTCAGGCATAAGAGGGTGTGACCGATCACTCTTGAGTTGGTCAACCCTACCCTTGTGGCAGCAGGAGTTTTGAGTTTCAGTTCTAACCTAAAAAGGGAAACCTCTTGAATTCGAGGGTGACGAACACGTTCTTATACAGTCTCAATCCGATGAGGTTTCGGAGATGTGGCCGAGGCGGCATGTTATCTCCGAAGTTCGATGGACCCTTTTGATCTTCAGTAGGGTAGGCGAGGAGATTTACCGCTTGACCCTACCACCTCAGTCGCACCGGGTGCATAATGTCCACCACGTGTCTCAGCTGTGGAGATACGTGTATGTTTCTTCACACGTCATCGACCCCAGGGAGTTGGACGTCGATGACAGGGCGACAAGCACAGAGGTTCTAGTAGAGATCGAGGATCGACAGGAGCAGGTTCTACGTGAACGGTTGCTTCCTCTGGGGTGCTTCTCGGGTAGCACGAGATCTTCAGGTGAGCATATGGGAGCGTAAAGCTCAGTTGCGTGCTCAGTACTACTTTGTTTTCCCTTAAGTGTGAGTTGAAGCTTTACGGGGACGTAAAGCCCTGAGGTGGGAGTAATTTAAAGACCCGTAAAATTCATGGGAAATTTTTTCTTAATTTTCTTTGGAATTTTACATGAGCGCGGTTTCTGACGGCACCGGATTCCGAGGCCCGGAGTGCCCGGAATTAATTTCCGAAGTTTGGCTCGGGTACGTTCAGTGAACGAACGAGCGGGAATTCCTAACTTTTGATCCGGTGCTCGGAATTGAAATCCGAGGGCACCGATGAACTCGCAGCACCGATTTTCTCTTAAAGAGACCTTTTCGGGAGTTGCGTTTGTTGCGGGTTGAAAGTTAGTTTTGGGGTTTTTAGTTTGAGTTAAATAAAATTGTGTAGAACAATTTTATTATAACTTGTTAAAACCTACCAAAGGGGGTTGGAAGTGGGACCCACACCCACTTAACCTCCCTTGGGAGGATTAAGTGTGGTGGGGCCCACACGAACCCCTAATCCTTACAAATTCTCTCAACTTGCTTAACCCCTAATTAAATGACTTGAGTTACTTTTAATTATGGGAGTTAAACATTTTGAATTTCAAACTTTTGAAATTCTAATGTGTTATGTGATAATAAAATAAGATGTTGTCTTATTTTATTTTGGGTTATTTGTTTGTCTCCTTGAGAGCTTTTGAGAGCTTCTTCTTCATCTTCAAGCTCTGACGAAGAACACGAAGAACGCTCAAGCTCCGACGAAGAACGACGCCTCTCTTCTTCGTCCTCCGTGTCAACGAGAGGGAACGCCGCTTCCTCCTCGGACCTTCTTCGTCGGCATACGAAGATTCGCCAACGACGTATCTCTTCGGGCATATCTCTTCGTCAACGGATTTGACGAACGACGACCGCGACGCCCGACCTCCGCGACGTTGTCTTCCGCGGGACGTTGTCAAATCTTCGATCTTTTACCCGAGGTAGGGGTTGTTGAATATTGATAATTTATTCCATTTCTTGCTCGTGGATCGCATGTCTACGTGAGGCTTTTGAATATTTTATATAAGTGTTATTGTTTAACGTGAGGGGGGCCGGACCGCATGAACACGGCCGAACCCCCCTCCATCGTTCATGTTGTTTATTCTTGCGGGCGGAAGCAAGGTGGCGTGGTGCCGTCGCACCACGCGGATAATTGTACGTTTAACTTACGCGATGCCGTCGCGCGCGCACCATGGAAGAAACAACAAGAACGTGACGCCGTCGCGCCACGTTGAATGAATATCAAAGCACGGCGAAGGGGCGCGGTGCCGTCGCACCGCGCCGGACGACGAACACCGCGGCCGGTTCCGGGCCACGGCGGAACGAGGAGACCGCGGCCGGTTCCGGGCCGCGGCGGAAGAGAAGACCGGCGGACGGGCCGCCGGCGTCGGAAGCCGAAGGGGGGGGACCGGAATTTCCGGTCCCGTTTGAGAAAACCGGCCGGCCAGCTGGCCGGCCGGATGTCTTAAAAACCGGGGGAATTAATCCCCCGACCAACCCATAAAACCCCCCCTCTTTAAGAGGGGGCGGTTCTTTGAAGGAGGGTGGGAAGCTGGCCCCCTCGGTTCCGCACCAGCAGGCCCCCTCATGTGAGGGGGCAGTTTGTTTTAAAACCGGCGCGGCCCGTGCCGCGCCGCCAGGGGGGAAAAACGGGGGAGGGCGGGGGTCTCACCCGCACGCCGCCTGCGTGCCCAGCGCGCCGCCGCGCCGCCCCAGCGCGCCACCGCGCCGCCTCAGCGCACCGCCGCGCGCCACCGCGCCGCCTCCGCGCGCCGCCGCGCCACCCCAGGGGGGGGGGGGGGGGGTCGGGCCGGGTCGGCCCGGACCCGGACCCCCCCGTTTCGAACTAGAATCAGTTTTTGGGCCATATCTTGAGCCTCAGACCTCCGAATGACGAACCGTCTGCGGCAACGCGATCCTTGGATCGAGACGGTCGTTTCGGTATATCGCACTCAAGGTTTCGGTTTACTTTGAGTTCGGCCGGGTTGGTTCGTTCACGAAACCAACCGGGCCTTCGGAGCGGAAACGCTCATATCTCGAGCTACGAACGTCCGATTGACGCGCCGTCAGTCGCGATGTGTTCCTCTTAGTGAGACAGATCTTTTGGCATACTCCGCCCGAGGTTTGGACGCAGGTGGAGTATGGTCGGGTTGGTTTAGCCTTAAAAACCAACAGGGTCCCGGAGACAAAAATGCCAATAACTGTCAGACCGGGCGTCCGATCGACGCGCCGTCTGTTGCGTTGAGTTCCTGTTGACGATACGGAACTTTTGGATACATCAACTCCGGTATTCGTGACAATTGATGTATCAGCCTCTCGGCTCGTGAAGCGGACCCTCCGAACGAGCTTGCTATGTGCGGAAACCCTAGTGCTGGCTGCTACTACTACTGCTACGACAGCTACTGTGACTGCGACGACGACAGTACAAAGATCCTGTGTGGTTTCGACGACGACGACTACAGCACTCAACGATCCTACATGGAATAGTGCTACCGAACCTGCGTGAGCTGAATCTTCTTTTTTACCTTGAGCGGTGGAGCGCTTGGGTGTAGCGGCGGATCCGTGGTACTTGACAGTGGTGGTGCGCTTGGATGCAGCAGCAGACCCTTGGCGGTGGAGCGCTTGGTTGTAGCGGCGGACCCGCGATCCTCTTCGAGTGTGTGCGCTTGGTTGTAGTGACAGACCCGCGACGGTGGAGACGTGCGTGCGGAGTACGGAGACCGTGTAGATGACTGAGACCTGACGACTGCTTGACCGACTCGACTTGGAGTGAGTCGACTAGCCCAGTGGACGGAGCGCCCAGTAGTTGGCAGCAGACTCACGGCGGACGGAGCGCCTGGTAGTTGGCGGCAAACCCGCGGTACTCGACAGGAGGAGTACCTCAGTAGGCTATTTGGGTGAGCGCCCAGTAGTTTGCAGCAGACCCTCAGCGGATGGAGCGCCCAGTAGTTGGCAGAAGACCCGCAGTACTCGACAGGAGGAGTACCTCAGCAGTCATAGGTTAGTGAGCAGTACCTCGGAGTCGTGACAGGACTACTGCACACTTCAGAGACGGGGCTCTTCAGCAGCTACGGTTTCGATAATGAAAATCCTGGTTTGAGCTGAGTCAATGATCTATGTGTTTCCTCATGATTGAGATGGGTCGCTTGATAACTTAGTTATATGTATGGGCATCTACCTGGGTGATAGTTATCCGTTGATTTCATAAACTTGTTATAAACTATGTGAACTTGTACTGTTATCCTATGTGGATTTTACTGTTTACTCTTCTTTGTGGATTGGGTTGTTCTTGGGCTCGGTGTTGGAGCCGAACGGAAATTGGTGACATAGGTATATGTATGGGCATATACCTAATCAATACTGGATGTTACTTCGTGCTTGTATCCTTCTTGTGGTTTATCCTTGTGGATTTCGGGAGACCTTCGAGGGTCTCGGGGTCCCTACTGAGTATCTTATACTCACCCCTGCACGGGCTATGCCCGCACTTCGTTGTGTTGGTTGCAGACGACGGACAGCGCTGACTGTGGTTGAGGCTTTCGGAGTAGGTCGGTACCCGGAGGAGGACCACTGAGCGGGACGTGCTCAGAGCAGACAGTTGGACCCGAGGAGTTGTGAGCTATCTGTACCTACCCTTCAGGTAGGATCCGTGGTGGACGATCCAGGAGCTGAGCCATCTGTACCTACCCTTCAGGTAGGAATCGAGGAGGACGTCCCAGGAGCCGCTTGTACTTTCAGTTGCTGTTTTCCCTTTCGAGTTGTACTTTACTTTCAGTTGGGCTTGTATTCCGGCCCCCCTTTACTTTTCCGCACTTTCAGTTGTACTCTGCTTTTGTTTAGTGTTTACTTTCCGCTTGCTTACTCTGTGGTGATGTTTACTTTTCAAAGGCAATGCCTTCCCATTTTACTGGGATTTACGCCTTGTTGCTAGTCGCCAGCCCCTGGCCTATGGAAGGCGGGCTTGGGGTAGTCACGGCACGGACCCCGAGGGCGGGTCGTGACATATTTTTTAAATTAATATATAAATATATATTTATATGTGATAAAATATTTCAAAAATATCATTTTTCAAATATTAAATAGCCAAATTTACAAAGAATTATTTTTTGATTATTTTAATAAAATCATATATTTTTATTTAAAAATAACGTTTTTTACAAAATTAAAATCCTTCTAACATTATAAATATATATGAAATAACTATATAGTAAATAATTCATTTAATTTTTAATATTAAAAATTATATAATGATATTATGTTTTTAAAATAATATATGTACATGGAGAACCCATGGTTTTTTAAAACATTTGTAAAATATTAAATTAAAATAAGAAAATAAATTATATATTTTCATATAATTAAATAATATTTTTGTTGAATATAATACTATATTTTTTAAGAAAAAAAGCGCCATCTTATTATTTATCGTAAATAAATTTAGTTCGTAATACTTTTCTACAGTAATAATTTTAATTTACCTAGAAATTTTTTTCGATAACACAAGATTATCTGAAACACTTTTTCTATGAACTAGGTGAATTTATTTAAAAATAAACATCAAATAATAAGTGTACTTTTACTTTATACAAATAAAATCATATATTTTATTCTAATACTAAAATTATTTTGTATGGTTAATTTTTGTTGTGATATATTTATTTACATAAAATTAGTTAAATTAAATGTTACCTATGTAAATGTACTGATGGTTAAAGTGAAAATTCAAGTGTAAGACACCTAAATTTTTCCAAATATTTCACCAAATGATCATAAGGGTTGATGATTTTCTAGAACACTAATTATGTATGAACATTATTTTATTTTCAATTATGTTAATATGTATTCAATGGTCATTAATTATATTGAGAAATTCCATTGATGTCAATATGATGAAAAAGATTTCCAGAAGGATTTTTTTGCTGTAAATTAACCATGATTGATAAAAAAGTCAATCTAGAATATATTAATGGATAATTAAGAAATTACTCATGTCTCTTGATCTTTAGGAAGTTAGTTTGAAGACATTGAGTTTATACTAAAAATGATTGGTTTTCACTATTATTATTGTATACAGCAGGTGTCACTAAATTCATGGGAATGAATAATTGTTTACATCAATGAATACTATTTTAAAATAGGTTACTAGTTTATGAAGATCTTATTAAAATTGACATTGAATCTTTTTAAAGGCAGGAATATGATACATAGGAAAAATTATATTTTTTCTGATTATAAAGAAGTTGTAATTAATAATAAGTACATGCATATCATAATATTACATGTATTTTATTTAGATGTAGAGGAAGTAGCTATTTGGGTTAGTATTAATTGGTATTATTATGGTTATTTTAACAAATATTTTTAGTCATACTTTTATTAAAAATTAGGCTATCAATACCCACCCATTGATTTCCAGGTTAGACAATGAATACTAGTGTTATGCATAACCACGTGTGACCCATCCCATTTTTGGGAACCGATGATAGATGTGATGAGAAGGATTATAATGATCCCATATTTAATGATCATGGTATGAAAATTACACAAGAATAGTACATTAGGATTTCATGATGGTGAGGTTTGTATTCTATGGGTGCTGTGTGTCATGTGTTGTAACTGTCAAACCATGATAATAACTAGAGAAGTGAGACGATTGACATTACATAGTATGTTCCAATGAATGATCAAGATATTTATATGGAATGAGATATCTAATGATGCAATTTAAATAAATTTAAATATAATAATATACAATAATTTTCTGGATTTAATTGATCTCATCCATCTGATTGTCATGATCAATTGTCTTAAACATCCTAATGCTCAATTTTTTAATTCACATAGAGTTATTCTAGATAAATTCAACCACGATTAGAATTAATATTGATAATATTTTATTTTATAAATCTCATGAAGATTCAGAATATTTTTCAGGCATGCGATCTACATGTAACTTTCATTCTAATGAATTATTAATATTGAAATTATGAAATTAAAATGAAGTTGCAGTGGTTTTTTGTGCATCCACTAGTGCAGGGAAGCTATTGTTCTATGAAATGGAATATGTTTCTTATCAATTCAAATTTTGGATATAACCTTATTGAATGTCTTATCACAATTTTAGTGAAAACAATTTATGTGTCCCATTATAATTAATCCAAAATTAAAATATTTTTAATTTCAATATCATTAGGTATTCAAAAGTGGTGATTTGGAAAGGAATTATTCCATGGGAGTTATATCAGTGAATTAATAAAGTATGGAGGTGATATATATATATAAAAATAGATTATTAATGATTATGATATGTTTTTTACTGGTGTTATCCTTGATAGATATCATTTCAATTAAAACTAATCATTATTTATGCATTAATTTTTACATGGTAGTATGATTCAATAGCCTCTCAGCTATCTGGAGTATGATAGTTTGATGTATAGATTTGTATAAATAATAGATACCATGATATAATGCATGAGATGAATTCCAAAATTGTGTTTCATGAAGAACAAGTTTCTGAAATTCGAGTTTGATTAGACATAGATATGGATCACCATATTCGTATGAATTGAGTTTAAAGAATATCTTAGTAATTGGTAATAAAGAAAATATTAATTTTAAACAATGTGAAATGAAATATTGTGCAATATAATGAGATCTCATATGGGGGTTTTCAATGTCAACAAGAGAACAAAAAGAATATTCGAAAATATATTATATACTATTAATGCCCAATAAATAATCACAAATAATAAAATGGATTTATATAATAAAACATTCATGATGAAAAATGGAGTAAAATAAGGTATATTAACATATTGAGAGTGATTCTCAGAACAATCATAACAATGATATGGCATACAATATCAAATTATTTGTAAATATATGGTAATGAGAACATGAAAATGTATGCATGATTTGGGAATGTAATATCTTCCAAATTAAATAATATAATTAGGTTCTCATTGAATATTTTATATTAATTACACATGTAAATTGGAAAAATTCATATGGTGATGTGATATTTTATGTGAAATGTAATTAGCTTTTGTTGAATAACTAGTTCCACTAAAAAGTGACTAATATTAAATTAACTATTATTATTGTAAAAATTAAGTACAAGTGATTACAATTATGTTGAAAAGAAATTTATTTAATTTAATAAAAAAAAGAAGTTTTTTATTTAAGAGAGGGGATAATAGTTTACTGTGCATATATACATATGAAAAAATTATAAAATAAATAGAGTGTAGATTAATAATTTCTACTCTGATGAATAAGAATAATTTCTTAAAAAATAATAATATTGTAATAGTAGAGAAAAAGAATAAAAATTTAGATAAATAAATCCAACAAAAAACCTCTTCAAGTTAGTGTATTTTAGGTGTTACAAGTATCAAAAACTAATGAAAAAATTTTCATTAGAAGTAGTAGAATTAATCTCTGTAGAGGGTCATGTTGTATGAGGTTTACACTATTTAATTTTATATAATTTTGTAATTACCAAAAAATAATTATATACACTCATATGATTTTTATTCTTTTAGGTATTAACAATAGAGTTCAGATTTTGTGATGATTTAATTATCTATGAGAAAAGGTATATTTATGACAACCGATATTTTATTATTACATAATTCAAGACTTATTTAAAAAGGTTCACATAATACAATCCCAAAATATCATTTATTTTAATGTATTTCATAAATTGTATATATAATAACAACTTGAAAACATGATATAGTGAATTTATTTAATATTTACTTTAAATTATCATAAAATTTCATCATGTTATTAATAATGAAAGGGATAAACTGGGGATGTACATAAGAAAATGGTGACAGATAATCCCTATTAAGGGAATAAAGAATGTATAAAATAATTCAATGTAATAAATGTGATATTGTAGAAATATGAAGGAAAAAGAATCTGGTTAGATTTTTAATATTGAATGTTGAAGCATAACATAATATGATATCATAAAGGCAACATTGGAATATGAAAAAAACATGAAATGATAACACACATTTAAGGTTAAATTCAATGAAATCATATCCCAGTGTTATTTGGATTACATCTAGTTCACCATATGTGGAATCTCATTTGAAAAAATCATTACCAGATGCATTGATGGAAAATAAATTTTTAATTCCCACACATCACATTCATATATTGTATATTCATTAGTGAGACACAGAGATCATGCAATATATGGTTGTTTTTTCACTTCTAAACCCATTATTAATGGTTTTTTGATTCATATATTGAACTCCAAAATTGATAATGGATATGTTCATCTATGAGAATAATCATGCATGTAAATTCGAATGGGAATTCTGACCCCAATTTTTTGACCTAAAAACATCTAGATAATATTAGTAGAATAAGAGTTGTATGTAAATATTTCATAGAACTAATTTATGATTATTAATGTGGTCTCTCAACACTTTAATATCACTTTTAAAGTAATATGTATGAAACAAAACATGTCCTAATAAGAATAGTTACATATTTCATGGTATATTTCAATAATGGAACATGACTAAATAAGAGAATTAATGGATCCCATACTTTGGAATGGAAACAATAATGAAAAAGGTAATAATGAGAGGGAAAAAATATCATTACTAGAACATCAATTTTTTAGAAAGATAATATATTAAAACAAATGAAAATATATCAAAATTATATTCCAAATGTAAAATTAAAAACATGTCTGTGAGTCGAAAATAATAGAGAGATAGATCCACTACCTTGAGATGGTACTTTTAAAAACTTGATAGATGAATCTTAAAATAATGTGGGAACATTTCAGTGATTAGGATATGTGAAAATATATTAGTATCGGCAGAAAATGTTTTTTTACTAGTAATTAATTAGTGGATGTGTTTTTTATATTAAATAATAGAAGATAGTTAATTATTAATTTACAAACATGGGGTTTGGAATATATATTATAAGGTACTCAAAACTAATGAACATCCTTTGGGGTTTCCCAAAAAGAATGGATTTTAGTTATTTTATAAGGAAACTATCTTAAATAATTAATATAATAACCTCTGTGATGTGGAAGCGAGACATGTTCAAAAAAAATTTATTTAATGATCATAAAATATTATATATGTTTTTGAAGATTCATTTATGTTATATTAAATTTATAAATCAATATTAATAATTGTTTATTTTAAGTGGGATGTATATATTTAGTCATGGATACCTTTAATGGGTCATAGTAAATCTCATTTGGGCCCCTATGATGTCATAATGCATACTATATAATTATACAATATTTAATTTTTTAGGTAAAAATATACTGTCTTCAAAACTATGAAAAATTCATTGATGGATTATTGTATTTTAAATATTTCAAAAATAATAATTATTTTATCAAAATATATATTTATATTTGAGAATATATAACTTTAAATAAAAATCCACATTTTTTAAAAAATTAATTCTTCTTAGAATAATAGTATTCTTACCCTAATGAAATTATGTTTTTCATAATTTATTTATAAAAATGTTTAATTTTAATAAATATCATATAATAAAAAATTATGAATTTAGTAATAACAATGTATTTATTTGAATATATATTTTTCCAAAAAATAGTTTGTGTTCCATTGTATAAATATCTATTTTTTCTGAAAATAATTATCTACTCATTTGAAATGTAATATAAAATATGGATAAATATAATCATTGTTCCATTAAAAATAATATTATAAAATAATAATATTATGGTCTAGACATATATAACATTAATATATTAGTGGATTCCTTAATGATATAGTGTGATATTGTGATATTTTCATGGTGTTATTAAAAAAAAATGGTATGGTCGAGGAAGTCGATGGTATTGATAATCTCCTATAAAATTATTGGATGATGCATTAGTTGTTTAAATTCATCTAGTGATTAGTTAATGGAAATTCTCAATGAATAAATATCACTAAGAAGATATGATGAGTTGTCTTTATAGGGTATAATTATACTGGTCGAAGCCACCTCTTCTTCCATCAATGTTAATTGGGAATTATCATAACCTTAATTATATTATCCTTAATAGATAATATAGAAATACTGTATTCTAATTTTTTTTGATTCTTAGTGTTATTTTAATTTTTTATGTCATATAATCGTCTAAAAAATGAAATTAGTTCATGTATTTTTTTATTTAAACAAATCATAATAATGAACATATTCATTAAAATGTGAATATCCATTATAAATTCATTGAATGTTACATTTCTCCCCCATAATTAATTTCACCATCATAATTATTATTTAATTCAATAAATAAATGAGGGTACTTCTGTTTAATCACCTTTCTTGGTTTCCATGTCACCTAATCAAACATGTGGTAATATTATAACACATTAACTATGTGAGTTGAATCATTTGGAAGAATATTATCTATATGATCAAATTTCATTATAGATTACTCTTAACATGAAGGATCATTCTCAATTGGAACCAAATCTAGATTCGGAACAAGTGAGGGGACTAATATATACTTCTTTAATATGTATATAATATAAACTTCATGTACATGAGATATGTTAGGTGTGAGTGTTATTTGTTAGGTCACCATTCCAATGAAATCATGATTCTCAAAGGGGTTGTTATATCAATGAATAATATTAACTTAATTCCAAAATATGCTGAATTGTATACACCATGATATAAAAATGAACACTTTTTATCTTACCTCACACACCATGTCAAATCAATTATTTTCGAAATAAGATTTCTATTAAATATCTGTTGATCTCATATAATACTGAATAATATGAAAATTATCTATCATATATTGCATGATATTATGACTCAAACATTCCATACAAATATATAACATTTTAATAGAATAATATTTTTTATAGAACATAAAAATCCACTATAGAGTCATATAGGTCTAGTGCCATTAGAATTATGGACAAGTAGACAATGGGTTAATAAAAGATCTATAATGTCTCCCACATATTCATTCATAACAAAACCATTATTATATATACCATACATATTTCCATTCTTTATAACATGGTGAAATAAAATATATGAAATGATGAGCTCATTTGCTAAATAAGTTTAAATAAAGTATATATCAATGATCATAATACCATGAAATGAGACAATGTTAATGAGAAAAGGGGAATAACATTTTAAAATCAGAATTTTCCTATTATAAATATTTGTCTTTTATCATGGATGAAGGGTTTTTAGTTAATAATACATTATTCATAATGGAATTAGATAAGAAGATCCGTTTGAGAAAAACAAATGTATAAGACATGGAATTATGGAAAAAAATACATAAAAATTCATATAAATATTAGTAATGTTTATTTTTGTAGAACCATATAGTGTAATTGGTTTAATCCCAAAACCATTATAGTATACAGCTTTAATTCCCAATACTACCACAATGGAAAGAGCCCCGTACTAAACATAATTCACACTATAAACCTGTAATATATATCTATGTAGATATCAATCATCAACCTATTCATTTGATAGATATATAGGTCCAACCTCTTGTCTAACATAAATAATAAATATATTCTCCATAAGAGCATAAATCATTCCTCATATTATTACTATTGAAAAGAAATGGGTTACATAAACATCTACATATATGATAAAACCTAGAAAATAAATAGGTTTCATCTAAATTTTATCATATAATCACATAAATACCCATTGATTATAAAAGGTCTTCTTAAATATTTATCTCAATATTCATAAACCATATAGAGAAAAAATAATCATGGTATTAACAAATCATATCCAATTTATGTCATGATCAACATCAAATATTGTTGTTGTAGATGAATGAAAACATCATAAAAGAATTATTAAAAACTCCTTAAGGAAATAACCTTTCCATTTTGAAATCACATAATAAAAATATACAAAAATATTAAGAAAGGGACTTATTTGGGAAAAAAATGTAAACATATATAAGAATATTAAATAAACTAGTCATGATGGTGGGGAAATATGTTCATGTTGTTTAAGTTAAAAAATCATCGCATCCATACTTTTGTAGATAATATTACAGAGTACGACATCTATAAATTGAAAAAAATGATTATATTAAAATAGTTTTATAAAAACTAAAAACATGGGTAAATATTTATATAAAAAAGAATAATATATAGGTAAAAAATATAATTCAAAAATTTATAGAAAACTTGTATATGGAAGAAAATATAATTACTACAGAAGAAGGAAATGAATTAGATTATCCTTAAGACATATTTTTGGTTTGTTGAGTAAATAATATGAGGAAAAAGAAAAATTTAAAATTTAAAATAAATAAATAACCAATGTAAATTAAAATTAATATGTTATTAGATAGTTAGATCATAATATTTTACTATCATAAGCACATTCATAATAAGCCTTGATGAAATAGTATATTGTGATATAAAACTCTTACCACTTTGGTATTATTTTAACAATTATCCACATGAATGAATGAAACATATATGGAAATTTATATCAAAATAAAATTCATTATAATAATAATGGTGTAAAATAAGGGTAATTATTTGTATAACTATAAATAAACAAGTGGTCAATGTTGAATGTGTCTCCTGGAAATGAATATGGGATGAAAAATCATTAAGTCGTGTTCTGTTTGCTTCAAAATCTCTCTATCCTCTTATAATATAGATAAATATTTATTATAAATCAATTTATGTGTCATTTTGAGACTTATAATATAATATATTACCCCTTTATAATATTTCCACACTCCCTTTTATCAATAATTTATTGGAATCGTTGTTTTGAGATGTCAAATGTTTCATTTTTAATGGGTATTTCAGTTTGGTAGTTATGATCCATGTAAATTTATTACAGTTCCAACATCATCAACATGTTATAAATTATGTAAATTTAATATATATAAATTGTATAGTTATTTAGTGTAATTTCAAAGATTTATATATAGAAAAATTAATTACAGAACTCATGGAGATGTTAGGCCATACAGACACATAAATGCCATTTTCACTTTATGAATGATTGAATTGAAAAATGGAAAATAATAATTAAATTTTATAGAATAATTATTATTATATCTATATCATATATACTTATTAAAGTAATAATTATTATTTTCCATGTCAAATTTTAATTAAAATTGAATCACAACCCTTTATGGAGGTGGTAGATCACATGTAAGCACCAACAAAGATTATGTTTAAAAATATATTTGAAGTAGGATAGTAGATGTGATATTATTGTTCTTGATGTATATTTTATCATAATTATTATATATAAAAATCAAACACATCATAATAATCATCCATTATTTTAGAAAAGTAATATAAATATTATTTCTACATGTAGTCATAAGCCATTCTCATGCACAAGTGATACATTCATCTCACATTTGATGAGGACAGGGGTTAATAATAATGGCTTAGAAATAAAGAAATTATAATATATACGAAAATTATAATATTATTCATATAGGATCGAATATTTAAATATGGGTTGCTCAAATACAAGAGGGGGTGAATTGTATACTTTAAAAATTCATTTCGAACCATTAATGGTAAGTTTAACGAGGTTAAACAAACATTCATAAGACCTATTAATGAAACCTTTTCTATTTTCTAAAATGATAGATTCATCCTTATAGAATTTTGAATCTGTAATAAAATCTTAGTAACAAAATTACAATGTATAAGAAGGTAATAATTTCTAACTATAACAAATTTTACATACAAAAACGGAATTAAAACAACTTGTAATAGTAAACAAGTGACAATATGATTCTTTTTACCAAAAGATAAGGATATCCAACATCCTTGGATAAAGGTTCATTGATTTATACTTTCATGAAAGTCTGTCTTACCCATACACAGGTAAGCCCTCAATCCGACGATGGGGGTCTGTATTGTTATCCTCGCAAGCCCTCGATTTAAAATGAAAATAGAACCTCTGTCTTCTAATCCTGAAAGCCCTCAATTAGAATGATCGGAGTCTCGATAATTCAATTCTGCACAATTTTTTCACCCTTGAATAAGTTTTTCATGGCATCCAAATGATGCACTGAGAGTTGTAAGAGCCTCTCTCTCTAGAAATCACTTCACATATTTATTCCGTCGAAGTCAATTATCGATGATGAAGTAGTTTTGTCGTTCAAATGGGCTTTTATTTATAGGAAAAATTTCCCAATGGTAGGATCCCCTCAAACGGTCATATTTATCCTTAAATTTTGGAGGGACATAGACATGTGTCAATCATAAAATGATTAGTTTATGACAGAATTTATGAAATCATTTCAAGTAATATAAATGATGTTAAGTTAAAGATAAATGTTTTGTATAAGAAAAATTATATTCTGAAATCATTGGAAAGATACATTTAAACAACTCTAAAATTATCAATAAAATGTAATCTTAAGAATTCATGAAAACTAATTTATAAGAATAACATTATCAAGAAAACATAATCATAAGGAAAAGTTTATCGGATTGTAAAAAAAGTATCTCATTTGTTTTGGAATCATAATCATAAAATCAGAATCACTTATACACCAAAATCAGATACATAAAAAACTGAATCACATATACTTAAGAATCAGAATCAGAAAAATTGAATCACATATAAACTATAATAATAATCCTAAAAAATGAATCACATATACACCAGAATTGGATTCATAAAAACTGAATCACATATACACCAGATTCAGAATCATAAAATCTGAATCATAAATCGTAATGATAGATCTGTCAGTATAATGGAATAGAAAAATTTAATGATATATCTATAAGCATAATAGAATGACAATTCTATATCTTAAGAAATATATAAAACATAAAGAAAATCAGAACTTAAGAAAAAGTGTTTGTGATTTTCAAAACATGAAACCATATGTAATGGATTATTCATAATATATCCTTGTTAACTCAACATTTCTATGATAAACACAATATATTTATAGTATTTATAGAAAAATTAGGAATGAACATGGCCTGTTAAGGTGATTACCTATGTCCTGCAATAATTTCATTAGATCTCATCACAAGGACCCTAGAGTTAGCCCTATGGGAAGAAAGTAACATATTCATTCTATTTATGTATGCATATAATGGAAATTTTTAGGTCATGGTAAGACTTGAGGGATCAATGTGGTATACAAAAATGAGCGATATATTCTCTATTCATAATTTAAGGGTGGGGTTTATATAGAATTTAATATGATATTAAATTTTAATAAATAGATTTTGATGAAAAATGGGTTCAAATGGATAGGTTTGTTTTGATTATATAGGTTATGGTTCTAATCCAATCAACCAATAGATTATAGGAATGTTTCTGTTTCACACTAAACCATAACATTTGGATTGATTGATGGTTGACCAATTTTATTTTAACTTCCAATGAAACAATATTTGGGTAATTAAAGACCCATTCATGGAATCCAAAATACCAAGGATAAAATCCTGACAGGGGAAAATGTACATGATAATGTAGCAGTAATATAGTAGTTACAATAGTGGGAAATTTATATGTTACTGTAGTAGTGGAATAATTCACCTGTTCTGGGCCTAGAATGCACAAAATTGGTCCTACAGGCCACAAGGCCTTTCATCCAATCAAGGCCTTCAATCCATATATAATCTTGGACACCATAAAGTAACATGAGAGGTAAAAATTGACCACTCGATTGGTGTAGTGTTATAGGTAGTAAATTAAATATGGATTCAGGAATCATCATCGGTTGGACTACTCAAAAGAGATATATCTTCATTAACACCTATAATATGGCCCAATTATCAAATGCGAATGGGGGTTATGTACCACGGTATTGAAAAGGGATGAACAAAAAATTAGTTATTTGTAGATAGAGTGACACATCATGTGAATGTTGATGACCAAATAGAAGATATGATGCATCTATGAGGCAACATGGAATAGTGGCATGCTATTGTTACTACATGGGTATTTCGTAAGAGTTATGGGTGTGTGGGAACCCATCATGTAGACCTCTAACTAGAATTGGGTTCAAATAAGGGTGTTCAATAAAGTTACTCATTATAGGATAGTCCAATATTTTTCCGTATAATATATATGTAGTCTTATTTAATGACTTTTGTGATTAAATAAAATAAATAATTTGATATATTGATTGAATAACATTGTCAATTTTTATAATATTCATTAAATATGGCAGATAATAAAAAATAAAAAAAATTCAGAATTCAAATATAATATTTTACCACAATATTAATGTGAAATGATCATCTATAATATTCTCTTAAAACTATTACTTATTCAAAATAGTTCACTTTTTTTATTATTAAAATGATTTATTTTATCTTTCCCTTAATTCAATAAATAATATTTTGGAAAAGTGTAAGGATTTTATGTAAATATAAAATACCTAAAAAATCAAAATTAATTATACGCATAATATAAATTTATTTTCTACAAATTAATATTAAAATTTATTCATAAGTAGTTCTTTTCCTTATGTGAACACATATTACAAGTTTCAAACAATGAAAATGGAATTTTGTTACATTGTTAAATTTAAGTAATAAATATGTTATTTTAAAGGAAATGCATCCATTAAATAACTATATTTAGAGACTATGTTGACATTGGTTGAATTAACATTATCCAAATTCATTAGTTTGAAAACATTATGGCCTTATTACGTACTTTTATCCTATATTAACATGATTTACCCATTACCACGAATATAAATTCTTCCACTCATATTATTTATTTTGATAAAAATTAGTTGTTATATACATACAAAATATAAACATCTAGACTCAAAATATGGAAATTTTTTATCTAATTAAAAATTTATATAGGTGGAATAAAATAATATTAATATTAGTGCACAAAATTTTATGAATTCATCATTTATACAAATGTAGTTTTTCTGAAAAATCTAGGTTTACTATTATCCCATTCATATTATTAGATGAATGTTGGTCAAAAATTCTCAAGGTAACATTGAAGCATTTTTGGGTTGATTGTGTTTGTTGAAAAAGAGAGTTTCCATGGAAAATTGTCGAGTTCCCGAGAAGTTGTTGAAAATCCATGTTGACAAAGAATGATGACAAAGGAAAGGATGATATGGAGGAGGTACAAAAGAGAAGTAAAAGGTGGCGCCGTTTCCCAGTGTTTTCCAAATTTTTGGGGTCCAAAATTTGGAGTTTGGTGAGCATCGTGAAAAGTGGATATCCTTGAATATCGAATTTTAATATGGAAAAGGCATGAATTTCGCAAAGAGAGGATGCATGGATTTGATTTCACGACGATCAGAAAAATGGAGGTGGTGATGCTTCGCGATTACGTCGAAGCTTCGCGAACGGCAGAGTTGAAGCGCATCGCTGCGGTGAAGGGATTGGTGAGTGAGATTCTCGGCGAAGGCGCAAAATAATGTCGATGGTGATGCTCTGCGATTACGACGAGCTCCGCGATCCGAACATTTCCGAGGTGCTTCGCGATTTGGACAGAATTCTGGCGAAAACTTCCGAGCTTCGCGATTTGAGATGAAGTGGCGTTGACACCGCGCTAAAGGGTCGAGGGTCGGTGGAATCGCCTATAAATAGATGCCGACCCCCTCAAGAGAAGCAGAGTGAATTTTCAGAGAAAATATTTTTCTCTCGTATTGCGAAGGTTGTTCGCGGAGCCAATGTGATTTGTGAAAGAGGTGCTTCGTGGCAGCTATTGTAGCACCACGAAAGTTGTGAGCTCTACATTCACGCAGTGAGCTTCGTGAGGGAAGTTGCTCGGCAACTGCTTGAGCTTCGCAGGAGTGCTTTGCGAGAGTGCTTCGCGACAGAGCTTCGCGAAAAGGAAGGAGATTCAAGAAGGTTTGTTTGAGTTTTGTGAAATTGGAAGTCTCGCGAAGTAGGGTGCTTTGCGAAGGTACATTCCAAAGGTAGTTGCCCAGTGGTCAGAGGAAAAGAGGTATTCATCAGTGGATGAAAGTTGGACTTCAACATGGCATCTATCAACAGTTGAAGATGCATTATTTCATGAAAATGAAGAGACCTACAGGTCTATAAACTGTGAGTGAATCCCTTCACAGAGAAGTGAGCTTATGAAAAGGAAGAAGGTGATCCTCTCCACAGACAATGAGCCAGAAAGAGAGAAATAGATAGTGACCCTTGGGAAAGCAGTGAGCTGACCCTAAACCTTGTAAAGGCAGTGAGCCTGGGCATAGAAGTGATCTAGCCCGAACCTTGTGAACATTATTGGCAGTGAGCCTTAGTGGATTTGGTACAACGACACATCGTTGTTGTATGCTCCTTGGATGTAGCCCAGTGCGGGTGAACCAAGTAAAAATATCTGTGTCTGCCTAGTCGCTTCCCTGCATTGCATTCAAAGAATCGTCATCAGACAAACCAGAAAAGAACTGATCATAATAATCGCACAAGAGAAAACAAAGTGACCATTTCAATAAATTGGTCAAGATCTAGTGGGGCAGGAAGAACTTTCAATTTAAGAATATCCATACCCTGATTCACCCCCCCTCTCAGGGTATATAGGCCCCTATTGGCCCTAACAATTGGTATCATAGGGATAGGTTTCCTTTATCAGATTTGTTTTCTCGATCGTAGTGTTCCATGGGAAAGGGAAAAATATTAAATAAGAATCATAAGTTAGGAGGTATCCCTCAGTGTGGAAGTGTTTATGGGAAATGTGTGATTCAACTAAAAGAATCAAACAACATACTGAAGGAGGGCCTGGATGAATCCGATAGGGAAAATATTGATTTAATCATCAAGATGTTGAAATGAGTGAATTACATGAACATCAAAGTGATTTCGGAACAACTGATGATGATGAAGTTTCAAGAAGGAGGCCACGAGTAGATATTTTCATCATGACAAAGGAAGTGGACCAGAAGATGGATGAAGAAGTCAAATCTAAAGATATCCGGATCAAAGTATTGGAAATTGAGGTCAAAAAGTTAAGAGGCTTAAATCAAAGGCTTTTTGATATAGTGACTGACCTAAGAGATAAGAATGATTCATATGCCGAAGAACTACAGAAGATGGCTAAAATGAAAGGAAAACAAAAGGTTGATGATTGTGAAGAGAATAAAAATTCAGATGATGTTCTGAATTTGAAAGCTAGAAATGATGATCTATCAACACAGTTGTCTGAAGAAGTTTAGAATAATCGAAGGCTATAACAAGAAAATGAATATTGCTCTGATGATGTTGAAGAAGAAAAAATGAAAGTGAAGGAGAAAAGTGACATGGTGGAAAATCTCACGCAGTAACTATAATATGAAATGAATAGCGGAAAGAATATCAGAATAGAACTCAATGACCAAATTGAATCAAGGGATATGAAGATTCGAAAGTTGGAAGAAGAGGTAGAATCAGTGAAGAAGGAAGTGGAGAAATCCAACTCCAAAGGAAATCCCAAAATGAAGGATTCTTTACACTTGCAATTTGATTATCCTTCAGCAGGTGATGACGAAATGAAAAGAAAATTTTCTATTTCTAAAAAGAGGCAAGAACAAATTTTCTCAGCTCAAAGACCATACATTCTGGGAACAACTGGTATCAGATTTGAGGAATCCCCTCCCGTGCAAGATAGAAAGAGATATTTGAACTGTTCCAGATGTGAAATAAATCCTATGGGTGCTGGAGATAGGCCTAAGAGGACAGTGACAAAAATTAGTGATGACATGTGCTATTTCTATGGGATTCACGGCCACACATCACGCTTCTATTTAGAGGCTCATGAATACATATCAGGCTATGAAAATAGAAACTTTTTTGAATCCTAGAATAAGAAGAAGCATACTGAGAAATCAGAGAGTAGAGTCTCTCAACGGAAAGCATTTATAAAATGCTATTACTATTTGAAGAATGGGACACACCATCAATATGTGTCAGGAATCTCAGGAGATCAATGTCATAGGAAGAACTCTAGCTACATCAACATCTCGACATAGAAATAATGAAATTTGGAATGTCTTTGATGGAAGATGTTTCATATGTTCTGATCATGGGAATTTGGCCAGATAGTGCTGCAAGAAGAAAGAAGGGAAGGAAAAGGAACCTAGAAAGAGAATTTCGACTCCAGTGACGCATAATGAAAAATTATACACTGTAAGACAAAGTGTTAAGGTGAATAATAGTCTTAGAGTCTCAGGGGAATCACATGGAGCGGAACGAATGGTGTATCTTTCACCTCATCTATCACAGTCACAACCACCCTCTAAGAAATAACATGAACATATCTGGAAGAAAAAAAGGAGGAAACACAATAGTTGTTAGTAAGGAGAATGTACGTTCAGTGGAGGACCCACCACAAATGAAAAATAGGGTGAAGACTCATAAATATGATAAAAGGCAGATAAATAAAGAATGCGTTGAAAAATCCACATGTCATGTTCCTCGGAGAGGACTGGAAGAAAAAGAAATATCCTTACAAGGGTGGAAGAAGCAAGGGAATATGACAAGAAAGGAGATTCCTACTCAGATAAATAATCAAGGAAAAAGGAATTTTGGAAGAAACTCAAAGAAGGAAATGTGTACTAGTGGGTCTATACCCCAAGTGATGAGAAAGGTCGGGCCTACAGAATCTACATATCAGAAAAAGCCTCAGCATGTGGGTAATGAATGCTTAGTCATATGGCCAGAGCAGTTGAAGTTGTTCAGGCTGCTGGAGGAAGCAAGAAAGGAGTGTGATGCACTCTAAGAAAGAATGAAAGGGTTGACCCATCAGGATCAACTAATACCCTCATCTTGTGGATTCGAGAAAGACCACATCTCCCTATATATATTAATTCTATTAACTGATGATTCATGTGTTTTATGTTTTAGGGAGATACGATCCATGGGGTAGTGGCATCTAAGTATGCGATGTGGAGAAGTGATATTCTCTAGAGTTTAAATTGATTCATATCTGGTAGCAGAATTGAAAATGAATGTGAGAAACCGAGCACAATAAGAAGTGATTGTGTTATTAGCTTTATCTCTTGTTTCCTACACCGAGTTCTAACTCAATAGTCTTAGAGATTTGGTTAATGGCTCGATTCGGAGTGCTAGATTAGTATAAATAGGTGCATGTGGAGAAGAATAGTTATGGGTCTCTACCGTTGGGACTAACAGACAGAAGTGTTGTGTAACACAGGGGGAGAATTCTATATCCAAATCAGATTCAAGAGACATCAAGGCAATAATTGGATGACTCGGCTCAGTTGTTTCCTATTGAGGGAAGAATGAAACACAGGGAGAAGCAGCAATAACAATGCATTTCATGCTTATCTATTTTCTCTAACAATATGGTATCAGTTGACTGTTTTCAGGATACCAAAAAGCTGCAATAGAAAGTCAAAGGTGTCTCAACAAAAATCTGAGAGAAGAAGTTCGAAGGAAATGACATCATTAAACAATGAAATAAAGAAAATTTTTCTGTTGAATGTGAGGAAGTGGTATGAGAATTAGGGAGAGTAGAAGTGGCGGAAGCTGATTCAGAAGAAGATACTGATGGTGAGTACGACGAAGTAAAATCCTTATCTGCACAAAATCCAATGAGTCGTGCTAAAATTGACAGGAAGAATATCATCAGTGATCAGTGAGCTCCACTTCAGACAAGAATAATGAAGTCATTGCACTATATGTCTTTCCTATCTCAGGTAGATCCGAAATGCTTAGCTGATGCAGCTGAAGATGAAAACTGGGTTCAGGCTATGAATGAATAACATGACCAGATTGAGAAGAACCAAACATGTGAGAATTCTTTTTGAGGCCAGCAGATAAGAATGTCATCAGGACTAAATGGATCTTTCGTAACAAGATGAACGAAGATGACACAGTGAGTCGAAACAAAGCACAACTGGTGTGCAAAGGATACTCCCAGGTAGAGGGAATTGATGTTGAAGAGACATTTTCTCTGGTTTCAAGGCTGGAGACAATCGGATTATACCTAGACATTGTAGTGCAATGAAAGTTCAAAGTATTCTAGATGGACATCATATCAGAATTCTTGAATGGGATTCTGGATGAAGAAGTGCATGTCGAGCAGCGAAATGGTTTTCTCATTCATGAAAATGAGAATAAGGTTTGTCGGCGAAAGAAGGCCTTATATGGGCTGAAACAAGAACCAAGAGCCAAAAACTCAAGGCTACATCAGTATTTGAAGAAACTTTGTTTCCAGCGTGGTGGAGATTCTTACAATATCTATCTCTACCAAAACAGTAATCAAAGAATGTTGGTGACACATGGAATTAATGGAACATTCATTTCTCAATCCGAATATGTCAAGGAGGTTTTGTAATGACATTTAATGTAAAATTCAAAATAGATGAAGACTCCGGAAGTTACCCGGATGATGTTTTCCAACTATGAGGATGGCAAGGCAGTTAATATCACAGAATACAAGCAGATTATTGGAAGTTTGTTATACTTGACTATAACAAGGCCTGACATTTTTTTCGGCACATGCCATGCAGCAAGATATCAGAGTAATCCTAAGGAAATCCACATGCTTGCAGTGAAAAGAATACATTAGTATATCCAGGGAATAGTGGATTTCGGATTGACATATACTGATAAATCTCAGACAGAGTTATTGGGATATACTGATGAAGACTGGGCCGGTTCAGCGGATGATAGAAAATCAATGTCAAGTGGTGCATTCTATCTTGGTGGATTGTGTATTTCATGGCTAAGAAAGAAGCAAGATTTCATTTCATTGAGCACCGCAGAAGCTGAGTATATTGCAGCCACTCAATCGTGCACACAGTTATTTTGGATGAAGTAGAAACTTGAAGATAGGGGAGTTGAGGTGAAGTCTCCGATCGGAATCTAGTGCGATAACTCACGTGCTATAAATCTCAGCAATAATCCCATCCATCACTCTAGGAAAATGAACATTGAGATAAATTATCATTATATCAAGGAGAAGGATAAGCAGGGAATTGTGAAGTTGGAGGTTGTGCATACAAGGATACAGGTTGCAGACATTCTGAAAAAGTCCTTACCCAAGGAAGCATTTGAAAGGCATCGACTGGATCTGGGAGTTCAGTAGATTTCCCACTCCTAAAATAGTGTGGATGTGGGACCCCCCCTCTCCCCTAGATCTGATGTGTTTTCCTCTAATGTGCTGATGTGTTCTCTACTCTGTTATAGACTGCAAAGGAGTGACCTTTGGGTTAGTTGAAAAAGGGGTAGAAAATAGTGATTGTTAATGGGGGAGACAGTGCGGAGATTTGTTAAATCATGAATGATATGGGGAGAAGCTGACAGGTGGAGCAGCCAGATAGGGGGAGTGAAATGAGATAGGGTAGATTCTTATATTTGACGATTCTAGAAGTGATCGATCAAAGCATAGAAATCACGACATCTGAAGATCGTGATAAAAGAAGAACAGTGATGTTGGAATGGTGTGAGAAGGTGTCCAAATATCACCAATTGGTATCAGTGTGGTTCAACAATTGGTATCAATTTACGAATTGGTATCAGGTTGGAATCGACAATTGGGGCATGACATGAAGTGATTCATTGATGATATTTTCATACTACTCTTTTTTATCACTCCTAGCATTTCTCATGTAGGCTTAGAGTACGTGTTAAGTGAATCCTTGAACGCTATCAGAATCGAAAGAGGCGACTAGTAGTAGTGGCTGGAAGAAGACTCAGTGAGGTATCAATGTGCATAAAATCATTCTGAGGAGATTTGTAAAGAGTTGTCAACAAACCCAAACGGGGAGATTGTTTGGAAAAAACCCCTCAAGGTAACATTGAATCATTTTTGGGTTGATTGTGTTTTTTGACAAAGTAGGTTTCCATGGAGAATTGTCGAGTTCCCGATAAGTTGTTGACAATCCATGTTGACAAAGAACTATGAAAAAGGAAAGGATGATATGGAGGTGGTACAAAAGAGCAGTACAAGGTGGCTCTGTTTCCCAGTGTTTTCCAAATTTTTGGGGTCCAAAATTTGGAGTTTGGTGAGCCTCGTAAAAAGTTCATATCCTTGAAGATCGTATTTTAATATGGAAAAGTCATGAATTTCGCGAAGAGAAGATGCATGGATTTGATTTCGCGGAGATTAGAAAAATGGAGGCGGTGATGCTTCACGATTACGTCAAAGCTTTGCGAACGGAAGATTTGAAGCGCATCACGGCGGTGAATGGCTTTGCGAGGGAGCTTCTAAGCGAAGGCGCGAAATAATGTTGACGGTGATGCTCTGAGATTACGACGAGCTCCGCGATCCGAAAATTTCCGAGGTGCTTCGCGATTTGGACATAATTTCGGCGGAAACTTCAGAGCTTCGCGATTTGAAATGACGTGGTGTTGACTTCGCGTGAAAGGGTCAAGGGTCGGTGGAATCGCCTATAAGTAGAGGCCGACCCCCTCGAGAGAAGCAGAGTGAATTTTCAGAGAAAATATTTTTATCTCGTATTGCGAAGGTGGTTCGCGGAGCCAGTGTGCTTCACGAAAGAGGAGCTTCGCGGCTGTTATTGTAGCTCCGCGAAAGTTGTGAGATACATGTCGGATTAGTGAGCTTCATGAGGGAAGTTGCTCTGAAATTTCATGAGCATCACGGGAGTGCTTTGCGAGAGTGCTTCGCGAGAGAGCTTCGCGAAAAGCCAGTAGCTTCGTGAAGGCTTGTTTGAGCTTCGCGAAATTGTAAGCCTCACGATGTAGGGTGCTTTGCGAAGGTACATTCCAATGGTAGTTTCCCAGTGGTCAGAGGAAAAGAGGTATTCATCAGTGGATGAATGTTGGACTTCAACAGAGCATCTATCAGCAGTTGAAGATGCATTATTTCAAGCAAATGAACAGACCTACAGGTCTATAAACTGTGAGTGAATCCCTTCCCAGAGCAGTGAGCTTAAGAAGAGGAAGAAGGTGATCCTCTCCACCGGCAGTGTGCCAGAGAGAGAGAAACAGGTAGTGAACCTTGGGAAAGCAGTGAGCAAATCCTAAACCTTGTAAAGGCAGTGAGCCTGGGCATAGAAGTGATCTAGCCCGAACCTTGTGAACATTATTGGCAGTGATCCTTAGTGGATTTGGTACAACGGCACATCGTCGTTGTATGCTCCTTGGACGTAGCCCAGTGTGGGTGAACCAAGTAAAAATCTCTGTGTCTGCCTAGTCACTTCCCTGTATTGCATTCAAAGAATCGTCATCAGACAAACCAGAAAAGAACTGATCATAATAATCGCACAAGAGAAAACAAAGTGACCATTGTAATAAATTGTTCAAGATCCAGTGTGGTAGGAAGAACTTTCAATTTTAGAATATCCATACCCTAATTCACCCCCCTCTCAGAGTATATAGGCCCCTATTGGCCCTAACAATAATGGTTCAAAATAATTTAATTAATATATATATATATATATATTAAATTATAATTATATACAAAAATTGGTTAATTTATTTTATTCTGATAAAAAAACTTCACATACATAAATATTTTTTATGAAATTGCATTTTCTTTACATTGAAAATGATTTAATATTAAATTAAAAAATTATATTTATTCCAAGATTATAATTGATCTAATTAAAATATAATAGTACCAATTTAATTTTTAGTCTTATTTGGAAATGATGTTTTTAACATTTTTAATCAAAAATGAAATTTTCTATAAAAGTCCTTAAATTTTACTATTCTTGGAAAAACCATTATTTTTATACAATTATCATACAATAATCGTATGATAATTTTAATATTATAGTTTCTAAAATGAATATAACTTTAAAAATAATATTTTTAAATGTTTTGGAAATTTATACTAATATTTTCTCACAAAAAGAAATAAAATTATATTATTATGTAATCAAATTATTATAGAATAAAATAACTATAAAATTTTTTAGTGATTAATAATTATTATTTCAAAAAAAAATATATTTAGTAGTAAATTTATATATATTAAAATTTAAGTTAATCAAATTCATAACTTTATATTTTTTTATGAATTTTTAATAAATAATTAATAACAATATTTTAATAGTATATAATTATTCATTTACGAACGATGTTGTGTGTAGCACATGTTATCGATAAAAACAAAATAATTTGAAGAGAAATATTTCATGAATTTTTTTTATTCTTCCATTAAAACCATATAATAAATTACATCCTCATAATTTCATCTTCCACTTAGTAATAAAGGGTTTCATATTTAAAAACTCTATAAATTAAATCCCACACCATAAAACGGTTTAAAAAAGAATCCCAATAAAATAAGTTAAATGGAAGTATGAATGTCACAAAAAACATGGTTACCAAATATTAGAACATCTTTTGGAAGTATTAATGTGGAAATAAGGATAAAACTATCTCTTCTCGATTAATAAATATTTAAATAGAACAACCTAATGAAGAAATTATCTTACATGGTACGGTGAATCAGGGAGGGGTTAAAAGACCATGAATTCCCCAAATTTAATATTTATATGAAATGGTTTTATCTTAAGATCATTTTGATATTGATGAAGAATCTTATTATGATGTGTACAAAGAATATAATGAAAAATACTTAATTGGAATGTTGAATTTGACAATTTTATCAATTTTATTCATTAAATTATTTTTTTATACAAATGATGAGTAGCTGAGATTATTTTGTTATGCAATATTCTCTAAAATCAGAATCCAATATATTGAAATTTTATATTAATATATTCTTTATATATTCAGGCATTAACCAAATAAAAACTGTTAGTACACTATAGTGAGTCCCATTACATAATTTGATTCATGAAATCCTTGGTATTTGAAGTCATGGAATACCACGAAATTACCAGCCACATTTGGGATCCTTTGAAGCATTCTAAAAAGTCCCAATCATAGTCTAGATAAATCCAAAAGTTATTGGGGATTCAAAATATAGACCATTATCATTGGTTTATGGTGATTTTTTTCAAGATCATAATAGATAGAATTATGGATTGTTCTTTGGTAAATGGGGAAATCATTATCTTTGAAGCCAAAATTGTCAATCTCATCAATAAGTCCCCCTTCGTACAATAAAATGGATGGAATAATCATTGGATAGAAAGAGACAGTACCAAAATTGTCACCACTATTTGTAATTGAGTGGTACATATCATATTTCATATGATGGCTAAATTTATTCAAATGTTTTAAATTTATATATATATACAATTTTATTATTAATAATAAATTTATATTGGTTAATATTGTTGTCGATGGACTTAAAAAAGTATTTAACTTTGACATCACTTTGGTTAGATGAGAATCAACACAATTTATATCATTTTTTTGAAAAATATTATACTAAAATTCCCTCCATTATTATATTATAATTTTTTTCGATAATGAATGTTAAGATTCTTATACAAGGAATAAATATTTAAAAAACATAAGTAACCATGTCAATAAATAATATTCTATTTTCGTTGGGTAAATCATACACATCATAAAAAATTTAAATAAGTTAATTTCATTCATAAGAAAGAAGATTTCATGTTAAATTACATAGCTCATAAGGGTTACAAATACCTCATCCCAATGAAAAATTCATATATATCGTTAAACCCAATGATAAATTACTATATAATAATTCAACATTGTTAAAATCATCAAAATATCAGGAAACAAATTTAGATACAAACCTAATAGTTAATCCTTTAACTAAAAAAATGTTAGAATATATCACCATGATATTTTATCAATTTGAAACCATCAATAATTTCCATTTCACACAATAAAATAGTTTATAATTAACATATCAGAAAATAATATACCAACAGTTAAGGGTATTTAAACCATAATACTATATCAAAATTCAATCACATAAAACACTAAAAGGGGGTGGCCATTCCTTTTAACATATGATCAACCGTAATATTATAACCCCATGATGATTTCAATAAAATTTAAGAAATCTTATAGATAATCAAATATGTTTTAAAAATTAACACAATCATTAATCATTTTTAATGCTTTAACTATTTAATATATTTCAAAAAACCATGTAATGCAATTAACATCTCAAAAATTTAGCTAAATATCTTATTATCAAATTCGAAAAAATATAGTTTAAAATATTATCAATATAAAACTTATCATTAAAAAACAATGAATTAATAAATTGACAAAATATATATGTTATGGTCTATATTTTTCATAAGTCATGTGTTCTTTAAAACATAAATTTTATAATTAGTCAATTTTCATTGTTATTAGTACCATTCAAAATACATTTTCAAAACCTTATTGAAAAACTACAATTGATGGATCCATAAATGTTTTATGATTTTTTACTATATTATAATAATAATTACATATATAGAACATAATTCCTAAATACAATTACATATACACTTAAATCATTCCACATCCTTCCTAATCCTTTAAATATTATTTATCATATTGTTCCTAAAAACTTCTATACTACAATATTCAATATGAATCTTTTTTTTTACTAAATCTAGTTTAATCATAATTCATATTTTTATCATAAACAATATTATTAACATAGATTATAAATTTATAATATCATTTACAGTCTCATCATAATCATTATTAAATGCAGTACTAATAAATCCTTTTGATTCCATTCTTTAATGTTTCTCCTAGGAAGTCGATTTACATTATTCCCGTAGTTTATTTATATAAAATTTTTAACCATTAAGGATAACAAATGGAATCCATTATTCACCCCTATTTTGTTTACTAATTTTTTCGTTTTTCACAAAAACTTACATGCATTGGGTCCTTACATTCCACACACAAGACTTCTTATCTTTAACCTAAGATGTTAATTTGTGTTATTTTCCCACATGCTAGACATGATAGATGCTGAATCTTCTTTCACTAATTTTATTTATGAATCTCCATCTTTATCTAACTAGGTGTGTTAGGAATCTCACAAATCATGAGTTTTTAATCATAAAACATGATATTAAATTAATGATAATAAAAGGGTTTCGTAATGCATATCATATTTTAATTTATTTTTCCTTGAGAATAATAATTCCACTGCTTTTCAAATTTAACATTATCATGATTCCTTCTTGATAAATCCATTGAATAAAAGCAAAAAATCATATTTTCAGAATTTATAATCGTAGTTGAAAACAATATAACAAAAAACTCAATAACTAATCTATAAATCATGAATAATTATTTTATGAAAACATAGTTTTAACCTTGTTCATTTATGAACATTAAAAAAACTGTAAGATTTTATCATATACTCAGATTTATCTATAATGTTATCTCTAATGTTTTCTAATTCTTGTTTCTAATGGTAAACAAAAAATTTCACTAATACCAGCTATAGGGATCATATTATTCATACATAGATATAAAATTTATTATATGAATATTATATAAAAAAATAATGATCAATAATAGAATCATATATGTTTAGTGTCTTTGGAATAATTGACAAACAAATAACATTTTCAGAAATGATTTATATTTTCATTATCTATGATCATTGTTACTAGAACCCTTATTAGACGTATCATATTTAATATCATTCTCACTAACCTATAGAAATTAAACATAAAAAATGTAATTCTCTAATGCCCAGTAAGGTTATCTAAGGGATATATTAATGATCATATAAAAATAACATGTAAAAATTGGTATGAGGACATGAGAAAGTCATATGAAAACCATAACCATCATATAATATATCATAATATAGATTCAATGATAACATATTTATTGATTATATGAAACTATTAACTAAATAATCAAATAAAATGAGTTATGTCAGCATATCATTTCAATAAGGGAAGGAATTTTAACATTTAAAAAAACATATAAAATAATTCACATAGTATTTAAGGATGTTTTCCATGAATATCATAGGTGAATGGGTTAGTCCACAACCCATCATAGTATTCATGGTCCAATCCCAAGACTATTATATGTGAATGATTACCTTAGTGAACATGGTTCACTACCCATTCCATTCTTATTTATCTCAAGAGATATAATTCATCACCACAATTACTTGAAGGGGATATAGGTACAACCCATTATATAATAAAAAATATAAATATACATTCCATAATATTATTAATATTTTATCATATAAAAACTCATAAAAGGAAATGGTTTTTATGTATATTTCATCATAGAATATACCATAGAAAATATATACATTTCTTAAGCATTTAATAATCTAATTATTATATAGCCCATAGAAAATTATTGCTATTCAAAAACATTCATTCATCATATTTATTAACTAAAAAATTAAATAATAAAAATAATAATCATGTATCATATTTATATTAAAGCATAAGAAATGAAAAATTTTGTTGTCATTGATGAATTTAAATACCATAAAATGACCATAAATATATTTAGGATGAAAATAACCTATCATTTTCTAAATATTTTTGTAAATAAATATGAAATTATAAAGGAAAAAAATTAATGTTAAACTAACCATATATACATATACGGTGATCTTTAAAAATAAAATCACTAAAACATGATAAGATGTTAATTATGTAAAAGTTAAAAACCGATTTTTTCCATAATTTTGATAGAAATTTCAAAATGTACATAGTTCTGAAAAAAATCCTTCAAAATCTTTTAAAAAAGAGAAAAACATGTGTAAAAAATACTTAAAAATTCATAGACAAATATTAAACACACTATATAGAAATAATTTTGAAAACATAGATATGGATGAAAATTATTTTTTAGCTAATTAATGAAATGGGGTAGATTTTCAAAAAAAACGAATAGTTCTATTGAGTACATATGTTGTGTAATTTTTTTTATAATTACATGAAAATAACAGAATAAAATTATTATTATTATTTAGATATATACTATATTATTTAATTAATGTAAACATAATCCCAATAAATCATTATAAATAATTGGAATATAACATAATACCCTTACTACTTTATTAAAAATTAAATAGTAATCCACATTATTGAAAGAAAATTAGATGGATATTTATAACTGAATAAATTTTATGATAGTAATTTTAAATTAATTTCATGTGAATTATATTATCCTCAAAAAAGAAACAAGTAGTGAATATGATAGGTAACCATTTTAAATAAATGGTAGACGATAATCCCTTACCCTGTGTTCCCCTTTCTTCAATATCACTCTAAACACTTATATAATAAGCATATGTTTATTATAATTATATAATATGGTAATTTAAACAAATATATATTAAATAAGTCTAATTTATTTCATTTTAACACTCACATTTATCAATAATTTCATAAAATGATTGTTTATGTTTGTTATCTATTTCAATAATCATCTGCATTTCAGTTTTGTAGTTCTAGTACATGTTCTTGGATCATAGTTATATTAAAAGAAAGATGTTTTTATTAATTAATTATCATATATATTCATTATAAATAAATTTATATTCAATAATTAATGTTTTAGATAGAATAATTAAGCACACTATTTATAGAGACGGTAGGTCATATGTACGCAAACACTTTTTTTACACCATTCTATAGAAGGGAAAAAACAAAGAAAAATAATAATGTAAATTTAAAGTATAAATTTCCTATAATATATATTATAGCTATTGATAAATATATATTTATTAAAAACATAGTAAAATGGAAATGGAAAATTAATCACATCACTTCATGGGTATGGTAGTCCACATGTATGCATGAGTGATAGTATTTTTTTCAATAGATTGGATGGTAAGAAGGAATATGGGTTATTATAATTATATAAATATAAATTTTTAAAATAAAAATATCTAAATAATAATAAAATTATATATATCATACATAAAACATATTACTAGAAAATTAATATTACCGCAACGTGGAGATGGTAATCCATACACACACACAAATAATACTATCACTTCCAATTTGATGGGAAAATGTGTGAATAATAATATTTTGATAACCATAATAACATTATAGTACACATAGTATTATTATCAAATTATTATATGATATATAAATTACATTTTTTAGATTTAATGATGAATGTGAAAAGAAAGTGGTTGGTTAAGTTGATTAACTCATCATTGGAATAATTTTTTATATCTCCACGTAAGGGCCCTTGAGTTAGTATTTTGTGTATATGTGAACCTGTATAATTTTGATATGTATATTTAGAATGTATTTTTGAAGTTTTAGTGGGTCATGGAGACTCAATGATGGGTAAATAATCAATGACTGATATTACTATTTATAATTGAGGTTATGGGAACTTTATGGATTTCATAGAAAACTATATAATACAAATTAAATATAATAAAATTATTCAAATGGACTGGGATTATAATTTAATATGGGATAGGTTTATAATAACATCACCCATATATTTTAGATAAAACATACAATTTATTTAAATATTATATTTCTTATTGACCTTTGGTTAACCCATTTTAATTTTAACTAGAAAATCAACTATGTCAAAATCAAATTGTTGAAATTTTTAATTATAATGTAAAAATCCACCCATAAAATTTCCAATTATTATAATTTTTAAATATATCATATTTCCATTATCTTATTTAATTATTTTTATGATTTTTAAGTAATTTAATAATACCATATATTTATTAAATATCATTAATGTCATTTTCAAAACTATTAATTTAAATTTACTTAGAAGACAAATTTTGTGGAATTTATATATAATATTTTACAAAATACTAATATTTTATATTAAAAAATAACATTTATGGAAAAATTTAACATAACTAAAATATATCACTGTAAATATTGTTAGTATAAGTTGTTTTATTTTCCATTAATTTATTAAATACTATGTCCATATCTTTTATCCATTTAAGGTAATTATAAAAGCACAAAAAATTATAAATAATATAACATATTGAAGATAGTTTCATTGAGAACAATAATAATAATATTATTATTCCTTCACAATAATTTCTATTCCCAATGTGGAAGCATAACAAATACATTAAAATAAGTGAGAGACATTTTGTAACTTTATTCAATTTTAATAATATATAATCCAATTTCATAGAAAAGTGTCCATTAAATAACATTATTTATTGACTATGTTGATTCATATCAAGTTAAATTAATAAAATAAGAATTATAATAAAAAATTATTTCCTAATAACTTAGTTTTACTCTTTATAACATGATTTTCATTATTCATATGTGACAAATTATACCACAATTACAATTCATATTAAGGAAAAAACAATGTGACTTATTTACATAATTTTAACATCATTATTTTAAATATTGAATCCATATTATCTAATTTAATACATATATGTTTATAATTATCCATATAAATTACATATTCTCATGATTTCAAACTACAATTATTATTAATACATTCCCAATGAAATTTTTGGTTTGTAGTTTTAGATAATTATCTTCAACCCTTACATATTAAATCCATACATTACAATGGGAAATATATACATAGTATCCAATTTTTACACAAAAAATGATATAAATATAAAACATGTTTTTACCTCAGGAAAAAACAAAAAAAAATTCCCAATGATCTCATCATTGTACCTACACTTTCCTAAATACAAAGAAAAATATTTTATAACATGGGTTGAGAGAAAAAATAATGGTATGTTATGTAAGGAATGCAACCATTATTACATTGAAAACCTATAAAAATACCTTCACAAAAGAAAACCCTTTCACCCTGAGAAATAATTTTTTTTTAAAAATATCATTATCATGCCTTTCCAAATAAAACAATTTCCTTGAAAACTCATCAGTAAAATTATAAAGTACAATTATATAACTAGGTTAATAATTATTTATATCACTCTTACAAATGGATTAACCTATATGATCAACCTCCAAATCTATTGTGACTAACGTATTGGAGGATATAACATTACCACCCATCATTGGTTATTAGTGGAACCACCCAACATTGGTTAATAATATAACAACCCATCATCATAAAAAATCTCAATGGACCATAAAAAAATTAATTCATGAAATATTATATAAAAAAAATTCATTGAATAAAATAAACTTTTCTTTTTTTCAAATCACTTATTTTGAAATACTACATACGTATAGAGGATATCTTATTCATTGAATGTAAAAATATATACATATAATGAAATATTCAAAATATTAGAGTGAAATTATTTTAGTAAATTATATTAAATCCATGTATATAATAATAATCATTCCAATTCAGATTTGTTGAAATAAACATAAAAAGATATTTTTTAAAGAAACTCACATATGTAAAACCATAAAATGATAAATTTTTTGAAAAAATTAGAATTTATTAAAAATTTATATTTTTTAAAACATTCATTTTCCAATATATATATTCATAAAATTCGTATAAAATATATAATTTAATAGATATATATATATAGAAAAAATCTTTATAACGATTAAAATGAATTTTTATGTTATATTGTCCCTTTTATTATGTCTAAATGGTTTGCTGTTTCTAAAAATGTTCAATAATAAAACTATATTAATTAATTAATTAATTTATAATGTTTTAAACGTATATTATATTTATAATAATTTTATTACATTAATTTATGTAAATATTTGGGAGTTCTGATGTTTAATTTCATTGTTGGGGGAGCTTTCATTTCATAGTTTCATGATTGGATCCCTTATGTAAAATTGATGATGATTTTTTTGTAAAATGTGAATATTATATTAGATGTTGAATTAAATGGTCTAAAGGAATATCATAGTTATAAATTACCTCAAATATTATTTTATTTATTGACATTAGCATGATTTAATAAATAAAACATTAATGATAAATGTTTTTTGGAGGGTTTTCCTGACACTATGAATCAATTTCATTCAATTTAGAATTCTATAAATATATTTTCTCTAAAACAAGAAATATGATAAAATATTATAATTAATATTTTATTTATCAATAATAAAAATTTTATGATCATCCATGAAGTTGGTAATGTAAAACATAAAAATTGAATTATCCATGGAGATGATTGACATACATAATTTGGTCAATGGTTAAATTTCTTTTAAAAAAGTTTATATAAGAAAAGGGATAGATATAATATATTTTATTAGTAATATAAAATTAAATTATATACATGATTTTGTAGTTTTTATTACACAATGGATGAATAATGTGAGCAGAAGATAAAAGATGAAAACAAATTAAAAAATGTGGTCCTAAGATGTTACCTCTTAAATATATAATCCTTGAAGGAACGTTTAACGAACAAGAGATCGTTATTTAAGTTATAATAGTATCACATAAATGCTTGAATAATTGGTAGGATACATTTTTTTAGATATTTAAATATCTTCAATGATTATTTGGAAAAAGGGAGTGGTGAAGAGTGGTATTTATACATTAGCATGGGTGGGTTTAACTTATTGAATAATGATTACATTATATTTAAAGCCAATTTTATTTGGGTATAATTAATTCCAATAAATTTAGTTTATAATTAATGTTTTAATATATTTTTCTGTTATAGAAACACATAAACCACCCATTTAATTTTGTAATTTGTATTAATTTTAAGCCATTAACTTTTAGTATAAACATGATACAATGTTTAACTGATACATTGATATATCTTTTCATTACGATGATATCGTTATTATGTATAAAAATAAGATATAACTTATTCCAATATTTTGACCTTCTAATTCACAATATAGAATCTATTTTATAAATTTAAAAATATAGAATTTGAAGAGGTAAATTGAATAGAAAACCTTCAGACACTATAACAAATAGAGGTTTCAATAAATGTATTTTCCATGAAATGACGCTTTTATATTAAAATTTTGAGAAATAATAATAACTATACTAAAATAAAATAATATTTATTGATATATAATATATACATTACAATTTAAATATTCTCCATTATGGATTTTTTTAATTTAAAAGGTGAATATTTATTTAAATTAAAATAATTTTAAGAGAATTCTTGTTTTTAAACCTAAAATACCTTTTCTCTAAAATAAACTATAAATTTGATAAACAATAATTTAATTATATGAAAAAATTTATAATTTTTATTTCTATTTAATTCATATTTAAAAAAATATTGTACTTTTTTGTTGATTAATTAAATAAAAATAAATTATATTTTAATTAAATGATTTTATTCTCCATTCACTAAAACAATTATCATTTTCATAAAATTATAAAAAAATCCTATTTTTATTTCAACATTATTATCCCAAAAAATGGAATTAATTTTATCAAATTCATCTTGGAAATATTTTATGAATTAATTATATAATTTTTACAAAAAAATTTAATTTTTTTATGAATATAAGTTATTAATGAATAAAATTGATTTACCAAAAAATAATAAAATGAATTGAATAAAATTATATTAAGTATTTAAAATATAAAATTAATAAATTATAAATTAATATGACAATTATATAAATTAAAATGTGGTTGATAAAATTTATTTCCACCAATTTAATGTATAGGTTATTATAGACACATTAAAATAATTTTAATTTTTTATTATTATTATACATCATGTTATATTTCATGTATGCTACTAAATATATAATATTATTTAAAAAAATTACATGATGTTACATTATCCCCCATTTAATCATTTGAGACCTCAAAATATCAAATTAGTCTCCAAAAACCAATGTTTTGACATTTCAAAATACATTTGTTGAAATTCCCCATTATAAAAATGGTCAATAAAGAAACCACATTAAATCTGAGAAAGGATTGTATGAACATCATAGAATAAATAACATAAAAGTATTATATGTTGTAAAATATGAATTTGGAAGATAAAATCTAACACCCATGGTTTGAGAGCAGGTGATAGAGAACATGGTCAAGAGAATGTTGATCAACATTTTTCTCAAATAGGTTAAAAAACATTTCTCATTCAAGAGTTAAAGAAAATGAATAATTTTTTTTTAAAATTTAATTTCTTGAGTGGATGAATTATATTAGTACCTAGAATAATAAAAAATGAGAATCGACTAACTTGAAGTGTATAATTTCAACCTCGTCATTTATCCAATAGATAAGTGTTTTTTATTATATTTGCATTCTTGAAGCTTCCAAATAAATTTCTATGGGTCAAAAAATACATAAAATTATTAATAATTAATCAAATAATATATATAAATTCACCAATACAATTTTTTTCATAATAACATTATTAATTTATCAAGAAATATACATTTATATAAAAAAACTAATTTAATCTCCAAAATTCAATAGTGTTAACCAAATATCGACATACATAACAAAATAAATAAATATCCATAAAATTCATTAACATATTCTTGACAAACATTAAATCAAAAAATACGATTTATTTGATTATAATACCTTTAATATAAATTAAATATATATCTTCCAATAATATCAATCTCCCTTAATTCCTCCTATAAAAATGTAATTTTCATATTTAAAAAATATCAAAGATATACTAGTTACTTTTATAAATCACCTAAATCACCATAAAGACACATTAGAATATTATATTCTGTTTAAAGAAATTTCTGACTTTATTACCCAAATAAAATTCCATTATAATATTTGTACAATTATCATATAGGGCTTCCAAAATAGTGACTTTTTACTAAAATAAATTTTTTCACATAATCACCAAATAATATTTCAATCCCATGGTTGTCATTATGATAAACCTTATGTTCCCAAAAATAACATACCATTAACCAATAGAGAGTAAAAATAATGAAAAATTATTTCACACATTCTAGGAAACCACATAGGTCATTGGTAAGTGATAGACCCTTGTTACCCATTGGTTATGAGTCCAATTAACATGGCCTTGTCAGATTTGATGGGTTATCTACCATTATATGGGATTTCCTTTCAGAAAAAAATATTTTAAAATAATCCATAAAAATTTCCAGAAATGATAGAAACATCCTAAAAAATAACCTTAAAATATAATCCATTAATTAAATTTTTTAATACAATATGATAAATTTTATTCTTTAACCCAAACATAATTACCCATAATTAACTAAAAATATGATATCATATTAACCAAAATACTAGAAATAATTTTAAAACTGTATTCCTCAAATTGGAATGTAATTGTTCCTCATATACAATTTTTCATATTATAAAATTTATGGAATCATGTACATAAAACATAATTGTCATCCAAAAATTATCACTTATTCAACACCCATTATAAGTATCAATTTCATCTAACATATGATTCAAATTTAATAAAAACAAATGACTCTATAAAAAACCATAGGTGATCAATGATTTATAAAATATTTATATAATAGAACTATATCATTTTTTTAAATCTATTTAATTAAAAATATACATCATTCAACTAAAATAATAAACCATTTAACATGAGTTTTTATCTTACTACATAATACCATATTCCAAATTCAATGATATGAATTATATCCTATTGATTCATCATTATGAACTAAATTTTTTTTCGTTCATAGAACATTATAAAATAATACATTCTTTAATTCTAGACATGAGGATATCCTATATATTCCCTTTATCTTCAACTTCGATGATGTAATTGGTCATTTCATTGCGGAAGATAACTTTTTCAAAGTGTCTGAAAATTATATATTTTTATATGAAATCCAAAAAATCCAATGACCCAATAATCTAATATAAAAAATACATTATGTTCGATAAGTCAAAAACAATCATACTGGTGATTTGTATACTCAAATAGATATCAAAATCATTTGACGAATTTTTTTCAATAATAGTGATAATCATGTCACCCAAAAGTGATAATAAGGTTGTGAATGATATCATTGTATAAATATAGATAAATGTTCCATAATTTTTATAACATCATTAAAACAACAATTTAATTATTAAATTGTAAACATGAAAATATCCCATTTAAGGATAATTCCCATAAAATCTCTATAATACAATATCATTCAAATCCATTATACCAAAATATAATATATTTCTAAATAAATTTAACAAAATATCATTAATATCCTAGAAACACCACACTTTAACACAAAATTGATGTCTACAAGACAATGATTTTATAATCCACTTTAAACTTGAACAATGATGATAATATTCATAACTCCTAATAAAACCCATTAAGAAAATAATCTATTATCCAATGTTGTGTAATACAAAATTTGATAGAAACTATAATGACTTGACCTAAATAATTATATAATTTAGTGATTTTATAATAGAATTCACATTATTACATTCCTAATAAACTTTTCAGTTTAGCATTTTAAGGAATTAAGAATAATACTTATATAGAAAACCCATACATTACAATTGGAGTCATATACATAGTATCCCTTTTTTAACAAAAAACCATTTCAAAAAAAACATGGTTTCACATCATGAATAAAATTCAAAATTTTACTCTCGATCTCATTATTGTTCCTAATCTTCCCTAATCCTTCTGAAAAATAGGAAATCATGGGTTCATCAAAAAAATTATATTAAAAGACATAAAGAATGAAAACTGTGAATCTAGTGAAAAATAATAAAATTTATTTAATGAAAACATACATTTTATCCATGAAAAATAATCATCATTTCACAAATATTATTATCTTTCCTTTATAAAACCAATCGATTTCTTTGAATACTCATTATCCATTTTATAAAATATATAAATAAGTAACTAAAGACATTATTTTACATATCAATCATAGAAATGGAGCATCCAAAATGGTAAATATCTAACTCCATAGTATCCAATGCATTAGAGGATATAATATGATCAATAATCCTTATATTATAATGGGACCACACATCATTGATTAATAACATAACCAACTATCCTTGGTTTTATTATGGAACCAGAAACAATTATGTTATAAAATATGCAAACATAATTATAAAAAATTCCCACGAACCATAAAATAAACATAAATCAAGAAATATTTCATTGTAAATATACTCAGAAAGGCTCGGAGCATGAGTTAAAACACAAGATCCACAAAATTTATTAACAAAAAGTAAAGGTCATGTGATTACACGAGGTACACTGATTTTGTACCACCAAGAGAAAAAATAATAGGAAGATAAAGTTCCAATAAAAACCAATAAGTCATCCTGGAGAGGGAGAAAGAGCTCAACAAGCATCAACCACAATGCCCAGGTCACCATTGAAATCTTCTTGTCAAATCCAAAGGCCTGAAAACATACTTGTGTTGTCTGAAATAGTAGGTACAAAATTTATCATGGTGTAGATTCTTCATCAAATTATGGATAATAAAACAAAATTTCAGGCATGAATTGATGGAGGCTTTAGATGCACTTTCAAATATTGAATTTCAGACTTCAAATGTGAAGTCTATTTCACGTTATCACTAAAGGATCATGCATTTACCATAAATTTGAGCTTACAGTGGGCAGTCTGTAATACCAGATTAAATCTCCTCATAAATCCTATGTTATCATAAATCATCATGAGGGGAACCAGCCACCAAAACATGGAGGTGTATTGCACAGCCTACAAAATATTACAGGATGTTGTGTAAAACTGCAGTCAGTGACTTCACAGGACACAAGTGAATGAGTAATGTAGACCAAAATAGCTTGTGAAGATCAATATAAATCATCATGCAAATGAAATGGTGAAGCGCAAAGAAAAATAATCCGGAATTGTAGCCTTTCATCTCTTGATTGCAAAACATCCTCCTCATAAAGGAGAACGTGATCATGATCATCATGATAAATTTCACCGGAAGACAGACATAACCACTATTGGATGGTATATGATAATGTCAACTACTTCTCAAGATACATGTTTCTGTGAATTAAGTGTATCTAGATAATATCCCCCTGAAGCATGTGAACCATCTTGGTGAGTTCCAGATCATTTGATCCTTCGTTCAGTCATGTTGCTTCACAGATCATGCAGCATAAAAAAAGATGTTGGAAATAGAACAACCACAACATCTCATGGACAGAATCTAGAATCACATCTATGGATCAACTTCCTTGTAGAGACTCATCCATTTAGATTTATTCCCAGGAAAGTCGTAAAAAGTCAAAGTCAGGGTATCTATGAACTTCAAATTCCACCCTATCAAACATTCGTTCTCTAATACTCAAATACTCATATATGGTTATCTCCTTGTTAGTATATCTTCCATAATACTGTAACTCTTTTTCCTCGATCCATGGGTAAAATTCCTCCCTATAACCTTCTTTGATAACAAGAGTGCAGTTACTGATCTGAATAGCATCCTCTGACTCCTCTGAATCTGAAGACAAGGAGGAATCCTCTTCATCCGATGAGGAGGAGGGATCCCCACCATCTTCTGGCTGAGGAAGTATTACATGTTTTTCCAATTGGATCCCTGAGGATCTGGTGACAACAGTTCTCGCCAGCTTAGAATAATCGATATGTTTCCGGGTATTCTTGGAGGGTGGAATAACAAATCCATCCGGGTAAATAATCGTCTTCTTCCCTTTTTTAGCACTCTATTGTTGATATGCATGCTAAATTGGACATACATGATCAAGTTCAGCATGACTAGTTTCACTAAATTCAGATTGTGTGCAATGTTTTTCTGTCAGAAAAAAAGGTGTGGATTTTATACAATGTCCATTAAATAAAAGTGTTAAAATAACCATTTCTGAAAAAAAGATTGAAAGAAATTATAAAATTAACTTTTTTAGAACAATAATTTTCAAATAAGTAAATCTACATATTTAATTTTTTAAAAATGAACATAATATGGAATGATTTATAAAATAAATCAACAAAACATTTAAAATGAGGATTTTATGTTTTAGAGTCCTTCACCTTGTGTATAACTGATCTGCATATTCTTCTATTTTCATTAATAATAGAATTACAAATATTAATTAAATAATAAAAAAATTGTTTCACATATATATATTTTTTAAATTATTCATTTATTTATGGTTATTTTAGTTATTTATGATTTTCAATTTCATTATTCTATGATAATTTGTTTCATTGTATCATTATTGGTTCCATTGTATATTAATATTGCAGATGATTTAAAATGTGATTATTACCATAAAAGTAGAATTAAATTGAATTAAAAAACATATATATTTATTAATTGACACATATATTCGTTTTTCTTAATTTATGTTGAATCATTTAATAATAAACAAATTATAAATGTATACTTAATTTTGGCTATTTTTCATACCAAAAAGAATTATTATTATATTATGAAATATTAGTTCCATATATTAGACTTACAATATAAAATTAAATAAAAATATTTTCTAAAAATATTATTTAACCATATTAATTGTTTTATATACATCTTTGAGTGATGTAATGGAAAAAGAATACTCATAATCCCTGGATACAGTTAGTCGCATTAATTTAGACAATGATTTTGTTTCATTGGATGTGAGTAAATAAGAAAATGGTTGTATATAAGATATTATATTAGTAATATAACAATTCATAATTTATAATATTATTTATTTATTATTCTTTAATGGATGAATTAAGTGATAATAATATAAAATAAGGTAATAAATTAAAAAATGTTGTTTGATAATGTTACCTCCTAAATATAACCTCTTAGAAGGATCCCTTAAATAATTATGATATTTTATTTGGGATAGAAAAGTAGCACAACAACATGGATAGAGTGTAAAGGAGTGTTTTTGGTATAAATTTCAAGAGAATCAGGGCTTGAGTAGAGAAATGGTATGGTGAGGAGTTGTATTTGTACTTGATGATGAGTGGTACTAAGTCATTAAATAATGATTATTTTATTTGTAAAGACACAAAAATATGGGTGGATTTATTCAAATGAGTTAAAATTAAATTTTCATTTTTTAAAGGATTGCTATGTTAGAGAAACACATCATCTACCCTTTTATGATTGTAATTTTATGGTATTTTAATCTGTTACATTTTAACAATAATCACAATACATTATTTTACTTATGTTCCCATTAATATTCTTTTACTAGAAGAACATATTTATGAATAAAAAAAATTCTTTTAGAATAACATTGAACAAAATATTCCAAATATGGAATCCATTTATTAAAATTTAATACATTAAAATTAAAAAACATAATACAACAGAAAACCCAAAAAAGAAATGATACAATAGGTATTCAAGAAGTATATTTAACAAAAAATTTATTTTTTTAATTATTAGAGTAATAATTAACACTTTAAGAAAATAATTTATTATTTAATTATATATGATATTTATATTTCACTTATTATATTCACCATGAGGTATTATTTAATTTAATTTAAAAAATAAACAGAATGTACATTAAAAAAGTTGTTAGAAAATTACTATTTTAAAACCAAAAAATAAATCTATTCTAAAATAAAATATAAACAGGATTTACGAAAATTTTAATTTATTAAACATATCTAAATAATAATAATGTTACATGCAATATAATTTGAAATGAATTTGTAAAAATAAAATGTTTAATTTTTTGATATGAAATGATATTTTTACAAAAAATTAATATATTTCATTAATCAAGGAAAAAATTAAACATTTCATAAGATTAAATTTTTTTCCAAATGATAAATTAGATATTCTGAGTTAAAAAATGAAATTAAGATTATAAAATCAATTTTATAAATTATCAATAATTTTATTGTAATTTTTTAACATTATAAGAAAAATGTAATTTTTTAGAGAAAATATGTATTTGAGGAATAAAATATCCATTTTAAAAATAACATATAATTAATTTAGCAAAATTATAGTAATTATATAATATAATAAATTAATATATTATAAATATTTACGATGACAAAATATTTTATAATGGGGTTAATATTTTTTTCTTCAATTTAATGTCTATGTTATAATGTTTACATTTAAATAATAAAATTTCATTGTTCATTTCAAGAATAGTGTTACATATATATTTTCAAACAAAAATTTCATTTTATATAAACACAATATTTCTATGTTTCAATATAAGTGGAAGAAATTAATTTTAAAATAGGAATGCAATGTTTTATGAAAACCTCATTTAGAAAATTATAGTTTTTATATCAAAAAAATTATTCTTTTCCCATACAAAATAATAATATTATATTAATTATTAGTACAATTTATTGAAAATATAATATTTAAATTTCATTAATATTATTTTTCATTAGTGATAAATTTAAAATTTCCCAATAAAAAACATTCTTCACATAAAAACTGTTTGGTATGATAATTTATTTTCATGTTAAGACATTATTTAATCCTAATGAAAAACATAACATTTATTCCAATTAACATAATTATTATATATAAAATAAAATATTTCTAATTATACTTTAAATTCATTATAAATGGGGGATTATTCATACATGAAACAAAAAAATTGTATTTTAAAAAATATTTATTTTTAACAATTCAATAAAAAATAAATTATTTCAAAAATAAAAAAATTCATTAAAAAACTAATTTATTTATTCAAATATAAATAATTATGTACATTTATAAAAAATAAAAAATTTCTAGAAATTAATCATAATGTTTTTTCATATAACACAATGATAATAATTTTCTATGGGTATTGTTTTTTAGAGAATAAATGAACATTAATAAAAAAATTCAGGGTTACTTACTAAGAATTTAACAATGAAATTGTATTATTTAGTATATATATCATAATATAGTTAACCCAATTTATACCCACCAACATAATGGCTATGTTATAACTATAATAAATAATAATATTTTAATATTTTAACTCATTTCATTTAAACTCAGTTTTGCATGTACAGAATGTTATTTAAGAAATAATATTATTTAAAGAGAAATATTTTCTAAAATATCATGTTGTTATAGATAATATATGTCCCCAATAGCTTTATATCTCTAATATTATCAAAACGTGTTGGTTTCAGACTCTTCTTTCCATATATATCATCACAAGGTTCCATTAGAATACCGGTATATAAAATATAGTAATATGATTACCCTAATAAGAGATGATTCTAATAAAAAAATAATAAAAAAACATCGAACAAGATCTCAGGTCATCGTAATGATTTTTAATGGTTCATTATGAAAAATAATTTAATTGAGGTTGATAAGAATTGGAAATTCCTATGTATGTATCCAATTCAACAATTAGAGTTCTCTAAAACCTCGATGTAATCCATTGGTCATATCCATATTCAATAAGAAGTTGAACTCTATGTAGTCGTACATTTACTTTATATATATCAAACTGAGATAGTAAATATATAAAACCTATATGATAGAAAAAAAAAGTTCCTATATCTCAATGTAATCTACTACCACCTAGATGCATTTATTTACTCTAGGGTTCATGGGAAGTAATGCTATGAAATGCATTATTATGTTTTCCACTTTCCATACTGGAATGTTTAATATTCTCATCATAACCATATATTTATATCATTCTTCATGGAAATGTTGTCATGCCATGTATTGAGATTCAAACCTTCAAATAAACCTCTTCATGTTATCCCACCAGATGTTTTCTTCAAATATATATACATCTATGTGATTTCAAGATAAATAGATAAAGATGAGATATAATAATCATTAAAAAAATACCTCTTCATTTAATGTTTTATGGTATATATATTTTGGTTTGAAAATATATAACTCCATAGTTTGAAAGGTTAAAATGAAAAATAGTTGCTATCATTTTCAATATAACCTCATCATCTTGTTAGGATTACTTAATCTTATATATAATGGTTGTTTCATTAGTTATTTGAGAAATTAATGATTATGATTCTTTTATTATTCACTATTACATCCCTTCTATGTTCTAGAATATTATATCCCTTTGAATCATTATTATGGATATTATTTTGGGATCTTTAATAATCATATATTCTTCCACTATGATTGATTTCCCATGATGGTAATGCATTGATAAATCATAATCCTTCATAAGATCAACCCATCTTTCTTGGTATATATTATTCTCTTTTTGTGTGAATATATACTTGAGAATTTTGAAATGTGTATTTATTTCAAAATTTTATTTTTAGAGATAATGTCACCAAATCATAGACATCAATATCACTACATCAAATTCTAGATAATTTTTTATTTTGTTCCACTGATAGATCAGTAACATAAATGAGGAATAATATTATCATTCTAATCATTAATGATTCTAAAACTAGAGAACATTTTAGGTGCAACAATGTAGATCAAAAATCTTTCCCTGCTAGTTGGTAATTTGGCCAATGTCTAGTGATTATCCGATTCTTCTATACTTTAATGATCCCATTGAATTCATCGGTCCATTTAAACATGGAACCCTTACATGTTATCGTTGTTAAGGGGATTGTAAATACTGACATGTTTCTCAGAAATTGATGATTTTTTTCATTGAATCCAATGATACAATGGATATTCATAATAGATGATTGTCTGAGCCATTCAATAGTAGCCTATTTTTTTTGATCGACACAAAAATATCCCGTTGTCAATGATAACATGTTACCAAATTGGTACATGGTCCAAAAAGACAAATTTACTATTCTTTTCAAATATAATTTCACTCGTCAAGGCCTTCAGTATATTATTTTAATAATCTTTATGTTCCTTATTACATTTATAGAATATAATATTTTTATCTACAATGTCTACAAATTATTTATCATGGTATTCCTTAAAAACAATATTTATCTCATCTATTATTATTTATAGGGTACATGTGAGTCCAAATAGATTCAAAATAAACTCATAGTTCCCATTTATTGTATTAGAATCTCTATTTGGGATATCCTACTTCTACAATATTACATGATAATACCTTGATCTAATATCCATCTTAAAGAAGTGTTCTTCTCTATATAGTTTACTGAAGAAGTCATAAGTAAAATAAATATGATACTTGTTCTTCATAAAGGTAATATAGAGCTCATGAGAATCAATTGAGATGTTTATTCATTGATATTTCATCTAGAAGAATTCAATCAAATCATCCCATGGTGAAGAACATTGTCCCATAAAACCATTATCTATATTCTAATATACTTTCTTCTTCAAATCCTCATGTTATAAATATCCGTGAAATATAGATTATTGGACATTGGAAAATCATTGTGTTTGCACACTATTTAAAATTATACCTCATGGATAGTAGGAAAAAAAATTAGGGAAACACATCAATGAATTAATGCCCATTGGGAATGCCATCTACAATAATCTTTTCCTTATTCTCAACCATTTAAGCAAGATACCCCTATAAAAAATGAAACAATATCCATTATTGAGTAGATGATACCAAATAAGACCCATCATCCTCTATACACTATTATAAAATCATAGAATTATTAATTATATAGAGAATCATTTCATTATCTTAACAAATTATTTCAACACAATATAAGGAAAACTAATCCATGACTCGAATTGAATTTACTGCTTCGAAATAGAGTATCAAAAAGATCTCTAGTAAATTCATCTTAAAAAATAAAGATTGGTTGTGAGTTATATACATCAAATGAATCAATTTATAGAGTATATTCTATCACTCATCACCCAACATCTACATTTTGAGGTGGTTTTTGAACAGTTCTAATAAACATCCCTTATATGAAAATACACAACGATCAACAGTATCATATAGAATTTGATTTTCATAAAAGTATAACAAGATTAAATTTCACTTTTTGAATCTAATTTCAACCATATAATTTATCCAAAACAATCTCACAGAATATAATTTTGAATCCATTAAAAATGTAAAATTTAAACATTAATAAATCTAGGGATAACTGATAAATAATTTATATTAATTTAATTAATAATTTATTCGATTAAATATATGATATCAATTATATATTTCATAAAATAATTTCATATTAAAATTTCCCTCCATATTAATCTTTTTCCAAGAGAATTTCAATATACCCAAAAATATCATGACTGAACATGAAACCACAAGTTTATAAATGCCCATTGTCGGGCATAAGGTGATGATCGAATCCAGCTCAATGGACTTTTTTATGTAATTACTCATAGGTACATATTTTTCCCAGTAACATACACTTATAGGATCCAGATAAGTGTTTATTCTTTTTCAGTCAACATACTATATACTTTATCAAAATGTAAGGATTTTTGAATATATTTAATCATAATATTATTTACTACTATAGAGTTTCATACTCATAATCCCAAAAAATAACTAGCCTTTTTTCTCTAATAACTACATTGAAACACCATATATTATTGCACTATAATTTATGTTTTATTACATATATTTTAACATATTATAGTCTAATAATATCATTAATCCTATTTTAATTGGTTGATTAGTTTCATGGAATAAATTCTTTCTATAGGAATATGGTGAAATTTTTGAAAACACCATTAATACACTAAAATTATTCCATTATTCTACTAAAACCAATTGGGATATCTACAGGGAATAAATAAAAAATGAGTGACTTGTATAGCCAAGTAAAGAAATATAAAAATCATTGTATTAGGTAATGAACTACATGAGAGAAATATTAAAATCAAGAAAAATTATTGGGTATATAATCATAATATTTTAAAAAAAGTTATCATAAATGATAACATAAAGGCACCATAGACACATGGAAAATTCTAAAAACATGCCATCATAAAAACATATAATAACTAAATTGAAATATAACATAATGTATTATTATTATGATAAACTCATATTCTATATTAATGTAATATTACGATATAAAAACATTTTCCAATGAATCATAGGGTTATATAAATCTAGGCCCACAAATAACATTCAAATCATGTTCATGAATATGTGTTTCACTAAGATCATTCAATATAAGGATGTATTTCATAATATCAAATATCCTTATTTGGGAGTGTGAGATAAATACATATATTTAACAAAGAAATGAATCATTGGTACATGTAGCTAAAGTCCATGGTGTTGAAATGGGGAATGGTATTCACTACATAATTGTTTGGCATTAAATATAATAGGGTAATTTCAATAGCAAAATGGTGGTACATAATGATTAATAAATGGGGAATGTAACAGTGAAAGGGATAGATAATCACATTTAAATAATATTTAATGTAATATGTATATATATGAACAATACCAAACATGAAAAATTGGAAATTTAATGGTCATAATACAAATATTGTGCATGAATAAAGATCTGGAGAGGATCCCTTATATAAAAAATGTAGAAACATAAGAACAGTAATAAAACATTGAATAAAAAATATATAATTATTTGAAGATAAATTTGATATAAAAGTTATACATACATACTAGAAACCATTAATCAAATTTATGTTGAAAATGATTAATTTAATGAATGTACTTGACTGAAATATAAGTGATGGAGGGAGATCTGTTACCAGGACATGGCCTTTTGAAAATATTTGGAGGAGATTCTTAAGAGAATGGGGGAACCTTGGGATGGATATATAAAGGGAAGGGATGACTAATTTCATTATAAAAGGATATAAAGAGATGAATAATTTTTTTGGTTGTGTTAATATATAAAAATAAGTTGTAGTTCTTTATTAATTTCCCGTAATACGATTTTGACTATATATTATAATGTAATCAAAACCACAGAACCTAATTTTTTTAATAATATTTCTTCCAAATATGTGTTATTTTATTTATTTTATTCATATAAAAACCAAAATAAATAAAATAATACCAATATTGATGTGGATGATAGTAAATATTATAAATAATTGATTATAAAACCTTAATAAAATACACGTTTTGGAGGATTCATTAAAGGATTATAAAATTAACAAAATAGTATCAAAATTACATTATTTTTAGAGGAAATTGATTTTTTGTCTTGGATACCTTTTATGTCATATATTACAAAATCCATGGAGTAATTATATTGTCAAAATATTGGACTTATACTCATACAATATTTTATTTTTACAGAATAATTTGATTGTCTCTGAAAATTATGAAATATTCACTATTAGATAATTTATTTGTGGTCATTTTAAAAAATACATGTAATTTTAAAAAAAAAATTTATAAATTATAATTTAAAATTTTCACTTACAGTTTCCTATTTATTGGAAAATAATGATTTTTTACAATAGTAGTTCTCTGACCCTTATAAAAATTAAATTTTACATCATAAAATTATATTATAAATATGTTGGTGTATTTAACCCTCATAAATTTTTCATATTCCCAAGATGCCTCTTCAACCATATGTTTTTTCCAAAAAAAATTACATGATGAATTACCTTAATCGATAACACTTTCTATATTCAGTAAAGAATATAAACTAGTTGTTCCTCATAAGATATATTCTCTTCTAACTAAACTAAAACTGTTATCAAAACATGACATGGATATGGCATAATCTTTATCAACTTTGAAACATGAAATACATTATTATCTAGGGTAAACATAGAGTTAAAAAACTATGTATGCAACTCATCCATCTCTATCTGGGATTTCATAAGGTCCAATGAACCTCAGACTCATCTTTCCCTTCTTTCCAAAATGCATCACACATTTCTATAGAGAAACTCTGAGAAAGACATGATCAGATAACTCAAAAGAAAGATCCTTCCTTCAGCTATCCCCATAACTTTTCTTCCTACTCTGAGATGTTCTAATGTTATTCTAAATAAACTGAACTTTTCCTTCCATCAATTCTACAAATTCTAGTCCCATCAGTTTCCTTTCACCTACTTCATCCCAAAAATCTTGAGTTTGACATCACATCACATATAATGCATCAAATGGAGCCATCTGTATAGTAGAATTAAAACTGTTATTATATGAAAATTCAACCAAAGAAAGGTGTCAGTTCAAAATTTCCGGGTTATCTAGTGAACAACCTCATCTCATATCATCCATGGTTAGAATTTTTCATTCTGATTGACCATCTAATTGTAGATGAAAAGCTGTACTAAAATTTAATTTAATACCCAATGAATTCTGAGGGCCTTTCCAAAGTTTGAAGTAACCTGGGATCACGGTCAGATAAAATGGAGTGGGTAAATCCATGCAACATAACTATCTCTTTAAAATACAAAAAAAATGTTGATCTGGAGACAAATTATCTCAAATAGGATGAAAATCAGCAGATTTAGTCTACCGATCAATAATAACCGAGTTTGCATTATTACCTCAAGATTTAATTGGTAATCCTATAATGATGTCCTTAGATATATTTTCTCATATCCAGTCTGGCATTGGTAAAGGATGAATCATAAATTTTGGTAACTATGACTTTTCATTAACCTATTGAAAAGTCAAAAACATCACAATAAAGTCAGAAATATCTCTTTTCAATCCATACTACCATTAATACTCCCGATGATCTTTTTAAATCTTTGTACTTTCATGATGAACTAAAAATAGTGAACTATGAGCTTCACACAACAACTCATTCTACAACTGTGAATCACAAGGAACACATATTCTTTTCCTAAACCTCAAAAAACTATAATTATAAATTTTAAATTCAGGAAATTACCATTCTAAACCAACTGTACATTTTTCTATAACACAATATCTTCTTTCAATGCTTACTTAATTCTATCTGAGAGATATGATTTCACTGACACCTAAAAAAAGTGTAATTTCCTGCACCAAGAACTTCTATGCCAATGTTCATCAAATTAGAAAACCAATGGAACTCATTCCAAACGTAACATGGTTAATGTAACATTACATTTTTGACTAAAAGATTTAGCACTTTATTTTCCTTTCAAGGATGGTAATATATCATCCTATCACAATCCTTGATTACATCAATCAATCTCCTCTATCTCATATTCAATTCTTTTTGAGTGAATATATACCTCAAAATTTTTTTGGTCAGCATATATTTCACATTTTACTATATATAGATGATGACTCCAATTTTTTAAAGAAAAAACAACAATAGATAATTCAAAATCACGTGTTGGGTAATTTAACTCTTATGGTTTCAACTAACGTGAAGCATAAGAAATTACATGATCATTTTTCATAAGGACACATCAATGTCCTTCCATAGAAGTATCACTGTAGATAAAAAACTCACCATTTCAGGAAGGTAGTGCCAAAAATTAAGCATTCACCAATATAATTTTCAATTCCTAAAAACAATCATCACATTATTTTTTCCAGACGAACTTGACATATTTTCTAGTAATCATAGATATAGGACTAGATAACTGTGCAAAATTCTCAACAGACCCAGGGTAATAACCTACTAAACCAAGAAAACTACGGATCCTATTTATATTTGTGGGTCGTGGCCATTCTTCCACAACAATTTTTTAGCAGGACAGACAGTTCTACGATTTTTAGAAATCACGTGACCAGGGAATGAAATTTTTTATAACCACAACCAAGACATGATGAATTTCCCAAACAGTTTCTTTTCATTTATGGTTTTCAACAGAACCATTAAATGACTTTCATATTCCTCTTTAATTTTGGAATATTCCAAAATATCATCAGTAAACACAACCATAAACTTATATAAAAGTCATAGAAAGTTCTATTCATAAGTTCCATGAATACATTAATAGAATTTGATAACCCAAAAGGCATAACAACAAATTCATAGTGGAAATATCTTGTACAAAATGTGGTCTTCATAATGTCCTCTTCCTTTATATTCAACTAATGGTACACCAACCTCATGTCAATATTTGAAAAAAACTATGGTCCCTAGATTTGATCAAACAAATAATCAATATGAGGATAAAGATACTTGTTCTTAACAGTGATGTTATTCAATGCTCTATAATCAATGCCAAGACTCATTAATCTATAATTATTTTGGACAAACAAGACAGGATCACCCTATGGTGATGTGCTAGGTTGATTGAAACATTTATTTAATAACTCTTAAAATTTATTCTTTAACTCTAAAAGATCACCTTTATCCATTTCATAAGGGTGTTTTGAAATTGTCTTAGCATCAGGACCTCATTATACAATAAATTCAACTTCCTGATTAGGTATTATACTAGGAAACTAATCAGAAAAAACATAAAGATACTCATTTACCACTGGCATATCATTAATATGAATAGTTCCTTTTTTTTCAAAAATATGTGCAAGGTAATATTTATTTCCATATTTTACTAGTTTCTAATCTTCTTGTTATGTTATAAAATCTAAGGGTTCATTATTTTAAAAAACTAAAATTATTTTTGAAAATAAACCACTTTAGCACTGCAATAAATCATAGATTGATAAATAGAATTCCAATACATACCAATGAAAACATCAAACTCTAATAGAGTAAAAACAACAGGGTTTGAAGGTAGATTCATTCCACACATAAGGAAAGGAAGGTTCATATGTTTTATTTTTGTCTCAACATTTACCACAAGTATTTTTACCATAATTTCAGGGTTTATATCTTGAGAGGGAATTCCCAATTTACCAGAAAACTTTTAAGAAATGAAATAATTTGTAGACCCTCGATCAAAAAACACATTGGACTAATACGAATATAATAGAGTACCTCATACTAATTCCTTTGATGGCCCAACATCTCCTAAAGTAGTTAAAATGGATTTCACCAACCTTTTCTGCATGTAGTCTAGCAACATTCCCTTATTTGTGTTATTCTTTTGACATTTATTTGTATAATGACCCATTTTATTGCACTTAAAACCGCTTACCATTGGTTTTTCATTTCTTACATGATCATTTTATTTATAGTTATGGGAAATATGACCAGACATACAAACTAGAATCACTATACATTCATTGATAAACATTCTCCAGGATTCTTTTTACCACACTTCTCACAAGATGGGTATTTAATTTTCTTTCCTTCAGGAAACTATGATGAATTCATTCCCTTGGTCGTCCAACTGGACCTCTTCTTTTGATTACTCTCTTTGAACACCTGATCTTCAGAAAAACTCCATTTCTACCTTCTTCGCACATCCAACATGTTTTTCATAACTTTTGAACACACGAGATGCTAAAGATCTTTGATATCGTGGCTTCAGTCATTCGTAATATTGATGTATCATACTCTCAAATCTCAGACGAAATTTGGAGCATACCTTGAAGGTCGTGTGAATTTTTCTTTATAAACATCCACTGAGTCATCCCCCAGCCTCAATTCCATGAATTAGTTTGCCATCTAAAGATGAACCACATGAGGAATGTATTCTAATGATATATACCGTTGAATTCATCCGAATCATGAGAATCAATCTCGTCACTAAATCTGAAATTTTCACTATCTACCACCACTAATCAGCTTTACCTTTAGAACTGTAAATAGAAAGACTCACATTTGGATGATATGAACACCCCATGACATCAAAAATCTTCTCCAGTGACATACTCCATCATTCAACAATCACAAGGCCAGATGATCCTCTAAATGATGGAGGACAATTCATCATGAAATGCTCCAGTGCTGAAATCTTCCATTGTGGTTTGTCTGGATGATCTCATGCAAGGATACCACCACCATTTATTACCAGAGTCAACTATTCCATCACTATAACAAAATTTTCAATTCCAATTCCATCTATCTCAGGTTATTGAATTTGAAGGTTATTATATTTTGTTGCCTTCATATCATAGCTCCCTAATTTCATCTACAGAAAACCATTCTAAACAGAAAAATATATTAGGTGAAGAAAAATTGTAGTATGTGAATGTTATATCATTTAAACATTTCTATTAATTAAATTATGGAAATTATTTTAACATTATTCTAACTCTAAAAGTTATCAAACCAACCTCGGATACCAACTATAAGGACCCAACCTTAATATAATACGTAATAATGAATTAAATGAATAATTAACATTGATATCATTTTAGGTTTATATCATTAGATAATTAGGTCATAAAATAAACATAAAGACATGAATATTTCATGTAGAAAATTCTACCCAGTATCCATTTTTTCATAAAATAGAAATTCTTTAAAAGATTGAGTCATGTCTAGTTCCATGTTTTAGAGATCATGACTTTTCCTTGATCTTATCCTTGAACCAATTCAACTTTATTATCTCTGAATAACATTCAAAAAGCATGGTATGAGCATAAAAATCTTTGTAAGGGACACACAATCAAGGAAAACTATTAGTGTTTCAAAACAACATGTAAACCATGAATACATTATCATAAGAAATAAATATCAACTTTATGGAGTTGTAAATACTCTTCACTAAATAAAAGATCATTTCATACCAATTTTTAACAACAAGATTACCATAAAACTCATAGAAAGAACAATAACATATAAAGGAATCTTGGTACATAAACATACTTAAATGGAATAACAATACGGTCAAATTACACACATACCACTATATAGAATAACCATATAGCCGACTTCTATACCCAATGATTTGGAGGTTATAATGAAACCACCCATATTGGTTTATCACGACACCGCCCATCATTTGGTTTATCACATAACCACCCGTCAAGTGTCCAAGTACCATTATAAAATCAGAACTCATAAAAAAATATAAAAGAAAGATAACATTTTCACATTGCAATCACAATATATTATTTAAATATATTCACATAACAGATCAATTAACAAAACCTATTTCAATACAAATTTACATAAATGTCTATATTGTCTCTATTTTCCTTTTAAAAGCATTACATCTTATTATGGAATCCAAATATCAAATAATAATCGCGGTGGCGTAAAATGTCATTGTCACTGATTATGTTAATTTGTTTTTGGCATTTAGTTAAATTAATTTAGAAAAATATTCCAATTTAATGAAATAAAATTTAAAAGGATTTTACGCACCATATAAAATAAAGTCACATATAAAATAAAACATGCCTCAATGAATGTAGATTGAGACGTAGTCCATTACCTTGTGTCCAACTTGACCCGTTCATTATTTAATTTTAGGAATAATAAACTAATGTTAATTTCTACATTACTATGAACCAGTTTCAGGTCTATTATTCCTTTTATATCACTTATTATCTTTCTATATTTTTTATTATTTGAGTTCATTTATGACATTTTGTTGTTGTTCAAAACATGAGTTTACAATGAATTTGTTATAATTTTAAATTGTTCATATGGGGGAAATTCAACTATCTACAGAATTATATTAATGATATGGATATCATATATCATATATATATAATGTATATATATATGTATTTATAATTGTACATAACATTTTGAGATAAGAATTTAAATCCACCATTCCTAGTGATGGTAAACTGTATGTACGAATGAACACATCATTAATTTATATTTATTATTTTAATGGAATTAAAAAATAATGCACCCTATTTATATTATAATTACTGTATAATATCATATATAGTATCATTAACTCGATATTTTTTATGTTCCACATAAGGCATTAACGAGTCATATCACATTGAGGGGGTAGTAGTCTGCATTTCCTCAAATGAAATTTTCTTATTTACCCACTATGGAAACCATAAAGGTATATAATAAATGATTAATACATAAGTATGATGTAAACATAAAAATAATATATATCATATATAAATTTATATCCATGATAATTTCCACCATGAGGGGCGATTGGAGATATTTGACCAATCATCATTTTGTGAGGCAGAAGTTGGTCGTCCACAAAACAGTATGTTCATATCCATTAGATTGATGTGTTTGTAATTGTAGTTAGAATCATTCTCATAAAAAAAACATATTATATTGATTATACTGATTTATTTATAATATAAATGAATAAAAAGACTTTAGGGGGTTGGATAAGTAAAATAAAAGAAAAGAACATAGAAGAAGACATTACCTTTAAATCGGGTATCTCCATTTTGATTGACCAAAAATGATTACCTGTAGTGACTTCTGCCTAAGGTATGGATTATAAGAGGAGGATACAGATGTGGGGATTTTATTTAGGAATATTTTATATGATTCAACAGTCTTGAGAGGGGTCAGGAATGTGTTAAAAGTGGTGTCTTTTTATAAGGGGAATATGGGCTCTTTAGGAAAGTTTGAAATAATTATTTTATTATAGACACATCATTGATTTAAAAAGGTAAAAAAATCATTAAATACATAGATAAGATAAATCATGTTTGAAATAAAATCATAAAATAATAACTGGACATGATTTAGATATTTCATTACTATATATAATCTTATTTCTTTAAATCATTCATTAATGAGGTAAACCATGCATCATTAGTGTGTCATTAATAATTTTATTTATATGATGTTTAAAAATTATAAACAAAATACCATAATGTAGGAAATATTTTTAGATTTAAAAATTATATTTATAGTCTAATATATAACTTATACAACCCCATGTAAAAATATATTTACTAAAAGATATTTGTTTATGTCATTTTTTCCTTTACATTATGTTAATTAAAATGTAGTGTAATTATCACTCCTAAGTGGCTCCATGGGGTCCAAAAAATTACCCAAGGATGAAAATGGTGGGATATGTATCAACCAATAGGATTAAGAGACATTTTATTGTAATTTTATATTGTTTTAATAATATTTTTTTACCCTTATTTACTATGTTTATCCTTCAACCATGGAAAATAAAATTATTACTAATGTAAATATTCATAATTTTTAAAAATAAAAGATACGTAGTTACAGAATTTGGAATACCTGATTCCAAATATGGAATCCATTTTTTCATATTTAAAAAATATTTGTGGAAAAAATTAATTTAAAAATAATTCTCATTGTCAAAACAAAAGGCATGTTTTTAAGAAATAATAAATATCAAAACATGGACAATTATTTATGTCCAATTTTGAAGTGAAATTACATCCAAGGACCAACATTGGATTAAATAGTAAAAATAAAATCTAATTAAACCTTATTACCCATTCAAAAGTTAATCAAAACTTATATATAAAATATATTAAAAGGAATTTTTGAATTAAAATACAATAGTTTTCACAATTAATTAAAAAATTAATTTCATCAAAAAATACCAATAATATCATAAAACATCAATATTGATTTCTTGGGTGTATATTAGAATAATATTTTGTCAAATAATACATATAAAAGTGACCAAAACTTGATTTAATGTGGGTTCTCCTTCAAAAGGCGGTAAATCCACCTTATGATGAATATTTGTGTATTTATGCTTATAATTGGATTATTTATAATATAGAGCCTTTGAAATTTATTGGTTAAATTTAAGAAAATTTAACCAACATTTATTATGATATTTTTGTTAGATCAATTCATTCCCACCATTATAATGGCTAGGAGTTAACTACCATTTTAAATAATATTATTACTGTTTAATGTAAGATTTAAACGAAACCTATTGTTGTGTACCGGGTAAGCCATCATATATAGAATCCAATTTAATATAAAATTAATATTTAAATCAAAAATATTAATAAATATTAAATTGTATTATTACTTATATATTGGGGAAGTTACATCCTCAACCCTTTTGGAAATTTTGACCTCACATTTTTTATTCACTTATCAAATATGTGGGGGTATTTATCCCTCATAAAATTCTCAGATTCCCTTGTTGCCTCTTCATCCAACTGAATTTTCCACAAAAACATTACAAGATGAATTATTTTATTCCAAAAAAATTTCCCTCTTCAGTCAAGAATCAGGACTGGTTGTTCCTAATAAGAGGTATTCTCTTTCAACTAAACTACCTCTAAGATCAAAACATGAGATGGATCGGGAATATAATTTATCAACATTGAATCATGAAAAACATTGTGTACCATGGATAAACATGGTGGTATATCTACTATGTATGCAACTGATCCAACTTTATCTAGGATTTCATATGGTTTAATGACCCTCCAACACAAATTTTCCTTCTTGCCAAATTGTGTCACACTTTTCCATTGAGAAACTCAGAGAAATACATGATCACCTACCTCAAAAAAATATCCTTCCTATTGTTATCCACATAAAATTTGTGCCTACTCTGAGATTTTCTCATGTTCTTCTGAGTCAACAGAATGTTTTCTAATATTTCTTTTACTAATTCAGGTCCCATCAGTTTCCTTTCACCTACTTCATTCCAAAATTCTATAGTTTTTCATCGCTTCCCATATAATGCCTAAAATGGATCCAAATTTATACTGGAATAAAAATTGTTATTATATAAAAATTCCAAAAAAAATTATGTTGGTCCCAACATCCTTGGTAATTCAGTGAAAAAACATGTGCCATGTCCTCTAAGGTATAAATTGTTTGTTATGACTTTCCATCTAACTACAGATGAAAGAGGTTCATAAATTTAGTTCAGTTCCCAATGACTTTTGAAGGCCTTTCCAAAAGTTAGAAGTCAATTTGGGATCATGATAAGATACTATAGAGACGGAGACTCCATGACACTTCAATATTTTTATAAAATAAAACCGAGAAATTTGATCTATACACAAAGTATCTTGAATAGGAAGAAAATGAGTAGATTTAGTCAATCAGACAACAATAACCAATATTGCATTATTACTTCGATATTTCTTCGGTAATAACACCACAAATTCTATGTATATATTTTCTCATTTCCACTCTGTCACTGGGAGAGGTTGAATCACCCCTTTTAGTAATTTCTACACTGCTTTAACCTAATGTCAATTCAAACACATCAGAGTAATGTCAGCAATTTCTGTTTTCATTTCATCCAACCAGTAATACTCTCGAAGATCATTATACATTATAGTACTATCAGGATGAACTGAAAGATGAGAACTATTAGCTTCACATAACTACTCATTCATCAGCACTGAATCCTAGGGCACACAGAATATTTTCCCAAACCATAAAACACTATCATAATCAATGTCAAATTCAGTCTACATACCCTTCTGAACCAACTATACCTTTTCCTGTAACTCACTATCTTAATTTTGTGCTTGATTTATTCTGACTGATATGGACGATTTCACTGATAGTTAGAAGAAAACAGTGGAATTTAATGCACCAACAACATCTATGCCAAAGTTCATCAAATCAAAACCCAAAGGATCTCATTCCAAATGTAGCATGTTTAATGTAACATTACTTGTTTGTCTCAAATCATCTACCACTTTATTTTCCTTTCACAGATGATAAGGGATCATCTAATCATAATTTTTAATTATGTATAGTCGTCTCTTCTATATCATGCTCAATTCATTCTGAGTGAATATATAAATCAAAATTTTTTGGTCATTATATATTTCACATTTAACTCTATAAAAAGTAAGCCTCTAATTTTTTATGTCATAAAAAACTGCATCTAATTCCAAATCATGTGTTGGGTACGTTTAGTCACGAGGTTTCAACTGACGTGAAGCTTAGGAAAATAAATGATCATTATGAATAATAACACATCCAAGTCCATTCAATGAAGCATAATTATAGATAACAAACACACCATTTCTAGAAGGAAGTGACAAAACTGGAGCATTCACCAATATTATTTTTAATTTCTAAAAACAATCCTCACGTAAATTTATCCAGATGAACTTATGACCTTTTTGAGTTAACATAGTTATATGAATAGATAACGGTGAAAAATTCTCAACAATCCTCTTGTAATTATCTGTTAAATCAAGAAAACTATGGATCTCAGTTATATTTGTTGGTCTTGACCATTCTTCAACAACTTTTGTTTTATAATTATCACCAGTTATGCCATTTTTTGAAATAATGTGACAAAAGATTGAAATTTGTGGTAACCAAAATTCACACTTTTTGAATTTCCCAAATAATTAATTTTCTTTTATGGTTTGTAAGGAAACCTTTATATGAGTTTCTTGTTCCACATTTATTTATAAATAAAAAATAATATCATCAATAAACACAAAGATAAACTTATCCAAAAACACATGTAAAATTTTATTCATAAGATCCATGAATACATCAAGTGCATTGGTTTTCCGAAAAAGAATAACTACAAATTCATAATGGCCATATCTTGTAAAAAATGTGCTATTTAGAATGTATTATTCCTTTAATTTCAAATGATGGTACCCCGACCTCAATTCAATCTTAGAAAAATACTGAGCTCCCTAGAGCTGATCAAACAAATCATAGATATGAGGCAAATGACACTTGTTATTAATAGTGATGTTATTCAATTCTCTATAATAAATGATAAGTCTCATTGATCCATCATTTTTTTGAAAAAGAAGATAATATAACCCCATGGTGATGTGCTTCGTCGATTGAAACATTTATCTAATAACTCCTGCAATTTCTTTTTTAACTCTAACAATTCAATTTGAGCCATTTGAAAAGGGGTTTTTGAAATTGGGTTAGAATCAAAAAATAAGTCAATAGTAAATTCAACTTCCCGATCAGGTATTATACCAGGAAACACATCAGTAAAAACATAGAGATACTCATTTACCAATGGAAAATCAATAATCAAAATAGTTCCTTTGTTTTCATAAATATATGCAAGGTAATATTCATTTAAATCTTTTACTAGATTCTCATATTACTGATATGTTATCAAAATTTATGGATCATTCTTGTACACAAACATGAATTCATTTTGAAAAGAAACTTCGTTATCATTATAATCAATCAAATCATGATAAATACAATTCCAATACATAACAAAAATAACACCAAACTCAACTAGAGGGAAAACTATATGGTTTGTAGGTAGATTCTTTCTACACATAAGGACAAGAATGTTCATGTGTTTTCTTTTTTGCTTCAGCGTAACCCATTAGGGTTTTTACCATAACTTCGTTATTCATATCTAGAGATGGAATTCCCAATTTTATAGGAAACTTCTCAAAAACGAATGAACGTGTAGACCCTAAATCAAACGACACATAGGAATAATTTGAAAAAACAAAATGTGTACCTGATAAAACTTCATTAGATGGCCCAACATCTGCTGAAGTAGTTTTAATGGATTTCACCACCCCTTTATGAAACAAGTCTGACTGCATTGCTTATGATGAGTTCTTCTTTAGAAAATCATTTTCATAATGACCCATTTAATTACACATAAAACTTCTTATTGTTGGGTTTTCATTTTCTACTTGATCACCATCCATTCAATTACGAGAAATATTTCCAGACATACCACAATGAAGCACTTTCCAGTCTTTGATAAACAATACCTCGGGTGCTTCTTACCCAAATTATCACAAGATGGATATTTTATTTTCATACCACTTGGAATCATTGATTAATTCAATCCCATGGTTTTCCAACTAGACATCTTCTTTAGATTGCTATCTTTGAAGACATGATCGTCAGAAAACTCCATTTCTACCTTCTCCGCACATCGAACAAGTTATTCATAATATTTGAACTCAAGAGATGATAATGCTCTTAAATATTGTGGCTTTAGTTCTAACTAATATTCAATTTTCTTAATATCAAGATCTCAGATGACATTTGGAGCATAGAATGCCAGTTGAGTGAATTTTGCTTCATAATTAGCCATTGATTCATCCTCCAACCTCAATTCCATGAATTGTTTTTTCATCCTACGATGAGCCACCTAAAAAAATATTTATCCAGAAAAATTCCATTGAATTCATACCAATCAAGAGAATAAATATCCTCACTATACCATATATTTTTCACCATCGGCCACCAATAATAAGATTAACCGTCAAAACATTATATAACAAGACTAGATTTTTTATGCTCTGAACACCCCATGACATCAAAAATCTTATCCAGTCCATTACTCCACCATTCAGGTAGCACATGGTTAGATGATCCTTTGAGAGATTGGAGATGATGCCTCATGAAATGATCCACTACTAAAATTTACTTTGTGGTTGTTCTAGTAGATCTTGTGCATGGATTCCACTACCATTTGTAGCCTTAGTCAACTGTTCTATCACTGTAACAATCTTTTCAGTTCTGATTCTAACCATCTATGGTTTCTGATTTGGAAGGTTATTATCTTCTGTATTCTTTCCCAACATAGCTACCATACTTTCTCTGATGAAAACCATTATGAACACAAATATATTATAGGTGAAGCAACATTGTCATATGTAAATTCTATATCATTTCAATATTATGATAAATTAAATCATGGACATTATTTTAACAATATTATATCTCCTAATGTTGGATAAACCGACCTATGATACCTACTATAAGGACCCCACCGTAAAACATTATAAAATCGTGAATTAAATGAACAATTCACATTGAAAATATTTTTAGGATTATATCATCAGAGAATTACATCATAACAAAAACATAGTGACATGAATATTAAATGTAGAGACTTCTAGACCGTATCCATTTTTCCATAAAATAAAAACACTTTAAAAAAAGATCCATGTTGAGTTCCCTGTTTTAGAAGGCTTTAATTTTCCTTGATCCCATCCTTGACCCTATTCCAATTTATTTCCTCTAAAAAAAATTCAAAAACATAGGATGAGGATAAAAATCTTAGTATGGGATACACAAGGAAGGAAAATTGTTAGTTTTTCAAAATAACATGAAAACCATGAATACATTATCATAAGTAATATATTTCTCCTTTATGAAGTAGTAAATGATCTTTAAAGAACAAATGATCGTTTCATTCAATTATGTAACCAATTGATTACCATAAAACTCAAATAAAGAACAATTATTTATAAATGTACCCTTATACATAAACATGATTAAAAGTAATAACCATAGGGCCGACATCCACACATATCACTAAATGGAATTTCCATATGATCGAATTCCATACCCAATGCATTAGGGATATAATGTAACCACCAATCCCAGTTTATCACAGAACCACTCATCATTTGGTTTATCATGTAACCACCCATCAAATGTCCAATTACCATTATAAAATTATAACACATAAAACAAATATAAAATAAAGATAACATTTCCACATTTCCATCACATTATATCATTTAAATATATTAAAATATCAAATACATTATCAAAACAATTTTCTATACCAAAATAACTAAAATATTAAATGGTATCTATATTTTAAAAACACATTACTGCTTGTTAAGGAGTCCAAATATCATATAATACTCACGGTGATAGAAATGGTAACTGTCACCGCTTATGTTAAAAAATCCTTTTTTTGTCAATTAGTAAAACTCCTTGTATAAAAAGAATCAATTTTAATGAAATGAAATTTCAATGGAATTTAGACACCATATAAAAGGAAGATATGTATAAAACTAAATATACCTTAATGAACATAGATTGAGACGTATCCCTTACCCCATGTCTAACTTGATTAATTCATTTTTTATTTTCTTGTAAAATAAACTAAAGATAATTTCTAATCTCTTACGAACATTTTACAGGTTTATTATTCTTTTTATATCACTTATTATCATTATATAACAATTAGTTAATTATTTGTGTTCATATCGGCCATTTTGTTGATGTTCAGAAGTTGAGAGAAAAGTGAATTTGTTGTGATTGTAAATTGTTCATGTGGTAAAAATTCCATTATCTATGAAATGATATTAATTATTTGGAAATAAAATATATCATATATATATATATATTATATATGTATTTACAATATTAAATAACATTAGGAGACAAGAAATGAAATGCACCCTTCTTGGACACGGTATGTCGTACATACGAATGAAATCAACTTTCATTTCTATTTCAGATTTTAATAGATTGAAAACATAATAATACATAGGTATATTATAATTATAGAATAATTTCATATATAATTTCATTAACATTATCCTTTTTACGTACCACATAATGCATGAACGAGTCAAACCACTTTGAGGGGGTGGTAGTCCACACATACTCGAATGAAATTATCGTGTTTACCCATTATCGAAACCATAAAGTTATGAAATAAATGAAAAATACTGAAGTATAAAATAAAAATAAACAATAAATATATAATATATATATATAGTTCTATCATAATGGCCTCCGTGAGAGGTGGTTTGAAATATTTTAACAATCATCATTTCGTGAGCCAGTACTTCAACGTCCACATAAACAATATGTTCGTATCCATTAGGTGGAGGTGTGTGTAATTGTAGATCGAATACTTATAATAAAAAACGGAGTATATTTTGGATATTGGTTTTGTTATAATAATAATGAATAAAAGGAATTTAGTTGGTTGGAGAAGTAAAATAAAAGAAAAGAACTTAAAATAAGACATTACCTTTAAATCGGGTATCTCCCAATTTATTGAAGAAATAGTTTTACATGAAGTGCCTTATCATTAAGGTAAGGCTTCTAGGAGGAGGAGAGGGATTTTTGGAGGTTTTTTAGAAAGTTTTTGGATAATCATAGGGGCTTGAGAGGTGTGAGGAATGTGTTAAAAGTGGATTCATTTTATAAGGGGAGAAGAGGGGATCTATATGAATGTTTGAAACAATTATTTTATTATAGGCCTATCTTCGGTTTAAAAAGGACAAAAAATCATTAAAGTCAAAGAATCAATGAATCATGTTCTAAATAAATTTTTAAAATAAAAATGGACAATTTTTGGATATTTTTTAAGTATTTATAATCTTATATATTTAAATCATTCATTAATTAGGTAAACACTACATCATTAATGTGTCATAAATAATTATATTTATTTGATGTCTACATTTTTTTTAAAATACAATTATGTAAGAAATATTTTAATATTTTAAATTTATATTTATATTCGATGATATAGCTTGTATAACCCCATGTAAAAATTTATTAACTAAAAGATATTTGTTAATGTCATTTTTGCCTTTTTTTAAAGTTATTTAAAATAAGGTGTCATTATCACTCCCACGTGGCTCCATGGGGTCCCAAAATCGTCCCAAAGATGCCAATGGTTATATATGTGTCAAAAAATAGGATTAGGACACATGTTAGTGTAATTTTATATTATTATAATAATATTTTTTACATTTATTTACCAGATTTACCCTTAAACCATGTAGAATAAATTTTTTACTGAAGTAAATATTGTTAATGTATAGAAATAAATGTTAAAAATTTACATAATTTGGACCTCATGATTCCAAATATAGAATCCATTTTTTCAAAATCAAAACACTGAAGTGGTAGAATTTAATTTAAAATTAATTTTCGTTGTTAAAACAAAAGGTGTGTTTTTAAGAAATAATAACTATCAAAAGATTGAAAATTATTTATGTCCAATTTCAATGTGAAATTACGTCCATTGAACAAAATTGCATTAAATAGTAAATAAATAATATAGGTAAACATTAAAACCAATTAAGAAGATAATATAACCTTATAAATAGATTATATTAAGATGCAGTTTTGAATTTAAATACTGTATTTTTCATAATTCATTAAAATATGAATTTTATCACAAAAATACCAAAAATTTCATCCAACGAAAATATTGATGTCCTAATTCTAAAGAATAATTTTATGTTGTCAAATAAAACATATAAAAGTGACTAAAACTATATTTAACGAGGGTTCTCCATCAAAAGGTGGTAAATCGACTTTTTAATGAATATTTGAGTATTTATGCTTAAGATTGGATTATTTCTATTTTAAGCCCATAAAATTTATTTTGATAAATGTAAAACATTTAAAAAAATGTATAATCATATTGTGGTTAGTTCTATTAATTCACAAGAATAAAACAGCTAGGCTTTATCTACAATTTAAAATAATATTATTATATTCTTAGTGTGCAATGTATGATATCAAAGAAACTCGTTGTTGTATATCGGGTAAGCCATCAAACATAACATTATATTTAAATTAAAAATAATATTAAATTGAAAAATATTAACAAATATGAAAATGTATTATTCTTTATTTACATGGGATGTTACATCCTTCCCCTTGTTGGAAATTGCATCCTCTCAATTTATATACACTTATCAAATATGTGGGGGTATTTATCCCTCATAACATTTTCAGATTCTCACGTTTCCTCTTCAACTATATGGTTTTTCCAAAATACTTTCACCTAGTGAATTACCTTATTCTGCAAAATTTTCTCTCTTCAATCAAGAATCTAGACTGCATGTTCCTCATAAGAGATATTCTCTTCCAACTAAACTACCTCTAGGATCAAAACATGATATGGATCTAGAATATACTGCCTCAAAATTGAAACAAGATAAACAATGTGCACCTAGGTTAAACATGGAGGTAAAACACTATGTAGGCTGTTGATTTATCTTTATCCAGAATTTCAAAAGGTCCACTGAATCTCAGACACAACTTTACATTTTTCAAAAATGCATCACAATTTTCCATGGTGAAACTCTGAGAAATACATGATCACCTACCTCAAAAGATTGATCCTTCCTCTGGTTATCTACATAACATTTGTGCCTGCTCTGAGCTATTGTCATGAGCTTCTAAATCAACTGAACTTTTTCTATAACTTCTTCTACTAATTCTTGTCCCATCATTTTATTTTCACATACTTCGTCCCAAAATGCTAGAGTTCGACGTCGCTTCCCATATAATGCCTCAAATGGAGCCATAAGTACACAGGAATGAAAACTGTTATTATAAGAAAATTTAACCAATGAATTATGTTGGTCCCGAATTCCTTGGTAATCTAGTGAAAAAGATTGTAACATATCCTCTATAGTCTGAATTCTTCATTATGACTATCCATCTAACTATAGATGACAAGATGTACTAAAATTTAATTAAGTATCCAAGTAATTCTGAATGCCTTTCCAAAATATATAATTAAACATGGGATCTTGATCAGGTAAAATGGAGAGGGGATTTCCATGTGACCTGACTATCACTTTAACAAACAACTATGAATGTTTATCTTGAGAAAAAGGTCCACAAATATGATGGAAATGAGCAGATTAGGTCAATCAACAAATAATAACCCAAATTGAGTTATTACTATAATATTTCATTAGTAATCCCACAAATAAGCCCATCGATATATATTCCCATTTCCACTTTGGAACTAGCAGAGGTTGATGCATCCCTTTCATTAATTGTCTCTCTACTTTAACCCATTGACAGGTCAAACACATCACAGTATTCTCAGAAATATCTCTCTTCATTCCATCCTACCATTAATAATACCGAAGATCTTTTTACATCTTAGTACAACATGGATAAACTAAAAATGGGGAACTATGAGCTTCACATAACAACTCATTCTTCTGCTGTGAATCACATGGCACACATATTATATTCCCAATCATAAAAAAACTATCATTATAAATATTAAATTCTAGAAACATTCCCTTATGAACCAACTCTACCTTTTTCTACAACTCAGTATCTTCTTTTTGATCATGCATTATTCTATTTAAGAGAGATGATTTCACTAACACTTGAAACAAAAGAGTGGAATTTCTAGCACCAACTACATCAATTCCAGTGTTCATTAAATAAAAAAACAAGGATCTCATTCTAAATGTATGATGGTTAATGTTGAATTAATTTTTTGACTTAAAGCATCACCCACATTATTTTCCTTTCCCAGATGGTAATGGATAGTCTAAGAATAATCATTGATTACTTCTGGCCCTCTATTATGTCTCAGGTTCAATTATTTTTGAGTGAATATATACATCCAAATTTTGTTTTCAGTATATTTTTCACATTTTACACCATTCCTATGATGCCTAATATTTTTTAAAGAAAAAAAATAGCATTTAATTCCAAATCATGTGTTGGGTAATTTAACTCATGGGGTTTCAACTGATGTGAAGCATAAGCAATTAATTGATCATTCTACATAAGGATACATCCAAGTCCTTTCAGTGAATCATAACTGTAGATTACAAACTCACCATTTATCAAAGGCATATAAAAAACTGGAGTATTCACCAATATTCATTTTAATTCCTAATAACAATCACCACATTATTTTGTCCAGATGAACATAACACTATTTCAAGTTAAATTAGTTATAGTACTAGATATCTGTCCAAAATTCTCAAGAAACCTCCGTTAATAATATCCTAATCTATGAAAAATACGGATCTCAGTTATATTTTTTTGTCTTTTCCATTCATCAACAACTTCTCTTTTAGAAGGAACGACAGTTATGCCAATTTTAGAAACAATGTGACCATGAAATGAGATTTTTTGTAACCATAAATCACACTTGATAAATTTCACAAACTGTTTCTTTTCTTTTTTTGTTTTCTAGAAAAATTTTAAATTACATTCATGTTCATATTTAACTTTTTAAAAAACCAAAATATCATCAATAAACAAAACCAAAAATATATCCAAAATTTCATGAAAAATTCTATCCATAAGATCCATGAAAACATCAGGTGCACTGGTTTACGCAATAGGTATAACAAACAATTCATAAGGGAAATATATTGTACAAAACATGGTCATCAAAATGTCTTCTTCATTTACTTTCAATTGATGGTACCCCGAACTCAAGTCAATCATTGAAAAATACTATGCTCCCTAGAGCTGTTCAATCATATCATTGATATGAGGAAAAGGATACTTGTTATTATATTGATGTTATTAATTTCTCTATAATCATCGTGAAGTATCATTAATCTATATTTCTTTTTAACAATCATGATAGGATCACTCCATGGTAATGTGCTAGGTCGATTCAAAACCATTATATTAAAACTCCTGTAATTGCTTCTATAACCCTAAAAGTTGTAATTGAGCCATTCGATAAGGGGGTTTTGAATTTGGCTTAGCATTTGAAAATAATTAAATAGTAAGTCCAACTTCTCTATCTGGTATTATAATAGTCAAATCATCAAGGAAAATATCAAGATACTCATTTATCACAAGAAAATTATTAATCTAAAAATTTTATTTTTTTCAACAATATGATAAAGGTAATATTTATTACCATCTATTTCTTATTTCATTGTAAAGTCATCAATATCAATTTTCATCCCATTCCATTAGTAATACTCCCAATGATCTCTATAAATTATAGTACTGTCAGGTTGAACTAAAAATAGAGAACTATGATCTTTACATAACAACTTATTCTTCAACTATGAATCTCAGGGAAAACATAAGATTTTTCCAAACCTCAATACACAATAATTATCAATGATAAATTCAGGTAACATTATCTTCTGAACCATTTTTATCTTTTTCTATAACTCACTATATTCATTCTCTACTGGCTTTTTTCTATCTGATAGAGTTGATTTCATTGAAACCTGAAACAAAACAGAGGAATTTCATTTACCAACAACATTTATTCCAATGTTCATCAAATCAAAAACTAGAGGATCACATTCCAAACGTATAATGGTTAATGTAGCATTAAATTTTCAACTCAAATCATCATCCAATTTATTTTCCTTTCCCGGATGGTAAAGGATCGTGAAACCATAATCCTTGATTATTTCTGGCCATCCCTACTGTGTCAGGTTAAATTCATTCTGAGTTAATAAATAATTCAAAAAAATTTCATCAGTATATATTTCACATGTAACTTCATATAGATGATGCCTCCAATTTTTTAAATAAAAAACAACAACAACTAATTCCATATCACATGTAGTGTAATTTAATTTCAGATGTTTCAACTAAAATAATGCATAAACAACTACCCGATCATTCTGTATAAGGAAACATCCATTTCCTTTCAATGAAGCAACATGTAGATAACAATCTCACTATTTCTTAAAGTCAGTACCAAAACTAGATCATTCCAGAATATTGTTATCAATTTCAGAAAAGAATCATCACATACATATCTCTAGATACAATTAACACATTTTCGAGTTAGCAATGTTATAGAAGTAGATAACCACACATAATTATCAACAAACCTCTTGAAATTACCTGCTAAACAAAGAAAACTATAGATATTGATTATATTTTTTGGTCTTGGACATTCTTCAACATATTTTGTTTTAATAGTATTGGAAATTATACCATTTTTTTAAATAATGTGACAAGGAATGAATTTTTTTGTAACCAAAACTCACACTTGCATAATTTACCAAAATTTTTCTTTTCATTTATGTTTTATAAGATAACCATTAAATGACTTTCATGTTCCCCTATACTTTAGAATAAAACCAAATTGTACTAATAAACACAACCACAAACATATCCAAAAACTTACAAAAAATTCTATTCATAATATCCATGAATAGAATAGTTCCATTGGATAAACCAAAATGCATAACTACTAATTTATAATGGCCATATCTAGTAGAAAACACGGTCTTCAGAATGTATTCTTCATTTACATTCAACTAATGATACCCCAACCTCAAGTCAATCTTCATAAAATAATATTCTCCTTGGATCTAATAAAACAAATAATCGATATGAGGTAAATCGTACTTGTTCTTGATAGTGTTGTTATTCAATGCTCTATAATCAATGCAATGTCTCATTAATCCATCTTATTTCTAACTATCAAAATAAGAGAACACCATGGTGATGTTCTAGATAGAATGAAACCTGTAACACCCCACGATTTTATTAAAAATATTCTTTTTAATTTCATTAATGTATTGTGTTTTATGATACACCAAAAAGAGATTTCACAAAACACACCCCTGACATGGCTTGCATTACACGCAAGCGAGACCTTCCACGATATCGTGTGTTGTACGCAATACCATGTTTCCCTAAACAAAGATATACTATTAAAATATTATTAAAAGTAGCCATTTTGAATAGTAATAACCACTTTTTGAAATTTTGTAATTTTTTTTTCAAAATGGAATTCATTTTTGGATTTGGAATATCGAAATTAGCTTAGGGTGAAATTTTGGTACTTTTCGGACAACTTTCATATTCTGATGAATAGTGAAAATTACTAAATTTTAATTAAAAACAACTTTATTAATCGAAATAATTAATAGTTATTAATTATTAATTTGATTGGTTTTAAAGTATATTTAGAATATATTTTTACAATTTAATACAATGTTGTTCATTGGATGTAATTTCACATTTAAACCAGACATAAACAAGTGTCAATCTTTTGATAGTTATTATCTCTTAAAATCACGCTATTTGTTTTGACGACTGGAATTAATTTTTAAATTAGTTAATGTAACTGATATGTTTTGAATTTGGTAAAATAAACATCATTTTTGAAATCATAATATCAAATATAGCTTAGGCTTAATTTTTGGTATTTTTCTGGAAACTTTCATTTTTTGATGAATAGTGAAACCACTAAGTGGTAGTTAAAAAACTGAATTTTTTCATAATACAGAAATTTATAGCTTCTGTGAGAGGAATTTTAAAAATCCGAGAGACACGGTTGATGTATGTAAGTAAAATGTGGTTCAATGAGATGAAAACAATTTTTGGTGAATAGTAACTTTTTTCTTTTATTTACCACGGTTAAAAGTAAATAGGGTAGTTAAGGGTAAAAATGGCATTATTATTACCCTAACACATGTCCTAATTCTATTGGATAAGTTTAATTAGACAAAAAACAACCTTAGGAATAAAATATGACTATTTAGGCCCACTTGGATTAGATTAGGACATTTATTGTCAATTTATTTAAAGAAGGGTTAAAATAGTTAAAATCAAATTTTAATAACTAAAGCATTCTTAATATATGGTTATAAATAAGATAAATTCGACTATAAATATTCATTAAAAATATAAAAAGATTTCCTATATAATGGTATTTTATTTGTAATTTCTAGACTTAAAATAAGATAATATATTTATGATACAATGATGATGCAGTAATTATCTTATTAATGAAATATTGACATAATTGATGTTATAAATACCCAAATAAATGTAATTTGAGACTTTTTAAGAATTAAAATAATTTTATATGTTAATATGACATGTTAGTATTGATTTAAGTAAATTTTTCGAAGTAATTATTCTGTTATGATTTTCAAAAAAATCAATTACCAAATAGTGTCAAAATTGACATAAAATTGTTTTTAAAAAAAATACTATATTATTAATTGTTATTTTATTCAAAAAAAATCTATGGTTCGTCCAAATGACTTAGATAAGGTTATATATATTAATAATAAACAACTTCGGGTTCGTTTGGCTTGATATACTATATTTATTAACCTTATATTTTATGAAAACAAGAAGACATGGTAAAAGTTAAATTATCTAACTTAAAGTTAAATCTAAATGATAAGGTTAAAATTGATACCTAAACTTGTATAAATTCTATTGTATGAGCGGATTTCGATCCATTCCCACCTTACCTTCGAAATATGTCAATTTTGAGCTATTAAAACCCTAATTTTACCTTATAATAAAATAAAATATTTAGTTATTCCAAAGGTGCCCCTCTCCTCCATTATAAAAGGCCACCTCCTCCCTCTCTTCCTCACACCACATTGAGCCTTAAAGCTCGGACAACCCCTGCCAATATCTCTTCTCCACTTCCCTAGAAACATCCTAGATGTCCTGGTCTTCTTCAAAGTCCAATTTTAGTGCCCTAAGAGGTGGTCTCAATGATGCGCTTCAAAGAAGAGGTAATGCCCGTTACCGATTCTTTCATCTTTATTTCATCTTCCAATTATTCTTCTTTAGTTGTTTCATTTTGAAGTAATAACATCAGTATCAATCATATACTGATATGTTATTATACGTATGAAACAACCCTATTTCACCATCTATCCATCCTATTGAAAACAAAATCACCACGCGTGCATACGTACGGAATAACGTCTCCACGTCGTGGTGTAATCAGTTTTCCACCACCACCTTACATGGATGGGTATAATGGTGTAAATAATATCTATATATGATTATTTTAATGTGATATTGATTTTGAAATAGTATACATACACTTTAATACAATTCCACGATCATGTGAACGATATCATCGCTCGTGCGTACGTACGAAATACCGTCTCCACGATGTGATGCGACTCGTTATACTTGATCATCATTGCATAATCAGTATATAAATGAATTGGGTGAATGAATATGATATATATTACACTAATAATAATCTGGATATGAGTTATCTATAACCCAAAAAGAAAAAATGAGAATTTATTCGACAAAACGTGCATAAGAACAAAAAGTAATAAACACCCGAACAACAAGTAGTAATGAAATATTACTAATAAGAAGATAATAATATGACCATATATGCTATCATAAAAATAATTATGATTCTGGAATAAGTCAATAGCATTATTTAAATCATTATACAGGAGGTTCGGACACTTACGAAGCAAATCAGACCTAAGGTAAGGGAAAATCTCACAATCTCATTTTTATCTGAGATTGTTTATACTTTGGTATTTACTGGGTTGTATTTTATCATCCACGTCCACGTTTCCTCAATATGTAATATTTATATCCTTCTACAATAGTTTATATCCAATTTTACCCTTCAGTGAGTTTTTAGTAAATGATATGAAAGGAATCTTTTGTCATTTTTCGTATGAGGTATTTGTTGACTTTTCCGACAAAAGTATGGGAATACGGTTTTTTTAGCTTATACGGCATGAATGGATTTTTAAAAAAATATTTCCAAGAAGCTGACTTTACCTGTTTTCAAGTTTATTTTTAATCAAATTCTTTTAGTTTAAAATTGTATGACATGTTATGAAAGGAAAATGTTTTTGAAGTAGAAAGGATATTTTCCTCAAGAATGGAGTTCAAGTGTTTTATCAAAATTATTTTCCATCTAAGATAATATAGGGTTCTGTTTATATCCCTATTATTACATTGATTTGATTATGTTGTGATGGAATTATTTTTATGAATTCCTTTATCTTATATGATTTGTTTTAAGATGTCATGTTGTTTAAGAATCCCATTTTTATTACATGGGTTATGCAATGATGTATGATTTATGATTTTGTGGAACACATATGAATGGTATAATTATGAGATTGGTGGGACCTATATCTACCTCCAATGAATTGGGTAAAGATTTTATATCTCATGTGATAGATATGGCTGGAACTTCCGGTTAAACCGGTTCAGTGAAACAGGACTGAAACGAGGAATGAACTCGGTTCAGAAATGGACTTTGTCCCCTAAGATAGTCTTGGCAAAGAGTATTGACTAATAAGAAATGATTCACTATGATTATGTGTGTATGAAACAAAGATTCATGTTTTATGTTATGATTATTGTGATTACATTTCACTACCATGATTTATCCCATGTTATGAAATTATGATCTCTTTTGTAGGGTACGATTTCCAAATTGTTATTTTCTTATGAATATGATGTGATTGATATTTTTTTACCCTTAATGAGCATTTGAGGTCACCCTTTTATGTTTTCTTTTCCCCAGGATATAAAGAAAGGTTTTAGGTAAGAAAAAAAGGGATGATCTTTATGGGAGATGTTGAAGATCTTTCACCACAATTAGAAGATTATATTCCGAGTTTCCAGAGACACAAAACTATTACGGTCCTTGTGTGTGTGTTTTTGTTATGTAATAAGTATTCCGAAAAATTAATCTAATGTCCATGTACATCAAGCTTAGGGTCTCTACAGTTGGTATTAGAGAAATGTTTTAGTCAACCTTTGGAATTAGGATGCGATAACTTTAGTGAGATCCCTAGAGACATTTCTATGGTATGTATAGGGATTTCCCTATGGTTATGTATACGTTATAGTCCTAGAATTGAGCTAACCATCATAAAATTAATCCTAAGATGTTAGATATTGATGGTACTCCCCCTTTATTATGTTTTTTCCCTAGCGTGAGTTTTTCCTCTCACACTATTCTTTTTGGGGTTTAGACGATGGCATGATCCCGAAGGAACCGTTTTGATCAATGTAATGGAAAATGCAATGATTCTCCTGCTGACAAACAAATGTTATGGGAGATGGAGTGGAAAATCTTATTTCTATACTTACAGAAGCTATGATTCATTCTAAACTTCCAAATGAGCAGAGAAGGGAACAATATTCTATTGAGTCCTTCATGAGGCAACGCCCACATTATTTCAGTGGGTCTTCCGATCCACTTGTTGTTGAACAATGGATCAGTACCAATGAAAAGATAATTTCTGTTCTTCAATGTTCTGAACATGATAAAGTCATCTTAGCAGTATATTGTTTGGAAGGTTATGCTCATCAATGGTGGAATCTTATCAAGAATACTAGGCCAAGAGATGAAATTGAGTCCATGGAATGGGACGAGTTCAAGAACTTATTTTTTAATAAGTACTTCCCTTGTATTCATCGATCAAAGATGGAGAAAGAGTTTCTCGAACTAAAGAAAAAGGATGATGAATTTGTTGGTATATATGAAGCGAATTTTATAAGGCTTGCAAGGTATGCATCTGGCTTTATCATCCAAGCTGAAAGTAAAATTGATCGATTCTTCAGTGGCTTAAAACCAAATCTTCGAAGGGAATTAGCTATAAGAGACTTCAGTAGCTATGAGGAAATTGTGTGTTCTTCTATCAAGGTAGAAATGGAAGTTGGTGTTACATATCCTTCTCATGGTTTTGACAAGAAACGAAAGATGGAGTTCAAGGAGAAATCTCAGAATAATGGTGAAAAGAAGATTAATGTTTCCTTATGCTCAATGTGTGGAAAGAATCATGGTGGAGATAGTCTTAAAGGGACTAGAAAAGGTTTTAAGTGTGGAAAAGAAGGTCATCGAGCAGCTGAGTGTCGAAATAATGGAAAAAGGGTTTCTAATGGTGGGAATAAAGAAAATACTACAGAGAACGCACAAGCAACACTTCAATGTTTCAAGTGCAACGAAATGGGGCATTATGGTAATCAATTCCCTAACCCAAGGGTTAATGAGGATCGACATGAGCTACCACTTAAGGAAAAGGACAAAGGGAAGTCACATGAGATCACTATTGGTGATGTTGAATATGATAATGATGTGGTGGAATGATTAAGTGTTTATGTAATGGGATGCCAAAATAATGTTGTATATAGTATTGTGGAATATTGGAATATTTATGTATTGATCTATTATGGTTTTAAATAATTTTATGGTACCGGTAACCATGGGAAGTGATTGAGATATTTTTGGTAAGAAGATGATATGCGCATAATAAAGGGATAAGAAGATAATGAGATGTTTGATTGTATTCGTGATCTCATGATTGATATAAGGACTAAGTGATATCATGGTTTTAGTATAAAGAATTTTGAGGATTTTGGGTTGTGGAATGTGTTAATATTTAACTGCATTCATGTTTTCACTAAGGTTAAATGGGTATTCATTCTTCAAGAGAATACATGATTAAGGTATTCATATGTTTGTAATTTGACCAACAAAATGTATCTTATGATATATGGGGGATAAATGATGGAATTCACATGATTGTTATGTGACATTTCAAGTAATCATTTTCTTTATACTAGGAGCTTGGACCGAAGTATTTTAGATAAGATTAAATATTTGAATGGATTATGTTGGAAATAAATTAGTATTGTTTATGGATAGATCATTTTTCGATATTATTAATGGGATGTTATAGTAATATAGCTTTAGAAAAAGGACAACCTGCAGGACGGGCAACAACCCATCGCGTCAGACAAGGCTGTGGGAATCGAACCCACAACCGAAGTGCGACTGGCCTTTATCACCTACCACTGGCCTACAGGAAGTCCCTGGTTAGTAGAAACTTGTTTTATTTTATTACGCTATATAATATATGAATTATAGGTTCATTCATGGAATCGTATATGATTAGCCTCACCATAGATGGACTTATGTATATTTGATAACTTTTGTTACCCTTTTGTTTGAAACAGATGGAATGACCCATCCTTCTATCACATGATCTGTTAACACTTCACGAATAACAAATTCAACTTTATTTCTTTAAGAGATAAAGTAGAAATTGTTCAAAGCACGAAAAACAGTGATATTGTACCAAAATAAAGTAAGTATTTATTCTAATTCAAATTCCACAACTTTAGGGAAATGATCTTGAAAACCAAAAATACTGTCCTAGTGCCCTTATATCCGATGAATCAGATGGTACCTTAGATCATCACAAATATATGGATTTGTGATTGCTGGATTTTCCATAGCCATGTTCTCTACCACTCTCCATCAGAACATGATGGTTAGATTTCTCTTCCATATCCATATTTTCACCTATGTGGAAACCCAGTGATCAATATATTTGGGTAACTGTTACGTTTCTTACTTTTGTTTTTAAAGATTTGTTTTGGTATTCCTTTTTACGATGTGTGTTTCTATTAATGAAACTTTTGAGTAGTACCCCATTTATAACCCCGATGAATATTGAGGGCGAAATTCATTTTAAGGGGGGTAGAATGTAACACCCCAAGATTTTAAGAAAAATATTCCTTTTAATTTCATTAATGTCTTGTGTTGTACGCTACACCAAAATTAGCTTGCACAACACGCATCCCTTACTTGGCTTGCATTACACGCAAGCGCGACCTTCCACGATAATGTGTGTTGTACGCAATACCGAGTTTCCCTAAACAAAGATATGCTATTAAAATATTATTAAAACTAGACGTTATGAATAGTAATGACCACTTTTTGAAATTTTGTAATTTTTTTTTTCAAATTAGACTTCATTTTTGGATTCGGAATATCGAAATTAGCTTAGGGTGAAATTTTGGTACTTTTCGGATAACTTTCATATTCTGATGAATAGTGACAATTACTAAATTTTAATTAAAAACAACTTTTTTAATCGAAATAATTAATAGTGATAAATTATTAATTTGAGTCTTTTTAAAGTATATTTAGAATATATTTTTTCAATTTAATACAATGTTTTTCATTGGATGTAATTTAACATTTAAACCAGACATAAACAAGTGTCAATCTTTTGATATTTATTATCTCTTAAAAACACGCTATTTGTTTTGACGATGAGAATTAATTTTTAAATTAGTTAATTTAACTGATATGTTTTGAATTTGGTAAAATAAACATCATTTTTGAATTCATAATATCAAATATAGCTTAGGACTAATTTTTGGTATTTTTCTGGAAACTTTCATTTTTTAAGGAATAGTGAAACCAATAAGTGGTAGTTAAAAAACTGAATTTTATCGAAAAACATAATTTTACCACTTCTGTGAGTGGAATTTCAAAATTCCAAGAGACACGGTTGATTTTAGTAAGTAAAATTTGGTTCAATGAGATGAAAATAATTTTTGGTGAATAGTAACTTTTTAATTTTATTTACCACGGTTAAAAGTAAATAGGGTAGTTAAGGGTAAAAATGATATTATTATTAACTAAAAACATGTCCTAATTCTATTGGATAAATGTAATTCGACCAAAAACAACCTTAGGAATAAAATATGACCATTTAGGCCTACTTGGATTAGATTAGGACATTTATTATCAATTTATTTAAAGAAGGGTTAAAATAGTTAAAATCAATGTTTAATAACTAAAGCATTTTTAATATAGGGTTATACATAAGATGAATTCGACTATAAATATTAATTAGAAAGATAAAACTATTTAATATATAATGGTATTTTATTTGTAATTTTTAGACTTAATATAATTTAAATTATTTATGATACAATGACGATGCAGTAATTATCTTATTAATGAAATATTGACATAATTGATGTTATAAATATCCAAATAAATGTAATTTTAGACTTTTTATGAATTCCAATAATTTTATATGTTAATATGACATTTTATTATTTATTTAATTAAATTCTTCAAACTAATAATTCTGTTATGATTTTCACAAAAATCAATTACCAAATAGTGTCAAAATTGACATAAAATAGTATTTAAAACAAATTCTATATTATTAATTGTTATTTTATTCCTAAAAATATAATGTTCTGAAAAATGACTTAGATAAGGTTATATATATTAATAATAAACAACTTGGGGTTATTTTGGCTTGATATATTAAGTTTATTAACATTATAGTGTAAGAAAACAAGAAGACACAGTAAAAGTTAAATTATCTAACTTAACGTTAAATCTAAATGATAAGGTTAAAATTGATACCTAAACTTGTCTAAATTCTATTTTATGAGAGGATTTTGCCCCATCCCCACCCTATATTCAAAATATATCAATTTTATCTATTGAAAACCGAACTTGACTTTATAATAAAATAATATTTTTAGTTATTCCAAAGGTGCCCCTCTTCTCCCTTATAAAAGGGCACCTCCTCCCTCTCTTCCTCACACCAATTTGAGCCTTCAAGATCAGAAAAACCCTGAAAATATCTCCTCTCCACTTCCCTAGAAACAACATAGAGGTCCTGGTCTTCTTCAAAGACCAATTTTAGTTCCCTAAGAGGTGGTCTCAAAGAGGCGTTTCAAAGAAGAGGTAATGCCTATTACCGATTCTTTAATCTTTATTTCTACTTCGAATTATTCTTCTTTAGTTTTTTCATTTTGAAGTAATAACATCAGTATAAATCATATACTGATATGTTATTATAAGTATGAATAAACCCTATTTCACTATCTATCCATCCTACGAAAAACGAAATCACCACGCGTGCGTACGTACGGAATACCGTCTCCACGCCGTGGTGTAATCTGTTTTCCACCACCACCTTACTTGGATGAGTATAATGGTGTAAATAATAACTATATATGATTATTTTAAAGTGATATTTTTTCTGAAATATTATACATACACTCCAATACAATTCCACGATCATGAGAACGATATCATTGCTCGTGCGTACGTACGGATTACCGTCTCCACGATGTGATGCGACTCGTTATACTTGATCTTCATTGCATAATGAGTATATAAATTAATTGAGTGAATGAATATGATATATATTACACTAATAACATTCTGGAAATTAGGTATCTATAACCTAAAAAGAAAAAATAAGAATTTATTAAACAAAACGCGCATAAGAACAAAAATTAATAAACACCTGAATAACAAGTAGTAATGAAATATTACTAATAAAAAGCTAATAATATGACCGTATATGATATCATAAAAATAAGTATGATTCTGGAATAAGTCAATAACATTATTTAAATCATTATACAGGATGTTCGGACACTTACGAGGAAAATCAGACCTATGGTAAGGGAAAATCTCGCAATCTCATTTTTATCTGAGATTGTTTATACTTTGGTATTTAATGGGGTGTATTTTATCATCCACATCCATGATTCCGAAATATGTAATTTTTATATCCTTCTAAAATAGTTTATATTCTATTCTACTATTAGGTGAGTTTTTAGTAATAGATATGAAAGGAATCTTTTGTCGTTTTTCATACGAGGAACTTTTTGACTTTTCCGACAAATGTACGAGAATAATGTTTTTTTAACTTATATGGCATGAATGGATTTTTAAAACATTATTTCCAAGTAGATTAATTTACAATATTCAAGTTTATTTTTAATCAACTTCTTTTAGTTTAAAATGTTATGACATGTTAAGAAAGGAATTTTTTTTGAAGTAGAAAGGATATTTCCCTCAAGAATGGAGTTCAAGTGTTTTATCAAAATTATTTTCCATCTAAGATAATATATGGTTCTGTTTCTATCCCTATTATTACATTGATTTGATGATGTTGTGATTGAATTATTTTTATGAATTCCTTTATCTTAAATGAATTGTTTTATGATGTCATGTTGTTTAAGAATCCCATTTTTATTAAATGGGTTATGCAATGATGTATGATTTATGATTTTGTGGCACACATATGAATGGTATCATTATGAGATTGGTGGGACCTATTTATCCCTCCAATACATTGGTTAGAGATTTTATATCTGATGAGATAGACATGGCTAGAACGACGTGTTAAACCGGTTCAGTGAAATAGGATTGAAACGAGGAATGAACTCGGTTCAGAAATGGACTTTGTCCACTAAGATAGTCTTGGCAATGAGTCTTGACTAATAAGAAATGATTCTCTATGATTATGTGTGTATGCCAAAAAGCTTCATGTTTTATGTTATTATTATTATGATTACATTTCACTACCATGATTTATCCCATTTTATGAAATTATGATCTCTTTGCAGGGTAAGATTTCCAAATTGTTTTGTTCTTATGAATATGATGTGATTGATATTTCTTTTGTTTACCCTTACTGAGCATTTGAGCTCACCCATTTATGTTTTGTTTTCCCCAGGATATAAAGAAAGGATTTAGGTAGGAAAAAAATGGAATATCTTTATGGGAGATGGTGAAGATCATTCACCACGATTAGAAGATTATATTCTGAGTTTACAAAGACACTAAAATATTACGGTCCTTGTGTGTGTGTTTTTGTTATGTACTAAGTATTCCGCAAAAGTAATGTAATGTCCATGTACGTTAGGCTTACGGTCTCTACAAAAACTTTATCTAATAACTTCTGCAATAGCTTTTGTAACTCTAAAAGTTCAATTTGAGCAATTTGATAAGGGGGTATTGAAATTGGATTAACATCAGGAAGTAAGTCAATAGTAAATTAAACATCCCAATCAGGTATTATACCAAGAAACTCATGAGGAAAAATAGCAAGATATTCATATACCACTATGACATCACTAATCAAAATAGTTACATTATTATCAACAATATGTGCAAGGTAATATTAATTTCCATATTCTACTAGTTTCTCAGCTTCATGATATGTTATCAAACGTAAGGGTTCATTATTTTAACCAAAATGATATTATTCTTGAAAATAAACCTCTTTATATCTACATTCAGTCATAGAATGATAAACAAAAAGCCAATCCATAGCCAAAATAATATCTAACTCTACATGATGCCAAATAATGAGGTTTGTAGTTAGATTCACTATTTAACCAAGGGAAGGAAAGTTCATATGTTTTTTGGTCTCATAATTACCCCCAAGCGTTTTTACCTTATGTTCATGATTCATATCAAGAGATGGTATTCCCAATTTCTCAGAAAACTTCTCATAAATGAACAATCCTTTAGACCACAAATCAAACTACACATACGGAATAATCTAAAAAACATATAGTATACCTGATAATACTACATTCGATGGCCCAACATCTGCTGAAGTAGTTGAAAAGGATTTCAACACCCCTTTCGCGTTGTAGTCCAGTAGCTATCCCTCAGTTGAGTTCTTATTTGGATATTCATTTCCATAATGAACCATTTCATTTCACTCAAAACATCTTAACATTTGGTTTTCATTACGTGATTGATCTTCTTCCTTACAGTTACGAGCGATATGACCAGACATAACACACTAGAAGCACTTTTCAGTCATTGATAAACATTCTACAGGAAACTATTTACATCACTTCTCAAAAAATAGATATTTAATTTTCTTACCTCCAGGATTCTTCAATGAATTTTTTCCCGTTTCCTGCCAACTAGAAATATTCTTTTGATTACACTATTGGAACACACGATCATCACAAAAAAAAATTTCTACCATCTCTGCTCAACAAAAATCTGTTTTATAACTCTTGATCTCAGAATATGCTATTTATATTCGATATTTCAACATCAGTCTTGAATAAAATTGATTTATCTTACTATCATGATCATGGAATAAATTTGGATCTTTCTTTGCTACTCGAGTGAATTTTTCTTCATAAACATCCATTGAGTCATCCTCCAGCGAAAATTCCATGAATTGTTTTTTCCTACCTAAGATGAACCACCATAGGAAAATATTTATCAGGAAGCATATCGTTTATCTCATCCCCATATAGAGAATCAATCTTATCACTATACCTAATATTTTTCACCATAAACCTCCACTAATTAGGTTCACCTTCAAAAAAGTATATTGAGAGACAATCATTTTGATCCTCTAAACACCCCATGAAAGAAAAAATCATCTCTAGTACTTTAATCCACCATTAATAGAGTGCACGGTCGGATGATCCTCTGAATGATGGGGATGATTCCTTATGAAATAATAGACAAATAACATTTTTTTGTGGTTGTTCTGGATATTCTCTAGCATGGATACTACCACCATTTATATCCCGAGTCAACTGTTCCACCACTGCAAAAAATTATTCTATTTGGATTCCTACCATCTCAGGTTACTAATTTTGGAGATTATTATCCTATGTACACCTTCCAAACATAGCTTCCATATTTCCTCTATGGAAAACCATTCTAAACACAAAAATATCATAGTTTAAGAAACATGGTATTCTTTAAATGATATATCATTTCAATACTTCCATAAATTAAATTATGTACATTATTTTTTCAATATTATAACTCATAAAGTTGTTTAAACCAACCTCTAATACCAACTATGAGGACTCAAACATATTACATTAAATAATATTGAATTAAATGAATAATTCACATTGAATATTTATTCTGGTATTTATCTTTAGATAATTAAGTCATAAAAAAACATTATAACGTAAATATTACATATAGACACTTCTACTCAGTATCCATTTTTTCATAAAATAAAAACACTTTAAAAAAAGATTCATGTATTCTTCAATGTTTTAGATAGTATGAATTTTATGTGATCCCGTCCATGGCCCTATCCTGCATTATGTCATGTGAAAAAACATTTCAAAAACCTGGGACGAGCCTAAAAATATCCATAAGGGATACATAATGATGGAAAATTGTTATTTTTTCAAAACAATATGTATACCAGGAATACCATATCATTATTAATACATTTCATATTTATGAAGTAGTAAATACTATTTAATAAATAAAAGATCATTTCGTACCATTTTGTTATCAAAATATTGACATAAAACTCATAGAAAGAAAACATAACATATAAAGGTATCTTGGGACAAAAACATACTTAAACAGAATAACCATACGATCATCTTCCTCATATATTATTAAATAGAATAGCCATATGACCGACTTCCATACCCAATGCATAGGATTTTATAAAGAAACCACTCGTCTTGGCCTATCACAACACCACCCGTCATTTGGTTAATCACATAACTACCTATCAAATGTCCAATTACAATTAAAAAATTATAACACATAATACAAATGAAATGAAAGATAACATTTCAACATGTCAATCATAATATATCATTTAAATATATTGACATAAAAAATACAATATCCAAAACATTTTCAATAAAAATATATATAAAAGATTATATCATATTTATTTTCTTTTTAAAATCATTATAGCTTGATAAGGAAGCCAAATATCAAAAAATACTCTCGGTGGCAGAAAATGTCATTGTAACCGGTAACTTTAAATTTTTTCCCCGTTTAGTAAAACACATCATAGAAAATTATTCCCTTTGAATGAAATGAAAATAAAATGGTGTTCATATACCATAAAAAATATTTTCAAGTATAAAACAAAATATTCCTCAATGAAACGAGAATGAGAGGAAGTCCCTTACCTCATGTCCGACTTGACCTGTTAATTCATTAATTTCATGAATAATAAACTAAATTTAATTTCAACAATCATAAGAAAATTTTTACACTTTATTATTTCTTTTATTTCATTTATTATATTTCTATTATAATTATTTAATTATTTTATTTCATATCAGACATTTTTTCGATGTTCGAAAATTGAGTTAAAAATGAATTTGTTATAATTATAAATTGTTCATGTGGTAGAAATTCCATTATCTATTGAATGATATTCATGATTTAGATATCATTTATATCATATATATCCAGTATATATATATATATATGTCATTGTATATAGAATTTTGAGATAAAAAAAGAAATACACTATTCATGGAGACGATTAGTCATGCGTATGCTTGAACACTACTTTTTTTCTAATTAATATTTTTATAAAATGAAAAAATAATGAAACATTGGTATATTTTAATTCCATTATAATATGATATATTATTTTATTAACTTCACCCTTTATACATCCAACATAAGGCATGAACGAGTCACATCACATTGAGGTGCGGTAGTCCACACTTTCTCAAATAAATAATTTCATTTACCCATTATGGAAACCATAAAGGATTGATATAAATATAAAATACTAAATAATAAATTAAAGATATATATATTATATATAATATATAAATATAGTTCCATCCTAATGGCCACAAAGAGTGGCAGTTGGAGATATTTGAACAATCATCGTTTCGTGAGCCAGTAATTCGTCGTCCATGGAAACATTAAGTTCATATCAATTAGATGGAGGTTTGTGTAAGAATTGTTTGAATCCATATCATAACAAAAATTAATTATATTGATTTTAATGTTTTTTAATAAAAGATATAAATAAAAATAGTTTAGGGGTTTGTAGAAGTAAAATAAAGAAAACAACTTAAAAAGAATATGTTACCTTTAAATATGGAATCTCCCTTTGGTTTAAACCAAATGGTTTATTTGAAGTGCCTTCTGGCTATGGTAAGACATCTAGGAGTAGAAATGGGAAATGGGGAGATTATTTAGTCTGAGTTTGGATTTAAATGGGGCTTTATTGTTGTGAGTAATGGGTTAGAGGTGGAGTCAGTATATAAGTGGGAGGAAGGGATCTTTTGGAAAGTTTTAAGAAATTATATTATTATTGACCTAGCATCGGTTTCAAAAGATCAAAAAATAATTAAAGTAAAATATAAAATGACTCATGTTCAATATAAAATCATCAAATAATATTTTGACAGGTTTTGTATATTTTTATAAATTTTATAATCTTATTTATTTAAATCATTCATTAATGTGGTAATCACTGCATCATTAATGTGTCATATATAATTTAATGTATTTGATGTCCAAAAATTACAAAATAATATTATTTTGTAGGAAATAATTTTATCTTTCTAATTTATATATATAGTAGAAAATATAACTTATATAACCCCATGTAAAAAATTATTTACTAAAAGATTTTGGTTTGTGTTATTTTTTCCACTACTTTATGTTAATTAAAATAATGTGTCATTATCACTCCCAATTGGCTCCATGGGGTCCAAAAATTGACCCAAGGATTCCCATGGTCGGATATGTATGCATAAATAGGATTAAAAACATGTTGGGATAATTTTATATTATTATAATAAAAAAACATTACACTTATTTACCAGATTTACCATTTAACCATGTTAAATAAATTTTTTACTGATGTAAATATTCATAATGTCTAAAAATAAAAGTTACTTTATTAAAAAATTTGGATCTCATGATTTAAAATAATGAATCCGTAATTCCAAATTAAAAATATATGTGGATGAAATTAATTTAAAACTAATTCTCACTGTTTAAACAAAAGGCGTGTTTTTAAGAAATAATAAATATCAGAAGATTGACACATTTTTTTTCAATTTGAAAGTGAAATTATATACAATGACCAAAATTGGATTAAATAGATAATACATAAGTTAATTACACTTTATAAACAATTATAAAATAATCTATCGTTATAAATAAATTTGATTAAATGGTAGGTTTGAATTAAAATACAGTATTTTTCACAATTCATTAAAAATGAATTTTATAAAAAAAAAACACAATTATAATTTAATTGAAAGTAAATTTTGGTATCATGATTGTAAATAATAATTATATTTTTTAGAATAGAGTATATAATAGTCACCAAAACTATATTTAAAGAGGTTTCACCATCAAAAGGCAGTAAATTGACCTTTTAAGGAGCATTTGAGTATTTATGCTTACAATCAGAATATTTATGATTTTAATCCTCTAAATTTTTTTAGATAAATGTAAAAATATTTAAAAAACATGTATAATTATATTTTTGTTAGTTCTATTCATTATATCCAATACAATGGTGAGGAGTTACTACAATTCAAAATAATATTATTATTGTATTAGTGTGCAATGTTTGATTTCCTGGAAACCTGTTGTTGCGTATCTGGTAAGCCGTTAAACATATAGTCCAATTTAAAGTAAAATTAATATTTAATTGAAAATTATTAATAAATATGAAAATAAATTATTCTTTATTTACATAGGATGTTACATATATTTTTTTTTACCTTAAATTTTTTGTATACATGATATTTTTGTTTGACAGAGTGTGGATTGCCGCCCCCTCAAAGCGATATGATTTGTTCATACAATACATGGAATTTATTAAGGATTATTTTAGTGAATATAAATGATATATAAAATACAAAAATGATAATATAATAATTATATAATGATATATCTATATATATATATATATAACATTTTCCTTCTTTCCATTCAATAGGACAAAAAATTTGTAAACAATGATTTTGCGTACGTATAACATACCATCTCAATAGATATTGTGTTCCATTTTGTACATCAAAATTATATAAATTATAAAAAATATTATAGATATAAATTTAAATTATATAAATCTATAAATTCTTTAATCATGATTTTTTTTAAGGACCAACCATATGACAAAATAAGACGCATACAAAGAACAAAAAAATATTATCCAAAGTGAAACAGTTGCATAAGATGATTATCAAGCATTTAATATGAAGTAATAATAAAACAAGATATGTATATAGATATAGTAATATGTTTAAATAAAATATTTTCAGTGAATTTATATTCATTATATTATTTGTTTGAACCAGTGTGAGGAGAGTCACGATATAATGGAATGAGAGTTCATCTCAATTTTTATTTTCATAAGATGGCTGCTTTATTCACCACCCATTATTTTTGTACGATGTATATACTAAAACATAATTTTTTTTATATCTCTTATTATTAAAATTATGGGTATTAACATAACAATTTTATTTTATTTCATTCATGTGGTTTATTTTTTAAAACATACAAAATATGTAAAATAGTTTTGTCACGATTATTCTTCTTTGATAATCATGTTTTATTATGAACAAAAATTATTTTGGAGGAGTGGTAAATCCATTATAAATTTTAAATAATTAATAAAATTATTTTCATGGTATTATAATATTTATGTAATTTCAATTTGTAACATATAGAGTGTTATCTCATGTTACTAAGTGATAAGAGATTATTTAAGAAATCTCATCTCTTTTCAAGATTATTTATCTCTATGCTTCCATTGATGAATTATTAACATAAATCTATAATTAACAATAAGGATTCCCTTTGTCATATATTTTTTCAGGATATATCCATTTATTTGTAACATTGTTTCACTCTTAGGTACATAATATAATGTTTTTAATTAAAATTTGATCCTTTATATCTCAATTCAGAAATATATAGTATACATAAAATCTATTTTACAAAATGTTTTCAATATATTGTTGAATGACATTTTCAAGGAAAAATTTAGTTCAAAAATTCTTTATGTTTTTCAATGATTCATTATTATGTTTTAAAAGTGTTTTCAATGGAAAAAAATTAAATAATTATGTTTTAAAAATAATTTTCAATGAAAAAAAACATATTTTCCCCATGAAATACGTTTAATATATAATTAAAAATTAATTAATGACCATGTTCTCATCCATTGGTGTAAATAATTCCTTTATGTTAATGTAAATAAATCTTTTCATTAATATTATTTCTATAGATGAATTATTTTTTTATAGCATGAAGCTCCCAAAACCAGTTTCTCTATCAGGGGATATATGTTTTTGAAGCCTGTTTCTCTATCACGTTATTTTTTTTTATAAAAAATATGATGGAAACTAAATTTTATTCCACATTTTATGATAAGATTACATGTTTATAATATCCATTGAATTTCATGTATTATGATATGATTATTTATGATCTTCAGGTACATGTGTGTATGATTTCATTATGAGTTGATTGGGACATATGTCTCCCTCCAATGCATTGGGAAAAGATTTATATGTCATGAGATATAATAAGATGGTCTTGGGAATAAAACATGACTACTAATATGGTCATGGGCGTGAACAATGACTACCAAGATGGGTTGGAGTGTTAACTAGTTCTACAAAGAGAGCCAATGGGAGTGAACCCTGACTACAAAGATGATATGAGGAGTGAACCCATACTACCATGATGGTCTTGGATATGATGTATTGGGAACTATAGAAATCATTCCATATGATTTTTTTTTCAAAATTCTACTTTTTATTAATATATTATAATTTAGTTGATTATTTTATTTATTTCCTTGTGATTTGCTTCTTAAGAACATCTTTGATTTATTCCATGATTCTGTTATGTGATCTTTGAAGTGCAGGGTATGCTTTCTTATTTTCCTGATCATGTTTCATATATCCATTCATATGATTATGGTTATATTTATCCCTTATTTACCCTAAATTATCAATTGAGAACACCCCCTTTTACATTTCCTTCTATAGGTTATGATAATATATATTTATTTACGTGTCTAAGATGGAAACAGGTAATGAAAAACCTTGTGGTGGTAATGTATCTCACTTATGTATCGAAGTCTATGATTCCATATTTTTAAATGAACTAAACTATTACGGTTTTTGGGTATCTTTTTCTAAAATGTTTTAAGTATTATGAAAATGTTATTTAATAGTAATGTATGAAAGCCGAAGGTCTATATATTATCCATTACAATTTTTTAGATGATCAGTATTGTAGTATTCCATAATGTTTTCATTTATAAGGTCTCCCCTTCAGTGATACATGTAATTAAAAAAATATTCCTCACCTTGTTTAGATTATTTGTATTACAATTATATAATTAGAGGAACCTATGATGTTTAGGATTAACATGATTAATGTCTCGTTTTTATATAGTTAATTTTCACCACCATCAATTAGAGATTCGGTGTTACATTTATCATTTACACCCCCCATTGATTGCACATAATTTGATGAAATTTTGGATTTTACAAATTATACCCCTCCCCTAAATAATTATTTTCGGATAATAATAAAATTTGTTATGGGGAAATAATTATTACTATCATTTTAAGATGTGCGATCCTTCTAAAATTATAATCAAAATTCCCCGATCATTTTGAATGAACTATTTTATGGAATTATATAATAAATCCTCAAGCCAATAATCACTCTTCACTATGATCTATTAGATAAAATAATACCTTATTGATAAAAAAAATTCGGCGACAATCGTCTATCTTATAATAATATACCAACATTATTAGGAGTATTTAAATCATATCAGGAAATTGGGAGAGTATTGTATAACAAATCAATCCAAATACCTTCTTAGTGACCTAGATCCTGATGATAAGGATGGATCATGAATTATAATTATGTTTTAACCTTATATTTTCATGAAAAATAGGCTATAAATTCATTGAAACCCAACCAAATGTATGAATGAGTGGATGAGGTGATTATAGAGCCTTACATTTTACCCATCTCACCAACCAACATTGTATGTCATAAAAGTCAATGTGTAATGTCATTTCCTTTGGATTGAGATTGGTCCATGGGTATTTATATTCACTATATTCCATTAAGTTAATCAAAATTATTATTGACCCCTATAATTAGTATACATAGTAGGAATTATCTATATAAAAACACATACATCATACTATGAAATATGTGAAGAGGGAATTCCATTTAGTCACAAATATCCTAAAAATAGTGACCAATCGTATGTGTATTTAATACATTATTAAAACTACCTATACATCAATGAAGATGGTAAAATATATTCCATAAAGTAAAATAACTCTGTGATATATTATATCATAGTTACATTATTAAGGAAAGCATGACCTATAGTGATTGGTGAATTTTTTAGCACCTCCCTCCACAGATCATGAAATCTATAGCGTTTCTATGAAATTATGGTTGTATAATGATGAAAAACTCTAGAAACAATTATAAGGTAATTATTATCACCACCACATCCAAGTCAATGGAATCTACTCTTCTCATGGAAATTGGTAACACCATTGGAATTGGCCTCACCATTTCATCCACATTATGATACATCATATTCATTGGGAGTGTGCATATTGAAAGCTGCTAAATTATAAAAAAATATCACTACCCACACATAATATCAAATGTAAAATTTAATATATCTCATGAAACCTCATATATAGTTTAAGATAAAATGAGCTTCCATGTATTAAAATGTCAACAAATATTATGATTTTTCCATTGGATGATGTTTAAAGGATGGAAAAGTTTCAAATTGATCTTATAAAAATATTACTCTCACTATGATATATGAATGAGTGAATTCCATTTATGTAATCCACTCATAAAAATGGATTTTTATTTCATCATTGTGGTATGTGATGAGTATACATTAATTCAATAAATTGTGTGAATGGAAGTACATAATGTTGAAATGAGAACCTGAAATTATTTAAGAAAGTCATGCCTATATCAAATTCATCACTCAAAGATGAAAAACTTCTTTTACATAGAATATTTCAACCTAATAAAAATATAAGATAATCTAATTTTGGCATCTCAATTCCTAATTAACCATAAGAAACGCTCATATCACTACTGGAAAACTAACCTTTACCAACAGTTTGGAACCGTTGGTATAGGCCTCCAAACCGTTGGTATATCCTATACCAACGGTTTGGAGAACTATAGCCAAGAAAGCCGTTGGGATAGGTCTATACCAATGGTTTTTGGAAAACCGTTTCTATAGGTAATATGAAATCTATACCAACGGTAATGGAACCGTTGGTATATAAATTCCAAAAATAAAACATCCGCTGGGATTTGATCCCAGGGCCCCTCGTTTATAATCGAACGACTTAACCACTAAGCTAACATCACTTTTGTAAACATAATTTCATAAATATATATATGTATTATCATAATTATTTAAAATTTTGATTTATATAATGTTCTCGGTTAGTAGATCTGGAAAAAAATCAAAGAACTTATCCCAACGGTTTTCAAAACCGTTGGGAAAGGTTCTTTGTGGGTTGAATTCTTTCCCAACAGTTCACCAAAACCGTTGGGAAAGAGGCTCAAAAGGCACCCTTTCCCAACGGTTTTGGTGAACCATTGGGAAAGGTCACTCTTTCCCAATGGTTCACCAAAACCATTGGGAAAGAGGGGGAAATCTATGGATTTCCCAACAGTTTTGGTGAACCGTTGGGAAATGGTAGCTATACCAACTGTTTTTACAAACCGTTGGTATAGAAGTGTTGGGAAAGATCATCTTTCCAGTAGTGTATAAAGTAGAACTCAAAAAATTGGTCAATGTTTATCTAATGAATAATTATATACAATATAAAGGCACTTATAAACATATAACAACATTTTCTACCATCAGATAAACTATGGTTCTAGGAATCCAATATGTATATATATATATATGACTACATTTAGGAGAATATTATGAATACAATTCATTGGTGTTGAAACTAATTCAATTTTACAATAATACCATTGGATGACTCATGATGGATATCAATAGAATATACAATTGAGCCATCAATATTGGGGTAGAACTACTATATATACTGCAAAATCTATACAATAGATAGTCCCACACAGAATAGAATACTCATTTTTTATGTTAATATACTATGAGAGGCCTTTGGGGTTGGTTTTACCGGCAATTCTAGAGATGATACCATTCTCAGAGTCGTTGGATGTGACACCTCCACTTCCCAACATTATGAATTAGACTATACCCACCTTTAATTGAAGTAGATACCTAGGGGACATCAATTGATACACTTCATATCATAATGAAACCCCCTGATATGATATATTGAAAAAATAGCTATTAAAAATTGATTTTTTTATTATCAAGATAACTAATTTTTCATTTGTAAAATAATTTTCCATATAGGTAAGTTACCAATAGTTATGATCTACAATGATAATTCATTTACCAATTTTGTAACATGCATTTTAAATAATAGTAATTGAACCCCTGAATTGAATATAATATATGAATGAGAGTGTCTTATACTTCATTAGTAAATTATAAGTGCATCACAATTGAAAAAAACTCTCATGATTAAAATTATATAATATTTTTAATGATAACCTCTAAAATGAGTTCGTGAAATCAGACATTCCATTGAAATGTTATGCTAAATTTTTTCATTTGGTATCTAATGAACGATTACTGGATTTTTTTATAATTTTCAATTAATAATTAATTGCCAAAAACATCATCATAATGGATTATAGGTTATAGTGTATAGTTTACAAGTGAAACTATAATGCTTGTTCTGACAATATCCCCATATCCAAAGACTGCTGAATATCCAATAGTTCCTCCTGATAAAAAATTTATGAGAAAAAGTTCTCAATTTATTAGTGTAAGAAGGATAAAATAAAATTATAATTTTTGTATAATTATATTAGAATCCATATAATCTATGAAGAATATGGTCTAATGATTTTCAATATTACTACGTAAAATAACCTTCTCAAGCTACAATATTGTATAAACCCCAATGATGTTGGTTTAAAGGATCACAATTTATATTTCTGAATCCATTAGAAATTTACAAAGATATTTGTCGATGACTTCATCTTTAATGTTACATGATATAAGGCTGTTCAAAAATTTCATATTGGGTTAGGAAAACACCAAAACATGTGGTATGCGCCTGTTCAACCTCACCAGAAGAAGAAGTAGAGCGGAATCATGTATTAAACATGCATCTCAAAAATTTTAATTATAGTATGACTACGAAAATAATTTTCAGATAAAATTCTTTACTTAGTGATTAACTGAGGTATCCATTTGTCACCCTAATATTTTATATAAATTATTATTTTACAATATTATCACCATGGTTAGCCAAATATTAATGTTATAAGCTTCAGTTCAAGATGTCATTAATGTAAGAATTTCTACTAGTACCTAATATCTTATATACCATTTTAGACATCCTACCCCTATTACATGGAGGATTTGAACTATCCCGCCAAATGAGGAAATGGGAACCACCATATAAATGGGATTCTATTAAGATGAGTAATCAAAAAATGTAATTGTTAATGTTAACAATTTGACATATCATGTCATTAACAAGGAATATTCTTATGATCAATAGTTTGTTATCTATAAATGGGGATTTCATCATACATGTTAAAAATTATCGGTAATACATAGTTGTGTAAGACCTGAAAATTCATGTGATATTTCTACTATATTAATAAATGTAGTAAAATCTGAAAGGATGGAACTCCAATTCCCAGAACCTGACCATTGATCTATTCTAGAATCATATCAGGCATGTTCGAACGTAACAATAGTAGGGAAATTATAGAAAAATTAGATTTTTTATTAGAAATTAAGGTGTTTGAAATTTTACTTATATTATACAAAAAATAGAACCCCCCACCCCCACCACCACTATTCCTGTCCGAGAAAGGATAAACTGGTACAAATGGCTTCGATCCCCTAGAATCAATATAGGGAACAATATTATGATATGATTAATTTTAACCCAAACATGATATATGATATCATAAAACATCCTGCCATTATCCTAACTATTTTTAAATCATTGAGTCACATTATATCTCACTATATCTTTGGGATAACCTTAGTAATCCCATTTAAATCCTTTAATGGTTCAAACATGAAAACATTGTAACTAAAACATAAAATATAGGGAAATGAAGTTCCCAATGTCTCGTGATCATTTTATTTACATATTATGGCTATGAAGGTAACATTATTATCGACATCATATGATTTTATATCTTTGGAAAATCCAATTACTTGTCAATTTGTTGATATATAACTAATAATTGTTATAAGATCCATCTCATTTTGATATTAAAAATTATGCACTATGAATTAAATGAATTTGGATCATCTCATTATAACTTAAAAGGCTAGTTAAATGATAGGAGAACATAAATATCATTTTGGAAGATCAGTTGGAGTGAACAATTTAGAGGAAAAATTTCCGACTCTGAGTTTTTTTTTCATTTTCAATAGTTATTATTTAATCATATTTATTTGATTGTTTTGGTTCCATATGAATTTATTAGTTCCCTCATCCCACCCAGAATTTATGAAAATCAATGTCATCATGAATGTAGGAGTACATTCTAGTGATAATTTCCTATTTCAGTTTATTGAATATAAATTTATAAACACATGGTTACATAAAAGGGACTGTATGTAGATGATGAAAGATAAAAATAATCATATTGAATGATTTAATTTGTTTTTAATGGATCCCATTATTATATAGAGCAATCATGTTGAGGAATATTTGTTTCGTATTAAAAACGTCTTTTCCTTATGTCTCAATTGAGGATGAAATATGTTTAAATGGGTTATATTGGATTATAAACCAATGTATCTGACAACATTACTATAAAATGATGGTCATAATGATGTCACCAAAGAGAAATCCTGGAAAAAATGTAATGTCCAATACATATACCATACTTACAAACCATTACTTTAATCACATATTATGTCAAAAAGATCTAAAAAAAATTAGATTAGTCAAAAAATGTTCCTTAATTAACTGTATATGAATAATATGAAAATAGTAAGATTTTGTGGTTTATTAATATTGACTAATGTATTTAGGATAATTATTTTCATTGGATAATAATATCGAATTGGGGTGAGGATTCCATTCCAATGAGAACAATAATATCTCCACAAATTTTCATCAAGATTCATTGAAGACAATATATCATCTATAAAATACATAAAATGATTCAAAAATGTGTTATTATTTTAAAAATAAATTAAAATATGGAAAAAAATTGTAATATTTTATTGATTCTTATATATCATTTGAGGAAGGAATATTAAAAACAATGTATTTACTCCAATAGATTAATAATATATAGTGGAAGGTCAACTTATTAAATTTATTTACACTACAATGGTTCCCAAAAACTAGAGATATATATATACTTTTTAAATTAACAAGGATGTGTACACATGGAACGACATTTTAATGTATGGATTGGATTGTAATGTGGATACCCATCAACTTTCATTTCCATATGAGCATCATGTTTATAAGAAGGGGAAAGGGTGATGTGTCTAATTCATATGTCCATGATAGTTATTAATGAAAACAATTTCACTTAATAAAATATCATGGAAAATTTACAATATCAAAAATAGATCTACCATATTATTCATATAAGGAAAAATATTGTGATTATTAGTGAAATTGTAAATTTTGGGGATCAGATACACCTTTATCAAAAAGATTAATTTCCAGCCGTGATCATAGAATTTTGAATTGATTGGATAACCACCTTAAAATAAATATCATTCAATGATGGATATTAATGCTATAATAAAATTAATATAGACCCTAATGACGATGATCACACCACCATCAGGGAACCATAAGGTTATATTTCTATAAGTAGATTATATATATATATATTGATATATATTCCTTACATAATTCAACATTCTATTCACCTTATCATTGCTCCCTATCTAAGGAAACTATAGAGTATTACATTGATGAACTAGTTATCAAATATCAGTAACTATGTCGAAACCAATCAGTATTGAAATAATATTCAAAAAAATGTGGAATTATAGCCTATGTAAAATAAATATGATGTGATTTTCTTGGTCACATCAAGGAAAATTCATGGATTCATGGTAAACCATCACTATGGCAAGGTTGATTCAAAAAAACAAAGGAGACACACAACATTACTCCCACATGGATCCAAAAAAAGTTATATATCATTATGGATTCAATGTTTTTATAAGGAATATCAGATCCAATCACATAATGGAATTTATTACCTCAGAAAAATGTAGAGGAATGTGGTTATAAATTAGTAGAAAATTGGTTTCTATAGATACTGATGATATTATGTAGTATCTTCTACATGAACTACTCAAAATAAAAATGTTTTAATGGAATCCCCTCATCCACTATGTTGTGACATTTGAATAATCCCATAGTTTCATCCTCACACAAATGATCACAATATGAAAAATGAATATATTCCATGATCTCTATTTAATAATTATGAATGATAATAGTGAATACATTAATAATTAGAAGAACTATATAAAAAATATTTTCATGGTGAAAAAGGACATGCATCGCCTACATAACCAAGAGGTGCATCTCATAATTCAATTTTCTTAACTCTGGTATATCAAATGTCATCCAATGTTAACAAGGATTCTCACATGGTGAGTGTGTCTCTTTTATCAATTAAATATAAAGTCATTATATTTGAAGGCATAAAATGGGTAGACAATAGTAGAGTTTCCTATAGAATACCTTATCATGGTAGTCGTATTTAACATGGAATACATTGTTTAGTACATATTTTCCATCCAGGAAAATCATAATGAATCAGGGGTGTACTTTGATGGGGATTCTAGGATCCTAAATAAGAAAATGATGGAAAACATAATGAACCGACTGCTGAATTGGGTATTTTCTAATGATCCCTAGAATGTATTATTTTTAATTATGTAATCCATTAATTTATATAATATATGAACAAAAAGGAAGAATAAATAAATATTATTGTTTTTTTGGGATTATCCTGACATATACTGATGGATTAAATAAATATAATTGTTGATTCATAGTTAATAATCTTTAAAATAAATTTAGAATACGAAATATATATAAGTAGAATCTGACTCCATTTCATGATTACGTATGAGATTTTATAGATTGATTTCTATCATATCCAAAACTATCTCACCTTTTTCATTCAAATACACCCATATATATGCATAGTGCAGCTACAACTTGGGATAATCCAAACATAAATGATATGGTCATTATTTTTTAATAAAATTATGTAGACTCTACATTTATTACATGAGAGACATATAACAAAAAATACTTTTACAGTACTCATGGTCACGATGTACATTTATCCTCACTAATTAATACTACAATTTTGTTTGTTTCCATAATAATATAATACCACCAAATGGTATTAATCCTCATGATTTACATAGGGGTATATAATTTAGTGGTGATTATATTGTTTCATTCCCTATGATTTTCTTAATTACTTAAAATTTTTACATTAATTTTAATGAATATATTCCACTTTGCATACATTAAATAATGAGAGACCCCCATTATCATGATAGATGTAATGTATGACACATTATATTACAATATATTATGATCCAAGCCCCATTATGATATTAAATTACAAGGATACTTCTATAAATAAATTATTAAAGTATTCTTAGTGTTCAAGATGAAATACCATGTATTAAAAATACATCGAATATTAATTTTTCAACCCCAAAAATGAAATAAAAACATTAAATATACTATTCAATTTTTTATATGATGAATATATTTCATGTTTCAATATATCCTTGCTATTTTAAAATAGTGTAAGTACAATAATAATACCAAAGAGGTATACCGCAGGTGATATGGGGATATATTGCTTGAGGAAGCTAAAAGGATGTTATAATTACCATCATGAATGCTAACATTATCACCATATATAGTCTCCATCAAATATATTTATTGAAAAATAAACCAATTTTCCACTCTATGGAATCGAAAATGTCTAATCGTGAATATGACATATAGTTACACCATTATTCTTATTATGATTGTTAAAAAAATTATATTGTAGTCTTTAAAAAGATATTTCTAAAATGATTTAAAAAATCGTGGAAAATGATATGAAGTCTTTAATAGAAAGTAGAGGTTATTCTCCATAGTATTATTATATTACCATATATAATACCATACATTCAAACCCATATATTATTTTATATAGGAAACCTCTAATTATACATCTTATGTCCCGAGTATTCTTACTCAATATTTCTATATTTAACCCAGTATATAATGATGATTTTCACTTAATTAGGTATGATGGGTTTGAGAAAATACATGAGAAATATGTTTTCATATAAAAAAAACCTCATACTCTGAAATAATAAACATTTATAAGGATTGAGTAATAAAATTTTCATCAAAATAACCATATTTTCATGTCTCGTATTGGATCTAAGAACACCACTGATACAAAATAATTATCATTAAAAAAATAATATTTAAATTGGAATTAAATTATGTGATACACAAATAATTCTCATATTTAATAAAATATTTTATTTTAATGGATGCGTAGAATATCACATCAACTAACAACACATGAATTGTTATAAAATAATTTTCATATCATTATTTCTAGTTATATTTTCATAATAATATGGAATTAAACAATTTGGTGGAATATACAATCCAAATGTCTACAAAATTATTGTGGTATGTCCTTATCATATGAAATTAAAATTTATAACACTTTATTCATTGTCCCTGTATGATAAACATCACTATAACAACCCAACACTATATATATATTCCATTAATATAATCATGATGTATTTGGTAGATTTTTTTACAAAAAAACGTGTCTAAATGAACTATGATATGATATACCAATATATCCAATACATATTATTGGATGTATGATGTTGAGAAAAAAATTATTAATTATATATATCATGTTTTTATACTATTCAATTTAATAGGATTATTTATTTTAAATAAGATAATAGTTTTCAGTAAACTACCATTATGATTCCAAAATATGTTTTATTCAAAAATGTTTTTATTGTATTTCTTGGATATATAATATAATTATTTTTTTCCAAATATATTAATTTTTTATCATAAATTTTTTATCTTTTTTGAAATTATTATATTACAATTTTTATAAGGTTTCTATTTTGGATTTTTCATAATATATAAACATTCTAGAAAATTATAAAAATAATTATTTTATAGGAAAAAATATTTTACATTCATATATTTATAAAGTAACATTTATTGATTTAAAATATTAGGTAGTTATAGTTTTTCACATGTTCCCTTTAATTAAAAATAAAAAAATTCATTTGAATCAATTTTATGCACAATTTTCGTGTAAAAACATTTTAATAATTAAAAAAATCATTTTCATGGAAATTTTTTTCCTCGTGTTTTTCATGTTTATTTTAAATATAAATATTTAAAAATATTGAAATTATATTTAATAGGATTTATTTAATTATTATTATTTTTTAAATATTTTTTGGCAATGTGGTCACTTGAATTTTCGGTCAAAACAAATAGTGAAAATATTAAAGTTTTGTTGCCATAATTATGGCCAAATTCTATTTGTCAAGGGGTTAAAAAATAAATATGGGAAGTATTTATTATTAATTTCACATAGTAGTATTTTCTACACTTATTTTAGCATTATATAATATCTTATTCAAATATGATTCCTTTGGAAGCATTTTGAATATGTTTTATAATATTATATTTTATTATTTTTATGAAATTACAATTTTTTTCTCTCCCCTTATAAAAAAATATCTCCCCCTATCCGTACATATCCACATTAAGAGACCATATTTTATAGGTAAATCACTATCCCAATAATTTTATAATGACTCCTCACAAATCCTAAAGGCTTTGATTGGATTAGAATGTTATTTTTCAAGGCAGAAATTGTCTTCCAAAGGTAAATTCTCAACATTGAAGTACAAATATTAACATAACTCTACCAATTTTTTATTCTTCCTCCATTTATAAAAAATTTTATCTATAATAAATTTATTATTCCAATATCAGTATAATGATTAGTTTTTATTTTTTTTTTGTTTTCAAACCCTTTCTACCACTTTTAAATACAATCTGTAACGAAAATATCCCTCATTTGTAAGTGAGGACTACCATCTCCATGTATAAATACAATTCATTTTATATCAGTAAAAATAATAAATGGTTACTATATAGGATATAATGTATTTAACTTGTATTTTCATGATATAATTATAAATAAGATATTATACGAACTTATATATAATCTCACCTTTACATTCAATGAAAAATGATGATGTTAGTCGTGCGTAAATTTGAGTTACCACTTCCCCCAAGAAAAGTGATTCTTATTAAAATTTAACTAGAAATGGTGGGTAATATAGATTCATTAAATTAATATTTAATATTTTATTTATTGTGAATTTTTTTACAAGGATTAATTATAATATATTATTTTATTTTTACATGCAATAAAAAATGAAAGATCACTTGTGTGTGTCTGCGAACGATCATCTCCATGGAGTGATTTAATTCATATTTAACTTCCATGTTATATGTATGAACATAAAGTATATATGATGAATAGAATTGATATATAGGTATTGATTAAACTTTTTATATGATGAAATTACAACCATTGCTTAAGAACAAGAACCCTTGAATAAAAGTATTCCTGAAAAACACACCAGTTATCACTTGAATTTCCATTATATGAATGAGTTTTAATATGTGGACAACTATAAATTTTAATGGAATTGTTCATAGATTGTTATGAATAATTATGGGTTAACTATAGAATGATAATCAATTTTTATTTATTATAAATGACTTTTGAACACATAATAAGGCATGTGAGACATGATTTATGGGGTTTATGTTATAATAACATTTCATTTTGTGATTGTTGATATTATTAATTCATTAAAATAAATTATAAAAATAATATAATTTAAAAAAACATTTTTTTTCTTCTCCTTTGGGTTTTTATGGAATATTCATGTGGTAATATCATTTTACATTATTCTATACTTATAATGGACATGAAATTGTTTTTAGTAATATTTCAAATTATTTACACATTCATTTGGAATATTTTTTTCAGTGATCATTTTATCATCAAAATATTTTTGGTGGTCTATTTAAAATGTCTAATTGTTGCTTATATAAAGTTATAAAAATGTTAAAATTATTCTTAAATCAATTAAATGTATTTTCCAGGATGAATTCCTATTGGGTCATCTTTATATATGATATAAATAATGTATTTTAATAGTTGTATAATGAATGAAATTACCAAATATCTCAAACAATAAATTCTTCGAATATTCCAATGCATGCTTCAATGTTTCATATCCAAAAAATGTCATCCATTATATTATTAAAAAATTTACATTTTAAATAATTTATTTTATAATGGATATTTCATTTTCCTCAAAAAATGATACAGTAATATTTTAAATACATTTCCATCTATGATAATATCCATTTATGTTACTTATAAATCAAATAGGATATAATTCAAACATACAATATTTATTCATTCTATATATTTTTATTGTAACTATAATTAGATTGTTACAAAAAAATTTTTTTACATGGTTTGTGGTATGATGGAATTACTAAAATTTTATGATCTTTTACAATACATATCAATATATTAAGATTATGTGATGGTTGGGTATACTATATCCCTCCAATGTACTTGTTAATATGAGATTGATATCTCCTAAAATGGCGGTGATATGTGAGGACATGATTTTTAATATATTTATTAATATTTCTATGTGTGATTATGATTTATTATATCTATTATTAGATTATTATTCATATTCATGATATTAAATATTTATGTTCACACATTTATTATTTAGTATTATTGCTTTGATGATTTTAACACAGGATTATGAGTAATCTTGATTTTGATTAACAAGGATCAAAATATTATAATTTAATATTATTATGATTACACATACCTATATTATGAATATTGATTGAAGATTATAATAAAGGAATATTTATAATGGATTCTTCTGGAAATTTATTGTATTTATAGATTTTACCTATTCTATATTGGGTAAAAATCATTTTCATTAAAAAATATAATTTTTTTCACTAACAAACCAATTTAGTAAACATACAAACTCAAATAATTGTTATCTCTCCCGTAAACCCATACTAAATATCTAATCTCTATTTATTTTTCTAATTATGATGGTTTTTATGGATGTATTTATATGTGATGATTCTATAAGGGTATATTATATTAAATAAGATGATTCAAAATATGAATATTGTACTCATATAATATATGTATTTATCAAGAATATATTTGAACTAAACCATTATAGTTTATAGAAATTGTTATTAGAATATATATTTATTAATCATAAAAAAAATTAACAACATTATATATCATTCACGGGTCCTTTAGTTGGTATCAAAGTAGGGTTTAGTTATTTTTTGTATAATTGGACTCTAGTTTTTTTCAAAATACAATGGTTTTAAAATGGATTATTATAAAATATTAATTCTTTTGTTAAATAGAGTCTATGTATTTATTCATTCAATGTATATATATATATATATAATTCATGTGGATGTTTCCTTTGAAGATATTAACTATTAATTAATAACACTATGAAGAGTTTCAATCATATATATCAACCATCATTCTACTGCATAGTGAATGAGATAACAAAATGAATCTTGTTTAAAAATCTAGAGGGATAAGCTTGGGTGAATTAACTTTTACCTTATGAATAATTAAGATTTATTTTAACAGAAAATTTCAATTAAAACACTAGTTTAATCATAAGTCATCAGATATAGAATATACTGTTTCATTGTATAAACATATTATTAATTAATTTCATGATAATATGATTTATCTATTTGTTTTTTGTCTCTCAGGTTAACCATTCTGGTTTTAGTTAGGGAATTTATATACAATGATGAAGTTGAGGTGATGACTGTAAAACTCAAATAATATATTACATTATTCTTTATTACTCATATGAATTCCATTATATTATGAATATTATCTAATTATATTCACTAATATAATTAATTATCAGATACTATTTTAGTAGTGAATATTCATAATGGTACAATGATAACATCATATGATTATTAATCCTTTACGATAAAAGGGTGTAGTAATTTATTTTCAAAAAGTAATTTGATTATCTATATAGTTGATTCAGTTGTAATATTGGGTATCAATTTGACATATTCATATGGAGACCATATCAATTTTCAAATAATAATTTTTTTGCATTCTATTATTAATTATCCTACAACCATATTTTGGTGTGAGGATGAATGAGAACATATAAAAGAAGATAAATATATTATATGGGTATTGTGTTCAATTCACTATGGAATTTTATATCAAACTGATTTAGAGAAACTCAAATTCATTGATAAGGATTATTTCATGATTATGTTTATGAATGTTTTGAAAACATTCCTCTTCATTATAATAATATTATTGTTAATGTTTTTGTAGATGTCATACATGGTACTATATAAATTTCAAAGACTCTATTTATAATGAAACTATTTGATTTAGAATATTTGAAAAAGAAACATCATGAGAATATTGAGAAAAGATTTACATACCCTAGTGAATCACCAATCATTTCACATGATCTTTTGATTAAGAATAATGATGGTTCAATGAATCTTTTCATTTATTATCGACAACATAAAAAAGAACACTATAATTAACATATATCCTTTACCCCATATTGGTGATATTTTTGATCAATTTCAATTAAAACAAAATTTTACAAGGAATGATATTCAATCTATATGACTTTTTAAAAACATCATGTAGGATATACCCAAGATAGACTTCTATTATATGTATGGATAATATAAATTTATATTGATGTAATTTGGTCCCAAAAAATCCCATTTTATCTCCTTGGATGTAATTAATATATTCAACAAGGATTACCTTGATCATTTTATGGTAGAGGCATAAAAGTTTAAATTCAAACAAAATAATAAGTTGAAAAAATTTCCAAATATCATCCATGATTTTGATGTAATGAAAATTTTATGTAATATATTAATTTTCTTATTAATACAATATATGACCAAGTGGTTTTTTGATGAAAAAATATTTCATCATTATCTTTTCATCCAAGATGTAAAAAAAATTATATTTCTTCAATAGTGTGTTTCTAGTGGGAAAATATAAAAAGGGACTTTATAGTGTATGAATATAGAATCTAGATTTGTTAGAATGTTTTCGACAAAAGGAATCATTCTGAGGGGATATTATATCTAAAATTACAATGTGAAAACACTACCATGGATTTCATTATGAAAGTCCCCAAAGAACAGAAGTGGAATTATGATATTTAATTTTTTAGGTGATATCCATAAGTATTTTGTAATCATAATTTCCATTTTTAATGATTCTCTTATAGATCTTTATTTTGGTGTGGACTGTAAAGAAGTGGTAACATTGTATAGAATACCACATTCTATTGTATCAGACTACGATATGACATTTACCCAAAAGTTCTATAAAATTCTTTAGTAGTATTAATATATTTTGATGATTTTTACTTCTATATATTATCTATATAAATAATTTTAGTTATGGAGGACCATTAAAATACAAGATTTCAATTCTATATCATTGTATATAGATTTCAGTGCTTTTTGGTAACAAATCCATTAGGGTAATTTTCATCTAGTGTTGGGTTTTGGTCAAAAATTCATATGAATAATTAGCAATCCTTCAATTTATAGAAGTAAATAACTTCAATTTGATTTATTTATAGTTTATAATGGATGGTATTTGTACCCGAGTGTGATGTCCTAGACTTATATGCATCTTTATAGGGACCCCAAGCCCAATGGAAAACATAGCCTCAATCACATATCCCCAAATGAAAGAGGCTACCAAATAATAGTGACGGACAATGGTGTGTAAGTGGGGTGACTATTTCCTCATCAAAAAGTGTAAACTAAAGAATAATTTTAAATAGAGTCAAATACTAAAATAAATTCATAAATATAATACATATAATAATGATATTGATCAATAATGACTGGAAAAACATGAATAACTTACAATCACTGATAATGATACATGTTATGTGGGTAGAATGCTGAAAAACATAGGTACAAAGAACTATCCATTCATGGAAAACCCAATATAGTAATTGAAATACCTAAACTGTCCCATGAATCCAAGTTACAACTATGTCATATAAAACTAGATCCATCCTAGAATAACAAGAAATCAAGTGTCTCTTGCATTACGCTTCCCATTATCAATACCCGCATATGTGTAATGTGACATGGGGGTCAAATGGAACCCAGGGGGGTGTGAAATAATTCTAAGTGGGCCACCACCAATGGTGTCTATAACATTCAGCCCATGTTGTGAAAATGTATCAGTTTTAATGCATGCATATATAAGGTAATCACTACAATATACTTGAATACCGAAGTAACTACTTCAGCCCCTGGTTTCAGTCTAAACATATATTTAGTTCCTTAAATAAAAATTTAAGAATATTATATTACTAATTATTTTGAGGCATAACCAACACTGATAACACCTCATGATAATATAAATAGTTATTGTTCCAAGATCTAACAAGAAAACCATAATTTATAATTAATATGATGTTGTTCTAGGGTATTCAACAAGGAATAATAGTCATCAATGGCCATTAATATCGTAGTAACTGAGTCTAGATAAAGGGTAAGAGTGTAATACAATTAGTATCAACCAATTCATTCCTACAAAAAAATATAAATCAGTCTAAGGAATATATCAATGGAAAAACAGGAGATAATGATTGGTTGGGCCCAAGGATATAACCAACGAAATTGATGCCATGTTTGATCTAGGGAGTGTATCTATGAAATCTTATATTAAAAATAAAAGGATCCTATACGGTTATTTCGGATATCCAAAGGTAAAAAATGATCAGTATCCACGGTGGTTCTCACCCTGGGCAATATGCATCAATGAATCAGAGTGTCGTACTTGAGTACCAAGGCATTACATCAGGGATCCAAAAGGTAACATGAATCAAGCCTTACTATAAATATGTCATGGTAAATGTGATTAAAGATTAACCTAATATCTAATTCAAATAGTATAATAAATCCATATAATATCAATTCCTTTTATCACGTTCAATAAGTTAATGCTTTTCCTTTCATGAGTTTGAAAACACCAAGTAGCATGTAACCATATTATTTATCTATTTATGTCATAATTATTTTATTTGTTTCATCCTATACCTTCCACTACAAGTGGAATGGGGTGATACAAATCACAACCAACCATTCATTTTCAATTAATTTAGACAAGTCAACTTTATATGATTTACTATCCAATTTATAACTTTGTTCCAATAATTTCACATAGAAACACAACATAGGCGAGTCAAGTGGAATTTACATTTTAAATTCAATTTAACATTACATTATTCAATAGGAAATTAAATATATGTAGTGTTACTATAACAGTGGTTTAGCTTGAGCACACCTGAACGATAGGTCAAAAGTATGATACACTAAAAATTCAATTATGGCATATGACACTACATGAACTATAGTACATTATAGGTGTAATATCAAAAAATTAGTCACATATATTAAATGAGCATAGCCATATGGTTTAAGGGTATATAATCTTGGCATATAAATTCAATAAACAATACCCAGGGAAATTTGAGGGGCCCACAAGTCAAATTAAAAAATCAAAACACATGAGAGATGAGATACCCACATGAGTTTTATATATGCCTCCTCAAATTGTATTTTCCTCTAATTATGATTAAATAGGTGTCAATATGCGAAAATGGTAAAAAATGATTACACCTCGATAACAAGGTCAAGAGAAAGAAAGATGAAGTGTGACTTAAAATGACTCTAGAAAATACCGTTACACATCCAACATGATGAATGTAAGCTCGAATGGATCCCAAATAAAAGATTTATCTTGAACCTTGTATAATACATAAAAAATATTCAAAATGGTAGAAATTGGGTTTTATCCCATAGGAAATCAAGTTAGCTAACAAGGAGGGGATAATTTGATCATTAATGGAAAAATTAAAAAATTACTCAAAATTTAGGTTGTGAATGGTTTGGCCACATGGTTTTAAAAACGGTTCTCCAAAAATGTATGAGAAAAATTATTAGAGGGGGAACAATCATGGATAGGATATAGGGTTTGGGAATCCATGCACCAAATGTGCAATATGGATTTGCCTAAAAATCTAGGCCATCAACACTGTTTAGTAAAATAGTGTGCCCTCCTCGTGCAGATTACTATTATCATGTGACATGACCATTTTTCTAAAAAAATGGGATTTGGTCTCTGAACGAGAACCAAACACCCCTCAATCATTCATAAAATCATTAGGCATATGAAAACAAACCTTAATATGTGGACTAATGTAAATTTAAATGATCCATACCTGAGTCAAAAACAAGGTTCTAATAATCATCCCCCGGGAAAAGGAAATCATCCCCAATATCAACTTCCCAGGGTGGTGGATCACTATCTGATAATAACTCTAGCCTCAGGGTATGTGAATTACCGATGGGCATAATAAATTCACTAGACTGAGTAGTATTCATATACTTCAGATCAGCTTATCCTACTCCAATTTCTCCAACATGAGAAAAGGACCTACTTATGCTACCTCACTTGCCTCTAGGAAACATATATTTGAACATAATTACCTAACATAAATGTCCTAAAAAAGATCCATTTGAATTGTCTCATGAAAATAGATATTATAGGAGCACACAATGAGTGGAATATTCTTCACCCAATAACTTCTGAGATCAATGTCACATGCTGAGATCTTATCCTATAGAACTTATATCGTCCATTGTGACTTTCCATTAGTATACAGGTGAAAAGTTACCCATAGAAGAAGCAATGTATCCGTAAAATTTTTCAAGCAATCCATAAACATGATGTGAAAGGAACTTCCTTCTTATAAATTTTAGTTTGAGTGAACCCTTATAGTTTTATTATCCCACAGACATACAGTCTTACAAGTTCGTCAAATAATAATTTTTCTCGAATAAGAATTAAGGGGAATGATTTTGATACTTTGTCAACAACTACTGATACAACATCGCTATACCTCAGTATCATAGTTATCTTGAATATAAAATTCATAGAAATGTCATCCCATTTCTATTTTGGTATTGGAACTATCCATAAGAATCCATCAGTACTCAGGTGCTATGGCTTCACATGGTAAAAGGAGGATAACCTCGTTTTAAAGCCTTCTATTTGAAATTTCATCTCACGAAATTAATGATGGGGATCGTATTAATCTGGAGACACGATCACACTGTGTTTACTTTAAACATCTAATAGATGGTGCACTTATCCATGAATTTTAGAAAAAAAGGGTCCAATTAACAACAACAATATATCCAAAATAAAATTTTCGTGCAAAGAATTTCCATAAGAATCTAAATGATGCTTATCATAATATTTTGAAAACAATTAAATTATTGATCAACTACCAACACTTTTTTCCATGTGGAGTCGGATTTCCTGAAAAATCATATTCCAATAAAAACTACACATGTCTCTATCTATGGATGTTCAAAAAAATGATTTGACGCCTTCCATATTCATTAAACAATAAGTATAACAGTCAAACCACCTGAAGCAGACTATCATCGATGAATCCCTACATAGATGACATGTGCATCACAAACTAAACTAAAATTACAACCTCAATAGAATACTATGCTTCCCAAAACATGTCCACTGAAGTCCTTTAATGACTTCTAATGACATTCCTCTATCAACCATCATCTACGCATTTAAATTGTCATGCCTTTCCATGGATAAAGGTGTAACCAAGATCCATCCCATCTGAATCCTCACCCCTTTTTAACAGCAGACTCAATCACAACAATAAAACGAGTTTACCTTGAAATAAAGAAAATAGAGTCTAATGAACTAATCCCTATTATTCCTTACTTCATGTTATTGGTAAAACATTATAACAAGAAAAATAATACATATAATAACTACAATTTTTTCGAGAGTAGCATTCACCTAGTTTTCACATCTAAATAATATCGAAGGTGTCCAAGTGTATATCACTGGTGTCTCTATTCGGAATACCACATATCACTCATGACTATCCAATCCATAGAAAAACCCTAGAATTCATGACAAACTCTTTGAGAGATCACAAATAAGTAAAATGGATTTTAAACTATAGGGTGATGTAAGACCGATTTTTTATTAGTGAATCAAGGAAGACACTGTGACAAGGGACATACTCATCTCTGTAAGACGATTACCCTAAGAAGATTTCAATATTTTTAATAAGATCAAAAAAACCACCATTGGTCGGATTTTATTAAAATAATCTCAATTTGGCCTAGTGATACATCATTACAACCAAATCAAAAGCCTTCACTACCCAAGGAATTTCATGACCTCTCAAGAGAGACCGTCAAAGTCCATCCAATACCATCCCTGTTTCCCAACAATTTCTTATAGTGGAAAACATTTCGAAGTTGTGTTTCCAATAAATCACTAACACAATTGAATATTGTGATCATCAATGGAATTTTAGTGAAACACACAATATTATAATGGAAATCTTATAATGATCTCCTTTTACATAGAAGAGGACATAATCAAGAAAAATGTGATGCTCCCACCTCAAGAGTGTTCTGGTTAATTGATATAAGAGACCGAACATCTAAAAATATGTTTTCTTAATATAAATCACATTAGCTACATCTTTGATACTCCTTCAAATAATTATTATATACGTTAAATCATTTTTCAGGAAAGCCTTAATGAAAACAAATAGCATGTGAAAAAAGATGAGTGAATTGAAATAAATAAATATCATTGGGATGAATCTGTATCCATTAACTCCCAATTCAAACTACTGTGGGGATGACCTCAAAATATTCTCTACAACAAAAGGATCAATGATTTAAGCTAACCCAACTAGTTTGTTATATATTTTAACAACTTTATGATTACCATGTACGTTAACACATATTGCCCTATGTATCTAGAGAAATGAGAACACCATGATATTATCCATAAAATATCTTTCTGTGTATCTATGTCGCAAATGATTCTTAAAAATGATTAAACCAAGAGTCGTACAACACCATAAGACCATTAATTAGGATGGTGAAATTCCATGCTTCCCATTAATGATGATGAAAAAATATACAAGAGACCTAAGAAATTCTTGATCATGACCTCAACATGTTTAACATTTTGAATCTGAGCATTATCTAAGGATCTTTCTCATAAAAAGGTACAAGGGTACCATGACCACCCATCTAACCAAAGGCCTTAGTTAGAAATTAAGAGTCCTACTATAGTCCATGAAACATGAACATAACCCAAATAATAGAAACTATAATAATTTAGGAATAACTTTTTAAGGGTACTAATTATGATGGTTAGATACATAAGAAGAACAAGAGTTGAACCTCTCACTAGGTCACATGAAATAGTAGTCAATATGATAACAATCCTATAATTGAAGTTATTTATAAGACGAATATGGCCTATAGAAAATGGTCAGGTATCCATTCCATGGACTAAAAGGATTTTCATATAAAAGAACCTAATAAACACTAATAATTTCCTTAAATTCCACCATAATTATAAAAATTATCTCAAAATTCTTTTAAAATATATGGTGACCTATAAGGGTCCAGTCATGCCCAACTATGTTAATCCTAAAAGACACCATATAGATGTTTCTTTAGTCCTCATGGTCATTAACATATAAAATGGGTTTTGTAGAATGAAAAAGTCCCAAGGTGACATACCTGGTCTAGTTGTGCATTAGTGTGGTCTATCACATGTATCAGTTCATTATTTAAGTAGTTACATAACAACAAAAATGGGAGAAAAATGTAGTAAAGGGTTCAGTAACCAAGGAATACTACCAAAACTACCACTTAGAAGGATAGGTATTGGTATGTACATAATTATTTTCAATTTGGATTCGATAATATGAAGGGTTAATAGTACATTCCCTCATAATTTTATGGAAACATTTTCATTTCATTTTATATTTAATTACATTGTTCACTCTTTTTGCATCCATACACATGAAATGAATGGATAAGTATATAAAACCCTTACACGTTATGCTTGAATTTTATTTTATGTTTCATCAATGTAAATTAAAAATTATATTTCCATCCTAGTGAATATAGTCTAATACTCCTCATCACTGAAAATAAAACCCATTTGAATTTATAAATAAGGGATTGATTCAGAAAATTAATCATTCAAACCCAAGAGGGCCTATAAAACTACATTAATTGAAATAGAAACCCACTCAATCTTATCCCACTATAGCACAATAAATATATAAATAATAAATGTATCCCTCATTAATAATAGGAATTAAAATCTATGAAATGTATTGAATTGAACATATCTGTCATGAAAACATTCATGAAATGTTAATACTTTGTGGCTGTATGATCTATGTGGCTATTCTCCTTTACCAAATATCATAATGAAAAGGATAAAATATAATGTATATATGAAGAATAATTATGAACACCACCCAAAATGTGCATCACCCATTGGCGTAATGTTGTAAACAGTAATAACAAAATAAAAGAAAAAATTGTAATTTTGGATAATCGGCCTTTACAAAAATCATGGGTTTGTGATGCCTAGAAATGGTTTATGGCCAATTTACAGTAGTTCCTAAACTCCAACCAATTATATCAAAATTTCAAATCAATATTGGAACCACCTATAATTCAACTTTTGGACATGCCGGACCCAGATGCTACTTTATAGGTTCCCATAGACCGGTTGGCCACATGTCCAACCCTAAATTCTCGAGGCATCTGACTAGATGTTAGGTAATATGGTGTTTCCATGAGAAAATTTTCCACCATTATAGGAGTGTAGGAAAATGAATTATTATAATATAGGTAAATAGAAAAAGTAGTATGTAATCAGAATGAATAGTGAAAAAAGAATAATAAATAATAACCAAAATTAATAGAATAACAAACAATTTCTGGTGAAGATATATGCCATGTTATGATAAATTTGGAAAACATGGATACAATGTAGCAACAATTATTGAAAAAAAAAATTTGGGAAAGGAAATACATAAAATACCCCAATAATCTTGATCTATAACATGGTCATCTGGTACCAATTCCATCCTTGAAAAACAAAAAATCAAGTGTTTCAAGTATTAAAATTCCATTTATTAATAACTACATAAATGTAATTTTTCTCGTGTACCAATTGGTGCCCGAAGAGGGAGTGATATAAATATTAGTGGTACACCACTAATGATATTAATAAAATCTATCCCATGTAGTTAAATTTAATTGTATGGAAGAATTCATATATAATGTAGTGTAATATAATGAAAATAAATATACATGTGATGGCTTTATCCCTGAAATGGTGTCTGACCATGCAAGAAGTTAATTAGTTAATAAATATGTAATTAAATTAATATTTAAAGTGAGGAATAACCATTACTAACATCACCTCAGGATAGTATATATAATGAAGGTTCCAAGATGTAATTAGGCTTCCATAGTTGGTAATTAATATAAATTGCTTCCATGGTAATAACCAAGGGAACCAAGACCTTAGTGTATACTAAATCATTACTAACTGAGTCAAGAAAAGTTGTAAGAGTGTAATACGAGGATAATTTTCCAAGGAATTCTCAGAATAGTATTTTATACTGTGTCAATGTAATATATCCAAGGTAAAATGTGTGATAAGTATTGGGCATGACAAATGTTGTAATCAAGGAACCTCGTGTCATGCTTGATTCATGAAGTTTATCCAAGGCATCATATATTAACATTTAAAGGATCCTGAAATTTTATATTAGTAATATAAAGGTAGATAAGTACCACATTCTTTGGTGGGTCATACCCATGGAAACATGCATCCATGAATCAGAGTGGTGTCATTGTGTACCAAGATATTCCATCGAGAATCCAAAAGTTAACCCACGTGACTCCTTCCCATAAAGATTTTATTGTCCTTGGGAAAAACAATTCTTCTTACATTTAGTTCATTTAATGTTATAATTTCATATTATAAATATTCCTTTTATAATGTTCATTAAGATCATGAATTTTCATTCATTAGTATTTTAATCCATGTAGCATACAACCATATCATTTCACTATGTATGTCATAGTTATATGATTTGCTTCATCTGATACCCTCCTCCAAAAGTGGAAAGGGGTACTACTACATGAAACCATACATCTATTTTCAATTAATATAGCCAATTCATATTCATACCCTATACTTGACAGTTTAAAAATTTGTTAAAATAATTAATCATATGCACTTACCATAGGTAGTTCAAATGTAATTGACATGGTGAATTCTATTAATCATTACATGATTAAATGGGAAATTAATTATATGTTGTATTAGATGTAATATTTTCAAGAATAAAAACACTATAGTGATAGGTCAAAAGTGTTAAAGAATAAAAAAATCAATTTTGGAATATCAACCTAGATGATTTATTGGGTTTTTTGGGAATAACCACCAATAATTAATCAGATATAAGGAAATATTATTACCAAATGAATCTTAGGAAATTAATCAAGGAATATAAATTAAATAATGGTAAACCGATGAAACCAATTGGCCCCACATGAGAAAATAAAAATTCATAAAACATGATGGATGAATTATAGACCACCCTCCTTAGTATTGTAAAACATTGTGGATTCGGTATCATCCTCTAATTCAGATTAGATCAGATAATATATAAGAAATGTATATAAATTATGACACCTCAATAGCAATGATGAGGGGATGATAGATAAAGAACTACTCAAACAAACTTGAGTACATACCATTGTGCATCCAACACCAGTAGAATAAGACCAAGTGGATCTCATATTAATGAGATCTCATGATTCCCGTGTTTGGACTTCAAAAATCTCAAAAATAGGTGAACTGTAGTTTTGTCCCAAAAGAAATTAGATTAGGGAATAAGGTTGGGTATAATTAGGTAATTCCGGAAAAATTTTAAATTACACAAAATTTATCATTTTTATGGTTTCGATGCACAGTTTACCAAACCGTGCACCAACCATGCACATGAAACTATAGAAGAGGGGTCAATCAAACGGTTATGCCACATAGTAAGAAAAATCATAAAAAACAATGTGATATGGCTCCATTTGAAAATTTAGATGACCTTCATAATTTTGAATTACTGTTGATAATCCCTATAAGCTTTACTCTAACAATGATATATGATAATTTTTTCCAAAAAAGATCAGTTTTTCGGTATAAATAATCCTTGGACAGTCTATATACCCTTTTGAACTCAGTAGTCATCCCAAAATGATCAATTATATGGAGTTAGACAAAAATTTAAAGGATCCATACCTGATTCCAAAATTTGATTCATATTCAATGATTATTAATGTAATGGAAGATAACCCTACTTATATTTTCTAGAATTTCAGGATAGCTTCGAATCTAAAGAAATTAAGATGATAATCTTCATTGAGATCCATTATTTTATGTTGATGATTTTTTTTCCTATAAATATCTATTGGGATAGAGGTTGTGAGTCATGTAATGAATGGAATGATGATTCATAGATATACTAGTCCCTTAAAAATTCATGATCATATCAGGATGGTTTCTTTTTTCATGGAAAATATGTTGAATCATATTCATGTTCATGTTGTGTTCTCTATATCTCTCCACATTAAGTATATAATTGATCCTTCACTTTTATTGATCAGAGATTTTTACCATTATAGTATGATAATTATTATGAGTAAAAATTGGTATAATCCCTAGATAATATTTATATTGTCATATGGAACATGATTACCCACCAGGTTAAATATCTCTAGAAGAATTGGAAATTTAAAGAAGTAGCATGGGAACTTGAGGAACTGATGAAACAAAAAATATCATTATTTTTTTGTATTGGAGTGACGAATTGTATTAGGAAAATTTTTTAATGTTTGTACCATGTAGTACTCTATTATTATATATGAGTTTATTTTATATTAAATAAACATCCTATAACTGTTTGCCTGTTTTATAAGAAACAACAGATCAAATAAACAGTGGTATTTTATTCTACTATATCATAGCTTTTAAATTAGACTAATGAATAAAAATAAACGCATTAAGAAAAATAAGTATAAATTTTTTTCTTATAAAATTGTATATAATTTTTAATATTAAATAATAAATAAATCCTTAATGAAGTCATTTAATATTTTTGAATTTTTTTCTCTCAAATTCAATTTAATTTCATTTTATTTAAAAATACTATAATCAAATTCTTATAATTTCCAATAAATAATTTTTTAAAAGGTCACTATTATTAATATAATCATATAAGAATGAAAATAAGGAAAATTATTGTCATTTTAATATGAATTATAAACTTTTCAATGATTAATAAAATATTCAGATTTTCTAGAGATATTTATTTTACATTATTGTATATATGAAATGTAATTCTATAAATTTATTATAAAATTTAATTATGTACAATGGATTATTAACTATCCCTAAAATTTAAATATAATTTACATTATTTTTATTCATGGTATAAAAATAGTTTATTAGAAAAAATGCATTTTTCTAAAAAAACATTTTTCAACACATTTTTCATCATTATTATGAAAGCAGTATCTTTGACTTATTGAATCATATTTTTGGAAAATGTTTTACATATACAAAATTTGAATATCAGTATTTGATATTGATTTCACTTTCAATTTTTCTAATAATAAATAGTAAAAAATACTAAACAGTTGTTACCGTCGTTACAGTTAAAATGAGTTTACCAGATGTTAAAATTTGGTTTTTAGGTATGGTTTGAAATTAAAAATTTCTAAATACTATTTTATGTCAATATTTAAACCCAATATCATATCCTATAAAAAAGGAGTAATATGTTCGATTTTTTAGAATTACATTATTATACATGAATCTTTTATGAAATTTCATACGATCCCTCCCCCGAATTATAAAAGGACACCCTCTCCTTTGACAAAAATAGACATCCTATTAGATCATATAATGTTAACCAACATTATTTCCAAAAAATACTTACCATTTCCTAGACATATGGTTATGATCATAATACAATCCATTCATGTGTTATGGTGTCATTCAAAGGATGTTACTCAATGTTTAGTTTTATCTATTACCTGATATATTTCAATTATAATAATTATTCCACATTCTATAAACTTATTGTATCCATAATATAATGATGAATAAAATTTCATAAATAAACTGATATTTTATTAAGATAATAGAATAACCATTTTAAATCTACTTTCCTTCAAGTTGTAAATGAATGTATCATTCATGGGTATGTGTATACTATTACAACAACATAGTGATATAATTCATACTCAATCACCACCATTCATGGATTGTAATTATAATGGGTATATTTTTTATATAAAATATATAATAATTATAATTATATAGTCAAAAAATAATATCTACCTTCTTAACATCTATTCCATTGGAAAACAATAACATCTCTCATGTGTATGCGTAGACTACAATCTCCACTAATAGAAGTGATTCGTATTTTAGGGATTCATTACATGCTTGTTAATTAGAAAATATTTAATTTTTATATATTATTTAAAATATATAATAATGTGTCTTCAATGGTGAAACATAATTCACATTTATTTCTTATCATCTGTTGATGTGTGAAGACAATACATGTGTCTATGTATGTACTTCCATCTCTGTGAATTGAAGTATATTATATTTAATCAATGATTGTTCTGAAATATTATCAATGCGTATATAAATGAAAAAGTTGAAACATAATTATGAGTTTTTTGGAATATGATAAATTCATGACCAATGTGCAAGGACTATAACCATGGATCTGAAACATTCATAGAAAATAGAGAAGTTTTATCCCATATGAACATTTTGAGAAATAATTGTTAATAAAATGATAACTAGAAATTATAAAGGTGTGTTAAATTGTAATTTATAAATAAATATTTTTATTTTAAATATAAATAATAAATGTATATTTACTATAAAGTATTTTTAAACACATATGATTCATTTCGTAGTTATAACTATTGTGAAAATATATATAAGAAATATTAATATTATTTCATATTTGGAAAATAATATTTTCATTCCATTCCCATATTATCATTAAATATTTTTGATAATGTTTTTACTATTTCCAATTATTAATTAAATATAGTTTTATCTATGTTTGGTTTATTATAAAATATTTAAAATGAATATTTTTATTTTCTTTTTCCAAGAGGTTAATTTTAAAAAAATGACTGAACATAATATTTTGGGTTTATAGATTATATCCTGAAAAAAATGTCTCATCATCATAACTGATCAATGATTTGACGAATTTATTATAATTTTAAATGGTTATTTTAAAAGAAATATTATTCTGTAATATTTTATAAATGATAAAAATTTAAATAATTATTTTCGAAACTAATGTCATATTTTCCAAAAGAAATAATTCAAGGATCACTTAGATAAATTTTTAATATACCCTAAAATACTTTCAGGTAACTTATTATTTGTTAAGGATATGGTCTTATGATTTTGGACTTTTGAAATATATATATCATAACTTATTAATATCAATATATGTTTAGAAAATAACTTTATTTTCTATGGGTCAGGTTATAAAGAAATGATTTATGTTTTCTGACCATGTTGCAATCATATAAATGAACAACGATTCTATGACAATTGGATATGGTATAATCCTCCAATAGATTCAGTTTTTTCTAGTTAATAACATATAAGAGGATAATGATAATCATAGATATAATTTTTCATTGGATTTATCACAATTTTATGGATGATTAAGCTCACGTCTATCTATGATCAATCCATTTTATATGGGTATGATTACCAATGGCTATACTCACATTTCGATGTGCAATTATGATCACATTCTATATAAGAAAAAAATATAATACATAGACATGTTCATTATTATATATGTATAAAATATCTCAATTTTATGATTTTATTATTCCACATACGTATGTTTCGACTCATAAATGTGTATTACTGCTTTTCCCCTTTAGTGCCCATGCATTTTGATTTGAGTTTTTTTTGGAGATTAAGATCGATCATTTTAGAGACAATATTTTAATTTGGTAAAATTTAATTTATTATATTATCATACTTATGTGAAAATCTTCTTTATCATAAGATTTATTTCACCCATGTTTACCCTTAAGGAGCATCAAATCAAACCATTTCTTGTATTTTAAATCTATATTTTTTTGGTAGGTTCTATGTCTATTTTGTCAAGATCGTTACATTCTTTAATGAATGATGTTATAGATTTTTAATATTTTAAAAAAATAATACTTTCATTATATATTATAATATTATTGTAATCCTTTACAGATCTTGAGCATTTTTATATTGAAGTCATTGTTTATAACATCGAAATAATGTAATATTATTGTATTTTATTCTTGGGTACTTATAGAAATGACTTGGGGTTCATTAAAAATAACATGAAATTATTTGGGGAGATCTATTCTATATGAACTAGATTAAACTCCCCCCCCCATTTGCATAATTTTGATCTATGTATTTTGTTTTTGATATTTTTTTTGGATTAAATGTTTATGCATACAATGTATGAGCCCAATGAAATGATCTACTATACTAATGAAAAAATGACCCATTATAATATATATGAAGTGATTTATATCTATTATAATGTGATATATAATGATTCTATGTTATAAATTTTCTCATCCTCACTATAAGGTATAAAACTATATTACTGATGTTCGTTATGCTTAACATCAAATTTCATGAATAAGGACTTACCTACATGATGTTAAACCACATAACATTTGAGACGGAGTACCATGAAGTTAAACATCATGAAATATTTTCCATTATACATTTGCATTCAATATTTTAGGATATTTTAGTTGTGAGACCCTTTCTTCATGTATGAATTTTAGCTCTGTATAATATTTCATAGTGAATTTTGTTTTTCTTCATTTAATATTTTACAATGAAAAATTGTTCACTCATCATATAAAATTAATGCAAGTATTTATTAATGATATCTAAGAATATTTATTTATTTTAAATTATATAATTTTAGTCATATAAAAAAAATTATTCATTTCCACACATTGATTAAAAATGCTTATAATACATTGCCTAATATAGTTATGGTTTCCACACCTCCTAAAAAAAGATGACCAGAAACAATTGTATATTATCACCTTTAATATAATGACCCAATATGAACAAGTCATAAAGATTAAATTAGTCACATAATTTAAATAACAAATCCAACAAACCATATGAAAACCCTTGGACCTAGAGGTTTTGTGTCAGGCATATTAGATATGTAATAATGTTTTTACATGATCTATTATCCATATAAGAACTCCACTATACACCCTTATAAATTTTCCAAAAATAATACATATTAGAATAACCTAGGGATATGACATCCTAAGATAAGGATTAGATGAATATAATTTAATGGGAATTAATATCAATGACTTTAAAGGGTAAGATAATGATCATATGAGAAAACATGTGTATGTGAGAAATATCATATTAAAAACAACGTCCAACAATAATATTTTCTAATAATTCATGATATAATGAAAAATAATGTCAAATTACAAGATATATACCTTTGAAAAAGTGTGTGAAATCATTATCAATTAAATGTTATTCAATGGACATAATCACAGTCATAAGATGATAAATTAAGTATAACGAAATAAATCATAATTAAAGGAAGAAAACCATGACATTCAACACATAGTAGGATTGGGATAAAAACCCATGGAATATGATGGGATTCAGATATTCCACTAATGTACACATAAGCATGGGATAAAACTTATATAATTAACATTTTTAAGGGATAAATCATCCCAGACACACTTTGTCTTGGGTTTAATCTTACATTGTATCCATTTTCCATTGGATAGACCCTTATGTATTCCCTTCAGAGATATTAAGACAATCAATTTATACCAATATATTGAGGGGATTATAGGACACCACCATTATCCATCCTTGTATATGTGTTCCACAAACAATAATTGGTTATCATATATTAACGAAAAAAAGTATTGGATTTATTTAAAAACAAAAACATCAGATAACATAATCATAAAAGATCATACAATTTAAATAATATAATTTTCCAAAATGAATCATTTCCTTATAAAATGTAGATAATGGTCAAAAGCATTAATTTATTGGAGTTATATAGTGGTATAAAAATTTATTGGAAAATAAAAATGTCTAAATTTTTCAATTTTAAAAAATTATAAATGATAATGTCAAATTAATTTCACAAACATTATTTTAGAAGGGAAATAAAGAATATATAAAAATAATAAAAAGAAGTGTAAAAATATAATGAAAATTTATAATACATAAAAAATAAATAGTGGAAGATATTTAATTTTATTTTTAATAGATACAAAACCCTATTATTTTTTATTTCTAAATACCTTTTTTTAAACCAATATTTCTCAAAAGGGTGTTAAAATTTCCATTTGAAAATGGTTTGAGAGAATTATGAGAATTGTAGAAAATAATTGACATTATATTTTCTAATTAGATAAAATATCATTTCTAGGAAATAAAAACATAGTTTTGGTGAAAAATGATTTATAATTAATGGGAATTGTAGTTATTATAAATTCAATTTAGTGTATCAATAGAATAATCATGGAAAAATATGTTGTGGAAAAAAAGATTTCCCCATAAAATAATGTGTGATTAATTATAAAATCATGATATCATATAAAAGATATGTCTTTATTAGGTTTAGGAAAATATTAGTCATTATCACCCATGTAAATATTTGAGTCATTAAAACCCCATTCGACTATATTATGTTATATTCAGAAGTAATTATAAACATGAAAATAATATTTTTTCGATAAATCCAATGAATCAGATCATATATTTTTTCAAAATACTCTATTGTAAAATTCATGCAATATAGAAATAGTTATTTTATTCAAAAATTTAAGAAATTTGTAAATTAATATATGTTGAATATAAATATACTTATGGATTAATAAATATTCTATTTAAAAATACTTGAATGAGAGAATAAGATATGGATTTAAGTTGATGTTCCAAACCCATAAATAATATAAACATGAGATATTAAATATCCTGTTACAATAATAAAAATTATTTTAGTTTTATAGATTCATTTTTCGGAACCTCGTACTATAAAATCAAATTTTATATAGACCATTTTACACCATATTGTATTATTTTATGATATTTTTTCCTTGTGTTTTTGTGAAAAGTGATTCAATTGTGTCTTATTTTGGTAGTTATATTAATAAAATAATATTTTTTTTATAATCACTAAAAATTATATAGTAATCATAAAATGTCCAATAAAAATAATTAAAATCTCATAAAATTATTATAATATTAATATTTATAATCCCATTTCGATCATTTATAATATTTTATAGTATGTACATATGTATAGGGGTAAAAACACAAACCTGAAGACACATCAACTCAATGGTAGAATATGGTTATGAAGTTGATTCTTTAAAAAAGTAGTATCGTCCAAAAAAATACTAATATAATTTTTATTTTAACTATTTCAATCCACTTATTATTATTTTAATATATCAAATGAATATCTAGATAAAAAAATACATTTTTTTTCATGGTAGTGGTAGTACATGAAAGCACAAAATTTATGTTTAATTTTTTAATGTATAATAATATTAATACATTTGAGTTTCGAAATTAATAATCCCCCACTTCAGTTTGTTAATTATAGTCATTCCAACAAATTATTTTTTTTATAATATATTTTTAAGAGTAATATTATGAAGTCATGTTTAATAATGGAATTTTTTTTTGAAGACACAATATTTCCTTGGAATACTCCATGGAAGTAAAGGGGTTCAAATAAATTAGTGTGATCAACGGCCTAAAAAAGCTAGATGTGGTTATGGTGGGAGTAATACATCATATTTTCATGGAGTGATTACAATATAAAGGTATGTTTTCTAGTGTGGGATTGGTACACATTTATAGGATATTAAAAGGGTTAATTTTTGAAGGGCTCATAATTTTTTAAAACCTATCACTCTATTGGATTTTATCAACTCCAATAATTCATAATAATGGTGTTTTTTGTGTATATAGGCCTAGAACCATTTTAAAAGGCTTTACAAACTTGTTTGAAATATTTTACTGGGTTTTTTTACAATTATGTTTTTACATTTTACATTGTTACCTTTAAACCAGTTAACTTATTTTTAACTAAATTATTTTATTATTTTTTAAAAATATTAAATATCTTACATAACCAAATACGATGTTATAAAAATATTAACGTATGATCAATACTATTTAATAAAAAAATGAATAATATTGTCTTATGAATTTAAATAACTAACATATATAATAACCGGATTCCTAGAAAAATAAAATTTTGAACTATATGGACTCTAAATCATATTTAAGATTGATTACAAATTAATTGGGTTTTATTATTTTAATTTATGGTTTTATATATCAAATTGGATTACATATTTACTGGGTTTCAATTAAATATTTTTCTCATATAAATTTATTTACATCAATAAAATTAATTTTCTTAAATAATTCACTCACCAATGTCATTGTGATTTTCATTATTCAATGTATTATTCATTAAATTATTTAAAATGAAATTTTTAATATTTAATAATATTATAATTATTATCTCAAATATTAGAATAATATAATCAAAAAAACATTTTATATACGCGAAAAATAATCCTAAATTTTGAATATTTATCGTACTAAAACACATTTTTATTGAAGGAAAATTTCATTAAAACTATATATTTACATGAAACCATTTTTTATTATATTGAATATATATATCTTAAGAATATAATTACTAATTAATGAGGTGTTATGATACATTATAATTAAACAAAACCCAAACATTCCTATGCACAAATATATCTAGAGAATGATTCTTAAAATATATTTTCATATAATATTATCTATTTTTCTAGACTAATATTCATGTCCATTATAAATTTAAAAAATATTTTTTAAAAATTATTTATTTTAATGATAATTATAAATAAAAATGTATATTATTTTATGAAATAATTTTTTTAAAATTTTAAATTGTTAATTAAAATAAACATATAATGTATTATGAAATTAAATATTAATAATAAAATTTCTATAATTAAAATACATTAATTGTTTATATATTAAAGGTAATTGTAATTTATATTTTACTATCATAATGTTTTATGAATTTTTATAAATAATTTTGTTTACTAATATGTTGAGATTAATTTAAATTGGCCCTAGAATGTAACACATATTATAGACCATATAATGCATTTTAAAGGATCTTAAATCTCTAGTAATTACACAAAAATGAGTCAAATATATAATTAGATTAATTTGTGAGTAAATGTGTCTTTATTTCAATGCATTCATGACATATAGTGACACAAAAAATCGCCAATAATGGCCTAGTTGAAAATAGAATATAACTACCGATTTAATTCTAGTGTTCACCCCACCACGTTGTCCCATTTATTTTTCCATCATAGGATCAACAATAATTTAGAAAAGTCTTTTTTAAATGAGAAAACACTATATATAACCCCATATAAAAAGGACCCTGTCATTTGACCAATAAAATATAGAACACTTATTTCCATTTTTTATTTCTGTAAACTATATAGAAAATTACATTGTTGCATGACATTACACAAAATTATATTGTATATATTTTAAGTCTATTAAAAACCATGGAATTTGATATGCTAGTAAACTACATGACATGTGTTCCATTATGACTAAATATTAAAAAAATGATTTCCCTATTCCATGAGGCCTACAGTCTTCATGAATAAAAAATATATGCACAATACACTTAGTACTGAGTACTCTATTTAATATCCATTGTATAAAAAAAGGCCAAAATATACCAGAGCTCTAACCAATTATGAGATACAATTCACATAAAAATATTTAGTCTATATTTATGAAAAAATGAACACTTATTATTGATATAATAATGATAAAATGAATAATACCTCACATCTTAAACATGAGATTGTGTCCTCATTTAATGATATCTTATATAAATAGTTATGGGCTTTGGTTAAATACCGATCATATTTTCTTGTAGGAGTCCTATATATGCATATTGGGTCTATGTAAATCTAATTGTGACCCATCACATACAAATTCCATTTTTTCATATTATGAATAAAAAAACAAAAAAAACATGAATTTACAACCATTAAGTTTCCTTTTTTTGAGAATAAATATATGAAATGTAAATGAATTACCATGTCAGAATGATCATAATCCATCTTGATAAATACGTTGGATGGTATCATTATAGTATTTCCTCATTAAATTATAATATTTATAAGAATGTGTTATCATATATGAAAATAACATCAAATAATTATTTTAATATTTATTATAGAAAATATTATTTAATTTCACGTCATTTATTATGAATATAAACATTCCAAAAATATTAGGAATATTTTTTCAATGGAATGAAAAATGGAAATATTTAACGAAATTAACAAGTAAAAGAGTATTCGTGAAAATTGGATAATTTGTTAATGTGGTGTATTTTAAAATGATAATATATTCATTCATTCGAAAAAAATTGTGCCATTTAAAAAAAAGTGAGAAGAAACATTTTAATCCATTTTATATAATATATAATGAAGGTATAAATGACACTGATCAATAATTAAAGGATTCTAAAAAAAGTGTTGTAATCATTTCAATCAATCATTAGAAATGTAATAAAAAGATTAAATGTGAGATAAATTTAATATATATTTATTATATACATATTTAAAATAATCCATGGATTGGGAAGAATTTTTATGTACTGTTTATTATGGAATCAATCAAGATGAAATTATTACATAATATTAATATTATTATAATAAAAACTATTGAATAAATTTTACATGTTTTAATGTTTATAAGTGCCATAATTTAATTTTAATAAACTGGTACAAAAAGAAATAAAAATTATAGTTATAAAATTTTTAATTTTATGCATGAAAAATATTTTAATATAGAATATGAATAATTATGATATTAAATTATTGAATTTTTTTATATTTATTTTTTTCACCAAAAAAGTATACATAATTTAATAATGTTAAAAATTTATTAATAGAAAATAATTAAATATTTTCTTTATTTTTATAAAACATTAAATAGAGTTTAAAAATATTGGTCACATAATTCAAATATTAACATTATATTTTTTTTATTATAATACTTATTAAATACATTTTTTATAAACGAATGTTTTCATGATCATTTATTTTTCTTTTATATGTTTATAATGTCATAAAATTTATCATTTTTTTAAAAAGGGATATTCTTCATTAATTACATAAAAATAGATAATTCTTTTTCTTAAAATATAATAAATTCAACAAATGATAAATTGGGAATACTAAATAAAAAAATTATTTCATAATATTCAATTTATTGAATTTTATAATTTTTAATATTATCAAATTCATTAATTAAACAATATTAATTGTGACATTGATTTTATAAAGCATTTTTGGTAAACCCTTTGCTTCTTAAAAAATATCATCGTCAAAATTTCCAAAATCTAATCATAAATACATATATAAATAGTTATTTATTAAAAAAAATTTCTCTAGGTAACCGAATCAATCATAATATTTATCCGTTGTATCTTCTATGAGTGACACATATGAATCTAGAACACAAATTATCTAGTGCCCAGAATCTTGAAAATCAATTCATATTAAGATAAATCAGGATGAGATTCATTTTTTTGTAGTGAAAATGACCATTTGATCTTTTATATACATAAATAATAATATTATATTGAAACAAATAATGCATTTAAAGTGAATCGGTGGTATTTTCAAATTTTATTCCACAACTACCATTAGTTTTAAAATTTCATATGGTCCTAGTTGAACATATCATAGTTTTTATTTCTCATCGAACTCTATAATACAATTCTAGACAAAAAATTTCAATAAAATTTATTCCCCCAATAAAACACCAAATATATATTTTGTTAATTGGTATTTTTATTTATGATTAATTGATCTACATTAATATGGATTATAATTGAAATTTCATTCACTATTGTCTCTTCATCATGTTTTGGTTATAAACGATTTCCTTAAAATCTTCATAAAAACATATTAGAGTTTGATATCACTTTCCATATAATACATCACCAGGTTTCATTTGAATATTTAATTAAATTATGTTTTTATTGCAAAATGAAAACAATTTGAAGAAAATATCCAATATAAATTTAATGCCATGTGAGAATGAGAACAGAATGTATTCGAATGATTTAATTGTAATTTTATACTTAATATTAGTTTGAGTATGATAATTGGTTCTCAAATAATTCTTGATATAATGGTATTTTAAGTGAATTATCCAATATTTTTATTTATAATGTTTATCATAATCAGATGAAATTGATATAGGTGCAACATGACATCTTATAACATTTTTAATATTGATCCATGAAAGACTCTAAATAGGTAAACATTTGGTTACATTATGGAATTTTGATGATTTGGAAAGGAAATAAAAAATAACCTATATGGAACCATTATTTTAAGGATTTTTTGTAATTACTCTGTCATTTTTCACAGAGATATCATCCCACATTTACATGGGTTTTTATAGATGATTCTGGACGTTATTAGAATAATGTCATTTAACCTTCACAAATTCAAAAACCAGGAATCCTGAAACAAAATCATCAACTCCATAGATCATAAAAAAACAAAACCATATCCGTAACACTATTATACACCATTAATTAGTTATGTCATTCTCAAAATACAATCCCTCAAAGTATTAAAACCCATTTCAGTGGATATAATACATTAAGTGAGGTATACGATATTAACAATATATATTCATTTATATTTATTTTAAGACACTTATTTTTCTCTATTTTTATTACACCATCATAAATTAAAAAATATGTATCAATGGTACACATATATTGTTAAAAAAATAGTTTAAAATAAGTAAGAAACCCTAAAATTTTTTATTATTAACAAATAATATCAATCATTCACTTTATGAACTGTCACCACAATTATATAATATATATCATTTTCCACCACCACCACACATGCATAGTCATACTAAAAAATTTAAAATATAATTTAATTATCTATGAAATATTTTATATTTTTAAATAATTAACCATATTACTCTATTTCTTTATTCGGTGATAAAATAATCACTAATGAGTCCATGTTTACAATCATTGTAATGGAACAACTGCTTTATTTTATTTTCAGCACTTCCAAATATTAATGAACCCAAATACATTATTAAAGGATATATATTAATATTTTTATATGAATGATCCCCTTCTAATACAACCTATATAATATATTGGTGATATAAATGAAAAAACATTATAAAATTAACCTCCTTCAATAAGAGGAATTAGACAGAAAAATTTAATCCATATTATGTAATATTTTAAAATGAAATATTTATTTTTTAATTTTTTATAATTATAATATATCTTTATCATAAATCATTGAAGAAATTATTATTATATTGGTATAATTTAATTTCATTATATCAGCTAAGAATATTCCATTAATAATTTTATATTAATATTTTGGTTGGTTAGACCACCCAACTAAAAAATGAGATTAAATTATTTCATGATAGAATAAAAATTCAAAATTAATTTTATTAAATTATTGAAGTACTTATGTTAGGTTATCTATTTATTTTTTGGATGGGATAAGTTAATATTTATCTCAAGATTTATGAAAACACATTACTTTTGATAAAAAAACTACAGAATTATTCTTATTGTATATTTCATTTTGAATGATATAAAACATAATCATTAGAAATGAAAATTTTAAAATTTATACATATTTATAATTTATACATTCTGGGGAAATTAATTTCCATTTTATGAGTGACATTGTATAAATAATTAATTCTAGAATAACTTCTTTGAATCTTAAATAATGGGTCATAACTGTAAATAATCAATGTGGGAAAATAACTAAAAATCAACTAATATACATGTACATAAGGTTATAAATATAAAATTATAAATATTATTTGTTATTAGTATGGTTTTCAAAATAGTTGTCAAGATATTTATGTTCCTTATAAATTTATGTTAAATCAACTCCCAAATAATCATTATTTATGGTAAGGAGTTTTTTAACTTAAATTTTTCTTCATGAGAAATACTTTATAATATAAACTATAACACCTTCAATATGGAGCGAATAATTCCTATTTAATTTCTTTTATCATAAAAATGTGGTTTTATAATCCATATCATAAATTTTCACTAAATATCATGATTCAAATGTTACCAAAATTGAATGTGGTTTTCTTCAAAATGTACCTTTGACCTTAAGGGTTTTGATTTTTAATATTATTTTCCAATCCAAAATGAATTAAAATGATAAAATATATTTTTATTTTTATTCAGAAAATAAAACCCTAAAATTATTATTTTCAAATTAATTATTTTACAAGATACCTAAAATATTCATTTCTCTTTAGATCATATTCTATTCGATGTGTTTCTTATAGGAAAATATAATATCATATAATCTTCTTTGTAATAAACACCCATTTTTATGTCAGTGTCCATTGGATGATTTTTTTATTTTTCCTTATATATCAATTAATAATTTAGTAATTTTATTTTATTTTAAGTTACATTCATTTAGAAGTATTAATTAAATTATAATATTTTATTTATTGTCCATTTTCTTCAAAATATAAAGATTTTCTATTATAAATGTTTCATTTGAAGCTTTAATTCCACCATATTATTTATTTTATATAAACTATCCCATGTGTCCCAGTTACAAATATGTCATATAAAACTAGGTCCATCCTAGAACAATAAAAAATCAAGTGTCTCTTGCATTACACTTCCCATTATCAATATCTCAATAGATGTAATGTTCCATGGTGGTCAAATGGAAACCAGGGGTTATGAGATAATTCTATGTCGGCCACCACCAATGGTGTCTATAACATTCGCCCCATATGATGAAAATGTAACAGTTTGAATGCATACATATATAAGGTAATCAGTACAATATAACTGAATACCCAAGTAACTACATTAGCCCCTGGTTTCTATCTAAACTTGTATCTAGTTCATTAATTAAAAATTTAAGAATATTATATTACTAATTAATGTGAGGCATATCCAGCACTGATATCACCTCATGATAAAATAAATAGTTATGGTTCCAAGATTTAACAAGTAAACCATAATTTATAATAAATATGATGTTGTTCTAGGGTATTCACCATCGAATAATAGACATCAATGGCCATTAATATAGTAGTAACTAAGTCTAGATGAAGGGTAAGAGTGAAATACAATGAGTATCACCCAATGCATTCCCACAAAAAATGTAAACGAGTCCAAGGTATATAGCCAAGGTAAAATGGGTGATATTGATTGGTTGTTCCCAATGATGTAACCAAAGAAATTATTGTCACGTTTGATCAAGGGAGTGTATCTATGAAATATTATATTGAAAATTAAAGGATCCTATAGGGTTATTTCGGGGTTCCAAAAGTACAAAATGATCAGGTTCAAAGGTGGTTCTCACCATTGGAAATATGCATAATTGAATCAGAGTGTCGTCCTTGAGTACCAAGGAATTGCATTTGGGATCCAAAAGGTAAAATGATTCAAGAATTACTATAAATATGTCATGGTACATGTGATTAAAGAGTAACCAATTATTTAATTCAAATAATATAATAATTTCATATAATAACTATGCCTTTTATCACGTTCAATAAGTTAATTCCTTTCCTTTCAAGAGTTTGAAATGACCAAGTAGCATGTAACCATATTACTTATCTAAGTTTGTCATAATTATTTTATTTAGTTCATCCTCTACCTTCCACTAAAATTGGAATGGGGTGATATGAATCACAACCAACCATCCATTTTCAATTAATTTTGGATAAGTAATATTTATATGATTTACTTTCCAATTTATAACTTTGTTCAAATAATTACACATAGAACCACTACATATGCGAGTTAAGTGGAATTTACATTGTAAATTCTCTTTAACATTACATTATTCGATAGGAAATTAAATATATATAGTGTTACTGTTACAGTGGTTTATCTTGAGCACAATTGAGTGATAATTCAAAAGTATTATACACTAAAAATCCAATTATGGAATTTAACACAACATGAACTATCGTACATTATAGGTGAAAAAACAAAAAATTAGTCACATATATTAAATGAGCATATACATACGGTTTTATGGTATATAATCATGGCATATAAATTTAATAAACAACACCCAGTGAATTTGGAGGGCCCCAAAAGTCAAATTAAAAAATAAAAACACATGAGAGGTGAGTTATAGACCACCCACATTAGTTTTGTACGTGACTACTCATATTGTGTTTTCCTATAATTTTTATTTATTAGGTGTCAATATGAGAAAAGGGTAAATAAGGATTACACCATGATAACTAGGTCAAGAGAAAGAAATATAAAGTGTGACATAAAACGACTCTAGAAAATACCATTACACATCCAACATGATGAATTGAGGCTCAAATGGATCCTGAATAAAAGATTTATCATGAACCTTGGATAGTACTTAAAAAATATTCAAAATGGTAGAAATGGGATTTTATCCCACAAGAAATCCAATTAGGTAACAAGGAGGGGATAATTTAATCATTAAGGGAAAAATTCAGAAATTACTCAAAATTTCGGTTGTGAATGGTTTGGCCACATGGTTTTCAAAACGGTGATCCAAACATGTATGAGAAAAAGTAGTAGAGGAGGCACTAGAATAGATAAGATGCAGGGTCTGGGAATCCATGCAGCAAATGTGCGACATGGCTTTGCCTAAAAATCCAGGCCACCAACACTGTTTAGAAAAAATAGTGTTCCCTCATCATGCAAATTACTATTACCATGTTACGTGACCATTTTTCTAAAAAATTGGGATTTGGGCTTTGATCATGAACCAAACACCCATCAAGATTTCATAAACTCATTAGGCATCTAGAAAAGGTTCTTAATAAGGGGACTAATGTAAATTTAAATGATCAATAACTGAGTCAAAAACAAGTTTCTATTAATCTTCCCCCCAGAAGAAGAAATCATCCACAATATCAACATCCAAGGGTGGCAGAAAACAATCTATCAATAACTCATTCCTCTGGGTATGTACATTACCGATGGGAATAAGATATTCACTAGACTGAGTAGTATTCATATACTTATTATCAGCTAATCCTACTCCAATTTCACCAACATGAGATAAGGACTTACTTGTGCTACCTCACTTTCCTCTAGGATACATATGTTTGAACAAAATTACATAGCATAAAATTATTGAAAAGGATACATTTTAATTAACTCCGAAAAAAAATATATTATAGGAGAACACAATGAGTGGAATATACATATCCCAAGAACTTCTGAGATCATGGACACATTCCCAGAGCTTATCCTCTAGAACTTATATCATCTATTGTGGCTACCCATTTGTCTAAAGGTGAAAAGTTATCCATAGAAGCAGCAATGTAACCATAAAATTTTTCAATCCATCCATAAACATGAAGTGAAATGAACATCCTTATTAGAAATGTTAGTATGAGTGAACACTTATAGTTTTATTATCTCACATACATGTAGTCTTCCAAGTTCATCAACTAATAAATTATCTCAAATAGTAATTAAGGGGGATGATTTTGATACTTTGTCAACAACTACCCATACAACATCTCTACCCCCCAATAACCTAGTTATCTAGAGAATAAAATTCATAGAAATGTCATCCCATTTCTATTTCAGTATTGAATGTAGCCGTAAGAAGCCATCAGCTCTCCGGTTCTATGGATTCACATGCTGAAAGGAGGAACACCTAGTTTTAAAGCCTTCTATTTGACATTTCATCTCAGGACATTAATTATGGGGATCCTATTTATCTGGAGACGTGATCACATTCTGGGAACTTTAAAAATCTAATAGATGGTGCACCCCACCATGAATTTTAGTACAAAAGGGGTCCAATTCAGACGTGTGATATATCCCAAGTTAAATTTTCCTTTTGAAGAATTTCTTTAAGAATTATAATGATTCTTTCACTAGATTTTGAAAACGATTAAATTATTGATCAACTACGAACACCTTTATCCATGTTGAGTTAGATTTCTAGAAAAATCATTTTCTAATAAAAACTACACATTTCACTAACTAAGGATGTGAAAAAATGATTCAATGCCTTCCATATTCATTAAACAATAAGTATAATCGTCAAAACACCTCAAGTATACTATCATCGAAGAATCCATTAATAGATGACATGTGCATCACAAACTGAAATAAAATTAAAACCTCAAAGGAATCCTATTTTTTCCCCATACATGTCTACTAATGTCCTTAAATGTCTTCTAATGACATTCCTTTATCAACCATTATCTGACCATTTAATTTGTTATACCATTCCATGGATAAAGGTGTAACCAAGATCTATCCCATTTGAATCCTCACATCTTTTTAAAATCACACTCTAGCACAACAATAAAACAAGTTTACCTTGAAATAATAAAAATGTAGTCTAACGAACTAATCCTTGGTATTCCATACCTCATGTTATAGGTGAAAAATTAGTACTAGGAAAAAAATACATGTAAAAACATTAATTTTTCCTAGAGCAGCATCCACCTAGTGGTCACCTCTAAATAAAGTGGAAGGTTTCAAAGTGTATATCCAAGGTGTTTCTATTCGGAAACCCACATATAACTCATGACTATCCAATCCACAGAAAAATCCAGGAATTCAATTCCAAACTACTTGAGAGATCACAAATAAGGAAAATGGAATTTAAAATTTGAGTGATGTAAAACAAATTATTTATTAGTGAGTCAAGGAAGACACCATGAAAACGTACATGATCATCTATTTAAGATGACTACCCTAAGAAGATATAAATATTTTTAATAAGATCAGACAAACCACCATTGGTTGACATCTGTTGAAATAATCTCGTTTTATCCTAGTGATACACTGTTACAACCAAATCAAAAGACTTCACTACCCAAGGAATTTCATGATTGCTTAAGAGAGACCATCAAATTCTATCCAATACCAGCCATGTTTCTCAACTATTTCTTATAGAGGAAAACATTTCAAAGTTGTGTTTCCAATAAATCACTGACATAATTAAATCCTGTTATCATCAAAGGAATTCTAGTGAAACATAAAATTTTCCATTGGACCTCTTATAATGATCTCCTTTTACATGGAAGAGAACATAATCACAAAAAATGTGATGCTCCATCCTTAAGAGTTTCCAAGTTAATTGATAGATGAGACCAAACTTCTAGACATATTTTTTCTTAATATAAATCACATTAACTACATCTTTGATACTCCTTCAAATAATTATTATATACGTTAAATCATTTTTCAAGAAAGCCTTAATGAAAATGAATAGCATGTGAAAAACGATAAGTCAATTGAAATAATTACATATCATTGGGATAAAACCGTTTCCATTTACTCCCAATTCAATCTACTATGGAGATGACCTGAGTATATTCTCAACAACAAAAGGATCAAAGATTTTAGATAACCCAACTGGTTTGTTTTATATTTTAACAACTTGATGATTACCAGGTACGAGAACACATATTATCCTTAGGATCTAGAGGAATGAGAACGCCATGATATTATCCATAAGATATCTTATCCGAGTATATGAGTAACAAAAGATTCTTAATAATGATTAAACCAAGAGATGTACTACACCATAAGACCATTAATCAGGATGGTGAAATACCATGCTTTCTATTAATGAGGATGTAAAAATATACAAGGGACCAAATAAATGCTTGATTATGACCTAAAAATGCATATCATTTTGAATCTGAGCATTATCTATGGATCTTTCCCATAAAAATGTTCAAGGGTACCATGACCACCCATCTAACCAAAGGTATTTTTTAGAAATTAAGAGTCCTATAATAAGAAATGACACTTGAAAAGAAACCAAATAATACAAACTATAATAATTTAGGAATACAATTTTAAGGGTACCAACTATGATAGTTAGATACATAGGAAGAACAAGCATTGAACCTATCTATAGGTCACACGAAACATTAGTCAGTATGATCAAAATCCTATAATTGAAGTTATTAATAAGAGGGATAAGGCCTATAGAAAATTATCAGTTCTCCATTACAAGGATTAAAAGGCATTTCATATAAAACTAACTAATAAACACTAATAATTTCTTTAAAATCCTCCATAATTAGAAAAATTATCTCAAAATTCCTTTATAATACATGGAGACCTATGAGGATCTCGTCATGTCCACCTAGGTTAATCCTAAAAGATACCCTATAGTTGTTTCTTTATCCCTCATGGTCATAAACATATATAATGGGTTTTGTAGAATGAAAAAGACCATAGGTGACCTACCTGGTCTAGTTGTGCATAAGTAAAGTCTATTGGACATATCAGAACATTATATAAGTAGTTACATAATAACACAAATGGGAGAAAATGCAGTAAAGGGTTCAATAACCAATGTATAATACCCAAAATACCCACTCAAATGGATAGGTATTGGTATGTACATAATTATTTTCAATGAGGGTTTGAGTAGATGAAAGGTTAATAGTACCTTACCTCATAATTTTTTTGAAATAATTTCATTTCATTTTATATTTAAATACATTTTTGACTCTTTTTGCAACCATACACATGAAAAAAAAGGATAAGGATATAAAACCCTTAGAAATTATGTTTGAATTTTAATTTATGTTTCATCAAAGTTAATTAAAAATTATATTAACATCTTAGTGAATCTTGTCTGATACTCCTCATCACTGAAAATGGAACCCATTTGAATTTATAATTAATTTATTGATTCAGAAAATTAATCATTCAACCCAAGTGGGCCTATATAACCACATTAATTTAAATAGAAACCCACTAAATCCTATCCCATTATACAACAATAAATATATAAACAAGGAATGTATCCCTCATTAATCATAAGAATTAAAAGCTATGAAAAGTATTGAATTGAACTTATATGTCATGAAAACATGGATGAAATGTAAACCCTTTGTACCTATATGATCTATATGGAAACTATCCTTTACAGAATATCATAATGAAAAAGATAAAATAGAATGTAAATATGAAGAATAATTATGAACACCACCCAACATGTGCATCACCCACTGGAAAAATGATTTAAACAGTAATAACAAAAAAAAATTTGTAATTTAGGATAATAGGCCTTTACATCAATCATGGGTTTCTGATACCTAAGAAAGGGTTTTGACCATGTTACATTAGTTCCTAAACTCTAACCAATTATCTCAAAATTTCAAATCAATATTGGAACCACCTATAATTCAACTTTTTTACATGTAGGACCCAGATGCTACTTTATAGGTTCCCATTGCTAGGTTGGCCACATAGCCAAATGTGCATCACCCAAATTCTGGAGGCATCCGAATAGATGTTAGGTAATATGATGTTTTCATGGGAAAATTTTCCACCATTACAGGATTGTATCATAATTAATTATTATAAAATAGGTAAATAGAAAAATTATTATGTAAATAAAATTAATAGTGAAAGGAGAATAATAAATAATATTGAAAATAAATAGAATAACATACTATTGCAGGTGAAGATATATGCCATGTTAGGATAAATATGGAAAACATAGATACAATGTAGAATGAATTTTTGAAAAACCTAATGTGGGAAAGGAAATACATAAAATACCCCAATAATCTTGAGCTATAACATGTTCATCTGGTACCAATTCCATCCTTGAAAAAAAATCATGTGTTTCATGTATTATAATTCCAAATATTAATAACTACATACATGTAATTGTTCTCGGGTACCAAACGGTGCCCGAAGAGAGAGTGAGATAAATATTATTGGTCCACCACTAATGATATCTATAAAATCATTCCTGGGAAGAGAAATTTAATAATATGAAAGAATTCATATATAATGTAGTGGAATATAATGAAAATAAACATACATGTGACTGCTTCATCACTCAAATGGTGTCTGATCATGTAAGAAGTTAATTAAATAATATATATGTAATTTAGATTAATAGTTTACATGAGGAATATCCATCTCTAACATCACCCCGTGATAGTACATATAATGAATGTTCCAAGATGTAATTAGGAAACCATACTTGATAATTAATAAAAATTGATTCCATGGTAATCACCCAGGGAACCTAGAACTCAGTGTATACTAACTCATTAGTAACTGAGTCAAGAAAAGGGGTAAGAGAGTAATAAGAGGATAATTTTCCAAGGAATACCCAGAATAGTATTTTATACTATGTCAATGTAATATATTATAGGTAAAATGGGTGATAAGTATTAGGCCTGACAAATGATGTAACCAAAGAACCTCGTGTCATGCATGATTCAAGAAGTTTATCCATGGCATCGTATATTAACATTTAAAGGATCCTACAATGTCATATTAGTAATCTATAGGTAGATAAGGATCAAATTCCATGGTGGATCATACCCATGGCAACATGCATCCATGAATCAGAGTGGGATCCTTGTGTACCAAGAAATTCGATTGAGAATCCAAAAGATAACCCACATGATGCCTTCCAAGAATGATTTTATGGTTAAATGGGAAAAAATTTCCTAAATACATTTAGTTCATTTAATGTTAAAATTGCATATTATAACTATTCCGTTTATCATGATCATTAAGATCATGAATTTTATTTCATTAGTATTTTAATCCATATAGCATACAACCATATAATTTTACTGTGTATGTCATAGTTATATGATTTGCTTCATCAAATACCCTCCACCACAAGTTGAAAGGGGTACTATAATGTGAAACCGTACATCCATTTTCTATTAATATGGAAAATTCATATTTATACCACATACTTTTAAATTTAAAATCTTGTTAAAATAATTAAACATATGAACTTACCATAGGCATTTAAACTATTTGTAACATGGTAAATTCCATTAAAAATTACACGATTCAATGGTAAATTAAATAAATGTTGTATTATAAGTAAATTTTTCAAGAATAAGCACACATGAATGGTAGTTAAAAATTGTTAATGACTAAAAAACTCAATTATGGAATATCAACCGAGATGATTTATTGAATTTTATGGGAATAAAAACAAATAATTAATCAGATATATGGAAATATCATTACCATATGAATATGTAGACTGTAATGATGGAATATAAATTCAATAATGGTAACCCATTGAAACCAATTGGTCCCCCATGAGAAAATACAAAATCATAAAACATGATGGATGCGTTATTGACCCCCCTCTTTAGTATTGTAAAACTCCCGGGATTCAGTATTATCCTCTAATTCAGACTGGATCAGAGAAGATATAAGAAAAGTATAAAAACTATTACACCTCAATAGCAAGGATGAAGGAATGATAGATAAATAACTGCTCAAACATACTAGAGTACATACCATTGTGCATCCAACACGATGAGAATACGAAAAAATGGATCTCATATGAATGAGATCCCTTGATTCCCATATTTGGACTTCAAAAATCACAAAAATATGTGAACTATAGTTTCATCCTGATGGAAATTAGACTAGGGAAGATGGTTGGGTATAATTTGGTCATTAAGGGATAAATTTAAAATTACCCAAAATTTATCATTTTCATGGTTTCAATGCGTGGTTTACCAATCCATTCACCAACCATGCACATGCAACTATATAAGAGGGGTCACTCGTACGGTTATGCCACTTAGTTAGAAAAATCATAAAAAAGCATGGGATATGGCTCCATTTCAAAATTTATATGACCTGGAGAATTTATAAATACCATATATAATCCCTGTACTCATTACTCTAACCATGAGATATGACCATTTTTTTCAAAAGGATTGGTTTTTGTGTCTAATCAATCCTTGGACATGCCATATAACGTTTTGAACTCATTAGGAATCCCAAAATGATCCATTATAAAGAGTTAGACAAAATTTTAAAGGATCCATACCTAATTCCAAATCTGGATTCATATTCAATTATTATTAATAAAATAGAAGAAAACTCTAATTATATTTTATTATATATCAGGATGGCTCAGAATATAAAAAAATTATGATGATAATCTTCATTGAGAACAATTGTTGGATGTTCATGAAATGTTTTTCCCATAAATATCTATTGGGATAAAGGTTGTGATACATGTAATGAATGGAATAATGATTCATGTATATACCATTCCCTTAAAAATTCATGATCCTATCAGGATTGTTTGTTTTTTCAAGGAAAATATGTTGAATCATAGTCTTGTTCATGTTGTGTTCTATATACCTCTCCACATGATGTATATAATTTATCCTTCACTTTTATTGGTCATATATTTTGTACCATTATAGTATGATAATTCTTATGACAAAAAATTAGTATAAACCCAGGATAATAGTTATATTTTCATATGGAACATGATTATCCACAAGGTTAAATATCTCTAGAGGAATTGGAAATTTAAATAAGTAGCATCAGAACTTGAGGAACTGATGAAATAAAAATATCATTATTTTTATGTATTTGAGTTATGAAATGTATTAGAAAAATTTGTTAATGTGGGTACCATGTAGTTCTCGAATATTATATATGAGTGTAATTTCTATGAAATAAACATCCTATGTCTGATTGCATATTTTATAAGAAACACCAAGTTAAATAAATAGTGATATTATATTCTATTATATCATATATTTTAAATTAGACTTATAAATAAGAATAAAAGCATTATGAAAAATAAGTATAAAAAAAATTTCTTAGGAAATTGTATATAATAATTAATATTAAATAATTAAGAAATACTTAATGAAGTCATTTAATATTTTCAAATTGTTTTCTCCCAAATTCATTTTTATATCATTTTGTTTACAAATACTGTAATAAAATTCTTATAATTTCTGAAAAATAATTTTTTTAAAGGTCACAATTTTTAAATTAATCATATCAGAATGAATATAATGTAATGATATGTTATTTTAATATGAATTATAAACATTTCAGTGATTAGTAAAATATTCTGATTTTTTAGAGGACATTATTTTAAATTATTTTATATATTAAATGTAATTCTATAAATTAATTTTAAAATTTAATTATGTAGAATGGATTAATAACTATCCATAGAATATAATTTGAATTTACATTATGTTTATTCATGTTATAAAAATAGTTTAATATAATTGATTCATTTTTCTAAAGAAACATTTTTCAACATATTTTTCATGATTATCATAAATTTAGTATCTTTGACTTATTGAGTCATAATTTTATAATTTTTTTTACATATATAGATTTGAATATCAGAATTTGAAATTGATTTCAATTTCAATTTTTCTAATAATGTATAAAAAAAATAAACGGTTGTTACCACGGTTACGGTTAAAATGAATTTACCAGATGTTAATATTAAGTTTTTGGTTATGGTTTGAAATTAAAAATTTCTAAATACTATTTTATTTCATTATTAAAACCCAATATCATGTCCTCTAAAAAGGATTAATATGTTGGATTTCTTTAGAATTATATTATTATACTCAAATGATTTATGAAATTTTGTACGGGCCCTCCCCCGACTTATAAAAGGACACCAACTCCTTCGAAAAAAATAAACATCCTATTAGAACATATAATATTATCAAAATTTAGTTCAAAAAAATACTTACCATGTCCTAGACTTATGGCTACGATCATAATACCATCCTTTCATGTGTTATGGTGTCATCCAAAGGATGTTACTCAATATTGAGGTTTATATATTATCTGAGATATTTTAATTAAACTAATTATTCCACATTATATAAATTTATTGTATCAATAATATAATGATGAATACAGATTCCTAAATAAAATGATAGTTTATTAAAATTATGGAATAACCATTTTAAATTTATTTTCTTCCAAGAGGTAAATGAATGTATCATTCATGAGTTTGTGTATACTATTGGAACCAAATAGTGATATAATTCATTTTCAATCACCATCATTCATGGATGGTAATTATGATGGGTATATTTTTTATATATAATATATAATTGATATAACTTTATAATCAAAAATAATACCTACCTTCTTAACTTCCCATCCATTGGAAAACAATAACGTCTCTCCTGTGTATGTGTAGACTACAATATCCACTAATAGATGTGATTAGTATTTTAGGGATTCATTACATGCTTGTTAATAAGAAAATAGTAAATGATTAATTATTATTTAAAATATATAATAATGGTTCGAAAATGGTGAAATATAATTCACCTTTATTTCTTATCATCTGTTGAAGTGTGAATACATCACATGTGCATATGTATGTACTTCCATCATTGAGAATTGATGTATATAATATTTAATAAATGATTATTTTGAAATATTATCCATGAATATATAAATAAAAAAGTTGATACATAATTATGAATTTTTTGGAATGTGATAAATTCATGACCAATGTGCAATGACTGTAACCATGGAGATGAAACATTCATTGAAAATAGAACAGTTTTACCCCATATGAACATTTCAAAGAATAATTGTTAATAAAACGATAACTAGAAATTATAAAGTTGTGTTAAATTTTAAGTTATGAATAAATATGTATATTTTAAATATGAATAATAAATATATATATATATATTATAACTTAATTTTAAACACATATGATTCATGAAGGGACAAGATGTTAGCGTATTGTGTTCCAATCTCAATTCTTTTTAGGATTTTCAATAAAATATTTACATTAAGGTAATTTAACTAGATCGTATCTATGAATCAACATAAATGTACTTTTTTTATTTTTATTAATATAATTTTCCTATGATATTACCATTATTCTCCATTTCATAGTTATAATTATTGTGAAACTGTATATAAGAAATATTAAAATTATTTCATATTTGGAAAATAATATTTTTATTCCATTCCCATTTTATCCGTAAATATTTTTGATAATGTTTTTACTATAGACAATTATTAATTAAATATAGTTTTATCCATGTTTAGTTTATTATATAATGTTTAAAATGAATATTTTCTTTCTTTTTCCAACACGTTAGATTTTAAAAATGATTGAACATAATCGTTTTGTATTAGAGATTATATACTGAAAAAAATGTCTCATCATCATAACTGGCCAATGATTTGAAGAAGTTATTATAATTTTAAATGGTTATTTTACAAGAAAAATTATTCCTTAATATTTTATAAATAATTAAAATTTTAAAAATTATTTTCCAAATTAACGGGGTATTTTTTAAAAGAAATAATTCAATGATCATTTAGATACATTTTCATATAACATAATATACATTCATTTAACTTATCATTTGTTAATGATATAGTATTATAATTTTGTCCTTTTGATATATATATTTATATATTAAATTATTATGATCAATAGATGTTATGAAAATAACTTTATTTTCTATGGGTATGGTTATAAAGAAATGATTTATTTTTTCTAACCATGTCGCACTCATATAAATGGGCTACGATTCTATGACAGTTGGATATGGTATAATCCTCCAATAAATTATGTTTTTTCTAGTTAATAACATATCAAATGATAATTATAACCATAGATATAATTTTTTATTGGATTGATCACATTATTATGGAGGATTAAGCCCATTTCTATCTATGCTCAAACCATTTTGTATGTGTATGATTACCAGTGGCTATTTTTACATTTCGATGTGCAATTATGATCACATTCTATATATGAAAAAATATAATACATAGATATGTTCATTATTATCTATTTATAAAATATCTAAATTTTGTGTTTTTATGATTCCACATACCTATGTTTTGAATATTAAATGTGTATTAATTCTTTTCCCCTTTAGTGCCCATGCGTTTGGATTTGTGTTTATTTTGGAGATTAAGATATATTAATTTTAGGGCCAATATTTTATTTTGGTAAAATTAAATTGATTATATTATCATACTTATTTGATCATCTTCTTTATCATATGATTTATTTCACCCTAATTTACCCTTAAAGAGCATCATATCTCACCATTTCTTTTATTTTACCTCAATATTTTGTATGGAAGGTTCTATGTCTATTTTTTCAAGATGGTTACATTCTTTAATGAATGATATTATAGATTTTGAAGATTGTACCAAAATAATACTTTCATTATATATTCTAATATTAATGCAATCCTTTATAGATCATGAGCATTTTTATATTGAAGTCATTGTGAATATAGATAGAAATAATGTAATATTGTTGTATGTTATGCCTGGGTCCTTATATAAATGACTTGGGGTTCATAAAAAATAACATGAAATTATTTGGGGAGACCTATTCTATAAGAACTAGATTAAACTCCCCCCATATGCATAATTTTGATCTATGTATATTTATTTGATATTTTTTATGGATTCAATGTTAAAGGATACAATGTCTGACCCAAATGAAATATTCTACTATAGTAAGGAAAAATTAATCATCATAATATATATTAACAGATATATTTCTATTATAATATGATATATAATGATTCTATGTTTTAAATTTATTCATCCTCACTATAAGGTAAAAAATTGAATTACTAATGTTCGTTAAGCTTAACTTCAAATTTCATGAATACGGACTTCCCCACATGATGTTAAACCACATAACATTTGATAAGGAGTCCCATTAAGTTAAAAATCTTGATATATTTTCTATTATACATGTGCATAAACTTTTTGGGATATTTTAGTTGTGATACCCTTTCTCATTGCATGAATGTAATCTCTGTAAAATATTTCATAGTGAATTTTATTTTTCTTCATTTAATATTTTACAATGAATAAACATTCACTAATCTTATAAAAACAATCCATGTATTCATTAACGATATATAAGTATATTTATTTATTTTAAAATCCATAATTTTAGGAATATCCAAAAAAATACATTTCCACACATTGATAAAAAAAATTATGATTCATTGCCTAATCTAGTTCTAGTTTCCTCACCTCCCAAAAAATATGACTAGAAACAATTGTATCATATCACTTTTAATATAATTACCCGATATGAACAATTCATAAAGATTAAATTAGTAGCGTAATTCAAATAATAAATCCTACAAACCATATGAAAACCCATGGACCTAATGGTTTTATGTCATGCATATTAGATTTGAAAGAATGTTTTTACATAATCGATTATCCATAATAGAACTCTACTATACACCATTATAAAATTTTCAAAAATAATACATATCATAATAACCTTGGGATATGGAATACTAAGATTTGGTTTAGATGAAAATAATTGAATAGCAATACATATCAATGACTTATCAAGGGTAAGATAATGATCATATGAGATAACATGTGTATGGGAGAAATACCATAGTAAAAACAACATCCAACAATAATATTTTCAAATAATTCATGATATAATGACACATAATTCCCAATTACAAGAAATATTCCTTTGGAAAAGACTGTGAAATAATTATCCCTTAAATGTGATTCAATGAACATAATTACAGTCATAAGATTATTAAATAATTATAATGAAATAATCTATAAATAAAGGTTGCACACCATGACATTCAACACATAGTATGAATGGGGTAAAAACTCATGTAACATGATGGGTTAGGGATATTCCCCCAATGTATACATAAACATGGGATAAAACCTATATAATAACCATTTTTAATGGATAAATCTTCCCAGATACACTTTGATTTGGGTTTAATCCTCAATTGTATCCATTTTCCTTAGATAGACCCTTATGTATACCCTTCATAAAAATTATGACAAAAATATTAAACCAATATATTGAGGGAATTATAGGACACCACCATTAGTTATCCTTATATATGTGTTCTATAAATAATAAATAGTTATCATATATTAATGAAAAATAAAAAAAAGTAATGGATTTATTGAAAAAACAAAAAAATCACATAACATAATCATAAAAGATCATTCAATTTCAATCATATAATTTTCCAAAATGAATCATATCATTATAAAATTTAGATTATGGTCAAAATAATTAATTTATTGGATTTTTATAGTTGTAGAAAATTTGATGGGAAAATAAAAATGTCTACATTATTCAATTTTAATAAATTATAAATGATAATGTCAACCGAATTTCACAAACATAATTTTAGATTGGAAATAAGGAACATATAAAAACAATACAATGAAGTGTAATAAGACAATGAGAATTTATAATTCATAAAAAAGATATTGTGGAAGATAATTTATTATATTTTGAATGGTTACGAAACCCTATTATATATTATTTCTAAATACATTTTTTTTAAAACCAACATTTCTCAAAAGGGTGTTAAATTTTCCATTTGGAAATTGGTAAAGAAAATTATGAGAATTATATAAAATATTTGACAATGGATTTTCCAATAAGATTAAATACCATTTCTAGGATATAAAGAAATAGTTGTGTTAAAAAATGAATTACAGCTAATGGGAATTGTAGTTATTATAAATTCAATTTAGTGTATAATTATATTCATCAAGGAAAAATATTTTGTGGAAAAAAAGATTTACTCATAAAATAACGTGTGATTAATTATAAAATCATCATATCTTGTAAAAGATATTTTTTATTTGGTTTACAAAAATATTAGTGATTATCACCCATGTAAAAATTTGAGTCATTAAAACCCCATTAGACTATATTAAATTTTATTCAGAAGTCATTAAAACTTGAAAATAAATTTTTGTTGATAAACTCAATGAATCAGATCATATATTTTTTCAAAATACACTATTTTAAAAATTTCTCAATATAAAAATATTTATTTTAATCACAAATTTAAAAAATTTCTAAATGTTGATATGCTGAATATAAATATACTTATGGATTAATAAATATTCTAGTTCAAAATACTTTAATGAGATACTGAGATAGGGAATTATGTTGATGTTCCAATTCCATAAATAATACAAACATATAATATTAAATATCTAGTTATAATAATAAAAATAATTTAGTTTTATAGATTCTTTTTTAAGAACCTCGTGCTATAAAATCCAATTTCATATAGACCATTTTACATCATATTCTATTTGTTTATGATATTTTTTCCTTGTGGTTTTGTGAAAATTGAATCAACTGTGGCTTATTTTGGTAGTCATATTAATCAAATAATATATTTTAATAATCATTTAAAATTATAAAATAATAATTATATGACCAATAAAAATAAGTAATCTCTCATATAATTATTAAAATATTAATATTTATACTCCCATTCCGATCCTTTATATTGTTTTACTGTATGAACATATGTATAGGGGTAAAAAAACAAACATGACGACACATCAACTCAATGGTTGAATTTTCTTAAGAAGTTGATTCTTTAAAAAAAATTGTCGTCAAATAAATACTAATATAAATTTTATTTTATATATGTCAAACCACTTATTATTATTTTAATATATCAAATTAATATCTAGATGAAAAAATACATTTTTTCGTGGTGGTGGTAGTCTATGAAAACAAAAAATTTATATTTATTTTTTAATGCGTTCAAATATTAATACATTTGATTTTTAAAATTAATAATCCCCCGCATTAGTTTTTTAATTATAGTAATTTAGACATATTATTATTGTTATAATATATTTTCAAGAGTAATATTATTATGTAATTATTAATAATTTAATTATACTTTTGTTAGAGACACGATCTTTTATCGGAATACTCAATGGAAGTAAAGGGATTAAACAAAATTAGTGTGATCAATGGCCTAAAAATGCTAAATGGGTTTATGGTGGGAGTAATACATCATCATTTCATGGAGTGATTATAATATAAAGGTATGTTTTATAGTGTGGAATTGGTACCCATTTATTGGATATTAAAAGGATTGATTTTTGAAGGGCTCATCATTTTTTTAAAAACCTATCACACTATTAGATTATGTCACCTCCAAAGATTCATAATAATGGTTTTTTTTGTGTATATGGGCCTAGAAACATTATAAAAGTATTTACACACATGGTTTAAATATTTTATTGGGTTTTTTACAATTATTTTTTTATATTTTACATTGTTACCCTTAAACCAGTTAACTTATTTTTAACTAAATTATTTTATGATTATTTATAATATAAAATATGCCACATAACCAAATATAATGTTACAAAAATATTAACATATGTCTAATATTATTTAATAAAAGAATTAATAACATTATCTTATAAATTAAAATAAATAACATATATAATAATGGGTTTCCTAGAAAAATAAAATTTTGACCTATATGGACACTAAATCATATTTAAGATTAATTACCATTTAATTAGGATTTAGTATTTTAATTTATGAATTTATATATCATATTTTATTACATATTTATTGGGTTTGAAATGAAAATTTTCTCATATAAATTTATTTATATAAAGGAAAATAATTTTTTAAAATAATTCACTCACCGATGTCATTGTGATTAGCATTATTCCGTGTAATAATCATTAAATATGTTATAATGAAATTATTAATATTTAATAATATTATCATTATTATCTCAAATATTAGAATAATACCATCAAATAATTTTATTATTTGCACAAAAATAATCCTAATGTTTGTATGTGTGTCGTACTAAAACACATTTTTATTGAAGGAAAATTTCATGAAAACTATATATTTTATTGAAACCGTTTTTATTACATTTAAAAAATATATATATATATATATATAAAGAATATAATTACTATTTAATGAGGTGTTATGATACATTATAGTGGAACAAAATTGAAACATTCCTATGCACAAAAATATCTAGAGTAAAATTCTTATATGATTTTTTCATAAAATATAATCTAATAATCAAAACTAATATTCATGTCCACAATAAATTAAAAAATCTTTTTTAAAAATTATTTATTTTAATGATAGTAAATATATTTGTTTCCAAATTATTTTAAAATTTTATATTTATTATAAAATAAATAGAATTAGAAAAAATTATAATTTCCATTATTTGGTAAAAAATTTATTTGGGAAATAGCTAAATAATTGATCACAAAATAATATTGATATAATAAATACAAATGAATATTATTTTATGAAGTAAACTTTTTAAAATATTAAATTATTAATTAAAATAAACATATAAAGTTAAAGGAAATTCAATATTTATAATAACTTTTATCTATATTAAATTACATTAATTGCTTATATTCTAAAGGTAGAGGTTATTAATTTTTTACTATCATAATGTTTAATGAATATTTATAAATAATTTTGTTTACTAATATGTTGAGATTCATTTAAATTGGCCATAGAATGTAACACATATTATCATCCATATAATGAATTTTAAGGGATCTTAAATCTCTAGTCATTAAACAAAAATGCGTTAAATATATAATGAGTTGAATTTGTGAGTAAAGGTGTTTTTATTTCATTTCATTCATGACATATAATGACACAAAAATCACCAATAATGGCCACGTTAAAAATAATATATAACTACCCATTTCATTCTAGTGTTCTCCCCACAACCCTGTCCCATTTATTATTCCATCATAGGTTCAACACTAATTTATAAAAGTATATTTTTACAAGAGAAAACACTATATAAAACCCCAATGAAAAAGGACCTTGTCATTTGACCAAAAAATATAGAACACATTTTTCCATTTTTTTTAATCTTTAAACTATATGGAAAATAACACTGTTGCATGACATTACACTAAATTATACTGTATAGATTTCAAGTCTATTAAAAACCATGGAATGTGATATGACAGTAAAATACATGACATGTGTTCTATTCTGACTGAATATTAAAAAAATTATTTCCCTATTCTATGAGGCCTACTGTCTTCATGAATAAAAAATATCTGCATAATACACGTAGTATTGATTTCACTATTTAATAACCACTGTATAAAAATGCCAAAATATACCAGATCTCTACCCATTTATGAGATACAATTCACATAATAATATTATGGTTATAGTTATGATTTAATGAACACTAATTCTAGATATTATAACGATAAAATGAAAAGTACCTGACATCTTAAACATGAGATTGTGTCCTCATTTGTAGATAGCTCATATAAACAATTAAGGGATTTGGTTAAATAACCATCATATTTTGTCTTAGGTGTCCTATATATGCATATTGGGTCTATGTAAATCTCGGTCACACCCATCACATACAAATTCCATTTTTTCATATTATGAATAAAAAAACATAAAAAACATGAATTTACGACCATTAATTTTCTATTTTTTGAGAATAAATATACGAAATTTAAATGAATTCCCTAGTCAAAATGATCATAACCCATCATAATAAATATGTTGGATAGTATCATTATAGTATATCCTCATTAAATTATAATATTTATAAGAATGATTTATAATATATGAAAATAAAATTAAATAAATATTTTAATATTTATTATGAAAAAAATTATTTTCATTTCACGTCATTTATTTTGAATATAATCATTCCAAAAAGATTAGGAATTATTTCTATGGAAGGAAAAATGTTATTATTTAACAGAATTAATAAGTAAAAGAGTATTCATGGAAATTTTATAATTTGTTAATGTGGTGTATTTTTAAATGATATTAAATTAGTACATTAGAAAAAAAATTGTGCCATTTAAAAAAAGTGTAAAGAATCATCTAAATCCATTTTATATACAATATAACGATGGTAAAAATGATACTGATCAATAATTAACGGATTCTAAAAAAATTATTGTTCTCATTTCAATGAATCATTACTAATGTAATAAAAAGATCAAATGTGAGATAATTTTAATATATATTGATTTTATACATATTTAAAATAATCAATGAATTGGGTGGAATTTTGTTGTACTATTTATTATAGAAAAAATCAAGATGAAATTATTACCTAAAATTAATTATTATTAAAATAAAAAATATGGAATAAATTTTACATGCTTTAATGTTAAAAAGTTCCATAATTTAATTTTAATATACTGGCACAAAAAGAAATAAAAATTGTAGTTATAAATTTTTTAATATATACTTGAAAAATATTTTAATATAAACTAATGTATAATTATGATATAAAATTAGTTAATTATGTTATATTTGATAAAATTATATTTTTTTCATCAAAATAGAAAACATTATGTAATGATGTTAAAAATTTAATTATAGAAAATAATTAAATATTTCTTTTTTTTATTAAAAATTAATTAGATTTCAAAAATATTGGTTACATAATCCAAATATCAACATTGTATTAATTAATTATAATACTTATTAAATATATTTTTTATAGAAATTTTTTTTCATGATCATTTATTTTTCTTTTATATGTTTATAATGTATTAAAGTTTTTCATTTTTATAAAAGGGGTATTCTTCATTAATTACGTAAAAATAAATAATTCATTTACTTAAAATATAATAAAATGAACATATGATTATTTTGAAATCCTAAATATAAATAATATTTAATAAAATTCAATTTATTGAATTTTATAATTTTTATTTTTATCACATTCATAAATTAAACAATATTAATTATGAAATTGATTTTATAAAGAATTGGTGGTAAACCCTTCGCTGCTTAAAAAAATATCATCCGCAAAATTTCCAAAATGTAAACATAAATATATATTTTAATAGTTATTTATTACATATTTTTTTGGTCTCTAGGTAACCAACTCGATCATATTATTTCTCCATTTTCTATTCTATGACTGACACATCTGATTCCAGAAGACAAATTCTCTAGTACCCAGAATCTTGAAAATATATTCATAGTAAGAGAAATCATGCTGCGATTAATTTTTAGTGGTGACAATGACCATTTGATCTTTTATATACATAAATAATATAAATATATTAAAAAAAATAATGCATTTAAAGTGAATCAGTAGTTTTTTCAGATTTTATGCCACAACTACAATTAGTTTTAAATTTTCAAATGGTCTTAGTTCAATAAATCATAGTTTTTTTTCTCATCAAACACAATGATACAATTCTATAAATATTATTTCAATAAAATTTATTCCCCCAATGAAACACCAAATATATATTTTGGTAATTGGTATTTTTATTTTTGATTAATTGATCAACATTAATATGGATTATAATTGACTATTCATTCACTATTTTCTCTTCATTATGTTTTGTCCATACAAGATTCCATTCAAAAACTTCATAAGAACATATTTTAGTTTTATATATCTTTCCATATAATAAATCATAAGGTTTAATTTGAATATTTATTGAAAATATATTTTTATTGAAAAATGAAACCAATATGAAGAAAATATCAAATATAAATGGAATGTCATGTGAGAGTGAGATCAAAATGCATTAAAATTCTTTAATTGTAATTTTATACTTAATATCTAGTTGATTATGATAGGTGGTTCTCAAATAAATCTTGATATCATAATATTTTTAAAGAATTATCCCATGTTTTGATTTATACTGGTTATCATAATCAGATAAAATTGATATAGGTGCACCATAATATCTTACAATAATTTTAATATTGATCCATGAAATACTCTCAAGACGTAAAAGTTCCCTTACATTTTGTAATTTTGATAATTGTGTAAGGAAATAAAAAATAACCAATATGGAACCATTATTTTGAGGATTGTTTTTAATTATTATGACATTTTTTCATAGAGATATCTTCCCACATCTACATGGGTATATATAGATGATTCATCACATAACTAGAATAATTTCATTTAGCCTTCACCAACTCAAAAACCAGGAATCTTGAAACAAAATCATCAACTCCATACATAATAAAAGAAATCAAAACCATATCCAGAACACTCTTATACACCATTAAGTAGTTATGGCCTTCTCAAAATACAATCCCTCAAAGTATTAAAAACCATTTCAATGGATATAATCTATGATGTGAGGTATAAGATATTAATAATCTTTTATAATTTATATTTATTTTAAGACAATTATTATTCTCTAATTTTATTAAACCATCATAAATTAGAAAATATGTATCAATGGTTCACATATATTGTTAAAAAAATAGTTTAAAATAATTAAGAGACCCTATAACTTTTTATTAATTAAAAATAATGTAAATAATTATCTTTATGAACTATCACCACAATAATATATTATATATCTTTTTCCATCACCACCACACATTCATAGTCATACTAAAAAATTTAAAATATAATTTAAATATCTATGATATATTTTATTATTTTAAATAATAAAACATATTACTCTATTTTGTTATTCGGTGAAAAAATAATCCCTAACGAGTACAGGTTTACAGTCATTGTAATGGAATGCCTGCTTTGTTTTATTTTTAGCACTTCCAAACCTTGATGACCACAAATACATTATTCAATGATATATATTAATATTTTAATATGAATAACCCCTTATAATACAACATATATAATATATTAGTGATATGAATGAAAAAACATTATAAAATTAACATCCTTTGATAAGAGGAATAAGACACAAAATTCCATCCATATTATGTAATATTTTAAAATTATTTATTTATTTTTTTAATTTATATAATAATAATATATCTTTAGTATAAATCCATGATGAAATTATTATTATACTGGTAAATTTTATTTCATTATATCAGAAAACAAAATTCTATTAATTGTTTTATGTTCATGTTTTGGTTGGTTGGACCACCCAATTGAAATTTGATATGAAATTATTTCATGGTAGATTAAAAATTAAAAATTAATGTTATTAAAGGATTGAATTATTTTTGTTAGGTTTTATTTTTGTTTTTTGGAAGGGATAATTTAATATTTATCTCAATATTTATGGAAACACATTTCGTTTTTTAAAAAAATTACAGAATTATTCTTTTTGTAAATTTCATTTTGAATGATATAAAACATAAACATCATAAATGAAAATATTAAAATTTATAAATATTTATAATTTATACATTCTAGTGTAATTAATATCCATTTTATGACTGACATTGTATAAATAATTAATACTAGAATAACATCTTTGAATCTTATATAATGTGTCATAACTGTATAGAATCAATGTGGTAAAACAACTCAAAATAAACTAATATAAATGTACATATGGTTAGAATTAGAAAATTATTAATATTATTTGTTATTAATATGGTTTTGAAAATAGTTTTCAAGATATTTATGTTCCTTATAAATTGATGTTAAATCAATTCCCAAATAATCATGATTTATGTAAATGAGTTTTTTGAATTAAAATTTTCTTCATGAGAAATACTTTATTATATACACTATAAGCCCTTCAATATGGATTGAATAATATATATTTAATTTCTTTTATCATAGTCATATAGTATTATAATATATATAATAAAATATCACTAAACATACATGATTCAAATCATACCAACATTGGATGTGGTTTTCTTCAAAATGTGTCTCTGACCTTAAGGGTTTTTATTTTTAATATTCTATTCCAATCCAAAATGATTTAAATTGATAAAATATATTTTTATTTTTTATTCATTAAATAAAACCCTAATAGTATTATTTTCAAATTAGTTATGTTTTACAAGATACCTAAATGTTTTATTTCCCTTTAAATCATATTCTATTCAATGTGTTTCTTGTAAGAAAATAAAATATCATATCTTCTTCTTAGTCATAAAAATCCATTTTTATATCAGTATTCATTAGATGTTTTTTTATTTGTCATTATATATTAATTAATAATTTAATATGTTAATTTTATTTTAATTTCATTAATTTAGAAGTTGTCATTAAATTATAATATTTTATTTATCAGCCATTTTCATCAAAATATAAAAATATTCTCTTATAAATGTTACAATCGAAGCTTCCATACCACCATGTTATTTATTTTCTATAAATATTTATCACTACCTTTAGATTTATTCCTATAAATTAAATTTCATAACATTTCATTAGATAGTTAATTTAAATCTCATTCATGAAAATTTAATATTTGAATTTTTTATGAAACTTTTTAATATATTTTTCATCAAATTCGTAGTATTTTGGAATATCTCATAATTTTATTGTTTTATTTTAAAATTTAAACATACACTGTATTTATTTAGGTGGAATTTTCAATGTTACTATCATATATAGAAATTATCACTCACATATTTTGTCTTACCTAATAGTTTTCATTGTATAACAAGAATTTATATTCTAATGGCATTCCTATGTAAATACCCTATTCTAGAATCCAAGGATTTAAGTGTGTTTATCAATATGGAATGCACTGATTGGTTGTGGAATCCTATTAAGGTAACCATATATATTATCTATATGGATAAAATCCATAAGTCTTATTATCATTATTAGATGGTATTTACCTATAATTTTACTCAATTTCATTGAGTACCCATTGATGTTCTATGTGTTTATCATTTTATGACTATTGATGAAATTAAAAATGATAGTATGAAGTTTTTAGTTTTTGAATATATATAAAAACCATTTTCCTTCCATGGGTTATTTATAATGTTTTTAATGAACCCAATTTTACTTCTAATGGAAACATACAATATAATAAGTGAGTTAATTTATTTATAAAATTTTATGAATCCGGTATTAATTTTAGTGTTTCATTATAATTTGATTTTTGATTGATATTAAATACGAATATATAATTAGTGATTATTGATGGGCGGGTTCCTATATCACCATCTAATGAATTATAATATATTTTATAAAAAATATCCAAGTACATGAATGTATGTGTCCTATACAAAAATACATAAAATTTCATTTACGGATATGATGTTAATAATTATGAGCCAATATTTTTCCATCATTAAATAAAATATTGAATGGAAAACATGGATTACATACATTATATATGACTTTTAGGTTTAAAGGTTCATATAATTATGAAAACTTTTTACATAAACAATTGAAAAGTCATCAAATAAAATATCTCCCATTTTACACATATTTTCTAATTTCAAAGTAAGTCAAAAACATCATCCTTGTAAAATACATTATAGGAAAAAAAATTAATATAATTATTTAATACCTAGTAAAATGGAAACATAAAATTTTAGAGTTAAATTTTTATGTATGGAATATTTAATGCATTAAGAAATGATTTTCATAAATGATTATAAGAGTGTGTAATGGTATGTTGATCTAATTAATGTGCATGAGAGAATCCTAAAATTAATAAAACCCATCAATACATGCATAATAAAATATGATATAATGTGAATGGAAAGGGTTAAAAAATCAATAATAAAAATCCATTAGATATTAATCATGATCATCATAAAAATTATAAATTGTTAATAATAAATTTAAAAATATTTTTAGTAACAAAGAGAATCACTATCATAAAACAATTCCAAAAATTTTTTACAACAGTATCTATTTTAATAAACATACATTCTACTTATACAATTATAATTATCCAATGTATTAGATATATATAATGGGGATCATCCTTAGTATAGAATATATCATATTCACCCATATCTTATTAGCTATATTGGGTATCAACCCTTCCGATTAGTTACATAAGTCTCACTTATTTTATATAATGTGGATCAATCTTTCATATTAGATGTATCAGTATCATCCGTTTCATATGATTATTATGTACGACATGAAAAGTAAAACAAACTCATCATAAAAATAATATAAATAATAATAATTCATTTATATCTTGATAAACCCATGGAAATTTAATGGGTTTAATGAGTGTCTAGTTGAATCATGGTTTTCTTGTGGAAAAAAACATGTACCATAATAAACTTAATAAAACATGATTAACAAATTAAAATGAAATGGGATCCATATATATATCTAAGAAATTATTAACCAGTTGCAAAGAAATTGGGTTCCCTAAAACTCTCATTGAAACATTACTAACCCATGGAAAAGAAATGGGTTCTTTATCAATCCCTTTGAAATAAAATGAATCTATTGAAATGAAATAGTTTCCTTAAGGATATCATTAAAATAAAAATAATCCATCCAAATAAATAATTATTATTCAATCAATATGATGTATCCAATGTTGAGTATAAGTAAAGATAAGGTTTGTGGGCATTGATGAAGGAAAATTCCCTTAAGATATCAAAAATAATTATTGAGGAAAATAATCATTAAACATTCAATGTGTCTCATAAAACAATGAAACATTTGAATGATAAATTATATGATGGAATAAAATTTAATGTAATATTAAATAACATGATAATAAATTTAATTCATTATATAAAATGTCATATCAATGTATATACACCACACAAAAGAAACAATTGGTGAATATGAACTTTATATCAGAAATGAAAATTGATAGATGAAAATCTACTACCCTTAGTCTTATTTGTCATTCATTTACTCTATTAGAAAAAATAATAAAAACTTGTTCATTATTTAGTGTTATTAATTCCTTTTAAAAATTTATTATTTATTTTATTTCTTTTTAAAAATTACATAAATTCACATAATCAATAACATTCAAGTATGATATTGGGATCATTTTTTTCTTCTCTGTCAACACTGAAATTAATAGGTCAAATATATTCAATGATATAATTAATAAAATATCTTCATAATAATAACTGATATATAATTATCAATTTTTTTGTTCAATTATTCATTTATAATAAAAATTTAATTTTGGTTGTGAATAATGAACCAATGTTACAATAATCGAGACGTTATGTTTCATGTATTCATGAGTAACATATAAATTTATTTATGATTTTTATTGAAATAAGGTATAATATTATTTACTTTATATAATGACCATTATATAATAAATACCATAATATTTAATTATATATACCTAAATATATCATTACAATTTTGGGGTGATGAAAAATGATGAATCATATTGCTTCAAGGAGGAGGTAGTTGACAAATCCATGTACAAAAATATCCAGTTTTCATTATCTAAAATGTTATGAAGAAGATGATATGTTATATGTAAAAATAGATAACTATTTCATTTATATAATAAATATATATTAAATAAAACCATAATACATTCCATGTAAATCATGAGTTAACAAAGTCTCCTTGAGGAGGCGGTTGTCCACTTCTCCACAAAGAAGATATCAAATTCCCACAAAATGGGTAGAATAATGGATGGGGTTATAAAATAAAAAAGAGAGATAAATTAATCATAATTTATATATATATTATAAAAATTTATTTTGATTCATAATTTACCTCTATAAGAGGTGGTATAGTAAAAACAAAAGACGATGTTTCGTGAGGTGTCCATCTACCATATAAAGATTAGTGATTTCATTATCCATTTGTTGGAAGAATATATAATAGTAGATCAAAAAATTTAAATTTCAACAAATCAGTATATTTACCATACCTATGTTATTATATAATCATGTAATAATATTAATTTAAAGGGTGTAGAAATAAATAAAATAACAATTCTAATTGAGAAATATTACCACTTATTCCTATAACTGTATTGTGTTTTAAATAGCAGGCTTTCATGGGTTAATTTAATAAAAATTAGAGTCCTATATTATCATATAATTCATTTTTTGAGATTTTTGTTCCGTATTTTTTGATGATTAGAAGCCTTGTTTGGTCTAAAAAGTGGGGTGAGTCAATGCCTTTTATGGTTGAGGGGGTGTCTAATTATTGTCAATTCAAAAAGGTAAACACTATTATATGGCATAAAATACAAAATTTAATATTATATAATGAAGTATATATATATATAATTTGTTATATGGTTTAATATATCAATTAAATTAGGTTTGGAGATGTTTCTAATACAATTTCCCCATTAGGATTAATGATTAACCACTAAGTTCACTCATTTAGACCTTATTTTCTTTTATAATTATTTATTTCATTCACTTATTTTTGGGGAAAAAATATTTTATCTTACTATATTTTATAAATAATTCTCATTAAAATTATTTAATCCGTTATTCTGAATTCAAATAATATATGTGGTAGAATACAATTTAAAATTAAGCATGCTGATGGGATGAGAAAGTGCTTCTGAAAATGAAAATATTCAAAATATCATTATATTTTTATATATATGATCGATATTTAATAAATTTCATTGATAAAAATTGGATTAAATTATATTTTATTTATTTAATTATACATTAATACTATTTTTAAATAGAATTTAACACAAAAATTCAATTCGATATCAAAATGGGTTTTCAATTAAAAATTGATTATTTGTCACAATTCCTCAAAACCTGATAATTCTCAGAAAACAGAATAAATTAATTCAAATAAAATATATATATTTAAATTGAAAAAATGTTTATATTGTGAAATATAGTTTATAAAATTGGAAAGATATAGTTTTAAATGACCTGATTCATTAATAAATGTAAAAACATCAATATAAAAAAATACATCTTTTGGGGTGAAAATTTTATTTATTTTTATTCATTATCTATAAATAATATTGGTTGAATTGTAAAATATATTGTTTCACATATAACAATTTTTTTAAGATAATTCATCAATAGTTATTAACATAATTTATTATGATAAAATATTATTCTTGTTATAAATGTTGTTTTTCCTAAAACACAACCATTATATTTCTGTGGTTTTTATTTTAATTTATAATTAATTAGATAGAATTCATTTTATAAACATATAGAAAATATAATCTCATTATTTATTTAATCTCATTCATTCCAACCATTCTAATGTTCTAGTGGTAATTATCATTTTAAATATTAATATTATATTATTATTATTTAAAAAATATTATTCGTGTAACAGATGTTATCAAAGAGACTTGATGTAGTGTATAATTCTTTAAAAACATGGTGTCATGTATAACATAGGATAATCTATGAATTTTATATAATTCAATATATCATATAGTTAAAATTAATATTCAAGAATATATTTTTTAATATCTCTAGTAGTTAAATCCAACCCCCATAACAAGAATTTAATCCCCAATACTCATCTTCATAATCCAAATAATTCTATAATTCCTTTATTGAAACCCACATAGTATGAATGAAATAAGGAAAAAGTCCCTTAGAAAGATAAATAAGTAAGAATAATTACTAAATAAGGTTATGTATAAATAAGATTTCACATTGGGGGGAACAATAATGGGAAATTAAAATATGGATTTGGAAGTGAAAAATAATTCACCTTGACTGAATGAGGGTGATAAAGGACATGGTTAAGTAGAAGCCAAAGAAAAAAACTCAAAATAATTATGTGATTAAAAGGTCATTTATATCCTCATATGTGACTGTAATATGACTAATTTTTTCCTCATGCTAGTTTTCCAATATATAAATTATTATATTACCATCTATACCAAGGGAAAAAAGTTAAATATATATATTTTATTTGTATAATTTCATCCTATAGTAATTTTCTACAAAAATATATTCTGATTCTGTAAATGTTGATTATTCAAGATTATTTTAAAATTCATGATGGACTAAAATCAACATTAAAATATAAAATAACCAGGAAATAGATGTTCAAGATTTTACTATTGTATTTAGGGGTTGAAAAAAATTAAAATTTTTATGGTAAGATAATTCTATAAATGACTAATCCATCATATGATGCATTAATCATTAAAATTAATTATTATTACCTAAACCAATAACTAAATAATTCCCTAAACTATATCCTAAATAACAACAATAAATTCAAAATTAATGATTGTTTTAACATAATGATTCATATCATACCTCTGAGATTTCAAACCTAAAGGATAGATTTTTTATTTTGGAGAAACATTAGTCCCTTAGTAACCAAATTCCATTTCAATATTGTGGATATTTATAAAATAATACATGTTCTTCCTTAATATACAATATCATATAATCCAAAATTATAATCAATACCTATAAACATATTTTTCAAAATAATTTAATGAAATACATCACATTTTAATAAATTAATAATTATAATATAACCAAAACAATGTCTACAGAAATTTAAATGGAAACCTAAAAATTTTTACAATTGAAAATCCTCAAATAGGGTGTCTGAAGTTTTTAAATTATGACCATACTTAACCCTAAATACCTATTATATTATACCTATGTATAATTTTTTCCAACCATAAAACATAATAATCACCAGATTTACCTAAACTAAACATTGGTACTAACTATATTATCCTCATACCCACACTCATGGATCCTATGCATAAATCTATAACATTACATTATCGATTTTTAAGAAATTAATTATGACCCAAACATTTTCCATAAAATATTAAAATATCAAATGAAAAATATTGATCACCTAAATTCCAGATGAAAATATAGTTTTAGTGTTTTTGATATATAGGATAAACACCAACATAGATAATTAATAATTTGTTAAAATATCATTTCTCTCATTTAACCCGTCTTTTTTTATTTCAAAATATGTTAATAAAATCATCCTCGTGAACTCCTTTAATGGAATAATCCCTTAAACATCATTAAATAAAACCTATTGAAAATGAAACAAAATAAGGGGTCCAGCAATATCATAGAAATGGAAAATGTCATCATTAACATGTGAATGCCATCAACAATGATATGTGTTTTTATTGGTATGATGACATAATCAATGTTCATTAGTTAACCGAAATAATTATAAGACCACAAATAAAATTATAACAAAATATTAAAACATGGAATAGAAAATAGTCATAAAAATCAATAATAAAATCTTTGTGATGTAAATATCTATTATCAAAAATATTCTGAAATCATAAAAAGAAATTAAAAAACATTTTGTTAACATATAGTATCTAATTAATAAAACCTATTTATCAAACTTTCAAAAAATTTATAATTTTAATAAATATATGGAAGAAGTCCAATATTATCATTACCCAATGAATCAGTGATATATAATGGGGATCACCCTTCATAGATACTAGAATTGGATATCTTATTTTTATTATTCTATATTGGGGCTCAACCATTATTATATGATATATTATGCTCACCTATGTTCTATAATGTTTCAAACCCATCATACAAGTTACCTTATGGTCTCCCATTTCATATAATGCTCACTCAACCTATTTATAATAAACAAATTCATTATAATATTCTTATAAAATTTCATTATTCATTAATAACCTGATAAACCAAGGGATTTAAATGTTTTTAAAATGATAATATCATAGAAACATTATTTACATATGGAAAGGAAACATCTTTTATAATAATCTCTCTAAAACATGATTAACCTCTAAAAAGATAAGGGTTTCATAAAAATCTACATAAAAATGTTATCCCATAGAAACAATAGTTTCCATAAGAAAATCATTGAAACATGACTAACCTATAAAAAATAAATTTGTTCCATAATAATCTATTTAGAACAAGAATAACCTGTGGAAAAAATCGTGTTCCAAAAAATGTTATTCGAAATAACCATAATATATCAAAAGAATGAATGGTGAATTTAGTAATATGAAATACCCTCAGTGGATGATAAGTAACAATAATTGTTTATAATTTGAGGAATGGAAATATCCATAAAAATAATTACAAAAATTCTTTACAATACAACTCTTGAAACATTAAATGTGCCCCATACCACTTTGAAACATATGAATTATATACCAAATGAATGAATATAATTTTTATAAAAAATTAAATAGCCTGATAATAATTTAAATTAATGATATAAAATTTAAAATTTAAAAATATACTCCTCACAAAATAAACAAGTGGTGAATATGACATTAATTTCATAGTTGAAAATAGTAAGATGAAAATACCTTAAATTCAGTTTCATCTATAATTATTGTCATCTATTTTAATGAATGATAAAAATATTTTCATTATTTACATTATTAAAAAACATATAAATTTTCACTATTAATTTTTATTTCAATTATAAATATGTTATATAAAATTACTTAATAAATAAGTTTTAAATCTGATGTTGTGACCACATACATTGTACGTGTGAATACTGACATTGATCGGTTGAGTAAGGTAAATAAATTTATTATTTAGAATTTTCCACAATAATATATCCATCATATAATTATAAATGTTTGAAATAAATATTATTTTTAAAATGTAAGATAAAATAATGTTATTAAAAACTTCCCAACGTGAAGATCATGGAGATGGTTGGCCATACATATGCAAGAGTATTGTTCTCATTTATCAACAACAATTATGTAGTAAAGGAAAATCAAATATAAATTTAATGAATTAAATTTTTATGATAGATAAAATATTATTTTCTTTAAATATTCACATATATATATATATATATAATTCTTGTGATGTGGTGATGGAAAATGAATAATCACATCGCTTTAAGGATGCAGTAGTCCACTTGACCATGAACAATGTTTTAACTTTTATAGTATTTGAAATTGCAAGAAGTAAACTCTATTATATAATTATAGATATTTAATTATGTCATTTATATCATAAATGTTTCATTTATATAATATATTTTTTATTAATCTCATATTAAATACATTCCATGTAAATCATGAATGAGTCACATCGCTTTTAGGAGGCAGTGATCCACAAACAATGTTATTGTATTCCAAAAATTTAAATTATGATTGTAAGAGTTTTATAATAATTATAGAAACACATATATATATAATTGTATACTCATAAAAATTCCATACCATGAGAGGTGGTAAGGGAAAAACAAATGGCATTGTTTCATAAGAAAGTGGATGTCCTTGCACACGAATCAAGATCTTGTTTCCCATTTGATGGAAGTGTGTGTTTCTGTACGTATAAAACATATCATAAAACATCTAAATATTTTTAAAATTATGATGATACTATAGGATTTTTTGAATCAAAGAAAATAATTTCCTGTAGAAAAAATTAAAACAGAAGTACTTATTGAATAATGTTTCCTTCTCTTCAAGCAACTCCTTCTGGTTTTCATCAAATGACATAATTTTTTTCTATCATAAGAAATGTATTCATATAGGATGAGATGGTGAATTTTGAGATATTGTTTGGTTAGTTTTTTTACATCCCAAGAGGCTTTTTACATTTGAATATCTCGGTAGAGTGAGTGACTTTTTATAGTGGAGGCGAGTGGAAATCATGTATATATAAAAATGTTGACACTATTGAGAGGTATCTCGTACATAATGTGCCTAAAATTATGATAAAATTTGACAAAAATGGGGATATAGTATATATATGTCATTAAAATTGGATTTTGAAATTTTTCTCGGTCAATTTTCTGATTAATATTAATGTTTGACTACTATGTAACATAATTTCTACCTTCATCACTGTAATTAATTTTAATTTCATTCACTAATATATTGGGTAAAAACTATGTTTAAAATAATAGACATTATAAATTTTTATGAACTAAATTATGGAATTCATTTTTATAAAATCTTCACTTCAAATTAGTATAATTTAAATTTAAATTAAAAATATAGACATGATGACAAAGCATGTTTTTAATGTGAAAATATTCATTTGTTTCATATGTTTTTATATTTTATGTCAATATGAAAAATAATCCAATGAATGAAAATAGATTAAATGATATAAAATTTATCTAATTATACAGTATAACTACTTAAAATATTATTTGACACGATAAATGTTTTAGACAAAAAGTAGGATTTAATTAAAAACCTAATATTTTTCATTATTCACCATAACACGAAACTTTTAAGAAAAATACCAAATATTCAATCATAGTATATTTTTATATTATTCCATAAAATTTATCATTAATTTTTCAAATAGAATTTATTAATGGATTGAAATTTAGTTTTAAAATATGGATTCCATTAAAATAAAAGAAAAACTACCTTTTAGAATAATAAAAAAAATTTATACACCCAATTAGATTTAATCTTATTTGATTACTATAAATTTTATTTGATGAATTGAAAAATATTTTATATAATATATAATAGATAAATATCATTAATATATTTCACCTATATTTTTTAATAGTATTTATTATGATGAAAAACAATTCTGGTAGTAAAAAAAGTTATTCATAATAACTTGTCCTTTATATTCTATTTGTTGTTATTTTCATTTAATATGAATTGAAAATTTATCATTTTATTAAAAAAGTATAAAAAATATTTTAATAATTAATTAAATATAATTAAGCACATTATTTCCAAGGAATCAGATATAATAATAATATTATATTTTAATATGATGATTTTGTTCCATAAAATCTGGGTTTTCTTATTACACATGTTATGAAGAAGGCTCAATGATGCGTTAAATATAATACAAGCATGGTGTCAAATATGACAAAAGATAAAAAATCTATTTCATATCATGAGTTCTAAAAGATAATTTAAATTTGTTATAATTAACATATTCCTCAAAATATTTGGGTTTCACATTAAATCTCTTGATATATTTTTTTAATATGTTTTATTTTCCTATAAGCCTTGGAACTAGTTGTGTTCCTCATAAAAGGTGTGTTCCCTATAATAATGTATGTGAAATATTTAAATGATGTTTTATTATTTTATATATATTCTCATCAATATTTTATTCCCCCAGTGTTAATATATTTTCTCTTCCCATTTTGATTCAAGAATTATTTTATGTCAGCTATTATACATTGGGTTCTGACGAAATGTTTTTTGGGAATAATGTTTTAGAAGTTATTGCTCATACATATATCCTCATATTATGCTTACTTGTTATCTTTGAATATTATCATTTATTCATTCCCTTACTGAGAATTTAAAACCACTAATTTCTTATATATCAAATTTCTTGGCTTATAAATAATATCAATACGTATAATATGTATCGAATGGTAACATTAGAAATTAATTTCTATGAGTTGTTGTAAATTTGTTATGGATTAATCAAATATTTATATGGTGGGAAAAAATATGAATAAATTAAGAAGTACATGACTTTTTACATTATTTATTTTCTTAATTATCTCAAAATATTATCCTAAGTGAAATTTGGAATGTATTTTAATGAATTATTTGATTTATGTTGTGTAATTAGATAACAAAATGTTTGAGTTAATATAATTTTTTTAAAATGTAACACCCAAACCCCAGTTACCCAGATTCAGTGTATTATTACATAACATTTTCATGATCCCAATATATCATGTCTTGAATGAACGATTTCTTTAGTAGCCTTGTATGATCTAGATACATACATAATTTTTACATTACATCATGAAATAATGAAAAACAACATTGTGTGCTCTTTGTACACACTCAAATCTATTGGCATATCCCTGCATGTTAATCATAATATACTTCTTCGCATCCAAGGAAATTAATACATAAGAAAGGGGTGAGTTAATATGCTAAGTAGTGCTAACAATATAGAAGAAACTATCATAAATAAGTATAACCATTTAATAAAATGTATAAGACTAAGAAACAAGCCTTTTAAACTTAAACATATGCATAATATGCAAATGATAAATTTATTAATTTCATTTACATAATCAAATATATATTATACATGTTGAATAATCACAGGTAATATCAATAATTAAATTCATTATGATGGAATGATTAATACCGAACATGAAAACAACATAGTTAAGGCCTCGTACAAAGACTGCAATGACGATTTTGTCTAGGCCATGTGCAAAGACACTAGTTTTCCTCATTAGACTTACCAATTCATTGAGTATCTATAGAGGGCTCCACTCATCACTTAATAAGTACAATGCATTCCCGATATGAAAAGTTTGAAAAATAACATAAACATTCTTATTAATACTAGCATATGAAATGTTAAATCTTTTACCATAATGCATGTATGGTATAAAAATAGATCATCCATTGTCAAACATAACTCATTAAAAACAATATAGATGATTGTATTATAATAAATCAACCTCAATCAATAATAATGATGTATATTTACAAAGATGAAAATAATCAGTAAAACTATTGGAGAGAAATATCTCTTTTTTTTAAAACATTGAACTATCGCGCTATTTATAAAAAAGATGCTAAAAATATATTTTTTAATCAATAAATTCCATACCACTATGAAACATTTAAATGTAATATTAATTTTAAAATATTAATGTATATATAAATAAATCTATAACAACATTTTTAAAACATCGAAATTAATGAGAATGATTTAGTAGAAAAAATCATTAAAACTTGTAAACTGATATTTTAGTTAGAGTTCATTACCAAATTAGAGACACATGGTTCAGAATAATTGAGGTAATAAAAATATTATAATATCATGATAATAAAGTGATTTTGGATATACTCTGTCAATTTACAGTATGTACACCATATAAAAGTGAATTGGTGCATAACAATAAAGAAGTCTAAATGGAATGTTATTTGAGATGAAATATATTATAAAAATTATATCATATGGTTATGAATAAATTAATAAAATAATTATGAGTGAAAAATATAAATAGGATTTATATTATTGGATATTAATTGTAAATTAATCCTAGTACCTTCAAACATATTATTTTAAAGACAATACACATTACATGGATGTTTGATTCAATGAATATAAATTGGGTTAGGATTACTCTTATAAAGATCATTTTGATGACATGAGAATTTATCAAAGGATTTATTATTTGTTTCAAAAGTATATACCCACAATGGGGAGCGGAAATTACAACATAAATAAATAAATAGTGATTTTACACATAATTTGGGTGTAAAATAATCAATGATGTTTGCATAAAACCCAATGAGTTGAAATTTAAATATGAAATATCTTATTGATTTGGTAAATTATGAATCATAAACCCCATGAAATAATTATCATAAAATAATTATTAAAATAACTATAAACTAAATTATATTACACAAATAATACAATCATTTGTAGTACATGCACCACACAAAATGAAATAGTGGAAAATATAGCATTAATCTCACAGTAATTAAAAGTGAGATGAAAACCCTTTACCTTGTAATTTTCATTAGTAAAGGGTAAATTAACCTCAATCATAATGGTGAAATAATTGTTATTAAATTATTAAATGAAAACAAACATAAATATTATATAATACATTATCTTCTAATATTACTTTGTTAATGATATTTCAATCGTATCATTATTTTGGGTGTTTACTGATTTTTTTCCATTATGTGATTGGTTATGTAAGTCATGTTTTTATTTATAGAATTTATTTGATTCATATACATAATGATATTATGTTCATAGAAATTATTTTTAAACATAAAATGTATATTATTCTTGATTAGTTACAACTGGGAATTAAATCTCATTGAGTTGGGGAATGGGTAAGTCGTACGTACACACGAGCGACAAAATCATTATTTTTGTAGTTAGATATATGTAATTGAATGTAATATTATATATAAATTATCATTAACCTGTTATATTTATTATTTATATCAGTTATACTCATTATTATACCCATACAAATAATGAAGTATAGAATAACAAACTAAATCACGACATGGAGATGGTAGGCCGTACGTACGCACATATGGTGACTATTTCATTCATAGGATTGATAGAATAATTAATATGGTTGTAAAATATTTATAATAACATGAAATTATGTTTAAGGTACATGATTTATTATTTATTATGAAAACAAAATTGAAAGAGGATGTAGAAGAAGAAAAGAACATCGAAAGAGGTGATGAAATTATTACCTCTTCTTCCGGTGCTTCCTTTTGATTTGATCAAAAGGGATAATTTCACATGCTTTATGATCAATGTAAGGAATATTGAGTTAGTTGATGGTTGCTGGAATGATATATGAGAAGGGGTTGGCCGAGCCAAATGAATTTGGAGGTGTGATATTGTAAGAAGGGGAGGTGGACTTTTTATAAGAGAGGTGCAGAAAACTTCTAGAAAAGCTTGAAATATTACATTATTGTAGAATCATATTCAGTTTATAATGGATCTGAAAAGATGTATATGGAGGATAATGTGGGTATGGGTTGAAAACCCCTCAACCATTATGTTTTATAATGTTTTAGGTCACCATATTAACCTTATCATTTAGATTTTACTCTTAGTTAAATAGTTTAATGTTTAACTTCTATTCTTGAATTATTATAATAAATAGTTTATAAACATATAATAAAAATCCATGAGAACACCATGTGGTTAATTATTGACATATATAGCTTTATATAATTCCTTTGAAAGATCCATATATTTTTAGGAATTTTATATCATTTCATAATATAATATTAGTTTTATAAACTCATTTATGTCAATTTTGATACTATTTAGTATATGGTTTCTGTGAAAATAAAAAAAAATAATGACTATATAGAATAAAAAATAAATTCAATCATAACATACAATATTTACCTAGAAAATTAGTGAAATTCATCAAAATTATAAATTTACATTTATTTGGATATTTATAATATCAATTATTATAAGCATTCATTAATTAGGTAAATACTGCATCATCATTTTGTCAGAAATAAATTTAATTATTTAATACCCAAAAATTATAAGGAAAATACTATTTTCTATTAAATATATTTCTATTTCTAATGAATATTTATAGTCAAGTTTATCTTATTTAATACATTATTTTAAAAATGTTTTAGTTTCGAAAATTTGAATTTCACACTTTTAACTGTTCTTTAAATAAAATAATAATAATTGGAAAATTTTAATCCATGTGGATTGAAGAGGACAATACTTTCTTCATAATTTTTGTTATGGTCTAAAAACACTTATCCATTAGAATTATGACATGTTTTAGGATAATTAAAACATCATTTTTACCTTTAATTAACTTATTTACTTTCAACTGCAGTAAATAAAATTCCAAAGATACAATTCACCAAAAATTATTTTATTCTTAATGAACCACATTTTACATAATGATGAAAACCATGTCTCTATGATTTTTGAAATTAAATTCATAGATGCAGTAAAATTATGTTTTATGCAAATTTGAAAATGTTCTAAAAAGGTGGGTAAAAGATGTTAAAAAGTTCAACAAAATTTTGTACATCTAATTTTATTATAAAATAACATAAATGAATTACATTGGAATAATATAAGTATTACGTATATATTTTTTACTTTAAAATAAATTTAAATTAAAAATGATTATTTAAATAAAATGTCAGCTATAAATAATAACGCTGTGTTTCTCACTATTCATCAAAAATTGAATGTTTTTAGAAAAATACAGAAAATTCACCCAATGTTAATTTTTATATTAAAAATAATAATATTATGTCTATTTAAAAAATAATTAAGTTGTATGAATTAATTTACAAAATATTCTTATTTTCCAAATGAGAAAGCAGGATTTGCAAAGTAAATTCTATCAAAAGTTTGATATCTGTTTATATCAAATTTAAATGGAAAATTACATCCAATTCCAAAGATTGGATTAAATGAAATAAATCATTTCTAATCATATTTCAAATCCATTAAAATATTTAATTTATAGCTATTATATATTTTGATTAAAATAGTAGTTTTCAATTTAAATGTATTATTTTACAATATTCATCAAAATATGAAAGATATCAAAAAAGCACTGAAATTTTATCAAAACTAAATATTTATGTACCAATTCTAGAAAAGAAGTTTATTTTGGAAATTTAATATATATAAGTGTCAAATATTGGATTTAAAAAGGTTATCCATTAAAATGTGGTAAATTTTCATATTTTAAAAAATACATATTTTTTCCTGAAAAACAGAATTTGTTATTATATTATGTCTATGAAATGTATAAAATTGACGTTAAAATTATATGGAGTATATAAAATTTAAGAATCAGTTAATGATATTCATAATCATTTTTTGAACGGATAGTTGGCTAAGTCATTATGTGCTCAAACTCGGTGTTTCATGTAGCACAAGCTATTGAAATAATTTCAAGGAAATAACACATTATGAAATCATGGAATATAATATTATTCCCCAAATATGGAAATTATGTCTTCACAATTTTAAAATTTTTCTTGGGAACTTCAATGAATGTCCAACATTAGAAAAAGAGTTAATATACCCATCACATTAAAATAATTAAAGATAAGTACAAAGGTCACCCGAGATAACCCATACTAGGATTCTATGTAAAAAAACATTGATATAGAAGGTAAACTAAGTGATAATATGTGATGGAGAGTGATAGAAACATGATCTGGTGAAATTTAACAACAAAAAAAATAAAAATGTGTGATGGGTTAAATAGTCCTTATTTTCCCAAAAGTAAAAGTAAACATACACCCTTTTATCAAGTTCTATTTAAAAAAGTTGAGGAATTAATTTATGATATTGACTAAGAACATAAAGAGAAATTCTTACTTTTTTTGAACAGTTCCATCCTTTAAAAAATTCCTACCACTAACTCATCTTTTCTCTAAACAATTAGTATTTAAGATGACATAGTCACAGGTGATGTGCTAGAATCATCTTCTAGAAAATCACATAATCCATAAAGGATGAACAATATATTTACCTCAACATTAGTGATTAACCAAAACCAAATATTAAGTAAAAGATAATATGATCCCCAAAATAAGTAATCCTTTAGGAAAATAAATACTAATCATAATTTCCTAAATTAAACAAACAATACTGATTGTTCATCAATGACAATTATATAAACAATTCTCCTTAAAATCATTCAATATAATAAAAACTAATATTGAAAACCATATCTCAGAAAAATTTAATCACATAGTCTTTCATATAAAATCTTTCCATTTATCTCCAAAGAAAATAAAATAATATTAATGTCTCATACAGAAGTGCAATTAACTAAATCACATATTATCTTTGATAAGTTAATAATTTCCATTAATAACCTGAATCCCTATAAAAATATATATTCTCCCAAAATAAGAAAATCCACCATTACTATTCCAATTAAATCCCGTAGTATTCCTTTTTCATTGTGCTTATAGTGTTCCTAATGGAGAAAACATCTTTCCAAGTAACATTTATCACTTAATCACCAAATCATTTTCTTAAATTTAGTATTTACATTTGATAACACATAAGATCTCAAATTTTTTTTATTAATCAATAAAATATTTTAACTAAAAATAATTAGTCACAATATCAAGTGACATAAATTAGTCCAATTGTAGACAATAAATCCCAGTCGCACATTGGTTGTGGGATTGATTTCCAAAGTTTTTTATGATGCAATGGGATTTTAAAGGGTCTATGTGTTCTTATTTTTTCATAAAATATATTTTATAACATTCCCAAAATGAGACAAATTCCTCAAACAAAAATTAATTTTACCAGAAATTTTATCTAATACCTTTCATTTTAATACCAAAAATTAATATCCTCTAATTGCCTCAAATTCAAGGATGAAATAAACCCAAATGGTTCTTTATAAATATATCCACAAAATAAAATATAATTCTTCCTAAAAAAACATTTTCACATAATAAAAAATTGGGTTACACATACAAAGGAAAAGTCATCCAAATTAATCCCATCAAAATACATCAATAATAATTTTAAAACTTTAGCCGTCAATTTATTTCTATGTAGGTTCTTTATTAACCATGTGGTTATCTTATAGAATAGGGCATTGACTCGGTTAATTACCAGGTCCCATAAATTTACAGAAAATGAATGTAAATGGATTATTAGGATCATTTTTATTTTCATCCATAAAACAATTCATTTTTTTCTCAGTAATTAGTTACTCTATGTCCTTATTTCCCACACATAAAGAATTTCTTTAGACCATTGAAGCACGTTCTTGGGTGTCTCATTGAACTTTATTGGAATGATGTAAATTGACCATTCTTTTTTCCATGGTCTCTAATGCCGGAGGTCTTATCATTCCCCTCATTTATCTTCATTTTTGAGTTTGGGAGTTAGTTAATGTATATAATGTTGATCATATTTTTTGAAACTCGATTTGGCCTGAAGACAATTACATTTATGACTATAAATATTCTATTTATTTTCTCATTTCCATCATCATTCCAACCTTTTACATCATTTCCAATATTACTATTACTTCCATGGATTCCATCCATTGACTAAAACCAGAAATCATAGTGTGAGTAACTATAGTCATAACATCATTTATAGAACATCTAGACAACATATTTTCAATCTAAAAAACCATAAGATTAACATGGGTAATTAATTTTCATTTTATATTTATATCATTGAAATTGATTTGTATAGAAAATTTTAATTGTCCTAAGAATATCCCCTAGAGTGTCGTAACCAAGAGAATAACAAGGCCCATTGTCATGCACAAGTTCATGTTCTAGTATAGATCAAAGTAAAGTTTTCAGGTTTTACCCCTAGGTACTTCTATGCCAGATCCATCTCTACATACTCATATCCAAATATAGATTTATTTCATAGAAAAACCTCATAATATTTACATTATCAAATTTTTTGGATTTTATTATATATTAATCCTCAAAGACTATATTTGGATAGTGTTCTCTAATCAGTGATTTTCTAAATCTAGCTTTCAGTGATTTTACTAAACCTCCACTGATACGAACTGTAATTCCTCGACAAATGTTATCTAGAATCGTTGCATTATTACATAACATTGGATTGATCACAATATATCATTTTTCGAATGACCAATAAGTTTAGTGGACTTGGAACTACAAGATACATACATATGATTTACATTACATCATGAAATAAAGAAAAACATCATTATGTCCCCTCTGAACACACTCACATCCTTTGGCATATCCCTACTTATTAATCATAATATACATTATCACATCCTGTTAATAATAAAACATAAGAAATGGGTGAGCTCATATGCTTATTAGTGATAAAAATATAGTAGAAACTATCATAAATAATAACACACATTAAACGAAATTTATAAGACTAAAACACAATCCTTGTAAATATAAAAATCCGCATAATATTGAAAATATAATTCAATTAATTCCATTTATAAAATCACATTGATATTATATCAGTTGAATAATAACATGTAAAATCAATATCTTTTTTCAAAATGATTGAATGAATAATGCCGAACATCATAACCACATAGTCAAGGCCTCGTACCAAGACTACAAATACGATTTTATCATGGCCTTATGTGAAGACACTAGTATATACCATGACACACACTAATGAATTGAGGAGATATATAGGGCTCCACTCATCGCATACTATGTCCAATACATTCCCCATATTAAATTAATGAATCATAACATAATCATTCGTATTAAAACTAGCATAAGAAATGTTAATGTATTAACCACCAACCATGAATGGTATATAAGTAGAACATACATAGTAAAAAAACTCATTAAATAAAATATAGAATATTTTATTATAATAAATCAACAAAAATCAAGAATAATTAAGGATATTGTCATGTAGAAAAATAATAACTAAAACTTTTTGAGATAAATACCCATTTTTTTGGAAAACATTTAAAAGTATAACTATTTATCAAAAAGTTGTTAAAAATAAATCATTGAAGAAAAATTTCAAATATCACATTCAAAAAATTAAAAGTAATTTTTATTTTAAAACATTCATATCCTTATATATAAATCGTTAACATCATTTTTAGAACAAGGTCATTAATGAGAAATATTTAGAAGAATAAATAATTGAAAACATATAAATGATATTTTAGTTAGAGTTCCTAAATGAATTACATATGATTGAATACAAATAATTTATGTAATGAGAATAATAATACAATATGACAGTAAAGGGTTTCATGATATAATATGTTAAAGTATTGTTTTTACACGATAAAAAATTGAATTGGCGCATAACAACAAAGAAACCCCAGTAAAATGTAAATTGAGAAGAAATCCATTATTAAGAACGTATCATTGGGATAAAGATAAATAAATTACATTATTATGTGTGATAAATTTAAATAAAATAAATAAGATTGGATATTTAGTGTAAATAAATCAGAGTACATTCACACATATTCTTGTAAAAACTACACCAAAGACTTGGATGTTTAACTCAATGATTAGAAATAGAATTAAGATTACTCTTATCAAGATCAAATTGATGTCTTAATAATTTATAAATTGATTGATTATGTGTATCCAAAGTATATACAAAGGGGAGTGTAAATTACTACATATATAAATCAATTTTTATTTTACACATAATCTTGGAGTAAAAAAATAAATGGTGTTTGCGCAAAATCCCAAAGTGGAAATTGAAATATGAAATTCCCATACTGATTTGATATCTAACAACACATACACCACATGAAAGAAGGATAATATAATGAATATATAAATAAAAATTAATTAATGTATATTACACAAATAATACAATCTTGGGTATTATATGTTCTAGAGAAAAGGAAATAGTGGAAAATATTGCATGAATCCCATTGGAATAAAAAGTGAATTGAAACCCCTTATCTAATAATTTTACATAGTATATGGTAGGTTAAACTAATTTATAATGGTTAAACCATTGTTATTAAATCATAAAAAACCACATAGATAAATATTATATCATATATGATCTTATAATATTTCTTTGTTAATAATATTTAATTAGTATCATTATTTTGTGTCTTAACTTATTCATTTTCCTTTATATGTTTTCTTATATATTTCTTGTTTGTTAGGGATAGTATGTGTTTGATTCATACCAATAATGATATTAAGTACATAAAAATTATTTTTAACCATAAAATTAAAATTATTCATTAATTGTAATGATGGGTAATGAAATCTCATTGTATCATAGAGACAGTAAGTTGTACATACACACATGAAACAATATCAATATATTAGTGGTGAAATAGTATGTAATTAGATTGTAGATTATATATACAGAATCATTATCATGTTATATTTATTATTTATATAAATTATACAAATTATTATTCCTATCCAAATAATTATGTGTAGAACAACAAACTACAGCACGAATTAGAGATGGTAAGTCATACTAACACACGTATGGTGAAATTGTCATTCATATGATAGATAGAATAATGAATATGAATGTAAAATAATTAAAAAAACATCAAATTATGTATAAGTTAATATATTTTATATTTTGTTAGGGAAACAATAATGATATAGGAAGTGGAAAATGAAAATAACTTTGAAAGTGGTGATGAAATTATTACATATTATTCAGGTTATTCCTTTTGATTTGATCAAAATGGATCGTGAGGTTGGATTTTAGATAAAAGTAAGCCCTCTAGGTTGATTAGAGGGTATTTGGGAATATAGTTTAGAAATTCATGGCCAATTAAAATGGATTTGGTGGTGTGATTTTGAGAGAAGTGAAGTAGCCTTTTATAAGAGAGGTAACGGTCACTTTAGGAAAATCATGAAATATTAATTTATTATAAAATCATATTAGATTTATAATGGCTCCAAAAAAATTATTTTGAGGACAATGCATGGATGGGTCCAAAAACCCTCAACCAATAGGGTTTTGATTGGTTTAGTTCACAAATCTAACATTATTTTTTAGATTTATCTCTTAGTTATATAGTTTACCTATTACCTTGTATTCTTGTATTATTATAAAAAATGGTTTATAAAATTATGATAAAATCCAAGAGAATCCTAAGAGGTTCATTATTTACATTTATACCCTTATATAAGTACTTTTTCATAATCATAGATTTTTATGAATATTATATTAATTAATAATATTTTAATTTTTTTAAAACACATTTATGTCGATATTCAGACTATTTAGAATATGGTTTTATTGAAATTATAAAACTATGATAACATGGGAAAAAATATATTAAATAAATTCTAACATGTCATATAATCCATGAAAATTATTTTAATGCATCAAAAGTCTCAATTTACATTAATTTGTATATATTTAATATCAAATATTTTAATCATTCATTAATGAGATAATTACTGCATCATTATTGTGTAATTAATGAATTAAATTATTGAATGACTAAAAATTATAAATAAAATTCCATTATGTAGTAAAAAAAATTTCATTCTAATGAATATTTATAATTGGATTTATCTTATGTATAATCCAATATTAAAAATGTTTTAGTTATGAAAATTTGAGTTTAACACTTTTATCACTTCTTTAAATAAAAAAATAATAAATGTTCTAATCTAATGAAAGTGTATCAATTAGTATTTTATATTATTCATAAGGTTGATTTGGGTCTAAAAACACTTATCGAATAGAATTAGGACATGTGTTAGGGTAAATATAATATCAATTTAACCTTTAATTACAATATTTACTTTTAAACGTGGTAAATAAAATTCAATAGTTACAAGTCACAAAAAATTATATTCATCCTATTAAAAAACATTTTACATAATGATATCAACTATGTATCTCTGATTTTTGAAATTCAATTCACAAATGTGGTAAAATTATATTTTATGCAAGTTTTCAAATATTTCCAGAAGGTGGGTAAATGACGTTAAAATGGAAAATCAAATTTTATACAACAAATGTTATTATAAAATGAATTAAATAAATTAAATTGCATTAATATAGGTATTATGTAAATATTTTGACTTTAAAATAAATTTAAATTAAAAATATGTATTTAAATAAAATTCTAATTTAAAATAATAACCTAGTTTTTTCACTATTCAACAAAAATTGATTGTTTTTATAAAAAAACAAAAAATCATCCAAATATAATTTTGATATTCAAAATTCTTAAATGATGTCTATTTTAGAAAATTTTAAATATATAAATTGTATTACTTAATTTTTCTAAAAATATTCTCGTTGATAAAAACATAAAGCGAGTATTGGAGAAGTAAAATCTATCAAAATATCGATATTTTTTATGTCCAATTTAAATGTAAAATAATTTCCAATGAAAAAAAATGAATTAAATGATATAAATATAATCTAATTATACTTCTAAAACATTAAAATGTATAATTTAACACTATTAATTATTTTTGATTAAAAAATTAGTTTTCAATTAATATTTAGTATTTTTCATTATTCATCAAAATATGAATGTTATCCAAAATGAACCAAAATTTTATCCAACTAAATTTTTATGTCTTGATTATAATTAAGAAGTTAATTCTATTAAATTTAATACTTAAAAGTGTCAAATATTGGATTTAAAAAGGATCACCATTATAAGGCGGTAAAAATGAATTTTTTGAAAAATACTTCTTTTATCTGAAAAATGGAATTTGTACGTATATTATGTTTATGAAACATATAATGTGGAAGTAAAAATTATATGGTGTTTATAAAATTAAAAATTCATTTAATAATATTCATAACTATTTTTGAAATTATAGTTTTGTATTTCGTGATGTGTTCGAACTTTGTGGTTCTTGTAGCACAAGATACTAAATTAATTTAATGAAAACAAAATACTATGAAATATTGGGGTATTAAATTAGATATGCTATTTTATATCATTATTAATTAGAATTGTTCCCTTAGGAATAAATTAGGAGTTATAAATAACATAAAAAATAATTATTTTTTTATCCCTTTTAATTAAATCTTTATATAAGTTTTACAATTAGATATTGGCATTAAAAGTGTTGTATTGTGAGGTAATGATGCTATAAAATAGGTATTGGGTATTAACATAATCATCAACAAGTGTAATAAAAAATTTAATAACATAAAATTTGTATTAAACTCTTGAGGGATATTATTTAGTCAATCACATTCTATTTATGAACCATTTTTCAAGATTTTTCCAAAATTTGTTTAAGATATTATAGAATGGTGGATTAGAGAAAACAATATAATGTACCCTAGGTTGATCTATGATAATTAGATAATAATCCAAGAATAAAAATATTTAATAGAATTTATCATATGTAGAAAAACGGTGTCATTGGTGAAGACTTCATAATACTGATATTTCATATTTTTATACCCTCATTATTTTTTTATATTTTTAAACGCATATTGGTTTCATTATTTTCTTGAAGTTTTATAATAATTATAAAGAAGGGAAATATATAAATAAAAAAACTATGTATTATAACATTATATGGGAGGATATGTAAGTTGTTGAAAATAATGATGCATTCCTTTTATGATATAAGAGTTGTATATCTTAGTATTACCTAAAGAGATGAGGTTGACAACATAATAATGACTAATTTATTATAATCATAGATTTTTTCATTATTGAGTGTCATTTTTCAATGGTATTATGGTATATTATAAATATTTTAATGGTTATGTGAAGCACATAAGGATTATACATCAATAGTTTACTCTTTAATGGTTTTGAATCATATTTTAAAAGGAATAAACTATAATGACATATGAATTTATCCAAATTTTATAGTTTCCTAGAAAACTATTTCAAAAATATTATTTATGTGTGGATAACACTTAAGATTATTAGAATATTAATTTTTATAAAATAAAGGGTTCATTTATTCTCTGAGATATTTGCTAGATATAATTATAAATGATTTTTTAAATTTAGTGAAAATGTAACCAATTATATTTTTTTGATGATCCTTATAATTTTTTTTGGTTATGATATATATATTGACTAGTTTTGACATTATGAACTAGTGATAAAAACATTTTCGGGTTAAAATAGAGTTAATTGTTAGAGTAATATGTTATTTCATATGTTTTTAATGACATGGATATTAAAAATATTTTCTGAGATGAATGTTTTAAATAATATATTATTTAGTTAAATACATAATGGGGAACATGACGTCATTTATGATTAATGTTGTTTGAGTAATGATAAGTAACTTGTTATAGGAAAATTAATTAATATAAATGTCATATGAATATTAATATCCCAAATGATGAATATTTTAAAATTAACCTCACCAAATTTGATAAGTTTTGAGAAAATAAAATATTCCAAATCTATTTTATTTAATTGTGGAGATTGTAGTGTCTGATGTTTTTAAGAATAATAGACATTTCAAAAACTATATGTTTATAAATCCATTTTGTTCTTATTTTTTAATAGGAATTAAGACTGAGTAATAAATATGAAATATGTTTAATGAAGTAAACAAACAATAATTTATTCAAAATTATAAAAGTAATAAGAAAATAATTAAAATAAGTACTTGAGACCATATATTGATTCTCAATATAGGCAAAATTAATCCACTAATATTGAAACAAATAGTGGAAATATATAAAATATAAAAAAATATTTATGGCAAGGAAATCCCATAGATAATATTTAACATTTTGGATATCCATTATCCAATCAAAAACTATAATGACGAATATCACCATGAAGAAAAATACATAATATGAAATAATAATTATGGCTTTTAATGTTATATTTGAACTTACAAGTTATTTGGTATTTCTATATTTTAATAAATTATGATCATTGTAAATAATTCCATTGAAAATGTGGTCACTAAATATATTTCCATTGACTATATTTTCCATGAAAATATGGTTCTATGTTATATAACTCAGTTGTATATTGAATTTCTTTATTGTTAAGTGGGTTATTTAAAATCATATAATTAAAAATCAACAATCAATATAGTTTTCTGAAAAATATGAACCGATTTTGCCATTAAAAATTGCCTCTCCTCCCCACACTTACCCTCACAGAAATTTTTTTTGACCAATATACTCCCAAAACTATTCTAAAATATAAATATACACAATAATGAGGTTATAAAATTATAATGACGCCATCACTAAAAGGTAATAATCAGTATGCATAGAAGGAAATCGAGTATGCCAGTTAAAGTTTCTTATATTTCCTTTTTATTTATATCTATTTTTGTTGAAATTTTCATGATAAAATTATGTAAAATAATAAAAAATATGAAAATTAGTATTAATTTTATTGAATTATTTTGTTATAATTATATTACAACCATTAAACTCCCTTACATTATAAAAATTAATATGTGAATTATTTGTTGTGTAGGAAACTTCCTACGTGATGCAATGTGTTTAATTTTATGTCACCACCATACAAGGATATAAATATTAGGGAATTTCATGTATTATAATGAAATAATTTAGTTTATTTATATTCTAAATTGATAAAAATATAAATATTAATCCTTTTCTACTTTCAAAGTAAAATAGAATATTCATCTAGTAGAATGTGTAGACAAAAACTTCATGGAACAATCCATTTTCATTTTTCTTCTAATCACTACAAAAAAATTTTAGGCTCTAAGAATATGATTTCTGGATAAATTGTTTTATATGATATGAACATTATTTTGGTAATATAATTTTATATCCTATTAATTATAATAATGATAAAAAAAGTTGAACAGTTAACCATCTCAAATAAGAGAACAATGATTAGACTTCCAATTTATTCATACTATGTAATATTTTTCATAGCAATTATTTATTTTTCACATTCCTTATAACTATGATATATCACTGAAAAAATATTATATGACAGCATTGTGGAAATTTAATAATTATATTCAATATAAATCACATCATAATCAATCATTAATTGTGGTATGTTATTGTTTTATGTTATTGTGATAATGTACCCGACCAATTTCTCATAAATATATTATATAAGGATAAAAAAATAGTAAATAGTATTACATTACATAAATATTTTAATATTGATTTATATTGGTTATATAATGGAATAATTAATGGGGATTTTTCTCAAATTAAACATATTGATACTTATTTAATAATATTTACCATGATCACATTAATATGGAGAGATTTTATCCAAAGTAATAAATTATACCATACCGATTTAGTTTGAAGGTCCACAACACATTATTTATTTAAATTTACATTCATTTAAAAATTTCACATTTCAAAAGGGTGTTAATCCTAATATTACTCAATTTAAAATAGTTTGGATTTCCTTATTTATTTGAAGATAAGTATTGAATAAGAATTAATATCTATATAGGGAATTTGTGTTATTTATAAAAACCATAATTATATTCATTTTATATTCATGTGGTGGTGTATGTAACCTCAAAAGATTGTTTCAAATTTACTAATATATTTCATAAAGTGTTATTTATAAGAAAAAATATACACAGGTTTTATTTTTTATCGGTATCATATATTTTCCTATATTTATATTCATTTATATACTTCTATTGTTTCATTATATATTCCTAAATAATTGATTACGATCATTTTATAATAATTTTTCATGGAATATATGTTTTAATAAAATATTACAGTTTTTTCCATGGTTCATTTTTCATTAAAATGTTAATGTGTTCTCTTTTAATATTGACATGTTAACATTCAATTCTATCACATTTTATATTGTATATAATGTGTTATTGCTATGTTTTCATTGACTCCACTGAAATTATTTTTATCATTCTCTGAAATAAAATTTCATTTTAAATGCATACAATAATATTTATTAATTCAAAGTTTTATATGATCTCTAATATACATTTAATATAATTATAATCTTTTTAAATATATAATTTTATCGATGTTTTCTTTAAAAATAACCACCCACATTCTTTGTATGGTTTTCATCTGTAATTCCATTTAATATTGGGGTAATAATCAATATTCTACTATGCATGGCCTAATAATTTTGTTATACAAAGAAATTTTTTATTCAAAATCAGTTCCTCTATAAAGAACATATTTTTAAATCTATTTATTTAATTTTGTTCAACATGATTCTATAAATTGAATTATTGTGAATAATTATTGTTTTTAATATATAAAATGTATCTATATAACCTTAATATATTATTATTAATTATCATGAATACTGTGTATTTACATATTATATTTCTAAATTTCATTGAATATATAATTATTTTGTATGGGTAAATAATGTTATGATTTTTGATAGAATTATTAATGATTTCCTTATGTTACTAAAATCCAAAATGTCTTATATTTCCTTATATAATCCACTTATTAACTAGATTTTGGGGGAACCATCCATGACCCGCACTTCTCGTAGAAAAATGGACTAATACAAGACTCATATTGGCCACAAAGTCATGAAACCACATCAACAGAACTACCCATCATATTTAAATATAATTACCATAGCTCCCACCCTTTTAAGGATAGTGAAACAACATTAAATAGGGAAAATATGAATTATACATGATAACAATGGGTGATTATGTATCGTCACATTCTTATAATGTCATTGTACATTAAATTTGGGTACAACTATTATTAACCCCATATGAGTATTCCTTTGAGTAATTAAGGGCCATTTTTTGGAAATTTCACCATTTCTCCTCATTCCAAATCCCAACCCAAATTATAGTCTACATCCATAGCTAAACCTACAATATTCACTCTATAAATGGAACTCTATAATATTAATTCCAATCATCATACTCTAGTAACTTCATAACCGTCAGTCTATCAGCTCAACTCTGGCCAATCATTCAATCATCCATCATTTTCACTATTAAAACTAGGAAAACACAACCTCAAAAAAAATTAATTCCATCTCCACCATAGACACCATCTTCTCATCAATTCCACGCGGTCCACATCCCCATCCAGACCTCCCATCCCCCACTATAGGAATAAATCAAACTGTCCCAAATACTGTGTTTCGACTACGTTTTGATCCTACACATTGATGGAAGATCATAGTTTCAGAATAAAACTATGATGGACACCAAATTCTCTTTATGTGATTATTCTTGAATATGATAAGAAAAAAATTTCCTTACATGGGTTCTTTATGATGTGTTAAATGATTTTTTTTATTTAATGGGTTTTTTATTGAATAAAATATGGGTTATTTTTATTGTAATATTTTATAAAATCCACATAATTTCTATTTATTTTTATGAAATAAAAAGTGATCTATTTTCATGTGGAAAATGTTTGTAATGATAAATTATAGATTTGAACCAATATCATTCTAAAATGTATTCTTTATGAGATTATATATCATAATATATTTATTAATGATGATTTTTTTGTTTCTCATATTTGTGTCAACTAATTGTGTGTCTTAGGAATGTTATATTCTATATATTAAAGTATGTTGCATGTTTGAATGATGATTCACAACATCAGGATCATTCTCATAAATATGATACACTAGTGTATATTATTTAATAACCCATAATACCTATTCATTTCTAATTTAATATCATGTATTATTCAATAATTTCTGACCTATGATAAAATGGGTAAAATATTTTCATTTATCTTTAAAAGACATATATGATCATCTTATATTCACTTATGAACTATGATTGTTATCTCATTTTTTTAAAATTAATTAGAATTTGAGCTCACTGATTAATGTTGTCTCTCTATATGAATTTATGAAAAAAAAATATATATATGTCAAGTTGAAAGGGTATTATGTTAGAATAATTATTGGAAGATATTGATGAATTTTTATGGAATAACTATTTTATTACATTGTAAAAAAACCTCTCCGATATTTGAGAAATAAAAGAGTTAGTTTCTTAATGATTTCTCATAGTATCCTAAAACAGTTTACATAAATGGAATTGGGAATGTATTATAATGAAATATTTTCACTATGTCATGAAATTAGATAGTCACGTGTACATGATATTATAGTTTTTAACTAATTTTTGATAAGATTAATTTTGATATAATGATGATACCTATTAAAGAGAAACAAGGGGATATAAATTTCCTCATGGGATGATTAATTAAGGTTGATATCAAATATAAAGGAATTTAGATCCATTAATGATAATAGAGGTAATATTAGTAGGATTACTATAAGATGACATTCGTGAAACCCATGAGTATGGCTTAAGAGTTAGTATATATTTAATATAACATCATCAAATTATTGTAATGATGTTATTATATGGGATTACAAATAATTATACCACTCTATTAATAATAATGTATAAATAGTATCCTGAAAAAATGTACATAGGGTTAGTATACCTGAAAATTTAATAGTGTATAAAAACATTATTTCCAAGTGCATAGAAATTAGTCCTTAAATCACACCTAGTATTGGATTCCCAATTGACTGTATATTGGTAATAACATTGTAATTATGAACTAAAATGAAATATTAATTTTATAGTTTCTTTATTGAATTTCTGTTTGAAGTATTATTGGACATAACATAATGTATCTTTTTTATAACCACGAGAGGTATAATATTAATCAGGTATAACACAACTTAAGAGAAAGTATCCTAGGTTTAAATGAAGGTTTTTTTTAGAAGATAAACTAGGTTATATAATTTGTATTATTATACAATAATTACTTTTTATATTATCATAACAATTTTGGTTTTAACATTTGGATGAAATTGGAATATTAATATAAAGGCTAAAGTGTTATGATTACAAATATAAATCCATGTATTAATAATATATAAATATGATTATATAGAATCATATTATATTCTTTTTATGTTAGTAATAATGAGTTTCCGAGTATTAAAAATGGTTGTTATGTTGATACTATAATAGAAATTAACTTTTTATATAATTAATTTTTTCATTAAGGGGTTATATTTATATATTGTATTCTATAATTTGTGTAATGTTATGTAGTGTCCATCATAGAGTTCCTCAAAATTAGGCACTGGTATGGTGTCCACCTGACCTCAAGTACATCTCCCAAAATCCCAAAGTATATTAAAAATAAGTTATGGCCTTTGGTGTGACCATGGAAAGACAATAACCTCATAGTATTATGTGTAACAAATTAATAAACAATATATATTAAATATCAGATACATATAAATATGCACACCATATCATAAATAAATGTATAAGCAAAGCACTATAACTAAACAATTGGAGAAATATAGAAATAATAATGGATACAAAATAAATGATGATTTTGATGAGGATTCTATGAGTCTATACATAAATAATATTTTAAAGGAAGATGGATACAATTTATACATCATCATATAATAACATAAAAATTGGAAGAACCCGTTTCAATTGCATATCAAGAAAATGCTCGATCCGGCAACCCCAAAATCTGTCATTTGTAATAAGAAACACTCATAAATCAGAAGCAGAATGCTTCCCATTATCTAAACCAATGAGCATGATGGGTACTCAGGTGCCAGATTGATCCAGAGTACTATGTGGCAGAAAAATATCATTAGGTCAGCGCCCATGGTTTCTACACCTTTTTATTTCATTATATAAACAATTTTACTTTTCCAATATATAAATAAAACCATCCATATAAATAAATAGAACAACTATAACTCATTCTGTGTCCCATGTGGTCACCAATCTCATACCACCTACTAATTTCGATGTCTGAATAACCGTATATGTGCAAGGATGAATATGTATACTGGGGAAAAACTATAATTGAAAATTCAAGATGTTATACTCCAAGCATATGCATTGGTAAGGGAAATATTTCTCATGTTATCACCCTTGTGTTTGAATAAAGTAATGGATAATCCAGAATATATAAAAATCCACATCATAAGAATAATAATAATAATAATATGCCTTTCATATAACTTAATAAATTAAAACATGTCCATAAAATCTATAGGTGGGGTCTGAGCTCATCACCAGTAATCTAAAAAATGATACTAGGTATATCTACGATACATCTAATATTATGCAATATCAATGAGTTTATATATATATATATATATATAATATATTGTATTACTCGAGGCATGGAGACTCTATGTCTGTACCAGGTATCTCGGATAGGGGACCGATTATCACGCGAGGCATGTCGCATCCATATAGCCAATGGGTATATCAATATTTTTGTGTACTTTGAAAATGAAATCACTATAGATTATAATAAAAACCCTATAAGCCCTATCTTGGAAATCCAAATCACCACTCTCAGCAAGTCAGTTCATAATGCCCCAAGCACAGTGTGTCCATCCATGAGTCCATAATACATAACACACATTCTCTCCCAACCCTAAATCATGAGAACCAAAAAAAAGACATATATAGAAAAATTAATAAATATATAATAAAATTCCAATAAAGAATAATTTTCAAAATCAAATTAATAAAATTTAATATAGTTGTATAATTTATTCTGATCCATAATGGAAACATTTATATAGAAATGAAATAATCAATAAGGAATAAAACATAACAAATTTCATGCCAACATATGAAATTAAATTAAACAAGAATAGAATAACATGAATAAATTTAATAAAAATTTATCTATTTAAATGGATTATAGATATGTAACTGAAAAAAACATGGTACTCAACAAAAAATAATGTGATAAATTCCACATGGCATAAATCATAAGGAAACACCAATACCAAATAAATAGGAAACCATTAATTCACTAATCACAAATTTTTATCTTAAAGGACAACACACCTCCATAATTGTGGTTTTATAATACTAAATTATTTTCATTACCAAAAAAACAATTTAGAATAAATGAATGCTAAAGGGAAAATAAATGTAACATCATAAGGTAGGGTGTATATTTGTAAAACCAACATGAATAAGAATATAAATGTATAGAATATTGTATTATTAATGTAACAAAAAAAGAAATTAAATATATGGAATGTGGAATTAAAGTAAGCATTTACATATATTTCACAATAAATTACCATAAGTAAATAGGATACAAATACATTAATAATAATTTAAATATATGTAATGTGCTATTCAGAATGTTACATTAAGCATGTCAAGGCATATAGAATTAAATAAAGACAAAACAATTATTTAAAAACAATCATTGCCATAGGAAACCCAATTCATGGTTTGTTATTCATCCTAAATCCTTTGAACAATTAGGACCTTAATATAATGTGAAAAAAACTAAGAATAAGGCCAAATTGGAAAAAATGGATGGTTCTCCAAATGACGGGGTTCAAATCCTACCCAAACACCCTAAACACAGGTTTAACAATATGAAAAGGTCACCATAGACTCAGAATAAACCCAAACTGTTTAATATGAGATAACCAGAATCTATTGAAGGTTTTTATGAGAGTCAAAATGACTTAATATTAAATAAAATTTAAAGGATGGGAATGATTCATAGAAAACCTACATCAATGTCATATAAATAGACATGTCTGATATTAACACTTTATTAATCATATGATTTATACAATGAAAAAATTAAGAACCCCAAGGTTGGGAAAATATCTATCACCTTAATATTTTAAGATGGATAGAGGTGTAACTTTGATATAAATGAGTGTGGAAGGAAGATAATATATAGAGGAGTCCTTTTCATATAACGATTAAATTTTTTGATGAGAAATATCAAAGAAATTGCAAAACCCAATAATAAGAGATGGGGAGAGCTCACATAAATCCATAAGTGAGAGAGAATAAGAGTTAAATTCTTTTAGTGGAGGGATTATAAGAAACGGTGGAGGAAAATAATGTAAAAAAATAGACTAGAAAAAAATAATAATGAATGAAGAGTAAAATGATAAAAATAATGAAGGAATCCCTATTAATTTGTTTTACCAAAAAATCAAAATTATTGGGAATTGGAGATATTATAAATAATTGTTCTCATAGCATTTGTCTCCAATAATTTAGGAACCTGTAATAGGTCCCATGGGTATTTGACCAAGGTCACCTAATTTTCTATACACCATATGGCCCAGTATAATTCCTCTATTTTCAATGCATTAGGCATTACATGATCACCCTAAAAACAATGAGAATTAATCTTTCCCCTTATAAGTTAAATTATTAGATTTATTAAAGATTTAATCCAAAATAGTAAATGGAATATACCATTAGATAATTTTTGGATGTTACAAACTTCCCCACCTTATAATTTTTTACTCCCTAATTAACCATTATGAACAATGAAAAAATCACATAACATACTTTGGCCATGATGTATCTTTTAAAAAGTTGTTTTACATTTCCAAATGCCTAAAACAACGTAATGATTTACCATAACCCAAAAGACATAAGCGTTAGAAGTCAAAAAACAGCCAGATACCAATAGAAACAAGATGAAGTATATTTTATGAGTTCATGAAACTAGTGAAATGATGACATCATCAACTCCTAATAAAACTAGCCTATGGTGCTTCAAAATATGTTCTAGAAATGATGGAATATTCTGAACCACTATATCCTCAAAAAATTAATTTCAATTTTACATGATATAATAGTGTTCCAATGATTATCACAACATAGAATATGTATCATGATTGGATCGAATAGAAAAGTCAAAGAAGACAAAATTTATATGAATGCAATGGAAGAAATGTCAAGACACTATCCCCTAACACTGCAGATAATTAACATCTTAGATGGTCAGTGAATTCCTAAAGTCAAAACCATATCATTTTTAACAAAAGTAGATTGGTATATGCTATGACCACCCTCACTAAATCTCACATCTATATTTCTATGATATATCTTGAAAATGGTTGTAAAAAAATATTTGCATTGGAGAGATCAAAAAAATCCCATTGGCAGAACAAATTTTTATATAAATAGTAAAAATACCTCAATCATATCCCATTTGAATACCAAGGTAACATCAAATGTCACAACCAGATATAATGGGCTACATCTAAGGAAAACTTCATCTGACACTTAGAGTCAATTTTTTGGTACAAGATGAAGCTCTTACCTAATCAATTTTAATAAAACCCAAGAGGTAGCATCATGATATAAAAATTTAAGAGTTGAATAGCTTGTCTCCATGAGTCCATCCCATGAATTAGTACTTTGGATGTAAACCATGTATCTTTTACAATCCACCAGATCATTTAGACAACCACATATCTACAGAATGACTTTGATCAAAACCAGTAGACCGAGCCCATTAAATTTTAAAAATGTTACCATGGTATATGACCTATTATATATTAGTGTAACTTGATGATTCTAAGATTGGGGACATATTCTTCCCCAAGCTATTACTCCACTATGAGTATTTGAACAATCATCCAAATGATCTGAGACTCCTTAACCACATGGAGGGAGGTGTGCTCCCTATATTTTGAAACCAACCCTGGAAAGTAAAAATGGATAGTCGAACCATTAAATGTTGAATTTTCATTGATGTTATTGACTACACATGCTAACTCATTTCCACTTACTGATCACGAGTCCAATAAAATTAAAGGAATCCTATGATCAATCCAACCTATCCATAGAATTCCAACCTAAATCAACAGTTCTAAAAAAATTCATAAACATCCAACCATTTAAAATTGTGATATCTCACAAAAACAAAAAATATTTGAGACCCCACCAGCCCCATGTTCATACAATATAAAACTAAACATTTGGATTAGCCCAATGGATTATGAACCTTTTACATTGAAGAACAAATTTATCCACAACTTAAGAGATTATCCACACCATAAGAGTTTCCTTATATTTAGGGTAGCTACAAATTGAACTCACATAATATCACACAATATATTAACCACTGCTGTTGGTACTAGTTGTGGCTGAGAAACATTATATGTGTTAAACATAGAACATATAGATATCCAGCCTCTTGGGGATTATATAGTATGTTCACACCATGAAATACACATGAATAATAACTATTCACATTACCACATGACATGGAATTCTGTAGAAATTCCAAACCTATTGAACAACATGTCAAAAACCTAATAGTTTTTACAACATCACCCAAAAAATTGGGATTACCAGGAACCCTTATTAATGGTGAGGTCACTATAATCTGAATTTGACAAGTATTCATTGAATAACAACACCAATGTATATATTTTTCCCTAAAATCAAATTTTTTTATGCCCCATTTAATAGTAAAACATATAACCTGCATTTCAATTCAAACTACACCATGATTACATGAGTATAAAGAAACATTCTTTATTTCATCCATATGTTTACCAGCTATATTCATTCATGTATCTGATGTTACTTGCCCATGATTTACAAAATAACCTCATTTCATATACCAATTAAGAGTAAAATAATGATATCTCATGACATCCATCACAAAAAAAGTAAGGATAGGATCAGTAAAATGAATTACTAAGTGGTAAACCATGCATTTGGCCAGACCAGACCATTAGAACCATGAATTTTTAAATGATTGTATCTAGAAAATATCAACAACATGTGACCACCCATCCAAACAAGGATATTTAATTCAAATGATGATTTCTATAGGATAATGTGGCATAGAAATAGTACATCTTATAGGAAACTATTCACATGAAACAACATGGTTTTTTATTGATCTGAAAGAACTACCTAACACGAATTTCCCCTAATAGAAGATGTGTAAACTACAAACACAACTTATGAGGGGAAATATAACATATAGGACATAATAATAGTTATTATAACTATCAATGGGCCTAAAGTAGTATCCTATGGAATTTGATTCATTGTATACATTTGGGCTAAACCCATCCCTGGGATGCTTCCTAACAATCCTCAGTAGATCCACTCTATTTTCGGTAGTGTATCAAATTATTACAACCATATTTATGACCATCTATTCCTCATCCTAATCAGCTGTAAGAAGTAATAATTCTAGATTTATCTGGTTTCAAATTTCATGTAACTGATATAGGTACAAGTACTAATCACATGCCCATGGATGTTGGAGGAAAAGCACAATAGAAGCACATAAAGTGACCCATCTTGTCACAATATTCACATCCCATCTGGTTCCTCATGAACAATGGAATTTTAGTGTTGATCATGACTTAATAATGAAAAATGATATAACTAAGAGTGTGTGTTATCTAGCTAGAAACTCAATTACATGAACCCTCATGAGGGTGCTTTTGAGTGCCTAAAACACCATCACACTTCCTAGGAACTGAACAACTTTGGATCATCTTACCAAATTATATGAGATATAATTTTTTATAAGAGAACGATTCAATATAAATATATAGTTTTTATAAATTCATCACCATTCTATGAGAGGGATAATTATCGATTCATGTTGAAATGTACTGAATAATTGATCACAATCATGGGGCCCTAATCCCCACTGATGGGGTAATAACTCCCTAGTATGATCCACTCAATATTTTTTGGAAATGATTGATTAGTAATTATTGTACATTAGTCTTCCCAACCCATGTCTTGATAATACTCTGACTGAGAAATGAAATCCCACCAATTAAAGTAGGTTTCATGAAGCTGATAGATTACATGTTGGACCCTACTCTCCAGAAGAATATCATGATGGTCGAATAGGGATATCATTGATTATATCTGTGACTCTATAGTATGAGGACCACCATCCCCCGAGAAGGTGGTAGGATTCTACTACTGATGGGATTGTGTAAGCTCTTCCACATTCGGGGAATGCATAAGAGAACTTGGAACTGACTACATAAACCATAGAAAACAGTTCTAGAACATAGCACTGAAGTCTAGTGTATGATCAACAGGAGGTGTCTAAAATTTCACTATTAATGTTATAATGTGTGGCTTAGGTTCCACCAACACTGGAGTGTTTTAATCACAACAATCTTTTTTTTAACATGTGGATGTCATAGTCGCATAACTCTAAAATTTCTATTTATTCACCTTAGAATAGATCATATCACATGTAGGGAAAGTAGGTAAAAAATATTAATGGAAGGGATGGTCCAAGGACTCCACGAAACATGACACAATATATATGAAACATGATAAAGAGGACATGTTTGTGACCTACCTCTATGAATAACACAATTGGAAGCTTACATCAAGAGCTAGGTTTAAATTTGGGGAAATAACCAAGAAGGATCACTGAGACACCCAATATACATACCATTTCCTATGTAATGTCTAGTCCATGTTTGAGGTCTCAGAACATGTTTCCATTTAATTATAAAAAATGAGATTTAATAACAGTTCATTTTCCCTTTAATTCCCCATTAAACATAATTAATTTGGAGGATCACCAATTTAATTTATTAGGGACCACAAACCATAGAAACTGAAATTTTATGTCCACATGACCCAATTTATAACATATCACTACATGATAGACTGTAACATTTCTATATTTATTACAATGTATTCACTGCATGATGTAATTAATATACACAATATCATTCACTTGCAAATAATAAAATCATTATGAAAATATATATGGAATGGAAATATTCAAGGGAAAATAATTCATATAGTTTCTAGAATGATTCATGTAATGAAAAAAAATCATTTCATTGAGATTATATAATAAGAATCATCATCCCAATAATACCAATAACAATAGTAGAGGAATGCTTGTGTTCCACCCAATGTTGATGTCATTTCAATGATAAAGGGTATAATCAATAACTATATTTTGCTAACTCAGGAAATTTTTGTGTCCCCTACACATGGATTCTCTATGCCCAAGAACACGGTAAACTCCACATCCCAATATCTTAATCTATTTTCTATACAAAACTGTATGATAAAATGAGAAATTCCTCTGATACTCTTTTTTATCATCTTGTTGTGAGTGCCACTGAACAGGGTCTCATGATAGTGTCCACACAACCTCATCCACATCTCCCCAAATTCTGGTGGCTACTGACTAGCATTTAAGGTCATAGGTGTGTCAATAAGGAAATAATTACCTCATTATTTTAAGTATAAAACATAAATAAATAATATAAATTAAATATCAAAAGCCTATGAATAAGAAGGCAACAACAAAAGTAATGGAATATGAAATTCAATATAATAGAAAAACTAGTAGAATGTAAATAAAAACAGTATATACAAAATGATGATGATAATCTCATGAGTATATATATAAATTTGAGTATGTGATAATCAGGTCACAATATATTTATCATTCTATAAAAAACTAAAAAATTTAAAAATATCTACAATGATATCTCAAACATAGGGTTGATCCTCTAACCCCAATCATCATCCTAAAAAAGAATGCAAACCTCAAGAATCGTAAGAATAACAGTTCCATTTTTTCATACATACGAGCATAATGTCTACACAGGTACCAAATGGTGCTTGAGCAGGGAGTGAGATAATATTATCAGTAGGATAGCATCCATGATGTCAATGTCATTCTATTTCATGCTATAAAATAAACAACTATTCTAGTATTAAAAATAAAATAAAGCACATAAATAATTAAAACTATCTATACTTGTTCCGGGTTCCCTAGAGGGAACCTATCACATTCCACCATCTTCATACCAGGCTGATGTTTGAATAATATTTCTTATGCAAGTAAGTATATATATACTACGGAAAAAGTAAACACAACATGCCAAGAAGACTTACCCTATAAGATTGTGATTTGTCTTGGGGCCTATTTCTCATGTAATCACAAAAATATTCTTATAAAGTGAAGTAAACACAGCAATGTTTCATAATCCATCAATTAACTATAATGATATAGGCAAATAATAATATTAATTTAATTTAAACAAGTCTATAAAATATAGAGGTGGACTCTGTGACCACCCCTCCTAATATAAAATGTATCCCAAGTATTTCTATTGTATATAAATTAAAAACCAATACCATCATGTTCATCCAAGGAAATCACTATGGAATCCCACGTATCACTTGTGGAATGGAGACTTTGAGCCTATACCTAGTATCTCACATAGGGGACCGTGTATTAGTAGAGGCATGTAATATCCTTCTTACCAATTGTTCCACCCACAGTTTCCCTAATAGGGAACTAGTTTTACTCCAGAATGTAATAACCAAATGTTAACCCCTCACCTATCAAGACAACGTACCTCCCATGAAACATCATTTTAAAATCCACTGAGCATAAATAGTCCATCCATGAGTTGTTAATAGAGTTCCCACATTCTCTCCCCATTCTGAATCAAGTGAACCTAAAATGCAAGGAACTTATTTGTAAAATTAATTAATTTATAATATCATGAAAATAAAGATGAATCACAATGTAAAATACTTACCATTCAATCCATATGCTCAATTTAATCCAATAAACATGGGAAAAATTTATATAGCAAACCAATATGAAAAAATGAATGGCATTTTGAAATTTTCTGGTCAAATCATTCAATTTTATAACGCAATAATAAGATGATACCTAATCATTTAATATAGTTCATGAAATATAAATATCTCATGAAAAGGGAAAAACATGACACTATATATAATTTAATCTATGAAAAATCACATAGTATAAATTGTGAGAAAAAACTAACGCCAAATTTCCATGAAATAATTACTTCATTAATAATTAATTTTTAGCTAATAAGAAAGAACACTATAGTTAGAGGGGTTTAATTAAAATACATGAATTTGATTAATAAAAAATCCATTCAGATTAATAATCAGATAATATAAAATGGAATGTAACATCATATAGATAGTAAGGGGAAATGTTGTAACCCCTCATTCAGAAACATATACATGTATGGAATATTTCATTCTGAATGAAACACCAAAGATGTTAATTTATATATAAGGAATGAAGGATAAAAGTAATTATTTAACTCAATTTCTAAATATTAATCATAATGATCAAGGATGCAAATACATTCTTTTGATCTCACCTATTTTGATAATCCTAATCATGACTTAATATGTTTTGATAATCTCGATATGTGCTTATAATCCTATAAATATATATATGATACATATCAAAATAATCATTAGAATATGTTAATCCAGGTTTATCTATGTTTTTTCATACATTGAATTAACTTTAAATCAATATGGATGTGTTTTTCATAGAATAGATAAGTAGTTAAGTGTTGGGTCACCGTTTCAGACTAACCGGTAATTATTCTACCGATAGATGAGGTCACCGATACGGTTAAGGTCACCGATATGAATAATAGATGATGACATAACAGAGCTACCATTATATGCAAGTCTACCGCTATGAATTCCAATGAAGATCTATTGATACAAATTCTACCGATACAAGCTACCAATACAAATAGACACAACTACTCTATAAAGACCTACCGATACAACCAGACAGACGAACAGTTACCATTATAAAGATCACCGATACAGACAGAGTCACCAATATGAGAAGCTATTGGTAAAAGCGAGTTACTGATAGACAAGAAGAGCTACCGATACAAGGAGCTACCAGTACATGAACTGAGAGCTACCAATAGGAAGCTCACCACTATACAATTTCCACCATTACAAGTCTACCGACAGAATACAAATGATAAAATGATTGCTAACCAGTCAATGCTACTTAAACTCTATTTTATTTATTTATTAAGCAACATTCATTTTTGATGATTTTAATTCAATTAAAGTTACATAATGATAGTTGTTGGAATATCAGAGAACCGTACCTTGTACCTATGAAAAGGTAATCATTCCCATTACCAGAGCTGGAAGCTATAAAAGGAATGAAAACATTCGGGAAAGGTGTGGTTAAATAGTCTTGCATATACACTGAAAAGAAAGCTGACATCTATACACATGTGTACATGAAGAACACTATACATACACAAGGCCATTCATGCAAGAAAAGAACACAAGATGAATCTTGGTAGAGGAGTGAAGAACTACAATGATCCCTTCATATACTCAAGATGATCAAACTGAACCTGAAAAACAATGAAACAAAAGACACTCTGTTTTCAAGACAAAAAAAGAGAAGGAATCAGAAGCATTTCTCCTCAATCAAAAGGAGTCCAGAGCTGTACTTAAAATCACTAGAGCATTCTAAAATCTTAATTACTATATTATTTATTCTTTTACATAACATTGAATAGTGTGTGTACTTTGTACATTTCATACCCACACTGACTCCTGTAATGAGCTGGATGATTTAATCCTCACTCACTCTTTCACTACGATCTTTTTCCTACTGTGGAAAGTGGTAGAGGTGAAGTAGAACCTGGATAGCACGTGTTCTATTGTGTTGTTTTCCCACAAATAACTGTGGTAGAAGAATCAGTAGCTGGAAAGCATTTGAACTGTTTCTTACCCCGATCCAGTTTGTGGATAAAAATTTATATAGATTGTTTGATATGACTAAGTCTTGGATTGAGACTTAACCTCTTGTTTTAAAACGGTTGTGCTTACTTATTTTCGTTTTAAAAAATATTGAATATTCTGATTCTAATTACCTTGAAATATAAAATTGTTTTAACGTTAAATTGATAGCTAATCTAGTAGGTGTTTTTAACTATTTTAAATCAATAGGTTAGTTTCAAAAGCTAATTTAATCTTATGATTAAATTAACTGAGACTTAATCAATCTTATTAGAACCTAATTTAACCGTTACAGTCTTACAAATTAACTACAATTTAACATACTTTTTTAAATTGTGGGATTTTAATAGAAATAATTTTAACAGAAATTTTAATTGGAACTCAATTTACCCCACCCCTCCCCCCATTGATTATCCACTCCAACCAACATTTGGTATCAGAGGAAGGTGTATTTTTAAAAGATTTTTGAAATACTCTATTTTTCAACTGTAATTTTAGTTGTATCATAATGATCCTAAATTTATGTTAGTTATAAATATTAACTCATTAATTCTTTTTCTAAAATCAAAATATGGATAATATACATGAAAGTGATGCTCCCAATAGGACTCCCTTCTTTAATGGTACAAATGATTCCCAGTGGAAACTGAAAATGAATATTCATTTAGAGAGTATGGGATTTGACATCTGGACTGCTATAGAGACTCCATATAAAATTCCAGAAACTAAAATAACTACTTGGGATGAACCTAATAAGACTACTTGCAATAATATTTGTAATGAAATGAATGCTTTATAATGTGATTTGGGTGATGAAGAATTTAATAGAATATCTGCATGTTAAACTAGTTATGAAATCTGGGACACTTTGGCTATTTCTCACGAAGGAATAACCAATGATAATGAAATGAGACTAAACACCTATAATATTAAGTGTGATAATTTTAAAATGAATTATGATGAACCTATTTCTGACATGTATCTCTGGTTTAATGAGATTTTCAACACTATGAGCTCACATGGAAATGTTGTTCCTGCAAAGGAGCATATTATGAGAATACTAAGATGTCTGAAGGAAAGATGGAGAGGAACATTAGCTTCAATAAGGGATTCATATGATATAAGTTCTCTTCCTATTAAAGAATTAATTGGTAAGTTAATGATGTATGAATAAGAATTAAAATTAAAAAAGGAAGAAGATGATGAACCAAAGAAGAATTCAGTAGCATTTAAATCTACTGCCTCAAAGAGCAAGGACAAAGAGAATGTTCGCATACCTACTGAAATCTCAACAAGTGAAGGTTTAGATTCTTATAGTGATGAAGAGATTGCTCAGATAGCCAGGGGGTTCAAGAATTTTTATAGGAAGAAGAGATTTTCCAAAAAATAAAACTACAATGGATATTATGAAAACAAAGGTCATAGGAAGAAGGACTAGAAAAAGTCTAATATAAGTGATGAAGTTGTCTTCTATGAATGTAAATGAAAAGGTCACATTAAAGAAGATTGTAAAAAATTAATGTTCAAAAAGAAACATGAATACAAAGACAATATGTACAAGAATTCTATGAATGCAACTTGGAGTGCTTCAGAATATTGTTCATATGATTCTGATTCTACTCAGGATGAAAAATCTCAAAAAGCTAACATGTGTTTTATGCAAAACACATCTCTAGTAACACTGGATACTCCTGCTTTAAATTATTTTTATTCAGGAGTTGATTATGATTCTAATTCTCATTTTGATTCTGAAAATATGACTACTGAAGATTTATTTGAATATTGTAATATGATAGATGATACATGTAATTAATTGAAGTACATGTACAAAACCATAAAGAAACAACATGCTTTGACCATCTCTGTTAAATTTACACTTGATATAGAAATGGTAAAGAATGATCAATTACATAATGAAAATACTGATCTGATATTATCCAATGACCAGTTAATGAAGGACTTAGAGAAATTCTCAAATGGAATGAATAATATAAATCAAATGATAGGACAACAAGTGGATCCAAAATATACCACTGGAATAGGCTATTAGCCTAGATAGAGACAAATTACTAAAAATAGATTTATTCCTAAATCTGGATAGAATGATATTTGTTCTAGTTCTGGAAACACATATGATTCAACTAGTTATTCACTTAGTTATAGATCAAATAAAGATTGTCTTTAAAAATCCATTTATTTTGTATATTGTATGAGACCCATAATACAATTCTGGGTACCTAAAGCGTTGATTGCTAACCTATCTGTACCCAAGAAAATATGGGTACCAAAATTATTCTCTATTTAAACCTGTTTTGTAGGAAACTTGCTTGAAAAGTTCCCATAAGAGGGTATGGTACTTGGAAAGTGGATGTTCAGGGCATATGAGCAGAGATTACTCATGTTTCAAGAGTATAACCAAAGTTTACTGAGGTCATGTCACCTTTTGTGATAATTCCAAAGGAAACATCATCAGCATAGGCCAGATTGGTAACACTAACTCAGTTTTAATTTCCAATGTATTATTTATTGATGGACTTAAGTATAATTAGTTAAGTATTTATTAGTTGTGAGATGATGGTTTCAATGTAAAATTTGAAAATGAATATTGTAATGTTTTTAATTCTAAAAATAAATTAGTATTTTCTACCTTGAGAAATAAAAATGTTAATATTGTTGATTTTAATTCTTTAGATAAATAGAACATTACTTGTTTAAATGATTTTCATAAAGAGTCTTGGAAATATAAGATTAGGACACTGCAACATTCATTCTCTTAGAAAACAGTCTATCATTGACTGAGTTAGCGACCTACCTAAACTTGAATTCCCTGCTGATAAAGTTTGTAATCCCTATGAAAAGGGAAAAAACATAATGTTTCTTTTAAATGAAAGAAAGATGTTTCAACTTCTCAACCTCTCAATTTGGTTCACATGTACTTGCATGGACCCTTTACAGTTTCTTGTTTAAATTGGAAGCACTATGTCTATGTCTTAGTAGTAGACTTTTCTAGGTACAGTTGTGTATACTTTTTAGCTCACAAAAGTGAAGATTGTTCTTAATTCATTAAATATTCCAAGCCCGTGGAAATCCATAGTGGAATTAAGATTAAAGCATTGAGAAGTTACCATGGTCGTGAGTTTGAAAATCATGAGATTTAATCTTATTGCTCACAAAATGGCTATAGTCACAATCTCTCTACCCCTAGAACACCTCAGCAAAATGGTTTATTAGAAAGAAGAAATAGAACCCTTTAAGAGATTGCAAAAACTATGCTTAATGAGTATGATCTTCCAATTTACTTTTGGTATGAAGCTATAAATACAACTAGTTATATTATTAATAGAGTATTTAATAGAAATGTTCTAAAAAATACCCCTTATGAGTTGTTGAACGATAGGAATCCTAGTGTTAATTACACTAATTTTTTTGGTTGCAATGTCTTTATGCTCAACACTAAGGATAATCTGGGCATGTTTTCTTCTAAAAGTGATGAAGTAATATTTGTTGGTTATACATTAACTAGAAAAACCTATAAATCCTTTAATAAAATAACAAATTTTTTGGAAGAATATGTTCACATAAAGTTTGATTAAACTGATCCACATGAACCTCAGTCTTCTCTTGAAAATCTTGAAGAAGGTTTTTTCTATTCTAGACCTTATTGATAATATAAATGATCCTGTTGTAAAGAAATCTTGTTCTGGAAACATTCCAGAACCTGTTACTTTTAGACCCTAAATGTAGAGAAGAACCTGAAATTTCTAGTCATACATTTACTAAATCAAATAGGATTCTGATGAATCATCTTTTAGATATTGTTGTTGATAATCATGATAGAGGGACACATACTAGAGATTCTCTAAGAAACTAGGTTCAAGATCAATCTTTTCTTTCACAGTTAGAACCTAAAAATATCAATGATGAAATCAATGATGAATTTTGGGTAATGTTTATGCAAGATGAATTAAATCAATTTGAAATAAACAAAATCGAGGAATTATTTGATAGACCTAAAGAAACAGTGACCAAGGGAACTAAATAGATTTTTAGAAATAAAGTGGATGAATCAGGAAATATAGTTAGAAATAAGGCAAGGCTATTTTCAAAAGTGTATAGTCAAGAGGAAAGAATAGACTATGACGAAATCGTTTCCCCTATAGCTATATTAGAAACTATTGGGATTCTTCTTGCTTATGATGCTCAATTGAATATAAAGTCATATCAAATGGATGTTAAAAGTGATTTTATAAATTGTTTTATAATTGAAGTTGTTTTTGTTGAAAAACCAACAGGATTTACTAATCCTCATTTTCTACACCGAGTTTTTAAGCTATCTAAAGCTTTATAATTTTTGAAACAAGCTCCATAGGCTTGTTATGCTAGAATTAGTAATTTTATAATTTCAAATGGTTTTACAAAAGGAATTGCTGATCCAGCTATCTTTATCAAAAGAATTTCTAAATATGTTTTGATAGCACAAATTTATGTTTCTGATATTATTTTTGGATCTTCTAAAAATAATTTGTGTATTCATTTTTCAAAGAGTATGAAATATGAATTTGAAATGAGTTTAATGGGTGAAATGAAATATTTTCATGGATTTCATGTTCTTCAAAATGATAATGGTATTATTTTAAATCAAAGTAAATATAAAAATAATCTTTTAAAACTTTTTGGTTTAGGTATTAATAAAGAAAGTGATACACCCATGAGTACTACCTGTATGTTGGACATTGATGAATCTGGGAAACCAGTTGATCCAACCAATTTTAGAGGCATGATTTGAAGTCTACTGTACCTTAATTCTAGTCGACTAGACATTACGTTTTGTGTGTGTATGTGTGCAAGATTTCATGCTAATCCAAAAGAATCCCATTTTCTTGCAGTTAAAAGAATTTTCAAATATATTAAACATACCACAAATTTAGGTTTGTTTTATCCAAAAGGACAATCTTTTGATTTAATATGTTTTTTAGATGCTGACTTTTCTGGTTGCATGTTAGATAGAAAAAGCACTTCCGGAACATGTCATTTATTAGGAAATTCCATAGTATCTTGGTGTAGTAAGAAACCAAATTCAGTTTCTTTGTCTCCTGCTGAAGTAGAGTATATAGCCGCAGGTAGTTGTTGTGCACAAATTCTATGGATGAACCACACTCTTTTGGACTTTGGAAATAAATTTAGATATGTATCAATAAACGTGTCTCACTCCAGGACAAAAAAATTGATGTTAGGCACCATTTTTTGAGAGATCATTACCAAAAAGGTGATATTACTCATGAATTTATAGGCAATGATCATTAATTAGCCGACATTTTCACTAATCCCTTATGTTCGGATAGTTTAAGTAACATTAGACACGAATTAGGAATGATAGACTCTGTTAGTTAGATACCTCACTGGTATCAAACCTCACCGTTATACCACACTGGTATGAAACCTCACTGTTTTACCTCACTGGTATGAAACCTCCATGTTATATGACATTGGTATGAAACCTCACTGATATACCACACTGTTAGTGGACCTCACCATTAGAAATTCTCACCGGTATAACCTACCGTTAGTCTCTGATGATTTAAGCTTCTATCTAGCCATTAGAATTTGTATCATTTTATACTTTACTAAGTTTGGTTTACTTATTTACTTTGTGATTCCTAAATGATAAAACTAAGTCATAGTTACTTCTCAATCCACCGAACTCTCCTCTCTCAAACCTAACTCCATGAATCCCCAAATCTTGTGAAAACCGTATTTTCTTCAATCCAATGATGGAAAAAAGAAAACTCCCTACTGTCTGATATGACATTGATTAGCCGAATACGAAGAATCAAAATACCGGGCTTGAAGCAAGTAGCATTGTTAGTATAATATGATCAGGGAGGTGTCCAGTGAATCCGTATTTACAAAATAGAGATATTGTAATTGAGAAAGAGATATTCGTGGAATGGATAATGACTAGTAAATATCTAGTTCTAGAGGTTTTGTAAGATCATAAATGGGAAGAATGATTCTCTAATAACAATGGCCCCTACTATATGAAGATAGTAAAATAGTTCTATGAGTTTGTTAGTGTTGAGAAATATGATGATAAAAATAGAATGGTTTCATGGGTAAATGGAAAGAAAATAGAATTTTCATTTGTTGAGTGGCCTGAGTACCTGAGAGTACCACATGATGGAGTTTTTGGACATTCATCAAAGACAGTACCACTGATAAGTGACATATTTGATTATGAAACTCCCTTAGAAGAGCTCACTGGTAGTGGAAAGAAGAGATAAGTGGTTGCTGCTAAAATGGATGGAGAAAACATATTGTTGTTCAAATTTGTGCAACATGTTCCATGTCCAAGAAAAGGGGAAATTGCAAATTTGAGATATCGGGGTATCTCATTGTTACATCTCTTGAAGCATGGGGTGATGGTGAAGCTGTGCAGGCTTCTAATGATTCAAATGGAGGACATGACCAAACCCAAATCAAAGACCAATGCTTTATTCTTTTTCAAGTTGATTTTGATTATGACTAATGTAAATGGTGTAGCTGAGTCTCAGGATGAGATAGTGGTGGTAGGAAATAACTTTTGTATCATAATCACAGTGTGTAAGTACATGAAGATAAGCTATATACCATGGAGAAGGGATTGGGTTACTGATGATAAGAAGTTGTATGATAAGTTTAATCCTCTAGATCATCCTTCTAGGCCTAAAGATGTGAGGGGTCCAGGTCTAAGATCTGATGAGGGGAAGCCATAGTATAGTGATGATTCATAGGAGGATGAGTCCTCTGCAGCATATGGAGGAGATCCAGACTTTCCTCCTAGCCGAACTCTTGAAATTGTATCACAAGGTAAGGGATGTGATTCTTTGAACCTACCTAGTATAAAAACTATTTTGGGTGTAAGCAGTGAAGAGGCAGCTGTAGATGAAGAAGACCACCAGAGATCAGATCAGGAAGAGGCAACCCCAGAAAATGAGGAACAAGAAAGAGAATCTTAAACTGAATCATCTACTTCTGCATCCTTGAGTTTGAGTCCTCTTATTAGAATTTATGTTCTTCCTTTAGAGTTTGTTCATGATGATGTTGATAGACCTGCTCCTATTCCTGAGGAGCCTCATGTTGTTAGAGAAATGGAGATAGTTTTGCAAGATTCTTCTAAGGAAGACCAAGCAACTGAAGATAATCTTGCTGTATAGAGTAATTCACTAGTTGAGGGGGAGCATCCTACCAGGTTTGGTAGTGTTTCTGTGGATATTGAGATTGATGACTGGGCAGAGGACCCAGGGATTGTAGTTTTTGGATTATATTACCATGATTCTGATAATGAGACATCCCTCAGTCGACCAGAAGTTAATTGCGATATTCTTCTAGAGATGTTACCTGAGAATTTAGTAAGAAAAGGTTATTTCTATCAATTTAAGTCTGATATTAAGACATCTTTTGTGGAAGAGATAAGAAAAATGTAAGTATCCTTAGTGTCATCCATTCAATCGGTTATGAATGTCTCAGTGTCCAGTATTATGTATGAAAGAGCATCTGTTGTTGTGCCTGATAATATAGTCACCAGGGATAACATATAATCTTTGAAGGCTGGGATGAAAGAGTTTTTGAGTGATTCATTTTCTAAGTTAGAGAGTCACCTTGTCGAAGAGATGAGAAATATGGAAAAGAGTTTTGATCTCTCTCTTAGATGTAATGTGTCAACCTTTGTGGTAGAGATAGTGGATGAAATCATAGCTTTCCTGAATCGAGTTTCTAACATGGTAGAAGATGTTAAAATTCTAAATAAATCAGTTGTCTCTCTGGAATTCGATATGAGTTCTAAATCTCAAGCAGTCATGGATTTGGCCTATGTGAAATGTATATTCATCAAAATGGTTTCAGTTTTTGAGGAGTTTATTCATTCCATAACTATGCATGTTAGTACACAAGATTATGTAGAGAGAAATCTTATTATTCGAATAACTATGAGTTTCAAGGAAACAATGACTTTTTCTGTTGGTTCTCTTGCTCTGAGACCTCCAATATAATTAGATCAGATTAGAGATTTGATGAAGGAATAGCTTGGTTCAGCTTCAACCAATAGCTCTCTGGACTCATCTTCCATGAATCTAGTGGTGTCTACCACTAGAGATATAATGAAGAATGTCTAATATTATAAGAGAAAGAATCTTCATCTCATAAAGAAGTGAAAGACATTATAGATTACTATTTCCAAAGGTTCTACACCAAGAATCAGCTCAAAAACCATTTTAAGCTTATGTTAGAAAACATGAAGCTACCTCCTGTAAATCTAGCCTTCAGAGAACAACTCAGCAAGATCAGAGAATTGACTCCAGCCTTGGAAAAATTTATGGAAAACAAGGATGATTTCATTTCTGCCATGGATCGAGGATGAAAGAACATTATGGATTTCAAAAATCTCTTACTTCCATCCTTTAATGTTGATTCTCGACCAGTGATTGTACCTCCTACTTTACCTGAATTATCCATTACTACCTCTTCTGCTCAGATGACACCAGTACAAGCCACATGCAGCCTTACTCCTATGATCATTCAGAGAGATACATAGTATAGGCCAGGAACAATTTCAGTGGCTCATCCACCTCTGATTATCCCTTTTATTTCTAATCCTCGACCTATTTCAACCTCGCTTGAATCCTATTCAGATCCCAAGGGAAAATCTCATGTTGAGGATGTGGATTGATCAGTGGATAGGATCTTTGATAGGAATCACCTGTATTTTTGTTCTATGTTTCCTTTTTTGTATTTCATTGTATCTTCTTGCATGATGGAATACATCTGATCTTATTCCATTTCCCTCTATTCCTTCTCTTTTCATGTATTTTTTCCCACTTTTTCCTAATCACATAGGGGAAAAAATAATATATAAGGGAAACATATATGGGGAGACATAATATCTAAGGGAGAATAGGGAAAACTATTATGAAATATCATTAGATTTTATGATCATAATACATTTGTTTTCCCTCTGGTATATTTGTTTTATAATATATTTTTTTCTCTGATACAATTTCATATTGATAACATATCCTCTAATACCATTAAAATATCACAATTGAATGATTCATCACTCATACTGGGAAATAAGATCCATTATATTTTATAATGATACTTTACAGATAATTTTGGATTATAATACAATGAGTTGTGATTATCAACAAGGGGGAGATTGTTGACCTCACCTGTTTTGATAATCCCAATCATTCTTTAATATGGTTTGATAATCTCGACATGTGCATATAATCATATATATATATGATACATATCAAAATAATCCTTAGAATATGTTAATCCATGATTATAAATGTTTGTTCATGCATTGAATTAACATTAACTCAATCTGGATGTGTTTTCCATAGAACAAATAAGTAGTTAAGTGTTGGGTCACCATTACTGACCTACCAGTACTTAGTATACCAATAGACGATGTCACCGGTATGCATAATAGCTACCGACAGAATAGATCTATTAGTATATGCAGGACTACCACAGTGATTTCCAATGAAGATCTATTGATACAAAGTCTATAGATACAAGAAACTGATACAAACAGACACATCTACCGTTATAAAGGCCTACCGATACAACCAGACAGACGAACGACTACCATTACAAAGTCCACCGATACAGACAGAGTCACCGATATGATAAACTTCTAGTATAAGCGAGTTATTAATAGGTAAGAAAATATACCATTAGACACCCCCTGATACAAGAAGCTACCGATACAAGAACTAAGAGATACCGATAAGAAGCTCACTGCTATACAAAGTCCACCGTTACAAGTCTACCGACAGAAAGCAGCTGATAAAATGACCGCTAACCAGTCAATGCTACTTAAAATCTAATTTATTTATTTATTAAGAAACAGTCATATTTGATGATTTTAATGCATTTAATGTTATTTAATGATAGTTCTTGGCATGTCAGGGAACTGTAACTCGTACCTATGAAAAGGTAATCATTCTAATTACCGGAGTGAAAAGCTATAAAAGGAAGGAAAAAAGATGAGAAAAGTGTGGTTGCATAGTCATGCATATACACAGAAAAGACATGAGACATCCATACACCTATGTTCATGAAGAACATTAGACATACACGAGGCCATTCATAAAAGAAGTGAAAATAAGTTGAATCTTGGTCAAGGAGTGAATAACTACAACGATCTCTTCATACACTAAAGATGATAAAAATGAACCTGAAAAACAAAGAAGTAAACAAAACATTGTTTTCAAGACAAAAACTAGAGAAGGACTCATGATCATTTCTCTTCAACCAAAAGGAGTCCAGAGATGCACTTCAAATCACTAGTGCATTCTAAACTCTTATATACTCTCTTAATGATTCTTCAACTTACCTTTGAGCTATGTGTGTAATTTTTACATTTCGTACACCCAATGAATCTTGTGCTAAACTAGAGGATTTAATCCTCACTCACTCTTTCCCTATACTCATTTTCCCACTGTGGAAAGTGGTAGAGGTCAAGTAGAACCCAAATTTCATGTGTGCTATTGTGTTTTTTCCCAAAAATAACTGTCCTCAGTACCTGGATAGTCGTTGCACTGTTTTTTACCTAGATCCAGGGTGTGGATCAAATTTTATGTAGATTTTTTGAGAGGACTAAGTCTTGTCTTGAGACTGAACCTCTTGTTTTAAAACTGTTGTGATTACTTATTTTCGTTTTAACCTATATTTAATATTCCACTGCTAATAAATTTGAAATATAAAATTGTTATAAATTTCATTTATAGTTAACATAGAAAGTGTTTTTAAATATTGTAAATCATTTGGTTAGTTTCAAAAGATAATTTAATCTTCTGATTAAATTAACTGAGATGTAATCAATCTTTTGAGAACCTAATCGAACCCGTACGGTCTTACAAATTCACTGCAGTTTATCTTAGTATATTTAATTGGGGGATTTTAATAGAAATCTTTTTAATAGAAATATTAATTGGAACTCAATTCAACCCCCCTGAGTATCCACTCTGACCAACACATTCATATCATTAAAAAACTAAGAAATTGATATTTCAAATGTTAAAATAGTAATATCAAGGATTATGGAATTATACATGGTCCAAAATATTGTTTAACCCTATAAATTTACAAAGGAAACCCAATTCATGGTTCATTATTCATCCAAAAAAATTAATAAAATTAGGTTATTAAAACAAAGTTATAAAAACCCAACACATAATACAATATATGAAAAAATGGGTTTCACACAAAAAAGTGGGTCCCCATGAAAATTTGAAAACTATAAATATAATAACCCAACCATAAAATAAAAACACATAAAAACAACACCACTTCTTCATGTTGTTTCTTTTAATTATAACCATAACACCACAAAGGTGGGTTTTAATCCAAAAATAAGGCCTATAAAACGTGGTTCGATATTCCAGTATGTTTTTTGATAATATTTTTTCTAAAACAAAGGGTTTATGATGCATAATTAATTGCGATTAATGGATTCCATTCATAGTAGAGGGGAGGGTAACCCTTAAAAACTCATATAGTTTTAAATTAATATAAAATAATTTTAAATTTCAGAAGCCCCAAATTGTGAAATTTCTATTATAATAATATTATGGTTCTAAATATTCTCAAAAATTAATATTTATACATCTATTAATTTTTTAAAATCTTATCTTTTATATTTATAATTAATTAATACATTTTATTTTAAATTGTGGTAAAAACATATTAAATATTATAAGGTTGTATATTTTACTTATTTGTTGTAAATTCCACATAAATGGACATTTTATAAACATTTATACATTATAATAATCTAATTTTAATTAATAATGTATTTTATGATTTATAAATAATTTAAAAAAATATTATTTCTCTAAAATATCATGTGTTAATTTTGAAATTTTATAATTCCTTGAAGTTAAATAAATTCCAAACACGTAGAATAATTGAAAAAATCATTTAATATAATATTTTTATATATTAGTCACCTAAAAAATTCAAGTATCATACTAATAAATTATAATTATATATATTTTAATATTTAAAAAATCATTTTTTTCAAATTTTATTTAATAAAAAATTTTATGCATCACTATTGTGTCAGCATTTATTGTAATTACTTAATCTCTAAAAAATATAAACATATTTTGATGAAGTAGATAATTTCATTACATTTTTGTATAATTTTTATGATCTATTTTATAACATTTATATATATATATATTAAAATTATTAAACATATATGAATTAAGACGGTTTTATTTTGACACATTTTTTTATTTTAATAATATTTATATCATTGTTAGGGAAAGAGGTATATTCAATGATTCAATTCGTATAATTATATTTTTAGAGTATAATTTTAGTCATCAAATTGAATATTTGTAGTTGTTAGGGTACATCTGTTATCATTATCATATTAGATGTTACCCCAATTTCACCAATTAACTTTTGACAATGATAAATAAAAAACAACCAAATTTACTATAAAAACAATACAAAAATAATTAAAGGAAGATTAATAAATAAATTGTATCCACTAATTACAAATATATTATCCATTTTTAAAAATTAATAACATTGAATTTTCTTTAATTAAAATAAAACTAATCATGTTAATTGAATGAGAAAAAAGATTTTTTAAAAGTAAAACCAATCAAAATATTGTCCTCTGTTTATATTAAATTTCAATGTTAAATTACATAAAATAAAATAAAATTGATTAGATAGAAAAATTATAATATAATTAAATTTTAAAACCAATTACAATTATAATATATAAATATAAATAAATTATATGAAAAAATTGAATTATAAATATATTACTTTATTATCCATTAAAATAAGTAATTTATCATAAAAATACAAACAAAATCAACTAAAATCCATTTTAATGTATAGATTTTAAATAAAAATTTTATTATTTAAAATAAAACATAAAAAAGTGCCCCAATGTAGATTTAAATGATTTCACCATCAAAATCCAGTAAAACTAGATTTTTTATAAAATACAATTTTTAATCATAAAGAAATATTTTAAATTTATATAATTCATTTCAAATAAATTGAAAGAATGTAGAAAAATTATAAATGAATATATAATTATTAGATAAATACATAGTTAATTACAATAATAATGTGTTTCACCCTAAGAAATTGTCGTTAAGGACAGTTCAATAAAAATGAACAATTTAATATAAGATAAAATTCTTCTCCAAAGGGTTGCGATGAGAGGACCAACAACGCAATGTCTAAATAGAAACAAAATTATTAGAAAAATTATCATATTACATTAATTTCATAGTAATCCACCCACCTGATATGAACACTTGATTCAACCTAATATGTATGCTATTGAGAGACTTAAAAAATTCAAATATATGGAAATGATCAGTCACAAAAAGATCGCACAATATACAGAGAAGGAAATTTAAAAAAAAGTTGTGGGTAAGGGAGATTATATTCAGTGGATTTCATTTCATCCCATGATGAAAAAACCAAAATAAAAACAGAAGAAAAATCACAAAATCCAAAATGAGTAGTGGGGGTGATCTTGCGCAATGCATGAAGGGAAAGGGGAGTGGTGCTTCATTCCAGTAAGATAGGGGAGAAAACAAAATGGAGGAAAATAATGGACATAAAAGAAAAATGAATAAAATAAAAAGGTTAATTAAATAAGTGAACAGAAAGAAAAAATTAATTTTTGGTGGCCCATTTCATGTTTTTCTCAAAAAATCAATGTGCGCAGGAAATGTGTATGGAATAAATAACCATGTATTTTCCACTATTTGGATCCTATAATAGGATGCATAGTTGTGCACCCAATGGAATGAGGTTTTCTATAGACTATGTGACCTAGTATTCTGCCTCTATTTTTTGTGTTCTAGTCATCTCACGAGCACTATACACACCACATGATCTATTCTAAGATCCTAAGAATCAGATTAATGGTCTTTTTAAGGACTTATACTAAAAATTATAACAATCCATATATTTGGATAATTTTTGGACGTTACATTTTCTAAGGGTTATGTAAATAATATATGAGTATTCCATCTACAATTCTACATTAAATGTCTTGAAACATATATTAAATTGAACCATGAATCCAAAATTTTGAATAAATAAAAAGGTTATATTTTTCTTCAAAAACTATTTAAGAACAAATGATTGGATAATTATTAACATTTACAATTAATATATTCTAAATGTTAATTGAATAAATGATTGATTGCTTTTGATAGTATAGATTCACATTATATTGGAACATATTATTGACATAATGGAAAAGAAATCAATAATATGTTTTATGATCATTATCTTTTGTTGGAAAATTATATATTTTGATATGTTTTTTCCCTTAAAATCATGTGAATAAAAAATGTGGTGATTAAAAATATACATAAGTTTTTGAGGAATAAATAAGTATATAGAGGTTTATTGCAGTGGGAATTCAAATGTTTTCGAAATATGAATCTTATCGATAATCTGTATTTATGATATTTACACACTAGGGTTCATTATTATATGAATTAAAAAAATAATGAATGATTAGTAACATGGTATATCTTAATAAAGTAAAGAAGATTCCATTTCAAATGTAATATCTCAAATAATGATTATGTTAAAAAATCCCTAACGTAATTTGATTTGATATTAAAAATTGACATTGAGAGAACATATTTTATTTTAGGGGGAGGGGTGAATTTTATACCCCATGATTTTAGGGAGAATATTTATTTTATAACCAATATGTTTAAAATTCAGAAAATTTTATCTAATTTTTAGAAATGAATTTCTAATTAATTATAGAATAATTCATATTATATAAATATTAAACTAAAAATATGTTATTCATAAGTATAACATAAAAAATAAAATTAAAATATGTATTTCAATCTATCAATTATTACCCAAAATGGATTCAAAACAGTCATTTAAATTTTAAAAATCATGTGGTTCAATATATAAAAACGAAATAAATATTAATGATTAAAAATACACAATATAATATTTAATAAGGGGAATCACCAATGGAAAATAACCATTTATATGTAAAATAACCATGAATAGGGAAATTTTTATGAAAAAAATAAAATATCATTTATGAATTATACATTGTAAAGTGAGATTGGAAGGAAAAAACAATTCAATATTTCAATATCAGAATGTAATTGAGTTATTGAAAATATGGTCATTTCCATTAGGATCATTTCAAATATAGTTATTAGAAATGTGGTTGTTGGAAAATATTGTTATTGGAAAAATTAATGATATGTATACTACATTTGGGTATTATATGATTGTAAAAATAAAATAATATAACTCAAAATGAAATAAAAGTATTATTTTTAAATATTATGAATATATATATATATTATTTATGTTTATATTTATTATAATATAATATTAGGTATAAATAAAATTAATTTAACAATTTTGATATCATTAGGTTTGTAAAATTAAATTATAGAATATAAATATTTAATTTTTATTTGTTTTTGTTAAGGAATATTTAGTATAAAAGTACTATATTTTAAAATCGTTTTATAGGTACTGACCATTTTTTCTATAGTTTAAATTCAACAATTTTAAATTATTATTTTATATTACATAATATGTTAATAACATTTAAATTAGAAATTAATTTGGAAAAATGATGAGAATTGATAAGGTCTAAAATGATATTTTTCTAAAATAATATATTCTTATAGTTAAAATTTTTATTAAAATATAAATAAATAAATATATTTTCTATTTGGGTAAATATGAAATCATTATTTGATTTAAAATATAAATATTATCTATTAATTCATTGTTTATATTATTCTTAAAAAATAATTTTATGGCGAATAAGGTAATATACAAATATTGTAACATTTATGACTCAATATATATATATCTATCAATTGTAAATTTATTAAACCTATTACTGGTTCAAAATATTTATTTTATAAGTGACATAATGATTTTAAAAAAAATTCATTAAATTATTAATCCCATATTTTACATTTTTGAATTTAATTAATATTGTTCAAAAACAGTTTTATGTATTTTAAAAATTTCTTGTTTTAAATAAATAATTATGTAAATTAAAAATATATGGGGAAAATTATTTTAACTTTTTAATCATCACGTATAAATTATATAATTAGTTCCATTTTATTATTTTTCATAATGTATAAACTGACTTTTTAAAAACAATTTATCATGTTGAAAATAAAAAATATAAAAATATGGAACCTTATAGGTAAATGGTAATAATGTATTAATACATGATTTAATTGAGTATTTTGGTGTGAATTATACATATATATTTTGTATGGTCAATTATTTTTAAATATTGGATAAATATCCCCTAATTTTGACTTTCAATTATTCGAATGTTATGCTTTTTTGATAAATGGAATGCCAGTTCACTTATGAATGTGGATCACCTCTCCTAAGATCCCCTCACACCAAAAATTCATAATTTTGGAAAAAATATTACCAAAAATCTCCTAAATTCATATATCCACCTTAATTAGGAACTATTATTATCAAATATCTATTCCACATTGTCTTTACCGTCTTTGCAATGGTGATAATATAAATGCGAGGTAAAATTTTATAACCACTCTTTGTCATTTCTATTTATTTTTGTGCACATCTACATTTTGAATTTTTGGTTCACCATATTAAATGATAACATTAGTAAAAATATTATAATTATAGGTAATTATAATGATTTTACAAGCACTAATGACCCTCTCTATTCTGCATTTTGTCAAATAAAATTTTCAATGATAATTTGTCTAATCATCGTCTCCACAATCTATCGTTTTTCATTTTTCTTCACTACCTAACATTGATATCTAAAAATGTAATTTAATATAATATTATATTATTTATGAAATATTATATATTTCTAATTCGTAAATTTATTTCTCATTTTCTCATATTCTTTGTAAAATAAAATCATTACCCACACATATTTGTTAACAACCCCCTCTATCAAGTATTAAATTTCAGTTTTTCTTTTGAAAAAATGTGTTCATTGATTGTAATGGGAATGGTTTTAGCGGATAAATATGAATGTAATGAAATAAATAAACTTCTATAAGAATTATCATTATAACATTCTAATGACAGTAATGATATGAAATCATTATATAACTATCTATCTTAAATAAGTGATCAAATAAGGAAAACAAATTTATTAATATTATATAAAATTATCAAATTTTTTATATATTATTTTACCCTATTATAGTTTTAATATTTAACTTTAATAAATATTATATGAAATCTATTTTCTTGTGTTATAATGATATTACATATAAATTAACAAATATACATTAATTTATTATGGTATGTTCATGACTAGGTCAGTGTAACCACCCAATTAAACAGTTTCCCAATATTATATAATGGATGAATATAAAAAAAATTAATGTAATAATATTATATAAATATTTAAATAAATATCTTTTTTTGAAATAATACATTTATATACAACACAAAAATTAATAAAAGTTATATAGACATCACTGTAGTGTGTATTTTATCAATATTATCTTCTTGAATAATGAATGAAATGATCATCAATGGAACATGAAACATAAAAAAACCATAATTCATACATTACATTAATATTATGTTAATTATATGTTAAATTTTTTATGGTTAAATAGTTATGACAATATTTTTGGAAAACTACTACAAATAGTAAAAACTATAAAAACCAAACCTACGAAAATATGTAAAAAATATTATTAAACATTTCGATAATGGATATAAATTAAAATAATAAATACTTTTTGTATGAATATGGGTATGAAATTATTTATTATGATAGTTTTATTTTTTTAATGTGAATTGAATCAATTCAACATGAATCAATATTAATATAATGGGGTTCTTTCGAACAAATTGGTATTTTTAGACTTATTTGTTAATATGAACCATGATACATTTAATAATATTTTATTAAATACTAATGATTGAATCTTATCATTAAAATGGTGTTAGAATATAAATATTAAATATTTAATGAAAAGTGAATTTTATTAAAAACGAAATAAAATTTTATAAGGGACATTGATTAAATTATTATTTCAATGGTACCGGTTCCATATTTATAATCATGTTTTCAAATCATAAATGTTTAAAAAATATATTCCATATATGAAATTATTAATAATTATAAATCCCCCATTGTTCACTTTGGTTATTCATAGGGTTTTATATGTACCAACAAAATTTCATTTCCCGGTGACACATAATTTACTTGAATTTTTTCTTGTGGGTGAAATAGACACCACAATTTCATGTTGGTTTTGAAATTATCTATTTTTATTATCCATATTAATTGATTTAATTTCATGTGTCCTTATCTATAAATTGATAATTTATTATTCTTATTTTCTACAACTTTAAAATCTATTTATAATTGTAATGATATTTTAACATTTTCTAAATGGTTCAATTTCATCAATATTTGAAAAGATTACATTTTAAATGTTGTGTGTTAATTTTTCATTCTATTATTATTTTTTCTTTCTTTGAAGCATTATTAATTTATAATCCTAGATTATAAGGATATTATTTGAATCTATTTTTAATAATATTTCATTTAATTTTTTTTTCTAGAATATTTCTAAATAACAAAATTTTAATTTATAAAATTTCCTAAAATTATTTTTCATCTAATTCGGTTTCATTTGAAATTTATTATACTTTACATAGGATTTTTGAAATGTAATTTCCCACCATATTTATCTTAGTATATTATTTAATGCCCTTACATTTTTTAGAAATGATATATATAGAGAATTTTCTTTTTTTATTGTTTTCAATGTATACCCTAAATTTATATTGTAATGAATTTCATCTATAAATACCCTATTCATGAATCCAAATATTCAAGGGGGTTGACCTATATATCTTACATCAATTTATTATTGATAATTATTATCACAACCACATATCAATTACATGTACACTTCAAATACAAATTTTTATATCTTGATTGGATTGATTCTAACAATAATTTTACTAGAGGGCGTTGGATACCAATTTATATTACATACTTTTGTCATGTAAGGAATTTTTATTTAATTATTAATGACTTTATTCAGTAAATACCATTGATAAGTATATGAAATCCATTTTCCTTCCATGTTTTATTTATACTATGTTTAATGACTATTTTTCAATGAATAATTTTTTTTGGTAAAAAATTTTTCATTTCAATTGGAATCTTTTATTAATCACACATTATTTAAATATGATTTTATGACATGATAAGTAATATATTTATTGAAATAATGCATATGTAAGGATGAATGATGGATTGGGTCTTATTTATCCCTTTTAATATTTTGTTAAGAGTTTTTATCTCATGCGATAGGTATCGATATGTACATTTTAGTTTATCATATTCAAGGGAACTGATGGGGTGGCACCTGAAAATTATGCTTCCTTTCTGAATTTATGTTTCATATTTGACTGATGTTTCACTATTTTAGGTATATTCACATTATTATGTTATTCTATCCAAATTCATGATTATTGACTAAATAGTTTCTTTCATATCATCTTTTATGTCTTGTTTTATGGAATGAAATGTGCACTATTATTTTTTGGTATAATTTTATTATATATCTTGATTATAACTATATTATTTTATAATTCGCACATATAATATTTGATTTTATTAGATATATTTCAAATTAAAGAATATTGAATTTCACTCCATTCACATATTTCCATTTCATCGGGTTGTGGATAAATGTATCAGATAATATGTTTCGTGAAAGATATATTAGGATAAACTTTTTGAAATATGTATAATACATATTTTGGATTAAAAAAGTGTTAATAAATGGGGAAGAAATTCAATTAGTTGAGAGTAGTATTATGTTTAATAGTTAAGGTATTCACATAATTATCTATAACTAAAAAACATAAAATGTCTTGGGATTGTATTGAAGTGAAATATTTTCTATAAATAATGTAATTATATGGTCACATTTGTAGGATTTTATACAAGTATAATGGGTCATATTTTATCTTTAGACATAATGATAATATTCACACAGGTGTGGGGATAATAACTATTCTCAAAATGGTTTTCAAGTGTTTATAAATGAAAACTACTTCAATCTTCTTTATCAGGATATTCCGAATTTTCATAATTAATATCAATTTCATAAAATTAAATGCATTCATGTTAAGCAATTTTTTATAGTATTATATAATTATATGTCATTCTAATGAGTTTAATGATTAGTGGGATTCATATTAATCCATTTTTAAAATTTTATTCTTGTATAAAGATCATTTTTTATATTATTTTCCTCCATAATATTTTATTCTATTATTTATGGTGTCTTGATACTATATAATTTTTTTTATCTCGTTACAATGTTCTTAATAATGTTTATGAAATGGTCTAATATGGTTTGTTTCCCATGCCGATTGATGTGGATATTATTTCACACTATTTTCAGCATCATTTTTATTTTTATTTTATTGACTTAATTAATTAAATGTGCTATAAATTGAAAATAATTGGACTCTAATAATTTATTTCTCATAATCATAGATTATTCATATTTCTCTATATAGTTATGATTATTCATTTTGATTATAATTTTTTCATAACAATTTATATACAATTTTATTTAAATAATAATTTTAAAAATTTATATATTATTATGTTTATTATTAATTATGAAATATAATCTGTTATATTGTTGTTAATTTTTAACTTATTAAATTTGAAATAAATAAAAATATTTTATTATTTTTGTTTTAATTCTGGTAAATTTAAATTTAAAACATTATATAATTAAATGGTTTTAAATCTTCTCTATGGATTTTGATTTTTATTTATTTATAAACATTATTATTTCATATTTGTACTTTAATATATAATTTTCATATAAAGTAATTCACTGTAATTGGTTTTAAATTTTAATTTTTTAGTCTATAATGATTTAATATATTCAATATTGTAAATTTCATAATTTATAAATTTTTTTTGAACTACTTTAAGATACCTATGATAAATACAACTATTCGAAGGGATAACCTTACAAAAAGGTAACATTCTAATGAACATGTTCTTCCTACTAGGGTAGGGTAGTGATGGAGGTGGATCAAGGGGAGTCAAGATAAAACCCTAATGAACGAGGAATATAACAAAAAATGATTTATGATGAAATATTTAGGGATGATCAGGAGTTGATTCAATCTCATCATCATTACAACATGTATCACTTCAGTCATGCTTCTCAAAAGTTAATACCATTTGTAGATAATGTTATTGTGCATGAGATGAAATTTTCGGAATCTATGATGTTTTCATTAGGAATCACCTTATCTAATTTTGATACCCCTCCACCTAGACACGTAATTAATAAAGGTAAAATTTTCAATTTTTCAGCAAACCAAGAGGCTATGAAAAAATGAATAATCATTTTTAAAAAATCGATCATTTTCTGTTTCTAAGTCCAAAAAGGTGAAAATACTTATGTTTTCTAGTATTTGACCAAGATAAATGGAGATGTGTGGGGTTTGGTGATTTGAGTGTGAAATCGATGTGGAAGGGAATCTATCGTGTTGTATGTCCAACTAATGATTACAGTAGAAAGACTTAGAGCATGGAATTTATCCCTCTCATGTTAGGATTCTCTAGAAAGCAAGAATGTGATATGAAATTTGACTTTGTCAATGTCTGAAACACACATAAATAGGTAAGTAATCATATTTGAATGTTTAAATAGCATTACTAGAACCCTTGGATATAGTGGGACATTGCATCATTTGTGGGAAACCCAATCCATATGGATACATTGTCCGTCCGTCATAGATTTTGAAATTTTTCTATAGTTCTTGTAGAGGTAGATATTTCTATTACTTTGGTTGAAGAGGTTATCATTTCCACAATAAATGATAGTATTTCCAATGATATTAAATATGATAGAAAGATAAAATTATTATTAAATTTAAAATATCTTGTCCAAACAAGTGTGGAATTTAATTGTGATCATGAATGTAGCTTAGTTAATGTGAAAGGGTATGAAGATGACTCATGTTGAAGGAAGGAATGGAAGGAAAATAAAATTCTTTCTAAAGACAAAATTGTTAAAAAAAATTCAAACCACCAATATTGAGGAAGGAGGTATTTTTATTTGATAGGGAGATCACACATTATGTTGAATGAAAAAAATAATTCAAAAAATGACTTAAAATGAAAATGAAAATTAATAAACCGAGACTAATACATCTCAAATGGAACTGAGTCCAATTATTCCCACTATTCAGGTTGATTTCATTAATAGTGATGTTGTAGCTGATTTTCAGGAGATCAATGGAAACAAAGCACTATGGGATGAAGCCCCTTCATGAACCCCTTAATATAGGATTTTTTATTTCTCACCCCATCCTGATGAGGTCAATAATATAGAAAAATGAGAAAATTTCTACTGGTAATTTCCTAGAATAATATTTTATTAATAACACTTCCAATATTATGACGGTTCTCAATGTTGATGAAGGGAATGAATCCCCAAAATGCGGTAATAATTCATATGAGTATATTAGAGTTATGAAAAGGCATGATGAAAAAACCCATGTTGGATCTGACATGAATATAGTATTTATAAACTTTCATTACTCTACGTCTACCTAGAGGAAGGGACAAACAACAGATGGCCATAGTGACTTTCAATCTTGGAATAAATTCACCGCATTAAGTGGAATTTCAAAGCCAGATGATGAAGATGAATCACAATCCCATGTTCATATTGTCTCATTGTAGTGTCTTACAAATACTATGATAGGGGAACCATATGATAAAATCGTTGAATGTGAAGAGGGTGTCTCCAAATTTGACAAGGTGTGGGTAAAACTCCCAAGAAATAAAAGTGTAATAGAAAATGTAAGATTAAATTGTGTTTCAATGATGAGAGAAGTGAAAATTACCCAAACTAGGAGCCAAACCCAACCTCAATTATGATCCTTTAATAGAACTATCAGATGATCGGGATCTATCCCATGGCTATTTCCCATAGAGATTATCTTTTAGACTACAAAACTTTTTTTATTGGATCCAATTAGCCCAACATGAATCTCTAAAAATAGAGATCTTTAATTGGAAATCCCTCAGGTATGACATTGTATCTCAAAATCGAAATGACAAATACTTTGGTTGCCATTGGATTCTTAATCATGATAGTATCCATGTTACCTACAAACATAAAAATTCATAGTAGATCTCAATCTATTTCACTAGTCATGGATTGTGTTTGGAGATATCTTTTTTCTATGCTTCCACCTCCTATATCACGATATGGGAGATTTGTAATGAGAATATGAATGTTACTAGGGTATTAAATTTTAATGGGTGATAATTGGTGATTTTGATACTATCTTACAAACTGAATAAAAAACTGGGGTTAATTTGATTAATGTAGTATCTATGTAATTATCCATAGTTGTTCATAAATTTCACCTATCTGATGGCCTCCACGAAGGTGCTGATTTGGCATTGATCATATATTCATTGAATGTAATGATGTCAAAAAATCATTTTAGATTATTTATTCCAATGGTGGATGAAATCCTATTATTTAGAATTTCTAGGAATACTCAACTAATGCACCATTCAGATCAAAATACCTTATAAATATATCATTTTTCTCAAATGACTAGTTATACCCCATTTCTATTTTGTTTAAACTATTGATTTCTTTTGTCTCTAATTTTCAATTATGATATTGTAGAGGCTTGGAGAAATTATATTCATGGTATCTTGCTGATTGTTTTTTGAAAAAAAATTGAATGATGCTAAAGAATATTGAATGAATGGAGCAAGTAGTTATTCTCTAATCTTAATGTTGAAATTGATGCTACTAAGGGAAATATTTCAATCTCCCAAACCAAAAATCCACACATGGACAGTAACTTGAGATACGAAATTCATACTACCTTGAGTCAAGATAATATTATTATTATTAGGAATGACTAGATATTTCTTCCTTATATATTTAATTGTTGTTTGATAAGGATAAGAACTCCAAATTTTCAAATAGGATGAACAATGTGAAAAAGACTTAGGAAAAATTAATGGCCATCAATATTGATGTATGCCTCTACAACTTTGATCCTGAGATCGTATCTATAGTAGTTAATTACTTTAATAATATTCACTCTAGCGATGGTTTGGAAAATATCCATGTTTTAATTAATATCATATCCCCTTGTACTGTAGAACAAAAAAATGAGGATCTTAACATGGGTCCTTCGAGGGAGGATATCAGGAAAGCATTATTATCTCTAAACATTGAAATTATGGCTTGTCTATATGGGTTCATTATCATGTATTCAATGTTATATTTAGAAATATTAATGGAGGATATGATCAATTCATTTAATTATTTATTTCACCAATAAAACATGCCTTATTTTTTTGACTCGTTCATTGTTTCTCTAATACAAAATAAAGAGATTTTTTTGGCATCATATACTTCAGACCAATGCGTATTTTGAACACCATCCCTAAAATCAACATAAAAATTTTTAAGAATAGATTGGGAAGTCACATTAGTGAGTATAGTTATGTGAATCAGTTTGTATTTATACCTAGTAGGCGATTTCATAATTTTCTCTTGGCTGCCTCATTGAGTATTAATATGAGAAAAATAATGTCATTGTAATGGAATATTTATAATAAAATATACATAATAAAATATTTTGATACTATAATGGTTAGTTTCCTTCTTGCTGTTTTAAAAAGGTTTCGATTCTCAAATAGTATAATCATGCTTTTATGTTATATTAATTTATCTGGAAGGTTGTCTATATTAATTAATAGAGACCCTTGAAGATACTTTTACACCTCACTAGTCCAAAAATAATTTACTATATCGGTATTTTTTATGTCTATTATCAAAAAGTTATGTGAAATGCCGAAAAAATATCTTTATAATTTCGGTTAGGTTATATCCAACGAATAAACAAATTATCATGATTTATCTAATTGGTTATTTTATTACGGACATCCTAAAACCAATTTATTACAGATGTTATAAAATAAAAAATGTGATTGAGAAAACATCAATGTTTTGTCAAGTTGGTTATAAAATAACAAACATGATAAAGGTAATAAAAATATATTTAAAATTTATATGAACTCCCATTTTGTGTTATTCCGTTGTTATTCTTTTGGGTGACAGCAACTCAGTCTCTCTCGCATAGAATCCATACAATCAATTCTTCGATCTCATTTCCTCCAAATTGATTTTGAATCAATAGTTTATCAGGTTTTTCATTATCACGTCTATCTTCTCAACATAAAACACTCATGTAATCATCAAAATCTTTGATTTCAGTCATTTACGGATGCCCTAAATCTATTATTACAATTCCATCACGTATATCACTATTTCTTCTTAAATGTGATTTTTTATTTTGATATTGTTTTTTCATTAGTCACTCATGGATTATTTAAATCTAAAGAATCCATAATATAATTTTGAAATTTAATTTTCACTATTTATTTATTAGAAAAATATATAGATAGAAATGAATTTTTTACATTAATTTGTTCCTACTGTATTCCACTAGAGAATAGATTATTGATTTAATCTATATCCAATAATTATGTTATCTTAACTTCTTTTTAGGGGGTTATGGGGATATTTGAGGTGAATAAAGTGTTTAATTATTCCTAATTTAGATTGAAATAGTAAATTTTAATTTATTGAGTAAGATATATTATTGGTGTTTCATATAATAGTTTAATTTTGGGATTAATGGTGGTCTTCATTATAGTATATATCGATGTCTAAATGGTTTTGTGTACTTGTGAATATTTTAATTTTTGAACATATAAATGGAAATAATGTATTTTCTGTAACTTAATGCTCTATCATGTGACTTGTTTGGTAGACAATGTTACCTCTGGTATGCCTCCACATATTAAAAATGTTCTTGAATAATATTGAAGGTGAAAGGAAAATATTGTGGAGGAAATAAATTATTGAAAAGTGTTAGAATATGAGTAGAAATATAATTGAAGAGTTAAATGATTAAAACAATATTATAAATAATTTAATAATAATCCAATGATTATATAATAAAAGGGAAATAAATCCAAATAAAAATAATAAAATTATATGAAAATTTAAATTTTACTAAATGATGAAATGAATATATTATAGGTAAAATACAGGAAGTATCAAAGAACAAATATAAAGACCATTGTGTATAATCCCATTTTGGTCTCATGTCCAGGATCCAACCCATCAATCATGTTATAAATCATTTTTCATTAACATATTCTCTAAATCTATGTTTTTTGATTGCCATCATCATGTCATTAACTATTAATTGTAAAATTTGGTTAATTACCCTGATATTGTTTTATCATTGGTATCCTATAATTTTTATTCATTGATGTTTTTTCATTAGATACTTCTATTTTTTCCAATGAGTATTTTTGGGGGGTAAAATTTAATATGGATTTTAATTTATATAATAATATCATGTCACACAATTTATATTTTTTATGAACACTATTGTTTTATAAATAGATTAGAAAATCATTGAGATACTAGACGACAATTGTAAATCATGATAACAATGTCATTAGATCATGTTATTATTTTGGTATATTTTCACCACCTTCCCAATAAAATCATGGTTCCCCCCATGAAATTTACAGAAGCCCTTATTCCATAATTTCATTTTCTACAAAAAAACTAAATAATAAGGTTGATACGCATTAAGGAAACCATCATAATTACATAAAATAATGAAAATATTTCAATTCAAAACAATCCTAAGGCCTTTTAGGATAATATTTCTAATAATTTGGATTATAAATTAAGTAAGGAAACTCATTATGTGCTGGGTAAATAAAAAATCACTGTTGTGGATGGTGGTTTTTTTAATTTAGTGGTTTTCTATCATAGTGACGAAAAAAAATATCCTTATAACATTGAAATAAGCATATATATGTTTAATATTTCAAAATATAGTTTATTTTAAATTATAATATATTTCATATGAACAGAAAACTTTTTTTCAAATTATATTTTATTTTAAAAATTATTTCCATGCATATATTTTTTTGATTTATCAATTAAATTTAAACTTACCATCTATTATTTTTAGGAATTTGTAATTATATTTTTCAAATACACATATATTTGTTTTATATTTCCAAATTGTGTTACTTTCAAATTATTATATATTTCATATAAATATAAAATTGTTTTACATTAGTAATATGTAAAATTAAGATATTTATTATATGTAAAAATAATTCGATGACGGATTAGGGAACATAGAATGAGTGATGAATATGAGAAATGTGTTGATTCTTTTTTGGAATTTGATAAACCAAATGTTCCAAAAAAGACACATATTTATTTCCAGGCCTGAAATTCTTATATAATAAGTAGATGAAAAGTAAAGATATCCGTGATCTTTTAATTTTCCATGTTTTTAATTCGAGTTACATCCCTTGTATTTGGCATGTTGAAACATAAAATAAGTTTAGATCAACTAATTATGGTGCTTTGTCAGATGGTATATAAATTTTAAAGAGGGCTCCATAAATGGGAAAATATGTTAATAAAGAAAATTATTTGGAGTGTAAATATCCATGATATGATGATGGTCATTGTTCCTTGTAAGGTTTTTTTAACTTCATTATCCAACATTGGAATTTGTATAATGAATATCCCCTTTTTAAAAGTTATCTTCATTCTCACCTCACCAAGAGTATTATTCATCATAATTCAGAATCAGTGGGTTTCCTTGATGATTAATTTTATGATAAATTGATGAAAGGAAGTAATGATTACCATAACTATTATCATTAGCTAAAAATTAAATGTTCTTTTTAAAATCTCATGAATTCCTCTAGATACATCATGAATAGAAACTCTAGTATAATATTCTGATAAGATAATTGGACTGGTGTTATTCTCTTAGTTGATTACCATCTGGTTTCTCTGGGATCAAGTGATCAAGTGACAATTAAATAATTTTTTGATGCCCCTAAATAATTTTTTTGGATGAAATTAAAGCTATTATTAATAGATATGACTTTGTTTCAAATATGATTTTATGATTTTGGACCTGTTTAAAAATGATGTATATACTAGAAAACTATATTAAAAACATGTCACCATTGGATATTAGGTTGATTATAATTGGCTATCTATATTTGAAAAAAAAATGGACCAGGCCTTCATGTGTAACTATTGTATGGTGGTTGTCCTACAAAAGTTTTCATACTAATCAGGATTTGTAGATGTTTGGACTTTAACTATTTTCAAATTGTTTTTTGATTCACAAAAATAGGGATGATGTGGAATAAATATTCCTTATATATAAAATATCCTTATCTATTTGGAACGATATTTTGGATGATTTTGGGCTGGCTGGTCTTTGATTTTTTGGGATGTAGGCAGTCCTTCGCCACTTCTCGGTCATCTAGAATTCCCCTCAGGTGTGTCCCTTAATTTGTGTGGATGTTCCTGAGGGACTGAATTTTATTTGGGGGAACCATAATTCTATTCTTAACTTAGGTAGGGACTATGTTTTAATTATAGACATAGAGAATGTTTTTTTGGATATAAGAGGCATGTGCATTGTGAGTTTGGTGGAGTGTGATAACGGTATACATGATTTTATTATTCTGGAAAAACTAAGGGTACATGGTAATTTCAAAAATGTTTTTCTTACTATTGAAGTGTTTTTTTGCCTCCTTTACCACATTGGATCAAGGTGAATATTGATGGTGCTTCTAAAGGACGAATTGGGCCCTCTGGGTGTGGGGATGTCTTCAGGGCCCATGATGACACTACTAATGGTTGTTTCTAGGGAACTGTTGGACATGCTAGTTCCCATGAGGTAGAGATGTGTTGGACCATTAATGATGTACGATTTTCTAAATGAATGGTTGGATAAATATATACTTGGAAATTGACTCTACAACCATTGTACTGGCCATCAAAAATCCGGAATTACATATTTCATAGAGGCTTGTAGCAATGTCAATGGAATACATGATGACTTTCATGATCACCGACTTCATTATCACACATGTTTATTGAGATTCAATTATGTTTATGGATGGGCTTGAGAACATGGGTGTTTGTCTGCCACTTACCTGGTCAGATACTCTCTTAGTGGTTTTTCTTCCTCTTTATGAGGTTGATTGTAATATGAATTTATTTTTTCAACTCTTGTATCATACATTCCTCTTATGAATAAAGGCCTCAATATTTTTTTTGTGGGTGCCTTTCAATAAAAATTGAATCATAAAGAATTAATAAAGAACCAATAATTTAGCATCTATATAGTGATTCAGAAAAACCATTTTATCAAAGTTTTCAAATTTTACAGTTTTAACATTGATGATAAGGTTTATTAACCTGAAGTAGAATCATGGATAGAGTGAGAATTGTTTTACAGAGCTTCTAAAATTGTTTAAATACATTATTCTTAATTACAATAATCTTACAGATTAACATTTTGTGGACAAGAAAATAATATTCCTGCTGGGATAATGATACAAGATAATAAATGCCTATGAGAATGATAGATTGATATTTAGGAAGGAATATGAATTTATGTAAGAGTGTTCTAAATTTTCCACATCACTATATATGGTGAATGAAAAATCATAGGCTGAGGTTGATATTATAGGGATCCCTAGAAAGGTATTTTGACATGTCCTCAAAATTCCTCATTTGAGACTTTTTTTTTAATTCAAATGATTTAAAAAGGTTATGATGGTATGCTTTTAAGAGGATATTTGAAGGAAAACTACGTCATCTAATAGATTTTACAGAGTGTAAAAAAATTGATGAGTAGTATCATACATTCAGAAATGAATTTAGAAGTCATAGACTTTGGTTGTGCATGGATAGAATTAAACCATATCGATGCCTTTTTTGAACACAACATTCATGGAATAATTAATTGGTAATATATCACACATATCCTGAATTGTGTATGAATCGTAAATCTGTCATGATGAGTTTAATGATTGCATGACCAAAGTATCCCAAAAATGATATTGACGTTATCTAATCACCATTAATTGATGATTTTAAAATCGTATGGGTGGATTAAATTAGGGAGTTTTATTAAGATAATATAGAATATTTTCAACTACATGCAATGATTATGTTCACTATATATGACTTCCCAATGTATGGAAATTTATTTGGATATATTATCATGTGTTATAAGGAATTTCCAATATTCAAACAATATGCTTCATTATTCATGTGAATAACGGGAGGAAAAATGTATACAGTGGTCATTTCATGTTTTTGACTACAGATTAATCTTATAAATGATTAAAAAATGCATTCAATGTCTCACCAAAATATGATATTGATCCAAAAATTATCCAATATTGAGAATATTGAGATGGTGAAAAACCATAATTTGGCAATGTGATAGGCTCATAAATCTAGTTATGATAGAAGTATTTGGAAAAAACAATCAATATTATTTGAGCTACCATATTAGAGATATCATAAATTGAACCATGACATTTATGTTATTCACATAGACAATAATATATTAAATATTATGATTGGATCATTGTCATTAATTAATGGAAAAAATAAATATGGCTTCCATGTGATAATAGACTTAATATCAATGGTAATACCTTTGGAGTTATCTCCCACACTATATAGAAGATGAAAAATTATTCCCTCGTCATGTCATACATTATCCAAGAGGATAAAAATTATATTTTTTCAGTGTCTTTATGATATCAATGTGCTATAGGGTTATTCAACATTTGTAAAAATGCATCATTGAATGATTTGAAGTTAACATGTATGAATTATCATGATTTTCACACCATGTTGTAACATCTTGGACAAGTTTCATTTCATGGAATATTTCTCATACATGCAAGAAAAGCTCTCATAAACATGTGTTATTCATTAAATTCTTTTTTGATAAGGTTATGGATCTGGACGCTTGATCATTTTGAAAAAAGAATAAATTTAAATACATTTTCAATTGAAAATGTATATTCCTCCATATTTTTTTGATATAATGTTTCATTTAATGGTTCATCTGGATTGAGAAATAATGATTTATAGAACTATATATCTAAGTTGGATGTATCAATTTAAAATTTATATCAAGATATTTAAGGGGTATATTAAGAACCCATATAGACCCGAAGCATCCATTATTGAAAAGTATTTTTCTGTAGAGGTTGTGGAGTTTTTTTGAGCTACTTTTCAATGTCATATCACATTGGTTTTCCTCCATCATACCATGAACAGATTAATAATGAGGGAGAGAAGTTTCATGGATTGAAAGTGAAATGATTGTTAGGTGACCATATGAAGAAGGTAGATTTTTTCATCATGAATATCATTGATGATTCTCAACCATATGTAAAATTATATATGAATGAGTTGAAAAAAATATCACCCAAATAAGAAATATATTATGATTTTTAATGAATATAAAAAATCATCCATTGATTAAAAGACCATGATTTGTAGGTTAAATACATTAGATAAATTATGATGGCTAATGGGGTGTCCATGTTTACATGTGATACCATGGATTGGGTATGAAAAAATGGCTATACATTCCATAGGAAAGATCAAGACAACAAAAGTGCAATTCAAAATAGTGGGGTATTTGAGTTCACAGAAGCAATTCATTTTTTGTGTTCTAAAGACAAAATCCCAATATCTTCTTTATTTTCATATTATGGAGACATTGAAGAAATATAGTTGTTTGATTATATTAATATTATTGTTCTTATGTTAAAAAAAATTATTTATCAGTAACAACTATTTTAGACATGTTAAATTTGGAATGAAATTAGTTAATATGAATGGATTGGAAGACACTGCTGATTATTTTATAATGGAATGACTAGAAAAAACAAATTTTCTATGTTCTTAATCAATCTAATATGTAGTGGTCAATTTATTTAAATATAATGAACAATATGTTTGTGATTATTAACATTATTAAGATGCTTATTTATGTGATATCCATACATACCTTAAGATATAAATAGATAATAATGATGAGAATGTGGTAGAAATGGTTTATTCAATAAGGAATGATCATGAAGAAGGAATGTAGAAAAAAAAATCTATTAGTAAATTCTTAATATTATAGGTAACATATGTTTATGTCTCATTTATTTTTATTAAATTCATAAAATGATATATATTGTATTACTTTCTTTATTAAAACACAAATTAAATCTAATACGTAGATGTTTTTGTTTAGTTTCGTTTTGATTTATTTAGTTTACAATTTTTATCATTAAATATCCTATATACATTTTGATTTTGATGAGTGACAATTATTTTGAATCAATATTTTATAAAATATTCAATTTTGGGTAAAAATTGTTTTATTACGTTGGACCATTTTTAATATTCCTACACTAAATTTTGATTTTTTTTCATTCATTTACATAAAATGTCATATATAATTGAAATAATAAGTATTTTAGTTAACTATTACAAATATAAATTTTAAACTTTTAAATTAATGATTAATTTTATGTTATGTAATTTTTTTATTAAAATACTATTTTAATATGTGAATTTATAAATTCTATATACTTTATTTTTGTTTCACTAATTTAAAAGGATAACGAGAGATCATTTAGTTAATAATCAAAAAGATTTGGGAGATGACCATCATTTTATTACCTATAGGGAGGAACATACACATTCTTCTCGTGATTTTCTGCAACCTTCTACATGTGCTCCAATAACGACAAATTAGAGTTTGAGTATTGGTAAATCAGGCAACACAGGTTTACCAAAATTATCAATTTCTCATAGCTATGACTAGAGGACAGTTGTAGAAATTTATGAGAATGATATTACAATATTTTATATTGGAAAATAGGTTAATAGTTTTATATCAACTCATGGTAAAATTTAAGACATCATTTTGATTAATAATTGGAGAAGTGTTGAAAAAACACCATTAAATCAGTTTTTTGGTGACCATTTTGTTCCGATCATTTTCTCTAGTTTGACTAATTGGGAAATGTTTATTTTATAATTTTTTTCCCACCACAATATCAGAAGAAATTTTAAATACAAAAAAATGGATGAGTCAAGAAGAATAGTTTGTTGATGGATGCTAGGAGATGGAGGGATGTAAAATCAACCCTCACATATTATTTAATTTTTGGGGATAAGAAACAAGACATTCTATGTCATATATATCCTTTCAAAGATAATGAATCATGAATACAATTCTTCAGGTGTAGAAGACAATAAGAATTTTGGATAGGTGCAACATAGAATTTTAAATTATTTCTTATATTAATGATATTATTAATGCCTTCATAATGATTTATTATACTAAATTTATAGGAATCAATGAGATATCATTAGAAGATCCAATGTAGAAACATATACCCTTATAGTATATCTTGTAGAGGGTATATATTATTTGACGAACATATGATTTGTGATATATAACAAAAAACTAGAGCTTTTTCATCCATATATGGATAGGTTTCCCTCCATCCTCCAAGTCTATGCATAAAAAATGGACGAGAGCTTCGATGGGAAAAGGGGTAATATCTTATAAAATAATCAAGGTTTGTAGTCAAGAAGATTTTATGTTGTTGTTTTTATTTATTTATTTAAATTCAATTATCTGTATACATTGATTCATTATATAATTTTTCAAATAATTCATATTTGATTCTCTTGAAGATTAGAGCACACATGGGATTTTTAAAGTTGATGGGAGGCATTATATTTTATATGTTTCAGTGGTAAAGACTGATAACATGGGTCATTTGTGAGTATTTCCAACATGGGTATCAATATGAAATGTCTTACGACGTAAAAAAAATATTCCATGTAGGGTTTATATATAAAAATATAATATTTTTAGGATGATGTTCACAATATTAATGCCATAGTGGAGGAAAATATCAAGGTTTTGTACAGTCTATGTTTGTAGACATGCAAAGACAATTTATGGCTGGATCTCTCACTCCACCTCTACCGGTAGATCTGACTTCCCCACCTCTACCAACAAAACACAATATCTCAACTCCACCTATGCCTATATAAATAAATATTTTTCTTCCACATCTGCCTATAGATACCATTTCTTTTTGCAATACTACCCAACTCATCCACAATGTCATAGTTATTGTTAGTTGTATGTTCATGGTACTCATTATCATATAGTTTTATATGGGATGATATATTATATAGAAGAGAAAATTAATTATCCAATGATAGAGTTATAGTAGCATAGGGGCATTGTACAATATATTATTTATTTATCTTATATATTTTCATCACCTATATATGAGGTGATGACAATTGGACAATATATCGACCACTTCATAGTTCGGTCATCTAGACTTCTACGATACATTACAATAACGGTATGTGTTTGTTATATCTTTAATTTTATTTTTGTATTGATTTTATAAAAAAATTTGGTTGTTAATATATTTATATAATTATTTTTTTAGAATAATTTAACAGTTATAAAGTATTATAAGACAAATAGCAAAGACATAGGGCTAGGACATCAGATTCATATTCATGTATTCATGAAATATTTTCATGATATTAAAATTTGTTGGAAGATAATTATATGTTTCTAATGGAAGATCATGTTTGTGGATGTGAAATGGATTTTAGGATTGTGAAAAAATTTATCATGGAGCTTGTTACTGGAGAAAAGTTGGGCATCAATGTGGTGAATGTTTATTTTATGTATGTCTTAACCAAATCGATCCCTGCATTAAATTTATAGAAAATATATATTTATGATTTTCTTGTATTATTTATTATTATAAAATGTTTAAGAATAATGAGATATTATATTCATATGGATTAATTGAACTACAATTAATTTCACTTGAAGGGAATTAATTTGATGAGGAACAAAAATATTTTTATATTTCTAACTGATTTAAAAATAATATAATTAATCAATGATGGATTTTTTATAAAGATGATTGGTATAAAGAATATATATCAAAAAGAATTCACCAAACGTAGTAACCACTAACACTAAATTTCTTTTATATCAGTAAAAATTGGATATTAGGTGTTTTTTTCTATGGGATAAAACACTTTATTGGATATGATCTGCACATGGTGGTGTGTGAAGAAATTTTCTGAGCGTATTGTAAAAGTATGTTTTCATTTTTTTATATTTGTTTATATTATATTTAATTTTAAATTTGTTTTATTCATATTATTTTATAATAGGAGATGAGATATCCTTGAAAAAAACAAAGAAAAAGTTTTTTCAATATCTAATATTTTAAAGTAAATATAAATATACATTTCTAATTACTACAATTTGGATATATTAAATTACTAGGATATTTTGATTTTAAAAACCTATTTTAAATAGAGATTTCATAAATAATAAGGCATCATTTAATGTGTTTATAATTTGATAAGATTTATGTATAAAATAATTGAAATTGCAAAAATTATGAAGTTCGACAAGGTTAGATTTAATTATAAATTATTTCTTAATATTTGATATTTTTTATTCATTACATTTATTAACTGGTTTATTTTTAATTTTTAGATTTTTTTATTACCCTTATACTTATAGTGAAGAAGAGATCAAACAATTATAAAAGTAATGGTCTAATTAATTATTACATTTGATTTGATTTTAGTTTTTTAGTGAATATTGTAATATTTGAAGGTTGTAAATCTAAATTAGTAATTTTACTGCTAGTTATTCTTATTTTATGACTGGTTTATCATATGGTTCATAGTTAAGTATTGGTTTATTTAGGTATTATTATGCACTAGAGATGAATTGATTCAAAAATTATATTTCTAATAAAATTAGTTTTTATGTCCGTTATAGTATAACCTATTTTAAATATACATTTGGTGGGTTTCTTTGCGTAGGTTTATTTATAAATGACATAAAAAATGCTTGGGAGCATGGTTTTTCACATATCTTTTTTATAAAAAATGTGGTATATATGTTTTAGTTTGTTTATATATTAACCAACTTGAAAAACATTCATCTTTAATAATTTTACACATTAGTTATTAAATAACTGAGGTAAAAAATACATCAGGATTGGTGTTTTCTAAATTGGTTATATAAAAATTGATGTGGCAGAATATTTTTTAAGTCAGTTATTTAATAACTAACATGAAAAAACGTCATCCCAAATCATCTATAATGTTGGTTATTAAATAACGGATGTAAAAATTATGAAAATAATTTATTATACGTCAGTTATATTAAATGACATTAATAATTATGAATCTTTATATCCCGTACAACAATTTCACCATATAAAATGACATGAATTCCAAATAAACAGATGTAGTTTTTTTTATGAAATACTGGAACCAAAGGAGCTCAATAAAGAGATAATACCTCAGGGATTCTCATATATATTATTTTTTAATAATAGATTAGATTATATCATGATTTATCTCATATCAGTATTTATAAGCATATTAAAAAACCAAGGGTCCTTTTTATCCCCTCTCACAAGTTGTATGATGATAACATTGTTCTATTTGGGTAAGCATGAAAGGAAACCATATCTATAATTAAATATTTATTTCATCATTATGAGGTTGTTTTTGGTTATTCCTTCAGTTAGAGTAAATCAGTCTTGGTTTTTGCAGATGGATTAACCATTGGAAACATGAATAAAATAATTTTGGTGATTGGTGTTAGGAAGGTTTCTCGGACTATTATCTACCATGGAGTCACCTTATTTTAATTTAAGGTTTGAACACAATATCATGAGGCTATATGGTATTGAATTATTGATCAGTTGGAAATATGGGAATGAATGGAAATGTCTCAATCTTGGAGGGTGAGTCTCTTTTATTTAGTGATTACATCGAATCATGTATATTCCATCTCCCTATATATGTTCCCATGTGGAACTCTTAATGGCATTCAATAGAAGATGAGAAACATTATTTTTTTAGGATCTATGAATGGAAGAAAGTTGATCACACTTTTTTGGATTTATTGCTTCCAAACAATTGAGTATGAGTCTTTGGACTCAACGGCCTTAGAATCATCAAGGATGGACTTATTAATAGGTTCATTCAGATTAATATCACCATAAAGTATTCTATTATATACTTATTGTCATGGAGGTTTGTGATGAATCTTCTTATTATGTATTCACATAACATTTCCTCATCTCTAGGGTCATCTCTTAGGCAGAAATTTAATGATATTTTCTAGAGTTGTAAATGGTCACTAAGTAGGCATCCCATCTTTAATGTGTAGAACACCAAATGGATGGACAAAACTCTTCACATTTTCCATATACCATATATAAAGGAGGATATATTGGTTTCCATGATATTTCATCATAATTTATATCTCTATGATATTATCAACTATATGTATATCTTATAATTACAATGATACTCATTCATGGACGATGTGATATTTACATAGAAGCCAATAAGGAATAGGAACTATAATATAAGGTATAACTAAAACCTAAAATTCATGTATATAGTCAAACAAAAACATGGATTCTCAAATCTAAGGTTGATTTCATTACTTTGAAAAAAATAATTATCTTATAGAAAATATGGAACAATCACTTACAGTACCATGTCCAGAAAAAGAATGATAGAAGTATCATTATCTAGGCATTTCATATTTAACTCAAGGAATATAAAAATACATATCATGTTTTTACTCAATTAACATTTTCAAAACACCTTTGGAGACACAAGTGTAATACTTTTAATGAGGAATTATGCGGCCACATGAGAATTGATGTGTTGTTTATTCATGTTATTAGGAGTGGTCAAGATAAGAATCTCTAGATATGCTTCTTGGAATCTTCTAAAAATATATTTTATGACATATGAAATACCATAAATTCTGTAATTACTGATGGAATTCGACCATCATGCATGTATGGAACCTTTAGGTACACATGGAGGTGCATGCTACTGCAATAGTAGAGGTGGGAACTATGGATAATTTCATGGATGATCATAGTTCCCAACACATTTTGGGGATCGTTGGGAGGTTACAAAATCCTCTTATGGTAAAGATCATTTTTTATATCCCTCCTTACATAAAATTTTTCAAAATCAATTTTCATAGAGGAGATATTGGCATTAATGGATTGGTAGTATGTGGTGGTGGCATTCGCACACATCGCATATTCAAAAATTTATGGTTCAAACTCATTATTTGTAATGGTATTGCATACAACGATGGTATATGGGATATTATTTATGTTTCCAAACAAGCGTCCTATCATAATTGAATATTTGAGGGGATTCAATCTTATTAAAAATATTGATGATAATTCTCTCTAGATGAAAACCTAAAATTTACCATTGTTGATACTGCCTCAAATGACATGGAATCTCAACCATGTGAGTTATCTCAACATTTTTGTCACAAATGTATATAGGGAGTATAATCATGTTTCATATGCATTTTTAATGATAGAAATAAGTTAGATGATCACCATGTGGTCCTTCAGTATTCCTGAAAACTATTCACATTTTTTTAATGATTACATGGGGGAGTGGTTTACTCTTGGTTTTTTAAAAACTAGTTTTAATTCTATCTAGAAAATAATATTTTTATAATATTTATAGGTGAAACACTACTATACCTTATAATTTTCATTTCTATGCCTCTTACTTTTCATGATTCGATTATTATAATAGAATCATGATATCTCCAGGAAATCTACTACCAATTTCAACAATTCCATGAAATTGAGCTATCTCAATCTATTTATTATACTAGTAAAGTGATATATCGCTTCCATCACATTGAACCACTCTCACATATTCACCCATTACATCACCTATCATTCCAATGAATAAGAATATCATATTTGATGACACTGATATGGAAAAAATTACCAAACCCTTTATTCCCCAAGAAAAATTTAACATTAAAATTTTACAAATATTCATCTTCACATTGAGTATTAAAAATTCTATCAAAATCACCAAGGTGTAATAGGAATTAATTGTATTTCATCATTTCCTCATACTAACTCACAAAGAGAAAATACAATTACATAAAGAAAAATTTTAGTTTTAATAAGCGTAATTATGGTTTGTACTAATATAACTAACGAAAAACCTTGAATCTCTACACCTAGGATGAAATTCAAGAGTTATTACCAAATGATATTTTTCCATAAATATATTGAGTATTATTAATTCCTATCACATCTATGTTGATTATATGGTTCAACTTAAGGGACTTATTATATGAATTATTGATGAAAGTCAATACTCATCAAAATATAGAGATTAATAGTGGAAATTTATTAATAAAGAAATTCATATGATTGCTATTTGAAATGGTTGAATGATGAATGAGGGGGCCCTATCAAATACCGAAAAATAACATCTGATCATATCTTAGACCATAGAGGATGTAACCAAATGAGTTTGGATGTTCATGTTAATGTTTTTGTATAGAGGATGGTAAAAATATATAAAATTTCAAACCATGTATGACTATTCAAATCAAATAAAATTAAATGAGCATGAATAGTTACATAATATATGAACCATGTATCGAAGTAAAATAATTATACTAAAATAGAAAATATGAGGATGACACAATTCTTAAAAATGAATCTAATGAGATCTATATGATGTGTTTTTATATAGATCTCCAAAAAGGTATTTGAACCGTGTTTTAAAATAATATGAAGTATATTTTTTCACTATATTAAAATAACCAAGGTTCAATTGAGCTCTTGAATAGTGTATAATTTAGTTTCCCTAGTAGGATAATTAGGCGAATAATATTTGTAATATGGTTTTATAAATACCAGTAGTTTTTAATTAGAATATGTTGTACCCCTGAAATTTATGGATAAACAATAGGAAAAAATTATTAAAACATTATATATGGTGGTTGTAGGTATGAAAAATAACCATTAGTTTAAGATATTAACTATAAATTTATGTTGGGTAAATCTATAATTTTACGTGGAAAAACAAGTAATTCCTAAGATTGAATCATAAATGTAGATAACTATATTTTTTTATTTTTTTGGTGAGTTTGATTAAAAGATACTTCATTGGTCATTAATTATATAGATATAATTCATAGTTTTAATTAAAACATGTAATTTGATATAATTATTATGTTAAGATCAATCCATTAGATCATATTTCGATGTACCCAAATGCATGGATGAATCTACTAGTATTGAGTTGAAGACTCAGCGTTGTCTATGATGAATATTGGTTTAGTTTTATTCTAATTTGAAAAGATCATCACTTGCTCAAATATAGAGTGGTCATCTAGATCTCAAGCCATTATTCTTTTGAGTCAATAAGGTTTTCCTTATGAATTTTCCATTCCTTCTTTTTTTGAAAATCACAAACACCTTATCTTTAAGGAAAATTGGTTTCTTAAGGAAAATTGCTTTTATAAGGAAAATTGCTTTCTTAAGGAAAAACTCTTTTATAAGAAAAATTATCCTTATCATATTTTCATCCATATTTTTCTTAAGTATGAGATTAGGATTCATTTTCTCGGAATCATTGATATAAAGCATTCTATTTTAGGATTCGGATTCTGGATAAGAACTATAAGGAAGTTTCATTCCGAATTCCGGATATGAACTCTGACTAAGTTCTATCCAGATTCAGGATACGAATTCTGAAGAATAATTCTCATTACAAATTCTGAAGATGAATTCCCATTATGAACTCTAATGAAGAATTGTCATTACGAATTCTCATTACGAATTCTGATGAAGAATTCTCATTACGAATTCTGATGACAAATTCTCATTACGAATTCTAATGAAGAATTGTCATTACGAATTGTCATTACGAATTCTGATGAATAATTTTCATTACGAATTCTGATGAAGAATTCTCTTAACGAATTCTGATGACAAATTTTCATTACGAATTCTAATAATGAAATCCCATTCCGAATTCTCATTACGAATTCTGATGACAAATTTTCATTACGAATTCTAATGAAGAAATCTCGTTCCGAATTCTCATTACGAATTCTGATGATGAATTCTCCTTACGAATTCTGATGATGAATTCTCATTACGATTTCTGATGACGAATTCCTATTCTGAATTATCATTCCGAATTAAACAGAATTTGAGTATCTTTATTTTATACACTCTGAATTTATTCACTCCGAACCTTCACTCCAAAGTTTTCATTCCGAACCTTTATGTTAGAATTAAAATGATGGCGTACATTCTGTTACACTTGTTTTGTTATAAAACGATGTCGTCCATTTTGTTATAAACTAACCGTTGTCTAAGTGACACGTGTACAGGTCCCTCCGATCTGTAAGGAAAATATGACCATTGGAGAAGGAGTCGACCTTACCTATAAATAGGAGCTCATTTGAAAGAGCTCGTGTTGATGAGATTGCTGTTGATGTGTCATCTGCTAAAAAGTGCATACATGCTGTTGAAGTGATTTCTAGAGTGAGAGTCTCTTATTAACTCTCAAAGATTCGTGCGACTCCGAATGATGGTGATTACATTCGAGGGCTTCCGGGGATAGGAAGACAGAGGTGCCGACTACCTTAAAGTTCGAGGGCTTTCTTGCTGAGGAAGACAGAGGTTGCCAACTACCTTGAAGTTGAGGGCTTGCGGGGATAGCAAGACAGAGACTCCGATCTTCGTATCGAGGGCTTACCCTGGTGTGGGTAAGACAGACTTTCTTGAAAGTATAAATCAAGGGACCTTTATCCAAGGTTGTTGGATACCCTTCTCTTTGGGTTAAAAGAATTATATTTTGTTACTAGTAGTTATACTACTTGTTTTATTTCCGCTGTATTTTGTATTATAAGGAAAGTATAACTTTCTTATACATTCTTACTTGTACTCTGATTCTATAAGATTCTATACGCTTTAAGGTAGAATCTCTTATTGTACTTCTTTGTTACGTTTCAACTTCCGTAACTATATTTCCGGAACCTACTTTCGGAATCTCATTCCCAGTTTAGTTCGGTGTTTAGAGGTGTTGTGAATTTACTTAGTTTAACTTTGTTAAACTTATCCTTTTCCTTTGCTTAAGGAAAACATAGTTATTCATAACTAACTTTAAAGGTTCCAAAAGAATTTTTAAATTATACAATTCACCCCCCTCTTGTATATTGAGCATCTCATATTATATTTCGATCCTACAATTGGTATCAGAGGTTGGAAACCTCTTCCTCTATACCATTCTTACATTTGGTATCAGAGCAGGTCTCTGAAATACTTATACTCACGAATAAGTTTTTCTTGCTCACTTTTCCATTCCGAACTTTGTCATTCCGAATATGTCCATTCCGAAATTTTCCCATTCCGAACTTTGTGATTACAAATCTTTTGCTACTAACAAGTTTGTGTGCAAAGTTTTTTTTAAGTATGGCAGGAATTAATGTTGGTTCGATTGACAATCCGAATCCTACAAGGCCACCAATTTTTGATGGTAATGATTATGAATATTGGAGAGATCGTATGAAGACATTTGTTATCAATACTGGTGTAGATAACTTTGTTATGCTTACTGGTGATTATAAAATTCCTGACAAGGAAGTCAGATCTTTCACTAACCAGGAAAAGCAAGAATATCAACTCAACTATAAGGTACGGAACACTTTATTATGTTCAATAACTAGAAATATATATAGCCAAATTTCTTCTTGTGAAGCAGCTAACTGTATATGGAAGAAGTTAGAGGTTACACACTTTGGGACTTCTAAGGTGATTGAGACTAGAAGAGCTATTCTTAGAGCAGAATATCATGGTTTTAATTTTCCATATGGAGAACCTATCTATAAAGTTCATCAATGGTTTATGACTATTTTCAATAGTCTACAATCTATGGGAGAGAAAGGTTTAGATGATGAAGCTCTTGTGGACAAAATAATTGATATTATGCCCAATGAGTGGGAATCCAAGAGAACAGCTATAGATGAGAACAGGAAGATAACTCAAATTACTCTTGATGAATTTTTTGGAACTCTTCTACAACATGAAACTAGAATGAAGAGAGATGCTGACAACATCAAGAAAATGAATGGAAATGGTACTGTTGCTTTTACTACAACATCAAATCAGATAAAAGATAAGACTCCTGAGAGAGTAACCAGATCCAAGTCTAAGAAAGTCATTTTCCAATCCGAATCTAGTGAGAGTGAAGTGTCAGAAAATGAATTAGCCAATCTTGCTCGAAGGATGAACAAGATAGCTAGACAGAGAAACTTTCAATCTAAGTATAAGAAGAAGGATGGGAAAGATAAGAAACATGGAGAAGTTACTTGTTATGAATGTAAAAGAGCTGGACATATTAGACCAGATTGCCCTATGCTCAAAAAGAAAGAAAGAAAGGAAAGACATTCAGAAAGGAATAGAAAGAAGTTTTATAAAGCCAAAGCTAAGAAAGTTCTGAAAGCTAATGACACATGGAGTGCTAGTGGTGATGACTCTTCAGATGAATCTTCTGATTATGAATCTTCAGGACAGAAGAATCTTGGTCTTATAGCCAGATTACCTATTGATAATCATTGTCTTATGGCTAAGGTACGAAATGCTGAATCATTGACCAATGTTTCTTTAAATTCTTATGATAGTATGTATTATAACTCTTCTGATGAAGAATCATCTTCTGATGAGGAAAACACTTTACCTACTTTTGAAGAAGTCTATAGGTTCGCTGAACTTCTTGAGATTGAGAATTCCAAACTCAATAAGAAACTTGATAAGGAAAACTCTAGGAATTCTATTCTTACAAAAGAAATATCATATCTTTCTAAAGATCTTGATAAGCAAAATGCTGATTTTGAATGTATTTCAAAAAATCATGAGGAAGTAAGTTCTGAAAATAATAAACATTCTAAAGAATTAGAAAAATTAATTTCTAATAAAAATGGTTTCGAGCCTAACTCTAGTTCTAAAACTAATGATTTCGAGGATAAAAACTTGGTTATAAAACTCAAGTACGAAATTTTTTCCTTAAAGAAGTGTTTATCAAACTTTACCCATGGTAAGGAAAATTTTGATATGATGTATTCTCAAATACGACCTTTAAGAAATAAATCTGGATTTGGTTATACCCATGAAAAACTAGTTTTCAGTAACAATTATTTTGTTCCTCAATGTGCCCCATTTTGTACCAAGTGTCAATGTGGTGGTCACTGGGAAATAATTGTCCCTTAAATAAAACCCAATCTCTAGGATTTCACAAAGCTTATTTTTCTAAGAAAATATGGGTTCCAAAAATTTTATTGTCTGGAAATCTCGGATCCAAGAAAGTTTGGATTCTGAAAATCTAACTTTGTTCTTAATTTCAGGAAAATAAAGAAAGTTCCAGCAACAATATATGGTACATGGATAGTGGATGTTCCTGGCACATGACTGGTAACAAAAGCTTTTTTGATAAGATTAACAAAACGAAAGGAGGAAAGGTAACATTCGGAGACAATGCTAAGGGAGAGATTGTTGGTATTGGTAATATTGTTCTTTTAGGTAAATCCTTGATTTCAAATGTTCTTTTTGTTAAAGGTCTTAAGCACAACCTCATTAGCATAAGTCAGTTATGTGATGAAGGTTACCTTGTGAATTTTAGGAATGATAAATGTTTAGTTCACAATTCCAAGGAAGAATTTATTCTCTCAGCCAACAGGCAAGAGAATTTTTACACCTTGAACTTAGAAGATCTTAGAAGCCAAGATCTACCTTGCCTAAGTGCAATGGAAGATCATTCTTGGTTATGGCATAGAAGACTAGGACACTGTAATATAAGAAACCTATGTAAACTCTCTAAGAAGAAACTTGATAAGGATCTACCGGAGCTTAGATTTGATTCTTCTAAAGTTTGTGATCCTTGTCAATATGTCAAGCAACATAAATCTAGTTTTATGTCAATCGGTAAAGTCTCAACAACCGATGCATTACAGTTAGTGCACATGGATCTTTGTGGTCCAACACAAACTGGAAGTATTGGAGGCAAATACTATGTGTTTGTTCTAGTTGATGATTGCACTAGATTTACTTGGGTCTATTTTCTAGCAATGAAATCTGAAGCTTTTTCTTATTTCAAAAGTTTTAGAGCTCAAGTTAAAAATGAGAAAAACCTTCCATTGAAAACTATTCATAGTTATAATGGAGGAGAATTTCAAAATTCAGATTTTGAAACTTTTTGTAGTAAGAAAGGTATTACTCACAATTTTTCAGCACCTAGAACTCCTCAACAGAATGGTGTAGTTGAAAGAAGAAATAGAATTATTCAAGAGATAACTAGAACCATGTTGATTGAATATTCTATTGCTAGACATTTCTGGGCTGAAGCTGTAAGTACTTCTTGTTATACTATAAATCGAGTTTTGATTAGACCTTTTCTTAATAAAACTCCTTATGAGTTATGGAATGGTAGAAAACCAAGACATTCCTACTTCAAGGTTTTTGGTTGCAAAGTATTCATTCTGAATACTAAAGATAACCTACATAAATTCACACCAAAATCCGATGAAGGAATTTTCTTAGGTTATTCCACAACCTCTAAGGCTTATAGAGTTTTTAATAAAAATACTTGTACTGTTGAGGAAACTGTGCATGTGAAATTTGATGAGTCTGATCCTTTTGTTTTTAAACCATATCAACTTACATCTTCGGATGTGTTTTCAAAAACTGATTATCAACCTTTGATAGAAGAACCTTCTAATAAGGAAATTATTCAAGAAGATACTTTTGAAACATTTACCCCAGAAGACTTTCTACACTATGTTGAGGGACAGGTTTTACAAAACCCAAATCAGGTGTTTCTTAAGAATCATCCCAGTGATAGTATCATTGGTGATGTAAATCATCCTATAAGGACTAGAAGTTCCTTAAGAAATGAAGTAGAACATCTAGCATTTCATTCTCAATTAGAACCTAAAAGCACAGATTCAGCTTTAGGTGATGATAATTGGATCAAAGCAATGCAAGATGAACTAAATGAATTCGAAAGGAATAAAGTCTGGACCTTGGTTGAAATACCTAAGGAATCTTCTGTTATTGGAGTAAAATGGCTTTTCAGAAATAAATGTGATGAAAATGGAGTCATTGTTAGAAATAAAGCTAGACTCGTTGCTAAAGGCTATAATCAGCAAGAAGGAATAGACTATGAAGAAACCTATGCTCCAGTAGCTAGACTTGAATCTATCCGTATTCTACTTACCTTTGCAGCATTCTGTAATTTCAAACTTTTCCAAATGGATGTAAAATGTGCTTTTCTTAACGGTTATGTTCAAGAGGAAGTTTTTGTTGAACAACCTCCTGTATTTGAAGATACAAAACATCCGGATCATGTTTTTAGACTTACCAAAGCTTTGTATGGCTTTAAACAAGCCCCATTAGCATGGTATGATATACTCACTGGATTTTTGCTTCAAAATAACTATGTTAAGGGAAATGCAGATCCAACCCTTTTTATAAAGAAAGATAAGAAAAATGTTTTGATTGTTCAAATTTATGTTGATGACATTATATTGGGTTCAACTCAGCAATCTTTGACTGACTCTTTTTCTAGTCTAATGAAATCTGAGTTTGAAATGAGTATGATGGGTGAGTTAACATTTTTCCTTGGTTTTCAAATTTCTCAAAAACCAGATGGAACCTACATATCTCAATATAAGTATATTAAAGATATTCTTAAAAAGTATGGTTATGACAACACTAAGAGTATAAGTACTCCCATTGGTACCTCAAACTCTTTAGATCTTGATGAAGCTGGGAAACCAGTAGATCAAACATCTTTTAGAGGTATGATAGGAAGTCTACTTTACTTAACAGCTAGTCGACCAGACTTAATGTTTTCAGTATGCTTATGTGCAAGATACCAATCCAATCCTAAGGAATCTCACTTAAAGGCAGTAAAAAAGAATTTTTCGCTACCTTAAGTGAACCATGGATCTAGGATTATTTTATACTTCTGGAAATGATTTTGTTTTAAAAATATTTTCTGATGCTAACTTTGGTGGATGTAGAATGGATTGAAAAAGTACATCCGGAACATGTCATTTCTTAGGATATTCGTAGGTTTCTTGGTCCTGCAAGAAGCAACATTCTGTAGCACTTTCCACTGCTGAAGCTGAATATGTAGCAGCTGGAAGTTGTTGTGCACAAGTGTTGTGGATGCAACACACACTCACAGACTATGGATTGAGTTTTACTAAAACTCAAATTTTGTGTGATAACACAAGTGCCATTGCCCTAAGTAAGAACCCGGCACATCACTCCCATGCAAAACACATAGATATTAGGCATCACTTTCTTAGGGATCACACACTTAAAGGAGATATTATTCTTCAGTTTATCGGAACGCAAGATCAACTTGCTGATATTTTCACAAAATCATTGCCTTCTGATAGATTTGAATATATTAAACAAATGTTAGGAATGATAACCGTAAGGTAATCTTTCTTAATTAACTTTCTGTTGAAAAAATCTCCTTATAGTAATGAACTCCTTTTCATAGGGGGAGTACATTTGATTGTTTGTATTAAAAAAGTTTTTCAATATTTTGTTTTCAAACTTTTCGGAACGAAGATTTCCGGAATGGAACTTCCGGAACTACAATTTTCCAGAATGGATATTTTCGCACAGAATACTTTTGGAATGGAAGTATTCGTATTGAAAATTTCCGGAATGGAAAACTTTCGTACTGGTATTTTCATAACGGAACTTTTGTACTGAATCTTCCATAATAAGTTTTTCGTTTTCAAATTTTTGTAATGTTTTTTTTGTTTTTTTTGTTGGTTTTTCATACTGGATTTTCAAAAAAAAATTCGTATTAGTTTTTCGTATTGAGTTTTTCGTAGTCATCTTTATATTACCCATTACGAATAACTTTCCTAAGCTAATCCGAAAGGTATGATTTCCTTCCTCGTGTTTTCGTAGTAATATTTTACTTGCTGGAATTTTCTTTTTCTAAGTTTTCGGATTATAGTTTTCTTAAATTGTTGTTTTAATAAAAAAACCTCAAAAAAGATCGGATTCAAGTTATCAACCGTCAGATCTGATCGCAGCTCTTTCCAACCGTTAGATCAACCGTGGAAGTTCAACCGTCATCTCGTTGCCTATATAAAGGGAACCCAATTTCTCGTCCCACATCGATCTCAAAGCTCTCGTGTCCCGAAACTCTACCTCTCTGATTTAAGGCCGTTCCGAACTTCAGTCTTCTCCATTCCAAACTTCTCAGAGAATTTCAGATCCGAATGTCTGCGGAGTTAGCATCTCAAGAAATGTCATCCACTAAGCCTATTTCTCAGTGGTTAGTTTACAGAGAAAGGTTAGTCCATCCGACTTTCTTCAGCAACTACGATTCTATCATTTCAACGAATATCAAGTTGAATGGCTGGGAAGATGTTGCGGTATCAAAAACCGGGAACCAAGATGAAGTGTACTCAGATTTACTTGTCGAGTTTTATGAGTCAGTTTCTTTCTTCAAGGAAGATAATGGGGAGAAGTTCTCTTTTAAGTCTTATGGTATGACTTACAAACATTCTCACACCAAGGATGCAAGCCTGGTAGGGCTATCTTATGAAGGAGAAGCCGAGTTTATGTCGCATGTGTTGCCAGATTCCAAGGGTAGTTTCAACAAGGAAAAAGCATTAGAAACTCTCGGATTGGATAATGACAAGGCTCCGAAGATTTAAAGTCTATCTACAAACTTCCGGATTCTTAAATTATGGGTGCAAGGACTTATCATACCGAGGAAAGGTGATAAAGATAGCTTGAAGAAGAGTGAGATCTATATCTTAGATTTCCTGATAAATCCAAGGAAGTTCAACTTGATGATGCATATTCTTCTTACTATTGAAAATTTTAAGAAGGGGAATCTGAGGGCTCAGATTATTATGTATCCAGCAATCCTCTCCAAGTTGATTGTTCGTTGCCTTGAGTCTTTCAAGGAGGCTTGCAAATCTAAGCCGAGGGTTTGCAAGATCATGTTGCTCAGTGATGGTACTCTTAAAAGAATGAATGTAGCTTTTGACAAGAAGACTGGAAAGTTTATTGATCTACCTCCTCAAGAAGAAGTTGCTCCGAAAGTTGCTGATCCGGAATCATCTAAGCCAATAAGGAAGAGAAAGCTGAAAGAAGTGGAAGAACAAGCAGAAAATCCTAAGTCTAAGGAACTCCATTCCGCACCACCAAAGCCAAAGAAGAAGAAATCCTATCCTGATGAGGTTGTTACAAAGCGGAGAGCTGACAAAGAGAAGAGGAAAGAAGGGGATCTGCAGTTCGGATTGGACCCTGCGGAAGCTAAAGCTTTGAAGGAGAAAGCTGCTGATGAGCTTGAGAAACAAGCTAAGGAAAAGAAGCTTAAGAAGAAAATGTCAGAAGCTGAGGCAGTCCAAGCGTTGTTGAAGTTCAATGAAATGGTTTCAACAACAATTCCAGTTCTGAGATCCTTCTCCTTGGAATCTCTACCTGAGACTCCAGGAAGAAATCTTGTTTCTCCGGAAGAGGCTGTTGCTACTAATACTGAGGAAGTAGAGCAAGTGGAACAAGTTGAAGAGGCTGCTGAAGGAAGTGGTGAGACAGGAGATGTGATAAAACAAGTAGATGTTTACAAAGGGACACCTTCAGAACACTTATCACTCCGGACTTCAGAAGCTGAATCTTCGAAGCTAGTTACTCCTGCAATGGAAGAAGAGAAAGGAGAAGAAGAAGTTGCCTATCATGCAGAAGAAGAACAACTTTTACATGATATTGCTCAGATGGAAAACGTAGAGGATACTATTCAGGAAGTTGCTGATGAGGAAGATTTTATTGTTCAAGTTTCTCATAGTGAGAAGAAAACTCCGGAACAGGATTCTATTCCGAAAAAAGATAAGGGGAAACAAATTCTTGCTGATACTCCGAGTTCAGAAAAGAGGATGAGAAAGGAAGTTGGTAGTTCTTATAAGAGAAAGATGGAGCTTATTGAGGAAGAAAACTCTCCAAGCAAGATTTCAGATTCAGAGTCATCTTCGTTGGGGCATGACTTTGTTGTTCAGTCTTTGAAGAAGTTGGTGGGAACCATTCCGACCTTCTCAAGTATTGATTCACGTTGCCAGATGCTCCAACATGCGTTGAATCAGAAAACAGACTCCGTATCCATGGTTATGGATAAGTGTGTTGAGATTGAAGCCCAGTTCAAAACCTTCTTTGTTGGTTACGAAGCTCATAAAAGATCTTGCAAAAGGATGACATGATGGTCGAAGAAGACTGTGGAAGAGATGAGGTTGTTTGATGAGTTTCAAGACAATGTTAAAGATGCTTTTGAGACCGAGGACAAGAATTTTAAAGAGTTAACTGCATCCTTTGAAGAAAAGATGACTGAAGAAAAGAACTTCCGGATCCAAGAAGTCAGGGATCTGAATGGGAAGTTGAATTCTATTTCTCCGAATTGGAAATTTGAAAGAGATCATCGGATCGATTTTGAAGAAAGGATGAAGGCTCAGGAAGAAAAGATCCAAGCTCAGGAAGAAAAACTGAAGGCTCGAGAAGAAAAGATTGAAGCTCAATCCGCAAGAATAGTGGTCTTAGAGAAGCAAGAAGAATAAGATCATAAAGACTTAAAGAAGATCAAGACTATTCTTAAAGGGCTTATGTCAAAGGAAAAAGATCCGAAATAATCTAATCCGATCTTTTTGTTGTAATTTTTTCTTTTTTGTCGAGATTTCAAATTTAATGAAAGTCGTACTTGTTGTTTCTATTGTTGTCATTACTAATCTTTCAGGTACTTTGTTATTTTTTCCATTCCCTCCAATTCTTTTTGAAAATCACAAAGGGGGAGAAGGAAAAGATCCTTAAGAAAAAAGAAGAACTCTAATAAGAGTTTATCAAAGGGGGAGAAAGAAAAATACCCAAGGAAAAAGAACTCTAATAAGAGTTTGTTTAAGGGGGAGTTTTTTTTCTTAAAGAAGACCTTCTTATGAAATATCACTCCGGAAAAATGAATATGATCCTTAGAGTTTCAAAGCCTAAGTGGGAGTTAGTCGTATTCATCTATATCCTTAAAACAAGGGAGATAAGCATTAATATGTTTCTTTCTTCTTAGAATAGATTTTTCGTAAGGATGTTTGTGCTTTCCAAAAAGGGGGAGATTGTTGAGTCAATAAGGTTTTCTTATGACTTTTCCATTCCTTCTTGTTTTGAAAATCCCAAACACCTTATTTTTAAGGAAAATTGGTTTCTTAAGGAAAATTTCTTTTATGAGGAAAATTGGTTTCTTAAGGAAAAACTCTTTTATAAGAAAAATTATCCTTATCATATTTTCATCCATATTTTTCTTAAGTATGAGATTCGGATTCATTTTCTCGGAATCATTGATATAAAGAATTCTGTTTTAGGATTCGGATTCTGGATAAGAACTATAAGGAAGTTTCATTCCGAATTCCGGATATGAACTCTGACTAAGTTCTATCCAGATTCAGGATATGAATTCTGAAGAAGAATTCTCATTACGAATTCTGAAGAAGAATTCCTATTATGAACTCTAATGAATAATTGTCATTACGAATTCTCATTACGAATTCTGATGAAGAATTCTCATTACGAATTCTAATGACAAATTCTCATTATGAATTCTAATGAAGAATTGTCATTACGAATTCTCATTACGAATTCTGATGAAGAATTTTCATTACGAATTCTGATGAAGAATTCTCATATCGAATTCTGATGACAAATTTTCATTACGAATTCTAATGAAGAAATCCCATTCCGAATTCTCATTACGAATTCTGATGACAAATTTTCATTACGAATTCTAATGAAAAAATCCCATTCCTAATTCTCATTACGAATTCTAATGATGAATTCTCATTACGAATTCTGATGATGAATTCTCATTACGATTTCTGATGACGAATTCCTATTCCGAATTATCATTCCGAATTAAACAGAATTTGAGTATCTTTGTTTTATACACTCTGAATTTATTCACTCCGAACCTTCACTCCGAAGTTTTCATTCCGAACCTTTATGTTAGAATTAAAACGATTTCGTACATTCTGTTACACTTGTTTTGTTATAAAACGATGTCGTCCATTTTGTTATAAACTAACCGTTGTCTAAGTGACATGTGTACAGGTCCCTCCGATCTTTAAGGAAAATATGACCGTTGGAGAAGGAGTCGACCTTACCTATAAATAGGATCTCATTTGAAAGAGCTCGTGTTGATGAGATTGTTGTTCATGTGTCGTTTTCTAAAAAGTGCATACATGCTGTTGAAGTGATTTCTAGAGTGAGAGTCTCTTATTAACTCTCAAAGCTTTGTGCGACTCCGAATGTTGGTGATTACATTCGAGGGCTTCCGGGGATAGGAAGACATAGGTGCCGACTACCTTAATGTTCGAGGGATTTCTTGCTGAGGAAGACAGAGGTCGCCAACTACCTTTAAGTTGAGGGCTTGCGGGGATAGCAAGATAGAGACTCCGATCTTCGTATCGAGGGCTTACCCTGGTGTGGGTAAGACAGACTTTCTTGAAAGTATAAATCAAGGAACCTTTATCCAAGGTTGTTGGATACCCTTATCTTTGGGTTAAAAGAATTATATTTTGTTTCTAGTAGTTCTACTACTTGTTTTATTTCCGATGTATTTTGTATTATAAGGAAAGTATAACTTTCTTATACTTCCTTACATGTACTCTGATTATTTAAGATTCTATATGCTTTATGGTAGAATCTCTTATTGTACTTCTTTGTTAAGTTTCAACTTCCGGAACTATATTTCCGGAACCTACTTTCGGAATCTCATTCCCAGTTTAGTTCGGTGTTTAGAGGTGTTGTGAATTTACTTAGTTTAACTTTGTTAAACTTAGCCTTTTCCATTGCTTAAGGAAAACATAGTTATTCATAACTAACTTTAAAGGTTCCAAAGCAATTTTTAAAGTATACAATTCACCCCCCTCTTGTATATTGAGCATCTCATATTATATTTCGATCCTACAATTGGTATCAGAGGTTGGAAACCTCTTAATCTATACCATTCTTACATATTCATTGTTCAATTGGGATTATGAAATCAATATTTGATAATATACTATAACTAAGTTTATTTTAAAGGATATTTTTGTGACATATGTCATTGTTAGATGAGTTTTTTGAATCCACATACAAATAAATCAGAGGGAAGCATTGAGGTTCATCATTAGGGTGTTTCATGGAAACATTAATTTGTTATAATGTTTTTCATTATTTTTAAAATTTGTTTTAAGTTAAAACCCAATGTTATGGGTAGGTGACAATGAATAGTATATGGATTCTATGTGGAGACTCTTGAGGTAATGTATGGTGTAAAATATTATTACCACATCTTTGATTTTTGTTTTAACATACGAATTATATAATGTTACTTTGATCGGATGGAGGTATATTGGACTGATAGATCTACCTCACACATATGTGATGTTCTAAATGTATTAACACAAGAGACCATATGAGATGTAATAAATGGGTATCATTCTAAAATTATTATCTAGTTCATTATCAAGAGGAAAAATTGATGATAGGGTAGGATGAGATGAGATTTGAATAGAGAGAGATAATATATAGCCTTTTTTCATTATTTTATTTTAATACACCATTATTAATGTGCTTATTGATTAGACATAAAATTATTGAAAATACACTGTGTGTAATAGGAGAAGATATTTTTCTCATATTTTTTCATATTTATAATTATTCTCAATTTTATTTTATACTTTTGAGACAATTTTTTTTATTTCTCAAATTTAAATTATTTCAAAATTTTACACAATGTAACATTATTAAAAAAGTTACCTTTGGACTAATTGGTCATTTATACTATGGTATAAAATCATTAAATTTAATAAATTAACTTGTTGGATGATAATTTATTGATGGAATAAAAATCATTTGATATTAATAAAACATTATTTATCATTTGGTTTATTTCATTCTATCAATATTATAATCATTTCAATAAATATATTATTTATATTCTCTTCAAAGAACTTTATCATTCTCATGGGAACTAACAATGTTATATATATCATATCTAACATTACATCTACTTATTATTTTACTCAAATGTTAATACCTATTTTATATATATTATTTGAAAATTTTCATTAGGATCATTCTCAAACTCCTTCCATATGGCTCATGCCTACTCTACAACATTCAAAATAATTAGAAAATATAAATCAGATTTTTATGGGATTAACCACCGCCTACTGATGGAAAATTTTACGTTATTTTAGAGGAGGAGTGTGATGAGTTCCAATGTATTTCATAATTTAATTAAACGAGAAAATGTAAAAAATAGTAAAAAAATATAAAACAAAATTATACAAAATAATAAAATATATACCATTGGATTCCTCATTGTACTATTTACATTTTATTGTTCATATTATTTTTGTTGAACATTAAGTCATTTTTAGAAATTGTTGTGTATTTCTATTGATGACATTAGAAACATGTTACTGGTCTTTCCATCCAAAAATATGAATATAAAGGGGAATAGTAACCAAAAAATGCATTATATTACGTATTTTATGAATAATATAATTATACTTCTATGTAATCTGTCTATAACCAACAACAACAACAATAATAAACCTGACGAAGACCAATGATTTTTTGAATTTGAACTCACGTAATATTCAATAAATCATAATATTTTACATCATTTTTTTCATATTTTGACAAAAATGAAGAAAAATATAGAAATAGAAAATTGCAAAATTAAAACATTTAATTAATGGAAAATATGAAAAATTAAGAGCAACATAAATTTATAGACTAGGAAAGTGACTTTAAAAAATATAAAACAATGATTTAATATGTGTTTGATGGTGAATCTAAGAAGTATAATAATTTTCATTAAGAATTTAAATTTTATAAAGATATTTTAGTTAACATATAATCAATTTGAATGGTGAAAAAAAACCCCAATTAAATTTTGATGATAATAATGGTATTTGAGTTATAATATATTGATAAAAATCTGGTGGATTGTCAAAAATAATCTCTCATTCATTTTATTGTACCCAGAATGGAATAATATTATTTTTTTAGCATTTTTAAGTGTGATTTCTCAAGATGAGGAGAAATTGATAAATATGAACATCAATTTTTAATGTTATTCACCATTTTTATGATATTTTGAGTAAATAATTTCTAAAAAAAATTGATATTATATTAGAAGGAAAAAAATCATAAAATCATAATATTCATTATATTTAATTTTTGATAAATATGATTATACATATTTTTATTATTTAAACAGATCATCATTAGAAATGGGTTTTGATTTCAAAAATTTGGAATGTTCTATGAGTAAAGGATTAATAATGAAGATAAACATGTTCCCACCTATATCATCTCCCAAAAGGATTGACAAAAAAATTTATAATAGTTCTGAATAAAAAGGGGTTTTTGATTTTTAATTTGAAATTACATGAATCATATTTTTTGTAGCTAAATTATAAAATTCTCTCACTAAAATTATATTAAAACAAAAAATCATCCTATTTTAATGGTATAATATCAATGAAATAAACATTAAACGAATGGAAGAAAAAAATTCATGTGTTTTAAGAAGAAAAATTTTCTCAAAAGAAGTGGTTCCTGATTTTCCATTTTAATATGAGCAATTTTTTAGTTAGAATAATAATTTGGTGATATTTATGTTTTTGGATGAACAATAACCAATTAATTGTTATTTCTCAATTTCATCCTCTACCAGGTTGGGAGATGAATATAATTTCTAACATAACAATAATTTTTATGTTTAATCATTTTTAATTTTACATCAAAAAATTTACAATATAATCCTACAATATTTTTTCATAGTTTTGTTTCTAAAAACCAACCCCTATATCAACAATTTTTATGATTTTCGAGTTTTAATGTGGAATAGAGATTTTTAAAGATAATTTATCACTTATATTAGAATCTAATTCAGTCCCTACTCGAATATGGGGATATACCCACAAGGATATATACCCATGATTTTATGAAACCATTGGTACATCAAGTCCTGTGTTTGTCATTACCCACTGTTAACATAAATAGTGGGTACATGTTTTCTATCCAATGTTTTTAAAAAACCATATTGATAGAGTCCACCATATATTCCTTTCCACCAAGACTCCACCCTTCACTTGTCGTGTAAAATCTGCCCCAGTTCATTCATGTTGTTTTCTTCCCTCACCTAAGAGATGACAGATGACTCTACACTTCTTGTGTTTTCTCCGAATTTAGTGATTTCTTGATTCCTAATTTTTTAATGGTGAGTTCCAAATCATTCATCTACATTAATGACGATTTATTTCATTTTTTTACTTATAAAAACAAAACCATGATATATTTAGGTTAAGATTCTTCCAGTTTATTTTAAATAAGGGTCATTATATGAGATTATTTACATTTAGGATTTTGTTAATGATTGTAAATTGGTTAACACATTGTTATTTAATTGTTTTATATATATTGATTATTGATTATTTATTATTTTATATCAATGATTGGACTACAAGTTTATTCATATCCCCAATATAAATTTGGTTTTCTAGTTTTTAATACAACCATTAGTCAGTGAACGTTATAACATGATTTTTTGTATAATATTCACTCTCATACACCACATGTTATTATTTATTTTTATATAGTGGGTTTTAGATTTACAAATTGATGAAATTATATAGAATATATGATATAGAGTTTTTTATAGGACATTAGTCAATGGGTATGTGGGTACTAGTGTGTGAGTGTAAATTATTATTTAATAGTCTATTCATTGATTGTCTATGTTTTTTAAAAACATTTTTTATGTATTGTGTTATTTATGTGGTGAATATGAAATACATAATTATTTAATGAATTTTAATAATGAGCTATAATGTGTATAATCTTGGATGAAACCAGGCTCATGTGTAACATTTTATGAGATTTAGGATTAGATAGTTCAAAATATGCAGTTTCGACTTCATTACAAATGGGTGGATGTTTTTCTTCAATTCGAGGAATAAATATTATTATTATACGTTTTCATTATTTTTAATAAATGATGATTACATGTGTATTTTATCTTTTTGGTTGTCCTCTTATATATATTGATATTCTCAAGCATATATAACAAATTTTAGGATAGATATATAGAATGAATATTATAATGGAATAATGAAAATATATCGAGGCATTGATTATTATATATTCTCCAAAAAATGAGTTTGAGGAGGATCATTTAAAAATGTTCATCATTGATTTTTTAGGTAAGATATTTTCTATATTATTATAGAGATTTATATCAATCTTGATCAAATCATGATTTTTTTGTAATAAAAATTACCAGTTTTAATAAATTTTGTTTATTGAGGTTCATAAAATTTATTTTCATGGTTATCCTTTGGATATTAGTTATTATGAGTCTAAAGATTTAATACATTTAGAATAATTTCTTATTGAAATTGATTTATTAGTTTTAGCAGGCAGATTCATTATTTCCAAATCATGATGATCCGGTCAACAGATTGTATTAGTAGGTATTCTCTAACAAACATGTCATTTTTTTAGAATATTCTTCTGATGTGGAAACAATTGATTTATAATATGAAATAAATATGTGAAGGATTATATTTGAAAATATATATTTGTAATTTTTGTAGATAAATTTTAATATTAAATAAACTGTTTTTAATGGGAAGGTATTTAGAAATAATAAATATTTTAAATATTTTAATTCATTATCATACTCATTGATATATAGTTTTCTTACAAAATAATATAATTATATAATGATTAAAATGAATATTTATTCGTCATTGTAAGATTTATCTAAATGAATTATAAGATAATATATAATTATTTTCATTTAATATGGTTTTTCTAATAATCATGTAATATATTTATAGAATTTGTTTCTATCATGACATATCATTCAGATATTAATAATATTTGGAATTAGAAATTATTCGTTACCAATTAGATATGAGTGATTTTTCCGAACAAAATTAGTATTGAATTTTTTAATTCAAACAACATTAGGCTTCTCATTTCTTCATTATGAAATTTCTCCATTTTTCTAACAATTTTTTTAGTATTGTTTTTTTCATTAGATTTATTTAGATATATTTCAATTATGAATATTGGTTTTAGAATGTCTTTTCAAAAGTGTTATAACATGTTTCAAAACTAATCTTTCTAAAACATATTATGACATTTTTATCATATTATTGACATCTGTGTTATATGTCTGATTTCTAAAAACACTATAAAAAATGTATATTTAATTGTTATGAATATTATGTAAACTATTAAATATGTTCTATGTAATGTATAATTTTTCAATGATAGACAAATTATGAATCTCATGTTCAATTCTTTATTTTCCTTAGTGAGTTTATTTATGGTAATATTTGTCATAAATATTAAATATCATGTCATTTTTTATGCTTTATCAAATATAATTTAATGTAATATAACAAAACGTGAGTTGACTTTTTCTCATCCTACATGTATGGGTCTGAGCGGGCATTCACCTATAGGAAAATGGAGTACCCATTCATATGTATTCTCACCCTTACCCACAAGTGGAAACCCTCTCTACCACACATTTACATTCTACATATGATCCTCATATTATGTTCTGATCGATTCTTATATCATCATATCATTTATCCTCATCTTCCCATACCATGTATACACCCACTCGAGCGATGTTTCCACCATAAAATAATCGATATAAATTGATGTATGACACAATATGCAAGACATATCCTACCATATCTATGTTGCATCAATTTCCTACTATCCATCTAAGATTTTATGGTTATAGATCCCCATAATCAACTCTAGTTGTTGTATAACATTAAGTTAATTAATTGAAATAATAACTTCCTTTACATTTTTTTATTCTAGATATCACACAAATCCATCAGATCATTATGGGAGGCTTGTATCCTATTTTTTATTATATTTGTGTCATGTTTTATCACATTATTTATTTCCTATTTTATTGTGGCATACAAATTTTTTTCCAATGATCGTATTAGATCTTCTAGTAGGTTACATAGGTTCACTGGTATTGGTGAAGCCAAAAATCTATAAATATAAATAATGAGTGATTAAAATAAAGGAAACCACATAATTATTAAAAATTATTGGGAGTTTTTAATTTTCATGGTATCTTTATATATGTAAAATGATTTCATTCAATTGAATCTAGATTCATGGAGGCATACTAGCAATGAAATCCTGAAAAATTCATCAGAAGATATTTGGGTAAAAAAATTTGTTAAATTTATATCTATATTATCAATATCATTATATGAATGAACATGATTATGTCCATGTTAGATTATCTTTTTCAGTGGTGAAGCTCTAAAGGATGTACTGTTGATGGATCTTGGGGAGTTTTTTAAATCAAATATGAATGAGAAATATGTCTGTTAGAGTATTTGATTTGGTTCTTATCTAAAGGGTGTAATAATATTTTCCAAATTACTAAAACCAAAATATCATGCAAGGAAAACATATTGAAAGAATAATGGGAATATGTTATTTCTAATATTTAATGGTTTTCATATAATATTTCATTCATATTAATTTTATTTTAATATTTTTTATGTGTTTGGAATAAAATATAAATGATTAAATGGAATTTTCTCACAATTTGAGGATAACTAAAATACATGGGAATGAGAATCAATATAAAAATCAAAATCAATTGAAATAATATATATATTTATATTATTACATAGTTATATTTTCATTATGAAAATTAAGTTTGACATTTAATAATAACATTAATATATGGTGAGTAATACACCATTCAAATGAAAAAAAATATAAAAATGAAAAAAATGTCAAACTATCTAAATGGATAAATTATCAATTTTCCAAATAAAAAAATGGCCAATTTTCAAAATGTATAAAAGGAAAAATAGCCAAACAAAGAAATGACCATGTTTCCAAAATATATAAAATGGACAGCTGTCTAAATTGCATAATGCACAAAATATCCAAATGAAAAAATACCCTAATGGCCAAAGGAAAAATTCGGAAAATGGTTGATTGCATAACTGTACAAATTTATAAATAGGCTAATGGCTAAATTGCTAAATGTAAAAATTCAAAATGGCCAATTTTCCTAATGGTAAAATGGTAGAATGTTCTAATAGCCTAATGGAAAAAATACAAAATGGAGAAATGGCCAAATGTCATAATGTCCTAATGGACAAATTCACAAATGGATAATTGGCCAAATGGACTGTTGTCATAATGTCATAACGGCCTAATTGGCCTAACTGGCATGTTAGCCTAATTACATAATGATGTAGTTGAATAATGAGAAAAATGAAAGAATGATAAAATGGAATGATGACCTGATATCCAATTTTAATTATTGTATAAAATCCTAATGTCAAAATGTATAAATGTAAAAATGATCAAATTGAAAAAATGGTTAAATTTTAAAAGGGGAGAATTAAAAAATGTCCAAAAAACAGAAGTGATAAGGCTAAAAATGGCTTAGCATACAAATCACAAGATGACATTGTTTACTAATGAACTAAAAGAGTAACCAAATAAAAGGCAAATGATACAATCTCTAAATGCTCATATGGCCAAATGGAGAAATATACAGATGACCAAATAGGAAAATAGGGAAATGATGAATTAAAAAATATCCTAATAGAAAAATTTCCTAATGGATTAATAGAATAATGTACAAATGGAATAATGGTGTAATTTTAAAATGGAAAAATTTTCTAATGGAATAATGTCCTAATTTCCTAATTTTTAGTGGCCTAATGGCCAAATGGCGAAATAGACAACTTTTTTAGTGACATAATGCCCAAATGTCCAAATAGACAAATGGATTATTTTACAATTTCTCTTAATAAATAATGGAATAATAGAAAATTAGAAAAATATAAAAATGGCCTAGTTTCCTAAAGAAAAAATATATGAATGAACCAATTGTAAAATAGCCAAATGGAATAATGGACAAATGGGCTAATGGTCAAATTGCCAAATGGGCTAATGGGATAATCACCTAATGTCATAATGCACTAATAACCTAAAATTCTAATGTAATAATTCCCAAATGATATAATTTACTTATTGAAAAATGTCCTAATGAAAAAATTGAATAAAGGCCAAATGGCCTAATGGGAATATGTCCAAATGTATAGCTGGAAAAATTGCCAAATACCCTAACGGGTAAATAGAAAAATGGAAAAATAGAAGTGAGGACTAATGAAATAATTGTATAATAGCCTAATGTTCTAATGGACCAAGGGAATAATAGCCTCATGGCTTCTTGTAAAAGTAACTAATGGCCAAATTTCCAAATGAACAATTGTCCAATTTTCATACTATCCAAATTTTTCCATTTGGTTAATTGTGGAAATGGAGAAATGTAAAAACTGCATTTTGGCCTAATGAAATATGTAACGACCCGATGTTTTACAAATTATATCCCCTTATTATGGTTATTAAATATAGTATAATCACATTATGATGCACAATGACATATAATGATACCAAATATTTTTTGACCATTAAACACAATTTTTCTTCATCTATGTTTTTAATTTTGAAAATATGACATACAAGATTATGTTCAGGACGATTTTTGGATTCCAATAACACAAAAAAAATTCTTCAAATTGTTACATACCCTTTTGAACTGTAATCTACCCTTATAAATATTAATATGACCCTTATTAAGATTAAATCATTCAATGTAACATAAACCCTAACCTTGAAAGATTAAATAATCATTTGGAATCTTATAAGTGACAATATGACCTTTATAAAAATGTTCGTATTTTGGTATGTCGTAAATAAATAATTATAATTAATTAATTAATTTAAAATAAATTATATTTTCATAAAATTATTTCATAAATTTAATATTCAATGACTTCATATTTTAAGATAATTTTATAAGACATTATGTAATTTTTGAAATCATTATAAAATTAGTTTTAATTTTAAAAACTGTATATTTCAATTAAATTATAATTTAATTAAATATTAATTTAATCATATTTTGAAAATTATATTTGAAAACTGGTAATCATTTGGTATTCTACACATCAAATAATATTTATGAAGGAATTTTTTATTTTTTTAAAATACATCAATTTTCATGTGAATAGTAAAAATATAGTTTTCACATAACATGTGTATTTTAAATTGAATCATTCATAATGTAATAATGAATTAAATATTCCAAAAAATTATATTCAGCCATGTTATATTTAATTTCATAAATATATCCTTAATATAAAATAAACTGAATTTTCTAACCTAAGAAAACACTCCACATCCTAAAGTCAAAAGGTGATTCCTTAAAGTATATTTTTTCTCTTTCTTTCACTTTCCTTTAAATATATTAATTAATTCCAATTATAAAGATGATGTAAAGTATAAAACTAATTATATGATAATGATGTATTATTTTTCATGTCAAGAATATTCTATTAAAAGTATAACATTTTATATATTATTTTATTTTATATTTTATTCTGAAAGCACCCCTCCTTAGTTATAAATAACCCCTCAACCTCCCCCAGACAAACCACACCTCTCATGCTTAAAAACTCGTCTAAAACCATACCATGAATCATACATAGCCACTCTCCCATGTCCAATATATTCTTGTCTCATCATGATACCAAACCTAGCTTCCTTGAAGAGGATCTCAAGCGGAGGATTCAAGAGGTAATTCCTCTCTCTCTCTCTCTCTCCCCTTTCCTTTAATTTCCTTTCTATTTCATGATCTTTCCTTATTCACTCCCTAGATATCATCATTCAAATGGTATGTTAACTCCACCATCATACATAAAATTGATTTTTATGATACTAATTGTATATTATATCATCCAATCCCCTTCTCATCTTATTCATATTTTAGAAAGGAAGACGTTGTTTGTGAGGTGTTAATTTATCGCCATTAAGAACATAATGTTTTCTTTTTTCCATTTATACCATAAGATCTGGTAATGAAAACATTTTTTTTGAACCAGAATGTATTACATGTATTATATCCAATTCAGTGTTTTGGAACTAACTAATGTACGTAGTACTAAAAATCTAAAAGAAACAAGTTCGTTGTGGGAGAATACACTCTGAATTAACCCAAACATTCACCATTAAAATCTTATCTAATGATTCTTACAAATGGTATATAATATAAACAATTAAAAGATAATTTAAACTCATGTATGTTAATTAATAACATGTAATTTTAGTTCTGTATGTTTTCACATGGTCTACATGAACTTCTATTTATGAATATATGTGAACCGCTCAAGAGAACCATAAAATTGAACATTCCCGAACAACATTTTTAAAAGATATAACTCATAAAAAGTCACAATAAATAACTTAATGAAACCATAATGAACCAAATTCATGTACAGAATGTTATGTAATTTATAATTAATGAATCTAATGTGGTTATAAAATACATTAAAGTGATGAAACCATTCTGATATAAGGTATGGGGAAATTCATAAACCCAACTTTCTTTCTTTGTGTTCTACCTCTTTCACCATATTATTGGTAAGGACAATACTTCAAAAAATGTTTCATAATTAACATACCTTTTATGGGATATTAATTATTTCTACTAGATTTTATGACTAAATCATGTTTTCGAAAATAACTCTTCTTTCAAAGACACATATTTTACTCCTCACTCAATGTTCACAGTTATTGTATAAAGGATGTTATTACCACATTCTTTTGGGAACCCAATGTTTATGAATGTTTTCTTATAATATGATACAAATTCCATTCGATGGGTTAGTTCTGTTAATTTTTTATTTATGTTCATTGAGGAATGAATGATAATGATAATGTTATGATGTGACGGGAGCGCCAATAATTATATTGAAAAATATGACTGTTTGAATGTGATTGTTGCATGTGGAATTATACAGCGCACTAATGTTTTGGGTAAAGCGATGAATATCTAGAGATAATGTGAAATGATGTTTGAAAATGATGCTATAATTTTTCACAATTATGTATGGTAGTTAACCAGTAAGACATGATGTTTCATTTTTATGCACTGAAACATTTCAATTATTTTATTAATGTTTCCCCTCAAGTTCATGATCATTTTCCTATGTTATGATCATGCTCACCCATTTTTATATTGTTCATATCAATCCAATTACATATAATTTAGGTCACCCATTTTGATTTATATACACAGGTGACTACATCTACTAAATAGAGGTCAAGTTACAATAAGAATCTATTGAACAAGGAATTAAAAAATATAATGGTTTGATGTTGTAAATGTTATGCACAGTTCTATTTTTTCCAAGACACTAAACCTCTATATCCACATGGTGTAAAACTATTATGTTGTTTATATTTATAATGATTTAATAGTATTTTATTAAAATGTGGGGTTTCTATTGTTGGTATCATAGGAAGGATTTGTCAATTTGGGAATTAAGATTAATGAACCCTAGAGAACACCATTTTTATGACACTCTGTATAGATATACACACAATTTTCATTGCATAGGGATGCAATAATTTATGATTTAAGTTGGTATTTTACAAACGAATAAGTTAGTTATTTATTATTTTTGACTTATATTTTTCACTGACCATTTCTATTTTGTAAATGGTGGGAACAAGGAGAAACCATGCTAAGAAATCGTTTGAGGGCCAACGCAACGATTTCCCAAATGAAAAACCAAATGATTTAGGAGGTGAAGTTTAAAACTTCATGGGGATTATTACCCATATATATTAGGTTATGAACAATGACTAGAATAATATTGAACGTCCTCCTTCACTAAAGAGGGAGTAGTTGGATATAGAGTTTTTTATGTGGCAAAGACCACTGAAGTTTAGTGGATCATATAATCCACTAGTTAATGAATAGTGGGTCAACTCAATAGAGAGTTTTAGTTATGTTGTTCACAGTTCTATGACAGATACATCATCTAAAGTCGTTTATCTTCTAGATGTATAGGCTGATCAATGGTGGGAATTGATTAAAAACAACATGCCATGTGACAAAATTGAAGGGATGGGATGGCAAGACATTTAGATCTTGTTTCTTAATAAGTATTAACCATGAAATCGTCATATAAAGATAGAGATTGAATTTATAGAGATCAAGAAAAATGAAGGAGAATCTGTGATTACCTATGATGCGAATTTCATATGGCTAGGAAGTTTGGATTCATATTTTGTTATCAATAATGAAATCAAAATTGATTAATTATTTGGTGGATTAAAACCACATCGTCGAAAGTCTCCTTCAATTCGAGACTTTGGGAGTTATGAATATTCTATTCAATGTGCTCTCAGAGTGGAGATGGATTTTTGAGAATTTTCCCATGGATATGGTTATATGAAACTCATGACTGAGTTTCAAGAAGGGGGTCTAATGATAATGGTGGAAAGAAAACCCAATGTCCCATAGGCCAAACATGTGGGATGTTTCATCATTGAATGTTTCTCAAAGGGATAGGAAAATGCATCAAGTGTAAAAAATAAATACACCAAGATCAAGAGTTTCAAAAAGACATTAAAAGGATAGAGAATGTGGTGGAAGAAAAGAGAGAACCACCCATGGTCCAATGATGTAATTTTAGGGCGCAAGGTCACTATGTAATCCAATGTAATAAACCTCATGTCCTTATGGGTGATCAACATCAGCTTCCACCAAATCCAAAGGAACAATGGTAGGATTATTCCATCTCCACAATATATGTAGAAATTGATAATGAAGATGTAAAAAGTACACTTCTTATTCACTGATGAATGGAAAAAAGTATAATTTGATTAGGTTTAAATTCATTCCATTATGTATTTCATGATTTCTAGAAATATATAATCTAAGCCCCTGGATCCTTCAGTAGGGATATCTTTAAAAACCCTAAATGGTAAAATCATGGAAACCTAGGTGTTTGAATCTTCTCTTATTGGCATTGGGGGGAAGAATATTAAATTAAATTGTATAATACATCCCTTGATGTAATTCTATGATATAATGGGAAGGGATTGACACTCGTTATATAGAGAATATATCAACTGTAAAGAAAAAGGAAAAAAATTGTTTTATTTCAAACCATCTCATGATAATCTAAAAATTCCTGGATGATTTAAAATCTCCTTTGAAAAATCCATCAACTAAGTGATTGATGATTCCAAATTAATAATCATACCTCTCCCAACTGTATGAGTCAAATAAAAGTTTCAACCATGCAAAAATTCCCATCATAGGGAAATATAGTGATTTATTTTTCAAATAGTTTCATGTACTTTCCCCAGATCATGATGTAGTGTTCTCAAAACAACTCATAATCAATGGTACTTCTACCTCAAAGTTTCCCTATTGGATGGATCTTATTGAACTAAAGGATTTAATGATATAGCTGCAATAGAATATGAAAAAAGGGTTTATACACCCCAGTGCACCACCTCGGGTGCAATAGTGGAATTTTTGAAGAAGAATGATGGACCAAAGCGTTTGTGTATCAATTATCAGGATCTCTACCATATCACTATAAAGAAAAAGTACCCTCTTCGAAGGACTGAATACTTTTTTGATTAGTTAACGGGATCTCAATACATCACAATGGGGGATTATTGTTCTTGATATCACCAACTTTAGGTAAAGAGGGATGGTATTCAGATTACTACCTTCTGTACAAGGTATAGGCCCAATGAGTTTCTCGTGGCGACCTTCAGACATACTAATGACCATGTAATCTTCATGGAATTGTTTAATATAGTATATTGACACCACGTAGAATAATTATTTATAGTTATTATTGAATATATTATCATACACTCCATAATATAGGAGGAACATTAAGAACATCTATGAAATGTATTGGAAACATTTAAAAATGATTATTTGTATTCACTGTTTTTCAAGTGTGACTTTTTGATAAATCAGGTCACATTCATAGGACATGTGATAACAAGTGTTGGGATTTCTATGGACCATTCTAAAACAAAGCTGATTTTGGAATATCCCAGCCCCACTAGTGTTGTAGAACTCCATAGTTTTCTCAGATTATCTAGATACTACCAACATTTTGTGAGAATTTTCCTAAAATTGTCAATCCCACTTACTAAGTTTACAAGGAAAGGGGTAAAGTATGATAGGATAGAAGAATTTGATGGATTCATCAAGGAACTAAATAGAAGGCTAATAATTGCACCTTTAATTACACTACTAAAAAGTTTAAATTTTATATTGATATATAGGGATACATTAAAGAATCCTTTGGGTTGTTTACTCATGTAAAATTACAATATGATAGACTACGCCTCATGAAAATTTAATATCCATGAGAAAAAATACCCAACGAATGATCTAGAACAATAAAACGTGATTTTTTTCATGAAACTTTGGTGGAAATTCCCTTACGGAGAGAAGTGTGGAATATACACCAACCATAAGAGTCTATGTATTTATTAACACAAAATGAGCTCAACATGTATCAATGGAGATGGTTAGAACTAATAATGGAATATGATTTCTCAATTCGCTATCATCATGGAATGGAAACCAATATAGCTAATGCTCTATGATGAAAAGAACTTACTACTCTATCTAGTATGAGGATTGAAAAAGACACTATCTTAATGGATATATAAAGGATGTATTTGAAATTCTATGTGCAGGGGATACCTCCTACCTTGCCAAAAAAATTGCACAACTATCAATCCATGAGATGATTAAGGAGGCACAAATGGATTATATGGAGTTAAAAAAGAGGGATAGCATGGTAACAGAAGGGAAGATGTAAGAGTTCTATATTAATGATGATGGTGTGATTCAGTTTGGAATACAACATTGTGTGCCTTCATCACCCATGATAAAGAAGGAGCTATTTGAAAATTCACCTTGTTAAACATTCTATATCCATCCCGGTGGCACCAGAATGTACCGTTATTTATGAGAACACCTCTAGTGGGATAACATGAAAATAGGATATCGTGAAATAAATATCCAGATGATTGGTATGTCAGAATGTTAAAGTAGTTCGACAAAAGACCGAAGGGTTGATGAGATCAGTACCTATACCCATGTGTAAATGAGAGAATTTCATTATAGAAATTGTCATAGTTCTCCTGAATACGTCGACGGAAAATAATTAGATATGGGTTTTGGTTGAAAAAATCACAAATACAATGCATTTTATAGCTATTTGGGAGGACCTATCTCTGGAAAAACTTGCAATGTTATATATTAATAATATGGTGAGACTACATGGTGTTCCACTCTCGATTTTCTCTAACCATGATCAGTGGTAGACATCTAAAATATCGAGGATCTTTCACCATTATTTGATTACATCATTATATTTTAGCATGACTTATCACCCCCAAACTGATGGCCATTCTAAAAGGACTATTTAGATGCTTGATGATATTTTAAGATCATAATCTGTAAAATTCAATGGTGTATGGGATCAGCATCACCCATTGGTTGAGTTATCAAACCAAAATTGCATCCACATGAGTATTTATATGGCTCTATATGTATCTTGGTTTGGAAATTGATGTTGAACTCAAACATGTTGGGATAAATTTGGTGAAACAAATCTACTCTATCTCGAACTAGAGCATGAGATGACATAGAAGGTTCATGTCTTCTAAAAACACATCAATGATGCTCAGATTTGGAAAAAGAGCTATGCAGACAACCATCGATGGGACTTGGAGTTCGATTATGGAGATAATTTCCCCCTTATAATATCACCATGGAAGAGTTTCATCCGGTTTGAACGAATGGTAAATTAATACCAAGGTACACTGGCCCCATTCAGATGCTTGACCTCATTGGAATCATGGTCTATCGACTATAAATCCAACGAATATGGCTCATCTTCATGTTTTTTTCACATATAAATCATAGGGAAGTACGTAACAAATCCATCACATGTACAAAACTCTGAGGTGGTACAACACGTAGATAATCTATCATATGAGGGGAAGCCATTAATGATTCTTGACTAGAGAGATTCAGATCTACACAACAAGATAACTCGCCTTGGTAAAGGGTGGTTAAGGAATAATATGTTTTAAGAAACAACTTAGGAACTGGAAGAGGTGATGAAGGATTAGTACGCTAATAGGTTTTTGTAAAAATAAATTTTGAGGAAAAATTACACCAGGGGAGAGAATGTAACGACCAAGAGTTTTATCGATGAAATTACTTTCTTATAATTATTCCTTATAGTATAATCACATTAGGAAGTACAATTACATATAATGATACTAAATATTATATTTCTATTATACATAATTTTTCCACTTTTATGTTTTGAATTTTGAATATCTAACATACACGATTATGTTCAGGATGATTTTTGGAGTCTAATAGAACCAAACTTATTTTTGTAATATAGTAACATACCAATATGAATAGTAAGATACCATTAGGAATAGTTATATGAACATTATGAAGCTTAAATCATCTAATGTAATAGTAACATTACCCTTTAATTATTAAATAATCATTATGCATCTTATAAGTGACAAATTGACCTTAGTGAAAATATTGGTATTTTTATGTCATAAAAATAAATTATATTTAATTGATTAATTTAATAGAATTTTTTTCTAAAAAATTGTTCACAGATAAAATATTCTATGTCTTCTAGTTTTAATTTAATTTTATATGACCATATGTAATTATTGAATGCAATATAAAATCATTTTTAATTTTAAAAACATTAATTTTGAAGTAAATTATGATTTTACATAAATATAAAATTAATCCAATATTGAGAATTACTTTTTAAAAGTCGAATTAATTTTTTGATTCTTCATGTCAAAAATTTATTTGGATGTTTTTTTTATTTTTCGCGAAATACATCTATTTTAGGGTGAATAGTAAAAATATTTTTTTACATAACCGATATATCTTAAATTGCATCATTAATTATTTAGTTATAAAAAATACATTCATTAAATTTAGATTTAGAAATGTTATATTTGATTTCATAAATGGTTTCTTAAAATATAATAATCTCAATTACCAAAACTATAACGAACTTTCTGAAGATTAAAGTCAAAAGTGGATTCATTAAAGTAACTTTTTCCATTACTTTCACTTTCCATTTATGAAATTAATTAATTTTAATTATAAAGATGAAAAATTGTCTGAAATGAATTATATTCTATTAATATGTGATTTATGATACCAATATTTTGATATTATAAGTAAAACATTTGATATATTATTTTATTTAATATTTTATTCTAAAAACACCCCCTCCTAATTTATTAATAACCCCTCTCCCTCCACAAGACAAACCACACCTCTAAATAATCAATTCATTTCTAAACTCAGAAAAATAATAATCTCTAGACCCACTACCACTTCAAATATCTTTTGGTCTCACCAAGAGACCAATCCTTGATTTCGTAAGAAGGATCTCAATAATACAAGAGGTAATTCCTCTATCTCTCTCTCTATTCTCTTTAAATTTCCTTTCAAATTCAAGTTCTTTTCCTATTCTCTCCCCACATATCTTCTTCCAAATGGTATGGTAAATCCAGTAGCATACATATATTATAATGTTATGATACTAAATGGGTTATTATATCATTCAACCCCTTCTCCTCTTATTTTTACATTAGAACGAAAAAGGTTGTTCGTGAGGTGTTAATTTATCTCCTTCAAGAATGACATGTTTTCATTTTTCTATAACTACGTTTATATATGGTCGCGAAACAATTTTTATTGTTGAAACAAAAAAATTTACACCTATTATATATTATTTAATGTTCTGGAATGAACTTATTTACATAAAACTAAATATTTAAAAGAAACAAGTTCATTATGTATGAAAAACCACCGAATTAACTCATACTATCATCATTGAGATCCAATCTAATGATGCATCCACATGTTATATAATATAATAAATTATAATATCAATTAAACTCCTCGAATATAAATAATAAAACTTATGATTAGTTCTGTATTTTTACCTGTGTTTTACATGAACTTCCATTTATGAATACAAGTGAACCACTCAAGAAAACTAAAAAAACTAACATTCCTATGAAATGTTTATAAAATCTATAACTCATCCAATGGCCCATATAATAACTTTAGAAAACCATAATCAACCATATTCATGTACAGAGGTATTGGAATTTATAATAAATTATTCTAATATAGTTATAATGGACCTTAATATAAAGAAATTATTCAGATACAACATAACAAGAAATGCATGAACCCAACTTTATTTTTTCGAGTTCTCCCACATTTACTCAATTATTGGAATGGTAACTAAATTAAAATAAATTTTTGATCATTATATTACCATTTATGGGATATTAAATCTTTCAACTAGAGTTTATATGGAAAATAATTTCCACAAGAACTCTTCTTTCAAAAACATAATTTTTACTTCCCACCCAAGGTTGATAGTTATTGTATCAATTATGTTATTCCCATTTTCATTAGGGAACCAAATGGTTATTATTGTGTCTTATAAGATGATACCCATTACTTTACATGGGTTATTTTTTTTATTTTTTTTTGTTCTTTGTTTCATGCCTGATAATGATAATGTTTTGATGTGACAGGTGCTCCTAGAATTATATAGCGCAATATGAATGTTTGAGTATGACAAGTGCACCTGAAATTATATAGTTACCCAAAGCATCAGGTAATGTGATGAATCTCATGATTTAAATAGAAATCATACATGAACAATATTCAAGATTTTTTCACAAGTATGTGTGGTAGTTAACCACTAATACATGATGTTATATTTTTATGCATTGCCACATTTCAAGTCTTTTATTAATGCTTCCTCTCAGGCTCATTATCCTTTGGAAATGTTTTGATTGTGATCACACATTATTATATTGGTCATATATATCCTCTAATAGGGAACATAGAAAACCCCTTTTTGATATATATCCATAGGTGACTAAATACACTAAGAGAGGTCAGATGCCAATAAGAAGCTATAGAAACATTAATTAAATAAATGTTTATGTTTGATGATGTAAATGTAATATACAGACCAAGTATTTCTAAGACAGAAACCTATATATCTGCATGGTGTAATAATATTTTTTATATTTATAATGATGTAATAGAAATGTATGAAAAGGCAGGGTCGTTATAGAATAATGAGCTGAGGGCCTAATGAATTAATGGACTAATGAAAAAAGGGAATAATGGCCTCATGTCCAATTGTCCTTTTAGCTTAATGGCCTGTGGTTATAATGGGATATGGGCCTAATTTCTAAAGGGACTAATGAAATAACATTATAATGAATTAATAGGAAAATTTTGGACTGACTGAATGGATAAATGGATAATTAACATGACCAAAGAATGAAAATAATTGCTGAATGATCAAAAAAATGATTGAATAACCAATTGGACAGATTTCCAAGCAGCTAAATGGAGACATGAACTAATGGAAAAATTTTCAAATGGGCCAAATTTATAAATTTCCAAATAGATAAATGGACAAAAACCATATAAATAAATAAATATACTCACCAATTGATTGAAAATACCAAGTGGATGAACAAAAAAATTCCATAAAGTCAAAATGGACCAATTTCAAAATGGCCAATTGAATAATGGGAATATGGCCATATGAAAAATTTCCCAAATGGAATATTAGAAAACATTCCAAATGGCTGAACGAATAAATTTTCATTGTGATGAATGGATAAATGTGTGAATGACCAAGTGTCCAAATGGAAAAATGGCCAATTAGGCTAATAGAATAATGAAAAAAAGATCAAAATTACAATGTGAAAAAATAACCAAATGAAAAAATGTCCAAATTTCCAAATGGAATGATAAGAAAATGGAAAAATTTCCAATTGACCAAATTTCTAAATGGACATACGAAAAAATACCCTTCAATTCAACAAAAATGAATAATGTAATTACAAAGTGATCAAAATTAAAAAAAAATTACATAATCCCATAATTATCAATATTTATAAGTTTCCAAATAACCAATTAAACATATAGAGAAATTTCCAAACGTCCAAATTAATAATAAACCTAAAAAAATTTATCCTCATGAAAAAATTATAAAAATTACCAATATAATGAATAAGTAAATAGTGTAACAAAAATATAATATGATTGAAATGATGATACAAGAAGAATCTATATTATACACATGTTTATCATCATAATTGGTATGCATTTTTCATATTATACAACTAGTATTATATTTTTAAATATTTAAATATTTATTTTATTTTTTGGTTTTTGGTTTTCTTCAAAAGATACTATTTTAGTTCATTGTAGGTTTATAAATTTCATATTGTCAATAATGTAGTATTATACTAATCAATTCCACATTCCAAGAGAGGAATTGTGCATTAAAGCCCATTTGACTTAAGAAAAATCATTTTCCCATGTATGATGAAAAAATAAGGAAGTGTTGTAAATGAATACAAATGTGTTCGATATTTTAAAATTTTATAAGGATTCCATAACTAATTATCAAATTTATATTCTCAACAGTGTCCCTTAGAGGACCTTGATATTAAAGAAGATTACATATTCATACCGAATCATAATTTTTATAGTATTAGCTGAGGTTCATATGAGGGAGTCTAATTTCTACCCAATAAAAAAATATTCCCCAATAGGTATTGGCATTCACTTAGCACCTATCAATCCTCTCAGACATCCGATCATCAAAATGGCCATACAAAAGATAATTATGTAAAAAAAATAACTATTCTAGAGAATAAATTTAGTAAACTATTCACCTACCACTTCCTAAAATCTCAATCAATTACATGTCCATCCCATTTATTAGTGGAGGATACTAATTTTGATTAATTTATAGAATTAGTTCACCCTTTACATGATTTCCTAAGTGATTACAATAAAGATCCTAGTGGAAGTGAGGGTGATGGTACTAGTGTTTGAGGAAGCAGTGGTGGTGGTGGTGGTGGTGGTTGTTATGATAATGATGGCGATGATACATTGGAGGATACTAGTTATGCAGGTTAGAATGGTTATAATGATTTGGATTGATCAATTGGTGATGAGGAGGATATTTATACCCTCCATTTCTGGATTTAAGAAGATGCATTTGTGGATAATTAATTTTTTTTATGTCGATGGAATATATCTGTTCGAATATGTATAATGGTTTGAAAACAATTTATAAATTGATATGTGAATGGTAAATATATTATTAGTGTACTATATTAATTATTCACCACGGAATGTAATTTATTTACATTACTTAAGAGAGATTGATTATGGTGAACCTGCTATCCAATTGGTATATGATTTTATACCACAGTTCAAATAATCATGGTTATAAATGACTTCTCAAAAAAACATATACCAAAAATTTCATCTAAATTGTGGCTATTAAATAATATTCATATCCTATATCAATGGTTTATAAAGAAAACAAGTGTATAAAACTATAATATACACTTTAGAACCCATGATTCATAGATCCATTGTTTGAGCCTATACCCATAGTTTTTAGCCGTGGGTATAAGTTAGAATTCCAGCACTAATAGCTTTCCCTTCATGAAAATTATAATTTCATAAAATCTATGTTAATTTAAGATGTGGATTACTCCACTTACAAGAGTAATTTTTATTATTACTTATCATTGAATATTAATGATATTGTTTTTGAAGACACATAAAGAGTTTCATATTTTTATTTAGATTTTAAATGTCTTGACGTTTATGTGAATATACGTTTCTGTGATAATTGTTTGAATGACAAGAAGAATAATTTAACTATCACCTTGATAATGAAGGTTGAGTTAATTGTAAATCATTATCTATTGGGATGTTGGATATTTATTTTTTTATTCTATTTTCTTCTAAAAAATTTAATTCTATTATGAAAATTTTGAAAAAGAACATGTTTTAAAACCAACATTAGAAACTCTACATTCTTAGTTACTATTGTCTATTCTTATGAAGGTCCTCCTAGGTATTATAGGTCTAGATCATATTATGTGGAAACCCATGATTCCTTAATTTTTTTTTATTTTTTCAATAAATACCCTCATTATCATTACTATGACATTCTCATTTAAATTATTATACAAATGTACTCCGAGTTAGAGTGGGTAAGCCTATCAGATTGGATTTATATTTATACTGCTACACAATCTCACCATAATTGGTATCAAATTTTTTATTTTCAATTTGTATTGTTTTTTATTTAATCATTTATTTCATTAGTGTTTTTATCATGGAGATACCAGATTTAACATAAAATGTAATGTGTGTTACTATTGTAATGAGCTCAAGAAAATGAAGTAACCAACTTGATGAAATTTTCTACCATTAATATATAAGAATATATAGTACAAAAAATTATTTCATTTCATATTTCCTAGAAATAATAAATTTTATTTTTTTTGCAAGGAAATTTCATTTATGAATTTATGTTTCATTATGTTGGTGAATCCCCCTGATTTTTTTAATTGAATATAGTTTATATTATTGTGTGGATATTCATCTTTGAATATTCATGGTATATTTTTTCAATTATTTCTAATAATAATTTCCACACATATTTATAATTCTACATTCATTAGAAAACAATATTCAATATGCTATCTATTTTTTTGGAAGTGAAATTTGTTCATTTATGTCTAAAATCCCGAAGCCTGTATATATTAAATTCCGTATTAGTGATGATAAAGAACATGTTGAAAATGATGTTTGAGTTTAATTTCAACCCATTACCATGAAATATAAATACTGAATTCAATATAACTTATGAACAAAAACAAAAAAAAATCATTCAACTATAAAATCAATTTGTAAGAAAAAATTTACTTTTTCTGTTTGGGGAGTGTATTTTTAAACGAGTTGATCATTGGTTCAATGTAAAATAAAAAAATCTACTAAAACACTTCAGAATAGTGATTTTTTATTATTCAATTAGGTATTTTAGTGGTTGAAATTTTTTCAGAAAATAATATAGTTATTTTTTAACTTTTAATCGGTTATAAATTAGTAACTTAAGGGTATAATTATTTTATAATTTCCAACCATCATGAAATTTGTTTCTCTTAGTAATTTTTTGGAAAAAGTTTATAAAAAAATCCAGCAATTTGATAATTTTTTTAAGGAGTTATAGTTATTAATTAATCATTTTAATGATCTATAAATTTAAAACACTAATCCTTTAATAGATTTTTATTTATGAATTCTTTCTTAATTTTATTCATTTTTTTGTTTGATGAGTTACTTATTCTAACATTTTATATTAAAATGACTCATCCAAATAGAGTTTTTAGTTCTTATGTACTCCAATATTGTATTTATATTATAGTAGAGGAAATGAAAATTCTAAAAATAATATTTATATTTAATATTCTTTTTGTTTCATTGACACCAATAACGGTAAAATCCAATCATTTCCAAAAAACTAAAATTAGACCATATATATAATTTTTAGAAAGGATTTTTTTTCTTTCATTTTTCATAAATATAAAGAATGGGTATATTAAATTACACAAATAAATATATATTTCATGTTAATTAATCTTATCATTAATTGTGTTTTTCATTTTAGTAAATCTTACCATTTTTAAGACAATAACGTTTCTATGGGTGGGGGAATTTGAGGTGGATAATATTCTATATTATTTTAAACATTATTTTTATAAATATGTAAATAATATAATTACATAATGTGATTAAAATGTTAAATTATAAATCTGCATAATTTTTTTCCTTAACAATCTTAATTTATCTACTATAAATTAAAAAATTCATGTATAAATTTTAATTATTAATTTTCTTCATATATTTTCATTATATTCAAATTTGTATGATTTGTTAATGGATTAATTTCATATTTCTTTATTTTATTTTTTATTTTATAAATTCAAAATATGTTTTGTATTATTTATTTTTTAATTTCTGAAATTTATATTTAATTAAAACCCCTTTATTTATATGAATAAATATATATATAAATTTGATGTCTAAAAAAATGATAATTAAATGCTTTTAAAATTTTAATTATTGAATTTGAATATATTTTCTTGTGAATTTATCTATTTTAAAAATATTAATTTTAATATATAATAACTTTATTAAAAAATTAAAAATAATATGGTTTTTTATTGTTTTTATTTTTTATAAGAGATATATAAAATTTTAAATATTTAATTTTAAAATATTTAATTTTTTTTATCATGTGTCAGATTCTACCGATTCCTAATTCTATTACAGTCTAGATTTTTCATGCCAAATATAATTATTTCCATCAACATATGCGTGTTACCATTCCTAATTATGCTATAATTAGAGGATGATTCTATGAATAGACTATGTAGATAGCAATGCTATTGTGAAATTAAAGTATTCTACCACCAACTACATCATATTCCATGACTGCAAGACTCTACTACTATTAAACAACACCACTCTCATGGATTCACCAAATGTATAAATTTTACAACAATTGAAGTTGGCAGTTAGATAAAATGAATTGAGAAGGGAAGGAATACAAACAAAACCAATCTTATTTGAGATGAAATTCAAAAAACCATTTTTCCTATATGGTTATATTTATCACAAATGGTTAATTCACTAAAACACATATAGTTTATTTAGCACACCATTATATTTTGAATTTTACTTTTATTAACTAAGTGGATGAAAATATAATCAAGAACTTATAGAGATGAGTTTTTGTATCATGAATCATGTTTTATTTCCATTTACCTAAAAACCATAAATTTTTGCTAGAGGATGAAACTGAAGATGTCTTACCTTTATCATTTAATATAGTGAAGCTTGAGTAAGATTAATTCAAAACTGATTGATGCAAAAACTGTGCTTAAATAGTTCAGAGTGCATATGTTTGTTGCTAAATAAAGTTGATTCCCTTCTGAAAATAGATATTGATCATGTAAATTATTCATCCATAAATAATAGATGTTTTATTGATGTACATATGATAATAGAATAATGAGGTTCCTTTTTAATCAATGTAAATCATGGATGTGATTCAATAGATCTTTGGAGCATATGTATATTTGTTATCTAATATTTTGGAAGAAGATTTTCTATATGGAATACAAGTATATATGGTATTTAGATCATGGATTCCTATTTGAGTATGGAAACAATGAAGTAAAATTATAGTAATATCCCATATTAATATACTATTGAGGGAGAATATAATAATGAAATATACAATTAAATATTGATGTGTTACCCAAAATTGAATCTAATGAGAATTATGTCAAGTTATTGAATAATAACTATGTTATATGTATTCAAACCATATTAAAATGGGGTGGAGATGATTTCATAACTACATAATGATGAATGGGGAGTCAAATAAGCTTAAAAATTTTATTAAATTGGGTTTTAAAGGTATTAGTATTAGATGACATTGATTTGAAAGGAAGTCTTCCAATGATTTCTAGTACTTATTGAGACTACATTATACCCTTTCAATTTTATGATAAATTGAAAAAACAGATTACATCAATATAAAACATGATTGTTACAAGGATAAAAAATTTCATTATCTGATGATTTGGAGTGTAAATTGGGGACTATGAATTGAAAAAAATTTGATGGCCAAATAACTAATTCATGATATTGAACCGAAAAATGAAATTTATTAATATATTTTATTACTAAAAGTTAATAATGATTCTGAATAATGGGGAATTCATTATCGTTAAATTCTCTAGTTTTACTATATGGTTCACTTTCACTATAGGTGTTTCTTCAATTTTATGTGTGAATATGATGCCAGAAGTTTTTATTTAGGTTCACAGAAATCCATAATTGATGCTATGTTGACATAGTTAATGAGTTGAAGATTTAAAGTTCTCTATTGAATTATGGTTAATAGGAAATCAAATTTTCATAATAATTTTTGGTGTTTAGTGAAATATTTGTCATCTTGATCACTATCCATATTTTTTTATATTTATTTTGGGTTTCGAAGGATTATTAGTTATTCTTTCATATTAAAATTTATTTTTTATGATTTTTTTTGATAGAAGGTTATGTTAAATTACTATTTTTCAAACATGTCTGGAGAAATAAATGTGGTGAATTATTGTGAAAATAGTCTTCTTAGAAACATGGAGTTTTTATAGAGCCCACGTATGTTTTCTATTTTTTTAAGAGGAAAAATACCATGTCTTGTGATGGTGACCCTGAATAGTCAAAGGTCATTAGGTGGAGTCTATTGAGGTAAAGATTAATATAAATGATGATCCAACTATCTTCGATTCCATCTCTATTTAATCAATTTAACAAAAATATTAGAAATGGGAGAGGGTGACTTTACTAATAGATTATTATAGAACACATTAATAAGACTAAAAGGACTACCAGTTGAGCATCAAAGGATATATGAAAGTAGGAGATACTTCTAAAAGCATGATATTAAAATTCAACATGAGCAGAAACAAAATATAAACAAAGGGAATAATGATCAATATAATAAATTGAATGTCCTTAATAAAACATATTAATTTATTTTAAAATTGATGTGGTTTTGTGGAAAAAAATTTCTCATGAATTTTTTTAATATGATATATACATAATATATGATGTAATTTAAGTATTTTTTGTTTTATTCAATATTTATTTATTTATTTTCATCTAGGTTTTTTGAACTAATTCTTCATAGATTTCATACATTCAATTCAATTCATATTTTTACACAGTGTAATATGATTTTAAGGGGGAATTTTTTACAAATAGATTATTTTATGTATGGTTTCATGTTGAGATATTTATTCATATAACAAGTTGGATCAATTTTCATAAAAGGATGTGAAATCATTTTCTATTTTAAAATAATTTTCAATAATTTTATTAATTTATTATTTGAATAAAATTATCATTTTATAAAACATAGTAAAATTTATTCCATTCGTGATTTTTATTTATGGTCATTCCCACTAATATAAATTATACCAAAACCCATAAAAAATGTTCCACTATCCATTTTTAACAGTTTTTAGCCCTTATTTTATGTAGATTAGATCAAAATATTCTGAATTATAATTATTTACCACCATCTATATGGTTTGACCATGATTGATAATGTTGTAAAGTGTTGGAAAATAAGAATGAATATTTGATGGTTGTGAGTACATAAAAATCATTCAATCCTTGGTTATATTTACATGGAGGGTGTGTGATGATTATTTGGGGATATTTCCAGAATATGAAAAAAGAAAAATAATAATTAAAAAATATATCTTTCTGTTGACCATAAATTCATGTTTAAATATTCAATATCATTTTGTTGAAGAAAGAAGTCATGTTGTCATTATCGGGTGTAACTTCTATTAAAAAATTAATATCAAGGGATATGGTGTTGATAAAATTATCTATTTTCATTATGTTCTTTATATAATTGTAAAACATCATTTAAGTCTCTATGAATACCCACAAAATCATAATCCACACAATGTTGAAAAAAGAACATTATAATCTACATATGAGGATTCTGTAAAATAAACAATAATGAAATTAAAGTTCCTTAATAAATTATTGTAAACATAAGAAGATAATTAAAATAAAAATTTATAAAATCATATATTATAATTAAATGAAATGATGAAAAATAAAGAGCTGCGAAATTTTTGTAATGAAAAATGTGACTTTAGAAAATATAAAAACAACATTTTAGTGAAGATTGAGTTTGAAACTAAGAAAGTTAATTATTATATAGAAAATATTAAATAACTAAAAACAATTAATTAATTTATATAACTCTATGAATGATGATAAACCAATGGTGCATTTTTTATGAATATTAATGGAGTTGAGTTTAATTTATCTCTGAAAAAAATAATGTAAGGTCTAACAGTCTATCGAATAATTTTCCTGGTTTGTAGTTTTCGAATGGTTTATAATTATAGAATTTTTTGGAATATGGTTTCATATGATTAAAAGAAATTTGAAAATTGAGAAAAATAAGTTTAAGAAATCATCCCCTTAATTACCTGAATATTTTTATTTGCAATGTAAAAATGAATTTGTTAAAATGTTGTGGGAGAATCAATAACAATAAATCACTTATTTTTAGAATAGTACTATTATTGGTAAATCATATCTCTGCAGTTTTGAATGTTTGAAACTAATAACCATTGAAATTTATTTTGATATTGAGGATTTGGGGATTTTCATGAATAATGGTTAAATAGAAGTCATACACATCCGTATTCTAAAATTAATTTACCCCCACATGATCTCTTTAATGAAATATATATTATTGTTGAGAAATGTAGGGAATTTTTTCATTTTATATTACATGAATCGAGAATTTATAATTTTAAATTGAACATTAATCCCCATAAATTTTTATAGGATCAATCCATAACGTTATATTTGAGTTTTAACACATTGAACTAGATATTTGTGGAATTATTGATCCTAGATTATATCATATATGAATAAATTATTTCTCAAATGTAATGGTTACTAATTTTATGTTTTCATATGAGGATATTTTTTTAATATAATATTAATATGATAAAATATGAGTTTTCTGATTAAAAAATAGTAATTTTCCAAATTTTTAAATCAATTCTTAAATTTACATTGGTGTTCAATTTCACATTGAAGCTAAGAATAATTTATAAGTGTAACCCATTTTGATTCTTAATTCAAAAACTATTTATGGTACTCTTGATAGTGATTTTGATAGAACTATTTTCAATAACTTGTCCACATTCACCATTACTTTGAATATTTTTGAGTTTGTAGGTCAGGTACAGAATAGTGAAGATAAATCCATACCCATAGAACTAACCATTTCACAATATGACATTCATAAAAATTGAAAAATATCAAATATGAGATAATTTTAGTAGTGTAAAACAAAACATAAAAAAGAAAATTTGGTGATACATTTTTGGTCAATGTGTGTACATGTTTAATGGTAAAAAATGAGAGAGTTACTATTTTTCACCGAAATCTAAATTCCATAAAATATATAAGTGTTTGTTCTATGTGATAAAAATCACACTACACTTGATGATTCCTTTTAAGAGTCCCTTTATGGTGATTAAAGTTTTCAATTTAAAGTTTTACCTTTTATGAGTGTAAAGAACTATTTTGGTTGTATGTGTTCCCATTTAAATCTGATTGAGGTTGAAATTAATTAGGTAATATACATATTATGAGTACTACATGATAAAAAACAAAAACTTATTGAACATATTTTGTTCTAAATAATTATTTATTAGAGATTACAAATATAGAGATACATTATAGGCATCCCAATATTTAATATTTTTTAGAATTACTTTATTTTCATAAGAATTTATCCAAAAGTATTCCTAATTATTCTAGTATTTGAATTATAACAATAATTATTTTTGAGATTTACATTAGATTATAATTAGTAATTCTATATCATGGCCTTTTAATTTTCACAACAATATAACTCAACTCATATTAGACACATCATTTTTATATTCAATGTCTATTGTTTTATTAATTCTTATATATTTTCATTGGAGGTTACATCATAGAGAATCCATATCAAGATAAAAATATTATCTTAATGATTGATATTTTGAGATTTAAGAAGTTAAAAAACTAATATAATGGTAGTTTTCTCAGTCATTTATCATGAATATATTACTATTAAAATAATTTCATTTCATGATTCTTGAAAAGTTGATTTTCAATTTTTTTTATTAAAGTATTCTAATATAAGATATTTTTTGTTATTTGGGGGAGGGTGTTCCCCTATATTTTTCTCTTAATTGCATATATGTTATGTATTTTGGGGATTTATGGTTTCTTGATTATGTTTATTTTTAATTTATTTGGAACTCATTCATAAAACATTTTTTAGAATCCTTTATAATGTTTGTATTATTTGAAATGACTCTTAAAAATTCTATTAGTAGGCAATTAATGGTCAATTATTCATCCATTTATATGATGAAAATAATTTCTAATTTCACATCAATTCTTCTAATGTTGTAGAACATGTGGGAATTTTAATTTTAATTTCATTAAGACACTTTATCATTTCAGGAATCCAAAAAATTGAAAATATATTTAAAACCAATATGTATAAATATTTTATGAAAACTCATATAATAATTAAATATTTATTAAATATTAATTTCATAATGAAAAAAATTATACAATCCCAAATGATAATGAATCATAGTTACTTATAAATACTTAGAACTTAGAATAACAACATTAAAAAATACAACATTATTTAAAAAATACTTAAAATGAATATAAAATTCCATCATTATTATTTAACTAAACAAGATAATAGGGGGGACATATATTAGATCTGAGTGAACTATATAGATCAATAATTAAATAATCAAACAATAGCATGACGTAATGAATTTCATGTGAACCAAGAGTCATATCATGGTGAAATAAGGGAGGGTTAGAATCCAAATCATGAACAATAAATCATGAAATTACATGGTATAGTTTGGAAAACATATGAATGTGTTTACAACATAAAATCTGACATCATAAACATACGAAAACTATAAATTCTATGAAAAAGTTATAGAGTATTGTTATATTAACCTTGATTCCACCATAAAAGTAATGATATAGGAACAAAACATTTTCGAACACATTTTACAGCTATATAATTTTGGGCCCAACCATAACATTAATATCTTGTACATGCAAAAGTGTTACACAGAGATCTTTCAAAATAATGTTGTATTTAATCGAAATCTAACCAATGATAAAGTAGAATGGTTTACATACAATAAAATTCAATTGAATATTTTATTCGTACAATTAGGTTAATAACTTTCATTGGAAATGGTTATTTCTTTTCTTTATAGAAATGTCTTTAATTGAAAATCATAGGAAAATTTTAGTAGCATAAAGGGTATACAGTAATGTTTATAGATGTTTTTAATAAGATATAAAGGGATATATATTAACTCTATAATAATAAAGAATGTATGATTGATTTTTAAATTATATATCTTTGTGCAATCATTTGGAAATCAAAGCATGTGGCATAAACAAGTTTATTCAATAAATTCAAGAAAGATATAGTGTATTACATTGACAGGAAAATTATAATATCATAGGAGGATCATTATGATATATTAGCGGAAACCTGGGAGGGATTATGTGATGGAAAATAATACTATATATATTTTGAAATGGTTTTGAGTGAAGAGGAAATGGATTTTGGGTGGGTTTATTTATAAATAGTATGGATAATTATTTATCAATTTCTAAAAATAGGTTTTATAATATATATGATAATGTTATAAAAACCAAAATACTTCCCATAGGTTTCTAACATGGTTTATTCCAAAACAAATTGGTGTTAATTATTTTAGAATACTATGAACATAAAACATTAAAATAATTTATCTCATTATGTGAAAGTGAGACACATTTATAAAGATTTGATTTTAAAATACATAAATTTAATATAGGTTTTGGAGGATAAATAAAGGGTTTTGAAATTTAATAAAATCGAATAAAACAAATTATATTAATGGTTAAATATAAATTTGTTCATAGATAATCTCTATAGTACTAATTAAATAAATTTTAGGAATTTATCTTGTTATAATACAAATCATATAATTTTAGAGTATTAATTTCATAATACAAATAACAGTAGTCTCATAAAATTATAATAAAAATAACCATTATAAAATCCTCATGTGATGATTTCATGGATAATATTTTTTTTATCAAAATTTATTTACAAAATATAAATCACACTTTGGAATATAAAATCTATACTTTTTGAAAAAATTGTGATTTCTTAGAATAACATTTTCCTCAGCCTTATAAGAATTCAATTTTACATTATAAAATTATATTATCATATATTTTTAATATGTAATATATAATAGTAATAATTTTATTAAAATATAAATTATTTATATATTTTTAAAATTAATTAAATTTTTTTTCTTTATTATAACTATAATTTTTTACAAAAAATACTATTTCTATTACATTATACCCAAATCACTTTTTTAACAAACTTATTATATATTAGAATAAAATTTAATTTCAAAATGGGATAAATATATATAATTTCTTATTATAATAAAAAATAAATATTCATACTGATATGGTCTACATTGCATGAAAATTATTAAACTGCTGAATTATGTAATGTTATGGAGTGTTATAGTTTTATTTTCATTGGGTGGTTTGTTGAGAAGGGATTGGGGCATTATATAAATTGTCTTGATAATATCTTGTAAAAAATTAATCTCATGATATAGTTATGAAATCTTGGATTGGTATTTGTTAAGGAAAAATCCTAGTGATTACATCTCCCTTGGATGCTATGATATTTGTGTTTCATAGCATATGAACATAATAGTCAAAATCATCAATAATTCTATCTTTATAGATTGGAATTTATTATGACCCTTAACATACTATTAAATATTATAACTATACAATTTAATTGTTATCAATGCCTATGAAACATAAAAATAATTGAAATCTGACTGATTATATATGTTTCTAAAACTAACCAATGCTGTAGATTTTTTTCTATATCTAAATTAAATTATAAGGTATTTAATTATTTTTAAAGTGAGTATCAATGGAAAAATCTTTTAATTTTTCAACACTTCAGAAAAAAGGACAATAATTTGTATCCTTTTAAAAACTAAAATATAGCATGATAATTATGTTTTAATCCGTCATATATTTCCAACATTTATTATATAAATTTATGGTTCCTCCAAGACAAATTAACTAGATGGGTTTATTTTTTTCACAGAACTGTTTCTCTATGATCTTTGATATTCAATGAATACACATCATATGAATGATAATTCAATAATGGAACCAAATATAGATTTATTCTATAGTATGTGCCAAGCATATACTTCCTTAAGATGTATAAATTTCACGAATCCTATAATTATGATATGTTAGGTTGGAGTACTATTTAATAAGACACTACTCTGATATGATCAAGGATCACAAAAGGGATGATGTATCTATGATAATGAATTCCCTTCATAACAACACCTAATAATTTTATCCATGGTAATATATTAATGGATATATCAAATGTGACTTAAATCTCCAGGTCTCGTCGATGATTTTGAACATTGAATTTTTATTAATTTTTTTAACATTTCATATGATGTAGAATGGATTGATTTTTATACATCATTTCATTGATATAAAAAGGTCCCAACATTTTCTTAACACCAACAAAAAAAATTTATTTTTATTTCTAAACACATATTTCCAAACATATTCTATTAAGGTTCTATTGGAATTCTATAATGTAAACTAATTTCATATTAGAACTCCACTTGGAGGTGGTTTCGATCTAAATATCTAGGGAAATCCTTTTATAATGATCTTAGAAAATCCTCTTGAGTCCGAATCATTCTTTCTGACTATCCAACTATCAAAGGGTGATAATTAGAGTTGAAGCTCAATTTTATATATAATTATTGAGAATTGAATGTGTAGACAATCATTGTAAACCTAATATATCGATTTGATTCAATTGAGAGTAGATATTCATCATGTCTTACCAATTATATTATTTATGTCGTGGTTAGTTACTAATGAATGAAATATGAATTTATATGAATGAAATTAATTGAATTGATCAATAAATATAGTACCACCGAAATGGTTTTCTTACCTTTAGGGTTCTTGGGAATTCTTTTGATGACATCCATGATTATGTTTTCCCATTTACATAATCGTATGAAAAATTATTTTTATCATAACATTAGATATAATTCATCTATCCATGGACTTATAGAATACCAAGAATCAAAAATATAAATTATGTACTATCAATATTCATGTAATACTGTCATATGTTTTCCTTCAAATTTATATAATTGTTAGTTGTATGAACCCGAACCTTTTTTTAGGTACCTTTTTTATTTTTTTGGAGTTTTTGAGAAAAGATGAGTTTCTAGAAAATTTTCAAGTACATGTCGTGTACATTGTTACAGAATGTGGCCATGTTATGGCTATGTCTTAGTCCCATACACGGTCAGGTGGGTGACATGGAGGCTGCCTAAAGTGGAGTATATAAATAGAAAGTACACGCTATGTAATCCAAAAATACACACCGTGTATTTTGTTTTTTTAATTAAATTCATCGGGGTTCCATCTGACAGACAGAACTATATTTTTTAGGTCTGGTTAATCCAAGAGGACTGTACGGATGAAAGATCATTGACAAACCCCCAAGCCTCTATCCGTCCTCTAAATCAAACTCCATCGGTTGCTTTGGGATCGCATCGTTGAGTTATCTGTTAACCAAAAGCATTGTTTTCCAATTTCTCCTCATTCGTGTGTTATCATTGGTTGATTATTTTGAACATTTTCTTATATCTGCAGCGTTCTAAGACTATTCAAGCCTCGTGGTTCAATTATATTGATCTCCTAACCCCAAGGTAGGTTGTTTTTTTCCTTTCTATTGAAAGGAATTGAATATTTTGTGAAAATTCCACCAATACCCTTGAACAGGGTATTGCGTGTTTACAACTTCAGCCCTATTGTTTGATTGATTTAATTATATTCTAGAGTAGAGCATATTTATTATGAATAGGGTGAATTGTTGTGGTTTGGAGGTATTTCCCATGCATCTTTTACTGTTTTGAAAATTGGGACTTGTTTGCCTGTTAGGCTTCCCTTTACATTCCAAGACTAGTATTGTAGAAGGGTATGAATGTAGTTCTATGTGATGATATGGCATAGAATTCTTGCCAAGTAGTTCATGAGGTTTACATTGTCCATTACGCACACTATACTTATTTTACTTACACAGGTTTGTGAGAACATAGTGTAGTAGAGCACAGAGAGAATGGACATAAGGGATTCTCCAGAGTGTCTCTATAATTTTATGATGCGAGACCACAGGGGGGAATTGACGTTGAGTGCTTTCTCAGAGTGTTTGTAGTTCCTCAACATGGGGCCCTGGGGGAATTGTGAAATTGAGTGCTTCCCCAGAGTGCCTTTAGTATGAAACACGACTATAGGGGGAATTGACAGTGAGTGCTTCCCCAGAAAGACTATAAGTTCCCTGAACCATATGGGTGAGACCGTGTGTGCTTCCTAGAGGGTTGCTAGTACATATTAGATTACCAATAGGGGATAGGCTGTGAGAACCACCTAGAGGGTTATCTATTTGTTTCTACTTGCTAGAGTAGCAGATTACTTTTTAGTGAATTAAATTCATGAAAGTGTGGATTTTTTGTTGTTGAGTAGTTTCATGTTGAATGCTTTCTATAAATTTACTACCATATATTAACTCACTATTAGGAACATATCTCGTGGTGGATGCATACTAGGATTTAGTCTCACTCCCTGTTTGGGCCATGCTTTGGGACCCAAATAGATTTTATTGATGCAGGTATAGATTAGGGTATGTTCCCTTCTTCTTCAGGTACTTTACTTTCTGTGGAGCTGGAGATAACATGATCATGCTTAGGCTTGCGATGTTGAGGTGTTGTTATCTATTTTACTTGTATTTTTTGGGTTTAGTACTGTTTTTATTCAGCATTTTGACTTGTTTATCTTCTCTCCTAGACATGTGTATCATGCATTATTTTATATGTACGTGCTCTAGTTGTTTATCATTTAGTCTTCCATTGTTCACTTGTTATGGATTATTACGGTTTCTGCTATTGTTTATTTGCTTCTCTTCCACTGTGTACTCTTCTAATGAGGGAATAGTTTCCCCACAATCACACCCAAGGCCCTCACTGCAAGTTTTTAGCCTCTGGAGTTCAGGGAAATGCACATGAGTCCATGTCATCAATCGGGTTCGGGTCACCTCTTGGTGGCTTCTGGAACCAGGATGTTACAAAGTGGCATTAGAGGGAAATTTTCTCTTGATTTACTGTTTGGAGCCTATAGTCAAGGATAGGATGGAATAGGTACATGGAAATAAGCTTTTCCAAATAGTAGCTAACCCGTGTACAGGGAAAATCAATACTACCTCATTTATTTCAATTTTTATAGTTTTCAGTTTTACAGTTTACTTTATTTCACTGTTGGGTGATTCACAGGTTTTGTGTTGTTACCGATGCTGATATTGTGGTTCTACTTCTATCACAACCCGATGAGATGAGGGTATTCCATTTCATGCATCATATTGGCACTTGATAGATATCACATGCCATGCATTCATTCCATTCCATCTTGGATGCATTAGCAGTTGCGTGTTATTGTGATAGATGATGTGTAGAATATGCATGTTGTTGTGATAGTAGCCTTGATAGAAATACCAGTTATTTGATAAGGTATTGTTGTGTAGTGATTTGTATGGGTGAATTCCAATCTTTGGTTCTTGAGGTGTTATGGTCCCTGATGGACCCGAATTTTGTGGATCATCGCATTGTTTCCTTGTTATAACTTGTATAAGATGCCAAACATTGATTCATGGGGATTATTGGCCCTTACAGATTGGAATTTGGCATTTTTAATGTTTGTTTCAGTGTTTTATGGGTTTTTGTGTAGTTTATGAGACTTATTGTCTGGAAAACCCCAGAATACATGCTATTTAATGTCAATTATAGGTCGTGTTTCCTTCTATTCGGGAAGAAACTGTTTTTATTATGTACACGTCGTGCACTCTATGTACATGTCGTGTAGTCTCTGACCATGTCATAGGCCACATGGGCTGTAACAACCCAGGTAAATAAATAATACGACATTTCATATTGATCCATATTTGTGAATAAAATATTTAAAAGACTTTAAAGGGGACGCTATGCTCGATGGCGTACCCAACATGCAACAATGAGTTTCTTGGGAATCTTACGTTGCACTCTAATAATAAAATAATATTATTTTAAATAGTAGTTAACAAGTAGTCGTTGTAATGGAGGGAATGGATATAAATAACTAAAATATGATTATATATGTTTTTAAATGTTTTTACATTTATCCAATAAAGGATAGAGGCTTAAAATACGGAAAGAATTCAATTTTAGGCATATATGCCCTAGTTATCACTAAAGGTTCACTTATCGCCTATTGATGGAGAACCGTAATTAAATATAGTTTTGTTCACTCTTATACATTCTATTGGACCAAATAAAACTCTTCTTAATAATCGGGACATCAAAATTTACTTTGTGTAAATTTTTGGTATCTTTCCGATAATGTTCTTTTTTTAATGAATAGTGTAAAATGTTGTATTTTAATTCAAAACCTCTTTTTAATCTAATTTATTTATATGATTAGATTATATTTTGAATTTTTTTTAAAGTGAAATTAGAAAATATTTTTACCATTAAATCCAATAGTGGTCGTTGGAATTAATTTCACTTTGAAATCAGACTTAAACTAGTGTCAATATTTTGATCTTATTGTTTTATAAAAACACGCTATTTGCTCTGACAGCGGGAATTAATTATCAAATTAATTAATGTGACTAATATGTTTTGAATTTTTTAAAACGAACTTCATTTTTGAATACGGAATATCAAATATATCTTAGGGTGAAGTTTTGGTATTTTTCTGAAAAACTCCAATTTTTGATGAATAGTGAAACCACTAAGTGGTAATCAAGCAAACTGATTTTTCAGTTAAATGAAAGTTTACCACTAATGTGTATTGAATTTTGAAAATCCTACATACATGGTTGTCATTAGTATGTAAAATGTGGTTCAATGGGATGAAAATAATTTTTTGGTGAATAGTAACTTTTTTTCATTAATCGCGATTAGAGGTAATTAGTGTCATTTAAGGTAAAAATGATATTATAAGAATGTGAATACACCATGACACATGTACTACACCTATTGGGTGAGTCATGGCCGACCGAGACAAGCCATGGGCCAGCTTGGGGACCCCATGGAGCCACTTTAGTTGGAAAATGACAATAATATATTTTTATTTAATGTTAAAATTAAATTGACACAAACATGAGTTGTTTTACTAAAACATTTTTTAAGTGGGGTTACACAAGTCCAAATTTTGATTATAAATAGTCATTGGAAAGCTAATAATTTTTCCTACATCATAGTGATTTTTTTTATAATTTTTATACATTAAATAAAATAAATTATTTATGACATAATAATGATGCAGCGATGACATCATTATTTGACGATTTAAATAAAATGGAAAGATAATGTAAAATCTATGAACTACACATGTCCAAAACTTATTGGATGGGTGGATTTCGAACCCTTATCACCTTATCCACGAATTATTTCAATGTGGGACCTTTTAAAACCGAAACACATTTTCAAAATAATGTAATATTTGGTACTTTCCAAAAGTGCCCCTCCTCTCCTCTTATAAAAGGCCCCCACCTCTACCTCATTTCACACACTCCTCAAGCCTTTGGCTCGGACAACCCCTGCCCATTTACTCTCTCCACATCCCTCTCCTCATCCTAGAGGATTCCCGTTCAGCAGAATACTTTCAAAGGAAGCCTTTAGGTTCAAATCAAAAGGAGTTACACTTTTAAAGGTAATTCATTCTCTCGTGTTCATTTGTTTTATTTTGCTTCTCCAACCCCGTAAACTCTTTTTATTTATTTTTTTTGTAACAAAACCTGTATCTTCAATATATTAGGATGTTTTTATAAGATTTATTCGAGCTACACTCTCACACAACTACATCAAATGGTTAAATAACATACGGTTTCCGTGGATGGTGAAATTGTGCCTCCTGAAACGATGATTGTTCAATACACATTTAACACCTTCAAAGGTGGCCATTATGATGTCACTGTTTTTATATATTATATATAATATGTTTATGTTTTACTAATGCTTCTTTATTTTTCATTTGTGTCTTACCTTTATGGCTTCCATTATGGGTATATGCGATATCTACATTTTAGGAAGTGCGGACTACCGCCCCCTCAAAGTGATGTGATTCGTTAATGCCATACGTGGGACGTATAAAGGATAGATTTAATGTTATTATATATGATTTTATACTAGAATTATTATTTACATATATATAATTATTATTTCTTTCCATTAAAGTATGAGATAGAAATTAAAGTAGCGTTCATGCGTACGTACGGCTTACCGTCTCCATGAACGGTGCATTTCATTTCTTATCCCCAAATGTAATGTACTATTATAAGTACATATATATAATGGATATATATGATGTATGATACATCTAAATGATTAATATAATTCTAGAATTAAAATATACATACCTCTCATATAGTTTTAATTCCATTAATACGACATAGAAATGAAAGTAGCGTTCATGCGTACGTACGACTTACCGTCTCCATGAACGGTGCATTTCATTTCTTTCCTCTAAATGATTATGTGATTTTATAAATACATGTATATGCTGGATATATATGATATATATGATATCCAAATCAGGAATTTCATTTTTGGATATGAAGAACCTTTGACCACATGAACAACATGTAATTGTAAGAAGTCCACTTTCGACATAAGAACCAAATATCGACAAAACAAACATGATTAACTTAAATGATTAAATAATGTTTATAACATGGTAATAAGTGATATAGAAGGAATAATGAACCTTAAAAAGGTTCTTAAGTAAGTATAAATTAACTCAAGTTTATTATTCAGGAGATTAAAGAACGATCGAGTCAAGTCGGACCCGAGGTAAGGGATCCTACTCCTCTCTTTCTTTTTAAGTACACTCTTTTATGTCATTCCTTTTAAAGCTCATCTTTATTGTTATTGGGATGTTCTTTTATATTAATATTACTGTAATTTTTATGTTCATGTGATGAGAGACCCTATTTCCTCTCATCAATCCATTTTGGAAGTTTTAAGTGGCGCCGTTAGGCTGCCGAGTTTTCGTAAGAGATTTTTCATATCACTTTTATTCCCGTGAGATTTATGCTACATTTGCCACAATTTCCATTGAGTGGTTTATGTACTGTCCACTATTACAATACTATTGTAATATAATTCCATTTATGGGTATTTACATATTCATTGTATGAAACTTCTTCAATGGGGTGTACTTTTCAAAAGTTACCCAAGTCGGTAAGGGAACCTTTAACCCTCTTCTTTTTAAAAGACTTCTTTTGATGGGTATTTTAATTTACACATTGTTATGTTGGTATATGTTCTCATATATCCTTATTGATGTAACTTTTATGTCCAAGTGATGAGATACACTTTTTATCTCTCATCAACTCATTTTGATGTGACGTCTTTAGGCTGTCAAGGGAACTTCTTAACCCAATTTCGATTTCTTTGAGTTCAACATGTAGTTATTGAATATGTCATCCTTTGAATAAGTGTGAATGACCTTTGATTATTTTACACTTAATATCCAAATATATTTGGTGTATTCATTTTCCACACATAATTATGTAATTGATTTATCCTTAAACCAAGGATACCGTCTTTGTAAGGGACTTCGTCTCAATCTCCTTTCATTGAGGCATATTTCGTTTTATACACAAAATTTCTTTTATACGGTGTATAAACACCTTTGACTTTTACTTTTATACAAAAGGAATCTTTTTTTACGAATCGTTTTACAAAATGACAAAAAGGAATGTTTCTTTTAACGTACGCGGTGACAACGACCTTTTTCACCACCGCGAGTATTATTTGGTCTTTGGCTTTATCAACAACCCGTAATGTTTTTAGAATAAAATAAATACCATATACTTTTTTTTGTATTTTGGTATTGAAAATGGTTTTGAAAAAGGATTCTATTATGTCAATATATTTATGATATATTGTGATTAAAATGTGGAAATGTTATCATTCCTTTATATTGGTTTTATGTTTTATGATTTTATACTGGTACTTGGACATTTTAACGGGTGGTTACGTTATAAACCATATGACAGGTGGTGCCGTGAATACCAGGACGGGTGGTTACGTTATAACCTCCAATTCATTGGGTATGGAAGTCGGCCATATGGCTATTCCATTAAGTATGTATGGAAATTGGCCGTATGGCTATTCCATTAAGTGATATGTGTGGAAGTCGACCGTATGGTTATTCCACTTAAGTATGTTTATGTCCCAAGTTACCTTTATATATGTTATGTGTTCTTTATATGGGTTTTATGGTAATCCTCTGGTTACAAAAAGGTAAGTAATGATTCTTTTTTTCAGTGAAAAGTTTTTACTACTTCATGAAGGTGAAAAGTATTACATTGATAAAGTATTCATGGATTACTTGTTGTTTTGAAAATCTAAAAGTTTTCATTCTTTGTGTATCCCTTACTGAGCTTCTTATGCTCATCCCAAGTTTTTTAAATGTTTTTCACAGGACATAGAATGGAATAGGTTCAAGGATGGGATCAAGGGAAAGTCATGCTACCTAAAACATGGAACTATACCTGTTTCTTTTATAGAGTTTTTTATTTTAAGGAAATTTAGTAGAAGTGACTACTTTGTAATCTTTTGAGATGTAATAGTTATGTCCTAATTATCTAAAACTCTAAACCTGAAAAGATCCTCAATGTGAATTACTCATTTAATTCAATACTAAGTAAGGTTTAAGGCTGGGGCCTTATAATTGGTATCAGAGGTCGGTTTAGATAACTTTAGAGGTTAGGGTATTCTTTAAGCATAAGTGACATTACCATAATGGTTAGGATTTCAGAAAGAGTCCTAGTTTTAGATAAATTGAATGAGTAAGTGTATCTTAGTGTTTACCTTCCTCATTAGTACATGATGGTTTTGTTGATATACTCACACTGACATTTCTATTTTTAGCGAATGGATGGATCTAGCAGGCACCAAAGAGACAACAGGTTTGAAGGAAACTGTGGTGGTTCTCTGATTAAGATACTAGATAAAATGGAGGATTCAATGAGGAAACTCGTGGTTGTTCTAAACCAAATATCAAGGATTCATGATCAACCACTTCAACCTTGGTGAGTTCTCTAATGCATCATGTACGAGATGGCCAACCCGATGTGGAAATTCAGGTAATAATTATTAAGGTAACCATTAGGGTTTATATGATACATAATGTTTAGGTAATTATGGGTTACTCTATGATATGATGGAAAATGAGAGGAATGAGATAAACTTGAGGTTAAAATATGTTATGATTATTCTTGAAGATTTTATCTCATTTTGGGGAATGTTTTAAGAATTATATAGTTTTGGAAAAAGGACAACACGTAGACCGTGTGACATCCCGTCGCGTCGGACAAAGCTGTGGGAATCGAACCCACAACCAATGTGCGACTGGTATTTATCGCCTACCACTGGACTACGTGAAGTCCCTGGTTAGTTTGACTGATTCATTCTAGTTATATGAATTTATGAATTAAGAGTATGTTGATTTTGGGTTATTTATGAAATTGATTAACCTATCATGGAGGATATGTGATTAGGCTAATTACTTTTCAAAACGAGACTTTAGGAGCAACTGATATTGTTTAGTGATAAATGTTACGATTTATCTTGGAAGACTATGCGACTAAATCCTTCAAATATTTTGGTTTCAATCTTATATAGGATTATTTTAAATAATTTTATGGACAAATTGATTATAGAATGGTCCTCGTTGAACTTTGGGTTTTGTTGGACAAATTTTGGAGATTAAGAATAGATTTTCTTTTTATAAAGGGTTATCCTTTTCTGGATTATCTGATCTTGTACTAGCATTTATGGTTTTGGTTTTGGTTAAAGTCTAAAGACATGGTAAGTATATAGTTCTATTGTGTGGATTAGGTGATTCTCTAGAAGACGATTATAGTACTCTTAATGGGAACAAGTCTTCCAAAATACTCGTCTTTTGGAGAAAATATGATTTTGTGTAAAGAATCTAATAAAAGTTGAAAGTCAACATGATAAGTGATTATGCTTCCTTATGAATAAATTCCTCAATAAAAAGTAACTTAAAACAAAAATGTGGTCTATTAACTTTTCCTACTGGGGAATCGAATACCGTTTAACCCATCACAAGTTTGTGATTTTCTCGTGGTTAACTTTCTCCTAAACGTGTTTTCTATCACTCTCCACCAGAACATGACCCTTTGTTTTTTCCTCCATGTCCATATTTTCATACTTGGAATCCTAGTATGGGTTAACTCGGGTGACCTTTGTGCTTATCTCTCTTTATTTTAATGTGTTTGTTTTACCGACTTTTGTTCCGATGTGGGACTTTCAAGGATGCTTCCAAGCGCAATTTTAAAATTGCGAGGACGCAATTCCCAAAAGGGGGGAAGGATGTAACACCCCAGGTAAATAAATAATACGACATTTCATATTGATCCATATTTGTGAATAAAATATTTAAAAGACTTTAAAGGGGACGCTATGCTCGATGGCGTACCCAACACGCAACAATGAGTTTCTTGGGAATCTTACGTTGCACTCTAATAATAAAATAATATTATTTTAAATGGTAGTTAACATGTAGTCGTTGTAATGGAGGGAATGGATATAAATAACTAAAATATGATTATATATGTTTTTAAATGTTTTTACATTTATCCAATAAAGGATAGAGGCTTAAAATACGGAAAGAATTCAATTTTAGGCATATATGCCCTAGTTATCACTAAAGGTTCACTTATCACCTTTTGATGGAGAACCGTAATTAAATATAGTTTTTTTCACTCTTATACATTCTATTGGACCAAATAAAACTCTTCTTAATAATCGGGACATCAAAATTTACTTTGTGTAAATTATTGTTATCTTTCCGATAATGTTCTTTTTTTTAATGAATAGTGTAAAATGTTGTATTTTAATTCAAAACCTCTTTTTAATATAATTTATTTATATGATTAGATTATATTTTGAATTGGTTTTAAAGTTAAATTAGAAAATATTTTTACCATTAAATCCAATAGTGGTCGTTGGAATTAATTTCACATTGAAATCAGACTTAAACTATTGTCAATCTTTTGATACTTATTGTTTTATAAAAAAACGCTATTTGCTCTGACAGCGGGAATTAATTATTAAATTAATTAATGTGACTAATATGTTTTGAATTTTTTAAAACGAACTTCATTTGTGAATACGGAATATCAAATATAGCTTAGGGTGATGTTTTGGTATTTTTCTGAAAAACTCCAATTTTTGATGAATAGTGAAACCACTAAGTGGTAATCAAGCAAACTGATTTTTCAGTTAAATGAAAGTTTACCACTAATGTGTATTGAATTTTGAAAATCCTACATACATGGTTGTCATTAGTATGTAAAATGTGGTTCAATGGGATGAAAATAATTTTTTGGTGAATAGTAACTTTTTTTCATTAATCGCGATTAGAGGTAATTAGTGTCATTTAAGGTAAAAATGATATTATAAGAATGTGAAAACACCATGACACTTGTACTACACCTATTGGGTGAGTCATGGACGACCGATACAAGCCATGGTCCAGCTTGGGGACCCCATGGATCCTCTTTAGTTGGAAAATGACAATAATATATTTTTATTTAATGTTAAAATTAAATTGACACAAACATGAGTTGTTTTACTAAAACAGTTTTTAAGTGGGGTTACACAAGTCCAAATTTTGATTATAAATAGTCATTGGAAAGATAAAAATATTTCCTACATCATAGTGATTTTTTTATAATTTTTAGACATTAAATAAAATAAATTATTTATGACATAATAATGATGCAGCGATGACATCATTATTTGACGATTTAAATAAAATGGAAGGATAATGTAAAATATATGAACTAAACATGTCCAATACTTATTGGATGGGTGGATTTAGAACCCTTATCACCTTATCCACGAATTATATCAATGTGGGACCTTTTAAAACCGAAACACATTTTCAAAATAAAGTAATATTTCTTACTTTCCAAAAGTGCCCCTCCTCTCCTCTTATAAAAGGCCCCCACCTCTACCTCATTTCACACACTCCTCAAGCCTTTGGCTCGGCCAACCCCTGCCCATTTACTCTCTCAACATCCCTCTCCTCATCCTAGAGGATTCCCTTTCGGAAGAATCCTTTCAAAGGAAGCCTTTAGGTTCAAATCAAAAGGAGTTACACTTTTAAAGGTAATTCATTCTCTCGTGTTCATTTGTTTTATTTTGCTTCTCCAACCCCCTAAACTCTTTTTATTTATTTCTTTTGTAACAAAACCAGTATATTCAATATACTAGGATGTTTTTATAAGATTTATTCGAGCTACACTCTCACACAACTACATCAAATGGTTAAATAACATACGGTTTCCATGGATGGCGAAATTGTGCCTCCCGAAACGATGATTGTTCAATACTCATTTAACACCTTCAATGGTGGCCATTATGATGTCACTGTTTTTATATATTATATATAATATGTTTATGTTTTACTTATGCTTCTTTATTTTTCATTTGTGTCTTAACTTTATGTCTTCCATTATGGGTATATGCGATATCTTCATTTTTGGAAGTGCGGACTACCGCCCCCTCAAAGTGATGTGATTCGTTAATGCCATACGTGGGACGTATAAAGGATGGATTTAATGTTATTATATATGATGTTATACTAGAATTATTATTTACATATATATAATTATTATTTCTTTCCATTAAAGTATGATATATAAATGAAAGTAGCGTTCATGCGTACGTACGGCTTACCATCTCCATGAACGGTGCATTTCATTTCTTATCCCCAAATGTAATGTACTATTATAAGTATATATATATAATGGATATATATGGTGTATGATACATCTAAATGATTAATATAATTCTGGAATTAAAATATACATACCTCTCATATAGTTTTAATTCCATTAATACGACATAGAAATGAAAGTAGCGTTCATGCGTACGTACGGCTTACCGTCTCCATGAACGGTGCATTTCATTTCTTTCCTCTAAATTATTATGTGATTTTATAAATACATGTATATGATGGATATATATGATATATATGATATCCAAATCAGGAATTTCATTTTTGGATATGAAGAACCTTTGACCACACGAACAACATGTAATTGTATGAAGTCCACTTTCGACTTAAGAACCAAATATCGACAAAACAAACATGATTAACTTAAATGATTAAATAATGTTTATAACATGGTAATAAGTGATATAAAAGGAATAATGAACCTTAAAAATGTTCTTAAGGAAGTATAAATTAACTCAAGTTTATTATTCAGGAGATTAAAGATGATCGAGTCAAGTCGGACCCGAGGTAAGGGATCCTACTCCTCTCTTTCTTTTAAAGTACACTCTTTTATGTCATTCCTTTTAAAGCTCATATTTATTGTTATTGGGATGTTCTTTTATATTAATCTTACTGTAATTTTTATTTTCATGTGATGAGAGACCCTATTTCTTCTCATCAATCCATTTTGGAAGTTTTAAGTGGCGCCGTTAGGATGCCGAGTTTTCATAAGAGATTTTTCATCAAACTTTTATTCCCGTGAGATTTATGCTACATTTTCCACAATTTCCATTGAGTGGTTTATGTACTGTCCACTATTACAATCCTATTGTAATATAATTCCATTTATGGGTATTTACATATTCATTGTATGACACTTCTTCAATGGGGTGTACTTTTCAAAAGTTACCCAAGTCAGTAAGGGAACCTTTCACCCTCTTCTTTTTAAAAGACTTCTTTTGTTGGGTATTTTAATTTACACATTGTTATGTTGGGATATTTTCTCTTATATCCTTATTGATGTAACTTTTATGTCCATGTGATGAGATACACTTTTTATCTCTCATCAACTCATTTTGATGTGACGTCGTTAGGCTGTCAAGGGTACTTCTTAACCCAATTTCGATTTCTTTGGGTTCAACATGTAGTTATTGAATATGTCATCCTTTGAATAAGTGTGAATGACCTTTGATTATTTTACACTTAATATCCAATTATATTTGGTGTATTCATTTGTCACACATAATTATGTAATTGATTTATCCTTAAACCAAGGATACCGTCTTTGTAAGGGACTTCGTCTCAATCTCCTTTCATTGAGGCATATTTCGTTTTATACACAAAATTTCTTTTATACGGTGTATAATCACCTTTGACTTTTACTTTTATACAAAAGGAATCTTTTTTTACGAAGTGTTTTACAAAACGACAAAAAGGAATGTTTCTTTTAACGTACGCGGTGACAACGACCTTTTTCACCACCGCGAGTATTATTTGGTCTTTGGCTTTATCAACAAGCCGTAATGTTTTTAGAATAATATAAATACCATATACTTTTTTTGTATTTTGGTATTGTAAATGGTTTTGAAAAAGGATTCTATTATGTCAATATATTTATGATATATTGTGATTGAAATGTGGAAATGTTATCATTCCTTTATATTGGTTTTATGTTTTATGATTTTATACTGGTACTTGGACATTTTAACGGGTGGTTACGTTATAAACCATATGACGGGTGGTGCCGTGAATACCAAGACGGGTGGTTCCGTTATAACCTCCAATGCATTGGGTATGGAACTCGGCCGTATGGCTATTCCATTAAGTATGTATGGAAATTGGCCGTATGGCTATTCCATTAAGTGATATGTGTGGAAGTCGACCGTATGGTTATTCCACTTAAGTATGTTTATGTCCCAAGTTACCTTTATATATGTTATGTGTTCTTTATATGGGTTTTATGGTAATCCTCTGGTTACAAAAAGGTAAGTAATGATACTTTTTTTTCAGTGAAAAGTTTTTACTACTTCATGAAGGTGAAAAGTATTACATTGATAAATTATTCATGGTTTACTTGTTGTTTTGAAAATCTAACAGTTTTTATTCTTTGTGTATCCCTTACTGAGCTTCTTATGCTCATCCCAAGTTTTTGAAATGTTTTTCACAGGACATAGCGTGGAATAGGGTCAAGGATGGGATCAAGGGAAAGTCATGCTACCTAAAACATGGAACTATAGATATTTCTTTTAAAGAGTTTTTTATTTTAAGGAAATTTAGTAGAAGCGACTACTTTGTAATCTTTTGAGATGTAATAGTTATGTATTAATTCTCTAAAACTCTAAACCTGAAAAGATCCTTAATGTGAATTACTCATTTAATTCAATACTAAGTAAGGTTCAAGGCTGGGGCCTTATATGGGCAGAGACCCGGGATTGGAAAATTATAGAGTGAACACGCTGTGTATCTTCCATACACGCCATTTCGTGTCTACCCCATGCCACCTGTGTCACTAATAAAACAGGTTGTCCGGGTTGTGTCTAATACACGACGTGTGTCATCTAGACATGTTGTGTAGTCTGACCTAGGTACCTAGCCATGTCACGAACAACATGGGTCGGTGTTATACCTTCATGTACACTTCGTGCCCATCCGGATCTTGTCGTGTAGTGTCAGGTCATGTGTCATGCTGTGTTACTAACAACACGGGCCAGATGATTCTTGTCTAGTACACGCTGTGTATACCAAAAACACGTTGTGTAGTCTTTTCATAAAGAGTCGTCTGGCTTGATTGTGTTTAAGGACTCAGGCAGGGAAGATGATTGAAGTACATGTGGTGTGTTTTGACAACACACCATGTATTTGGGATGTTACCCGACCAGTTTTAAGCTAATGTACATGCCAAAGTGAATGAATTTTGGGAACACAATGTGCAAGAAATATACAACCCTTCTATTCATTCTTTGTAAAACATGAGTTCTGTATTACTCGTGTTACTTTATTAAAATCCTTGTTTTCGGTTCCTGATAACTTAATATAGGGTGTCTTATTGACCTTGCAGAGTCATGCCATCGAGACGTCCTCTGATTGTTCACCAATTGTAGGGTCGTGATCTGATGACAAGAATGGCCGATCAGGGTGTTCCTGTAGATCCTCTTGTGGTTCAGGCCTTGGCACCAGTTTTGATACTGGTTATGGGCACTGATTCGTAGTTTAGGGAATGATTTCTAAGAATAATTCAGAACTTCCAGGGAGCACCACCCCCTACCTCGACTATGGTAGACTAGATGCGGGTTTTCCATCAGCAGCATCCTCTCACCTTCTTAGGGGGAGGAATTCTGGTTACATAGTCATGGATTGAATCTATTCTAACGATCATTGACCATATGGAGACACCTCCAGAGAGGAGAGTCAATCACACAAACTATATGCAGCGAGATCCCACCAAGAGATGGTGGGATGTAATCTCACAGGCATGTCATCAAGAGGTTAAGGCTTGGGAGCAGTTTTAGTGCGTCTTTTATGAAAACTTCTATCTAAAGACCATGAGGGCTGTCCAAGAATAGATGTTTATGATCATTGGGAATGGTACCCTATAATTTATGGATTATTATTCTTCTTTCTCCAAGAATCAGTGTTTCACACCCCTCTTGGGCGGATATGGGTTGTTCATAGCAAGAAAGTTTGAGGATTGTCTCAGGAGAGAGATCTTCTCGCAAGTGAATAACATCAGGCTGACTTCTATGGATTCCATCATAAACAAGGCGCTTATTTCAGAGTGTAATATTAGAGATTCTAGAGCTGAGAGCTAGGGCGGTTCTTCTTCTAGAATTATTGCTTTACTAGCTGATAGCAGGAAGCGATGTATGGGAGTCTACGCGCGGTGATCCGAGGTAGAGAGACACATCTTTAGGTAGGCAGGTGTTTTTCTACTAGTGTGGAAGGGATGGGAATACAAGACTAAAATGATAGAGACAACCAATGGACTTCCGATCATGTGGAAATTTGGGACACCTTCAGCGCTTCTGTCAGATCTTTTCACCAGTAGCTGGTGATATGGGTTCTTCTATGGCTGCTTGTTCGGGAGAAGCACCACCAATTTCTCACCCGTCGGGGAACTGGATTTCTTTTGTTCATTCATGGTGAGGTGGAGGCTGTGGTCATGGTGATAAGTCACAAGTCTATAAACGACAACAAAGTGGATCAACTCAGAGTGGTCAAGTAGGGTCATAGTGCTGCGGTGCAGGCTAGACTTTTGCAGTGGAGCAGACCCAACAGGAGAAGGATCCCAGACCCTCTACAGTTCGAGGTGTGATCATAGTAGCCTCAGTTTTATCTTTTACTATTTTTGATACTTTTTATATGTATAGATTTATATATTTTACTGTTGTGGATAGCCTTGGGCTCTGTGTCTTTTCATCTACCGATGTTTTGACACTAGACACTTTGTTGGGGACAAGAACATCTTGTGTACATTAGTGCAAGGAGTTCCCTCTAGAGGTTGTTAGGTGTCACATTCTATAGGAACTATATTTCCTAGATATGACAGGATATGATGTCATTATTGGGACAGAGTGGATAGTTCATTTCTAGGCAGTATTCGACTATTATCACCACAGGGTGAGCTTCATATCACCAGAGGGTGGATCATTTCATCATAAGGATGAGTGGGATGTCCATGCGAGTATAGTAGGACCCGAGCATCATGAGCTAGAAGGAGTTACAACCCAGATTGCTAGTCTATAACTGGATGACCAGGAGACATCGCAGTTATACTTCCCTCAAATGGTGGATCATTTCAGGGATGTCTCTCTAGAAGAATTTTCAGGTTTTCCTCTGGAGCATGAGGTAGACTTCTCTTTTGAGCTCATTACAGGAGTGGTGCTAGTGTCCATTCCTCCTTATATGATGGCTTAAAAAGAGTTGTAGGTTCTCAAAGGGTAGTTAGAGGAGTTGCATGAAAAGGGTTTCATCCAACCAAGTACTTCTCCTTGGGGTTCGCCTATAAAGTGTGCAAAAAAGGCAGACAACACCCTTAGCCTTTGTGTGGATTATTGGAATCCAAACCAGTAGCTGGTCAATAACTGATATCCCTTTCAATGGATTGATGATCACTTTTATCAGCTTTGAGGAGACTGGGTATTCTCGAAGACTGACATGAGGTCTGGTTATCTTTAGTTGTGCATTAGACAATCAGATATACCTCTTACAGCCTTCAGGAGAAGGTATGGTCTATATGAGAACATAGATATGTTATTAAGTCTAACTACTGTGCTAGTAATTTTAATGGAACTGACGAAACGAGGGTTCAATCCATATATGATTCCTTTCTGGTGGTCTTCATGGATGATATCATGGTGTACACTCACACTTGACCTGACCATGCGACCCATATTGAGATCGTTCTGAGTACACTGAGGGAGCATAAGTTATATGCTAAGGTCTAGAAGTTCAACTTTTGGATGGACCGTATTCACTTATTGGGTCAGGTAATCTCAGATATAAGATAATCAGTAGAACCAGAGAAAGTGAGAGAATTAGTTTCTTGGGAGAAGCTGATGAACGTCATTGAGGTGCATAGTTTCCCATGGCTGTATGGATACTAAAAGAGCTTCATACAAGAATTTTCATGCTTATTAGCACCATTAACAGGTCTGACCAAGAATGTTGCGATGTTCTTATGGTCAGATTCTTAAGATTCAGCCTTTTATGAGCTAGAACAGAGGCTGAATTCCACATTTATACTAGTCTTGTCTGATCTGGGAAAGACCTATATTGATTATTGTAATGCTTCCGGTATCGGGCTCGGAGCTGTGCATATGAAGAGAGATGGAGTCGTTGTGTACGGGTCTTGACAGTTGAGGACACATGAGAAGAATTACCCGACAAATGATCTAGAGTTGGAATCTGTTGTTCAAGACCTACACTTTTGGAGACATTACCTTCTGGTTGAGCATTTTTTGGTTACCACTAACCAAAAGAGTCTCAAGTACATCTTCACTCAGTGTGATATAAATTTGAGATAGCACAAGTGGGTCGAGTACCTAAAATCCTATTACTTTGAGCTTGGCTATACGCCTGGGAAGGGAAACTTAGTGGCTGATGCGTTTAGCATGAGGAATCAGATACATGTTGTTCTGGAGGCTAGCAGTGATGACAGCTTATGGATCTATTCTCTAACATGCAGTTGGTGGTGCATGATAGACAATTGGAGAATATTCTATCTTCTTGTATGTGTTACTTGTACCCTCCTAGATCGGGTGAGAATGAGGCTGCTATTAGATTCTAAAGGACTAGTCCTATGAAAAATCATGTCAGGAGAGGTCCCTATTCATGAATGTACAGGAGGTGGGGATGAGATCATGTGTTTCCAGGGGTGTGTATAGGTACCAACAGATATACATGAAGAGATGATGTTGGATTTTCATTCCTCTGTTAGGGTAGTTCATCATGGTGTCACCAAGATGTATCAAGATCTACACCACCAGTATTAGTGGCCAGGTATGAAGAGAGATGTTGCTGGTTTCTTCATGAGGTGTACTACTTGTTAGTAGGTGAAGGCAGAGCATAAGCGACCAGTAGGTCTTTTATAGAATTTACCCATTCCTGAGTGGAAGTGGAATGATGCCGCGATGGAATTCCAGATGGTGTTTCCGAGATCGACTCGAGGGAATGATTGTGATTCTTTTAAAAAACAATCAGCACAACTTCTTCAATTTGGATACAATTGTTTTGAAAATCAATCAACATTGCCTCTTCAATATGAATATGATTGTTTGGAAAAATAATCTACACCACCAATTCAATCTAGATACAAATGTCTTGAAAAAGAATCATCACAAAATCATCAATCTAGATATGATTGTTTTGAAAAAAAATTCGGTACCACTTTAATCTATCCAAAATTCAATAAGATAAATTTGAATATGATTTGTTTCCGATTGTTTTTAAAAACAATAGATAACACTTCTTTCCCTATTCCATCCAGATAGTATATTTTAAATACGATTATTTTTATATATGAAAAATCTCTTTAACTCCTTGTTTCTTCTATCAAGATTTCATTACAGGTATTCAATACAACTAATTGTCTATGTGTTTTACAAATTGTAAAAGCATCATCACAATTAATTCAATCATATTCATAGTATATCCAATTCATCAGCATAACAAAAACCTCTTCTTCATTATATTTAATGTGATTCTGTTTACCATATACTTTGAGAAAGATGTTTTCAATTTCAAAACCTCTTCTTCTCATAAAAATGGACTTTCACAATGATTCCTATTTCAATAAATACCACCTGCAGTACAATTGAATCAAGAGACAATGTGAATCGGAATATGTTTCTTCTTTCCTTGAAAGAACTCTCACCCACAAAACAAACAGTTCTTTAAATCCCATTTATTCTGAATTATAATCCATCAACATCCTTTCATTCTTCGATATACATATTAGTTCACAACAAATAAAAAAATTACAGAACTTGGGACTAAGAATCTCAAAATTGTTATTTGTTTTTAATACCCAATTCAAACAACTCAATAAAATTATGATTAGTATTGTTTCCTTTACTTCTACACTATTTCTTTTTCTTCTATCCCTTTATCTTATATAAACCACATATTGAAAACAAATTTCTAAGGTAACATAATGATAAATTTCTCCATTATTCATAAATTTTATCCATTTATACAGATTGAAGAATTTCATTAACAAGGGAATCAAATAATTTAATAAACAAATTTTCTTTAACAAAACACCTCAAAATATATATGGGAGAACTCAACGAAGAAATCAAGAGTGTATAATTATGGTGATCAATGTTTTCCTTAACAAAACATCCATGCAAAAATGTTTCCACACATCATTCAACATTATAATTACTTGGGGAAAACATTGATGTAATTTATCTATGATAAAAGTAACCTACACCCATCTCAACAAACACATCAAAATTATCATATGTAAAACAACACAACATATAAAATTAGAATTTTTTCATCCTCATTAAATTCATTTTCAAGAAAATTTAGAGGCTCATCAATTCCATATTTTTTATTTACATTACTTTAATTACCTACATGTTATAACAAGTATACATAAATGTTTGGAATAAAGAAGTACCCTGATTATTTTTAAGATAAAACAATTGAACTAAGAATCTTCTTTCAGTATTACCTTATTATTCTTCATATTGGATTTTTCATTGGATGTGGTTTCCTTCTTTTTTTCATCCTTCTGGAGTATTTTATATTATTCATTCATATCTTTTGAATCTTTTCATGGGGAGGAATACTTTTCTCTATCTTTAGGAACATCCTTGTAACATTAATTTTTTTCCATGTTGTACATTACAATATTTTTCTCTCAAAAGACAGTTAAAAATGTTTTGATATCATGCCCTGATTTCTCATCCTCATTATATATTTGTACTTTTGTCACCATTTCACATATCTACGGAACTATGATTTATCTACTCTTATTTTACTTTTATTACTTCCACCAATTTCCTAGATTGGTCTATGTGTTCTAGCCAAAACACTAAGAACTCTTTCTTTTAAAATTTAGCAGATCTGTCTTTCCAAGCTTCCTAAATGTTCGGCTTATGAGAATTGTTAAGAATTTTTTTTGATGCTGGCTATAAAATACATCCATTCTCAAGGTTCTCTGGTTTGTCACACCTTTTACTAATATATTCCAATGTTTGGATCCAATTTTCAATCATTACATCATTCTTTTCAAATTTATTCAACACAACCATCTCATAATTTTTATTTTGATAGAATTGGCTCCCCCTAATATGATTTCATTTATAACATGTGGACAAATAGTAGTTTTGTTGGTTTAATCAACACATAATATATATGTATAAATACACCAAAATAACAGTAATATTTTTAAAAGGAACACTATCCAAAATTGTGATTGTATTTCTCAGAAACCTTATCCACATTATTTTCCAATCCACCATCCATTTAGTACTCAATTGGATTCTACCTTTTCATTTCATTAATATTGGATTAAGATGTATTGAATCATTTTCTATCATAGTGTTCTTTGAGACTTCTAAATTCCCAACATGCTTGGTCAAGGCCACATATATATAATTCCCATCTTTCTTCTCTTAAAAAATAATCCAATTAATATTATCAACATTTTAAGGTAAATATTTTTGATCCTTCTAAGGTTTCTCATTCTATGAACATCTAATGATTTTAGAGATTGTGTTTTGGATACTTCTATTTCTCAATTCAGCATTAGATAACTTTTGTTGAAATATTCTCAACTATTATTCCTTTTCATTTAGCTTCACTTCCTAATGATCATTACAATTATTATATTCATCAATATGTTTTCTAAAATCATAAAAATATTTTACCAAATTATCTTTCTCTTCAAAAAAAATATCATTGATTTATTGTTGATGAAGATTTATCAACAACTTTTTGTTTCTCTTTTAAATACTTCTGATCTTTCTCAAGAATTATTTCAATTCATCATTAAAATGAATATGATATTGAGTATCTTATTCATCATAATAAATTCTTCTAAATAAATCATCACTAATTGTTGAAATAAATGTATTTTCCATAGATTGCTTAATGTCGTTTTTTTATTATACTTTACTTTATTCTTCTATTTGAGAAAATTACATTCATTATTAGAAGAACATTCATTATTAACCATTTTTTTGAACGTTTTTCTTCGCCATCATTTTTAACATCCCCAATATCATCATAAATAGATAAAAATCTTATCCTTTGGGATTTTGAGTACCTATTATCTTCCCTGGAAGAATAGAATTTTTCATTATCTCCCTTTTTCTTCCCCAAAATTCTCAGCCTTCTTTCATTAACATCACTTTCTACATAAACACTTAATTCTTCATTTCTTATTTGTGGACAATGGGAAAATAATAACAAATATCTTCACATAAAAAAACATTAAAGGTTGTTTTACATTATACCATCATGTTCATATTTTCAAATTATTATGACATTATAGTATTCTTCTCTATTCCATCATCGTCATGATGAATCTTATCAACAAGTTTATGTGTAGTTTTATCATCAGTGTTTGGAAGAAAAACTATTGTACCTTCAAGAACATCATAATCTATTGAAATAAGATATAGAAGGATTATATCTTTCCAGATATGATAGTTATTTCCATTAAATTCTAGAATACCTTCACTGTTCACACAATTAAAATTCTCTATCATCAAGGAATAGTGAATGGAACTATGATATGGTACCAATTAAAGGTGCCTTGTTAGAGTAATGTTTCACTTATAGGAGAGGGTGAATTAGTGATACTATTTTTATATTATGTTTATTTTCAATTGATAAAAACATAACCTTATGTTAGTGATATCAATTCCCTATTGAAAAAAAATCAACACACATCCACCATAATATAATGATTTACAAGGTTCACTATTTAATAATAATAACAAAATCCTTGGTCGGGTATAGAAATGATCCAATACCATACAATACATTAATAAAATAATCCTTGTATTACAACGAGTAAAAAGTACGCATACACTCATGTAGCACTATGAAAGAATCCCTCTAATGAGTGTGCACCCTCTTAGCACAATTGGGTAATACAATAGTATTGTAACACCTCATGTTACATGTATTTATTTTGAATTCAACAATTTTATTCAGTTAAAATTTAATTCATCAGTTCAATACCCAGATGAAAGTTAATAATCAACTGGAATTTTTTATGAATCACCGAGTCTGATCATTTTTGAATCGATTTCCTCCAAGTCTGATTCTCTAATAGAATACAATAGAGTACATTTAGTACCACATCAACCCCAGAGTATGATGAAACTTGGTACATTGCATCCTTATTCTGAATGTATTTAATACGATGATACCCAATATTAAATATTATGTTCAGGCTAATTCATCCTGATACCAAACCCATCCGAATACATTTCATGTCCAAATATATTCAATACAAAAAAAATTGTATCACATTATATCACAGAAAAATCAATGCTTCTCTCTCAACTTTGGTCAACATTACACATCATAAATAAGTTTAATATAACTGTTGACTTTATAAAGGTGACCTAAAACGAGTTAATATAGGAATCCAAAAATGATTCTCACTCACACACATTCACCCACATTTAAATTTCACATGAAATCACAGAGAAATACGGACTTCACCAATACTTCTTGATTCATCTAAAATCATCCAAATTCTTCACTTATTCTTCTTCACACTCCCATTTCAATTGTTTAGAAAAATTTCAATTTCTAAGAATACACGTTTCGGGTAAAATGAATATGATTCCTCATGATGATTATTGAATAAGATTATCAGAGCTGATTTAAATAAAAAACATGTTTTTGACAGTTCATCTCCCCCATGAAAAATAATTCAGAAATATTGTTTTATCTTTTATTCTATTCATCTACTCGAGAAACCATACTTCATTCAAAAATCATTTTTTAAATCATGAATAACTTTATGAAATTTATCTCAATAAGGACCAAATTTAGAATCTTCTAAGATGAATTGGACTGTATTGTATCATTCCATTCATTACATCTTATTATTTCTCATCTCAACCCAATCATGATCATTTATGAATAGAAATAGTATAGATATGATCATCTTGAATATGATCATTTGAGATATAATTATTCACGTTGTGATTATTTCATTTTATGATCATTCTTGTTATGATTATTATTGTTAAAATCATTCAGGATAGTATCATTCTAGTTACAATCATTATAGATTCATTCATTTTGGATATGATTATTTAGGATACAATCATTTCTTGTTACGATCACTCTAGTTACAATCTTTCTGGTTATGATCATTATGGATACGATAAAATACGATATGAAAACAACGATCATATCAGATATGATACTATATAATCTAAAAATGATGATATTCACAGATACAATACAAAAAAAAACAGAAAATAACGATCTTCCCATATACAACCCAATACAATCTGAAAATGATGATCTAACAAGATACAATCCAATCTAAAAACAATGATCTGGAAAGATACAGTACAATCTAAAAATGTTGATCTACCCAAATACAGTAAAATATGAAAAAATGGTATTTGATATGTACCATTTCAATTCATTCACTTTTACCTAGATGCAGTTATTTTGAAAAACAATATGCATCATATCTTACACTTTAATCAATGCCCCTTTCGAATCAACACCACATCTAACAGCACCACTTTTTATTAGCACCATCTTCCATCGACACCACATGTTCAACCGGCATCCTGTATTCCATCAAGATATCATTGTTCTGAAAATAAATCAGCACCCATCTTCAATCAAGATGAGATTATTTTTAAAATCAATCATCATCGCCTATTTAATATAAATATTATTGTTATGAAAAACAATCAGCACGGCCATTTCAATCGTGATATGATTCTTTTGAGAAAGAAAATCAGTACAACCTCTTCATTATTGACATGATTTTTTTGAAAACCAATAATTATATCCTCTTGAATCTTCATATGATTGTTTTGAAAAACTATTAGTATCACTTTTTTCTCTCTTCCATTTGGATACGATGAATCTGAATATTATTCTTTTTCGATTGTTTAAAATACAATAGATAACACTTCATTCTCTATTCCTTCCAAATAAGATAAATCTGAATAAGATTATTTTCTATTTGGCAAAATCGCATTCACTCCCAATTTCTTCTATAATGCTTTCATCACGAGTTCTAAAAAAACCCCTTGTTCTATAAGAAATACAAATTATAAAATCATCGTCACAATTAATTCCATATATTCATAGTGAAACTAATTCTAATGAAAAAACACCTCTTTCTAATTGTATTTAGAGTGAAACTTATGACCATCTATTTCCAACATGTTGCTTTCACTTTCAAAGCCGCTTCTTCTCATTACAATGGGATTTCCAAGTGATTCCTATTTTTTCAATAACACTAGTATTAAAATTTTTTCGGGAAACTATGTGAATTAGAATACATTTCATCTTTCCAAGAAAGAACTATCACCCACAAAATAAACACTTCTTTCAATACCTTCCATTCTGAATTTTCATTCATCAATATCATTTTTTATTCATCATTCCTATCTATTGACAACCAATACAACCAAAACACTACTAGGGTATAATAGAAGAAATGTAGCTCTCCAAGTCTATTTTACCCTTCCACTAAGTGTTTCTTTTTATGTGGTATATTCCTCTTATATTCCCTCTATCTATATAGTAAACTAATAATTTAATAGATATATCATCCTTAATAACTATTTCAATGATACATTGATCAACATATATATTCTCCATTAATTTCGGTGTTTTAATTTCTATTATTGATTAAATTAAATCACCTTATTCTTGAACTGAACCATTAATCACCATATCTCACATATTTTTCGAAAATTGATAGTCAATATAGTCATTCTCTAGGTCATCCTACTTGTTGAATTCAACTAGAACCCATTCACTACTGCTGATCCCGATCATAAATTTCCATGGACTATTAAAAATAGTGAACCTATCTCACATTTCACATATAACACATCCATATGTGTTGATCTATTGTATGTTATTAATTAATTATCATTATTTTCATCTTTGGTATATTTATGTCGGTATCCAAATTCCCCATTTCACATAAACACTTAATTACAAATGTATTAGATAGGGAATTCACATTCAAATTTTTCCTAGCCTTGTCAATTCACAATATTCCATAGATATCCATTACTAGAGGTTCAGTAAATAATGAATTTTTCAAATTCTAGGTAAGAACACTATTTATATATTTGTTTATACACAACTAGTTATATGAAATACTAGATGAAGGTTATATACCAGTCAAAACCTCGTCCAAATTTGAATCTTGGTTGGCCTATTTCATGATACCAAAAATAGTACTAATAACATGGTTCCCAAAAGTATTTTCGTAGTTACTCGTGAGCCTCATCTTACACATATAGATCATGTTACCCATTATCTTTCATAATGAAAAAAAAATTAATGCACGTTTAAAAATAAATAGGTTTCGCAAAACCAAACTCATCCCCCACAAAAAAACAAACTATGTTGGTCATATTGAAACATAAACAAGAAAAAAAATTCAAGGGTAAAAAAATTGAAAACCAATCCATTTCTACTATAGATTCATAAATATAATCTGACTAATTAGCTAAAATTCTAAAAATTGATGGATTTAAAAAATAATGTGGATATTTGGGAAATCTATCCTATATCACTTTTCTCATGACGTCATGTTTCATGTAGAAATCTTAAGACCACAAAAAAATAGAAATGAGATCGATTTCATATTTTTTGACCTTTATATCAGACCAAGAGACAATTAGTATATGATTCTAATTGAATCTTCATGTTCATGTTTTTGTGGAGTCTAATAAATATTCATACAAATAATCCATGAGATCTAAAATGTACTAATGGAATGAAACCACCAGTATTCATCATTGGTTGAAGTGTGAGAAAAACATCGTAAACAAAGGGAAATGTATTTTAAAAACTATAATAATTCTTGTTAGTGATTAGATAATCAATTGAACAACAAAAAAACATTATGGAAATGTGAAATTCGGGGTAAGGATAGATGAAATCATGTTTAGAATATGCTGATGTGGAGTAACTCATATCCCACTCAATAATTCAATTAACCCCCATTATATATATGAAATGAATCAATTTTAAATATTTATATGTTATATATATAAAATTTTTCCCTTCATTCAAGGGTATAAAAAATAGAATATAGTTTAAAATATGAATTATACACCTTTAATGGGTTTTCTAACTCAGTGATATATGTAATCTATCCAACTAATAATTATAAGGACATGTGGTATTCTTCTATGATATTTAATCATCGTGTTTGGAATTTCAATTTCATGGGTGGATACTCACTTATCTTTCATGGGTCTTATATTCTTTGGTAAATGATAAGTCTTTGATATTATGTATCATCCTTCTTCCGAGAGTGTATAGATACTTATTATAGTATCAATAATACATTATTCTCCTATGATGTGTACTCCAAATTGAGGAATCCTAAAATTTATCTTTCATATATTCCATAGTCCTTTGGTCCTTTTCCTTTTCCTTTACTCCTCATAGAATCAATATATATTTCATGTGTGGATACTGAATAATGTAAACAATACACTTTATTTATAAATATCCATTTAATTGGAATGTTATTTGATAAAATATTAAACAAGTACAAAATTTTCAATAAAATTCCAATATAATTGGAAATTAATTCGAGTGGACAAAGATATATAGGGAAACTATCTAAAAATTAAAACACAAAACAGTAGAAAACCCCTTATTTGGATACATTAATTTAAAATACCATTATATAAGAATGATATTCCTCATGAGGCTTATTCATTCCAAAACAATCTCCCAATGGGTAACATTTTACATTATCTTATCTAGTGACCAACTGATAGCACAATTTGGAATAGGTCATCTATATGTATGTATCACACTATCTAATACTAGGATCCCATATCATAGTAATCTTGGTACTGTGATGATAAAATTTTGAACAATTTCTTGAACACGTGATATATAGAGACGTTTTTTGTTCATCAGCCGCAAATTTTAAAATGAACCACACTATTTAATATCACATAATTGTAAAAGGTATGATGTAACCCATTGATAACAAATAAAATATGTGAGTTATGATTCCCTTTATATGGATACATACTAAGCCCTCCTCTTAGGCCCTATCCTAAATCCACATCTTACTACTACATCCCTGGATGGTGATTTATTTTCAATTTCTCAACTATGGGGAATTAGACGATAATATTTATATATATTGTGAGAAAAATAGAAAATATCTGTTATTATAAAATGTTCACATTTTTGAATTTATTAAATTAAATCACCAACATAGTGGTTAACACCCTTCACAGAGATATGGTAAGGATTCAAAAAAAATTCTTAAATCCTTCTGAGTATTCCTTGGTAGGCTATAATTTCACCCATATAAGGTGATTTGTAATTATGCTCCCATCCTATTAAAAAAATATACCATAGATCATTGAATTTTGATATCCCAATATATATTGTTTTTATTATACAACCATCATATATTTGTTTTCTCATGACACATTCTCTGGTACCATCCTACACGATATTCTAACGTCTTGACCTAACGACCTATGTATTACATTGATGAAGGATTCAATCATGATTTACATTTACATCCTAATTTAATTATCATCATACTAAACAAATTTAATTCTATGAAGGTGAATACTTCTATATTCCTTTTTATGATGGATGGAGACTTCCATTTGGTTATGAAAATATATATTAAATGGGTTCTCAGTGGTGTAAAAAATAATTTTCATTCCATGTTCATTTAAACATAGTGACCACATGAATACATGACCCCTTTTATAAACTCATATATTTCTCAACTACCAAATAGATATATCAAAAAAATTCATGTGGTGATCACATAGTTAGCTTCCCATTGAATATACCGATTATTGTGCCCATGTTTCAAGATGAGTCTTCCGCACATGATGTATCATGTCCCTGTCGTATGCACAAGTTTCCTTAAGAGAGGATTCATTCCCTATTTAGCTTTCCAGATTATACTAGATTATTTTAGGTGAATAATTATGATAAAATATATGTAAATTAATATATTTTATTTATAGTTGTGTTATTTAATGAATTTAATAAAACAAACATAATGATATACCACGTAACCAATGATCATAATGGACTAGGGTGAATGGCCCCTTATGTGATTAGTTTCACTTGGGTGTATGTCACCCAACTCTCCCTGAGTGTCTAATATATGGTTTGGTAGCGGTTATAAAGACATGAGAGGTATAACATTGGAAAAATGTCACCATACCCAACAAATTTGGTGAAACATTACCATACAATCAAAAATTTTATGAACTTCCACTAAATTCTCTACGAACAGTGAAACCCCTACTCCAAAATTCATACGTTGACTAACATCCACCATACTTCATAACTATGGATATACCTATCCCAACCGTTTTTCTAGTTAACACATTTTTCATACCCTGGACCAAGGTGTGTCTTTTCCCAAGCCATTTACTATCTCTCGTTATTAAATTAGTCTCTATTCAAGGGTATTATATATCCCCTATATCCATGACTGGGAGATCCTTTTCCCTTATATCCTACCTGGGTATTAATAATGACTATGTCATTTACCTGGTAATCCTACATTCTAATTTTCCAACCATGGGCTACTGTAATACTTGATGGGAGAATTAACACCAGGATAACACCCATTATTAACTATTATAATTAAAAACTTATTGGACGTTATTTATATATGATATGACCCTCAAGGTGATTGTTATAATGTATTATCATGATAAAAAGGACTCCTTGCATGGGGATACCATTGAGAACTCTTGTAACTCATACTGCTCAACATTGTTGACCCATATCATTAATCCAATTTGTATGCCTTTATTACAATCAATTTTTTATATATATAACATGATAATCATATGTTTTGTGAATTAAAATTAATAATTCTTACACACCAATTACTTAATATTTTAGTCTATTTTGAGTATCATAAATGTTATCCACAAATATAAGCTTCCAACTAACCTGAAAGGACATAATCCTCCTTTTGTAATCCCTAAAGAATTCAACAATATGCTATATTACTGAGGATTCACCTTTCAAGAAGGTATATATTCTCTCAAATTCATCTTCTATAAATTTTTTTTCTCTGTTATTCAACATACCAATAGACCATATTCCTGGAGGCTCATTTTACATCCAGTGACTTAATCTTTTTCTGTCAGATGACCAAAAAGAAAAGTATACCTTATGACCTATTCTCCCCAATGTTCTAGATTTAATTCATGTATCAAATCATCATAAGGATATATTTCATTCGATCTATCTTCTCAAGAGGTCCCAATTACCAACGAGTCATCTTCCTTCTTGGTCAATTATATAAATAACATAAATATTTTTATAAAATATATTTGAGATATGTCACCTCACTATTTTATTTTCATTGTGATTTCATATTTCCAACTGATTTGAGGTTACAAACAGAGTATACAAACCAAAAATTGAATTTCACATGAAAAATCCACTCAATATTTGGTTGTCTCCCCATTCCAACCATAATTATATTTACTATCTGGTATTAAAAACTTGTATGGTCCTCTAAAATGAAAATAAAATATGAATATAAACTAATCATTCCTTAATATCTATCAATTATTAAATTTTGGAATACAATTTTAGGTATACACCCAACATCAAAATCTATACCATTGATGGACCATGTTCCCAAAGAATTCCATTCTCACTAGTAAACCTTCTTCATGAGACTCATCCTCACCTAATAATAACCGAAAGGAGTCTAATTATACCTTATGAAATCATGTTAAAAATAGATATGATGTTGAAATATGGGTCATACATATATATTTTACACATCATCTAATTCAATGATGTTTACACATAATAGTATATTTGAAATATTACATAGAATGATTATATAAAGTCATACATAAATGACGATATAAGGATCTTTTTATGTTCAATGTTATGTGATCGTTATATGGAACAACATTGGTCTCTGTAAATAATCCCTATTAATAGTCCCTGAGCTACATGGGTTATAATTATCCTCAATGGTATACACAACAATCCCCTTTTATTAGATCGATCCTAATACCCCAAACATATAGAACCACCCAAGATGGAGATTAATTCCAAATATCTAAAATGTATGCATTTAAATCATATAATGACTTCATTGTAAGAAAAATATTGGATTCTAATAATATATTCAAATGTTCATATTTATTAATAGTTTCAAAAAATTGGAATAGTTGTAACTAGTCCTCAAATAGGATTTAGGATGGATACATGAACATGTATTAAATCATCATGAGAGTCATGGGGAAAGAAATAATTACAACCTAAAATAGTGAAATGATTTCAAATTCCCATCATCAAGATGATTGAACCACCCACAACATATATGTTAAAGTCTCATTGAACACATATTTTTGGAATGTAGGTCCACATTACATAATTCATAAAGGTTCATGTAACTTCCACCAATTTGGAACTCTCTCGGATGGAGAATTCAGGCGGGTTATTGGGCCTCAAGAGAACCTTCATATAAGACAAATGCCATGGAATAGTAATGAGGGTGTAATGAATTTGGTGGAGAGAATATTACACATGGTACAAATTAAAATTATAGTTAAAATAAAACAATGGTAATAAAAATCAGTGTAACGAATATTGTGAAAATAGTACAACATTGAACTGGAATGTAAGGGAGATCCAATAAATCAAATAATAGTGAACCATGTAATATATGGTTGTAATGTAACCATGTAATTAGATAGTGCTCAATATTATTATAGTACAATCTGATACAAATAAATCAAATTCCAAATTCTAAACCAAATGTCATTCTGACCTCCATGCTCTATCCCATCAAATAAGAAATGGTGAACGATAAGGTCAATTTCCCTTTCCAAAACCTACATCTATGTAAAATTATCCGTTTCCAAATGTAGATCGTAATATTGTGTAATTAAAACATAATAGGTTTAAATGACCCTTTAAGAACAAAATAAGTATGATAATAAGGGAATAAAATAATTTGATAATAGGGGAATTTATTAAAAAATTATTACCAAATAATAGTCAACCTGATTTGACAACATACTAGGATATCTATGAGGATTTAGAATTACAATTGAAACTGTTATCTCAAACCCATTATATGATTACATAAATATTCAGTGACATTTCAATGAGTATTTTTGCATTTGGGCCAATCCCTTCATTTAAACATTTTACAATTGGATCCATTCCCTACATTGATTATATTATAACTTGGAAAATCCATCTATATATGACATTCTACACCCTGGACTAGACCTATAAGAATTATATAATCTAGGTAATTCCCTTTATATAATAATTTCTAAATCGATAATAGCTTTTTACATTATGGAAAAACTTCAATGACATATCATATGTAACAACAGATAGTTCTTAAAATTACAAGTAGACATTCAATTACTACAGAATTTATCAGGTAGTCTTAAACCATTAATATGCTAGTTTCTCAAAATCATATTATATAAAAAAATTTAATTTAAATAATAAACTATTCCACATTCCATGTTTCATAAAAATTATAAATAACATAAGGTATCATGACATTGTAAATATACTATAATAAAATTTCTATTTAATTATTATTCTTGAGTAGGATCACCCAAGGGGTTTTTTACAGGACATGTCTTATCACTCTTGAATCTGAAGGGATCTAATGAGAAATCCAACACATGATCTATCATGAAACGTTATTAAAATAAATAAATGACATGTTAATTTCATGAAATTTCAATATTTCACACACAATAGTAATTAAATAGACCTTATAGTTATGTTTCAAACTACCAACCATTAATTGATGATCAACATAATGTATCCAACTTGATATGTCAAAAATGGATAATTTAATATAAGATCAATAGAAAAATTATATAATGCATGACAATGTTATACACCTTTTCCCTTATTATTCAAGAGACAGTACCTTGAAAATGATAAATAAGTAGAGGAGTGATAATAGCCAATGTGATCCCACACAGTATAGATTGATCTCATGATCTTGGAGTTTGATAAAAAAATTAAATCACTCCAAAAACATGTTCAAATTAACGGGGGAAAAAAGTGTAGAGTCCGCATAGAAATAATGAAATTAAATGTGCAACATGGATTTATTACCATTGAGACAAAAAAAAAGACATGATGATATATATATATATATAGGACATGTATTTATTTATTTATTATGTTCAAAGAAAATGCATAACCTCTAGTTAAAATAGACCTTCTAAAACATTACACAACATGATCCATGTTCATAGTAAAAATTTACATCACAGATTGAACCAATTTCAATGAATATTCTTGTTGGTGCTTTATCATCGTATTACATTCACATAGAGTGTAAATCTCCGAAAAAAACCTTTAAACCCATATTTTGTAGAGGAGCCTGAACCACCTCTAATGCCATCCCAAATCATGGTACACCAAAATATTAGAATTTAAAAAGGTTAAACACTGAGTCAATTAATTTAAAAAAAATAAATTCCAAAAACAAATATGGCTATTTTTTGCTAGAATATACTACACATCATTATAATAAACTAAATAACTGTGGATAGAAGTAGAAGAAACCCCACAAAAAAGTAGATCAATGATAAAAATAATAGAAGGAGGTACCTAGAAAAGGGAGTGAACAAATAAAATACCCCCCAAAGAATGAATCATCCATGTGATAAGTGTCACTATGGGGTCTTAGTGAACATTTCTGGCCACTACGATCACATATCATATTCCCTATCCTAGGTCTCATCCTAAAATAACCAATACATAAAGTATACTCAAACTATAGGTTTAGTATTTATCTTGAGATGTGTATCACTATAGTACACAATCTATATAATATTATTCTAAAAGGACACATTTACAGCTATCTCGACATCATAAAATTCTACCAAATGAGAAAGGGCAAGATAATATCTCTGACGATGAGGCACATGAAATGCATCATGCATGGCACTGTTGTGATGTGCATGGTGTAATCAGTATTCCACTGGATTATCCCTTACTACTATATCATACAACTCAACATACAAATGATCTAACACTCCTCTTTTATTACACAGCCTTTCCTCGACTTAGGTAACACATAGATGAAATTTTGATGATTGAACACAATATTTAGAGGTTATCATAGAGGTTCAGTGCAATATTTCTTCCTATATCATAAGTAACATAAATTTAATTGTTGTTTAGGAATTAAAATAATTTTCCTACATGATACTATATCCAACATGCATTGACTCACCTTCCCATAACAAAAAATTAATCAATCAATAGTATTTTCCAAATAACAAATTAAATGGTCCCGTTTTGATCGATTCTTGAAGATAATATTATATGAAAACTCCATGGTTGCTATATGCTTCTCCCATGAACAACTAAAATCCAAAACCAATGATTAACACATATCTTTATTAATCTGAATTATTTACCCAGACATCCCATTAATGTGTGGATCATTGGATGTACCCAAAATAACATGCCATCCAATAGTCACTTTAAGACCCTATATGTAATGAGACATGATAAAATGATGTATATTAAAAATTATATTCCTCACAACACTACGAATATGAACAATCTAATGCACATATAGAATCTCTCAATCATCAATAGTGAAGGTCTCTATTCTAGATATGAAGTGGGATATCATTATAAGAAAAAAAATCACACATATCGCCTTATTCATATAATTTGTACTAGATAAAACTATAACATAATACGTAGTGAAATAATATTATTTCTATTATGAATTAGATGGAGGCTATAACAGTCCACCTAGCCTCTGATGTTTAGATTTGACTTGCTGACTTGTGAAGCATATTACCATAAAGCCTACTACATCATTTATTATTCCTATAAACAAGAACTGTCTATACGGATCATTATAATTCATTATATAACTAGTATGTACTACCCTTATATAAGAATGAAACTCTTAAATCATCTCTATTGTCAATCCCATTGGAACCCATACTTGGTCAGAGAAAAGAATCGAATTTGCACAACCAAATGATCATAGTGGTGGAAGTGGCCCACCATATAATATGTATCTCAGATAAAATGATTTTTGATTATAAAACCAATCTTCCTTTAAATAATCGATAGTTCTTGGTATAAATAATTTTTAAGTCATACAAACTCATCTCTCGGACATTTAAACACATATGCACATGTATTTAAAGAGCATAGTGATCTTCCACTCATCCTTAATCTCACATTTTACCTCTATATATGTATTTAAGATTAAGAAATAAACAACTATAAATTTCATTCCTAATGTATTAAGATATAATGAAGTCAAAATAATGTTAATTATTGACCCTCCACCTTAGCTGATGGGATATTTCACACCATAAAGTATGCACCTGATAATATAATGGTCAATTTAAACAAAAATCATATCACTCATAAGATAATTTATATAGAATCATATGTATTATGAAACATTATCTATGTCTACATCAATATATGGATATTTCTTAGCATGTTTTCATATCATTTTGGAGTAATAAAAAACCACTCTATCCTCTTACATTAGAACTTCTTTATGTCCAACTCATGATGTTTCATAGTATATGGTATATTCATTACTCGGAATAGGTAAATCATGTATACATGATGATTTCATTCTTCTCATTATCTCCTAAAAATTAAACTCACATGAAATTTACCCAAAAAAAATTCCCTATTTGTTTTTCAATCCATCCATCGATGCATCCAGATCGGGGAAGTCCTTGATAAAGCGCTATCATTATCCCACTAAACCAATATTACTATTAACGTTAAATAATATCATAATTAACTCCCAATAAATCACATTATCAACCTTCCCTTATTCCACTAATAGCACAACCAATGAGATATCATGTTCTTTAAAATGTGCATGTTATCAATCTAGAAACTACAGTTGGTTACCATGGCATAGAGAAGATTCTCCCTCAATATAAGGAAGATGATATTGATATGTTGGGCACAATCATCCAATAATTGGGAGTAACTAATATCGACTATATAAAATCCCCATAAGAAGTATTTAAAATGATGAAATAAATTTCATCAAGGCTTTGAGTACTACTACTGTTTTAATCAAACCTAAAATCATCACTATGAACTCTTTCATTCCATACATACTCTTAAATTTAGTCAAATGTATGTATAATGGTTTCGTGGTCACCTTGTGTAATCGTAATCTATAATCAATTTTTGATAATATATTATCACCTCTCTATTGATTGAATATATCCTTGATGAATTTATTTGGATTCCAGTTATTGATCATCATATGGTTCAATCTTTGATAATCCACACATAAGTGTAAATTCCCATTATCTCTCATGGAGAAAAGAACTATAGAACCAAATGAATATGTAATAGGATATATGAAACCATTTTCTTCCATATCATTCAAAAAAACAATCAACTCTTGGATTTATACTAGTTATAACCTTTGAGGTCGAATAAAAATAGGATCTACATCTAGATCCAACTCAATAGTGAACTCAATATCACACTCAAGAGGTATGCCATAGAACATATCACGAAATCAATCCAAAATGTTGTATACCAAAATAGAAAAATAATTATAACACATTCCACCATTATCTAGGCTAAACCTAAATATCTGAGTCATGAGACAATCTAATCAATACTGAATTGGTCTTACACAACCAGGATGATGATCCTACTCACCATTGTGTCAATAAATACTCCTTTCATGAGTTATAATGATATATCACCTTTGGTAATTGTTTATATGAACATGTAATTAAACTAATGAATCAATAAAAACAAATGAGTCAAAAATGATCATTTCCAACATAAATGTTTCCCAAAATAAATGGTAACAAGCAGTATCTGGAAAACACTTCTTGTGACATTTGATATTCCTTAACTGCACTACCAAAGGTGTTTTGATAGTAAAAAACAATCAAATATTCAACACAACCATGATCAAATATTTTTCAAGAAAAATTTAAATTAAATGGAATGTGATTATATTATATATAACAAAATAATGAATGTGTAGACGATATATAAAACACACCTATTATGGTAGAATGTCTTAAATCCGAACAATTTGTATTGAATTTATAGAATGAAACTGAATAGACCCTCTTGCTAAGATCAAATATAAATCCCCTGTCTTATTCTTTATAATTGTTATTTTTAATCAAGAAATGGGTTACCACATCCCCTACCTCAATATGAACATTTAATTGAACATGAAATACTTATATTCTAAATGGTTATTATGTCCTTCCCAGACTCTGGGATCTATCTAGATCACATACAACTATTTTGATACTACATACCCCTACAAATCTTTTCTAGGTGACCATTTGTAATAAAATAATGGAACAATAAAAAATGTATGGAAATTAAGTATTCATTTTGAAAAACATTCTAAAATTTTATAAATTCAATAGAACATAGCCCAGAGATAGATTCCCACTTCCCTGACATATCTTCTCATTGATTCCTTAGAGATAATTCTCATAAAGGTGTTTCTTTCCAATAGAATATCTCCATGTTATCCCTACTAAAACATCATTGTGACTATTCGATCCCTCTTGTACATTCCCTTCCATGATGATTTATGTATTCATAAAATTGAAAAACTACTCAAATGAAATACATTCGACTATGAAATAATAACATAGTGAATTTAATTTAGAAAACCTCTCCAACTAATGTTATCATTGTCTTCTAATGGTGAAAAAATGTGATACATGTCATTGAGAAATCTATTGTAGTACATCATTAACATGAACTCTTATGTTCGATTCATGAACTCAGAATCCTTATAATCTCCGAACATTTTAGGATTGATGTATCTTAGGAACATCACATCATTTTAATTCTAGGATATATAATCTTTATAATAATATTACGCTATAATTTCTATAATTAATCAACTTTGCATGATTGTAAAATTCACTTTTTGAAATATATTTCCATTTTTTATTCTTGGTACACATTCAATATAGATTAAAGAATTATATATGAGAGTTCAATTATGTTTCATACCTAGGAGATCTGAAAAATGGGAAATCTGAGTTGGACATGTGTTTACCACAAGGATAGTATAAATCTTATGTTGTAACTGTGTGGGAAAAATTTGATTAAGAGGAGGCTATATAGTTTTCATAAAACTGTACAATCTAAGGTGTACTCCCATTGAAGAAATATTTTAATTTTTGAAACATATGTTTTTCATTGTTTCTAAATGGTAATAGAAGACATGATTTTTTACTATGTGATACCAATTTTTGGAAGGATCCCTTACAAAAGTGTGTGGATGTTTCGTCCAAACCATATGACAATGTTTTTTAGGGTGAAATGTCCAAAATTCCCCTCATGAATCTGTGAAACATATTTTTGGCTTTCCACATCTAATTTAGATTGACCCCCCCCCCCTTCTCCTCTAATGTTAGGTTTCTCCTTTTCCCAACCTGGGTATTCTGATATATCACTAATCCAGACACCAAATCAGATTCCATTAGATGTGTTTTATTGATCTCGTTAAGAACTATATTCCATGTAATTATATTTAATGTATATCTTCATATTCAATGTGATATTTTGGAATGATTTCATTCACCCCATTTAAAGGTAATTAGTTTATTTCATTAATTTCATCATATCTCCATCGAATATGGGGCTTTATCAGATGAGGATTCAATAATATGCCTAAGGTAGGCAATGTAGTTGTTTTCCTTAAAATATGTGTTTAATTTTAATAGCCTCATCATTTTGAAACACAAATGCCTATTCCACACATTTCATTAAAATTGTTTTATCCAATTTAAATTTATATACACACTTTTTATACTATTGTTGTGTCATTCTAGGTGATTTAATGATGTCAAAATCGATTATGGACACTCTATAGGTGTGAAATAATGAAATTAACTTTATAATTAAATGATTGAATTCTCAATAGATATTCTATGAATTTTATTTGGATTTAAAGTGGAATTTGCAACTATTATACAATTATTTATTTAATAAATGAACCTACCATGTTCTTATATTTACTTATAAATTGAATTCTGCATGTATGTAATTTTTCAATTGATAAAAGAACCTCCTAAGATATTTATTTATCCCTTTTAATTGATTTTACACTCATGTTAACTTAAATGGATTAATTATATTGATCAGATTGGTTCATGATGATTTCCACATCATAAATGAATTGAATGAATTATTCATGATGGAAAATATTGGGTGGTAAGTACACACAACCTAATTCTTTGTCATGGTTTTTTATTAAATGAACTATAAACCATTAATTATCTATTTGGGTTTATGATTGTATTGGTTATGAGGTGGTCCCTAGGTTAATATTATATAATTATGATTATTTCATTGATATTGGATGTGTATTGATGGTTAATTGAATTTTTAAGAAAAATTACACACTCTACCTTACAGTGGGTGTTGATCATGATGTCCCATATCATTACAACCATTTGGATGGTGGTCATGACACGCCAAATTTCATTCTTCATGTGTTGACATGCTGACTCAACCACTATCTCAATTGATGAGCATGAAGTCTCACATGCATCATGAGATGTAGGGATTCTAGCCTCATATTGATCTTATATGCATGTTTATACTCGTTGTTGATGACATCGTTTTACCCTAATGTAGCTATAAACTAGTATCAAGATATGAGGTTTCTTACATCCTCATGTACCAAGTACATTATGGTGGTTACATTATATAACAATACTGCATATATATTATTACTATATATGTATGGTTACTGATCAAACCATCCATCTGGCGTATTAGAAATCATGTTGAGCCCCCCAAGTGTCCTATAGGCACCTAAACATGTTGTTGGTAATTTTTTTCTATATCACATATTATTATTTTGTAACTACACACTGCAAAGCTGTGATAACTGCTTGGATATTTTCTATACACTATTTGTGGTGGACTACAAAGATTTTATCTCGCACCCTACACGGGCTACCATTGGTACATGAGTAGATTATATGTCATTAGTAAAGGATAAGGCTAATAACCTTACTACTTATTTTTTTATTCATTACATATTGTTAGTGAATGGGAGAATAGGACTAAAAATATGCACAAGATGCTAGTGAGAATTATTTTTTCTCTTTGTTATTTTTATAGACTATTGTATATGCATTTCCATATTCCCTTTTTTTATTTTATCATTCCAAGAATTCATGTTTATGAATCATTCTTGTTTATTTTGATAATTAATCATCTTTTAAGTTACTAATTATTAAATAGTTTATTCTTATAATTATTTTATTGTCTTCTACTATGCAGATCTACTTGTCTATTGATTATAGTGTCTATATATATCCTGATTTTTTAATTGTATGCGCTTTTCTTTTATCTCTTATGTATCTCTAATGTGTTAGTATAGTATCCCCATTACACCACTATAGACCCACATTTCCATTCAGCGGCCTCCATCTTACAGGGAGGCACTTTTAAGGTCATTATACCTACCGAACTTGTTCGCAATTAAGTAGAACCTATGTTAGGGAATTACAAAGTTGTATCAAAGAATATTTTTCATTTGCCTTGCTATATATCTATTAATAATGACAATAAGAGTTAATTTTATTTCATAATGAGAATGTTCATTATTTTAGCTATCACATGTATAAGGGAATCCAAAATTTATTTGATGTGTAATTGTTATTATTGATTATGCCAGTTATGGTTAATATACCATCACAATTTGGTGAAAGACATTTTTTGTGATGTTTTTATTATTGGTATGACTAAAATGATATTTTATTTTCCTTATCCAAATAAAATGAGTGTGTTTCATTACATCCATCCTTATATGCACAATTATACTAATATTACAAGAATTTTTCCATGTCACGTCTATATATAACATTCATTTCCTATTACATCTTATTAGTGCCTTATCATTCTATGGAAGGATAGAGAAAACCTAATTGAAACATAACATACAACCTTTAACATTATTTTATTTTATTACAAAGGATAAAGAATACATCATATGATGATTTTTATGGAACTTTGATCCATGAACGATTGGTCAAATGGGATAGAAAATGTTATGGTATCGATGAAGTAGACGTCATGTTTCAGTTCATCATGATAATGGCCCCTTATGAATCCCAAATAGTGTTCCATCTAATTCAATTTTTTAATAATATTTAAATTCACAAATGTGTATGGAGTTACAAATGAATATAAGTTTCAGAAATGCATGGTTATATTATGCAGATGATACCAGACCAAGACCATATCCTAGCCTTTGTAGCAGGTAATTTTTGTCTATTTATTCTTATGACATGTTATGGTCCACACTATCACCAATAAAAAGAATTTGCAGAAAGAAAATAGGTTTAGCCCTATCATAGGAATGATATGAACATGTACATGTTTTATATCTACAATCTATTGACTATTAAAATCTCTTATGCTGTTTTTATTTGGTAATTTATTATCCTTCCTCAATGATGTCCTCTAGTCATGTACCCTATAGGTGGTGATGATCACACACCGTATATAGTAGGCTATGGGATTCTAGCCATCCCTAATTTTGGGCCTCATTTAGAACCTCATCTTATTCATGATATGGGAACTAAATACCAGTTCTAAGAGACATTTTACAAGTTATTCATAATATGCATGGTGTCGCTCGACATGCCTCGACTATGGTAAGGATGACTCAAGAGTTCAATAATTAGCATCCTCCCACCAATTTGGATGATGGAGGACCTCATGATGATGAGTCTTGGATAAAATATATTATTTCTATATTTTATGATTTAGATATTTCAACAGAGTAGAGGGTTGTGAATTTTAGGAATTTGCTACAAAATTCATCCAAGCGATGGTGTGATGATTTTACCTAAGATTATTGGTATCATAATATGGCCTATGTAAATTTAAGGACTATATTCCATGACTACATATTACCACATACACTGAGGGTTGTAAAATATATCTATTTTATGATCCAACAATAAAGAGATATGAATATAATGGCATATTATCATTACATTATTGAGTTACGGTGGTTCATAATTAATCTAGCTGGTGATGATCTTATGACCATTAGGCTATAAGAGGATGGGATCATATATGACATCTGATAATAGGTCAATATGTTTTGGTTGAAGACTACAGTAGATATAGTAAATCATGGCCTTATTTCATAGTATATTTTAATGTATTTTAATGATGAGAGTTCATGTAGTTGGGAACCTAAGCCTATCAGTGGTTCTTATAGTCAATTCAAGAGACACATCAATGTTCCCTATAGGGGTATCCACAGTAAGGCTCATGGTGAAGATAGTTTCTTAAAATTTCATAGTTTTAGAATCTATTACATACAATACCTAATTAATTTCAAGACCCAATCAAATGAAGAGTATATGGTGGTATTGTGGAATATATAGAGTTTCTATTGGACCCTTCCATATTTTCATAGAGAGTTGGTATATAACTATGCCCGATGTTGTAGAGTTGGGAAGTTAGGATCTTCATAGGTAGGAATATATAATGTCACCATCTGCTCATGCTAAGGTTGTGGTTGAGTAAGAGTTAGCCAAAGTCATGTTTCTCAGAGCCAACAAAGTATTCTTGCTCCAAGTTGTCAAGATGTGAAACACGGTTGTTTTAAGGGCCAATTAAAAGAACTGTATCCAATTACATATCAAAAATGTGTCTCACCATCTATTGTCAGACTTATTGTTCAAGTATTCTCCACTTTAGTTTATTCATGGTTTGATAGAGGTGAAAGACATTATTTAATATCCAATACTACTCTAGAGACTCATGATCATTAAATTGAACAGATATATGGAATGATGATTCATGATATCCCTATTGGTATCTAGTTTTATATTTTTTTATTTTATAATAAATAAACCCTTGTGATATGTGGATATCTATTAATTTGGAATATTTTAATCTTCATAATGGTGGCCTTTGATGTAATAATTATGATTGAATAGTTAGTTTCATATCGACTCCATAATGACTGATATCATCAGATGGTGACGTTCAAATCAACAGACGGATGTAGGATTGTGCATAAGGGTGAATAAAATGATCATGGAACTCAAACTGAACCAAAGAATCAAAGGCTGTGTAGCGTGGCAACTTGAATCGGTAGTCTCTTCATTTATTAGTATGGATTATGACCTAATATTTTTACACCTATGGTAGATTTTTTATAGGATGTATTCCCTAGAAATATTTTTGGGGAACCTCAAGTGTGATAGGTATAATTAATTATTGAGATAGTTTTAAGAGTATCACTAGTTTCCATTCTAACATATTTTATTACGCTTTCGGAACATCATGTGATCATGAAACATTTTGAATATCTAGAAGCTAAAGGATATATACACCCCATAAAATATCCTTGTGCTTTACTTTTCCTTTATTTGAAGTAGGTGTGTGGTAACCTCGTGATTTGTGTGGATTAATGTCAGTTGAACTAGCTACAGTTAGGAAACACAATCCACAAATAAAAATCGTGGAACTCTTATATTAGAAATGTGGAGATTGTGTGTTTTCAATGATATATTTTAGGAAAATATCTCATTTGGTTCATGCCATATCTTTACACATACATCACATAACATTTAGGAGAAGGTATTTTCTATACATGTACCCATATAAGTTTTTTGATTTCAAGAACGCAACAACAGTCTTGGTAGATATTATGAATTGGTTTTTCCACACATATAAAGATTAATTTGTGATATTCAAGGTTAATGTCATAATTTTGTATTCTCATTATCTAAATAACCATTCCAACCATTCTATGATCATGTTAGATACACATGGGGAGAATAAAATTTATTCTAATATCATTAAATAATACTTTTGGATTATAAAATTCCCCTTATTTGGTCATATCATTTTATATTCAGGAGTTTCAGTAGTCACAGATAGGGTGATTGAGTTATTTTACTTAATGGTAACAAAAAATTCTTTAACATAGATAGATTCTAGGGTACAACAAGATATGACAGATGCTTCTTCCTAGATTTATTTTTCCTTACAATGCCTCTTACAGCCTTGACAATGAATGGTTTGAAATTCACATGGATTAAATATTGTGAATTGGGATATTATGAGATGAGGGACCATTGGAAATCAAGACTAATATTGTTACTACAAGGGATGTGAATATTTTATATGATTTACTATTATGCATCATGTATTGGGCTTGTAGCTATTCTATTTCTAGATGAGTGAGTCATTATGTATAAGTCTCATAACTTGGGGCCCCACGATTTGAATTACTCGATTTATGACCTTGATATGGCTCATGCAGTTCCTACACTAATATATTAGAGTCAATATGTACATAGATACATTTTTACTATTAAATTATAAAAAAATATTCATATACATATTGACATAGATTGATGTAAATCTCATCCAAAACATATTATTTTGAGTATCCTTAATCCTTAAATTTCTATTTTTCCAAAATGTTGAGCAAAGGGAATGAATTGGATGATGATATGAAATGAATGGATTTGATACAATTAGTTCACTAATATTGTGGTGAATTAAAACTGAAGGCCTTATTCTCATAGATGAATTTTTAGGATAAATTGGATCATGATAAGTTTATACTCACATTCATAACAGTGACCTCAACACATATGGAGAGAGAAATAATGATGAAACTATTTGATTATCAGGGTTTTTTCCAATGTTAATGTGTCTTAGATGATGATAAATCATTATGTTTTACCGTATATGTGGATGATTTTATATAATTTTATGAGAAGGTATGGGTCCATCAAGAAAACATAGATGATCTTATCTGGGAATTTCATTAATAACCATTGGATATTTATTATTGTTTCACCATGATGTATATATAATTTCATCATTAGTACTGCTGGCATGGTATAAATGGGGGATATCAGATTTTATCACATGATGTTCCTCCTGTTAGAATGTGTAGGAGGAACATCAGGGTTCATTAATACGGTTATAGTTGGTGTTCATTCCCAATAAGAATTGGGATAATGTTTCTTTGGATTTCTTAAATAATTTACCTAGATCACATCATCAAAATGATTCAGTTTGGGTTTTCACTATTTTCTTAATTAAGGCCTATCATCTATAGCCAAGGAAAGAATTTTTTTTATTAGACGTTCTATGAAAAATGAACATCAGTGAGTTTTTATTGTCTTCATGGAGATCCAAGTTCAATAATTTCTAATAGGGAAACTTTCTTTATGTAAATATTATAGAAGGTGTTGATGATGGCATTGTATTCATAGGTGCTATAGAAAATGACCTATCACCTAAAGATCAATGAACATTTAGAGCATATTATTCTTGTGTTATAGGATACAATTCATGATTGTGTCTTTATATTCATTGTTCATGGGAAAATTAAATTCCAATTGATGATATCAAGCATAATATAGATTTTAGAATACCATCAAGATGGATCCTTATAAAGTCATATATGGTATTCCTTTTCAAATACCTATGTGCTGGTTAGAGAGAGGGGATGCTTCTCTTTTTTATGTGTTATATTATATATTTTATAATAAAATATGAAATCATAATTTTAGTTGATTGTAATTATATTTTATTAGATTATTTTCTCTTTTAAAACATAATAAATGACTCTATGTTATTCCTAATCATGTTTAATTTTTATAGTGATTCTATTTAATTAATGTTTGTTATGGTTTATATGGATATTTTGTAATATAGTAACGATGGATGAATTTTGGATTACATTACCCTAAAATACAAATAATTTCATTTCATGGATAGGATTGTTTTTAGATTTTTCAATTAAAAATCGATGCATTGATGGAAGATAAATATCTCTATGTTTAAATGGTAATTTTATATAATTCTTGAAAATAAATTATTTATATAAAAACATGATATTAAAATAATTTTCTAAGGGGTGTATAAATTTAATTTCCCATGAGGGATTTAACATTGAAAGATGTTCAATGAAATCTCATCAACAGAATGAATATTGAACATTATACAATGTGGATATTGAAATTCAAAACATTATTAAGGATTATTTATTCAAAATATAAATAAGATTTTAATATTTCATATGGGAATAAATCTTATTTTCTTAATATAGTTCAATGAAATAGAATATATTATAAATCAAATATGTTTTATGAATTAGTATATGATTTAAATATGTAATTGTATAATGGTTTTAGAAAATATAATAAATTGTCTTCTCTCTATAATTTTTAACCAGAAATTTAATTATGTTGAAGTCATTTATTTCATTTTTGATGATATTTTAGTCCATACTTCGTACCTTTGGTAAAGATATTATTTAAAAATTATTTTATGAGATTATGAAAATTGTCAAAAAGCTTTAGGAATCATGATGGAAGTAATAATTAATATATTATATAGAAAATATAAAATAAATCTACATAGATGGATTTATATTAATTGAAATGGAAACAATAGTTTCAATAATTCTTTATATCCTATAAAGTTAAAAAATATTAAGTGGATTTCAATATGAGAAAATGAAGAATTATTATTATGACCTAGAGATTCAAAATTATAGAAATATGATGATTTTTTATATTAAAATTTTTATTCAGACCCCATAAATATATATTTTGGAAGGTATACCGATTAATTTATTCCATTTTGGAATAAAATATAAATTTATTAAATATGTCATATTTTATTCCATATCACCACACTCAATGGATTCATAAAACAAGTGAATCTTTAATTACCAGAATTATTATACTAGGAGAAATATATCATGGAAATATGAACAATATAAACACTAAGGCTATTATAGATGAAGAGTAATAAATATGGGATAATGGTTTAAATGTATAATTCAATGAAATATGAAATTTCCAAAATCTGTGACACTCTAATATATATGATTAAAGATTTCCCTAGATTAGAAAACATAATTAGTGAGAACTATCATAAAAGACATTCATAAAAAAAATTTAACTTTTTTTATTATTGAGTACTAAATAATGTTAAAATGTGTTTATTCATGTGTCAACCTGGATTCCCAAAATAATTTCACAGATACCATTGAAAAAGAATCATTATTAAACAAAAAAATTGATTTGATTCCACCTATAAAATTATTATCTGGCTAAAAAATAGTTTAGCGATTTACAACTATTGATGTTAGTTTTGGGAAAGGTATCTATATGAATTTTTATAGTAAATTAGTTCAATACCCATTATACATTTTCAATATATTAAAATAGAATAAATTTAAATCTTTTTCCAATATATTTATTGGGAATTTTAGTTCTTATGATATAATCAAGGAAGTATGCAAAATGACAAGTTTAAATGTTATATTTTGGATTTTAGCAACATTAAATGACTAGGGAAAATCCGAAGGTCAACTTATTTCATGTATTCACAGTTAATAAATTTAAAAAACTGATTTTTTGGGGAAATGAAAATAGAATTAATCATAAACTATTTTTTCTAGAGAAATAAATGAGGTTTTACGTCAAACACTATAAATTGAAAATGCACATAATGTATATTCATGTGACCAAAAAAATTATATTTACACTAAACATCATATGTATATTAATATTTTAATTCATATTTAAATACTTTTTATAGATTAATTGCTACAATTTTCGTTGCTTAAAATTTAACTAGATTAATTAAAATAAGATGTAATTTTGTTTCTAACATTAGTCAAATAAATTCATTGGGGATGATTTAATGTAATATTTTATGGGACTAAAGATTGTATCACTTTTTATCAATGTCTTCATATAATATAGAAACATTAATCATTCAAATTAGACATGTTTATAATTACAAAAAATCATTGTTATTGATACAATTATTTAATTAACATTAAATCATCATTTCCATTAGATGGGAAAATATCTACAGTTTCATTGACATAATAGAGTTAATACAAAAAACATATATAATATTATAATCAATAAATAAATGATATTATGAAAGAAAAATCCAACAAAAATGACATATTTTATTGGTTCTAATATCATTTATGACAATAATTTATTTCATATTCAAAATCGACAGATATGATCATCATCTAAAACTAATAATAATTTATATTCATATATGTAAACCATGAATAAGGATAATTGATGTTTATCATGATATGATATGAATTTTTGAAGTCAGGTAGATGATTTGATGTGTATAATATTAAAAGATTCATGTTTTGTATATTTTTGTATGAGGATGGTTTAAAAAAATAAAATAGTTTTCACGACCCGTCCCCCGGGGCCCATATCATGACTACCACATGCCCGCCTTCCATAGTCCAGGGGCTAGAGACTAGCACCAAAGGCGTAAATCCCTATAACTGGGAAGTCATTACCATTATAAAACATAAACACACACAACCAGAGTACATGTGGAAGTAATCACTAGGTAAAAAATATAAACCAAAAGATGTGTGGGGAAGTAAAAGGGGCCGGAAATACATGCCCAACTGGAAAGTACAAGGAAAAGACAAAACAAGTACAACTAAAAGACAAATATCTAGGAGGTGAAGCAGCTCCAGGATTGTATTCCGGAGTTCCTACCTGAATGGTAGGTACCTATTTCCTCCACAACGCTCCACGTCCTTACATCTCCTCTCAGTACCGTCTCGTCGCGAGGTCCACCTCTGGGTACCGTTCAATCCTCGCACACTCTGCCTCGGTCAGCGTTGTCTGTCATTCGCATCCAAAAGAACGAGGTGTAGGTATAGCCCATGCAGGGGTCAGTATAACGATACTCAGTAGGGACCCTAAGACCCCCAAGGTCTCAAAATATCCATAAAGTATAAACCACAATGTATTAATCAACAGATAACCATTATTTATGTATATGCCCATACATATACCTAAGTTATCTAGTAACCCGTCTCAATCATGAGGAAAAAACAAAGATCATTGAATCAGCTCAAACCAGGATTTTCATTAATGAAACCATGGTTGTCGGAGAAGTCCTCCTATTTCGAGTACAGTGGGCCTATTGCAACACTCAGACACTTCTCACTAACCTTGGACTGTTGAGTTACTCCTCCTATCAAGTATCGCGGGTCTGCTTCCAACAAAAAGGTGGTCCATCCACTATGGGTCTGCCACCAAATACCGAGCACTCTTCCGCCTTGGGTCGATGACCAACTACCAGGAGCTACACACTAGTCTAGTTGAATCACTCCGAGTGAAATCAGTCATGCAGTCGTCTGGTCTATCAGCTACTAGGTCTCTGAACTCTGTATGCTTGTCTCCAAGAGGATCTGCTCCACGATCTACTTGTAAATACTCCAAGTGTCATGAAGTCTCACGTGGATATATCTCAATGGACTGCAATGTCATAGGGGTCTCAATGAAACATATGGCACGTCAATCAGACGTCTGGTCTATGAGTTATTGGCATTTCCGTCCAAGGGGTCCTGTTTGTTTTTAGGTTCAAACCAACCCGATCATACTCCAACCCTGTCCAAAACACATGTGGGAAATTCCAAAGGAATTTCCTCATTCTAAGCTTTACACTACCATAAATGGTTCGTCGATCGAACACCCGTAGCTCGAGTTATAGGAGTAAAGGTTTATTTGGTTCTGACGGGTCCAGACTGGGGTCTGACCCGGTCTACGGGTCCGACCCGGACTGTCCTGGATGGGGTGGTCCTGCCCAATGGCACGGACTCGCCTGGTTGGCCGTGTAGACCGGCCCGGCTAGCTACGTGTCCTCGCCCAGCTTGCTGTGTGGCCCGGCCCGGCTGGGGGTGTGGCCCGACCCGACTGGTCGTGGGGCCCGGCCCATGTTACACCCCAAGATTCCACGGTACGTTTCACTTCGAAGAATGCAATAGTGTGTGTTGAACGCAACCTCGAGCTCTAACACACACCGCAACGAATTAAACTAGTCGTTGTGAATAGTAATACCTACTTTTTTAAATTTTATAAATTTTATTTATCAAAATGGACTTCATTTTTGGATTCGGAATATCGAAATTAGCCTATGTTGAATTTTTGGTATTTTTCTGAGAACTTCTATTTTTTATGAATAGTGAAAAATACTTAAAAACAACTTTTTTAATCAAAATAATTTATAGTGATAAATTATACTATTTAGTGGTGTTAAGGTATAATTAGAATATATTTTTACCATTTTATCCAAAGGTGGTCATTATAATTATTTTAACATTGAAATTGGACATAAACAATTGCCAATCTTTTGATATAAATTGTTTCTTAAAAACACGCTATTTGTTGTAACAGCGGGAATTAATTATAAAATTAATTAATGAAACTTATATTTTTGGAATTTTGTAAAATATAAATCATTTTTGAATTCGGAATATCAATTATAGCTTAGGGTAAAATTTTGGCCTTATTTTGAAAAACTTCAATTTTTGATGAATAGTGAAACCACTAAGTAGTTGTTAAAAACTGATTTTTCGTTAAAATGAAATATTACCACCTCTGTGATTTTATTTTCAAAAATCCAACATACATGGTTGTCATTAATAAGTAAAATGTGGTTCAATGAGATTAATATAATTTTTGGTGAATAGTAACTTTTAAGTTCTTAATCGATATTAGAGGTAATTAGTGTAGTTTGAGGTAAAAATAATGTTTTAAAAATATGATATGAGATTGAAAAAGGTCCTACCCTCATTGGATGTGCCATGGCCGACCAAGACAATCCATTGGTCAACTTGGGGACCCCATGGAGCCACTTTAGTTGGAAAATGACATAAATACCTTTTATTTAATGTTAAGGTAAAAAATGACACAAACATGAAATGTTTTACTAAAACAATTTTTACATGGGGTTATACAAGTCATATTTTTGACTATAAATAGTAATTGGAAAGCTAAAAAGATTTTATACATCATAGATGTTTTTTATAATTTATAGACATTAAATAAATTAAATTATTTATGACATCATTCTGATGCAGCGATGACCTCATTATTTAACGATTTTAATAAAATGAAAAGATAATGTACAATCCAAGGCATAAACTTGTCCAAAGACTATTGGATGGGTATATTTCGAACCATTATATCCTTAGCCACAAATTATATAAGTGTGGGACCATTAGAATCCGAAAAGCTTTGTATAATAATGTAAAATTTCCTTACTTTCCAAGAGTGCCCCTCCTCTCCACTTATAAAAGGCCCCCACCTCTACCACCTCATTCACACTTTCAAGCCATTTGTCTCGGCCAAACTCTGCCCATATACTCTCCCAACTTCCCCCTATTACTCCTAGAAGCCTCACTTTGGGCATAATTCTTCTCAAGGAATCCATTGGCTCAAATCAAAAAGAGTTACCCGATTTTTAAGGTAATGTCTTCTCTAATGTTGTTTTTTTTATTTTGCTTCTCCAACCCCTTAAACTCTTTTCATTCCTTTATTTTGTAACAACACCAGTATCTACAATATAATAGGATGTTGTTATGATAAGGATTTGGTTTACACTTACACACACCTTCGTCTAATGGTTAAAGAAGATACTGTTTCTGTGGGTGGCGAAATACTGCCTCACGAAACGATGATTGTTCAAATTCTTTTAACACCTATAATGGTGGCCATTTTGATGACACTATTTTCATATATGACACATATATTATGTTTATGTTTTCGTTATGCTTCTGTATTTCTCATTTATGGCATACTTTATGATTTCCATTATGGGTAAACGCGATAATTTCATTGTAGGAAGTGCAGACTACCGCCCCCTCAAAGTGATGAGAATCGTTAATGCCATATGTGGGATGTATAAAGGATGGAATAAATGATATTATATATGATATTATACTGGAACTATATTATACCTTTATATAATTATGATTTCATTCCATTAAATACGAAATAGAAATGAATGTAGCGTTCATGCGTACATACGTCTTACCGTCTCCATGAACGGTGCATTTCATTTCTTACCTCTAAATGTTACGTAATATTATGAATGAATGTATATAATGGATATATATGATATATATGACATCTAAATCATGAATATAATTCTGGAGATAATGGATATTCTACCATATAAACAACTTGTAATTATAAGAAGTTTATTGTTGACTCAAGTACCAAAGATCGACAAAACGACCATTATTAACTTAAATAATTACATAATGTTCATAACATTGTAATAAGTGATATAAAAAGGATAATGAAATTAAAAATGGTTCTTAATAAGGTATATATTAACTCTATTTTATTATTCAGGAGGTTAAATAACGGTTTAGTCAAGTCAGACACGAGGTAAGGGAACTTCTTAACCCAATTTCTATTCTTTGGGTTAATATCCTACTTTCAGATTATGTCATGATATTTTTATGTCATATCTTGTATTTGTACATTATTTATGTGTACTTATAGTGAATACACATTATAGATGTACTTTATTTAAAAAAATGATCTTTTAAAGGACATCTTCTCAATCCCCTTTCGTTGAGGCATATTTGGTTTTATACACAACATTCTTTCATACGGTGTATAAACCCCTTTGACTTTTACGTTTATTCAAAAGGAATATTTTTTATACAAAGTGTTTACTAAACGAAAAAATGGAATGTTTTTGTCTTACGTATGCGGCGACAACGACTTCTCTGCCGCCGTGACCACTATTTGAGTTTCGGCTTCCCCTACAAGCCATACCCAGTTTTTTAATGAAAAATAAATACCATGTTATACATTTCTTTTATTTTGGTATTGAAAATGGTTTTGAAAGCGTTTTTATTATATCAATGTGTTGTATTGATATCTTGTGATTGAAATGTGGAAATGTTATGTTTCCTTTATGCATGTTTTATGTGATACGATTATGTTATGGTTTATGAGATGTTTAAACCTGTTCATATGAGGAATGTATTGGAATTAATAAGTGACGGGTGGAGCCCGCTATAGCTCCTCGATGCATCGGTAGGTCTCATGAGACAACTAGATGTGGAATTTTCCGAGGCCCTTTCCCAATTTGATTTATGGTTTTGGCCGAGGCCTTAATCATTTTAGACGTATTGGTCGAGGCCTTGACAAAATGTTTCAGAATGTACGGCATTATACATTCCCTCATTATGAAAGTGGTTATTGATCTTTCATGAGATTATTCGTCTAGTAGAATATCCATGTGAGTAAGTAAGTGGCATTATTTGATTTTACTTTTTCCATATTATGCTGAAGTTCAAGTTTAAAAGGCTTTTGTTTTAGTTATACATTGCCTTAGATGTTTATGTTTATTTATGAAGGATTCCGCAATATTGTTATCCTTATTGAGCATCTGAGCTCACCCCTTTCAATGTTTTAATATTTTCCAGGATGTGAAGAAGTATTTTATGAATGACCTGCAGGAATTGTCAGAAGAGGAATTGAGAGTGGACTATAGAGACTTTGTTATTTTAGTTTTTCACTTTATGATGTAATGTAACATTTACAAATGTATCTAGTGTTTCCAAGGCTACTAAACTAATCGGTCTTTCGAGACTTGATCTTTTGTGATCATGCCAATGTTACGAAGTAATGCACCGACTCTGGGTAGCTGGGGTCGGGGCGTTACAGTTGGTATCAGAGGCAGTTTAGTACTAACCTTGGAAGCTAGATTTAGATAAACTCTGATTAGAGCCCATAGCCCAAAGATAGACTTTGAGGATTAGTATAGAAGAACTTCCTAGTTGTAGAGATTTTTTGAGTTTTCCGAGCAATACATCCTTGTCTGGATACGAGCAGGTAGAGGTGGCTCTGGCACAGATGTACCTAGGGGTAAAACCTGAAAACACCGCTTTGAGCTAGACTCGAACGGGAACTGGTGCACGCCAACGGGCCTTGCTACACTCTTGGTTACGACACTCCCGGGGGATATTCTTAGGATAATTCTGATTTTCTTTACAAACCACTATGAAGGGTTATGAGTATATATTTCCTCAAAGGAAACAATTCTTTTTATGATTATGGATTATATCCATAAATAGTTCAATTTATGTAAACTGTTTTACAAATATGGAATTATGAATGTTATTTCATAAACTAATCTAGTTTATGCCATTGTTTAGAAATGGCGCCTAGTGGAAGGAATGGAAACCGTATCAATACACGCACTCCGTGTAGGAATTTCCCTCCTACTCAAGATAATTATTGTGGATCTACAGATACAACTGGTGCTGATCAACTTATTACCATACTGGGACAACTCACTCAGGTTATGAATAATAACCTTACTCGTATGGAGCACACTGATCCGCAACGTGGAGGATCAATGCTAGACCGTTTCATGAGGCAACAACCACCAACCTTCAATGGGAGTACAAATCCTATAGTAGCTGAGCAATGGATAAATTCCTTAGAGAAAATATTCCATGCCTTGGGGGAAGTGAAAGGGAGAAAGTTGTCATGGCAGTTTACCGCCTCACTGGAGATGCCGATCAATGGTGGTCACTAATTTAAAACACCAAGGAAGATGATTAATTAACAAACATGGAATGGCAGGAGTTCAAAGAGCTGTTCTTAGAAAAATACTTTCCTCGAGACCATCGAGCGAATATGGAAAGGCAATTTCTGAGTCTAAGGCAGAAGGAGGATAAGATTGTCGCAAAGTATGAGGCTAACTTTACAAGGTTAGCGATGCATGCTGCCGATTATATACGTAACCCAAGGAGTAAGATTGATCGTTTCTTTGATTGGTTAAAACCATTTCTCCGTAGAGCTTTAGTATCATAATGTTTCTCAACATACAAAGATATTGTCTCATGTGCTATCAAGACAGAAAAGGAATTCTCTAAGTCTTATGACAACAAAGTAAAGCAAGAGAAGAAGAGAACGGTGGAACAAGAGATAGATAAAGGGAAAAAGGGAAATAAGGATTTTACATTATCTGATATTTATGGGAAGAATCGCCCTGGTACTTGCCTAAAAGGAATGAGAGTTTGTTATAAATGTGGAGAAAAAGGTCACCAGGCGCGTGATTGCAAGGGAAAGAAAGAGGCTATCAAAGTTGAATGCTACAATTGTAGATAAATGGGTCATTATGCATATGAATGTCCTAAGTGTCAGGGAAACTTACCTCAGAAAAGGCCAAGGGATCAAGGACAATCTTATGCTGTTACTACAGTTGATGCAGAATAATTAATGTATTGGTGCTTTTGGACTCATGGATTATATTCTGGTTATTAGAATAATGTGATATATATATATAAGGATTGTACTGCAGTACTTGTTGTTTCAGTAAGGTTTTAATATGATGAAGGAAATCATATTTTTAGTATGTGACAATAAGAGAAACTTTACTTTGTTTGGGGAATCTGATAAATTGATTTTGGAATTAAGAGGCCTTTTAGAGAAAGTCTGGACAGATGTATTTTGGATAACTATTAAGGTTGGAGTGGATTAAGTTGATCTTTGGATAGTATTGTTTAAGGTTAAAAAAAATCATTATGAAGATTATTTTTGGAATATTATAATACTATAGTTTTAGGAAAAGGACAACCTGCAGGGTGGGGCATAACCCGTCTCGTCGGACAAAGCTGCAGGAATCGAACCCACAACCATAGTGCGACATGCCTTTATTTCCTACCACTAGCCTACAGGAAGTCCCCAGTAATTACAAAATAGTTTTACTAATCTAAATGGTATGTGTTAATATTTTGAACCTTATACAATTAGGATAAAAAGAATATTTTTGAGTTCTGTTACCATTTGGAGTAAAAGATGGGTTTGTGGTAAAAATCTATTAACGAATGAAAGTATACATAACAAGTATGTATATTCCCTTACGTTCTTAGTAAATCTCCTAAATAAATTCCTCAACATTATAAATGGTAACTTAAAACAAAAATGTTGTCGGTTAACTTTTCCAACTGGGGATTCAATGACCGTTTAACCAATCGCAAGTTTGTGATTTTCTTGTAGTTAAACATTCTCCTAATCCTGTTTTCTATAACTCTCCATCAGACCTTGATGGTTTGTTTCTCCTCCATATCCATATTTTCATAGAATCCTAGAATGGGCTATATCGGGTGACCTTTGTACTTATCTTGATTTCTTTTAATGTTATATATTTATTAACGTTATTTCTGATATGGGTTTTCCTCAAAGGAATTTTCTCTTTTCTGCCTTTTATTTTCAAAGAAAAATTTCAAATTGCGAGGACGCAATTTATTGAAGGAGGGGAGAATGTAACACCCCAAGCTTCCACGGTACGTTTCACTTCGAATAATGCAATAGCATGTGTTGAACACAACCTCGAGCTCTAACACACACCACAACGAATTAAACTAGTCGTTGTGAATAGTAATACCTACTTTTTGAAATTTTATAAATTGTATTTATCAAAATATAATTCATTTTTGGATTCGGAATATCAAAATTAGCCTATGTTGAATTTTTGGTATTTTTCTGAGAACTTCTATTTTTTATGAATAGTGAAAAAAACTTAAAAACAACTTTTTTAATAAAAATAATTTATAGTGATAAATTATACTATTTAGTGGTTTTAAGGTATAATTAGAATATATTTTTACCATTTTATCCAAAGGTGGTCATTAGAATTAATTTAACATTGAAATTGGATATAAACAATTGCCAATCTTTTGATATAAATTGTTTCTAAAAAACACGCTATTTGTTGTAACAGCGGGAATTAATTATAAAAATAATTAATGCAACTTATATTTTTGGAATTTGGTAAAATAGACATCATTTTTGAATTCGGAAAATCAATTATAGCTTAGGGTGAAATTTTGGCCTTATTCTGAAAAACTTCAATTTTTGATGAATAGTGAAACCACTAAGTGGTTGTTAAAAAATGATTTTTCGTTAAAATGAAATATTACCACCTCTGTGATTTGATTTTCAAAAATCCGACATACATGTTTGTCATTAAGAAGTAAAATGTGGTTCAGTGAGATTAAAATAATTTTTGGTGAATAGTAACTTTTAAGTTCTTAATCGCGATTAGAGATAATTAGTATAGTTTAAGGAAACAATAATGTTTTAATAATATGAGATGAGCTTGACACATGTCCTACCCTCATTGGATGTGCCATGGCCGACCAAGACAATCCATTGGTCAACTTGGGGACCCCATGGAGCCACTTTAGTTGGAAAATGACATAAATACCTTTTATTTAATGTTAAAGTAAAAAATGACACAAACATGAAATGTTTTACTAAAACAATTTTTACATGGGGTTATACAAGTCATATGTTTGACTATAAATAGTCATTGGAAAGATAAAAAGATTTCCTACATCATAGTATTTTTTTATAATTTTTAAACATTAAATAAATTAAATTATTTATGACATAATTATGATGTAGCGATGACCTCATTATTTAACGATTTTAATAAAATGAATAGATAATGTACAATCCAAGGCTTACACTTGTCCAAAGACTATTGGATGGGTAGATTTCGAACCATTATCACCTTAGCCACAAATTATATAAGTGTGGGACCTTTATAATCCGAAAATCATTGTATAATAATGTAACATTTCCTTACTTTCCAAGAGTGCCCCTCCTCTCCACTTATAAAAGGCCCCCAACTCTACCACCTCATTCACGCTTTCAAGCCATTTTTCTCGGCCAAACTCTGCCCAAATACTCTCCCAACTTCCCCCTCTTACTCCTAGAAGCCTCACTTTGGGAAGAAGTCTTCACAAGGAAGCCTTTGGCTCAAATCAAATAGAGTTACCCGATTTTTAAGGTAATGTCTTCTCTAATATTGTTTTGTTTTATTTTGCTTCTCCAACCCCTTAAACTCTTTTCATTACTTTCTTTTGTAACAAAACCAGTATCTACAATATACTATGATGTTTTTATGATAAGTATTTGGTTTACAATTACACACACCTTCGTCTAATGGTTAAAGAACATACAGTTTCTGTGGGTGGCGAAATAGTGCCTCACGGAACGATGATTGTTCAAATTCGTTTAACACCTATAATGGTGGCCATTTTGATGACAATATTTTCATATATGATATATATATTATGTTTATGTTTTCCTTATGCTTCTGTATTTCTCATTTATGGCATACTTTATGATTTCCATTATGGGTAAACGCGATAATTTCATTTTAGAAAGTGCGGACTACCACCCCCTCAAAGTGATGAGAATCGTTAATGCCATAAGTGGGATGTATAAAGGATGGAGTAAATGATATTATATATGATATTATACTGGAACTATATTATACCTTTATATAATTATGATTTCATTTCATTAAATACTAAATAGAAATGAAAGTAGTGTTCATGCGTACGTACGGCTTACCATCTCCATGAACGGTGCATTTCATTTCTTACCTCTAAATATTACGTAATATTATGAATTAATGTATATAATGGATATATATGATATATATGACATCTAAATCATGAATATAATTCTTGACATAATGGATATTCTACCACATAAACAACTTGTAATTATAAAAAGTTTATTATTGACTCAAGTACCAAAGATTGACAAAACGACCGTTATTAACTTAAATAATTACATAATGTTCATAACATTGTTATAAGTGATATAAAAAGGATAATGAAATTAAAAATGGTTCTTAATAAGGTATATATTAACTCTAGTTTATTATTCAGGAGGTTAAAGAACGGTTGAGTCAAGTCAGACACGAGGTAAGGGAACTTCTTAACCCAATTTCTATTCTTTGGGTTAATCTCCTAGTTTCAGATTATGTCATGATATTTTTATGTCATATCTTGTATTTATACATTATTTATGTGTACATATAGTTAATACACATTATAGATGTACTTTATTTAAAAAAATGATCTTTTAAAGGACTTCGTCTCCATCCCCTTTCGTTGAGGCATATTTGGTTTTATACACAACATTGTTTCATACGGTGTATAAACCCTTTGACTTTTACGTTTATTCCAAAGGAATCTTTTTTATACGAAGTTTTTACTAAACGAAAAAAGGGAATGTTTTTGTCGTATGTACGCGGCGACAATGACTTCTCTGCCGCCGTGACCACTATTTGAGTTTCGGCTTCCTCTACAAGCCATACCCAGTTTTTTAATGAAAAATAAATACCATGTTATACTTTTCTTTTATTTTGGTATTGAAAATGGTTTTGAAATCATTATTATTATATCAATGTGTTGTATTGATATCTTGTGATTGAAATTTGGAAATGTTATGTTTCCTTTATGCATGTTTTATGTGATACGATTATGTTATGGTTTATGAGATGTTTAAACATGTTCATATGAGGAATGTATTTGACTTAATAAGTGACGGGTGGAGCCCACTATAGCTCCTCAATGCATCGGTAGGTCTCATGAGACAACTAGACGTGGAATTGGCCGAGGCCCTTTCCCAATTTGATTTATGGTTTTGGCCGAGGCCTTAATCATTTTAGACGTCTTGGCCGAGGCCTTGACAAAATGTTTCAGAATGTCCAGCATTATACATTCCCTCATTATGAAAGTGGTTATTGATCATTCATGAGATTATTTGTCTAGTAGAATATCCATGTGAGTAAGTAAGTGGAATTATTTGATTTTACTTTTTCCGTATTATGCTGAAGTTCAAGTTTAAAAAGCACTTGTTTAAGTTATACATTGCCTTAAATGTTTATGTTTATTTATGAAGGCTTCCGCAATATTGTTATCCTTACTGAGCATCTGAGCTCACCCCATTCAATGTTTTAATATTTTCCAGGATGTGAAGAAGTATTTTATGAATGACCTGCAGGGATTGTCAGAAGATGATTTGAGAGTGGACTATGGAGACTTTCTTATTGTAGTTTTTCACTTTATGATGTAATGTAACGTTTACGAATGTATCTAGTGTTTCCAAGGCTACTAAACTAATCGGTCTTTCAAGACTTGATCTTTTGTGATCATTCCAATGTTACGAAGTAATGCACCAACTCTGGGTAGCTGGGGTTGGGGCGTTACAGCCCGACTGGCCACGCAGCCTGGATGGCCGGAACACATTGCCAGATTGGCCACGCGTGGGAGGGTTGTGATGCACCCCCTCTCCCTTTATGTCTGAAATGGAACAGGTGCCTAGCACAGGTTGGGGTAACGGCGGGACCCAAAGGGTCCTGCCTTTAGCACGTACCAGTGGTCGGTTCAGCCGGCCGACATCCCCTGTACACCATGGACAAAGGCCTTAAGTCTTATAAGGCACGATGCGACAGCGCTGTACCCATGCTCTCCCACCGCAGCTCGTCCGGGACACGAACCTGCACCACCAGCGCAGTGCGAAGGCGTAACACCCCTCTGCCACGGCCCGCCCTCATCGTGTCCTTTTTCTTCCCTTCGCGTGGTGTGACAGCACCGCGCCACCTTCATCTGGGCCCAGCTCTCCATTGAATGGTATGGCAGTTCCGCGCCATTCGGGTGTCTCTATGGGCTTGTACTGCGAATTTACTCACGTCCCACCTGATGTCGGCCTCCATTGGTGTTCCGCCTCTATCTTCAACAAACAAGAAAATAAAGAGAGAGGGTCGGGATGTGTTCATGGAGCTTGAGCCATCAACATTATTGTAATATCAATTGGAAAATTAATAACAAAGATTTAACTAATAATAATGGAAACAAGAATCAAACTTAAAACCCCTACCTCGTATTTTTCAAACATTTATGATGGAAGGAGAGGAAAAGTGGACGTCGATTCGTCTACATTGGGAAGCATCTGGTGAAAATGCGTCGTTGGTGTTCTTCGCGGTCGACCCCTTTTCTTTTGGATCTAACGGAGATCATTTAAGAAGTTCTTCCATCTTCGTTGATGTTTGGCATCCCTCATTTGAATAGAAAAGGATCCTCTCTAACTCTCCCCATTCTTTGTTCCACCAATGAAAAATACCAAAAAAAATAAAATAATAGGTTTTCCTATTATTTTATTATAGGCAAGAATTTGAAAATATTCAAATTAAATTAAGATACTTCACTTAATTAATGGGTGAAGTTGTCTTAATTGGTTTGGGGAAGGAAGGTGAAGAATTCAATTAATTCATTAAGTGAATTGGCACATTAAGGAGGGGAAGGTGGAGAGTTGACATCCCACATAAATGGGGGGGTTTTAGGGGTTAAAGGGGATTTAGAACCCGTGTGGGTCCCACCTTAATTAAATCCTCTCAAGGGAGGTTATTCATGGGTGGGCCCCACCACCATAACTTCCCATAGGTGGTTAGGGTGTGGTGGCCCCCACCTCCAACCTCAACATGGTGGTTTTAACAACCTCAAATAAAAATATGTCAAGTCTTATTTTTATTTGATTTTATTTAAAAACCCCAAAAACTATATTCCACTCTCGATAAAACGCAACCGCGGTGAAGGTCTCACTAAGAAATTACAGAAGATATGAATTCAATAGTGCCCTTGGATTTCAGTTCTGAGAACCGGTTCAGAATTTATAAAACCTTGTACATATGTTTAATAAATTTACCGGAACAAAACATCATAAATTTATTCAGGGTACACCGAGCTTCATAATCTAGCGCCGTCAGAAACTGAAGACTCATAAAATACCCATGTATTTTAGAAAAATTCCACAGGAAATCTGGGACTTTACATTTTCCCTACCCCAGGTCTTTACTTCCCTGTAAGCTACAACTCAAGCTACGGGAATAAATGGGGGTACTGAGCATGCATATGATCCTCCCACTCCTCTGTTCTATCCTAGAGGTTCCCGTGCGGCCATCGAACGTGCACTAGAGGTATTGACCATCCACATAGTAGCCACTCTTTTCAATCCTCGATCACCACTGGAACCTCATTGAATGTCTCCCCGTCATCTATGTCCAGCTCTCCATGATCGATGATGTTGGAAGGGTCATGCACGTATCTCCTCATCTGAGATATGCGGAAGACGTTGTGCACCTGGTGCAACTGAGGTGAAAGAGACAAGAGGTAAGTCACATCTCCTATTCTACTAAGGACCTGGAATGGACCAATAAATCATGGAGATATATTTCCACCTCATCCAAATATCCATGGACCTCGTCGTGGTGAGACCCGTAGGAAGACATGGTTTCCATCCTCAAACTCCATAGGTCTTCATCTCCTTTTAGCATATGAATTCTGTCTGCACTGTGCAGTCTTCATCTGTTCCTAGTTGATCTGCACCTTCTCATTGGTAGGTCGTACCATCTCTAGTACCATTAGTGCTGAAACCCCTGGGTCTTTCCAGCACAATGGCTATCTGCAAGGTCGCCCGTACAATGCCACAAAAGGTGCCATACCGATGGTGGAGTGATAGTTGTTGTTTTAGGAAATCTCCACCAAAGGAAAGTGGTCCTCCCAGCTCCGACCAATGTCGAGGAGGCCTGCATGCAGAAAGTCATTGAGGTTATGGATGGTCCACTTGGTATGACCATCAGTTTGAGGATGGAAGGTGGTGCTCAAGTGAAATTGTGTCCCAAAACCTTCTAGAAACACCTTCCATAGTTGGGGATGTAAATCATGTGTCATGGTAAGAGAAAATAAAAGAAGGTACTCTATAAAAATGCACTATCTCTAGCACATAGTGGCGTCCCATGCTCTATACTAAACCCTACTCCCTGATCGGAAGGAAGTGGGCTGACATGGTGAGTCGGTTGATGATCAGCCAAATTGAGTCGTGCCTCTTGGATGTACGTGGAAGACCCGTCACGATGTCCATGGATATCGTATCACACTTCTACTTTGGGACCTCTAAGGGTTGAACCAAGCCTACAGGTACCTAGTGCTCCGCCTTCACTTGCTGAAAAGTGAGGCATCATGAGACAAACTCTGCTACCTCCTTCTTCATACCTACCCACCAATGCTATCGTTGATGGTCCTCGTACATCTTTTCCACACCTGGATGTACCGCTATAGGGGAAGTGTGGAACTCCCTCAACAATTCCTCCAGAAATGTAACCGGTACCATGGTAATTACTCTGAAAAGGATGATGTGATCCCCACCTTCAAAAAATCCATCAGGTGCATGCCATATTGATATCTGAGCACGTCACGTCTTGCAGTCAACGTCCCCATGATTTGTCTCCAATAATCTCTGAAGATGTGGGGGAGTAACTGTATGACACTATACATAGGCTGATCCCTCCTAATCCACAATGGATATCTGTAAGGCCGCCAGCTGCTCTGTCACCTCTCCTAGTAGCTGAATACCAGTTTTCCTGCTGAGCGCATCTGCAACAACGTTCCCCTTCCCATGAAATCTGGATGTCATAATCCTGGAGGAACTCAACCCATCATTTCTGTCTCAGTTTTAGGTCCTTCTAAGAGAATATACACCTGACCCTCTTATGATCAGAGTACACGGTAAAACGTTTTCCCATATGATAGTGCCGCCATATATTCTAGGAGAAGACCACTACTGCTAACATTAGGTTATGGGTAGCATATTTCTTCTCATGTTGTCTCAACTATTGAGAACAATATTTGAACAGAGATCACTCTTGCATCATGACACACCTGAGTTTGGTCCCTGATGCATCACAGTAGACTATGTATCTTATTCCTTCCTCTGGAAGGCTCAGAATGGGGGCACTAGTCATCCTCTTCCTCAACTCTTGAATACTCTTCTAGCATCTCTCCAACCATAGGTAGGGTTACCCCTTCTTCTTCCAGGCTGATAATGGTTCTACAACTCTGGAGAAGTCTCGAACGAATCTCTGATAGTATCAAACCTATCCCAGGAAACTTCGTACCTCCGTCGCACTCTTGGGTGGCTCCCAAGAGAGCACTGCCTCAATCATCGCTGGATCCACTGCAACTCCAGCCTCTGAGATGACGTGTCCCAAGTAGTGAACCTCTCGAATCCAAAACTAGAACTTCGAGAGCTTACCATAAAGCTGGTACTCTCAGAGTGTGTCCAGCGCTACCTGAAAATGGTAAGCATGAAACTCCTCAGTAGATGAGTAGTTCAAAATGTCATCAATGAAGACTATGACAATGCGATCGAGGTAAGGCTGGAAGATCCTGTTCATGAGGCTCATGAACACTGTTAGAGTGTTGGTTACACCGAAGGTCACAACCAGTAACTCGCAATGGTCGTACTGACACCTGAAGGCCATCTTCTGCACATCCTCATCATGAACATTGATATGGTGATATCCTGATCTGAGGTCTATCAATGAGAACCATCATTCTCCATTGACATGATCAAATAGGTTGTAAATACTCGAAAGTGGGTACTTGTTCTTCATGGTCACCTGGTTCAGGTGATGATAGTAAATACAGAGCCTCAATATTCCATCCTCCTTCTTGGAAAACAGAATCAGGGCATCCTAGGGAGAAACACTAGGCCGAATGAATCCCTTTCCCCGCACGTCCTCTTGTTGTACCTGAAGCTCACGAAGCTCCATGGGAGGCATTCAATACACTGGAGAGATATCGGTGATTTCCTATGGTACATGTCAAAGTAAAACTCAACCACTCTATGAGGAGGTATTCCTGGGACACCGTCAGCGAAAATATCTGTGTACTGGTCCACCACTACAGGATAAGTTAGACATTCAACATTTACTTCTCTGAGGGCAAGGCATTCCAACTAGTGAGTGATCGTCTACACCCTCCACTGAGTAAGTCCGTCATGCGCTTCAAAGGTTCCCTTGTCTCCCATGATGGTGAACCTAGTCCCATTCGTGTGGATATAATACAAATTTCACCTAATGCAGTTGATCTGATCATGGACTATACATAACCAGTCCATACCCAAGATGAAGTCGTAAAACATCAATGCCACTACGGGGAGATCCCATCCAAATATCATGCTTCCAAGTGTAAGCTCACACATAAAACACTGTTGCGTAATCATCGAGTTTACTCCTGTAGATGTTTCTAGATGTAATAATCGAGACAACGACTCCATCGGAATCTTTGAGCACCGAAAGAGGGAAGTGGCAATGAAAGAGTGACTGGAACCTATGTCTATAAGAACTGAAGCAAAGGTTAAATAGATATAGATCGTACCATGTATCATATCTGGAGAACCATGGTTGTAGCCCTTAGCATCATGAAGCTGAACTCTCCCATGTCCAACCGCTCATTGTGGTCGAGGTGGACCTCCTGGTGTTGGTGGCAGTAGCACCTCGGATCGTCGTCCACCACCAGCAGTAAGTCCAGCCCCTATTCCACATCCAAATTCACCCGGCGGATTGCCTTGATCATACCATTTCCTCTTCATGGGAGGTCCTTAATCTATATGCTGATCATAAATAAGGAAGTTAAGACAGTCATGAGCCATGTGACGAAGCCTGCTGCAGGAGTAACACTGCCATATCCTAGCATGTGTGGCACTGTATCCACTATGGGTTCCCCGCACAACTGATCCTGAGTCCTGCGGTCAACCACATATGGGTCTGGTCCTTTTGGACCTCTACATCATATGTATACTTCCATCTTCATAAGACTCTGCTGCAAGTCGACTAGTGGTGGGTCTCGCTGTTGGAGACTACTCAGCAAGGAAGCCCTCCACTAGGATGGCTCGCTCCAACACCCTCGTCTACGTCGGGATGTTGTGAAAGATAACTGAAGCTCTGATCTCTCTCCTGAGTCCCAGATCAAAGGTACTGGACCTAATGAACAGGTCCCGTACCATATTAGGAAAGTATCGTGATACGTCGGTGAACCTCATTGAGTACTGAGCTACACTCAGGCTGCCCTACTAAAAATGAAGTAGCTCCTATATCCGCACTACTTGAAGGGTGGATGGTACAAACATTTCCTGGTATAGGATCTCGAAATCTTCCCATAGAAGAGATATCTCATGATGCATCTCGAGCATTAGGTTCCACTATATGCCTTCTCTTACCTAAAGGATGCTGGCAGCAATGATCACCATGAAGTCAGCTGGTGTCCCTACCATTCTGAAAACACTAACCACATCCACCATCCAATCCTCAGCTGCATGCGGGTCCATCTCTCCCCGGAACCTGGGTGGCCTCTGGCACTATAACTCATGCAGCATGCTCAAGCGGCATGTACTCTCTACTGCTGGGGATAGTGGCATCAGTGGCCCAATGGGAAGTAGTACCGATGGTGCCTCCACTGGTGCCTCAACTATACGAGGGCCTTGTACTGAGGCCTCATTGCATGGCGGGCTATCAGTATGTACAACTCTCGGGGATCTAGCTGGTCGTCTTTAGGGAGGCATCCTGGAAGAAACATATGTGACATGGTCATAATACTATACCTGGTGAGCTGACCTGGTTTTAGCTGACTTAAAGAAAATTTTTGAAAACACACACGCAATCAGTGTTTTCATGTACTAAGTCAGAAATCAGTATTCAAGGTCCTGGTGTATGGATACGTCGGTCATGACACCAAAACTGGACCCCCTAAAATAAAAACCACACTCGGTACCCTTACCACTATTGCTTTACGGAAAAGAAATATCAACGTCCTAAGTTCTACGGTGGAATCGAATCCTCTAATACCAATTTGTCATGACCCATCCCTCGGGGCCTGTATCGTGACTACCCCATTCCCACCTTCCATAGGGCAGGGGCTGTAAAATATCACCAAAGGCGTAAATCCCTAAAAGTGGGAAGGAATTGAATTTATAAAACATAAACACACACAACTAGAGTAAAAGCAGAACCAATCCCTAGGTAAAAACTATATAACAAAATATGTGATGGAAAGTAAAAGGGGCCGGAAATACAATCCCAACAGTAAAGTACAAGGAAATGAAAAAGCATGTACAAATAAAAGACAAATAGCTGGGAGGTGAAAGCAGATCCAAGATCATCCTTAAGGGTTCCTACATAAAGGGTAGTTACATATTGCCCCTATAGTGCTACAAGTCTGTCCGTATCCTCCGGGTATCATCTCGTTGTGAGTTACACCTATGGGTTCTGTCTTTTCCTCGCACGCTCCTCCTCGGTCAATGCTGCTCGTCCTCTGCATCCAACACAACGTGGTGTGGGCATAGCATGTGCATGGGTCAGTATAACGATACTCAGTAGGGAACCTGAAACCATCAAGGTCTCACAAAATCCTATAAGGATAAACCACAAAGTATGAATCAACATATAACCATTACTTAGGTATATGACCATACATATACCAAAGTTATCTAGTAACCAATCTCAATCATTATGAAAACACAAAAGTCATTAACTCAGCTCAAACCTGGATTTTCATTATCAAAACCATGACTACTGGAGAACTCCTCCTCTGTCGAGTACAGTGGGACTATCGTGAAACCAATACCCTTCTCACTAACCTTGGACTGCTGAGATACTCCTCCTGTCGAGTATTGCAGGTCTACTTCCAACTACTAGGTGCTCTGCCCGATGTGGGTCTGCCGCCAAATACTGGGTGCTCCCACTCAAATTCTGCAGAGGTACTCCTCATGTCGAGTACCACAGGTTGGCCACCAAATACCTGGAACTCCTCTTCCATGGGTCTGCTTCCAACTACCAGGTTCTCCCCACAGGGCAAGTCGAATCACTCCGAGTCGAATCGGTCAAGCAGTCATTAGGTCTGTCAGCTACTAGGTCTCTTCACTCTACACACTCGTCTCTGAGAGAATCCACTCCATGAGCTACAGGTCGATACTCGAAGTGTCACTAATTATCACGTGGAAGTATCTCGAATATCCTCCACGACATAGGGGTCTCAACACAACAGACAATGTGTCAATCAAACGCCCAGTCTGTGAGTTGTTCGCATTTTTGTCCCAGGCGTCTGGTTGGTATTTATAATCAAACCAACCCAACCATACTCCAACCATATCCAAAACTCCAGTTATATATTTCAATGTAATCATCTGATTCCAAGCTTTCTGTCACAGAGACGGTTCATCGATCAGACACTTGTAGCCTGAGTTATTGCCATAAATGTGTTTTTGGGTCTGACGGGTATAGACTGGGATCCGGCCCGGCTCAAAGGCAGCCTGTCCCCAAGGCGGCCCAAAGTGGGTGACCCGGACCAAAGGCATGGCCCTGCCAGTCAGCTGGCCGGGTGGCCTGGCTCGGCTGGCTGTAGGGCCCAACCTAGCTGGCCGTGTGGCCCGGCCAGACAGAAAGTGTGGCCCAGCTCGACTGGCCGTGGGGTCGTGCCCGGTGGTTTGTGCCCCCAGGCCCGGCTGCCCATGGGGCCCAGCTGACTGGCTGGGAGGGCCTCCCAGTGGGTCCCGGCATGCCAGACATGGGGGTAGGGTGCCCCCTTGATATCCAAAACAAAACTGGCGCCTAGCGCTAGTTCAGGTAACTGCGGGACATTTCGGGTCCCGCCTATAGCGGGCAGAGTGGTCGGCTCAACCAGCCTCCCTCCTCTGTCCAACACGGCCAAAGGTTGTGGGTCTTATACGGCGCGGCGTGACGGTGCTTCCCCCCTGCCCTCCCACTGAGGCCCGCCCTGGCCGCGGCCATGCACCACCGGTGCGGCGCGACGGCGTCGTGGCCCTCTACTGCGACCCACCCAAGCTACGACCTCCTGCTGCCCTCCACGTGACACGATGGTGCCCGCCACCTTCGCCACGGCCAAAATCTCCTCAGTGTGGCATGACGGTGCCACGCCATTCCGGTGACCCGGCAGTCTTGCGCCGCCGGCTTCCTCGCTGCCGGCCCGATGCCGACTTCCGTTGTTGTTCCTCCTCTGTCATCAAGAAACGTGAAAATGAAGGGACATGGTCGATCTGTGTTCTTGCTACCCGAGCCTTCCACGTTTTTGCAATATCAATGTCCAAATTAATAACTGTGATCGAACTATGAAGAACGGATATGAGAATCAAACTTAAATCCCCTTACCTCTTATTTTCAAACATTGACAGTGGAAGGGGAGGAAAATCGGATGTCGATTCATCATTGTAGGGATGCGTCCCGAGAAGAAGCGTCGTCGGCGTTCATCACGGTCGGCTTCTTTTCTTTTGGCTTGGATGAAGATCGTTCAAGAAGTTAATCCTTCTTTAGTGGTGTGTGGAATTCTTTGTTGGAAGAGAAAATGATCCTCTATAGCTCTTCCCTTTCTCTATTCCACCCACGAAAAATTCCATACAAAATAAAATAATAGTTTTGCTTATTATTTTATTATTGGAATGAATTTGAAAAGATTAAAATTAAATTATGTTACTTCACTTAATTAATGGGTGAAGTTGTCTTAATTAATTTTGGGGAGGAAGGTGAAAATTTCAATTAATTCATTAAGTGAATTGGCACATTAATGAGGGGAGGTGGAGAGTTGACTTCCCATATAAATGGGGGGTTTATAGGGGTTAAAGGGGAGTTAAAACCTGTGTGGGTCCCACCTTAATTATATCCTCCTAAGGGATGTTATGCTTGGGTGGGCCCCACCACCATAACCTCCCATGGGAGGTTACGGTGTGGTGGCCCCCACCTCCATCCTCCGCTTGGATGTTTTATCTACCTGAAATAAAAATAAGTTAATTATTATTTTTATTTAATTTTATTTAAAACCCCTAAAACTATCTTCCACTCTCAATAAAACGCAACTACTGTGAACGTCTCACTAAGCAATTATCGATGTCACGAATTCAATGGTGCCCTAAAATTTTTGTTCCGAGCACTGGTTCACAAGTTATTAAACCTCGTACGCATGTTTACATAAGATACCCAAACAAACTTCAGAAATTTAATTCGGGTACATCGGGTTTCGGAATCAAGTGCCGTTAAAAAATGAGGACTCGTAAAATTCCCATGTATTTAAAAAAAATAAAATGGGAAATCCTGATCTTTACAAAATTTTAGTATTTATAAAACCTATGGAGTTGGGATATAGTGGATTTCTTATTTAAAAGAAAAAATTAAATTATTGAGTAAAATTTTATGGTATTTATTTCAAATTTAAGGGGGTGATATTTATAAGGAACAAAGAATTATTGGATACAATTTAGTTGTATTGATTTATCTTTTTTGAATAGAATTATGAATCATGTAGAACACAATCTAGATATTTCCGATTTATATGATTATTTGTTATATTTTTTTATTGATGTATTCCATAAATGGTGGATTATTAAGTACATGTAATTATAATATACTTATATTATATGGGTGCTAAAGTTGAAGTAAGGATTTTTTATTGTGAACCTCATCAATAACAATAGACTTTTCTATCAATGATTGATAATATTTAATCAATCTATATTTTACGGGTGGTTGATAAGGATAAAAACTCATTTTACTCATGGATGATGAAAATTATATAGTCAATGATGAATTAATAGATTCATTAACCAGTCGTTCTTTTACATATATATAAATTTGATTAATTAGAATACATGAATTTAATTTATCTAGTGAAATTATTATTTAATTTTTTTCCTATATATCTTATTAAATTTTGGAAAATTATTATATTATTTTTCAATGTTGGAATGTTAAATCCAAAATTATTTAAATTTATGACTATTCTTCAAAAATATTTATATAGCCAATCCCATATGATAAAATATAGCCTTAATTAGTGATTCTCATTAATTTTAGTATACCGCATTTTTGTTTTACCTAACAAAAACATAAAAATCTAAAAAATTATTAAAATATACCACTCAAATGAAAAATCATATTTATAGAACTATATAAATTTCATTTTCTAAAAAATAATGGATTGCGAATCTCTACACTATAATGTTATCAAAACTGCTCTAAATAGGCCCGCTAGCATCAACTTAATTATAATTACCACTTATAAAACCCTATTAAGACCACCCAAAAAATTCTATTGAATAATATATCATAAATTACTATTATCATAAATATATAATGATAGAAGTTTTTTCCCAAATGACAAAAATTAATATATTATATTGGTAATAAATTCTAATAAAAAATAAAATTTCAATATAGTTATCCACTATAGATACGTGTAGTATAGTTTCTATAAAATGGTTTCGTATAATCCATTAGTGAACTTTTTTAGAATATTATGAATATGTACTTACAAAAAACCAATAATAATGTAATAATTTTTAAATAGCAGTATATTTATTTTTAAAATTGTTAAAACATTTGGCAGATTAGATAGGGTTTCTTTGGATCAGCCATATAAAAATGATATACATTCACTATTACTCTGATGACTGTAATAGATGGTGAACATGATTTATATGTAATTGTAAATGATAGAATATAATTTATTATATATATATACATATTTGACCATTTGATGGGTATGGGGTGCATATAGATGATCTGAAAGGATTTCGTCAGTAAACCTTGGGAAAATTAACATAGGATATGGTTTTCCTTTCCATCACATGTTATGATTCAATACATATCATAATCAATTAGAAGAAAAATAAATTTTATAAAAAAAGTAAACATAATTCAGAATAACTTTATTGTTTATTTTATATGATATTCCTATCAAATATAAGCCTTCTTAATTTTCCAAAAAAATTTCAATGAAATTCCCTAATGTATTCCTCCAAAAAATACATCATTATTATGAGCAGTAGGGACTGTGTTATATTTATTTCATAATTTTATATTTAATAAATTTTCTAGAAAAAACATGAAACTAAAAAAATAAAATTATATATTATTTTTAATAAAAATAACAATTGCACAAGTGGCCTTTGAAATATTATTGAATCATATGAGATGATCATTCAAGGAAATAAAACTAAACATAGAGAGATTGATACGATCATAAATCCCATTATTAATATGCTATATTATTTATATTAAACTTTAATAAGATTCCATTTTGGTACTCCACAAATAAAATATTCCTTTAAAATGTGTTTCTAATTTTTTTTCAATTGGTGTATCCTTTTGGTGTTATTTGATGTTTGAATTTACTGAATTCATTATTTATAATATATATTTTAATTTTAATTTATAATTAGAAGAGTATTCATATTTTCTATTTTCCATATTATTTAATTTTCCTTTTTCCATTGGTTTAAACCACCGTATAAAATTATTCTAATTATTTATCAGTGATCTTAATCACTCCTAGATAATGATAAACATCTACTAGATACTGGTATTTAATTAAAAACTCCATGAAATAATTATTTAGCTGTTATAAATGTTGATATTATTTAATGAATATATATTAATGAGCTATCCTTGATTAATAATTTTCACAGATATTATAACAAAAATTATATATTAAAATAACACTATAATTTAGAGAAATATATTTATTTTTATGTTAGTTATGAATCTTCCACAAACTAAGGACTTAAAAAGGTTTTACAAAAATGAATATATTCACTAATACTGAATCTATAAAATAGGTTACTTAGTAATCCATGTTGGTCTTATACAATTGCATTGATCAATTAGTAGTAGTTTCGACCTCTATGTATTTAATAAAACTACCATAAAAATCTGTATTTTTTCTAGTGGGGATGTTGTTGAGACCTCAACAGGCCCATGATACCCATATTTCCTTTCCTATTTTCATTATTCAATTGATCACAGAATATAGAACAACCCTGTTTATACTTATTTATTGATGGATACATTAAGGGACTCTATGTATGTGTATGATTCAATTTGTGTTTTATTCACATAGGCCATCATGATGTTCAAGAAATACTTGGTAGAATGAAAAACCCATGAATATACACCACTCAATTTAATTTTTAACCTCTTTAATGACACATATTTCTTTTTAAAAAGTAAATAAAATACCTTGTCTATTCCTATTAAAAGAAATTAATATTTGAAACTCATACAACATCAGATTTGATTCTTATAAACTTGGATTCATATTACACCTCTAATATTTTTAAAAACATTATCCAAAATTGGATACTCATTAGGATTTATTCCATTTGATTCAAGTTCATAAAATTATATATTCCTCTGCTGACTAGTCCCCACTAGGATACACTACTTAGTGGTGATATTACACCATTTCACGTATAATTTCAAACAAATATGATGATTCAAAAGAGTTTTCCCTATATATTTTTGAAATGAAAAATTTTATGTAACCATTTTCCTATAATTATAATCATTATAAAACAATATTACTATTACTATTCACAGTACACATTTCCATTATACGAAATTAATTTCAGCACATCTATATAAACATTTAAAGGTCGTTTTGGGACATTTTCATAGTTTAATAAGTGGTACGACAAGTCGTATTGGGAAAAAATGAAATTTGTGGTCGAATTCCCTTGTTAAGTATATATAAGAAGAGACTTTCATGGGTTTAATTCAAACTCAATAATAAACTACCACCCACTTACACAGTGATAAATTCTACATCACCCAACATTTTCTTTTATACCATTGCATCACTAACTAGTAATATAATGATGTAGAGCCTAATTTATATAAACATGATCAAACTGATGCATAGATTCGGTAGAATCACATGAAATGTAGATAAAATGTAATAATTATTATTAGAATGTTATTTAAGAAAATGTATTAAATCAATACATAGGTTCTATACAGTGATATAATTCATCCTCTAAATGATGAGATTATCTTGACATCCCATATTGAATAAGGTGCATCCAATATAATAACTGGTAATGATTATGTGACATTCTACCTTCCAAAATTTGTTCTTATTTTATAAAAACATAATGGATCTCTTATGTGAAGAGGTCGTATGCTATTTATTGAGGAAACATCATCCCACACCCTTGTTCGAGACCACAAGTCAAGAATCTATGTTTAAGAAATCTCATCATGCCCCTCAATATCAATACAGAAACAACACTATACACCACTTTTAAATGTCATTTCCTTACCTTGATGTAGTGTTTTCATCATAGTTGTTTTTACCAATGGATTTTGATACTATTATGGTCATTCTGATCTAATTATATGGGGGATTTGTTTCCCCAAAATTCATGTTTTAGAAACATTTAAAAGGAAATAGAAAATTCATGATAATTTGATTCCATGGTGGAAGATAGATTCATGCATGTAACCTTGTCATTTTACCATATTATTTATATATTTGAATAAGGGAGATTAAGTAGGTCCTGGATTATTTTTATAGCTGATGTGGTTGATTAAAATTAATGAATGACATGTTTGTTCCCAACAAACACACTTAAAAATTTTAATGAACCAATTACGCACACATGTATCAAACTTTTTTTCATTATGGGATAAATTATTACATGGTATCCCTATATATATTAAATAAATCATAATTCTATTATTTTGTGTTAATTTTTGAAACATTCCATTTAAAAGGAATCCCCACCAAATTTCATCATGGCTTGGACTCCTATCTCAGCACACCACGATCATGAGGCTCTATTTATATTACTAATAACACAAAAACCTAGGGGAATTAATAGAAAATTAAAAGATTTTGTGACCAGAATAATTTGATACACAAAACGATAATTAATTGAAAAATTTCATGAGCCTAATGCTCTAGCATGAGGGTCCACATTTAGAATAAAATATGCTTGAGTGAAACTATCCCATGTCACCCAAAGAGTGTATTACATTTCTAACAAATTATTCAAGACACCTCGTGACATCCAAAATGGGAATGATAATGTCTATGACTATATAAAATAATGATTCCTTATCATAACCTCCATACTAGAGTGAACGTCCCTATTACTCTCTACTCTTTGATTATCATCTTTCATTCTCTCCATTATAGGAATAATCTCTTACCTATAATATATATATATGGGTAAATTAATCCTTTCTTCCCAACTAGAGTGGAATATTACCCAATTATTCTATAAGAGGGATAATCAGTATTACCATATAATTGGAAAACCATTATACAAATCATAAATTTGTAGAAATATGCATTAATATACATAAAATAGATCCCAAAAACTCAACAAGATATGTCGAAAATGATTCATTTTACCATATATCATATCAGAGTAACATTCTCTCCCAGGTCCTCTACTTATGAGGTTAACTACTCTAGACCCCTCTGAATCCTATGTATTTACATGATTAAGTTATGAAAATTAACATGAATACACTAAATTCAGTTTTATATTGATAAAATAACACTCTTAAGTAATATTACATACCAGATTGGATCCTTAGGTTGATTATAATCATTTTGGGTAAATATCCTGGTTTCCTTTAATGTGGATACTAGTGATACCTCACTAGGAAGATGATACTACACATGAATAACCTTTATTTAGCATCATATCATCCTTGTAACATTGTATTTACCTTTTTTCCAAAAATTAATCCATTGATATATATATTTTCCCTCTAACAAGTTTCATTCCACAATTCATACAACTTCACCTATTCCATCTACATGGATAAGATCCACTGTGATAAATATGCATAACCGCCACACATATCATTCCTAGCTTAATGGATAGACATGGGACACCACTAAATATGCATCAACTCATTCATTAAAATGACATAGTAAACATGGATATAAATTTCTAAATGGGTTATGTTCAATATGATGGATTTAATGAATATGGAAATAATCTGTATGAGTTATCTTCCACGAAGGGCCATATTATATGCAAGTAATCGTATATAATGGTGCATATTCCTTCAATTTTTTTTTCAAATATATAAATTATATATTATTAATATTTATCAATGTTATATATCCCCTCTATATTACCAGTCCATAAAGGGAAATATTTTTAATGATTCATATTTTTTAAATGGAAATATTTTGTGAAGATTCATTTTCCTTAAGCAGGCATATTTAAACCATGTTAACATTCCAAATGGACCATGTAAACTATGAGTAAATACAAAAAATATTATATATTCTATACTATCCAACTCTTCAAGGATGACTATATTCCAACATAATTAATGTTTCCCGCTCCAATATAGGTAATGATATAGATGATGAAATATAAAACAAATCACATGAATAAGACCCACTCAATCTCTTATCATATCTCTTATTATGAACAAATATTGTTTTATTTATTATGTAAACTATGATATATATATTTCCCATTCTCATGGCCTTATACCATGAAACTCAACCAACATGGAATTTGATTCATGTTGTGTACAAAATGAATGACATCAATTTATGTTTTGAACCCATAATTTCAATATATACACTAACATGGAAATATTCTTAGGGAAACCCTTTCTCTTATAGATATAAAAATTGTAATTCACATTGTTATTGGGCCGTCCATAGCATGGGAAAAATATACCTTCTCCTATCTAGCTTTAAATAGACAAGATAAATAAGATATTGATATCTATAAATAAGTAAAACAGTTTCAACATTTAGGAAGTTTTTTACTAGTATTCCTTATATTATTACATTAAACTAATTAAAATTTTTCCATGAAAATTGAAATTAAAAACAATGTTTTTGTTCAAATCTATATGGACTTTTTTATGAACCACATTAATCTATGTAAAATGGCCTAAAATTTTATGTCTTATCCTATAGAGTGGATCAAAATTTTCAATGATACAATAAAATTTATTATTATATGTAGGAATCCCCTATAATGAGAAAAATCATACATCCATAAAACACATCACCTCCTAGGATAGAGATAATTACTATAATACTGAGCTATATTACCTTTTACTAAACAATCACATACAACTATGAAAAATATAGTGACAACATGAAATATAATGATGATCCCATTGATGCATGGATTTTTTCAAATCACTTCAACATTAGTAACTAATAATTTATTGGAATTTCTAAGGGATTAAAATATTTTTTTAAATCATTAAAATAAAATTAGTGTAGGTAATAATCCCACTACATAATAACGAGATATTCTCGGACTCTCATCCTCTTGAACAATGAAAAACGAAAATTATTTATCAAGATTCACACTACCCACCTACATTTGAAAATATTGTTTCCATTATTCATGTCATAAAAGGGTCCTATAGGTGAGGTGGTTCATCAATATTAATAGAATAATATTTTTCTCTCACTCATTTTTTAGCACATTCATCTAATAAAAATGTTTGTGTGTGTTCATCACATAGCATTTTTCCCAATTTCATTACTACCATTCCATAGATTCAGAGGTATTGGATTTCATTTAATGAATCACTGAATATATAGTAATGAATACTAAATAAGTGGAACTTGTTTTTTGTTCAAGTCCCATTTTATGGGGGAGGAGAGCATTTTTTGGTGATCTATTTTTAGAGGGATATTTCTTATGATCACTTAGAAAATATTAAATTTAATGGGGGAATCTGAGGATCCTAGAATTAATAACATCCCAAGACCATCCACTCATGACATGGAATTCTGGTAATGTTCATTTTGACAAGGTATTTTATTGAATATTCATCTCAAAAAAACAGTCCTCGTTTAAGAAGGATGATAAGTGAAACGATGTCATGAATGCATCTCCAATTCACACTAACATTCTTGTATCACTACATCATGAATCTATGTATATTATATTCCATCAATAAATAAAAAAACCACCTTGGACATCATTTTATGGAATTTTCATAACATTTAGGAATAAGAAACCCTTACAAGATCTAAGTGCACCAAGGTCACCCAAATCTACATGCACTGGTCTTTCATCTCACATTAGGTAAGTAACTATGTAAAACCAATGGTAAATAATTATAATTAGAGCCTTAAGAATAGTAAATTAAATAATAATTCTGGTAAAACACATCTCTTTATATTTGTAATGACTAGTATGAATGAACCTGTGGATCCGAGTTAGACACACAAGAGGAGGGTGAATTGAGTTCCAATAAAAGATTTTGTTAAAAAAAATTATTTAAAGGATTCACCAAATTAAAAATAAAAGTCCAGTTATTAAAAATTATAAAATTATAATCCTTTCATTATTCAAATAGTTCCTCATATGATTTATTAATTCAAACATATAAAAATATAAGATATTTATACAACTTTTGAAACTACTGTAATAAGGAAAAATAATTATAACAACTATGTCAGACTAACTTTAAATTTAAAATTTATTTTTCTATAATATTACTTATAGTCCATAAAGGCTAAACTGAATGAAACAATGGATAAAAAAGTGTTTTAGACTCATGTTGTTACCTAATACACTCCACATGGTTATCACCTACCAACACGAAATATATAGAAAATAATCTTTGATCCCCACCCTGGATTGGGGATAACAATAGTACAAAGTAATTTGTAGGTCACAATACCTCGTCCACTGTTCTACATGGGATAACTATGAATATGGTTACACATGACCACTTCTACTGTTATTCATGGGTGAAAAAGGTGTTAATGATATTTGGGTGAGGATATCATGTATCCTCTAGGTTAATGGAAGAGATAATGTATGTTTTTATTACAGATACACACACATATCAAAAACCTATAAAAATAGTACAATGATGGTCAATGTTAAAAAAAATTGATTATAGATGCTTTGTGTTTTATTGAATGAAGCATTGGAATTGTAGGAGGTATCAGATGCGATTTTTGAGACTTCTTATGGAAACAATGAGTCAAGAGTCTCATGTTCTGGTTTCATGTTCTATGAGATGTGTTTTACATCTATTTTTATTATTAGAGTTACTACTACGAGGATGATTGAGTTTCTAATCCACATTTGATCAGACACCATGAATTTGAAGTTCATCTTGTGTTCTACGGTGTTTGTGTTTTCTTCTATTCTCAAGTAATTCATCGCATGTTATCTAATTCTCTAGTGCCACACGTTACATTTTATTTTGGGTAGTCATGTTGGATTTGATATGATGCGCTATCTCAACACCTCGTACCTCTTACATTCTGTTGAATGTAATGTAAAATAACATTAATTATATCAGTTTCATTAAATGACTCAAATATGACTATTATAAATAACTTTTATATTCAATTGAAATGGAAAACAAATATTGTTATGTAAGGAATGATATCACAGTTCTTATTATATAGTCAGGATGAGACAATCATAGTGAAATTGTCCCATTGCCATAGTGGCATTCTGATCTAGAAGTTGTAGCACATTTATGTTGTTTGGTCCTTTGTGAAAATATGGAACTGGTAGAATGTATTAATGGTAGAAATATTGTGTTTGTAGATCCTTTGGGATATTTGAAATAGATAGCATGATCACGATGTCTATTTCATTGAAAAATCATGAAACAATGCCATGACATTTATCAAAATTATGAATAGTGTCTTGAAAATTGTAGAAAGGAAATGTTTCCATGTCCTAAGTAATCATTTGGAACCAGGAACAAGCATACTGATTCAAAAACTTATTGAAAATATGGGACCTGTAGAATACATACAATTTCATAGTCTTAACCAAATGTCTGTTTAGTATTTTAAGAAATAATTCCCATAAAATGAATTAGACTTATGATTTATCATAATAAAATATATTTGAACAAAAATAAACATAGTTTAACATTTTTGTGAGCATTAAAACATGATTTATACACATTAAATCATACAGAAACCAACAATCTCCAAACATTATTTGACTACGTTAAAACATGTGGATTCCAAAAACCTCCCCCTTTTTGATGATCATAAATCAGTTCATTTATAAGAAATATATTTTATTAAATATAAGAGCTTTGATTATATATGTAATATTATATATAAAAACTATGATTCACCCATGATTATCATTTTTCCATAAAACTTTCCTAAAATTCCTTGCCTTATTTCTCCCCTATTGGTAATATCAAAAATAAAAAGAAAAATAATCACTGAATAGAGGAATGTAATAGAATAAAAAAATATTGTTAATTTAATTTAATAGATTAAAGGATTTCATTACATGAATATGGAAAAGATGAAAAACATCCCTATAAAAATAAATCATTCCCTTATCTTCAGAGCCATCATCCTTTTCATTTCCCTTGGCATTGGCATTAGGAGGAACCACAAGAGTATAATTTGAAGTGTTTGATGGGATTGATCCAAATATGAGAAATTGGAATTGAACTCCTTCAAAGTGACTGGGTTGCATAGATGCTCTTCTTGAATAATGAGGAAACAAATGTTCTATTATTATTGGTCTGATTTGGCCCAAAACCTGACATACAAACATTGTATCAGGAGCAAATGTTAGTGAGGAGTAAGGTGTTGAACCAGAACATAAAGGGAAAACTATAGTATCCACATTGTAATTACTTTAGGCATACAGATAGGGTATCAACAACATAATTAAATATGTGATGATCTCACCTACATACAGCTTACCCTTCTCAAGGTCAAGTTTTTTTCGAAACAAAATCTCCATCATAAGTGTGATTTCTTTAATATACTGAAGAAGATCCTTATTATCTTGTGTGACATAAAGAATATTAAAATTCATTACAATATAAATGATATTTTTGTTTAGATAATGATTAGAATAAATTATATTGATGTATAAGTCCACTTTCATAGATATTTCTTCGTGTGGATCATTGGAAATTATTCAATGGATCCTCACTAAATTAGGAAAATGATGATTATTATTGATCAATTAAGATAAATTTTCATTATCAAACACCACTCAACACCGACATAAGATCTTAATTGAAAATTGTTCTGATTATTTCATTATCTATTGGCAGATATGGTTGTCCAGATGTAGTTTAATCTATAATAGCCAATGAGAGAGGCTTGAGATGATTTAGAAACCTTTTTAGACATATTTTATACTCTTCGGTCAGCTTATTATGTCCAACAAAAATAGAAAGCATCTCATTGATTATATTTGTGTTTCTCATGAACACATTTTCATATAATCTAATCAGGTTTGGTTGAATCATAGATACAACTTTCTATGGTATTTGACCACCAACTTCCTTAATATAATGAAAAATAGGATCTTGTTCAGTTTTGAACACTTACATTATATCATCAACCTTAGATATTAAAGACTTCACCGCATCACTTAACTATTTTTTCTCAATCCTATCATATTGAATTTCATGAATCTACTTTGTATTAATGTTCCAAATGATTTTCTCTACCAGTAATGCATCATCGCATTCACTGTGATTAGTCACAAGTGTAGTCTATGACTTCATGAATTTTTCAATCCCATTAACAAGTTGTTTCCAAAGTCTACTAAGTCATATTTACTAACATAATTAGAAATTTCTTAGGATATATTATAAATAGGAACATAAATATGTTCTAGTTCTATTGAAGGTACAATTTGTATGGAAATGATTGGTTTGAGATTAAAAACTATGGAGGGATCAATTTATTTAACAGAGAATTCATTAGAATTATCAACGTCAACATACATTGAAAATCAGAAGTACGTATCAGTTGAACATAAATCCATAGTGTTGGTCACATCAATTTTTTATCCAAAATATGGTTCTACTCCCCCTCAATAGGTGAATCTCTTCTAGGACTAAGAGATTTAATTTTTTTACCCATTTCTAAATTCATAACTATGTGATGTTTATCCATCTCTTTTCTAGATAGAAGAAAATCATGTTCCATTGTTTCCTCAGTAGATAAGATTATTTTAGTTTGAATATATTTTCATTATTATTCCACAAAAAGTCATTCATCAGCAATAATCACATCCTTAGCAGCAATATTTTCCAATATATCAACACATCTTTTAGTAGTAAATATATATTTTGTGAATACTTCTCATGGAATAGGTATGCCACTGTCTTCTTTGTATAAGCCAATTTCTTTTTTATGGGAAACATATGCATCTTCTACCTCATTACAGGAGTATTCAATAACATCATCAATTTATAGTCTAGTATATTTTATACATGTAGATATTGAAGGGGATTCAACTAGGTTGAATGATTCATAAATTCTTTCATTATATTCTACCCAATATTTTAACCATGGGTTATAACTGATTTTCATTCATATAAATGAACCCTATAGGATACAAAACTTATAACCTTCAACAACATCTTCCTTCAGACCAACTACTCCCTTGGATAATAACATTTTAGAAATTATTATTGAGTAAAATAGAAAAGTTGATTTTGAGTTTTTCTTAATCATTTCACACATGTGAATTATAATATACTTACACATAGTGATTTAGCTCCCATTCTTCATAAGATATATCAAGAATATATCTTGAAACTTATTGGTAGAAAAATATCTTTTCCTTGGAGAAATAAGATGTTGAATAAACCTAAACATCATTATCTTTTCACCATCAACCTCAACAGTAAATTATCTTCTCTTATTTATGTTTCCTGTTAATCTTCCAAGAGCCTATTCTAGGATAAACACATCACTATGTGGAGGAGAAACTCTTTGGTAATCCTCACTAATTTTTACATGATATATTTCTAGACACCTAGTGCACAACCATGATGAGAACGTAAACCTTTGACCATTCAACCGTATTTTGACAACAAAATCATATGTATAATTTAAAAAGAACTGAACATTATGAATAAACATAGAATGCATCTTCAAATAAATTCGTCTTTTTTATTTCGTAAACCAGTCTAACCATCCATGATCTTATAATGTTTTCAGGAAAAGTGACGTACATATCAGTCACCACTTCTGAAAAATTTATTTTTCTGGTAATATTGTTCCATCACCAAGGCTTGGATTAAGTGTTTTCTCCATAATTTTTTTCAGATCATCTGTCACATTCTTCATAGACATGTTTTTCTCTAAAGTATATGAAGATAGTCATTTCATTCTAGGCATCCATTCTGGGTTTGAGAATGATGATAGGTATAATGTGGGTTAAGGGATTGAATGATAAGGGATTTGGTTTAAGATAAGAGATACCACATGAATAAAAGATTTAAAAATATAAAATTTTTATCATTTAGATATTTCAAACTTCACTAAAACAAATAAAAATAATAAAATAAATAAAATTATTGATACATCAATAAGTGAAAATGAAATTATAAAAATATAATTTTAAGTCATTACTGTGATATCGAAATAGGTAGTCCACAATTTTAGAATTATAGTGTTACTATAAATGATAAAAAAATATCAGTGAGACAATATATAAGATACCATAACTTTGAGATAGTAACATTGTGATCATAAATGTGAGACAGTAACTACATGAATGTATCTTGTGAAACCATGAATCATGAAAATTATAAACAATGAATCAGTAAACTACTAACTTTAGTCGTATCATTCTTAACTCATGTATGATGTAATTTATTCTTTCATAATTTAATGTCTTATTTAATATATCAACAAACTGATGTATAATACCAATGAATTACAATGGGATATCACCCTTTTGATAATGATCATTGAAAAAGTGATATCAAACATCAATATGGTTTGTCATAGAATGTAAAAGATGTTTCATGGAAATGTTAATAGCACAAGTATTATCACTATTTAAATATACATGTCTAAATTGATATCCAAAATCCAGTAATATTTCATTCATCCAAATAATGTGCGCACAATAGCAACCAAAATCTGTGTATTAAGCCTTAGTAGTATGTAATGAAACATAATTTTTCTTTTTATTGTACAATAATACTTGAGATTTTCATAAAATGTTACTTGTTCCCAGGGTACATTTTCTATCTAACTTACAAACACCAAAATTAGCATCATAATAGCAATCTAAATCAAATGACTGTTCTCTAGGATAGATCAGTCTAAAATTGGGAGTATGATTGAGGTATTTGGAAACCCTTTTAACAGCAAGAAGATGTTCCTCATTAGAATTTTCTTGAAAACGAGATAAAATACAAACACTATAAATAATATCTCGCCGACTTGTATTTATGTATAGTAGACTTCCAATCATTCCTCTCTAAGTGGTTTGATCAAGAGATTTACCATTTTCATCACTATCTAACTTAAAGGTAGTACTCATTGTTGTATCACTAATTTTATATCTATATTATCCAAAAATTTTATGATACCATTTTTATATATTAATTTATTAATGATAATACCTTATTACTTTTGAATATTTTGAAATCTAGAAATGAAATTTAGTTCACCACAGATTCTCATTTCAAACTCATTTTTCATCATTTTTTTAAAATATATTCATAATGAGTTTGTTAACGTTTAAAAAATAATCTCATATACCTAGATATGAACAAATAAAACATCTTCTGAAATTTATTTTATAAAAAGATTAGGATCAACTATTACTTTTCTAAAAAAAATTTAAATAATAAGACTACTTATTCTATGATACCAAGCTAATGGATCTTGTTTTAAAAATATAATTATTTTGTTAGATTAAAAACATGATTTTGATTGTGAGGGTTTGTAAAACAATGGGGTTGTTCAAAAAACATCCTCAACTAAATAACCATTTAGTAATTCACTATTGACATCCATTTGATAAAGTATATTATTGAGAGGTGAGGAATATGCAAGCAATATTCTAATAGATTCTAGTCTAGCAATCAGTTCAACGGTATCCTCATAATTAATTCCTTCTTCCTGACTATAACCTTATTCAACCAATCTATGTATTTTTATAACTATGTTTCCTACTTCATCTACTTTATACATAACACCCATTTACTGTGTATGGTCATGGTGTCTTTGGGACTATCCACAAGGTTCAAATATTTATTACATTCAAACTGATTTAATTTTTCACGCATATCCAAACACCAAAATTTCTCATTAATAGCATTATTGAGTTTTCTAGGCTCAAGATACGATATAAATGCTTGATGTTAAAAAGGATTTCATAAAAATGGTCTAGTATGTGATCATTTATCCAGGTCTCCAACAACAACATCTAATGGATTATTCATAAGTGTTCTATCAACACTAGAAAAAGAATGACTAGTAATTCCAGGTTCTTTAGTAGGTTTGGGATTATTATGGCTCGAATCCTGGGAATTTACAAAACAAGTTTTTTTAAATAATTCATTCATAAGAAGGTCAGATGATTTAACATTAATGTCCTTATTTGACATATGATCTTCAAGATTCTCTAGGGAGGTCATTGATTTATGAGGATCTATTTCATCAAATTTAATATGTATATATTATTCCACGCATTTGGTTATTTTGTTAAAGTATCAATAGGAATTAGTAGTTATTTAATAACTAATATATATTTCTTCGTCTCTATGGGATACATACTTTTCAATATTATCCTTAGTATTATGGATATAGACATTGTTTCCAAAAACATTAAAGTAATTTACTTTGGGTTTTCTATTGTTCCACCACTCAAAATGTATATTATTTAAAGTAGTTCTGATTAACACATTGTTAATAATATAGCATGATGTATTGACATATTGAACCCAATATAAAATAGGTAGGTCATACTCATTAATCATATGTTCTAGAAATTTCTTCTATTGTTTTATTCCTTCATTAAATGATTCTAATTTGTTGAGGTGTTCGAGGGTAGAGAGGATATGAATATATCCATTTGTGAGAATAAGGATTCAAAATCTAGTATTTCAAACTCACGACCATGGTCAATTCGATGAGATTAAATTCTATGAACACTATGATTCTTTTATGTCCTAGAATAAATGGTAAATTGAGAGAAGACTTCACTTTTGGGAACCGAAAAGAATGTCCAAGTATATCTATAACAATAATCTACAAGAAAATAGATATAGTTCATTGCATTAAGAATTGTGACTCTATAAGGTTCAAATAAATCCATTTGAACCAATATGAGAGGGTGAGAAGTTTAAACATCATTCTTTCTTTTGAAATATATTTTGCGTCTTTTACCATTTTGAAAAATATTACAGACATTATCATTTAGAAACTCATTATTTAGTAGAACCTTGATAAAAAATTATATTAATATTTATAAGGGTGTGTGTATTATAGTTTCTAAGACATATTCCACAGCAAGGACCTATGTGAAATAAATATAAGCATGGAATTTTTTGTTAAAGTACCAAATCATAGTTAACAACTTATTTATTTTAATTTCTAATTAAAAAAATACAAATTCATTCTTATAATTAGAGACATTGCAGGAATAATTTTTTAAATTTAACTATATATCACTCATCAAATAATTGTGAAATATTATGAAAAATATATTTTAATCAATAAATAAGAAGTACTATAGAAATTAAAACTGATTTAAAGTTACCAATATGGTCAAGGAAAGTTATTTTTCTATTAGCATTGTCACTAAAAATGACATGTACACCATCAAATCCTGTAAAATTATTGATGCATGAAAGGCCTCCTGTCATGTTTCATGAAAAAACAACTATCCAAATACCATAACCATTTACACAGACTTTTGAAACAACATTCCAAAAAAAATAATCAAACACAAATAGATTTTGGTTCCCATATATTTTTAGGTCTAGTAGAATTAGTAATAAGTTCTTTAAGAACCCAAATCGACTTCATGGGTTTTATATAAGCATTATGTAACATAATTGAAAAGTAGAAAATATTTAATCCAGAAAAACTATAGGTAGTAAAATATTTCCTAGAAATTCCACTAGCAACAAAATTTTCCTTTTTATAAAGAATAATAGATTTTCTTGAAATTATTAAAAACATGTTTTTGGTGATATTTGTTTCTAAGGTTGGTATCCTATATCAGTAGTGTATATTGGGGATATTAGTTTTTCTTGAATCATTGTAATAGTATTTTTTCAATTTGAAAATTTCTATATGTTCTTTTTGAATTTTTCATTAGATAACAGAAGTTAATTTTCCTACTTTAGTAGTTGAACATTTTTCAATTTCTCAATAGAAACTTCATATTTGATAGTGGTAGTAAAGGAAAGTGTTTTAGTTAGTGATTTTTTTAATATTTTAGATCATTACAAGTATCTTCAAGCATATCATAGTATTCAAATAATTCTTTAGTAGAAATATTTTCCTCATTTTCAGATTCATCTCCAAAATAAATAAAATTTCATATAGGATATTCTTGGGATACCTCAAATGTGTTTTTTCATAATTAAAATCTTGGATTTATCATCCTTTCCATCATGTGAAGACTCTATGTCACTTAAACAATCCTCATAAGAACTCCATGATGTTTTCATTTCCTTTTTCTACTTTTTATCCATTTCCTAAATCTTCTTCTTATATTTTCTCTTGGGAAAATCAATATTTACTTGTACCATTATATTACATTTATTGTCGATTATCTCATAAAATTTGTCACTTATTTTAGAATTATTCTTCCAATTTCTCATTTGATCCTATCTTCCTTTGACATGTGACTTTCTAAAAATATATTTCTTCTATAAAACTTCATAAATCTTCTAGACAATTAATCCATTTCATCATCACTATCTATTGATGATTTTTCACTATTGGAACATTCTTACGGTGCTTGTAGTTTCTCATTTTCCTTTAATTTAATTTTGGAAGTAGTAGTTTTGATGTCCATTCAATTTCCCTTCAGTTTATCATCCTCAACCTTATTGACTTTTTATTCCTTAAAACACATCATCATCGTGTATATCAGATCATTGACTAGCATCTTTCTAATATCACAAGATTCACTAATTGGGAGATATTTCCCTTTACATATAACTGTTAAGCATCAAATTATTATCATAGTATTCTCCTTGGCTGTAATATCTCTTCCTAGAGAGATCATAGTGTTCACAATTTCATTAAACCTGATAAGTGGCATCTGGGTCTAGGAAGTATCATTATATTATTAGAGTGGGTATATTTTTATTATTTAATTTTTGAGACAATTGTAAAATGATTATGAATTACTGGGACATGGTTATAAGACATTCATGGGCTTCGTGAACCCATGTTTTGGAAAAAAAACTAAATTGTCTAAATTATAATTTGTATTATGCTATTGTCTATTATCGTTGATATTATTTTACTATTGGGTGATGAAAATGATTTGTGGTATTTTTCATTAATACTATATTTGAGGATTATCATTCATCCTTTTGTGGATGATATGAGTGCAGGGTGCATTGTTTGTTTCATCATTATAGGCATTTGGAAATTTCTTCTCAGGCATCTTTACATTCAATTTTGGTGAATTTCTCTACTTTTCATTGCTGGATAAGCATTTTATTCTTGAGTGATTCTATGATTTTTACCTTATAATTGTGTTGCTCATGGTCACATAGAGGTATTAGATCCTGGTATTGAACCTGTGACCTATGGGATATGGTCCCCCGATGCATCCACTGTGTAACCTTGATAATGATGGGATACTCTTCCCATGGACACACCCTAGGACCTCACCGCTAGTTGTTAGCCGCTGCAATTCTAATGGATATGCTTGGGGACATGTTTCATATCATGCTTGGGGAACCCATTATGTGGAATCCAGGTGTGGGATACCACTCATGGTAATGGGAAATTCATTTTCATCATGTACGTAAATAAACTTGAACATTTTATTGTTATGTTGTGAAAAAGTTTTTTATAAAATATATAAAATATAAATTTTGAAAAAGGTTCAATGAAAATAAAAATAGAAATAAAATTTCTTTTTTATTCCTTAAATACCCATAGAAATTAATATGTAAAATAATTTCAAGAATATTGACATGGGTAGGAAGATTTCAAAAATAAATCATTTAAAACTCATGTTGTCTCATAACACATTTAAAATTTATATCATAATCCCAGTGAATTAAAATTATTTCACATGATAGTTAATAAATTAATGACATGATATGTCAAATGTATTAGGGTAATTTTAAAATATATATTATATTATTTTTACCCTAAATTATAACATTTACCCTTATTCATCGTAATAAAAAGAAATACTATAGTTACTATTAATATTTTCAAAAAAAATGGACCTATTATAAAGACCCAAACCTGAATTCTGGGTCTCGCCATAATAAATGATATATACATACATTACTTCTATAGGAAAAATGAAAAAATACAAATCCTTAAATTTAACAGAGGATCTTTAACCAGATTAGGTTCTAGAAAATCAGATTCTTGACATACATTTAAACAAAAATATAAATATTGAAAACAAGGATTCTTCATCATGTTGCTTCCACAACAATGTTTCAATACAACAAGTATGCTAACCATGAAAAGTGTTTAAAATACGCAGGGTGAGAATAAAATTCCCTGTAAGGGGTTTCAAAAAACCTGATAAATTTCTAAAATCATCCCTTGAAATAAATATAAACATATAAAATAGATCATCAAAAGTACATGAATATATATAAGAAAATGGTACTTCAAAAAATAGATATGTTTAATAGATGTTGGGAATTTTCCTTTGAAATTATTATGTGTGTGTGGGTCATTAATAATACTAAGTAGAACGTTATTATAATCCATATAGACGGCCACAAGTCTTCACTAGGGCTTGTGGTTTCACTACTCATAACGTCAATAAACTCACCAGTGCCAATTTTGAAAGCATTTTCCCATGGACCTTCCATTCTTATTTCTTACAAAAAATCATTTCCAAAATACATACATAATATTATTTTCATCAAAATAAAATAATCTTCCTCATGTCATCACCATTTCCTAAAATGGTTTTAAATTTTTTTTGGTAGAATCCCATACATGAAAAGAACACCATTTTATTTGAAAACTATAATTTCATGAAACAAGGGTTTTATTGCATGTAAGATTTCATAATTCTTAAAATTCCTCACATGATCTAGATGATGGACATACATATTCATGCATGACATGATAAGATATTTATATGCGGGATCACATGTGAAATAATAACTTCACCATTAATTTCACAAAATATAATAACAATTATCGCTTGCAATTAAGTAAACAAGTTGAATATAAGAAATTATTCATACATAAATATTTAAACACTAGTTTCATTATTGATTAATAACATTTATATATTCTATGTAAATGATAAATAAGAACACTACTTAATATGTTCATATTTTAGTTCTTTTATATGTGTGCATATATATGTATACATATATATACATACACACACACAGGTATGTATGTAATCTGAAAACATGAAACTGTTGCAGCCATATGATTTTAGGGGAAAGATCATTTAAAAAAGATGAATTTCCCTATATATAAATCGGATTAAAAGATATAGTTTTACACACAAACAAACACATTTAAATATGTGTGTTCACAAAACAAATAATAAATAATAAAATCCCTAACATGATAGTTGAAAGAGAAAGGGAAAGGGTAATATACTGCTTGGATATGAACATGAACCCAAGGAAGTGGTATAAAACTATGTTATATCGACATTAATTAGAGGTTATCCCTAGTATCTATTTATAAAAAAACACATGTTTTTTATCTTTGGGTAATTAATATTATTTGTTTTTTTAATTCAAAAATAAATAAATATACATAACCATCACTTATTCATTAAACTATATTTATATTTTATATTTAATATTTTTTAACATTATATGGTTCCTTTAATTATTAAATCAATCATGGGTCACCAAATTATTCTACAAGTCACAATTAATTTCCATGCATATTAATAAAGTATTCACATTTTTTAAAACATTTTAATATTTTTTAACTCATTTCACCCTTTTCTAAACATTACATGAATATTATTTATTTTTAAACAATTGAATTTAACTTTTGGAATAAATATATAAATATATATTTTACTTTTAAAAAATATATATATATAAAGTATGTGTCTTGTTAATAAAATAAAACATATTAAAAATATATTTGAAATTATATAATTTATATTTTTGTAAAACGTTTTGCTTATTTTTGGATGTTTTATTATTAAATTTATTTTTTAATCTAATATCACATTATCTCTCTCCTCTTACAGGTTTAGTTGCCTTATTTTTCATGTCACAAATATCTCTTTTTTCCAAATTTCATTTTGTATTATCATTTTATATTTTTCATTGACGTTTTGTGTTTTTTCCACATGTTGTATCTCTCCCAAATTTTCTATTTTAAATATTGACATTTATCCATATTTTTTCAATCCCATAATCACTATTATAATATGATTTATTATATTAATAGGTTATTATATTATCATCATTTTTTGTCATAAATAATTAAAGTTTTATGATATTACTTCAGTAATTTTAAAAAAATGTGACATTCGATTATAATAAAAGTGCATTATATATATATATATATAGTTCTCTATAAAGGGTTTTAATATGTTTTAACTTATTTATAATAATTTTAAATAATTTAGCATTAGGATATATATATATATATATTGGGTTTTTATATTAATGTAACTATATATATTTATAATTTCAAACTTTTATAAAAAAAATATTATCTAAATATAATAATAAATTTATTTAAGAAATTACCTTTATTATCATTATTATTTATATTACTATTATTATAATATAAATATTTAACACATGTATGAAAAATATATAAAAATAACATACATTGTTCCTTCTAATATTTTAATAAAAACATTAAATATTATGCAATACTTCAAAATAAATAATATATTTTAATAAAATAGATTAATATAAAGAAAATAGTATTCCTTGGACGTAATATTTTAAAATTATGAATAGAAACATTATTTTTATTACACAAAAAAGATTAATTTTATAAAATTCATACATAAAAATCATTCCGAATAAATACATAAATAAAATATATGTATTATTTGATATTCATGTGGGGTTACATTATCCACCCCTCAGAATAATTGAATCCCCGCAATTCATTTTTAAATACATGGAAAATTCTTTTACACATATGAATTATTAACTTCATTCGAATTTACCCAAATTATATAGACTATTCCTTTTATACCAATTATAATGACATGAACCCAAATCCATGATTCAACCCAAAAAAATGTTGTGTTCTTTCTTTTTTATACGGGAAACTTGAATAAATACACAACATTAAATTAAAAAGTAGAACTTTTTTCTAGCCTAGGTTTTGGAAAATTGATACATTACATATATTTCAAAAAAATATAAAAATTGAAAAAATTGGTTTTTCAGTGTGTTGCTTCAACAACTGAGTTTCAAGGCAGTGAGTATGCTAAACCTAATTTTTTTTTTAAATACATTGGGTGAGAATAAAATTTCCAATAAAGGGTTTAAAAACAACCAATAAATTTCTTAAAGCATCCATTGAAATAAATATTAATATTTAAATTATTTTTTCACAAATACTTGGTTATATATTGTAAGACGATATTTTACAAAATAGTTATGTTTTAAAGATATTCAAAATTTTCCATTGAAATTATTATTTTTCTATGGGAGATTTTGAATACATGGCACAACATTATTAAAATCCTTCCATACAGAAACCAGACATCACTATGACATATGGGTTCACTCCCCATAATGTCACGAAATTCACTTGTGCAAATTTGAAAAACAATTTTTCAGGGACTAGGCATTCTTATTTCAAAACAAAAATCATTTCCAATATACTTGCAAAATATTATTTTCTTCGAAATCAAACAATCTTAATAATTTCATCACTATTTCCTCAAAATTATTTAAAATCATTTTAGGTGGAATACCATTCCTGGAAAAAAACACACTGTTATTTAGGAATCATAATTGCATGAAACATGGGTTTAAGTGCCTAAATGATTGCATAATGCTTGAAATGCCTCACATGAGTTAGATGATGGCCATACATATTTTCTCATGAAATGAAAATAGATTTAGATGCAAGTTCACCCATGAAATAATAACTTGAATCATAACTACACATAATATAATAACAATTATCATATGCAATTATGTGTTTAAGGTAAATATAGGAAATTATTCAGACATAACTCATTAAACACTAGTTTGGTAGTTGATAAATACCATTTATATAATATATGTAAATAATGATGAACTACTCCATTTAATGTGTTCATATTTGTATGCTTGTGTATGTGTACATATATATGTGTATATATATAATCACAGACACACAAGTATGTATGTAGTTTGAAAACATGAAACCCTTACAACCGTATGATTTTAGGAGACAGATCATTTAAAATAAGAAGTCTTGTCATATATATAAATTTTCTTCAAAATATATGGTTTTACACAGACACACACACACACATATATATAACTATATATATATGTTCACAAAACTCATGAATAGTCACAAAATCCCTAATTTGATTTTGGAAAACAAAAGGTAATGGGTAATATGATGCTTTCATGACAACATGAACCCAAGGAAGTTGTATGACTCTATGTTCTATACACATGAAGGAAGGGTTCTCCATTGAATATATTTATAAAAAATTCAGATTCATTATACTTTATTTATTTTTATTATTTGTTTGTTTTTTAATTAAAATCTAAAGAAAGACTCATAACCACCGTTTATTCATTACACTATATTTATATATTATATTTTTCATATTTTTATATTTTTATTCGTTATTTATTTATTCATCAATCAATCATGAGTCAAATTGTTTTTCCAAAAGTCACCATTAATTGCCATGCCTCTTTATAAATTATTAGCATTTTTTAAAACATTTTATTATTTTTTGGACTCATTTCACCATTTTTTTAACTTTACATGAATTTAATTTTTCTTATATAATTTCTTTTATCATTTTGTATAAATATATAAATATATATTTTATTTTAAATATATATATATGTATACAAATAGTGTGTCTTATTAATAAAATAACACATGTGAAATATATATTTATAATTATGGAATTTATTTTATCATAAAACTTTTTTCTTATTTTTTATTGTTTTATTATTAAACTTAATTTTTTATCTACTCTCACATCCTCTCTCTCATGTAACAGGTTTTTTCACATTATTTTTCATCACACACTTATCTCTTTTTTCAACTTTCATTTTGTATTATCCTGATTTTCTTTTATTTAACATAAATGTTTTGTGATTTTTTCCACACACTTTATCACTCCCACATTTTTTATATTCATCGTTGACATTTATAAATATTTTGTCAAACCCATAATTACTATTATATTATAATTTATTATATTAATAGGTTATTATATTATCCTAATTTTTTGTCATGAACAATTAATGTATTATGATATTACTTCATTCATTTTTAAAACAAGGGTTGTTCTATTATAAAAAAGTGGCGCTTATATATATATATATATAAGTTTTTTTAAAATATGTTCAAAACATTTTTCTTTAATATAAATATTCATTTTTTATATTAATGTAACAATATATATATTTATAATTTCAATCATTTATAAACAATTTATATTATATAAAATATAATAATAATTTTCTTTAAACACCCTATATTACCCTTACTATTATTATTACTATTATTATTATAAAAATACTAAACACGTGTAAAACATATTTAAAAAGAATATAAATTTTTCATAATAATAATTTAGTAATAAAATTAAATATTTATGAATACTTTTAAATGGAGAATAAATTTTAACAAAATACATTTATTTAATAAAAGTAACATTTCTTGAAAGTAATATTTTATAATTTTCAATAAAAATGTTATTTTGATTACTCAAAGTAATTTAGATTTATAAAAGTCATTATTAAAAATCTATTAGAATAAATACCTAAATAAAATGTAGGTACTATTTGAAAATAAAGGCATGTGACACGAATTTACTAAACTTGTAACATATTATTTTAAATACAGAATCAGTTTTTATAAATCTAAGAAACATTATTTTTTAAAAATTATATTAAAAATAATCTCATTGACAGAATCTGATACTAGTTTTAATGTAAACTTTTTTGAATGATTTAAATGTTTTTATATACAAATTATTTCTGAAATTGATTATGTTCACCACAATCGGATTAAATGACATAAATTTTTTATTATAATTCTTTTAATAATACACAAATAGTTTTTATCATCAAATTTTATAGATGAAAAAACTGTTTAAAATTAAAACCCAGTATATTTCACTATTTTATCAAAAGATGAAACTTATCAAAAAAATAAAAAAGTTAAACCGGAGTTAATTTTTATATTCATATTTAATGAAGAATATTATATTTTTAAATATAAATTAAAAAAATTCATAATATTGTTTGAAAATAAGTGTTCCATCAAAATGTAGAAAATCTATCTTTAGGATAATATTATTTTTTATGCATAGATGTTGACATATATTTATATCATGTCAGGAAAACACATAAAATGAATGTGAAAAATTAGATTGAATAAATTATATATAAATTTCAAAATATTTTTAATATTAATAATTCCCAAAATTTTAATGGCTAGTTTATTATTTTATACCATTGTATGTTTATGTTGTGTATTAAGTGCCACATAAGTTATCAATGTGATTAAAATTAATGAAGAGACATATTGATAAATCAATGGGTGTTAAAAAATTTTGATAATAAAACATGAATCATAATTGAGTCAATATAGTATGACATGAGATTATAATATTGAATTATGAGCGCAAATTGCGGTAGACATATAATGATAAAATATTATATCTAATGTAGTCATGGTTTACATTCAAGGCCATTATAGTAAAATTAATGCACTCCCCAAAATATCATAGTAGTCATGGTTCACTTCCATGACCATATTAGTATTCAAGGATCACTCCCAATACCATTATTCAAGGAAAATCCCATTACTGTATTGGGATTTCTCCCTATTTCATTCATATCTATCTTAGGAGGTATAAGTCGTTACTGAATGAATTTAAAGGGGATATAGTTCTTACATGATAGATAATTCAAAACATACATTTGTGATCAAATATATCACAACCCATTCATCATAAACATTAAAAAATATAAATATTAATGATATTATCAGGAATCACAACCCTATTAAGCCATACATAACATCAAATATTGTTATCATGGATGGAAAATTGTCTAGAAAGATTATTCGAAATTATTCATGAATAAAATGATATATTTATTTAAAAAACACTTTATAAATCATAATCTATTTAGAAAAAAATAATTTAATATTTTAAGAACAATTTGAAAAAAACATCTTTTTATTTTATGAGAAAATTTTTTAATGACCATTTAAAATCATTTTTATAATATAATTTTCTAAAATAGGATTTTTGAATAATCTTTTTCCATATAATGAGAGGATAAAATTACATGAAGCTTAAAATATCATGAAATGATCGATATTCCGGATAAAACATTTTAAAAGGAATTATATAAAACTCGTAAAATAATTTTTCTGTATAAAAAAAAGTATGCCTGATAGAAGGAAATTTGAGACAAAATTTCAATACGGATTTGGTAATTTTTGGACTTTAAAACACATCAATCATAGATCATAAAATTGATATGTAAATAACCAAAAATTTAAGGATAATGATCATAGAATACAATCATGGTCATTTAATGAATCACTTGAAAGAATAAATTTTTGAATATGGAATAATTATCATTGAAATAACTACGACACTAGAAAACATGAAACCATGTGTATTTTATTTATTCAAACACATTAAAGCCTCCTCTATTTCTGGTATGTCCTTTTTTTCTCTAATGAGATTTATTTGATGGATTTTACCCATAATGGAATCATAAAAGGATTAAGGGAGGGAAGTTAGACGGATATATGGATAGAGGATGGTTGATGAAAAAAGGTTTTCATGTGTGAATACTAGAGAATAAGGTGCATTGTTTTATAGGAGATTAGAGGGGCACTATTATAAATAATCGAAATATAAAATTAATATAAATTGAATTTTTATTTCATAGGATTCAAAAGTGTTCTATTTATAAGATAATATGAGGATTATTCAATGTTCTCTCATCCCATAATTTATAAAAAAAACATTAGATCACATTATTACTCTTATTATTTAGTTTTAATAAATTAGTTTACTCATTTAAGTCTTACCATGCAACATGGGTTTAAAAATTTTGAGGATGAATATATATAATATAAAATTCGTATGAACCATAAATGGATCATATTTTACATGTCTATATTTATCCAGTTTGTTTTATTTTATTTAATAATTATACTAATTTTATTCCATTAAATAAGATATTATTTATTTCAAGACATCATTAACATAAATTTTGAGGCTATTCGTTTAATAATAATTTAAAATATAAAAATAACATGACATATTCAAACCAATTAATTTACCAAGAAGGTTCGGCCATGGGTTCTATACCCAGGCCCCAAATTTATTTGTAAAAAAGGGAGTAAAGGTACAACAGATAAAGGGGTGCTTACATGCATAGAACAACACCATAAACCAACAAAAATTCACACCATAGAGTTACTTCTTCCTAGGTCGGCCATGGCCCTTGGATCCTCCCCTGTTATGACGCCCTCTTTCCCTTTTCATGCCTTCATTCTCCATCCTCTTCGAATCAGAATCCTTCGGAGAGGGATCCCTATCCTGTTCAGGATCGGTCTGAATAGTGGGGTGGTCATGCAGTTTATCCCCTGGCACTACATTATTAACCTGCACTACAATGGGAGACTGCTCCTACAATACAACCAAATGCGGCACCTCTGTGACAGGCACTGTTTGAGCATCAAACTTATTAGTATACTCCTTCTCTTAAGAGATCTCCACAGCCTCTTCAACAGCAGGAATGAATCTTCTGTTGTTACAACCTGCATTCTTCATCCCTTCAAGGTTCAACAAATCTAACATAGGGGCATTAATAGTTTCTGACATAGAAAAAAATTGGCAGCTGGTTTTATTGGTAGATCCTTTTTATTATCTGCCACCCTTGTCTAATCAGCATCTCTACACTCCATTTGATCCAAGGGAGAGTAGACAGGGGACTTTTCAGTGTCCTGCTTCACTATGCCGTTTTTGCTTCCAGATTTCCTACCTTATGAGCAGGAGATTTAGGTAGACATACCACCACTGGATCACCTTGAGAAATTCCAGATTGATGAGCCAAAGGCAGATTATCTACCTCATAATCAATCTTCACTTTTTCCTTGGAATGTTTTCCATCTCTCACCTTTTTGCGCATCACCAACTGAAATCCCTCATTATCAACAATATTCAGCTTGCCCTTACCAGAGATAGGGACCATTGTCGAACTGTCTAGTTCATTATTAACATGATCTTGAACAGCCACTTCATGCTCTGATATATTCCCTTCCTCCTCTACAATTTCAGCCCATGCCATTTTCTCAGTTCCAACCTTAATTCCAGAAGAGGCCAGGCAAAAATAATTATCAGTCTCCATAGAGGCATCAATAGTGGAATGTTGGACATCATCAGACTTGGGCAATCCATGTTTAATAGCCTCAGCAAATGATGGAGCTGCCTTTGGAGGGTGCTTTATCTTAGAGTCATCCTTATTAAGCTTCTTCTTGCACTGATCAGTGGTGTGACCCAGTGATTTACAGAGGGAGCATTTTAAACTCCTACGGTATTGTGAATGGATATGACCAATGCATAAATAGTGTTTACAAAAGTTAGGCAACCATTAATATTGAATGGAGAGCTCTATCTTAATTTCACCCACAACAAGAAAAATAGTATCAATGAAGATATTATCCAAATCAATATCAACAAGGACTCGGAAAAAATGGCCATACCTAGGATACTCGGTCTCCTTGTCATACTTAATGGGACAGCCAACGGCAGATGCAATTTCTCATAGAATATATGAATGCCAGAAAAACCAGTTTAGCCCCCTGATTCGAATCCAAGTCTGGGTACAGGTGTTCATAATTGCAAGAGTGCTCATCAAAGGATCCCACTGCTAGACCATGATGTAACCAGGCATCATCGTAATAGGTCCAAAACTCTAGGACACATTACGAAATTCCTTAGAGGGAAAGACATTGTGAAACGTACCTCTTCCAATTGAGATCAACTTCCAATCAGTAAATCCCTAGCTCCGGGATAGGCGAGCTCGTACATCATCAACCCTGATTGAAACATCACTCAGGGTTCCCGATAATCTGGCCAGAAGAGAGAATCGACATTTCTGAAGTCGCTCATCCAAAATCTTTGGGATCTCTTCAATTAATGCAATCGAACCATTTATGGTGATTCGTTTGCAGAGAGAGGATGATTCATTGTAAGAATCAGAGAAAAACTTACTCTAAGAAACCAATTCTTCTGATTTCCTCTGAAGGATCATCACCGACTTCGTTCCATCATTCTTCAATGCATCCACAAGAAACCCAATCCCACCATGAGAATCCACAAGCTTTGAAGGAGGGATGAATAAATCCCTCGGATCGAAGTTTCAATCCAAAATCGTGGCCATCGTCAAAACACAAATCGCCAAAAAAACGCCTCATAACTGAACAAATTAATGAATAATTTTCGTGGTTTACATTAATTAAATAAAATCATATTTATTGTTATATTATTAATACCAATTATTTGATTTTTCACTTAATTAAATAATTATTGCATCAATATTGTTAATGTATAGTAGTTAATTATATCATTGATAAAAATTAAAAAAAAATTACCATAATGAATTTACATAATTTATATTTAAATTTAAAATTTATATTTTTATATAGAATCTATATGGAATATTATTAAAAACAGTTTATTTATTAAGGATATGATAGTGAGATCTCCATCTTTTCATTAAATACATTATTATATTTGTCATAATAACAAATTATATTGAAAAATGATATATATTTGATAAATGAGTGATTTGGGATTAAATTATATCTGAATATAAAATATGGGAATCTGTAAAGTAAAATTTAAAATTCATTATCATATTATTGTAACCTTTTATTACTTGATATTTACTCGATTTAAATTTTATCATGGTAACAAAAATTTACCAATGATACTATTCAAATTTTTATAAAAATATATGTGACATATTTTATAAATTTGGAACATATTATTACCTATATTGAATCCATTTTAAAATAGAATCACAAAAGATTATGAAATTAATATAAAATTAATCCCACAGACTGGATTAAAGAATGCGTTCTTAATATAAAAATCTTCAAATGTTTGAAATGTTTTCAAATCTAATTTAATGTCTAATTCATTAAAATGAAATATATTAGAATAAAAAGTTGAAAAATTCTATAATTGGACTTTAAAATCAATATTACACATATTTAATATTAGAAATCATTTGGATAAAAACTCAGTTTTCATTGAAAATGCAGTATATTCTCCTATTCATAAAAAAATTAAATTTATTAGATAAAAACAAAATATTAATAAATAGGAAATTTTGATATATATAACACCAAAATGAATTTTATTTTTTCCAATAAATTTTATAAGAGTTTCAAAATATATTTATAAAATATGTGTACCATCAAAAGGCTGTAAAATAACATTTTAGATAAAATACCAGTTTTAATTATAAAAATGGATTTATATTATCTCATGAAAATGTATTAGAATAATTTCATATTATTTAATAGAATTTTTAAAAAATAATATCTTTTTTCTTAATAATACTATACATGATAAGGGCTGTGGAATATCTTTCATATTAAATAATAATATTCAGTTATTTGAATAAACTCAATGTGGCAAGTCATTACCCTATGGAATATAGTTATTTTATTTATAAATATTTTGAATATATATTACACCACCATTAAAATGAATTACTCAGTAATAGGTCATCAATATGATATAAAAATATTAAAAAATAGCTTCCTCATCACTTCCTCACCATTACAAATAGCTTCCTCAAATTTGTTGTATCATTAGAAAATAATAACCATGTTAGAGGTATTGTTATGTATAACAATATCTCTATGATGAAAAATCTCTACTAGTTGTTCTTCATAAGAAATATCATTCTCTAGTGGTAGGGAGTAAAATATTAGTACAAGTGATCTATCAGGCTTTTAATTTATTATGATAGATACATGGAACGCATTATGGACATCATATGTGTTCAGTGGAATATCCAATCGATAAGTGATCATCACAATAAAATCTTTATTTAAAAATTAAATTTCATCTTCAAAAATGTAAAATTTCACATTAAATTCAATTATGGATATTATAAAATTTCCTTAATGGGAATACCCTACTGGAATAAAGTTATATAAAACAACCCACTAAAAAGAGGGAATGTAAAATGTGAATATCGCCATGTAAAAAGGATTTAGATTAAGAGGACAGTAGTTATAATTGAATGCAACAAAAACAAATAGAAATATAACTATAATATTATTATGGTTAGCGATAGATAAAATATTTTATATAATACTAATGACCATAAAACCAAACACCAAATTGGTCTGAAATATGTCATGATAACATCATCAGTGTTGATAATATGATAACAATTTACATCTAAATCATTTGAGATGATATAACTACATGATATTATCTCACAACTAAAATATAACCTTTTTTTTATTTGTTTATCATTAACTAATTAAATCCCCATTCAAATAAATTATCATGAAATTTTAATTCTTAATGGACTAGTGGATCATATGATTCATGATGGGATTATAATTCATTCTTTCTGTCTCTTTTTATCATCAAAAGAAAACTTTTAACACAACTAATTCAGTATGCACATATTTTCTTATGGTTTAATAATAAATTAATCTCTAAAACCTCATTAATATTTAAATGTAATAATTTTCTTAAATGTATGACCATATGAAGCATAGAAAATATTAATATCCAAAACATTATAAATAAGGGGTGTAAATTAACAAAAAAACATATTATTTTTCCACCTAACATCTAGCCAGAAATATTAATTGTGTCACACAAAAAATGTAAATATAATTATTATGAATTATATTATAATATTTTAATTACTTGAATAAAAATTAAACCATATTTAAATAACACATTAATCATTGAAATATATTTCTTATATGAAAAAAATTTCATTAGAAACGTGTGTTAATACCTATACCGATAGTATATGTGATTTAATTATTCTAAATCCTTGTATAAATTAACATGAAATTTCAATAATTTATGATAAATTATATTTTCATTGATCACATTCTATAACAATAAAACACTAAATTCCTGAGAAAAAATAGAGGAGGATAGATATTACTTAATAATCATGGTTTACTTTATCAATTATGATGGCATGGGATTTCCCCTTTCCATTTTTAATTTGAGATTTTGGTGGATTACCAGCCAAATTAGACATTAGATTAGGGAATTTGTTACCATAATTCCCAAAAATTATTCAATTGAAACGCTAAATTAATGTAAGAGACTTATTTCTAGTATTCACCATAATCTCTTTAATTGGGAACCCATCAACTCTATGACCATTGATTCCTCACAAGAAACATTTACTAGTTCCAAACATAAAATTTCTATCTTGTTTCCATTGTCACATTGTGAATAATGTAACACTAATATTCTTTTATCCCTAGGTTTTACAATTTCTATCCAATTATATACTCATATTCATAAAATTAACCTGAGATTGATGAAAAACATCAATATTTTATATTATAGGATGAATAAAATTATGTTACTAATAGAAAGTTAATTTCTTCAACATCTCCCAATCCATGGAGTCAATTTTATATTATTTCCTTGAATTCTTGTTAAATTTTCACCATTAATTCCTATTATCTTCCCGGTGATAAGTTCCCAATCTCTAAATTTTTCAGTAAGAATAATGGATAGTGAAATATATCTTTTCTCTAATAGATATCAATTTTTCTACAACATGTGGATTAGTCATTCCAATAAATGAAGTTTTATGTTTCATTGAGAAGTATTCCAAAAAATAGTGTTCCCTCCATTGGTCTTTTGGATTCTTTATATTTTTCATTTATTGATTTGAGGGTATAGAAATGAGATTTTTCATTCTATATTCCTTAATATTCACTTATTATAGATGACCATCACTGTATTTTACATTTCAATCCTCATTAACATGGTTAATTTGGGTTCTATATAGTTACAAAAAAATGAATCAAAATCATTAGTATCACATGTCATAGTGTTAATACCACATTATTAAAAGAAATTTATTATAAAATTTCAATCAATGAGTAATTTGTTTTATTCCTATGTTATTCATTATTGACACCCAAACTCTTTTGTATCATATATGTAGACATATCCTTAGGTATCATACTAAGGCTTCATGAACCTAGTTTCCATGGATTGACTATAAATTTATCTAATAATAACTATAATGAACTAGGATTTTGGCCTATAGATATTACATAAATTTTGTCAAATATTCCATATATTAAAAACACACACACCCAAAGACTGTATCACTTAAGATGATTTAGAATGACTGAAACATGAAAAACTTGTTCATAAAACATATATATTTTCAGGAATTTGACATCAAAACATAAACCCTTTTGGGAATATTATAATTAATACATTTCATCATATCAGTGGGACATGAAACATAAGAAATGGTAAGATCATATTCTTAGTGAGGGTTAACAAGGGAGATATGTAATAAGACATAAACCTAAATGTCTTAGAAAAAAGAATAACATTTGATAATAATAGAATTCATATTAATGATTATATACATGAGTCATGGAATAAATATTGGAATCTAATAAGACATAAATCATAAGGGAGTCATGTTCGTAAGCCAAGAAAAATAACACATAATTATGACATGGAATTGTGGAATAAATATAAGTAAATACAATTATTTTCATAGAAGTAAATTATTAATTAAAATTCCATCATAGTGGAATTGTTTCGCTCCCCAAACCATGTTAGTATCCATAGTTCACTTTCATGACTATCTTAATAGTAAACGATAAATCTCAAAAGCATAATAGTGGAAAAATTATTTTTCTGAACCGTGTTTACTCCCAATTTCAGCACTACCTATCTCATAACATATAAATTATTAAAAAACATTTTTGTGGGGGGATATATGTCCCACAAAATATATTATTAAAATTAAACATTTTTGTTCCACAAGAAATAAATAAATCATTATAAACATAAACCATCAATTTACTCTCTTCCCCATTAAACAATATGTAACATAAAATATTTATATGTTCGATGGAAAATGGTTTAGAAATATCAATTGATATAATTCATGACCAACATATCCTTTCCATTTATGAAATAAAATTCTTTTTAAATAATAAAATATTAATAAGACCTCATTCTTTCAAAAAAACAATAAGAAATATAATATAGGAATATTTTAAAAAATTCAAAAAATATAATTCAGATTTCTAATAATTTTCCCTGAAAATTCATTATATAATTTGAAAAAAATATTATTTGACAATCTTTTTAGAAAACATGGTATTTGAGTGAACTATTTTCATCTAAAGTAAGAATAACTATACATGAAGCATACAATATAATGAAAATAATTAGATTCATGATGCAACGTGTGAAATAGATATATATAAACCTTATTAAAGGATTTAGATGCAAAAAAACATTTTTCTCAAATAAGACAATTTGAGTGATAATTACATTACATGTTTGGTAACATTTGAACTATAAACCGCATGAATGATAGTTCATCAAATGGATATGTAAATAATAAATAATTTTTAGATAACAATCCTAAAATAGATTCATCATAAATATATATAAAATTAGTTTCGTATATGTAATAATTATTATAGAAATAAAAAAGAGAATAAAAACCTTGTAACCATAATTCACGATGTCCTTCATACACATTCAAACCTCCACTTATTAAAATATCTCCATTGGTTTTTCACCAAAGGACATCCTTGGTTTCATTTTATACAATAATATGGATGTTATAATTAAAAAAGATTTATTTTGAGGATATATGGAAATCAATTTACCATAATAAAATGTTTTGGATGTTTGATATAGTAAAGAATAAGGGGTTTTTTGTTGGATAGGGGAGAGAACATTTGTAAAATATAAAAATATTATATTAATAAAAATAATATTTCAATTAATAATGGTTTTAAATATAATTATATCACATCTAATATGAATATGGTTCTAAATCATAAAACAAAATAATTTATTGGGAATGATAGATGTCATTATTTATGTTATAATTTAATTTCAACCATTCTTTAACATCACTAATTATTACTGTAACAAAATGAATTTTAACACATTGAGGGGTTATATTATTACTATAATTGAATAAATAAATGTAAATCAATCCTATATTAAATTTGCAACCATATCCCAAAAATGTTGTCGAAATTTCATTGAATATTATATAATTAAATAATATATTATTTCATTAAAAATATCATTAATATTAATTTTGAGGATAGTCATTACATTTAAATTTAAAAACATCAAAATGACTGGATATATTAGAATATAATAATATAATACACCTATAAGAGGAAAAGTGCATCCATATAAACCTTTTAATAAATAAATTATTTAATAGTTTATTATATTTTATATTATTAATAGCATTAGTTAATATTTCAATTAATTAAATATTTACTTCATCGCTGATGTGAAAGCATTTAAAATAATTATCTCTTCACTAAATATTTAATATAAATTACCATAATGATGATATATCATTTATATATCAAATTTATATTTATATTATAACATAAATTATTGAAGACACCTTATTATGATTAGTTTACTTATTAGTAATATGATTTCTTGTCCATGTATTTTCTATAAATATAATAATATAAATGAAATATTTACTAATAATTTTATTCGAAAAGATATATATTCAAACAATGAGTTATTATGGATGAAATGTGCTTATGATATAATTTTTTTTTCATTTTTAAGGACTATTTTTTAATCCATCCAATACTATTTTATCTATTGATTACACAATTTTTAATTGACTTTCCTTTAATCATAGTAAAAAAAATGTAATAGTCACTTTTAATATTGTCCAAAAATAAAAGAGACTATTTTATAAATATTTCCCTTTTTATACAAAATATTAATTCCTTTTTTCAAAATTATAAATATATTCTTTATAAAGATTTATTAAAAATTGATCCCACATACTCGATGAATGAATGGGTGCTTAAAAAAATATATAAAATATTGAAATGTTTTTAAAAAAAAATATCAATTTAAAATTGATTAAAATGACTAAATTGAAATAATAAATTTATTATTGACCTACATGAACTATAAGTCGAATTAAAAATACAATTTAATAATAATAATTGTTTTGATGAAATATTTATTTTCAATAAAAATATATAATTTTCTAAATTCATTAAAAATGTATTATATTTGAGATATACAAAAAAATTATGAATTAAATTAATAATTAAATAATTATTAAATGATTTTTTTAAAAAATTATAAAATTATAAAATCTTATTTTCTTAATAAATGCACTATCAAAAGGAGGTACGAATTATTTATAGAAAAACAATGTTTGAAATTTTACAACTATTTTAATTATTAGTCTATTCAAATATATTAGATTAATTTCCAAATGAAAACATTACTTGTTTATGTATTATAGTGTTTATCTAATTAATACCCACTAATATAATGTCTATACGATATCAAAAATATTAAAAAATAATATTTTTTTCATTAAAGCTTGATCTGACATGTCATTATTCAATCAAGCATAATATTTTCTCATAAATAATATTAATATGTGATAGAGTAAATATAAGTATTTAATCCGAAGATTATTAAGAAATTCAAATGTTTAATATCTATGTTTTCCCACATTTGTAAACAAAATTGTACATCTCTTAGTCTATATCTACTATATTGTACATGTACTATGTATTTAATTCACGTTAGATCCCCTTTTGAACATATTGGTTGGGTTATTACTTAGAGTTTTCATTTTTATCTCAATATATTTTTCATTATGATTTTTTTAAAGGAAGAGTGTGTTTTGTTCTGAAAATGGTTTTCATAGAAAATATTGTTGGTCCATAAAATTATAAAACCCATATTTTCGTAAATTAATTTTCAAACTAACATTTTTGAACAGTTTTAGGAAAAGAAATGTATAGATTATGTGGTGATTACCTAATGAGTTGTTATGTTCACACACAAAACATGTGCCAAAAACGTTAGATGACTTGAGATCTTTTTCAAGTGAACATTTTAAATATGCTTCCTATGTAGTGGGTTGGTATTATGGTTTTTAGCGACTAAGAGGTCACATGTGGATTTGGTGGGGTTCCGTTTCATTTCTCTTTGGATTTGTTTGTTAAGTTTTTTTTTGTTTTATTTGGACTTAATGAGGTATTTATAATGATATAATTTTGTCTTCTTTTTTTAAATCATTTTTTTGAATTTTCGATTAGTATAAGTATTTCACAATTTGATATAATTGATTACCAACACCAGTTTCTAAACATAGGGGATCAGGAATAACTCCTAGGAGTTTTGACAGACCAGTTTAGGTGTCAGGTAAGATAGTATCCCTAACAAATTTTGGATATATCTCTATGAGTATGGGCACCAATCATCCTAAAAATGAAATGAGAGGTATCAAAAAAATTGGATTTTTATCAAATAATTAATTTGAATATTTCACGGTTCATTTCATCAATATAGCAGATACCTTCTCTAATTATTATGGTTCTTATTAACATCGAGTAACTATATATAGTTGTCTATGTGTTCAGAATGGTTAATGAGATTATGTAGTTCATAGTCTAAAAGACCCCAATATTTTGGGGTGATTATTTTTTTAATTTATACACTAAGGTTTCATAAAAAATTAACTTAAACAAGACTAACATGAATTAAAATATAATTGTGAATAAAACAGATCTTTTTTAGATCCAATCATACAATAATTGCATCATGTGTATATATTATTATCTAGTGATAATTAGGGAAAATAAAAAGCATTTCAGAATAACCCATAATAAAATCCCCAAAATTTTAGTCATGGATTGTATCTACTATCGTAGTCATGTTTGATCACTAAACCTCAAGCCAATGGGTAACACCATAGTATAAAGAATCATCCCATATTCTAGATGAATAATATCTTGAAACATATGGCACTCATCTCAACCATAGTTCCAATCCATAATTCCATTCGTCTCCCATTAAAAATCATGAAATTCCATATAAAGGCCATTTAATTCCCTCATGAATTCAAGGGAAAAATCATATCAACTATGAAATAACGTATTGAGATACATTTTCCCAAAGTCCAAACTATCATTTCATTAATAATATAATAGAAATAAGTTATCATATTAGGGAACATCATATTATTTTTTGTCATTGGAAAACAAAATGACATTTATATCCACTGATTATTTATTGATATTAATTCATGGACCAATCTCATTACAATCTAAACAAACATGCTCATACTAGACCACGATGTCTACATAACTGCTTCTGATAATAAAATCATTTAATATAAAAATAGAAATTAAATAATGAATAATAAGGTCGATATTATTTCTATGATATTGAGATAATTCTAATATTCCATTACATATATTTCAATATATCTCTTTAAAGACTGCAGGACCATATGTATGAAAAAGTGACAAAATCATAACATTAATTTAAATTAGAGTATATTAATTGTAATTTTGTAGTATATTACTTTTATAACTCCCCCTTTGATTATAGTCAATATTAATATATAAAAATATAGTTATATAAATGTAATGTTATGTATTTGATGGTAGATAACACCATCTAGATTAATAAAATTATTGTTTAGGAAAAAACATCAATAAATCAGTAGACTATTCTCATCAGAATGTATGTTGTAACCATTAATAAAAATCATTCATAATTCATAAACGTGGAATTATAGGGCTATAGAGGTTCTATTTGACAACAAACAAATGAATATGATAACAATAATTTAATATGATTCTCATAAAGATGAATCTGTTGAGGAATCACTAAATTAGAGAGAAATACAACTATATAAATGATGAGTATCAACATTAACCAAAAGTATATTAACAATTAAGTTGTTCTACTTTATATAATGACTAAAAAATAATGGCTCACAGACAATGTGGATATGAATCAAGAGATAGTATAAGAGAACATGGTTTAGGAATATTCAATATTTTAAACTTATTTCCAATTACATCAAATTATCCAAGAAACAAAATAGACAGATTTTATTCTAATGTGAATAATAATAAATCTATCGCATTAGTATCAAAATAAAAAATCCCTATAAGGACCCTGACCCAAGTATCTCAGAGCTAATGCATACATTATTAAATTTTCATAAGATATATGAGATCACGTCATGAATAATATAGAAGTTAATTCATCATGTTAAACTATATATGTATTTGAATATCAAATTATAATTGAAAACATAAAAAATAAAACATCATAATATGAAATATTTTAATTCGTTTAACTTATTAAATATTTCTTTCTAAATATCATAATGTATGGGAAAAAATAAATTATTCATTTTTAATGTAGTTAAATGGTTAAATGTAGAGGAGGATATCAACAATAAAAATGGAATAATCAATATAGAATGGTAAATATGTTAATTAACATGAAATTTAACCAATAAGAGGAGAAAAAAGAATAATATGGTAGAGATAAATGATGATATAATAATTCTATATAACTAATTACGTGATCTTTTAACATTTAAATGTATATCAAAAATTTCAAAAAAATCATATAGACAATAATGAATCATCTTATAATTATATTATTCAATATATAATTCATCATGAACATAATATTGTGTCCTCAGGCAATGTCGTCTTACAAAAATGGGTAAGGACTTAGAAAAGTACGAACGTGTGTTTGTATCATAAACCCTATCTATGTTAGAAGAACCAATAACTATCCCCAATAATATCTTAATATGTAAATGGAATTCATCATATAATATGGGAGAATAAATATTCAATAACTAATAAAAATATTCATTCATATAGAAAAACAAGTATATAAAATTTTATAATTTATCCTGTCTAAATGATGATATATAATCTTGATAATGAATATGTATGGTATAATTAAAACACATCCCAATAAGAGTATATAGAAAATAAATGGTTATTATTTGTAGTGAATATAAATATGATAAAATTATAATCAAAAACATTCTTGTTGAAAGTGACTTCCACACATCGAAAATCAAAATTGAAAATGTAAAAATTCCAAAACAAAATTGAAGAAAATTTCCTTCATAGAACCCTTTTAACATGTTATGTAATCTTTAAATAATTGAATAGTTAGTATACCAAGAAATTATACTAATTTAGAGTATCATAAATCAAAAATTCCATTAATTTTTCTTCTTCAAAAAACACTAAATAATACAACATTTATAAAATAAGAAGAATATTATGTTTGTCCAATTTATAAAATAGGTAAATGTTGTTAAAAATGAAATTAGTAAACCATAGGAAAATTTAAAAAATTATTTAAAATTTTTAAGGGAAAATATGGTCATGGATTACAAATATTCATTGTGAAAATGAATAAATATTTGGTTTTCTGTAAAATCATTATTCTGAAAATAGGAGTACATAATAGAGGAATAAGAAAGGAAAACATATAGTTTTCAAAAAAATAGTGAATATAAAAATATATTTGGTTTAATATTAAAGGACTACAAAATTCCTCTGTGGAAGACATAATCATAAATATTTGAAATAATGATGGGATTGTGAAGTAATCTAATATTGCTTTGTTTACTCGTTAATCATAACTATAATGAAATACATAACATCAAATACCATGAATATAAATTGAATCATGATATATCCTATAAAATGGGTTGTATGTAATACAAATGAAAGGATAATATGGTGAATATGGTTTATGTAACATTGAACATAATGTTCGATGTGAAAAGCCCCACAAATATTGTATTATTGAAGTCTGAATTAATCAATGACATCAATATGTTTTAAAAAATGTAAGTAAACATAATTAATTATTAATTACAACATTAAATAATTATATTTCACTACACACCTAATATTATAATGAAATATATTAGTATAATGATATATATACAAAAAAAATGAGTTTCGGATCTTGATATCAAATGGTAACATTCAAAAATGATTCTCATGGATGATATAATTTGAATAAAAAACATAGAAGACTATGATAAATGAAGCATTAATGATATAAAATATAAAAGTGATATCATATACACTATATAAATTATATTGTGTGCATAAAATTAAAATATAAATAAATTAAGGTAAATAGATTTGGAATCTCATACGTCATTTCAAACCTGACATGCATATTATTTTATATCAGGAATAATAATCATTGGTTAATTATTTGCTTTAATACAAAATATTTTTCTGTTATTGAATCTTTTTATATTTATTATCATTTTAAATTTAAATATTTATTCATTTAATATTATATCATTCATTTTGGCTATATTCAATTCATTTTCCCAAAATGACATTGGTTTGTTGATAATTGTAAAATGTTTATTTTTAAATCATCTGTGAAATAATTATTATTACATAATTTAAATTTTTACACATCAATTCTAATTTTAAATTAAACCATGAATGATGTTAATGATAAATGAACTATATTACAACCATGTATAAAGTAAGGTTTATGTATGCAATAGAAATATTTCCATTTTTCAATGATCATGATAGAAAAAAGGTATATATTATTATATTTTAGAAAATTGGTAATTATATCATAAATAAGATATTATTTATTTAAATAATATTATATAAAAATAATATAAATATTTCAAGTGATATGGTGATTTAAAATGAATCTCATCACTTCGTAGAGGTGGTAGTCCACATTTACATATAAATGATGTTATCAATTTCAAGTTGATGGAATTATAAGAAGTTATATGTTAAATTAAATTATTATAATAATAAATATTACATTAATACCATTTGTAAAATAAAATAAATCATTATTACTAGATTGGAGTGGTGTTGATTGAAAATGAATTACGTAGGATCAGAAGGCGATATTATGTATTACATATGAATGTGAATTTCATTTCTTATTTGATGGAAGGAGGTATATACTGGTTATTTAAATAATATAAATATGTAAAATTATATGGAAGTTATATTTTGTATTTCCTAATTTTTTAATCATATTTCAAAAACAAACAAGAACAAATCAAACACAAATGCATGGTTGAAAACAATTCCTCTTCATCAGACAACCTCAGTTGTTTTATACCTCATGTAATTAATGGATGCTTATTTATACAACTAGACACTATAAGAAAATTATATTATTTTCATAATGTATTTGAAAAATTACATTATGATATAAATCACTTCAAATTCATGATAAAATTTACAAAAAATATAAAATTAATAATAGAGGATGAGGGTGCTCTTAAAATATCGTAAATTATTGGATTAATATCAATTAATATTTATCAAATAAGTTTTCAAATATAATATTTTTAAATTATTGTATGAGTATGAAATGAAATAATATAAAAATTATGGGGAAATGTTTATACTATTATTTATTAACATTATATATTTTATATCCATCGTTTACCCTTTGAAATTTATAGTGATAACAATGTGTTTGTTATTTAAGGGTAAATATATTTACTATAAAAGAATTGGTTTCCCAATAATGGATCATTATTTTTATTTTTAGTTATATATCCTTTAATTGGGTTAAATAATTTTTTTTCGTAAACTGTAATTAATTTAATTACATATTATAAGTTATAAAATAACATTAATGTTTGTTTTGGAACTATTAATTTAATTTGACTTTGAAATTTTTTTGGAAACCACTAAATTAGAATATAAGCCATTAAAACATCTCTAATATGATATTTTTATCCGAAAATTATTGGAACACAATAATTGAATACTTTATTTTACTTTAAACATTTATATAACTATTTATTATATTTTTCTAATAATTGAATATATACTATCTTGGGGTTATATAAACATTTAACGTACTTTTTTCATCCAAAAAAATTAAAAATTATTTACCATGAATATAATATTATTTATATTTCATATGATTATTTATAATTTAACAAATGTTTTCTTTTACCTAGGAACAATAAACTCATGATATCTACATTATGATTGTTTAAATTTTTACATTACCTTTTACATAATTATTATAATGTCCCAAATAATACCTATATGGTAGAAAAAGGTAATATATCAAAATATTATATGATTATTGATGAAATAGACTAATAAAAAAAATATAATGTTGTGTGATAGAATAATTTTTAGGTCCTATCAAATTATTTTACCTTAATTACCCAATTTGTCTATAATGTGGTAATGTTTAATTACTAAATATTCTATTGAAAATGACCATCAATAATAAGGAAAAATTTACCAAATTGGGCATACCTGATTCAAAATAAGTAATAAATTAATATTGATTCAATTTATATTAGAATAATAAATTAATTTACTGTGAAAATATTAAACACAATGAACAACATTCTTTTGAAAAAATGGAGTATAAGTATAAAAATGTTTTTATTCAAAATGAAATGATATCATTGATTCCAATGAAACTAATATTATTATTAAAAATATAATAAAACTAAATTTACAATGAATCCAATTAATTACGATATATACCTTTGTAAATTATTGATACAAAAATGATGTTTTCTTTTTAAAATAAAAATTTTCAATACTGACTGGTAAATAAATATATTCAGAAAAATCCCAAAAAATCATCTCTATCATATTTTTGGAATGTTTATTTCAGAAATTGATAATGTTTTTGTAATATAAAATTAGAAAAATGAAAATAATTATAATGTGTTTCATTAAATTAAATAATAACAATATTTAATAGAAATATATTTCTGATGATTAAAATTGATTTAATAAATATTTATTTCAAATTAACTAAATATGAATCTATAAATTTTCATTTAGTATAAACGTAATATTTAGTTAGTTAATTAAATAACCATATATATACCCACAACATGTATGGATATTTTAATACTGTCAAATTTAAATAAAAACACTTCTAGTTTTTCTAGGATCTATGTTGCGTGTCATATAAGTTTTTGAACATATTGTAACATTAATTTATCATAGTGTCTCCTTATCCCCACAATAATAAATTGTACAATTATAATATGAATTTTTATTCATACTAAATGGATGAATATTTTAAAATACCTTTGTTGAAAACCCAGATCATAAAAAGGGTTTATAATCATTCTATTATAAATATAGAACGTGAAGTATGAAATTTATCTACAATAACATGTAAAATGCTTCGAAAAAAGATATAAATAGTTGGAATTGAAAATATAAACATGGATAAAGAATAATTTTTTATATACGGATAGATATCAAAAGATAAGACAAATAAAAATAAATTTTATTATCATGAAAATTTTAAGGACTACCAAATTTTATATCTTGGAGGGGTTAAAAGATAGTTAATTCAAAAAAATTTATCACAATAGGATAATTTATTATTACGATCCATGCCAAGGTGTTGGAAAATTCCATTAACATATTTGATAAAGACATATGTAAATGTACATACATGACATGTTGAATTGTAACCTCTAAAATAAATTCACTATAATATTAAATGTTTTCATAGATATTGAGTATTTAATATAAAATTTTCATTCCTAATGCCCTAAAACAATATTCTAATGTGTTGTGTGTTCCTCAAAAAAATCACCTATATTTAATTAAACCAAAATTTTAATTATAATTTTACATAATAAAAAAATTAATAAACCAACATATGAAGAAGTAATAAATTAATATTTAAACTAAATAATAAATACAATGGTTTGATATTAATCATTCCTTATATAAATAACCATTTATCACAAATTACCCAATAAACATAAATTAAATTATTTTTTTAACATTAATTTTTATCTCATTAAATTTAATGAACAACTGTAAATTTTGAAAACATTATTCCCAAATAATTAATTACATTAATAGTAATTTTTATATAAACCTAATCCAAATAAATCCTCATCCCAAATACCATTATTTACATAAAATTCCTAAAAAAACAAATATTATACTATTATTTTATTTTCTAAAAAAACACAATATTTATTCATCAAACTATAAATGAAAAGACATTTTCATAGTAAAAAATATGTGACATGGTCTATTTATATGAATTCCACATTTATCAGCCTTTGGTTGTGGGTTGAATCCCTATAGCATTACCATATGTGATGGATTTTCAAATGAAATGTGGGATATCCTTTTTCTAATAATATGATTATATCATTCATATTATTTTCCAAAAATCTAAATTACATGCAAAAAATTAACATTATTAATTAAATGTCTTTTCAATACAATTGAAATATACATGATAAATCATATTTTCATACATTTAATAACCCATAATTAATATCTCATTAATGATTATATAAAGAATAATTGTTATTATATGATTTAAAATAATATCCATATAAAATGTCATGATTCTTTACATAATAATTTCTATAAATCATATACTTATCCAATGGGTTTTAATCCCATGATTGTATCCAAAAATAGATTTTTAGGTTAGTTCTCCCTTAAGATATATCTCAAAAGTGGAATATTTTAATTTAATCATTTGATCAACCATAAACTAGTCAACACAAAGAACGGTTTTTATATCATTCCACTAACTAAGGTCAAAGGTTTACCTCATTTTATTTTATCATAAATCACAAGGGTTCATAAGTGAAATCTAAATTATCTTAAGAATATATCTTAAGAGCCTCCAACTAGGTGCACATTATGACCACACTCACTCTACACTATAATTATTTGTAAGACATCATCAAATAGCACAATTTGAAATTATTACCATTGGATTAATTTATAAAAAAACAAAATACAATTGTTGTATTCTATACGGGTTATATTTATATGAAAATAACAAAGTCATTGCCTTATTTAACACATTATGATTTTATCTAATAATTAGTAATGTCAATATTGTTTTCATATCTTTATGATATTTATTATATGTTTTACTAAATATAGTTCCCAAATTTTCTACTAAACATCCTCAAATAAAATAGGTAAATGACTAAATCCTAGCAGGCTAGAGTCAATGGTTACGTTATTATAATTTAATAATATTCAACATATCACTTCCCAAATGATATAATAGTTTAGTAGTTGGTGTAAAATATATAAATACATTATTCTCAATTTATATTTGAAAACATAAAATAAAGACATATTAAATTTAAATATTATGCATCATAAAACTCATTAAAGGATTCCTTCATCATATTATAGTGAGGATAAAGAAATAATGGTGAGCTCAGATAAACATTAAGGGTTACATACAGTGCAATCAATCATGATTATAAATGTCACTAAAAATATGGAAACGTAAATAACGAAAAACTAATTCCATTAAATAAATAGAATTATTAATAATAATAATATGAGATTAATAAATGATGATAAAATAATTCCATATAAATAGTCACATGATCATGATAACATTACATGTATATCATAACTATAAAAATTATCACAAAGTCATTGATAAATTCTCTCATAATGATGTAATTCATAGTCACATACATCAAAAACCATATCGTTGAGGGATCATGCCAAAAATTCTTACATTACTAGGTAAGGCCTCAACCAAATTCCAAAATAAGTTTTTATAAAAAGGCCTTATGATTCAATGAGGGACTATATTGGGCCCCACATGTCACTTACTAAATACAATTAATTCATCGTATGAATTCTGAGAATGTGAATTCAATTCAGAATAAATAAAAACATTCATGTTCAATATCTATTATTAGAATTGTAAATATTTAAAAAATAGAACTAATCATATAATATCATAAAAATAATAATGATTTTACCATTAAAACAAATACCAAGTAGAGTACAAGTAAAACAATGTGTCATTTTCCTTAATGAATAGAAATAGCCTAAAATTATTGTTAAAAAATTATTAAAGAAAATAAACATTATAATTAGGAAGTATCTTTTGAATACTAATTTTATACAATATACGAGTAAAATAATTTTATTTGAAATTAAATAAGGAATATTGTGACTGAGTGTCACAAAAATTTATTCCTAATTATTTTGGTACGTTATGTTCATAATAATTATGTTAAAAACAATATTCATTTAATGTTTTCAATAAAAAATAAAAAAGAACATCATTGAAAAAATTACTACATAACATAATTTAACCCAATTATAAAAAGAAATAAATGGGTTAAAATGTCTTTAATAAATAATTCTATGAAATTAAAATAACTTTCCCAAATAATTTGAAGTGAATATTGTTATGGTAAAAAATGATTCCCATTCGAATATACAACAATTACAGTTTTCAATAACAACACTCTTTAGATATCATGGGTACATAAAAGTGTAATATATATGAAAAAATATAATTTTGAAAAATAAACATAGTATATAAAATTAATATTTGTATCATTAAATGATCTAATAAGTCTCCCAATGAAATTTTAAGCATTAAAAAATTTGAGTAATAATGATATTTTTAAATAAACCATTAATACTTTTGTAAAATTTGAATAATAACCACATTGTATGAAATACAATAAAAATATAATTTAAATTAAACTTATATAAATATAATAATGATATATCATATAATGGGGTTAGTGTATATACCAAATTATAGAAAAAAGTTTAAAATTTGGCTAATGTCACTCAGAAACAAAATGTTTTTGAGAAAACCCTAAGAAATTTCATATCATTGAAGTGATTATTACATTATTAAGTGAATATGACTAAAAATTATAATTGAAATAATGAAATTAAAAATAATAATAGTTCATTATAGAAATAAATTTTGTTAAATATAGTCAATGAAGATATAATATATCCCAAATAAAATAAATTGTCTTATAAAATTCTTTACAACTTGGTACCATTATACCTAAATCCATGTTGTTGAAATAATTTTAGTTGAAAATTCAAAAACAATTCTATATCAAGGAAACATGATATAATAAGTCAAATTATTATTATATACACCATATAAAATAATTTAGTTGAAAAGAATAAAATATGACACAAAGATATAAAATTTAGACAGAATTGCATACCACTTTTATGAATCGTGAGTTACGTTGTTTATCATCCTAAAAAATATTATTATGTAAATTATTAATTTTATTATGATAAATTTTCATGATTATATTTCATTAAAATTATTTATTTCTGTGATATATTTATTTACTTAATAAATTATGTTCATGTTGAAATTTTTTTGATATTCTGTTCATAGTTCCAAAATGTCATTTGTAGTTTGACTATAAAATATTCTTCTTTGATACATAATCTCTATAATAATAATCATGAAATAATAATAATTTTTGTTTAAAAAGAATAATTTCTTTACCATCCATCGATGATGGTTATGTAAAATGGTCTATCTTAATATCATGGAGATCCTAATTCCTATATATGATTTAGTTTCTATTTTCCAATGATTATGAAGTAAATAAGGTATGTATTACATTATATTTATATAATTATAATTATATCATAAATAAAATATTATATAAATTCAAAATATTTAATTATATCATCTAGGTGATTTGGTGATGCAAAAATTAACCACATCATTTTGTTCAGGTGGTATTACGCTCGTACACTGAGACTATATTATCATTTTTGATGAATGGAAATGTAATAGACTAGATAATGAACTGTAATCTAAAAATTATTTATAAGAAATAAATGTGACATATAATATTATGTACATAATTATACATAGTTTTTTGATACATTTATAGATAAAAATTTACGGCAGTTTTTGGCTATTTTGTTAACCATACAGACAATAAATTATTTATTTCACTATAAGATTGATGAAAGAGGGGGATATGAATTATATAAAAAACATAAAAACAAAACTTTGTATTCTAGATACGTTTACTATTATTTTTCCATGTTTTATAATGATTTTATGGATATATAGGAAAAATTATAATGAAAAATAATGGTTAAAACAATACATATTCATCAAATAACCAGTTTTGATTTATACCCAATGCCTTTATTTGATAGTTTAATGATTTAAAAATCTATACTAGGTCATGTAGTACAATATAAATAATGGATTTGGGTTGGTTATTTATAATATAAATGGTTTCTAAGAAATAATATATCAGTATATGTTTTTTAAGAGATATTGGATTGACTATATTTGAATTTCAAAATGTATTAAATAAATATAAATTGAGAATCATATAAAATTGATATAAAATGATATTATTATTTTATATAATGATTATGGTTATAAATACTATCATCCAAAAAAACGTTAACATTTATTTATTGGGATTTACCCTTATCCCTTTGTTCTAACCAACATTATCTATTTTTGAAAATTACAATTAAAAAAAATCATTTACTCTATAACCATCAATATTGATAATATTAGAATTAACATCGCCCAAAAATGTATCATACTTTATATTCATAATTATATAATTAAAAATTAGGAAAACATATAAATTTTATTAATTATTAACCATTTAAAAAAATATTATTTGTTAAAGAATAACATTCTTCCATTTTGGACCTATTATTATTTTTTGAGATAGAAAAAAATAAATTACAACTTTTGTATATAAATATAATATACTAAAACATATATAATATTTTTTTGTATCTAATAAATTCATTTAACACTTTATATCATTCAAATATTAATACTTTTATCAGCTTTAAATGAAAATATATGTTTTATATTAAAAAATAAATAGTGTGTCTGTGTTGCTTATGAATGTAGGTTAATTATTTCATCACTAAATACATTACATAATTAACATGAATAAAAAAAATTATTTTTCATTCAAGTGAGTAATTCTATCCATACATAGTTTTCATTCATCATTTTGAAAAAATAATATAGAAATTGTTAGCATTAATGTGAATTTTTTACATTATCTTTTACATGTTTATTATAAAGATAAAAATCATATCCTATTGGAAAAAAGAACATATATAAAATTATCTACTCATTATTTAAAAAAATAAAGTAATAAAATTAAATCAATGAAATATTTTGGGTTATTTTTAGTCCATATAATTTTATTTTTAACCTTAATTATCCAATCTACCCTTACCGGGCTGATAATTATTTACAATGGTTACTATCAATAATTATTATAAAAAAGAGATATAATTACCCATATTAGACCAACTAAGTATAAAAATGGAATCCATTTCATTAAAAGTACATTTATATAAATGGAGTAATTTAATTTTGGATTAAAACTCAAATGGTAATGAAAATAAATGTTCTAGATACATGTATTTTTATATAAATAAGCGGTTTAACCTAATTCAAAAATTTAATCTATTCCAATGAACATAAATGGATTATAAATAATACAATATGACTAATTTTACAGATAATATATTTAAAATTGATCTTTGTGGATGGGAAAAAATATAGTTTTCAATGAAAATCCAGACATTTACTATTCATTGGAAATTCAAAACATTTATAAAAAATCCCAAAAAACTATTCCATGATAATAATGAGATGATGAAAAAAATATCATATTATTTTTATAATTAAAATTTCATGATGTTATAGAAGTTATTTTTAATATATCCTATCCAAATGAAGTAAACCCGATTTTTTTCTGGAAAACATATTTTTTTACGAAAAATATGACTAAAAAAAGTTGAGTGATTATTTAATTAGAAATATAAATACATTAATGATGATTATGAACAGAATATATATCTTATAATGAAGTTAAACATATTCAAATTCAATAATTTAACTTCTATTTTATAATCTTTAAATTTAAAAAGTAATACATTAGGGTTCATTTAGTCTGGTTGTTGTGTGTCATATATGTTATTAAACACAGTGTTCATTTTAAATATCTGGGCTTCATAACCACCATATCATATAATAAACCCCAATGTACCACTCTATATTACAAATATATTAATAAATATTTATATTAAGAAGATAAATATGAAGATCTAAATTATCCACATTCATCATTCCTTGATACTATTGAAAAGCATATTAAAAAACCCAAACATATTATGTTGGTATATAGAATTATTTTCCCCCTTCATTAATTATAATCATAATATATTGTAAATAAAAGTATTCCTATATCAAAATTATAAATAAATAGTAGGAAGTATTTTCATCGAACTGTATATAATATCCAAGATTTGATCTTAATGTGGGTTCACCTCAATTAGGTTTCCAAAATGATCACTATAGTTTTAAGAAGAAAATAAATGGGATGTATCCACCCCATTATTCTATGGACGAATCTAAATTTTAATTCAATATTAATTGATGATTGAAAATGACCATTAGAGTTGTAAAAAATTATTCCCATAAAAAAAATTTAAATATGTGTGTAATTATAATCATTATTGATTACAGTCAGAATTTTCATTAAGATGATTTTACAATAAAAATATCAAAATTATTGATGGATGTGATAGTTGGATTGAAAGATCTATCTACCATGGAGGGATATCCAGGAAACAACCAGATCATATTGAATCATTACAATTAGGTGGACACTGCCTTTTTGACACCAAAAGGTATATATTTCTATCGTGTGATTATTTTTTTATCAAATAATTATGGGGACACGTATAAATATTCAATAAAAAATATCATTTAGTGTACTATAGTGAGTACATTTAGTGTTACATTGATGACCAGTTTGTCTAATATCCATAACATTATAATCACCTTATATATCATGAAACTATTTTTGATAAATTTTCGCAAAATAATGTGAGTATGAACAATTTGAAATGATATTTTATCATTTTATTAAATAAATTACATTGCATAATTGTATTCTAGTATATTATTGGTATTGATTACAAAATATTAAAGGGTTATGCATTAAATTACTCCACTACATGAAATTAATGTGTTGATGGGACTCCATGGAAACAATAATTATATCAAAAATTTCATATCTAATTATTCCTAAAAAATATTCCCTCAATTATTTTACTAGGAATGGGGAATCATATTGATGGAATTAATATTAAACCAATGTTTTTATGGTATTAACATGAATCTTCTTCATCCATCAGTCCAAAGTTTATTGGTTTATGGGAGGCTTCTTTTTTACTATGTATTTATCATGGAGTGATCAATTGGTTCTCTCCAAATTCTGATGAATAATTCATATAATGAAAATATTCAAAATTATCTTAGTAGAATAATTATATATTATAAGGATAAAAAATCTTATATCAAGAAAAAAAATTTCATTTTTAATTTCATTCAACAGAAGCTATGGAATTACTAAATGGACCCCAACCTCAATTTCATCTCAAATTATTTCCTTCAAAAGAATATACAAAATCATATAATGTTATTTAGGTGTCTGTCATGATGATATATCCTATTAAAATTATTTCATATCTAGTTTTTGTCATATGAGTCCATCTAGCATCAAGATGATCATTCACATTTCACATCATAATGTATAGTGATTCATTATTCTTAAAGATACATAAGCGATAAATGAGATTAATATATTAATGACCAATAATTTTATAAATTATATTCCCTTTTGAATTAATTAATATATTTTTAAGATATATATGTATTGAAAACTCATCAAATTCATTTCTTGATGTTATTTTTTTCCTTCATAAGAAATGACCACATTTTTTATATTGGTGTCAATGGACTATTAAGAATCATAACACTTGGTAATATTTTTTTCCATGGTTACCATTAATATCTATAAATATAACTAGTTATATTGAAATTTAATTAATGTAGACGATAGAGATGATGGCCTTGATAGGTTGGATCATTATCTATGAAGCTCATTTCTAACATCTTCTGAGGGAGATGGAATCACTAAGATTTACCATTTTCAAAGAACAATTTGATAGTTAACAAATAAATCATAGGTCCATCCATTTATGTTATATGTTCAATATTATAATGATCAAACACCAATCCATTTTTTATTAACCACCTCTATAATTAACAACCATCATACACCTTACCCTATGTGTATACACATGTTTAATAAGGGGTTCTATTTTAATAATATATTTAAATGATTTTTAATATTATATTTTTTATAATATATTTAATATATATTCCCTTTAAAAATATAACATTATATTTATATGATTAGATTGATAAGAAATATATTCTGGTAGGATAAAATTGACATTCAATTTGTTGAGATATGTATTTCCAAATAAAAATACATTTTTATTTAGTTATCTTTTTAATAACTTAATTTACATGTAATATTCTTCTTAAATAATATTTATTAATATATTAATGTTAATATGATATAATAAAGTCCAATGTAGTTTTTATTATGGGGTGAAAGTGGAATGTTTCATTAAAATAAGAATTTACATGTAAATAATAAATATTATTATTATATGTTTAAATTATTATATTGTAAAAAATAATTTTTTTACGATAAACATTGTTGATGACATAAAAATTTAGAAATAAGTTAACGGTCAACTTTTAGAAATTATATGAAAATAAATTTTTTGTAAAAATTTAATATGATATAAATATTTTTCATGTATTATGGAGTCATAATATCCTAAATGAGGTGTAATATATTCAATAAATTGATTACATGACACAAAATATATTCCCCCTTTAAAATAATGTTTTTAATGTTTCTTGATTGATTTACAAACCATAAATGAATCATCCATATCATATATCATATTTATAATTTTAAAATAGCTTCTTTATTGACAATATATTAATGATTTTGGTTCATATCCTTGTAAAATATTGAATACCACACCACATTGGAAAAATATAAGGGGAATACCTTTGGAAGGATTGGGGTATTTATTATTTTATAACATATAGACAACATCATTATTTAGAAACTAATACTCTATTTTGATATAAATACATACTCAAACAATCATTAAAATTAACCAAAAACCTAAAAAGAATTATTGTACTCTTTATATAACTAACTAAAACTACCCAAATTTGTTCAAAAAGTCTAAATAATATCCTCTTAATATTTTAGAAGAACCCTCTAAATGTAATGAATTAATTTTTAATCCCTTTTAATAAAGTACATTATTTTTTAGGATTTTTTTATTTCCAATTTATCAGGTCGTGATAATTTTTACACATAACATTACATTCATAATTATTTATAATTAATGAGAAAGAATACATCACTAACATTAATCCCTTACTTTTTGCATAATGTACCCCATTTATACTGCACAAATTATCCTGTGATATTCCATTCCAAACTTCTATTTTGTGAATACCCATCCACATTTCTTCTCATGGGTATTCTCAATGATTTACCAATCAATGATTTATTAGGGAATCCAATGTATCTTTCCCACATTAGTTAAAACTTGTATAAATAATGATGAAATAAATCCTTATATTTTATGATTTACATGGAACGAAAATTGTTGTATATGGTATCAATGTGATGGGTGGAATAAGAATTATATAACCCTCAAATTAATTTTGTAATTTCATTATCTCATGAGATACCATGTATGTTGGATGGGTGGTTAGCCAGTGAAAATTATTTTTAATACTCTGTAATTTACTTTTAATTATTCATATGATTACACATTTTCTATTGTTTACAATTTTAAATTTATTATCATTTCATCATCTAATATTATTATTAGTTCTAAATGTTTATAAATAATTTTCTTTTATTTCACCTTGATATTATTCCTGACTCACGTGAATAACATTAATTATGTTATCATAATATTATTACCTTACATTGATATATATATCACCACTTTTTATGTAGACCTATAGGTTATCACATGAAACATTAGAAGATAAATTAAAATTTAAATGCATGTTACTATTGTTTTTAAATAATTTTGTTGTATACCAATTCTATTCTTTTGTGATATATATCAAATTACTCAAATACACTAGTCTAATTATTCAATTGATAATCTATCATGTGTTTCCTTATGTATTAAATCATGAAATTAAGTGTATAAAAGAAATGATTTTTCATAGTTACTATTAGATAATATACTATTTATTTAGTTGATTACGATTAGAAAAGCTCTATGAAAACCATTGGGATAATATGACATAGAGGGAAAATTTCTTAAATATTATGGAATGTATAAAGTTAGTTGTATCCATGAGATGACATTCATTTATAGATATTATAAGTGTATTTGGATCTAGAACATTTGAACCTAGTGTTAATTTCTATGAAAATGGTACACTGGGTAATAATTCAGTTATTATTTGGATAATCATAATATCAGCATATTTCACACCTTATATGAAACTCATAGGGTATATTCTTTAGTAAATTTACATGATATATTCAAATTAATATGATTTGAAAAATACATGTGATATTTATTATCAAGAAATAGGTTTGGCATAAAATATATAGTAATATAAAATTTAATTGATAAAGAATATATTACATTTATGTTTGTTCACATCATTTTTCATAGTTTCAATTTTATTTTATTAATACTGTGGAAATTATTATTCCAAATTTTTTAATTATTTTATTCTATGGCTGGAAATAAGAGAAACAATTTCAACAATTTGTGTGATGTAAAATGTGATAGAATCCAAAATGGTATTCCAAATAGAGTTGAATAAGTAACCTATAACTCTTTGACAATACCTACTCAAATAAACTTTGTTTTGAAAAGAAACATGAATAATTGGAAAAAACAAAATCCCTTTTAGAAAATGAAAGTTACATATGAGACTGTTATTTGAAAAAGGCCTTTGAAATTTAGTTGATCATCCAAAAAATTAAGCATGGAAAATGGGATCAACTATATAGAAATGATATTCTATATCATTTTAATTCTCTACTAATGGGATGTTTGTAATGAATTTTAATCAAATTAAGAGAGAACTAAATTAAGAAGGGATGTTAATCAATAATACAATGCCCTAAAAAGATATCCTTGTCTTGGAGTAGAAAAAATAATTGGAATAAATAATTGGATAAATATTTTCTTCCCACTCTTCCAAATATAATATAATGTGTGCCCCTTGAACTTATGAAAAAGGATTATGTATCCACCCTAAATTACAAGGAAAACAACCCAAAACATCCATGATAAATAATTGGAATCTCCATTGGACCTAAATGTATTGTTTACCACTATATTGACGAGATAATTTAGAATCAAATAAATTATTATGTATTTGTGAAATGGGAATCTATAAATAAATTTTATGATGTTCCATCATGGTGGAAATAGATATTGGGAAAAATAAACTATATCATGGGTGTGGATATATGATGACTAAAATATTTGTTATTTATTATAGGGTGTTGTGGAAATATCATTGGGGTATCAATGTACAGTCTCTCCCATTTCAAAATCACATGAATAAGTATTATGAAAACATCATAACGAGAATAATAAAATATTTCAGTTTCTAGAATGTGGGGAACAAAACTAGAAAATACTTATAGGATAAACGCACCAATTTGATGGAACATGGTAATTATTTAATCACCACTTAGCTTACCTTCTAGTTGTTTATCTATTATGAACATGGAAACTATGTGAACCAATGTACTAATCCAAGAGATATCGAAGATAATTTATGCCAAAAACATCATGGAATTATGAGAAATGGAGAGTATATTCCATAAAAATAGCTAAGATGGATCATGAAAATATTATAATAAGATTAACAATTATTATTCAATTAGGTAATTTGGATTTTATATTTGATTATATTTATATGAATTTATTCATATAATGCATGATTATTAGACCTATTGAATCACTACATCGAAATATAGATGTCAAGCTAATGATAAAATTGAAAAATGGTGAATTATCTCATCACATACATATAGTTTCAACCCTGAAAATATATATTGGATAAATTTATAATAGAACCTTATGATACACACATCATGTGACTTTTATAATATTTTTAGTTTTTATAGGGATATATTTTATAAATCAAACATAAATTTCTGACAGCTGAAAATCGTCTTATATACCATAAATCAACATTTTTTTCAATAAAAGTTTAAATTCGTGGAAACAATTTCTTTAAATAGTTATCTTATATAGGGATATTATTTATTAATAGATATAAAATATAGTACCATAAATTATAAAAATTCATACATGTTGTCTTGAATATTCTAATGGAATTTTCTAATGTGTTTCATAAATAATTACAAGAACTTTCTCCTAGATGATAGGACATGTTTACAAGGACATGGCCTTAAAACATTACATAATAATGAATTTAACACTAGACCATGCATTATTACACACTGCGGTCTTTTTTGGTTTAGATTTTTAAATAATTATGACATGTTACATATATGACATACCTCATTCATACAAGAAGATACAACTAAAGCAGTATCATTTTTAAAAAAAAATATAAAACATTAAAATGTAAAACTTAATTTCATTAAAAACACTACATATCAAACATCAAGAATCCATTTTTCTCGTACCCATCCTTATTTCCTTTGAATTTTTTTTAAAAACCTAGTATGAGTATAAAACAATATAAGGAATTTAAATAATGAACGTGTTAGGCAAATGATAACATAATAACAAATATAACATGTAATCATAAAAAGTCATATGCATAAAAACATAATATAGTTTCTTTTGGAAATATTTACCATATCACTCTAATAATTACCCTTACACTTGGAATGACCTTTTGGTTAACTTCCATCTCGGGAGTACCCAAGGAATTGATGAACTATAATGGGGCACACTCGTCATATATTGATATATAATTGGATTATCCCAACATATATTCAGCTATAATGGGATCAACCAACATAAATAATGTCAAGGATCAGGTCAAGGTAATAGTTTATCTTTGAAATCAAGAGAAACTATTCAATTCATATACATAAAAAAACTTGTCCTTTTAAAATTTATTAAATAGTTTTTTAAAAGGATTATAAAAAGAGTGTCCCTTAAAATATAATTGTGGTGAGAATTAATAAAAGGGAGTAGATATATGTATACATTGTAAATACCCATAGTGAAAAATAATATAAACAAAAAAATCATCCTAAAAATAATCTTAATACCACATAATGAATATAGAATAAGGTAAACCCAAAAAATGGAAATTGGGTTAATAATTCCCTTACCTCGGGTTACTCTCACATCAATTTTGTTTAAAACTCCTCTTGATCTCTACTCATTGCACTCATTTTTAAGGACTTAGGTTTTGGCCTTTTGGTGAGACCAGCTACTCTAAGACTTGTGGATGAGGCTTGGGAGGAATATTTGGCAGAACATAGGTAGTCTCAAGGCTTGAGAGGTGTGGGAGGAAGAGGGGGATGAGAGTGGTTTTTAAAATGGAGGAGTGGAGGCACTTACCATTATTTAAATCGTTATTATATTATTTTATATCATGAATATAAATAGTATAACTTAATGTCACCCAAAATAGTAACAATGACTAGTGATTTCGAACCAAGTGGCCATAAATCACTTATAAAGTCATAAATTAGGTATTTTTCTAATAATTTGAACATACGGTATTTATCACTATTCATTAAAAATTCATGAATTTGAAAAAATAAAAAAATCACCCTAACCATATCTCGACATGTATAATTCAAAAATGGACCCCATTTTTTGAGAAAATTTAAATATTATTATTTTCATTTTTTAAAAATCGTACTTAATTCTAAAATTAACAATATTTATTCTATAACTGCTTTTTACGACATTGAACAATTAACAAACGATGTAATTATCTGAATATCTTTTGAAAATAAATTTATAACAAAAAATACAATTTATTAAGGTCATATTACTGTTCATAATACTATTTATAAGGGTATGATACTATTCCCCAAATAAACATGCTGGTTCCATCATACTCCAAATAACATACTGAACACAATTATAGATGACCGTTTTTTTGAAATTCCAACCATAGAAGAAGAAAAATAATGATTAAAGGCTAGTTATAAATATCTACGTAAAATTTTTTGCTGCATTTCATTCATTTTTTTATCCTTTGAGTGTTACATTATTTGCACCATATTGAAATTTCTTCCTCCTAATTTTATTTACTCCTTAAATAAATGAGGTGACCTTTCCCTCATAGCATTTTCAGATTCCCATGTTACTTATTCCACAATGTGGTTTCTCCACAAAACCTTGTCTTGGTGGATTACCCCATTCCAAAATACATGTTCCCTACAATCCATGATCTAAACAAGTTTCTCTTGATAAGATAGAATCTATTCCAACTGATTTACTTCTCGACTCAAGACATGTGATGTTTCTGGCACATACATTATCAACATCGAAATAAGAAAAAAATTATGTAACTCAAAAAAATATAGGGGAAAATTTACCCGATATGAATCCAGTCCAAATTTCTCCATGATATCAAAAGGGCCAATGAATCATGGAAATATCTTTCCTTTCTTACCAAAACAAATCAAAGTTTTCCATGGTGAGATTTTAAGCGAATAATGGTCACATATCCCAAAATATTATTCTTTATGTCTGTTATATTCTCAATTATTATGCATTCTCTGATATGTTCTAATGTGCTATTGGATCATCTTCACATTCTCATACACATCCTCAACAAATTCAGGTCCAATCAACATCCATTCCCCGACATCATCCCAAAAAGCTCAAGTTTGAAACTGCTTCCAATAAAAATCCTCAAAATGTACCATCTGCATACTAGAATGAAAACTATTACAAAAAGTAAAAATAACTAATGAATGATTTTGATCCCAACGTCCATGTAAGTATATTTATCAAGCATGAATCAAATCCTCCAATTTCTAAATAATTCATTCTGACTGCCCATCTGATTGATAAAGAAAATTTGTACTAAAATTTAATATTGTTTCGAAAAACATCTAAATACCCTTTTAAAAGATATTAGTGAACCACAGATCCTGATAAAATATAATGGTATGGGTAACTCCATGTATCCTAATAATCATTTTGAGTTATAGTCATGAATGTTGTTCTGATGAAATTGTGTCTCGAACAAAAAGTGAGCGTCTATATTTTTTATCTAATAAACAATAACCCAAATCACATTGTTACCTTGAGAAGTCACAGGTAGTACTACCACGATGTCCATGGATATATTATCCTATTTCCACCCAGGCAGTGGAAAAATAAAAAGAACCTCCTTTGGTAATTACCTCTTTTCTTTTATCTTGCTAACATATCAAACATTTCACAGTAAATTATGATATATCCCTTTTCATTCCATCCCACTAGTAATACTATCGACGGTCTCTGTGCCTCATAGCAATTCGAGGATGTACTGGAAATGGAGAACAATGAGGTTCCTACATCAAATAGTTCATTAACTAGGAATCACAAGGCACAGACATCCTTTTTCCAAATATTAAAACACAATATTTATCATGGTTAAATTATGGAAACTTACCCATTTTAACCAATTCTACATTTTTCATTAACTCATGGTTTTCCTTCTGCAATTTCTTAATTCTATCTGATAATAATTAATGAACATAAAAATAAAATAAAGTAGATGTATTCCAGGCACCAACAACTTCTAAGTCAAAATTCATCAAATAACTAATTAAGGGATTATGTACACGATGTAACATGGTTAATGATGCATGTTGTTTTTGACTCATGGACTCTACCAGCTTTATTTCTATTCTTGGATAGTAATTAATCGTGCAATCATAATCCTTTTTCAATTAAATCCATCTTCTCAGACTCATGTTAAATTCCTTCTGAGTGAGCATATTCTTCAGGATTTTATGTACAGTATATATTAAACATTTTGATCTGTATAAATGGTGCCTCCAAATTATGAAAAAACCACATTAGCCAATTCCATATCCTATTTGGGATACTCTAACTCGTGAGGTTTTAGATTTCTTGAAGCATAAGAAATTTACTAATCCTTCTACATCATAACACTACCAAGTTCCTTCAATGAAGCATCACTAAAGATGAAAAACTCACTATTTCGGGATGCAAAGGCCAAAACTATAGCATTCACCAATCTTTTCATTAGTTCCTAAAAACATACATCACATTCTTCTATCCAAAAAAAATTAACCCCTTTTAGTGTTAACATTGTTAGTGGGATAGATAATCGTGTAATGTTTTTAATAATCCATTCGTAATAAACTTATATTCCAAGAATAATATGATCATATATTCCTTTTGTAGGTCTTTTCCATTCATTAACCACTTTTGTTTTGGCACGATCAACTATTATTCCATCCAAATTTACAATGTTCCTAGGAAAAGAAATATATTGCAACCAAAAATCACACAATCTGAATTTTCCAGACAGTTTCATTTCATTTAAGCTTTTCAAAACAACCCTCAGATATTTTTCATGATCATATTTACATCTAGAATATACGATATTGTCTTCAATAAACATAGCCCCAAACATACCCAACAACTCATGAAATATTCTATTCATAAGATCCAGGAATAATTTTCTAGTAAAAAACGAGGTCTTCAAGATGTATTTATCCATTACATTCAACTGATGGGACCCTAACCTCATGTCAACCTTCGAAGAATAATTTTCTCTCTAGAGATGATAAAATAAATCATCGATATGTGGAAAATGATAATTTTTTATAGTATTCTTATTCAAGGCTCAATAATCGATGAAAAGTCTCATTGAACCATCATTTTTCTTAAAAAATTACATAAGTTCCCCATAGTGAAGTTCTAGGTCTGATGAAGCCTTTATCTAAGAATTATTGCAACTTTTTTTTTAATTCTAGAAGTTCCATTGTGGAATTTTGAAAAAGAGCTTTAGAAATTGTATTAGCATTAGGAACTAAGTCAATAGTAAAGTCAACCTCCAAATTAAGAATAAACCCAGTTAAATAATTGGGAAGAACATATGGGCACTCATTTACCGTTGTTGCATCATTAATTTAGATAGTTCATTTATCTTCAAAAATAGGATCAGGATAACATGAACTTCCATCATTTATTATTTTAGCTTCCTGATAAGTTATTAATTGTATGGGTTCATTCGTGTTCAAAAAATAAAAATATTTATGATAAGAAATTATTTTTTTTGGCTATATAAGATATAATTATAAAAAGAAAGCCAGTCTATACCCATAATTACATGAATCCCTACCAGAGGAAAAAACTATAGGGTTTCCAGGAAAACTCTTTCCACAAGAATGATAGGCAGATTTATATAATTTCTATTTGCTACAATATTTCCATTAGTCGATTTTAATATGAGATTTTGTTTCATTTAATTATGTTGAATTCCCCTTTTTTCTGAACATTTCTCAGAAATAATGGAATCTATTGACACTAAATATAACAAAACATTTGAAAAATTGGTAAAAATAATAAATATCTATGATACCACCTTATTTTTTCACTCTAAAACTATTATAGTAGTTGAAAATTATTTTTCCAATCCCTTCTGATTCTAATCTTGTTGATTCCTTGCTTGAGTAAATAGATTTCGACAAACATTAGCAGAATGATCCAATTTCATACAATTAAAGAATCTCACCATAAACATCTCATCAATTGTCGAATAATTTTCCATGAATTCATAATACATGTGTCCAAACCATTCACAATGGTATAATTTCCCAAAATTTTGAAGTCATTCACAACGATTCCTTTTACCACATTTTTTACAAGAATGTTAATTCTTTTTTTACCTCCAGACTTCTTTGATGCGTTCTTCCCAATTACCTACCAACCTGACCTATTCTTATTCATTTCATCAAATGAAACAAATGATTTATAAATCTCTAAATCAATTTTTTATCAAGCGAACAAGCTTCTCATAGGTTTTAATCTCTTGGGAGGCCAAAACTTTTCGCAAAAATGTTTTCAAACCAGAGTAAGATCTACTAATATTACTTTCAATATCCTGAGTAAAATTTGGTATGTTTTTATAAAGTATTCTAAAATTGGATTCACATGTTTTCACAAAATCATCATCATTCTGCTTCAGTTATTTGAATTTTTTCTCCATTCTGAGTCAAATAGTTTTGGAAAAAAAATTTCAAAAATAAACATTTTAAATCATCCAATTCCAGATTATCAAGGTTTTTCTATCTCTTTATTTTTATTAACCAGAGACAATCATTTTTCAGATTCACCTTACAAATGATAAATGGATAGTATTAACTATGGACATTCTGAACGTCCCATAAAAACAAAAATCATTTTCAGATCATTGATCCATAACTCTACTATCACTGGATATGCAGTTCCACTGAATGTTGGAGGATGTTTACTCATAAAATGATCCAAAAAAATCATTCTTGTTCATGGTAGATCATGTTCCTCTATAAAATAGATTCAAACCTCAATTATTGCATGATTAAATTGAACCATTGTTGTTATAAACTACTCGGTTCCAATTCACACCATATTGGGCTGCAGATTCGGATAGACATCAGCCTCTTGGTGCATTCCTACTTCAGTGTCCCTATTTCTTTTGAGGAAAACCAATCTGTAAAAAACATTATATAGATAAATTTCCTAGGTAATCTTTAATTTTTATACCATATCAAATTACCATAGAGTAAAAATCATTAATTGTATACTTTTTATATCATCCCAACACCTAATGTTATCTAAACCATCCTCTGATACCAACTGTGAGGACCTCACTTTAAAACAATACTTAATAATTAATTTTATAGAAGGCCTTATATTATTACACATTATGGTTCTTTTAGGGTGTATGGTTTAAAAAATTATAATATCCTATATACATGACATTCCACATTTATACAAGAGGATACAATTAAAAAAGTGTCCATTTTTTTAAAATATAAAACATTAAAACATAAGACATGATTTATATAACAACACACTATATCAAACATCCCGACTCCCTTTTTTCTCTTAGCCATCCTTATATCATGTGAAAAAACATTATAAAATCATGGGATGAGTGTGAAACATATTAAGGGATATAAAGAAAGAAATCATTAGACAAATGAAAACATAGAGTCAAATAAAACTCATAATCTTAAAAACCCATATGCATAGAAACATCATGTAGTGGCCTTGGGACATATTTACATTATAACTCTTATATTAACCTTTACAAATGGAATAACCTTTTTCTCAACATCCATCTCTAGGGTACCCAATGCTTTGGAGAGCTATAATGTGGCTCACCCATCATATATTGAGATATAATGGGCTCAACCCAACATATCATGAGGTATAATGGGATCAACCCAATATAAAAAACGTCCAAGGAACATATCATGGTAATACGGTATATTGAAAATCATAAGAAACCACTCCTACCGTATATATATAAATCCTTTTGAAAATTATTAAATAGAGTTTTAAAAGGGTTTTAAAAAGAAATTCCCCTAAAATATAATTGGTCTAACAATTAATATAATTAAATGGATATATGTATTCACTATAAATAAACATATTGTAACATAATATAAATAGAAAAATCATCATACCAATAATCATTATAAAATATACTGAATAAATAAGATGGTTAACCCAAACAATGGAAATTGTGTTATGAATTCGCTTTCCGTGGGATCTTTTTACATTAATTTTGTTTACCCCTCATCTTTATCTCTTCTCCTTGAGATCCTTCTTAAGGCCTTTGGTTTTGGAATTTTTCTATGACCAACAGCTCTAGCACTTGGGGAAGATCCTTGGGAGGAGTATTGGGCAGAACATAGGTAAGGCTCAAGGCATAAGGGGTGTGGGAGGATGAGGGGAATGAGATTGGTATTTATTGTGGAGGATAGGAGGTATTTTACATTATTTTAATCATTATTATAATATTTTTTCTCAATAGTATTAATAGTCCTAATTCATATGACCTCAAATAGTAATAATTACATGTGATTTTGAAATTTAGGGTCTTTACATAACTTATGATCTCATAAATTGTGTATTTTACTGATAATTTAGATATACATTATTATTTTTTGTAGAATTCCAAAATGAAGTCAATTTTTTTGAGAATAATATTCCAAATTTTATTAATTTAATTTTTAAATAAAATCATACTTAATTCAAAAATTATCAATTTTAATTCCATAACTGCTTTTATATATCATTGGAAAATTAACTATGTTGTCATTAAATTAATTTCATATGCAAATAAAATCATAATAAAATTTACTATTCATTAGGCTCATACATTTATTCATATTACTATTCATAAGGTTATGTTACTGTTAACCAAAAAATAAGTTGGTTAAATCAGACTCCAAATAACTTACGGAACACAATTATAGATTATTATTTTTCGAAATTAAAACCACAGAAGATGAAAAATTATGTTTAATGAAATGTTTTAAGTATCTACTTTAAACAATGTCTCATGCATTTATTTATTTTTTTAAAACCTTTTGTTGTTACAAGGTTATTATTATATATTATATCGGAAGATTTACTAATATCCCGAACACTATATAGAATATCCCTTTTTATCATTAAGATACTTCGAAAATACTATATAGGGATATAGATGATAGTTGTATACTGAAAATTTCATTACCATGTGGTGCATCATTACTCATCATCATGAAGAGGGTTAGGTCAATACACATGTGAAAAGATTAACATGATCTAAAAAATATCATGAAAATGAAAAAGTATTATCTTCCACAAATTGGTGAATTTTGTTTTTAGCTATATGGATCCTTGTGCATCACAAGGGTGGTTCTTCAATTATATTATTATCATTTAATTGTGATGAAGTATTATATCTCCAAGAATTATTTTCATACTTGGTATGTGCAGCATGAGTTTATAGTGATGCCATTTTGAATCACAATATCTCCATGAATTTTAATGGAATAAAAAATAATGACCATTATAATTACAAGGATAAATTAGTGGTAGTACTTATAGAGGATATACATATTTACTACAATTCAATGGAGGAGAATTATAATAATTTTAATATTATATTGATGTCTTAATTGGTGGAATAGTTAGATGAAATATACAAAAAATACTTGTTTTGGACCGGGAAAATAAAATTTATTCATCATTGTATCACAATAAACGTGACATGTATATATCCTATTACGATAGTAAAAATCAATGGATGTACAATAAAAATATCCATGTTGAAGATATATAGTTTCTATGAATTAGATTTTTTGTAATTTTGATTGATGAGGAATGTTTCATTAATATTTTTAAAAATAAAATAGTTAACATTGAATGGTATGAATTTTTTATGGGCTGATACAAGTGAGGATTTATTAAATGTGTTAATGTAGAATATAATCACAACAACTATTCTAAAATTACACAGTTGTGGGGATGTTTTTTTATATACAAACATGTATAAAAAATGTATATGGTTATATACTTGTACAGGTTAATAAATTGAAAATATATAAATTCTTATCATTAATGATAAATGGGAAGAACTACCCATCCCATTATCACCAATTTACAAAAATATATTCTACATTGAAAATCCAGTGACATTACCTCTATGGGGAGAAGTGTCAAATATATAAGGATAATAAAAAACTCAAATATATATTAGTTGAAATGGTTTTCAATATTAACCGACAATGGTAGTTACACTGACCATGTATTAGGACTATTAAATCCATTAACATCATGGGAAAGAAAAAATTTGTAGATTTTATATATAGAATATATTACATATCCTTATTAATGATAATGATTTAGAAGGAACTAAACATATTAGACAAGAAATGCATGGAAATTGGAACCATAAATAAAATGGAATCCAAACATGATCAAATAACTTCCCAACCATAAATATATATTATGATCAGGATTTCCAAAAAAGATGACAAAGAGCTACAAAGAAAGGTATCAAATGTATGATAGATCATAATTTCTAAAGATAAAGTTATATGGGTTTAAATATTCATATGCGTCCTATTATAGAAATAAACTATGAAGCAACATATGGATGTTGTTTTTATCTCATCATTCTATATGAATTATTGAATAACATTAATGTATATAGATCTAATAAAACCTTTGGTGTTACAAAATGAAAAGTTATATTATATAAATCTTGTCTTGATTGGTAATATTGAAAAGTTTTAAGGAAGAGAAAATAAAGTACTATGGTATGATATAACCATTTCCCATACTATTATTGAAGTTGGAAAACATATCTATAGATTTTACCACTAGACTCCATAGAAAATCAATAAGTTAAAAATATATTTTGGTAGTTTTCAGTCATATTAATAATGAAAATGTATTTAATTAATAATAAATACTATTTATCTCTATACTAAATCACAATGGCATTGATATGATAAGTTGTATGAATACATAGAGTTCCATTGTCCACTACATATGGGTGAGATATATGATTTTCCTGGATATTCATGAGAATCGTTAATTATATACTATATAAAAAAATGAGTTTTATTACTGCATATCCCCCTGATATAGATGATCAGTCTGAGAGAATAGTAAAATATCAAGAGGATACATTCAAATTTTATTAAATGGATTTTTCATGTATATTGGAATCAAATCCTTCCCCTATTGGAGTTATCATATATATATATATATATATTCAATTATAGAAAACAAATGTCACTCTATGAGGATATATTCAGGATGAGATCATACGCACCACCATGAATGGATGATGTTAGGGAGTGAATGATGATTATAGTAGATCACTTAAAATATATTTTATTTAAATTTCAAAACTTTCTATATCATAATATTTCTAAAAAATGTCAGTATATACTCCATGCAGACAATATTTAATGAGTCATAGAGTTTGAGGTTAGAGAGAATGTTATCCTTAATATTCAACCATCAAAAAATGGGTATGTGATTTATTTGAAGTGAATACATAGTCTATGATGCACCATACCCTTTCAATTCCATTATGGAATTATAGCTGCATTATATCTCAGGAACATGATGATTTTCAAATATCTCACCTATATAATTATGTATCATATCCTTTACTTTTATTGAATCTAATTGGGGTAAACTTGAAGAATAATATTTCAAAATAGGTAAATCTGGTGAAGGCATTTGATTATAAATTAAATGTTCCAAGAAACAAGACTAGTCAACGAGTAAAATTAATATGATAATGAATCTTGTTTATGGATGAAAAATTAGAACGAGATTATTTGATGAAATGTTAATAGCATAATCTATTTTAGTATACAAACATAAATTTTGAGGTATGAATTTAAAATGGGGAGAATGATGTTATGACTCAAACATTTATAATTTAGAATATTTTTTAATGAATAAATTCCTTATTGTGAAATATAGTTACAAAAAGCACTTAATATTTTTTCAGACAATAATGATATATCAACAAAATTTTTAGGTCTTAATTAAAAGTATATTATGGATCATAAACATTGATTGTATTGTCTTTATTTAGTGACCATTAAGATTATTATATATTATTAGTTATGACATAGTCAAATATAAATTGATGGAAGAAATTTTGTACCCGAATAGATTAATCATACACTATGAAGACCCTTTGTCCTGGATTTCAAGAGATATAGAATCACTAGGATTTTCCCATGATAATGAAAAAATTGAGATTCAATGGAATAATGATATGAAAAATATCACATGGTAGTATATAATCTTTATCAAGATCCTGAATCAAATAATGTTCACAAGACAACACAAATAAAGTACCACCTTCCCACACCATACCCCTATGGCATATATTGGTATAATTAGGTGTTATCTGCCTATAGATAAGGAGTATTAATTTTTATTTTTTCCTTTAAATAAAACAATTATTCTATTTATTCTATTATCCATATTATTTTATAAATATGTAAATGATAAGTTTAATAGTATTTATATTTTCGTAAAAATAAAATAAAATATTTATTTTTTGAAATATAAAGATTCAAATAATATACTATTTATTATAAATTCATGAATTTTTATATAAATATAATTTTCAAAAATATTCAAAATAAATAATATTTATGTCATTATAAATGATATTATAAATTATTTAATTACATTATAATATTTATAATGTTTTTAAAGTGGATATCGTAGTAAGAATTATTATTTTATAGGAAAAATGTAATCAATTTATAATTTTAAATTACCAAATGTATAAAATTATTTTCATAAAATAAATAATTGTTTTTAAAGCCACATGTTTATATTTTCTAATTGGGATTTTCTAAGAATTTTATAAGGCCATAAACATTTTTTATAAAAATTAAATACATAATGTGTAAAATGTCTTCATTATGGCAACATACTATCCCAATAATGAAGTAATGGATTATATAAATGTAATATATGATAAAAATATATATTTACATTTTAAAATAATTTTTTATGATATTATTTGATTAAATTAAAAAAAATTAATGATTCCTCAAAATATTATATTATATTTTATGTAACTATTTTTTCTTATGAAAACCCACATACACACTGATAATGGTATTATAATAATGATATCGATTTTTAAACTAATAAAATAATGAAAACAACCCCACTATTATTAAAACCTTGGGAAAACACTATAGATTTTTTTTTCGTTTTAATTATTTTTTCACATAGATCCCGAAACCTATTTTGTGAAATTAATAACGAATTCCCCTCGCTTTTGATATAACAACCCACCCACGATACATTTTTTACTCAATTCCCATTTTTGAGGTATTTCCTCTATTTATATCGATAAATCCCAATGAATTTGTTGCCAACATTTTTAGATTATGCTTCCTTGATTTTAGAATCACCTTTTCAAGGTATGGTATTCTCTTCCTTGTCTATTTTATTCAATTATATTGCTTATACTAAGCCCTTTGATTTTAAATTTTTAATCATATATTTTTTCACACAACTATTCAATACCCACATTATTATAAACTTATTATTAACCACCATTAACTATTATTAAAACCATCCATACAACTATACACACATCTATTATACATCATATATTACTCAATGATTCTACATGCTAATAATTTCTATTGTAAATACCAACCACATTTTTAATCCATGGTATTCACCAAGAATTAAGTAACCTTAATTGATTGTTGAATCCCATGAATATTTCCCATCATCATTAATAATGTGGTAAATAGTGATTAAATATATACTTATGTTTTATGATCATTGTGGAATTCAAATTCATGTAAATGATATGAATGTGATGCGTTGAAATGTGATTTTATTTCCCAAAAATGAAATGGGAAATTTTTATCGCATGGGAAACAATATATGGTGAATGGAATGCTATATTAATAATGATTAGTTCTGATATGTTGTTAGTTTTCCTTCTCATATCATTATAGAGTCTTGTTTTCTGTGGTTTATGTAATGTTATATTGCCTCAATTTCATCATCTAATATAATGATTAACTACTAATGTTTAATATTACCACTATTTATTATCACCTTGAATTTCATAATGACTCACATGAATTAATTCAATCATGTTATGGACTAATAATTCCACTACTGAGAACTATATCTCATCCCTTCCATATGTATGTCCCCAGGATATCTTGTGAATCTTCAGAATATCAATAAATATTTAATGTCATGTTATTAAGTTTTAAAAATATATTATTGTCATATACAAAAAAATTTTATTGTGCAATGTTTATAATTACAAATATTAACTGTACATCTTGATCATTTGAGAGTGTACAATTAATATCCTTACAAAATTAATCCCAAAATAGGGTTTATATATGATACAAAATGTCTTCAATACATACCCAAATCAAGGAAAACTATAAACAATACCTATTGATACTACAATTTTATATATTCCTATAATAATAAACCATATCCCAAATGGAATTATTATACTTTACAATGATAGAAATGATTCAGTCTAGCTCCGGGGAGAAAACATTTCCTTTTATGAAATTCCAAATCGGTAAATAGTTCTATAACAAAATGTCATTAATGTAGTCATCATTTTATTAAATAAAGTTGGAACGACTTACAACTTCATGAAAATTGTATATGACAACACCTGGGGTTACCATAATTTGAAATCCAAACTCTTCTATCATATAATAATATTTGGGAACTCCTGTACAAAAATCTTATGAAACAGCATGTTTTAAAAAAAATATAACATCATTTTGGGATATATAAAAATATCATCCATCATTGACACTGATTATTACAACAAACAAAATATTATATTTCATTTTATATATGAATAATAGAATTCTTGGGTCTCTATCTCTGATCTGCAAAAATGAAAATGAAATATATCTATATATCCATTTATTTATTAAAAAATTCTGATGAGGCTATTTCCAACAATGGAAGGAGTATTAAAATATATAATTATCTTCATGAATGGTAACATTGTCATAAGATATTGTATCCTTAACAAAATATTGAAGGAAAATGGACCCAATTCATTTTCATTTGAATTGGAAATAATGTATGAGTTATATAAAATAATTATCCCCATTTTTCTTGGATGATGTGACGAATAGACACATTTATGCCTTCAAAAAAATGATTTCTAATATCATCTATAAAAATTTGGACAAGAATTAGACGTCATTGTCTGAAAATATGACTAATGATATATGATCTTATCATAATAAACCAACAACACCACAAATAAATCCACATATTTTTTATGTATGGTTCTATATTTATTCCTCTTTTCTCAATAAAATACCGTAGTCAATAATACCATATATTCCAGAAAATCTAATGATGACTAGTTTCAGATCATGAAATATTAGATGATGTGACTAGATGAGAATTTTTTTTCACGCTGTATTATAGAAAAACATTTAAGAATCACACAACATTAAAATTCAATAATAATATTAACCTCTACTCATTAATCCATTGGTGCTAATTTTTCCTCTAAAAACACTGATGATACCAAAGAAGAATCCAATAACAATAGATTTCAAATGGTAACAACATTACTCTATAAAAATGTCATTTCCAAATGTGTATAATTATGATTTGGAATGGATAACGAGTTTTGTTTCTCAACCGACACAATGATTCAAAGGAAATACATTTCATTTAAATTTTTTAGATTCATTTATCATAGCATTTGTTCATCAAAATGCATGGTGGTAATTCCCTTATGCATGTCATTGAAATTTGCTGATTATATCCTCAACATATGACAATAAACAACAGAACACCTATGTCCTAGTCGAATAATGATAAAATTTATTCCATGGGATTCTACATAGATAACCTAGAAAATGTTTTTATGTTCTTATTTAAAGGAAATATATTTAAAATTCACTTCCCATATGAACAATTTCTATATGTTTAGGTGTCCTTTTTTACATCCATAGGGATTCGATGGTTATGTATTCATTGGTCAACCTAAAGGTAATAGTACATCAGTCTTGTGAAAGAAATGAATCATTATAAGAACTATATAGCCCTTTTTTCTATTACTATAACATACATAATAATTCTTTTATCACATATCCTTATCCAATGTGAAATTTTATTTATCCTAGGTACCTGAAAATATATTGTATTATAGATGTCTTTTCCACATGTCCTTAAAATATGTGTAAAGGGTCCTCATCATATGACACTAGACCACTATAAATACAATCCCACATAATATTGAATTGAACTACACATCATTTTACACCATAAATTTCATTTCAAATATATTTTGGGAAAAATTGATTTTGATACATGTTCCACTCACATGCCAAACAAATATACGTATGAGTTCTCTATTCTGTTTGTTTGTATAAATTTATTAAACAAAACAAAGAAAACATTATATCATATTATCAAAATAATGTGTGACCTGATCCATTCATTCATAAGATACATAATGACTCTTACCTCTATAATCCCAAGCCCAACCACTACAATGATATCCACACTTGGTCTTAGTCATGTTATTTATCCATGTCCAATTAATGGAAGGTCACATCACTTCAGGTAATTGGATAACTATTTTCCATTTTATTATATCCCCCTAAACATGAAATAGATATATTCACAGACCAATATAATAAACATATGTTACTTTATTCAAATTATGTAAGGACTTGTGATGAAATAAGAAAAAAATATTCTAATCATAGTTGAAAATAACTATAAAACTACCTCACATAATTTAAGTTTTTGAAATTCTCATTCATGTTTATTTTTCGATCATTTGTTTAGTACTAAGATAATGAAATTTTATTTTCCCTAAGAAAATGATATGTGTTCAATCCCTTACATAACATTATTTTTAATGATAAAATAAATCATAAAACATAATTATATTACATAAAACATTTATTTTTATAGAATATATCATTAACAAATAATGAAAAGCCACATGAAAAAGTCTTCTAAAAATAATTATAAACTGCACGTAATTTAGCACCTATAGCATGATGTAAAATTAAATGACATATAATTCATCTTGTAATATCCAAAACTATATAGTGATGGATATTATATTATAAATATCAACCTTTAATCATAAAATATCTATATAAAAACCCATAGAATATTTTTTTATGAGTGAACTTATATTGAAAAAAATTCCCCCACATACAAGACCTCTCCCCGCCCGAGTGATCTCTTCCTTTGGAGACATTATGTAAATATCTATAATTATCAATCATGTTTTCATTGTTAATATAGAATATACATAGAATAATTCCTTTATGTATATATATATATATACATAAAGACATATTGTATTGAAAATTATATTATTTTTTGATATCTATTGATGTGTGCATATCGGTTCCAAGGAAAAGTGGAAAATCCCATAAAAGTCGACCCTCACGTAATTAGAGTGTTTTAACCCATCAATAATAAATTTTATTTCAATGATTCTTCATTATAATTTTTTTTCATTTTATCCCACACAATTTCCCAATCTATTTAAAGGTTGTGTTTTAAGAATTATTATTGGATTATTTCATTTTTTTTAAATGTTACATAGTGACAGGTACACCTCCATTCCCAATCCCAACCACAAAAACCAATAAAAACTATAATTTATTCTTTTTTTGAATAAAATAATTATTTATTAAAAGGATTTGTACCATTACATTACACTACTAAAAATATATTTTACCTCTAAAAATCCAGATATGTTAAATGGATCCCATATAAAATCCCATGCACACACAAAAAAACATTAAAACATTCATTTCATTATAATGTGATATAAAAAACATGGCATATAATTAAAATTAAAAACAATAAAATTTTTATATTAGTTCTTCATAAATCACCCAACTTCTTTGTTGGAGTTCCAGATCCATGTAGAGATGTTTCTCCTAGTTTTGATTTCATATAAGCGTAAAAAATTCCCATACCAATATGTAATATCGATTGATACATATTATATATTAATAACTACATGTGCCATTATTATTATTATTATAACATGATATGTATAATAACATATATTACTTTCATATAATATGTAGTAAAATTTTATTTCTATCAAGACTCTGCATCCGTACATCTTCTAATTTATGATAGGACATGCACAATGATTAGACATGAAGGCAACATATATAAGGACATAGTTTATAACCATGTTACCATAATTAATACATAGCTACTCCAAATCACATAGTAGACTAAAAATCCCTTCATATTATAATTTTTTTTGATTTTTTGATTCCCATTTTTATTGGTCACATAGTGATACCCATACCCTATATTTTGGCCCATCCTGAAATCTCAATGTAATGAATTTTTGGGCTGATGATATTACTAATTCACATTAGTAATATCCTAGAATTATTGAATATGTAAATGTCCAACAATGTTCTCCCAAATAATGACCCAAATTTATGCAAACATTGCAATTGGAGCCCTCGATGAAAGTTATTAAACTACACAATCTAAGGACCATGACGCATGACCAAAAATAATTTTAGATAAATCCATTCTATATGACACATGATTCACTATATATGTGATAAATCACTCTAAAGTTGTCAAACATAAGTTTTCTCGATAAGATTACACAAATGGTTTAAATGCCCATTTTATGATAATTACTTATGAGTTTTTGGTACTCCCTTGGTTTACATAGGGTTTCATGCCTCAACAACATATTAAAACACAACTTATACATGACCAAGAAACATTTAAATATTTTATATGAAACACCCAATTGAATAATTCAACATATAATAAATTCATGTGGCTTTAATCATATTTTTATATTGATGTGCAGTTTTAAGAACCCAAATCTTCGTTTTCAAGTATGACATTCTTTCTCCTGATGTTTTTGAGAAAAGTGGTGTTTCTGGAAATTTTTGAAGTACACACCATGTACTTTATGAGTACACGCTGTGTACTCCCTTGCCACGCCAGGCCGTGTACTGGCCATGTCCGGGCCACACACACGGTGTGTAGGGGTGAAGTGGTGGCCGCTTAAAGTGGAGTACAGAAAAGTAGAGTACATGCCATGTACAAAAGATATACACGTCCTATATTTTCATTTTTTCATTTAACGTATCGGGGTCGCGCCTAAGAGACAGAACTGTCTTTTTCTCCAGTGCCTTTGACCGAGAGTGACCCGTATGGTCATGGATATTCTTCGAGGCCCCAAGCCTCCATGTTTTCTCCGAATTGACCGCCGTCGATTACGTTGGAACCACAGCGGTGAGTTCTTCATTATACTAGAGCCTTGATTTCCAATTCCTCCTCTTTCATAAGTTATCATAGGTTGACCATTTTGTTCATTTTTGTAGATATGCGATGTTCTGTGGAGAATAAAGCCTCGTGGTTGAAGTATATCGATCTCATAGGATCAATGTAGGTGTTTTGTGCCTTACCTCTCGATTTCTTTATGTTTTACGTGCAAATTTCTCCAATACCCTTGGCTGGGGTCTTGTGTGTTTACCTTTTTTCCCTTGTGGTTATTCCTTCCTTGCTTGCATGCTTTTGTAGAGGTAAATTAATCTTTTTTGTGTATAATTGTCGTGCTTGAATGTTTTGACCATGCTTTGTTCTTGTTGAAAACTTTGGGACTCTTTAAACATTGGTCGTTGTACCTGTTTCCAAGCTTTTTGATCATAGGACAGAAAGATGTTGATAGCATGTTTGTTTCCTTATAGACTGTTTATCCATGTAGCTCTATAGGTGTACATTGGTTATCCATTTAGCCTTATAGGTGTAATCTGGCCTTATAGCATAAATATTCAATGACTGGCATGGGAGTGTGAGAACCCGGTGCTATATACTATATGGGATAGACCGAGTGAGCTTCCCAAAGAGTCTTAGATATTATAGACTATATGGGGATAGAATGAGTGAGCATCCTCATAGAGTCTTGGACATTATAGACTACAGGGGATTGACCGAATTAGCTTCACAGAGAGCTTTAGTTATTATAGACTACAGGAGGGTAGACCGAGTGAGCTTCCTCAGAGAATCTTTACATTGTTTGAATGTCTTTAAAACCTTCCCACGCTAGAGGTGGAATTGATCGAGTGAGCTTCCTCAAAAAGCCTGTGGTATACCTAAGGATATAGGACGACTGACCGAGTGAACTTCCTCAGAGAGTCTCTAGACCATGGGGCCAAGATGGTTAGACCACAGGATCTCCCTCATAGTGTCCCTGACTACGCTAGACTATAAGGGTAATTGACCGTGTGAGATTCCCCATAGAGTCTTATAATTTCGTATGACCAACCCAGATGGGTTAGGCTGAGTGTAATGCCCAAAGTGTTGTGGTATTTCTTGGATAAGACCAGAGGGGATGGCTATGAGTTCTTCCCAGAGGGTTTCCAGTTTGTGATAGTTGTTTCTTCACAGCTACTTGTTGTTCTGTGGTTTGATCACTATTGTATATCATCCTGTTTACTGCTTACTGATTACTGCCTGCTATTGCTTCCTCTATTTACATTGTTTGTACTATTACCTGCCATATACTCACTGACTGTTAGGCACCAATCTTTAGGTGGTTTCCTACTGGGATTTAGTCTAACACCCTCTTTGGGTCATGTTTTTGGGCCCAAAGAGACTATTTTGTTGCATGTATAGATAAGGGAAAACTCTCTTTGACTTCTGGTACTTTATTGCATTGGAACAGGAGGCCATGGGACTAAGATTTGGAATGCGATGTTGAGGATTTGTTTACATTCTTTTGCAATTGTTTTGGTACTATTGTATTTTTCATCATTGTGGCTTGTTTGGATACTTTCCTAGATATGTATCATGCATCATTTCATATATGTAGATATGATCTCTAGTTTTTTGCGGATTTAGTCATCCCAATGATTATTATTGTTGGTTATTTACTGCTTACTCTCCTGCATGTTTATTTACATCCACTGTGTACTATTCCAATGAGGGAATACTTTCCCTACTATCACACACAAGGCCCTCGCTTCTAGTTGGCAGCCTCTGGTGTTTGGGGAAATGCGCTTGAGGCCATGTGACCAATCGGGTACGGGGCGCCTCTAGGTGGCTTCCAGAATCGGGACGGTACAAAGTGGTATCAGAGGATTTATTTTCTCCTGATTTACTATTTGGTTCTTTTAGCCAGGGATAGGATGTATTCGGTACTTGTTAATAATTTGTGCCTTGGAGTAGATAATCACTGTACAGGGAAAATCCATAGTAGCTCGTGTATTGTAGTTTCTGGTTTTGAGATTTTACAGTTGATATGATTTCACCTAGATTGATTCACATGACATGTGTTGTTATTGTTGTTGCTATTATGGTTCTATTTCTGTCACAACCCGGTGAGATAAGGGTATGCCAGCACATGCATCATATAGGCACTTGTTAGAAATCACATGCCATGAATTCTTGCCATGCCATCTAGGATGCATTAGCAATTGCATGTTGTTGTGATAGACATTGTGTAGATTATGCATGCTATTATGATGGATGATTTGATAGAGTCTCAGTTGTTTGAAAGAGGATTGTTTGTATTGTTCCTTGTTGAAATGAACGCCAAATTTTGGTTCTAGAGGTCTTATAGGCCCTCTTGAATCAGAAATTGTTGAATCATTGACATGTTTGTTCTTATATATGATTGTTTTGGATGCCAAGATTTTGTTTATGGGGAATATGGGCCCTCATGGATATGAATTTGGAACCTTTATGCCTTGTTTTTTGTGTTTCTAGGATTTAGTGAAGTTTCTGATCTATTGTCTGGAAAATCCCAGAATACATGGCGTATACATTATGACTACACGCCATGTAGTTTTAAACTGTGTCACTAACTGTGTGAGCAGTAACACGGTGCTGAAGAAATGTATTTATGAACATGCTATGTATGGTAGGTGCACACCATTTAGTATAGAGCCGTGTAGCCGACCATATCACTAACGACATGGGTCGAGGAAGCTCGAGTAGAACACACCGTGTTCGTAAAGAGGACGTTGTGTAGTGTAGTTCCAGGTACCCGGCTGTGTCACCAACAACACGGGTTAGTGTTATCTTCTTCTATGCACGCCGTGTTTGTTCGGAAAACTCCGTGTAAGGGTCAGCCGTGTAGCCGGCTATGTAACTAACAACACGGGTTTCCAAAACCTTGCCTAGTCGATGCCATGTCCTTAGATAACATGTCGTGCAGTTTATGGTTAAGAGGACCATGTGGGTTTGCCGTGTAAAGAGACTCTGGTAGGGGAATAGAGTTCAAGTACACATTGTGTGAAGGGACAACACGTCATGTAGTAGGGGTGTTACATGACTAGAGTTGGTAGGAGTACACACCCATGTCTTTGGTTTTTGTGAACACACCGTGTAGTTTTTATACACACCGTGTAGTCGTGTTTTGTAAAATAGAATGTTTCCTTATCCTATTAATGTTTTATACTCTTGAGTTATATGTCTTTGATAATCCTGATTTGAGGTGTGTTTTTGATCTTTTCAGAGCTATACCTCTGAGACATACTCCGGTTGTACGTCAGTTTCCAGATGGTGATCAATCACTAGATATGGCCGATCAGGGACCTCCTGTAGATCCTCCTGCTATGCCAGTGTCACGACCCGCCCTCGGGGCCCGTGCCATGACTACCCCAAGCCAACCTTTTATAGGCCAGGGGCTGGCGACTAGCACCAAGGCGTAAATCCCGATAAAGAGGGAAGGCATTGACTTTGTAAAGTAAACAACCACCATAGAGTAAGAAAGCAGAAAGAGTAAACACTAAGTAAAAACTGTAACAAGCTGTGCTGAAAGTAAAAGGGGCCGGAAATACAAGCCCAACTATAAAGTAAAACTGAAGGGAAAAAAAACAACTGAAAAGAAAAGCCGTAGTGTCGAGTCGTCCTCTGGAAGTCCCACGTGAATGGTGAGCACATGTACCCTCCACAGCTCCTTGGTCCAGCCGTCCGCTCCGAGTACGTCCCGCCCAGTGGTCCACCTCCAGGTACCATCCTGCTCTGCAAGCCTCCACCACGATCAGCGTTGTCCGTCGTCTGCAACCAACACAACGAAGTGCGGGCATTGACCGTGCAGGGGTGAGTATAAGCTACTCAGTAGGGACCCCGAGACCACCGAAGGTCCCCAGAAATCCACAAAGGATAAACCACAAAGGAAGGATACAATCACGAAGTAACAACTGAAACTACTTAGGTATATGCCCATACATGTACCTAAGTCATCAATTCCCGTTCAGCTCCAACATCCGAGCCCAAGCACAACCCAGTCCACACAGGAAAGAAAACTTAAATCCACATAGGATAGCACAACTCAATCCACAAAGGAAAGTAAACGTAAATCCACATAGGATAGCACAACACAATTCGCACAGGAAAGTAAAACAAGATTCAGCTCACACAGGTACTTATTCATATGACGTTAGAGATGATCAGATATAGCCACTGATTCATCTAAGCCATCGGACCAACAAAGGATCTATAGGTACTGACCCTCGCAATGACCCACACAGGATCGATCATGAAGTTGAACCCAAAGCTATTGGGAAACTCCTTCTCCATCAAGTACAGTGTTTTTGCCGCTAAAACCAAGCGCTTCCCTCTTACCTTGGACGGTTGTAGTACTCCACCTATCAGGTACTGTGGGCCTGCTACTACAACCAAGCGCTCCCCCGTGCCGCTACAACCAAGCGCACCTCTGTCGTGGGTATACCGCTACAACCAAGCGCTCCCCTGTGCCGCTACAACCAAGCGCACCTCTGTCGTTGGTCTACCTCTACAACCATGTGCCCCCCTGTGCCGCTACAACCAAGCGCACCTCTGTCGTGGGTCTGCCGCTACAACCAAGCGCTCCCATGTGCCGCTACAACCAAGCCCACCTCTGTCGTGGGTCTGCCGCTACAACCAAGAGCGCCCCTGTACCGCTACAACCAAGCGCACCTCTGTCGTTCGATCAGCAGTCGTCAAGTCTCAACCGGCTCTAGGGTTTTTGAACACAACATGCTCGTTCCGGGAGGGTCCACTCCACGAGCTAAGAGGTCGATGCATCAATTGACATGTAGACCGGAGTTGATGTATCTCAAGATGTATTGTAGTGTTAACTGTCAAAAACATGGAGGATTCCCGTACTGTTTTCATCATCGTCACTGTCGAATCCACCGAGGGTCTATGTATAGTCGCCGTCATCAAAGCAGCAGTTGCAGCCAGCAATAGGGTTCCCGCACACAGCAAGCTCGTTCGGGAGGGTCCTCTCCACGAGCCGAGAGGCTGATACATCAACTGACACATAGTCCAGATTTGATGTATCCAAAAGTTCCGTATCGCCAATAGGAACTCAAGGTCGCAGACTGCGTGTCAATCGGACGCCCGGTCAGAGAGTTATTGGCTTTTTCGTCCTAGGGGCCCGTTTGGATTCTAAGGCAAAACAAACCCAACCATACTCCACCTTCGTCCAAACCTCGAGCGGAGTAAGAGAAAAGATCTTCCTCACTTAGAGGAAGTCAACAAAGTCGATGGCACATCAATCGGACGTCCGAAGGTCAAGATATAAGTGTTTCCGCTCCGAGGGCCCGGTTGGTTTCATGTACGAACCGACCCGGCCGAACCCAAAGTATTCCGAAACCTTGAGTGCGATATACCAAAACGACCGTCTCGATCCAAGGATCGTGTTTCAGCTGACGGCGAGTCTTTTGTAGGCTCGTAGTTCATGTTAAGGGCAAAAGACCGAAAACGGTCCGAAGACGGGGGGTCTGGGCCCGGACCGACCCGACCCACCCCCCTGGGTCGGCCCGAACTGGGTCGACCCGAACCGGGTCGGGGTTGGACCCGGTTCGGCACGGCGCGGCCCGGCGAGTGCGCGACCCGGCCGGTCGGGCCGGCCAGGCTCGGCTCGGCCGAGCGGCCAAGCGTGGCAGCCGCGGGGCGCTGCCCCCGCGGGATGGAAGTGTCGCGGCCCTCGAGGGGCCACGCTGGAATTCAGCGGACGCGGATTTTGCCGCGTCCCGTGCGTGTGAGCTGGACCCGCGCGGCCGCGGGTCCTCTGGCCGCTACCGCCGTGGCTTCAGCCGCGGCGGCCCTGTCCAACGGCGCGCCGGGGCGCCGCCGCCTCCGGCCGCCGGAGGCTTCCACGGGCCACCAGAGTTGCTCTGGTGGTCCATTTTCCTTCCCGTCTGCGCCGCTGCTCCTCCCGGGTCCCGTTCTTCACTGCGGAAACATCAAATTGACCTTGTGTCACGTTTTGTCGTTGCCCGCCAAATCCGCACAACAACAGAGAACTGAGGAGGGTTGTCAGGACGTGTTCGATTGGCCCGCACCCTCCGCGTTAGGCGATAACAATCGGGAAGAAAAATCAACATATCTAATAACAATTTTCATAAATTAAAATTGTTCTTATGAAACTGGGTTCTTTATTTTAAAAGAAACGATCATGGGGATATAAATTATTTCACAACAAACCCTACCTCGTCAAGTCGTCGAATGCACGTTCTACGCGGAATTGACCGTCGCGGAAGGAGGGGATCGCCGCATCGTCGCGGTATCCGGCGTTGCGTCGACGAACTCTGAGGACCAAGAAACAATAGATTTAATTAATAATAATTAAATCCATAATGTTGTTTTAATCCACAAGGTAAATTTAAAAAAAGAGCGCAACCCCCCTACCTTGTCGTTGTCAATCGAAGGTTGTATCAGGGGTGGATTTTCGCGGAAGAACGTCGCGGAAGAAGAATCGCCGGCATCGCGGAACATGGCGTCGCATCGTCGATTTATGAGGGCTCAGTGTTCTTCGCATTCTCAGCGTTCTTCGCATTCTCCGCGTTCTTCGCGTTCTTCACGAAGGAGGATGAAGATCTCTTAGATTCTGTTAAATCCTCTACACGAAATTTTTTCCAGAAGTCGTGTGTTGGTCTTATTTTATTATTACGCCAACAGATTGAAAACAGGTTAAGAAACGATTAAATTAATTCAATGAATAAAACCGCCGAATTAATTGCTGCATTATGAAATTAAGAAAACGCGTCAGTTGACTTTCATAAAGATGGGTTTTCACGGGTGCGTTACTAAGCGAAAAAGAAATGGTGGGGCTCGTGCGGGCCCCACCTCACAAATATCCTACCAAGAGGGTAGGATATTTTTGGATAGCACCCTATCCACATCAACCCAGTTTAAACAGCATGAAGTGGTCTTTAAGCGGCTTTAAGTGAAATAAAAATAAAATTGTCGCACAACTTTATTTTATTTCTTAACATAAAACCCAAAAATTAAAAACCACAACCGAGCAAAAGCAACCTCAGAAGAGGCGTTTCTAAGAAAATACTGGCGCTGCGATTCCATCGGTGCCCTCAGAATTTGATTCCGAGCACCGGTTCAAAAGTTAGAAAAACCCGTTCGTTCGTTCACTGAACGTACCCGAGCCAAACTTCATAAAATGATTCCAGGAACACCGGGCCTTGGAATCAGGTGCCGTCAGAAGGTGCGTTCTTGTAAAATTCCAAAAAAATTAAGAAAAAAAAAATTTCCTTGAAATTTACTGGTCTATACATTACTCCCACCACAGGGCTTTATGTCCCCGTAAAGCTTCACCACAAACATAGAGATACAAAGGTGGTACTGAGCACGCATTTGAGCCTCCCGCTCCCATGTGCTCTCCTGGAGGTTCCCGAGCTACCAACTGAAGCACACTAGAGGAATCGATCGTCCACGTAGGACCCGCTCCTATCGATCCTCGATCTCCACTAGGACCTCCTCAAAAGTCTCCCCATCATCATGACCATCTCTCCGTGGTCAAAGATTTTTTTTGGGTCATGCACGTATCTCCTCTGCTGAGATACATGGAAGACATCGTGCACCCGACGCAACTGTGGTGGTAAGAAAGGAGATAAGCCACCTTTCCAATCCTGCTGAGGACCTGGAAGGTTCCGATGAAGCATGGAGACAACTTTCCGCCTCGACCAAATTTCCGTAAACCCCGTCGAGGTGAGACCCGCAAGAAGACGTGGTCGCCATCCTCGAACTCTAGTGGCCTCCACCTCATGTTAGTAAAAGACTTCTGTCGGCTCTGAGCTGTCCTCATCCGCCCCTGGATGACCTGGACCTTCTCTGTCATGGCCTGGACCATCTCCGGTCCCACAAGAGCTGCTATGATTTCTTGTTTTCCGATAAGAGAAATCTGGTCTCATCCCGTGGATGAACCACTTTCATTGCGTAATACAGTAAATCCCATCATGGATGATTTTAACCCAGACCAAGGATGACGTCGGAAGGCCTCGACGCTACTACCAAGATATCCAACCGTTACTCTCGCCTCCAATGGTTGAGTCACACTGTCGGCATCAGTGTGTGGTAACTGGGTCTCCTCCAGTAGGTATCTCTCGAGTGAGGGTCAAGTCAACAGTCTAAACCAGAACCTCTTAGTAACAACACAAGAGAGGACAGGAAAGTAAATTCCACAAGAAAAAGTGTCTTTTATTACTGCAACTCAAGTACAAAGACACAAAGCATCTAAAAACATTCATCAACAAAACTATAAGCAACATGAACAAAAGTCTCCAGGTCTGGAGCTAGTCCTGCTCCTGTCCATCTGCTCCTGGAGCTCCATGATCGTAGGCCTCAGTTTCCTGAAGCTGAGCTTTTCCATGTCCTTCTGTCCCCTGCGGTCTGGGTGGACCTCCTGGTGGTGGTGGTGGCAACACCCCGAAGCGCCGTCCACCTCCCGCTGCACGGCCAGCTCCCCCGCCATGGCCACCTGCTCTTTGCACCCTGCCCTGATCTAACCTCTGCCTCTGCCTGGGGGGTCCTTCATTCATCTTCTGGTAATCCGTATGGCGGGTCGTATAGTCACAAGCCATGTGACCAATCCCACCGCAGGAGTAACACTGCCCTCTCATGGCAAGTCGTTGTCCACCCCGAGTGCCTCTCACAAACATTCTAGAGTCATGCTGTCGACCAACTATATGTCTAGTCCTCTTGGACCCCTGCATCATCTGTCTACTGCCCGCTACAGAAGAATCTGCCATATGCCGGCCAGTGGTGGGTTCTGCTGCTGGAGACAGCTCATTAAGGAAACTCTCCACTAAGAGGGCCCGCTCCAACACCCATGACTGTGTCGGAATGTTGAGGGAGATCATCAAAGCACTGATCTCATGCCTCAGTCCCTAATTGAAGGTCCGGGCCCGGTAGAACGGGTCCCGTACCATATCTGTGGAGTTGCGCGAGAGATCAGTAAACCTCGCTGTGTACTGGGCTACTGTCATGATGCCCTGCCGCAGCTGTAGTAGCTCCTGAATGCGCACCGCTGGGAGGGTGGCTGGGACGAACTCTCAGCGACAAAGGCTCTCAAATTCCGTCCAAAGATGTGATGCCTCGTCGTGCACCTGGAGAATCAAGCTCCATCATCTCCCTGCTGCCGCATACAGAAGGCTCGCTGCAAGGACCACCATAAGGTCCGCTGGTGTCCTCACTTACCGGAAGACTCGTACAACTGCCTCCAGCCAGTCCTCGGCTGCCTGGGGGTCCGTCTCCCCGCGGAACCTGGGAGGTCGTCGGCGCTAGAACTCATGCAGTGCACTGAGGCGACGTGCATCGTCAGTGGCTGGTGCAGGAAGCATCGGTGGCTCAGCGGGTAGAGGTACCTCCGGTGCCTCTGCTGTCAAAGGGCCATGTACGGAAGCCATGTCGCTCGGCGGGTTGTCGCCATGCACAACGCTCGGAACCCTAACTAGATGCCGTCGTGGGGCCATCCTGAAAAGAGACAGTTGCGCCACGGTCAGAACAGTGTACCTGGTGAGCTGAAACAACGTAATCACATAGAAAACATGAAACACACATGTAATCAATTTTTTCGTGCATTATGTCGAAAATCAGAAGTCAGGGTCCTAGTGTACGGATACGTCGGCCGCCGCCCCAACAATGGGCTCCCTGGACTGATAACCACACTCAATACACTTAACACTATTGCTTCACATAGAAGAAAGATCAGATTCTGCGGTAGAACCGAACTCCTCTGTTACCAATTTGTCACGACCCGCCCTTGGGTCCTGTGCCAGGACAACCCCAAGCCCGCCTTCCATAGGCCAGGGGCTGGCGACTAGCACCAAGGCGTAAATCCCGATAAACAGGGAAGGCATTGCCTTTGTAAAGAAAACAACCACCACAGAGTAAGCAAACGGAAAGTGTAAACAGTAATTAATAACTGTAACAAGCTTTGCTGAAAGTAAAAGGGGCCGAAAATACAAGCCCAACTTTAAAGTACAACTGAAGGGAAAAACAGCAACTGAAAAGAAAAGCCGTAGCGTCGAGAAGTCCTCTGGAAGTCCCACGTGAAGGGTGAGCACAGGTAGCCTCCACAGCTCTTCAGTCCAGCCGTCTGCTCTGAGTACGTCCCGCCCAGTGGTCCACCTCCAAGTACCGTCCTGCTCTGCAAGCCTCCACCACGATCAGCGCTGTCCGTCGTCTGCAACCAACACAACGAAGTGCAGGCATAGCCTGTGTAGGGGTGAGTATAAGCTACTCAGTAGGGACCCTGAGACCCCCGAAGGACTCCCGAAATACACAATTGATAAACCACAAAGGAAGGATACAATCACGAAGTAACAACTGACACTACTTAGGTATATGCCCATACATGTACCTAAGTCATCAATTCCCGTTCGGCTCCAACATTCGAGCACAAGAACAACCCAGTCCACACAGGAAAGAAAACGTAAATCCACACAGGATAGCACAACTCAATCCACAAAGGAATGTAAACATAAATCTACATAGGATAGCACAACACAATCCGCACAGGAATGTAAAACAGGATTCAGCTCACACAGGTACTTCTTCGTATGATGTTAGAGATGATCAGATGTAGCCACTGATTCATCTAAGCCGTCTGACCCACAAAGGATCTATAGGTACTAACCCTCGCAATGACCCACACATGATCGATCATGAAGTTGAACCTAAAGCTATTGGGAAACTCCTTCTCCATCAAGTATAATGGTTTTGCCGCTACAACCAAGAGCTTCCCTCTTACCTTGGACTGTTGTAGTACTCCACCTATCGGGTACTGTGGGACTACTGCTACAACCAAGCACTCTCCTGTGCCGCTACAACCAAGCGAACCTCTATCGTGGGTCTGCCGCTACAACCACGTGCTCCCCTGTTCCGCTAGAACCAAGCGCACCTCTGTCGTGGGCCTGTCGCTACAACCAAGCGCTCCCCTGTGCCGCTACAACCAAGAGCACCTCTGTCGTGGGTCTTCCGCTACAACCAAGCGCTCCGCTGTGCCGCTACAACCAAGCGCACCTCTGTCATGGGTCTTCAGCTACAACCAAGCGCTCCCCTGTGCCGCTACAACCAAGCGCACCTCTGTCATTCGATCGGCAGTCGTGAAGTCTCAACCGGCTCTAGGGTTTCCGCACACAGCATGATCGTTCTGGGAGGGTCCACTCCACGAGCTAAGTGGTCGATGCATCAACTGACATGTAGTCTAGATTTTATGTATCCCAAGATGTACCGTAGTAGTAACTGCAGAAAACACGGAGGATTCTCGTACTGTTTTCATCATCGTCGCTGTCGAATCCACTGAGGGTCTATGTACAGTCGTCGTCGTCACAGCAGCAGTTGCAACCAGCACTAGGGTTCCCGCACACAGCAAGCTCGTTCAGGAGGGTCTGCTCCACGAGCCGAGAGGGTGATACATCAACTGACGCATAGTACAGAGTTGATGTATCCAAAAGTTCCGTATCGCCAACAGGAACTCAAGGTCGCAGACGGCGTGTCAATCAGACGCCCAGTCTGAGAGTTATTGGCTTTTTCGTCCCAGGGTCCCGGTAGGATTCTAAGGCAAAACCAACCCAACTGTACTCCACCTTCGTCCAAACCTCATGCGGAGTAAGACAAAAGATCAGTCTCACTTAGAGGAATTAAACAAAGTCGACGACACGTCAATCAGACGTCCGAAGCTCAATATATAAGTATTTCCGCTCCGAAGGCCTGGTTGGTTTCGTGTACGAACCAACCCGGCAGAACCCAAAGTATTCCGAATCCCTGAGTGCGATATACCAAAACGACCGTCTCGATCCAAGGATCGCGTTTCTGCTGACATCGAGTCGTTTGGAGGCTCGTAGCTCAAGTTACGGGCAAAAGACTGAAAACGGTCCGAAGACGGGGGGTCTGGGCCCGGACCGACCCGGCCCAACCCCCCTGGGTCGGCCCAAACCGGGTCGACCCGACCCGGGTCCGGGTTGGACCCGGTTCGGTGCGGTGCCGCCCGGACAGGGCGCGACCCGGCCAGTTGGGCCGGCCCGGCTTGGCTCGGCATAGCCTGGCAGCTGCGGGGCGCTGCCCCCGCAGGATGGAAGTGTCGCGGCCCTCGAGGGGCCACGCTGGAATTCAGCGGACACGACTTTTTCCGCGTCCCGTGCATGAGAAACGGACCCGCGCGGCCGCGGGTCCTCTGGCCGCCGCCGCCTCCGGCCGCCGGAGGCTTCCGCGGGCCACCCGAGTTTTTCCGGTGGTCCGTTTTCCTTCCCGTCTATGCCGCTGCTCCTCCCGGGCCCCGTTCTTCACTACGGAAACATCAAATCGCCCTTGGGTCACGTTTTGTCATCACCCGCCAAATACGCACAACAACGAAGAACTGCGGAGGGTTGTTGGGCCTTGTTCGATTGGCCCGCACCCTCCGCGTTAGGCGATAACAATCGGGAAGAAAAATCAACATATCAAATTACAATTTTAATAAATTAAAATTGTTCTTATGAAACCAGGTTCTTTATTTTAAAAGAAATGATCGTGGGGATATAAATTATTTTACAACAACCCCTACCTCGTCAACTCGTCGAATGCGCTTTCTTCGCGGAATTGACCATCGCAGAAGGAGGGGATTGTCGCATCGTCGCGGTATCCGGTGTTCCGTCGACGAACTCCGAGGACCAAGAAACAACAGATTTAATTAATAATAATTATTTCCATAATGTTGTTTTCATCCACAAGGTAAATTTAAAAAAAGAGCGCAACCCCCTACCTTGTCGCTGCCGATTGAAGGTTGTCGCGGGGTTATATTGTCATGGAAGAATGTCGCGGAAGAAGAATCACCAACGTCGCGGAATGTGGCGTCGCGTCATCGATTTCCGAGGGATCGGCGTTCTTCGCGTTCTTCGCGTACTTCGCGAAGGAGGATGAAAAACTCTTGGTTTCTGTCAAATCCTCTCCACGAACATTTCTCCAAAAGTCGTGTGTTGGTCTTATTTTATTATTACGCCAACAGATTGAAAATAGGTTAAGAAATGATTAAATTAATTCATCGAATTAATTCAACGAATAAAATCTCCCAATTAATTGGTGCGTTAAGAAATTAAAAAAAGTCTCAGTTGACTTTCATAAAGAAGGGTTTTCGCGGGTGCGTTACTTAGCGAAAAAGAAATGGTGGGCTCGTGTGGGACCCACCTCACAAATATCCTACCAAGAGGGTAGGATATTTTTGGATAGCACCCTATCCACATCAACCCAGCTTAAACAACATGAAGTGGTTTTTAAGCGGCTTTAAGTGAAATAAAAATAAAATTGTCACACAACATTATTTTATTTCATAACTTAAAAACCAAAAATTAAAAACCACAACCGAGCAAACGCAACTCCGGAAGAGGCGTTTCTAAGAAAATACCGGCGCTGTGATTCCATCGGTGCCCTCAGAATTCGATTCTGAGCACCGGTTCAAAAGATAGAAAAACCCACTTGTTCGTTCACTGAACGTACCCGAGCCAAAATTCGGAAAATGATTCCGGGCACACCGGGGTCCCGGAATCAGGTTCCGTCAGAAGCTGTGTTCTTGTAAAATCCCAAAAAAAATTAAGAAAAACAAAATTTCCTTGAAATTTACGGGTCTTTATAGCCAGCCCTGGCATCAGCAATCATACCCGTCATAGGAACCGATGTGCAGTTCAGGGAGAACTTCCTGAGGATGATGCGTACTTTTTAGGGAGCACCGTCTCCGGTCCCATCAATGGACGAATTGATGTGGCTATTTCAGTAGCAGCATCCTCATACTTTCTCTGGAGATGGAGGACCCCAGGATGTAGAGTCATGGTTAGAGGTCATGCTGATGATATTTGAGCTTCTAGAGATATCCCAAGAGAAAAGGGTAATTCTTTCCCCTTATATGCAATGTGACACCACCAAGAGGTTGTTGGGGGTGATCTCGCAGTCAGGATGCCAACAGAGTATGGCTTGGGATGAATTTCATTGAAACTTATATGACTACTTTTACCCAAATAAATTGAGGGTCGACTGAGCCCGGGATTTTATGAGTCTACAGTAGGGCACTCTTTCTGTTATGGATTACTTGTCCCGCTTTACCGAGCTGCAGTGCTTCACGCTGATCCCAGCAGGTGATGAGTTGTTCTTTTCTAGGAAGATCGAGGATGATCTCTGGTAGGAGATCCATTCCCAAGTTAATATCTTCAAGTTGACTTTGATATGCTCTATCGTCAACCCGACGTTGATCACTTAGTGCAAAATATGGGATTCTGGAGCTGTGAGCCAGGACGGTTCGACATCCAGAGCTTGTGTTCCTCCTATGAATAATAGGAAGCACTGCAGAGAGTCTTCTCTAGGAGATCAGGGCAGGCGGGGTGTATCTTCTGGTAGCCAGTTTGTATGCTACCAGTGCGGTAGGAGTGGGCATACTAGGCCTCAGTGCCAGAGAGACCCGATGGAGTGCCAATCTTGCGGAAATATGAGTCATCTTCAGCGCTTTTGTCGAATCATCTCACACTTATCTGGTGGTAGGGTTTCTTCTATGACCTCGCATTCAGGAGATGCTTCTCCAATTTCTCACCAGTTTGGGATCTGGAGGTCTTCCGGCTGTTCGGGCCGCGGTGGAGGTTGCGGTCGCAGTGGTAAGTCAATAGGTTACAAGCGACCACAGAGTGGGTCATCTTAGAGTGGTCAGCCAGGGTCACAGGACCACAGTACAAGACAGACATTCGTTGTGGATTATACCTATCAAGAGCAAGATCCCAGCCCTTCAAAAGTTTGAGGTACGATCCTAGTAGCTTCAGTTTTATCTTCATTCCTTTTCGATACTCGTTCTTCACAGAGTTTTATCTCAGTTACTGTTGTGAAGAGCCTTGGGATTTGTATCTTTTCATCTGTAGACTTGTTGACTCTTGACACGCCTTTGGGAATGAGGACATCTAGCGTATGTTAGTGCAGAGAGTTCCCTCTTGAGGTTGGAGGGTGTCATTTCATAGGGGACCTCTATGTCCTAGAGTTGACGGTTTATGATGTCATTCTCAGGATGGACTGGTTGCTTACCTTCTAGAAAGTCATCGATTGCTATCGAAATAGGGTGAGTTTTGTATCACCATAGGTTGGATATTTCTTTCATAGAGTGTATTGGAATGTCCAGGCAGGTAGAGCTGGACCGGAGCATCATGGTCTAGGAGGAGTTACGGCCCAGATTGCTAGTCTTTATCTGGATGACAAGGGGACTTCACAGTTAGACTTTCCTCTAGTGGTGGATTGTTTCATGGATTTCGTTCCATAGGAATTTTCTCATTTTCCTCCAGAGCGTGATGTATACTTCTCGATTGATCTTGTTCTAGGAGCGAAACCGATGTCCATTCATCTGTATAGTATGGATACACCTGAGTTGTAGGAGATCAAGAAGTAGTTGGAGGAGTTATAGGAAAAGGGTTTCATCTATCCCAGAAATTCTCCTTGGGGTCCGCCTACCTGTTTGCAATGAAAGTAGATGGCACCATTCATCTTTGTGTGGATTATCGGAAGTTGAACCATTTGATGGTCAAGAACCGATATCCCTTGTCGAGGATCGAGGACATCTTTGATCAAATTCGAGGAGACTGGGTGTTCTTGAAAATCGATTTGAGGTCCGGTTATCATCAGTTGCATGTTAGACCATTAGATATACCACTTGCATCCATCAGGAGTAGGTATAGTCTATACAAGTATACAGTCGTGTCGTTCGGTATCACGAACGCGGCATCAGTTTTTATTGCACTAATGAACCAAGTGTTCCATCTGTACATAGATTCCTTTGTGATGGTTTTCATGGACAACATCTTGGTGTACACTCACACTCGATATGACTGTACCCCACATCTTGAGATCGTTATGAGTAAACTGAGAGCGCATTAGTTATATGATAAGCTCTTGAAATTCCACTTTTGGATGGATTAGATTCCATTTTTTGGTCATGTTATCTCAGAGATAGGAGTATAAGTGGACCTAGAGATAGTGATAGTTGTAGTTTCCTGGGAGCAGCTGAAGAATGTATTTGAGGTGCGGAGTTTCTAGGGTTGTCTGTATACTATATGAATTTCATACAAGACTTTTCATGCCTAGAAACACTGCTGACAGGTCTAACCAAGAAGGGGGTGATGTTTTTGTGGCCAGATTCTTATGAGTCATCCTTTCATGATCTGATGGGGAGGTTGAAATCAGCCATGATTCTGGTCTTTCCAGAGCTGGGAAATGGATATACTATTTACTATGATGCTTCAGGTATCGTACTGGGTGTTGTGCTTATGCAGGGAGATGGGTCGTTGCTTACGGGTCTCGGTAGTTGAGGCCACATGAGAGGAACTACCCAATGCATGATCTGGAGTTGGCAGCTGTTGTTCATGCCACACACTGTTGGAGAGACTACCTTCTAGGAGAGAACATTGTGGTTTTCACCAACCACTAGATTCTCAAGTATATCTTCACTCAGTGTGATCTGAATCTGAGACATCATATGTTGGTCAATTAACTTCAGTGTTTTGGCTTCGAGCTCGCCTATATACAGGGGAAGGGCAACGTAGTGGCAGATGGTTTGAGTAGGAGAACTCAGATTCAGGCAGTTCAGGAGGCCATTAGTGAGTGGTAGCTTATGACCTTGTTCTCTAAGATGCATCTGGAGGTGCAAAACATACAGGGACCGACTTAACTATCTTCTTTAGAAGTTACCTCTTCTCTTCTTGATCGGGTACAGATGAGGGAGCTATCAGACTCCGAAGGCATAGTGCTGTGGGAGAGTGTGTCAGGAGAGGACCCTCTTCCGGTATGGACAGTGAGAGAGGATGGTATCTTGTGTTTCCAAGGATGTGTATGGGTTCCAGTAGACATACACGATGAGACGACGGGGAATTTTCATTCCTCAATTTGGGCAGTTCATCCTGGCGTCACCAATATGTATCGTGATCTACACCAAAGTTCTTGTGGCAGGGTATGAAGAGAGATATTGTTGGTTTTTTCATGGGATATTCTACTTACTAGTATGTGAAAGCAGTGCATCAGTGACCAGTATGGATTTTACACCAGTTACCCATTCCCTAGTGGAATTGGAACGATGTCACAATGGACATCGTGACTGGGTTACTGAGGTCACCTCAAGGGAGTGATGTTGTTTGGGTGGTCGTCGACAAGATTACAATGGTTTCTCACTTCTTGCTGATAAAGAGACCTTCGGTGTTGATGAGCTGCGACAGTTGTACATCTGAGATATTGTTTGTCAACATGGAGTTCCACACTCTATTGTTTTAGACAGGTATGTGTGCTTTACATCTCAGTTCTGGCAAGGACATCAGATGGCTTTGGGTACACATGTACTTTTGAGTACAACATACCATCCCAGGACTGATGGTCAGTCCATGTGTACGATCCAGGTACTTGAGGATATGCTTTGTGCATGCATTATAGACTTTGGAAGTTCTTGTGAGAAGCAAATTTCTATGGTGGAGTTTACATATAACAACAGTTTATAGGTGTATATTCATATGGCGCCTTACGAGGCTTTGTGCGGTTGGCCATGCCAATCAAACTTTTGCTGGCTGGAGGTAGGAGAGGCAGCTTAGCTGAGACCTCATCTTTTTCAGGAGACCTCATAGCAGATAGAGTCGATTCAGAAGATGATGGCTATAGCACAGTCTCAGCAGAAGTCTTATGTTGATCAGCGGAGATGACCTTTGGAGTTCAAGGTCGGGAATCAAGTTTTCCTGTGTGTCGCACCAAGGTTGGTAGACAAGATGATTCGGAGAGAGGGTACTCTTTCACCAAAGTACGTCCGGAAATTTGAGGTGTTAGAGAGAGTTGGGATGGTTTCCTATCGGTTGTAGTTACCATAGAGGTACTGGGCTATGCACAGCGTCTTCCATGTTTCTCAGATCCGACGTTACATTTCATACATATCTAATGTCTTTCATCCCGAGGGGGTTGAGCTTGAAGTGGATGCGTCATTTTAGGAGAATCCCATTTGGATTATCGATCGCAATACGAAGGTTCTCATTGGCCGGTCTATTCCTCTAGTACGGGTACTATGGAAGCATGGGCGAGTGCAGGATGAGACTTGGGAGAGGGAGATTGATGTACGATCGTAGTGGACAGAGCTGTTCGGGGATTCATCTTCTACACATCTATAGGGAAATTAGTGGACAAATTTCTTTAAGGGGGGAAGTTTGTAAGAACCTGGATCTTTGTTTTTAGGTACGTATTTATTTTTCCTGGTGTTTTTTAGAAATGAGGTGTTTCTGGAAATTTTTGAAGTGCACACCATGTACATTATGAGAACATGTTGTGCACTCCCTTGCCACGCCAGGCCATGTGCTAGCTATGTCCGGGCCACACACACAGTGTGTACGGGTGAATTGGAGTCCGCTTAAAGTGGAGTATGGAAAAGTAGAGTACACGCCATGTACTCAAGATGTACAAACCATGTATTTTATTTTTTTTTCATTAAACTGACCGGGGTCACACCTAAGTGACAGAACTGTCTTCTTCTCCAGCGCCTTCGACCAAGAGTGACTTGTACAAACACATATCTTCTATGGGCCCCCGAGCCTCCATCCATTCTCTGAATCGACCACCGGCGATTGCGTTGTAACCGCTGAGGTGAGATCGTTTTTTCTCTTCCAGCTTTGATTTCCAATTTATCCTCTTTCACATGTTATCGTGGGTTGAACGTTTTGTGCATTTTCATAGATAAAATCCGTTTTGAGGAGAATCAATCCTTGTGGTTCATGTATATCAATCTCCTAGGATCGAGGTAGGTGGTTTCTGCCTTACCTCTCGATGTATTTGAGTTTTATGTGCAAATTCTACCAATATCCGTGGACAGGGTATTGCATGTTTACCTTTTTGTCGTTGTGGTTATTACTGCCTTTCTTACATGCTTGTGTAGAGGTAAATTGATCATTTTTGTGGATACTGGTCATGATTGGATGTTTTTCCAATTCATTGTTCTTGTTGCAACCTTTGGGTCTCTTTAGCCTTTGGCCGTTATACATGTTTCCATGCATTGTGATCGTAGGACGGAATGATGGTGTTATCATGCTTTTTGCTCTGTAGGATATTTAACCAAGTAGATCTATAGGTGTACTTTGGTTATCCACGTAGCTCTATAGGTGTACTCTAGCCTTATAGCATTAATATGCACTGACTGGCACAAGACCGTGAGAACCCAATGCTATAGACTATAAGGGATAGACAAGGTGAGATTGCCAGAGTGTCTTAGATATTATAGACAATACTGGGATAGAGCGAGTGAGCTTCTTCAAAGAGTCTTGGACATTATAGACTATAGGGGATAGACCGAGTGGGATTCCCAGAGAGTCATAGTTATAATAAACTACATGAGGGTAGACCGAGTGAGCTTTCTCAGAGAGTCTTTACCTTGTTTGAATGTCTTTAAAACATTCTTTGGCTAGAAGAGAAATTGACCAAGTGTGCTTCCTCAGAGAGTCTATGGTATACCTGAGGCTATAGGAGGTTTGACCGAGTGAGGCTCCGCGAAGAATCTCTAGGCCTTGGGGACAAGAGGGTTAGACCATGTGATCTCCCTCAGAGAGTCCCTGACTACCCTAGACTATAAGGGGAATTTACCGAGTTAGCTTCCCCATCATGACTTATAATTTCGTATGACCAAACTAGAGGGGTTAGGCTATGTGTAATACTCAGAGGGTTGTGGTACTTCTTGGATAGGACCATAGGGGATGGATACGAGTACTTCCTAGAGGGTTTCCAGTTTGTGTTAGATGTTTCTTAACCACTACTTGTGGTTCTATGGTTTGATCACTGTTGTATATCATCCTCTTTACTACTTACTAATTACTGCCTACTATTACTACCATTGCTTACTATTTTTTTGTACTATTACCTGCCATATACTCACTGACTATTAAGAATTGATCTTCGGGTGTTTGCCTACTGGGATTTAGTCTCACACCCTGTTTGTCTCATGTTTTTATGCCCAAACAGACTTTGTTGTTGCATGTATAAAAAGGGCAAGCGCCCTTCAACTTCGGGTACTTGATTGCTTTGGAACAGGAGAGCATGGGACCAAGCTTTGTCTTGCGATACTGAGGAGATGTTTACTTTCTTTTGTACTTTTATTGGTACTATTGTATTTTTCATCATTCTGACTTGTTTGGCTGTTTTCATAGATATGTATCATGCATCATTTTATATATGTACATATTAGCTCCAATTGTATGCTAGTTTAGTCGTCCCGTTATTTATTAATGTTGGTTATTTACTGCTTCCACTCTTGCATGTTTATTTACTTCTGCTATATACTCTTCCAATGAGGGCATAGTTTCCCCACTATCACACCCAAGGCCCTCACTGCTAGTCGGTACCCTCTTGAATTTGGGGAAATGCGCTTGAACCAATGTGACCAACCAGGTATGGGGAGCCTCGGGGTGGCTTCCAGAACCGGGACATTAAGGTAGGGATATATATACTGTGGGGTTTGGAAACATACACAAATTATAATCCATTCACAATTTAATATCCCATAACATCATAACTATGGTTTTATTGGGATTCTATTTTCTAATAAACCTATTTATTATACATGTTCATAAATGAAACATCATGTATTGACCACTTTAAATTGATATAAACCATTAATCAATAATTATAATGAGTCTATTAAATTTTAATGTACACCACATCATTCTAATGAATTCATGCCTCGATATGTGGATGTACTAAAAAAGAAATTACACATACTATGTATAATGTTTAAAAGTCCCATGTACCTTAAACAATAGTTTTCATTGAACAAAAAATTGAAATGTGGTTAATGTGAATCCACACCATACATACCACATGAAAAATAATTGTGGATTTGGATACATCATTTTAGGTTTTACATTATCATTATAACCCTATTTAAATGGTCTAAATAATTCATAACAATTTGTACCAAGTTGGGGATTCATGAAACACCATAATTTAATATCCTAAGATCCATTTCATTAATAAACATTTAATATTCCATTATATAATCAATATTATAGTTTTTCTCATCATCCAAATCATTTTTCACCCGTGTGATGAAATATATGATATCTCAATTTTCATCAGATAACATTGACCTAAAACATTGTACATCTCTCTATGTGGTGTTGAATGCAATCCTATGGATCTCCATTCTTATTGAGTATTATTATCTCTAGCTAGATTAAATTTCAGAACCTTTGGGATCAATTTTATGCCATAATATTACATAAAATATATATTCATTAATGGGGAACCACATACTCTAGTCCTTAATATTATAAATTGTAGAACACCTACATTTGATGGGATAACTAAATAATGAATTTTATTTTTGGATAGTCACAACATAGTCACCCCGATCATAACCTTGGTAAAATTTAGTACATTAGATGTAGATTGAAAATTTTTAATTGGGACCACTATATATCCATATAAAAAGAAAACGATGTTTGATAGACCCAACGGTCCTGAATAAATCATAGTGAAAACCTCTTTGTTTCCAAATCTACACGAACACATAATAAATTACTTTTCTAATACCATAAAAGAATAAACTTTTTCAATATATATGGAATAAAAATTATGGTCTGTAATGTATTATTTAATATCCTTTCTCCCATAAACATACTTTATTCCCAAAAGGATGGAATATTTGAAAACCTCCCATGGTTATTTTTAAAAAGAACACTCGTCCCTAAAGGAAAATTATTTTGTATAAAAAATATAATACCATCATATATGAATGATCCAACTGGATCTATATTATATAATGAGGGGAAGGACTTCTAATACTATTACACCCAAAAATATCATTATAGTGTAACTAACCAATAAAATTTCATAAACATTCATTCACAACATACATGTCCCATACCATATTTTGGAAATTCAAACATATCAATATATTATTTATATATTCTATAATATAACTTTTGAAGTGGGATTGAGTAACATAAATGTCAAAAATATATTCAATATACTCTTTTTATAAAAAATAATTTCATAGTCATTTCATGAGCCTTTATGCAGTTCATTACGTGTGACTATAAATTGAATAATAAAGTGGTCCTTTTCATGTGACCCTAAACGACCAAAAACATATTTTCAGTAAAATAGGATCTCTAAAAACATATTCAAACCCTTCAAATAAACAATATGAGAACATATATTATTATTCAAAATTGGTAATGTATCCATTAATTAGAAAATATGTAACCCATTGGTCAATGATACAGAAAACAAAAAAAAACATTCATCCATGCATCATTACCCTTAAATTGTATGCACCAGTATTTGAGACATTTTGTGTGCAACACGCTAGGATCTTGGTTAACATTAGATTTTTATCACACAAGATTTATTATAGTCTACATAATATTTTAGTCAATGTCATAAAAATATAATCACTTCATCAATTGGTCTAACTATCATTACATTAAATTGACCAAGGAAATATATATAACACTATCTAAGTTCAAATACTATAATGAGACACTCGGGAAACATTTACGTCTCCATTCACTTAGAAGGAAATATGTATAGCCTAGAAATAGGATTTGTATCTTGGAATAGTTATATGTATAAAATTATTTATGTTACAAAACAATAGAGGGTGGCCTATGAAAAGTATGATTTCTTCCCACTAAACCATCATCATCTAAAGAGTAAGAATTCTTTTTAGAACACATGTGAAAATTAAAAAAATATTGTGGGAACCATAATATAGCTTTAAAAATAGAATATATTTTTTTCTATACAATTGATATAAATTTTTTTTACACCCCTCTAATCTACATATATATACCTAGATGATTTGTTATTGAAGAAAGAATGTGTTTTATTAGGGAAATTATACCCTAGTCAACACTGAAATCCTCATTTTTAAATTTCCATTAGGGATTTTCATTTATATAACTCACTCATCTCCCAAATATGAATGAAACAATAGAAGTTTATGGTAATTTCACACATGGTATACATTATGAGATGTACATTCCCATTCAAGAGCATTATATTAGAGGAAACCAAACCTCATTTTTTAGAAACCTATCATTAGACTATGATGAAGATACATAAGTCACCATATCTATGCTTATTATATCAATAAATGTGTATATTATCTAGAGGATAAAAATTACCATAGCCATTTTTATATCATTTATCTCATAATAATTTCTTATCTCACAATAGTGGTACATATGAAACCACGTCTTACATGACTACACCCAATTGAGGGAATATTTCCATGTGATGATGGGGTGCACCATTCATCCTTCATAACTAAATAAGTAAATGATTATAATTTTATTAATATATCACCATTAAATGTGTATAATTATTTTTATCATCATTCATTTACATTTCATGGGTTTGAATGGATATTTTGAATTGATATTTCAAGAAATAAGAAAGTCAATATGTCAATAAAAATGTAAATTATAAAATTTACATGTTAATTAATGAAATGTATGATTATCATAAATATGTGGGATTAAAAATTCATTAAATTATTATATTGAGTATACAAATATTTCCTCTATATTGATGATATTTCATAAATAAATATTCTAGTGACAACAATTCAACGTCAATGTCTATCCATCTTTGTTGCTTTATGAAATATATTAGGATGTAAGCTCTCCGCAGTAACAAAAGAATTCACCAATGTGGTCCATATGTCCCCGACCGACCACATGTGTTCTATTTATTATCCACTCTATGTATTTTTTTAATTAATGATATCCTCTAATTTTTTCCATTTATTTGGATAAATTATTTTTTACCAATAACATTCTATATATTGTGAGTACATTGTTTATGTTCATAAAACTAATGACTATAATGAAATGTGATTAATGACACCATGTAATGGGATATTTGTGAAATTTTATTGTATTATAGTGTATGTGGGATCCCATTTCCAACATTCTGTGTGGGCTAACAATCAACATCATTTTATTCAAGGTATATAATCTTATATATAATTTGTTCAGATTATATATGTTAACCCTATAATTTATTTTTTAGAAATGTGTTTAAAAATTCCCTTCTAAATGTTCCCTTAGGATGAAAATTAGAAAATAATATAATCTTGGCCTGAATTAGTTTTTCAAATAGAAATTGAAATACATGCTTTAAATAGAATATAAATAGGGGTTATCTATACATGAAAAATTGAGTTTTTTGGTCCAAGATTAATCTTATTTTCTATATGATCTCATTATAGAGATGATAATGTGGTTTTCAACTCTGTATGCGACACACATTAATATACCTTTTACTCATGTGAAAATTGGCACACGTCAACTTGTGTATATCAACATCAATGGAAGATTTTTTAAATACTAATCCATATCTGATTGAGAAATAACCAATTTATATATCACGACATTCTTTAACGACCTCATATGAGAATCTTAACCAATTAGTATATAACACCATATGCATTAAAAATACAATAATTGATTTATTAATCATAAACATTTTACATGAATACACTTCTATAATAGTTTTCATTTATGTTTATTGAGAATTAGGTTAAAATTGCATTATAAAATGGGTTTTCCACATTATATCATTTTTTCCCACAAACATGATCTTTATAAAGACAGACTATATTCTTTATAGAAAACATTTATATCATGTACTTTGATATTGTTAACATTTCTTCTCATCCTTATTCCCAATAAAAAATAAATATAGAATATGTTAAAAGACAAGAATAACATTAATGGAGAATAATGGAAAATAAACTCTTGGTTTGCTTGTAAACAATAGAAATCCATCTTATGAATTTCCTTCATTGAAATAATCATATGACCTAAAAAATATAGTTATATTTCCTTGAGTACACATTAATTACATAATAAACTTCCTAAAAAATATATGATAATATTTTGTAATAACCAAAATCATATGTATTTCCATGATTCCATTAAAACTCTTGAGTATTTTTTCATGAAAACAGTCATCTTGCCTTTCAAAAAACGTTTTCATATCCTTTCTATAGAAACATTCTAAAATATTTTTTACATTTAAAATATAAAATTTCCTGTATAAAGGAATATCATGAATGTACAATAGGAAATTTTCCATAAATTAGACAATATTATAATCCAAAAATATAATATAAAAAAACAATGTAATTCTAATATCTCATAAGAGAAAAATATATTTTATAAACCCTTTCTCCTTAGAGAATACATTACAGTGATGTAGTAGTCGTACCCATCCATATAACTATATTAATCTCACAGATAATAAATATAAAATACATATGAGCCCGATCATTAATTAATATCATATATTTATCACTTTATATGTATGAACTATGTCATTTTTCATTGGGCACCAAATGAAATTATAGTCTCCATTAAATCATAAATTTGAAAAAAAACTATTTACCAAGAAAAAAATTAAAAAAACTTGTATATTGGGAGAATGATTTTAATTGAATATAAAAAGGGATGATAATAGTTTAATATTGATAATTTATAACACATGATTTCTAGAATTCATGTCAATACATATTCATTAAAAAACACTCTATTAGAACACTAGTAACAGTAATGTCAAATTATCTAATTCTATAAATTTTTAATCATTTTCAATATCATAAAAATATAGAGATGTGTATATTGAAATAAAATATATAATCATATTGTTTATTAATAATAAAATCTATTAAGACATTTAAATATCACTTACATTAAAAAATGCATTAATGAAATACTTTAAAATAATGTTTTTTGAAAAATCTATTTCCATTAGTATTGTGTGAAATTATACCCTAATTATATGAATAATAAATGAGTAGGATTAATTTCGTTACTACTTTTAAAAAATTTTCATTTTAATTCCATTATAATTATTCAGTTTATTTCACTTATTACAATGTTTTATTCAACTTCTTTATCCATTAATATAATATTAGGATTTTTTGATCCATTCAGTTTATATCATCACAACCTATGTAGTTCAATAACAGTTGAAAAAATGTTTTTGATCCCATTACATCTAGATTCTAAAATATATTTTAATAATTACATATGTAATATAGATATGTTTTTAATTAAATCTTGTATAGAGGTTATGAAAAATAAAACACATCATTTCAAAGAGACTGTACTTCATATATTTTCAAAACTGTCATATTATTTATTTCACTATTAGAATGAAAATAAAATTAATATTTTTTTAATATTTGTTTTCCATTTAATCTGCTGGAAATTTCATATTTAATAACAATTAATATAATTACAAATAGCATAGTATTGTGTAAATTTACATGGAATCAAACATATTTTCTATACAAATAATTTAAGAACTATAAAAGGATGAAGAATATAGTCCATAAATACATTACTAGATTCATAAGAAAAATAGATAGTATTAGATTTACCATCCTTTTAAATTTAAATGATAAAAATATATTTTTGTTAAAAAAAATTAAAATGCAGACCACTTCCTAGACATCTAGAATATAATCCATAAAAACAAGGATGGTTCTTAAAACAACCATGAAAATTTATTTCATAAATAAACCATTTACACTACCATCATGAAATTAATTGTTTATTATGAAAAGGGTTCATCAAAAATGAAATTAATATAATGATGCTAATAACTATCTAACATCATCTAATATATGCATCAAACAAGACAATCATTTTTTTTTGTTTTGAAGAGGAATGATACATTCAGTTCAGCCTTTTTAGAATGTGTTGATCGAAAAATTTCCTTATCTTCATCTTGAATTTAATGCCAAAAAACACTGACATTTTTGTCACTAGTGAATTTATATTAATATATTTTGGGATAATGACTAATGAAATTATTTTATTCTTTTTAGAATAATTATTTATTTTAATCTAGTGGAGGATGGTTTCATTTGGTCATGTATAAGTATTCTGGACATGACTATAATAATTATGGAAACACTATTTATACACTATATTTATATGTGGAACATATATTTTATGAACCGTCCGTTTGATATGAAACAACAGTTTCATGCACTATGTTTGATGTAAACAGATGGTATCAGATCCTAACATTTATTGGAAACCATATATATGACGAAGATATAAATGTCTTAGCATCTCCAATTTTGGAATCGATGATACATTTTCAACAATACATTTTATGTTCATCACTATGTTGATAAACACTATGTTATAATTAGTCAACTAAACTGTTTTTAAATTATGGATTAATTTTTTAATTTTTACACGGGTCTATTCAAGTTAAATATATGATTGAATATATTTAATTACCATTTCAAATGTTGTGTTTAATATATTAAATAATTTATATTAATACGATATTTTAACATTTCATATGACTTTTCAAATTAATATTTAAATAAAAATATTTTTTTCTATAATCATGATTATTATATGATATTTTCAGTTCTAATAAACCTAAATTAATTTGACCATCTTTATAATTACTAAGAGATTCATCTACATAAAAAATATTTAGATGTGTGTTCAAAAATGATACTGGATATTTATAACTATTTCAATATCAGAACTAAACATTGGAGACATACAAGTATTTAGTTTATCTTTTGGATAATTTTTTGTTAGATGGTAATATTTTCTCTCTTTATAAATCATTTTTTACAGTTGGAAAAAGCATTTATCAGAGGTACACTTTGTAGGCATGCATGTGGGGTCATTTTATGAATGTTTTTTTACTTTTATTTTAATGAAAAAAGAAATTATGGTAAATTTTATTGATATATTTTCTCCTAATATGCTTTATTGAAGATCTATTTATTTGTTTGTTTCTTCTCAATTGTAATCTAAACATGATAAAAAATATACATGTCTTCTATTTTCTGTTGATTTATAATCTGGTCATTCCCAATCAATTTGTAGTATTAGTTACACTAGGTAAGTAATGGATATCTCAGTTCCCTATAAATGGAAATTAATGTCTTGTAAAATTATTGATATAAATATTTTAACTGCCTACACTAAATTTTAGATGTCTAAAAATAAGTGGACATGTTAGTGATAGTCTCCATGAAAATGGAGATAACATTTGGGGAGTAAACTATGAGATTTTGTGGCCTAAACCAATTTACAAAACTAGGTGTTGTTCTTTAGTTATTTATTTATACTCCTCTATAATATTTATTATATAAAGGAAGAGATTATTTAAAATCAATAGTGATATTTTAAATTTGGGGATATTTTAACATAACAAAATTAAATTCCCTGTTGTTACTTCATGTTTTATATTCCTACAAAATTGTTTGTATCGTATGAAGGTATATATTGTTATATTTCCATTTATGATAACGTATAAAATTATATCATTTCTTCCCAATAACAACTATTGGTATTATGGTATTGGATCCATCAGAAAAGTTTCTCTTTTTCTAAATCTTGATTTTTTGTTTATAATATATACAATTTATTTTATAGGTCATATTTATGTGGTTATATATATTTTGAATATAATAATTTATTGTTAAATATAAATACAAAGATAAATCTCAAATTGATGAACATATACAAGGTATTCGAATTATTATTGCATATAATTTTAATGGTGATAATTAAAGATACTAGAGAGAATTTTGGATTATTTATTTTAAAAATGTTGATATAATAGTTATTTTAATTTTTCAATCCTAGTGAAACTACTAGGGAATATACTGATAAGTGGAATAATTTTCAATGTAAATACTATGATCTAAATTCGAGAGCTATGAATGATTTTTTCTATGGACAAAGATCTGATGAATTAAATCTTATTTCATTGTTACTAACACATATGAGATGTGGAAGATGATATTTACTTCCTAAAAAGGAACGGATAATGTTTGAAAACATATAAAAACAATATAATATTAAAATTTAATATATTCATGATGAGTTTAAATGAAATCATCACATATATGAATAGAGGAATGAGAAAATTCATCAATGATGCAACTTCCTTGGGAGAACCTTTCCATAAATTATATTATCCATTAAATTTACATAGATTTTTACCTTCTATGTGGAATGGAATATTTACTTCTATTCATCAATCCCCATATGATAGTGAGATGAATATGAAGTAACTTATTTAAACCATAATGATGTATGAAGTTGAGAAACAAATAGATAATGAAAACCATGCACTTAAGTAAATTATAAAGGTGAATTTAATGTTTCTATGGATGAATGATTTTTATCATTCTATTCATATTCAAGTGTATAAATATAAAATATTATTATGTAATTTTAAAATTGATACAAAATTAGATATTAGAAGTTGAATACTAGTTTTGAAAAAGAAGTGAAACTCAATCAGTACAACAGAAAGGGTCATATAATATCAATATATTATATTAATCAATAAAAAAACTCATTAAAATTGAAAGGCCAGAAATTCATGAAGGTTATCAAAAGTCGTTTTTATAATTTAAGTAATTATTTCACAATAAACCATGATTGTTGGGATTGAAAATGAAATGGTATATATATATTATGTCTCATGTTGATGAGGTAGAACCTTCTTACACTCAAATTTTACTTTCTACTAATCATTATTATGATTAGTCATATAATTAATTTTTATCATTCATGATAATTTTGAATCATTATTTATATATATCATAGAAAAATTATAAAATCATATCATGTTATTTCAATTGATAAATAGAATATTTCAAAATAGACATAAAACATAGTATCTAATATTTATTTCTATAATTATACATTTAATGGAAAAAATATTGAATTATTGGGTGATGGTGAGACTATAATGAAATCATATGTCGTTCTTATCTATGGTGATAAAATCGAATTAAATTCATGGTAAAAATGTGTGACCCCAGCCTTAAACATTACATAATATTGAGTAAAGTCGTTAAATAAACATTGGGGATATTTTAAGGTTTATTATTTTAGATAATTAGTCCATAACTATTACATTATATCTCATATATTCCCAATTATGCACTTATACTCTATCCAATTTTTCAAAAATAATAAAACATTATAAATAAAACAATAATTCTATTTATTATAAAAAACATTTTGAATTATTCTTTTGCTACCCCTCCTTATACAATTTGAAAGAAATTTAAAAAACAAGGGATGATCATAAAATGCTCAGTATGGGTGTAACACCCCAAGCATCCATGGTATGTTTCCCTTTGAATAATGTAGTAGCTTTCTTTGTACGCAACTTGGAGTTTTAACACACCACGACCAATTAAACTAGCCATTATAAATAGTTATAACCACCTTTTGAAATTGTATAAATCTTATTTATCAAAATGGTCATCATTTTTGAATTTGGAATATTTATATTATCTTATGTTAATTTTTTTGTACTTTTCTGAAAACTTTCAATTATTGATGAATAGTGAGAAATACTAAATTTTAATTAAAAACATCTTTTTTACTCAAATTAATTTATAATGTAAAATTATATATATGGGTGGTTTTAATCTATCATTAGATTATATATTAATCGTTTAATATAATTTTGGTCATTTTATGTATTTTCACATCTAAACTGGACATAAACAAGTTTCAATCTTTTGATAGTTATTATTTCCTAAAAACACGCTTTTTGTTATTAACAATGGGAATTAATTTTAGGTTAATTTCTTCCAATTCTATGTATTGAATTTGAAAAAATGGATTCTATATTTGAAATCATGAGGCCCAAATTTTTTAAATTGTTCAATTTTATTTTTAGACATTATGAATAATTACTTTGGTAAAAATTTTATTTACTATGGTTAAAGGGTAAATCCGATAAATAAGGGAAAAATTATATAATAATAATAATAAATTAGCCTAACATGTGTCCTATTCCTATTGCTATATTAATTTATGTCCATGGACATACTTGGGTCAATTTGGGTACCCCATTGAGCCACATGAGTGTGATAATGGAACTTTATATTAATTAATATAAAGTATAGACAAAAATGACATAAACATATATCCATTAGTAAATGAATTATTAATTGGAGTTATATAAGTTATATTTTCGACTATAAATACTCATAAGAAATATTAAAATATTTCCTAAATAATTTTGTTTTATTTATAATTTTTAGAAGTTAAATTACTAAATTTATTTATCACACAATGGTGATGTAGTAAATATCACATCAATGAAAGAATAAAATAAATGGTATTATAAATTTTAAAATAAATATAATTTCAATGTATGTGTGAAATCCACTAATTTTGTAAGTTAATATGACTTCTTAGGGTATATTAAATTTATTTTTTTCGATGTAATAATGTTTTGACGACTTTCACAATATCCAAATACTAAAAAGTGTCAAAATTGACATAAATCAGTTTTTGAAACTAATATTATGTTATTACATTATATAATAGTCCTAAATATTAAATTATATTCCAAATAAATTATATAATCATAGGTATATCATTAATAAACTCCACAAGGTTCTCTTGGTATTTTATAGTATTTTTATTAACCAATTATTATAATAATACATGAATACATAGTAAAAGTTAAATTATTTTTCATGATATAAATCTAAATGATAAGGTTAATATGGTGACCTATTCATGTATAAAACCTATTGGATGAACGTTTTTCAACCCATGCACACATTATTCTATAAATAAATAATTTTTTTCATTAGAATCCGAAATATATTTTTCAATAAAATAAATTTTAAATCTTTTCCAAAGGTGCCCCTCACCTCTTTTAAAAATGGGAACTTCGCCTTCTCTCAAAATCACATCTTCGAAGAAATTTCGATCTACAAAACCCAACAAAAATATCCTCCAAATTCAACTCACATAAACCTATAGGCATTAATTTTATCGTAAATCCGTTCTATTGAGCCCTTTTGATCATCTCAAATTGAAACACCCGAAGAAGAGGTAATAATTCCACCACCCTCTTTCAAGTTCATTTTTCATTCCACTTCCTCTCTCCTTGTGATTTAGATTCTGAAATAATAACTCAGGTATCTTCTATATATTGAAATGTTATTATAAAAATAGTATAACCATATTCATTATTCTATCGATCATATGAATGACAAAGTCACCATACATGCGTACAAAAGGGTTGCCGTCTCCACGTCATGGTGTAGTTTGTTATTCAAACTATTCATTATTTGTATGGTTATAAAATGAGTATAACTTCTATAAATATTAAATATGACATGTTAATGATTCGTTATATATTATATATCATACAATTAAATACGACTTCACCATCAGTATAATGATATTGTCCATCATGCCTAAGTATGGATTATCGTCCCCACGAACACGATAAGATTACTTCCCCACTGTAATCATTCTAGAGTAATTTTTATTTTATGACTAAAAATAAGTTTTATGAATTTAATATCATTCTGGATTTGAATAAAATACATCTTATCCATACCAAACACGGCTTACATAACCAAGCATATAAAAGAAAAAATACCATTTTACCCCTAAAACGGTGATACTACTGAAATATTACTAATAATGCAATATTACATGATCATATATGATATCATATTTCTGCATGTAGTTGTTGTATAATTTAATAACAATTTTGTAACTATTATAAATTAGGCTAACATACCATCGACTAATGAAAATTATAAGGTAAGGGTTAATTCTACAATCTCTTTACATATCCGAGGTTGTCAATATGCAAGTAAATACTAGGACCCCTTTATCATCAACATCTGTGTTTTCTTAAAAAAATTATTCAAATTTTTTTACTATTTACTACACTATGGGTTAAATTCATTTATACCCTAATTTGACCAAATATGTTTTGAAAGGAATATTTCTACCTTTTCCCAAGCAATGTAATTTATGAACTTTTCATCAAAATTAAGGTAAGAATGTCTTTTTTAACTTATATGGATGGTGTGGCTATTTTCCACTTTTATAACTTCATTTAATCTTCCCATACAAGCTTATAATAATATTTTCAAAATAAATGTTTTATTTTAAAAATATACGATGTTTAAATTAATTTAAAAGAGAAAGTGATATTTCTCTACAAAAAATTAGATTTCATCTATGTCAACATCCTTTGATGGATTTTATGTTTGTCTGAAGTTGATTTATTATGATAAAAAACATGAATAGTGTATTCATGTTTTTGTGATATGATTGATTGTGAAGGTGTTATTTGTACACCATTCATGGTTTATGGATAAAATATTAACATTTAGTATGTTAGTTTTAATATAGATGTTTGTGTATGTTTAAACCATTTCATATGAGGAATTAATTTAACATAGAAAGTGATGGGTGGGTCCTTTTATATCTCCTAGATGAATTTTAAGGTATAATGATACAAAATAGTGTCTTGGAATAAGGCCATCATAGAATCATATTTGTAGTCTTGGCACAATGCATTGACTATGTGGTTATGATGTCTAGCATTATGCATTCTATAATTATGAAAGTGGCTATTGATACTGCATGTTATTATTATACTAATATATTATACATGTGATAATTAAATTTAATTATTTCATTTTATCGTTTCCATATTATGATAATGATTAAGTTTAAAAGGCATTTGTTTTAGTCTTATACATTTCCTTAAATGTTTATTATTATTTATGAATGTTTCTAGTACATTGTTATCCTTACTAAGCATATGAGCTCCCCCATTTCTATGTTTAATTTTTCCTTGTATGTAAATAAGTATATTATAGTTGACCAGTTAGAATAGTCTATTGATATAAGTGTGTTCAAAAAGTGAAATTTTTTTTGATGTTTTTATTTCATGGTATAATGTAAAACTTATGAATGTATCTACTACTACCAATACTACTAAACAGATCAATCCTTTAGGACATGATTCATTGTATCATGCCAATGTTATGTAATAATGCACCGACTCTGGGTAACTGCGGTTGGGGCATTACAGTTGGTATCAGAGAATGTTTAGTACAATCCTTGGAAGCTATATTTAGAAAAAATCTAAAAAGATTACATTACCCAATGATAGACTTTGAGTATTAGTATAGAAGAACTTTCTACAATTTTGGTATTGTATTGGTTTTTTAAATTTTCTAAGAAATACATCCATATCTAGATACGATATAGTAGAGGTAGACCTAGCATAGATGTACCTAGGGATAAAACCCAAAAACATTGCTTTGAGATAGACTTGAACACGAACAAGTGCACAACAAAGGGCCATGATGAACTCTTGGTTATGGAACTCCTAGGGTATATGCATAAGATAATTATCAATTTATTTACAAAACATTATAAAGGGTTTTTTAGTATATACTTCTTAAAAGAATTTTTTTTATTATTATTATGTACAACATCCATAAACAGTTTAATTAATGTTCACTGTTTTACATGTTTGGAATTATGTATTGTGATTAATTTACTAGTCTTGTGTATACCATTTTTTAAAAGTGGTTCCAAGTGGAATGAATGGAAACTATATCAACCCACATAATCCATGTAGGTATTTCCCTCATAATCACGATAATTATAGTGGAGCCGGTGATGCAACTTCTACAGATCAGATTATCACCATTGTAACATCCTAGGTAAAAAAAGAATATGACATTTCCGTATTTATTAATATTTATTAATTAATTATTAATTTTAATTTAAAGGGGATTCTATGTTCTATGGAATACCCGATACACAACTATGGACTTTTTTTAAATGTTACATAGCACACAACGTTGGGTCATACTGAAAATTAATAACATTATATTATTTTAAATTATAGTTAACGCCTAACTATTGTAATAGATGGAATGAAAAAAACTAACTATACATTTACTATACATTTTTTTAAATATATTTACATTGATCCAATAAAATTTAGAGGCTTAAAATAATAAATTAATCCAATTTTAAGCATAAATACTCTATTATTCACTAAAAGGTCGATTTACCACTTTTTGATGGAATACACTCATTAAATCTAGTTTTGGTAACTTTTATATGTTCTATTTGACCAAATATAATTATTATTTATATTAGGGACACCATAATATACTTTGGGTAATTTTTTGGTATTTTTCTGATAAAATTATTTTTTAATGAATAGTTAAAAATACAATATTTTAATTCTAATCTGATTTTAAATCTAATTAATTTATCTGGTTAGATTATTGTTATAATTAGTTTTAAATTATAATTAGATTATATTTTTTCAATTTAATACAACGGTTGTCATTGAAATTAATTTCACTTTGAAATTGGACATAAACAAGTGTCAATCTTTTGATAGATATTGTTTCATAAAAACACGCTATTTGTTTTGATAATGGTAATTAATTTTAAATTAATTAATGAAACTTAAATTTTTTTAATTCTATAAAATAGGCATCATTTTAGAATTTGGAATATAAAGTATTTCTTATGCTGAATTTTTGGTATTTTTCTGAAAAACATTAGTTTTGATGAATAGTGAGACCACAAAATTGTAGTAAAAAAACAAACTTTTTCATTGAAATGAAATTTTACCATATCTGTGAATTGAATTTATAAAATCTTACATAAATGGTTTTTTTAGTAAGTAAAATAGGGTTCAATACAGTGAAAATAATATTTGGTGAATAATAAAATTTTGGCTTTTATTTATAATGGTTAAAGGTCAATAGTGTAATTCAAAGTAAAATGAATATTGTAATAATACTAAATTACCTATTCACTTGTCCAAAAAAATTTGGATGAGTCATGGCCGACCATGGGCATCCTTGGGTCGATGTCTGGACCCCATGGAGACACATCGGAGTGATAATGACACAATAGATTATTTAATTTAATGTAATGTCACATGTAAAATAATCAAATATCTTTTAGTAAATTTATTTTTACATGGGGTTAAATAAGTTATCCATTGGACTATAAATTTTTAATTTTAAAGACAATAAAATTTACTAAATCATGGTTTTTTTATAATTTTAATACATCAAATAAATAAAAATATTTATGACCAAAAAATGTTGTAGTATTTATTTCATTAAAAAATGATATAAATAAATAAAATTATAAGTGTTAAAATAACATCCAAAACCTGTCCAATTATTATTAAATTAATTTATTTCGACCAACATTCATCTTATCTTCGACTGTAATTAGTTTTCTACCTTTAGAAACCAAAAATCATTATATAATAAAATAATGTTTTCACACCTTCCTAAAGATCCCCTCCTCCCCCTTATAAAAATCCCCCACCTCTAACCCAATAGTCACACCACTAAATCTACTTGGCTCATACAACCCCTATCCAAAATAGCTCTCAAGATACATATCTTCCTCCTAGAATCCTTAACATAGGCAAAAAGCACATCAAAAAGTCCTTATGATTCAAACCAAAGAGAGTTACCTGAATTAAATGTAACAATTTCTCTAAAATTCATTTCAATTATTTTACATATCCAACACTTAAAATTTATTTATTCCCTTATTTTATAACAACACCCGTATTATAAATGTATCAGGATGTTGTTATGAGAATTATTCTAACTACACATACATACAACTTCGTCTAATGGGTGAAAAACATATTGTTTCTGTGGATGAATAATTAACACCTCGCGAAATTATGATTGTTCAATTATATTCTACCGCTTCTCATGGTGGAAATTAAGATGGAACTATATTTAAATATGATATATACTATATTTATGTTTTCTTTATACTTCTTTATTTTTAATTTATATCATACCTTTATGGTTTCCATTATGGGTAAACACAATGATTTCATTTGAGAATGTGCAGACTACCGCCCCCTCAAAGAGATATGACTCGTTCATGTCATACATGAGACGTATAAAGGATGGATTTAATGAAATTATATATTATTTTATACTGGAATTATAATATAATTATTTATAATTATGTTTTCATTCTATTAAATTCAAAATAGAAATAAAATTAGCATTCATTCATACGAACGACTTACCGTCTCCATGAATGGTGCATTTCATTACTTACTTATAAAGTTTCCTTAATATAATAAATACATATATATAATGGATATATATGATATATATTATATATAATTCATGAATATAACTCTGGATATAATGGAATTTTGACCACATGGATAACTTGTAATTTTATGGTGTTCATTTTTGACTCAAGTGCCAAATATGGACAAAAAGACCATTATTAACTTAAATGATTACATAATGTTTATAACATGGTAATAAGTGATATAAAAGGATTAAAAAACATGATAAATGATCTTAATAAAGTATAAATTAACTAATGTTTATTATTTACTATAATAAAGGAACAAATTAGTCAAGTCAAACTTGATGTAAGGGGTTTCGTATCTGACATTTAATTCCATGAGATATCCTTTGATCACCACTAATTTATTTCATGCGCTATATTTTGTATATGAATTTGATATATATTATCATGATTCTATTTATATTAATGTAATAAGGTGAATCATTTGGTGTTTGTTAACTTTTGGTCATACAAATCGATTGATTACAACATAGTAAGGTATTTTCATCTCACTTTTTATTCACTTGGGATTTATGCTACATTGCCACTATTTCCTTTTATATGGTTTATTTACTTCCCATGATTTCATTCATTATGTAATATACATAAATTTATTGGTATTTACATCTTCATTTTATGGTTTGTCTTTCATGGGGTGTATATTTCCTCTGATACCAACTCTGTAAGGGAACCATTCTCCCTCATTTTTTAAAAGACTTATTTTTGGTATGTCTTTTAATTTACATCTTCATATGTTTGTATATGTTATTCTATAAAATTATTGATTTAAATTTATTTTCCATGTTACGATATACCCTTTTCTATCTCATCAATTCATTTTCTGAATTTTATAGTGACGTTGTTAGGCTGTCAAATTCCTATAAGGGAACTTATTCACAGAATTTCAATTCTTCATGTTAAACTTCTACTGCTTGATTATTTCCGGCTATTAATATGTGTGAATATCCTATTATTTTTTTACACATAATATACTCTTATATTCTGTGTATTATTATTTTTCATTCATTATTATTTAATTGATTCATCCTTAATCAAAGGATAAAATTTTTATAAGGAATTTCGTGTCAATTTAGATTCCATTAAGACTTCAATGTTGTTATAAATCAATTAACTCTTATGTGGTGTATATACTATAACATTTCATTTTATATCATGAATATATTTATTACCATGATATTATAATTTTCTGATTAAATTTTATTCCTCAATTATTAGTATTCAATCATATGCCATTTGGTTAAAAACTGTAACAAAAACATCATTTTAAATGTTTTAATTATTTATTCTTTTAAATATTTATCATCAATGTCCATTTTTTCAAAATGATTTTTAGGATTTATTTATATGTACATTAATGTTTTCAAATGATAATTCATTTAAAAGATCCATTGTGGTATGGGACACTTTGATTAAAAAATCACATTATGAAATGTTTTAAATGGTTTTGAAAATGATTTGCTAAAGCATTCTTTATTTCAATATCATGATTTGATATATTGTAATTGGAATGTGGAAATGTTATCATTATATTATTCTTGTGTTATGTTTTATGAATATGTTCTGGTTATTGGGAATTTTTTTAATATATAGGTGGTTCTATGATAAACCTATGACAGGTGAGCCGAGATAGCTCTCCAATTCATTGGGTAACGTGACAGAGGTAAATGTTAATACTTCTCCTAAGAGATTTAGGGAATATACTGTGATGGGTATTCCAAATGTTAATCCTTATGTAGTTGTGATAACTAAAATGTAAGTATGTTTTGAATTCCATAAGGTACCATTATGATATATTATTTGTCTGTGTCATTCATAAATCTTGTGATTTCATAAGGTATGTTATGATTAAAAATTGTGGTTTCATTATATTGTATTTATTAATGGCCTAATGTTTTCATTCCTTATTTTATAACCCTTTCATAGATTTTTATTCTCATCCCACGTTTTTGAAATTTTTTTCACAAGTTATAAGGATGGGTAAGAGGAAGGTAGTATTCATGAAGATTTTAATCAAGAAAAGAACACTTGTTTTATTTAAGGACTTTTATTATTGTGAAACATATTTTATAGTAGAAGTTTCTACATTGAAATATTCGAGTTGATATGTAATAGTTATTTCCTAATTATATAAAACTCTAAACCTAATAAGATCCAAAATGTGAATTCTTGATTTAACTCAATATTATGTAATGTTTATGGTTGGTGCCTTATAGTTGGTATCAGAGGCCGGTTTAAACATCTTTAGGGATTATGAGTTTTCATTAGACACATAGTTAGACTCTATGTCTATTATTTCTATTAAATACTTGTTTTATAACATTTTCATATCACGGAAATTCAGTTACAAATTGAATAAGGATGATCTCAAACGATATTCCAGTCTCTTCCTCATGACATACATGCAATAATTTCGGCAAAGTAATGTTCAGATGATAATGAAACTTTATATAGCATATAACTCACTTAAAATAAGTTGTTTGATATATCAAACTCATCCACTATAACTTTTTATAATCGTGGATCATGGGTTGTAAATAAACAAATACTATTTTCACAATATTCTCATATTTTCAAGAAAGGTAAATATAATCATGGAATTTTCACATATTTTACTTTATCACAAGATTTTAAAGCGTATTATGATTTTTAAAAAGGTGCTGAAGAACGATACCCTTGTGCAACCTATTTATATTTTATATTATAATATAGTCACTTATCACATACCTATGGCATTTTAAATGGACCATTAATTGAATTTTCTAAATCAAATTCTGTCTAACTATTTTATAGAAATCATGTTTTATCAAATGTTTTGAAATTATATGTCATACGTTATTATTTTCCAAAAATATTTCTCTGTGAACACTCATATGACCCATGTTGTACAAATTGTATTTGGATGAAAGAATGAAAATGAATTTGAAGGATCTTTAAAATAATTGTTACAATGCATATACCTTCTACCTATGTGAACAAGATGACGATAAAACCAAGTGGACACCAATATCAATGTATGATGTTCATTATTTTGGGGTCATTTTATTTTATCATATGTTGGTGAAATAAGAACAAATGAAAATATATATAAGACTTCAATAATTAAGATGATGAGATCATAATGAATTGGGATGGAAATTAAATGTATAAGGAAACCATTAATGTTAAAACATGTTAGGGTTATTTTCGAGTATTATAAAAAGGATACCACGTCAACCGTGTGACAACCCGTCGCCTTTTACAAAGCTACGAGAATCGAACCCACAACCAAAGTGCGATTGAGATTTAACTCCTACAATTTGACTAATTGAAGACCCTGGTTAGGATGACTTATTATTATTTTTTAAGTGATTTTATAGATCATGAATAAGTTGATTTGGGATATTAGTTTTTATCAAATGTATATCCTTAGTATTAGAAAATGATTTGGTGATTAAGTGATAATTTTTTTTAAGACATTCTCTATTTTGGGAACATTGTATGCTTAAGAATAATAGAATACGATGTGATTACATTTGTGGAGTAATTGTTGAAATTTTATTTTGGAATAATATCAGTTTTTTATTTTTGATATATAGTGAATTTTTTTATATATAAAAATGATTAACCTATCAAATAGAATATGTGATTTCGTTAATTATGATTTAGTATGAGACCTTAATAGTGGTCTATGTTTTTGGAGATAAATGTTAAGATTAACTGTGGATGACTATGTGATTTGAATCCTTCTGAGTTTCCAGATTCAATTATAGTTTTGATTATTTTGAAGGATTTTAAGGAAAATTGTGTATTGAATGGACTTTCTTGAACTTTGTGTACTTTAAGTTGAATTTTTTAAATTAATAGTAGTATTTAATTTTATAATGCAGTATCCTCTTTTTGGATTATATGATCTCATACCAAACATTTTGGTTTTAGATGATGTCTAAAGAAAAGGAAAATATATAGTTCTTCTTTTGTGGATTATGTGATACTCTAGAAAATTATTTTTGTGCTTCTGATGTGACCATGTCTTTTTGAATGATAATTATTGGGAGAAAAGATTAGTTCTGGGTAGAAATGTATTAAAAGAAGAAACTCTACATAATGGTAAGTATATTTCCATAAGTTTATATTCTATTTATTAAATGAATTCCTAATAATTAGGGAAAATAATGTAAAACAAAAATGTTGATGGTTTACATTTCCTACTGGGTAATAAAGGACCGTTTAACACATCATATATTTGTGATTTTCTAGTTGTTAACATTATCCGAATCATGATTTCTATCACTCTCCATTAGAACTTGACAGTTTGTTTTCTCTTCTATATCCATGTTTTCTTACATGGAATCCTTTTATGGGTTATCTCAGGTGACCTCTATAATTCTATTCCTTTATTTTAATGTTATATATTTATTGACACTTTTTTCAATGTGGGACTCTCAATGATGCTTCTGAGCTTAATTTTAAAATTACGAGGACGTAGTTCCCAAAAGGTGGGATGGATGCAACATCCCAGGTAAAAAAAGAATATTCCAATTTTATATTTATTAATATTTGTAAATTAATTTTTTATTTTACATTAAAGGGGATGCTATGTTCAATGGAATACCTGATACACAACAACTAGTTTCATTGAAATCTTATGTTGCACACAATGATGGGACATACTAAAAAAGAAAAATTTTATATTATTTTAAATAGTAGTTAACGCCTAGCTATTGTAATAGCGGTAATGAACCTAACTATCTAATATATGATTATACATGTTTGTTAAAAGCCTTTACATTTATCAAATAAAAGTTAGAGGCTTAAAATAAGAAAAGAATTCGTTTTTAAGCATTAATACAATAATATTCACTAAAAGGTCGATTTACAGCTTTTTTATGGAAAACTCTCTTTAAATCTAGTTTTGGTCACTTTTAAACATTATATTTGACCAAATAAAATTCTTATTAAGAATCGGGACACCAAAATTTACTTATGGTATTTTTTGGTATTTTTTAGATAAAATTCATTTTTTAATGAATGGTGATAAATATTGTATTTTAAGTCTAATTTTTTTAATAAAATTCATTTATATGGTTGGATTATCATTTTAATTTGTTTTAAATTATAACCAGATTATATTTTTTCCATTTAATCTGATGGTGATCATTGGAATTAATTTAACTTTGAAATTGGACATAAACATGTGTCAATCTTTTGATAGATATTGTTTCTTAAAAATACACAATTTTTATTGACAATGGGAATAAATTTTAAATTTATAAATAAAAATTATATGTTTTGAATTTTTTTAAAAAGACATCATTTTTGAATTCAAAACATCAAATATATATTAGGTTGAAATTTTGATATTTTTCTGAAAAACATCACTTTTTTATGAATTATGAAACCACTAAGTAGTAGTTATAAAACTGAATTTTTCTTTTAAATGATATTTTACAGATTCTAGAAATTTAATTTCGAAAATCCAACATACATGGTTGATGTTAGTAAGTAATATGTGGTTCAATAAGATGAAAATAATTTTTGGTGAATTGTAACTTTTTACTTTTATTTACCGCGGCTAAAGGGAAATTGTGTAATTGAAGGTAAAAAGAATATTATAATAATAAAAAATTACATTAACTCATGTTCTATCCATATTTAATGATTCATGGCCGACCATGGAAATCATTGGAGCTATTTTGGGAACCCATGTTGGGAGTGATACTGACACATTAGATTAATTAATATAAAGTAAAGACAAAAATAATGTAAACAATTATCATTTCGTGAATTAATTTTTAAAACCGTTTATATAAGTTATCCTATCAATATAAATATTCATTGAAAAGATAAAATTATTTCGTACATCATGGTATTTTTTTAATAATTTTCAGACATAAGATAAATAAAATTATTTATGACACAAAAATGATGTTGTATTTACTTCATTAATAAAAAAATTAAATAAATATGATTATAAATATTAAAATAACATCCATAACCAGTCCAATTATTATTGGATACATTTATTTCAACCATTAGTCATCTTATCTTCGACTTTAATTAGTTTTGGACCATTAATAACCAAATATTATTATATAATAAAATAATATTTTCACACATTCCTAACAAGACCCTCCCCCTTATAAAAATCCCTCACTTAAATCCCATTACAAACACCTCTCAAGCCCCTCGTATCATCCAAACCCTACTCAAATAAGCTCTAAATATCTCTTTCTTCCTCATGTAATCCTTAATTTAGGAAGAAGACCCTTCAAAAAGTTTTTTTGGTTCAAACCAAAGGGAGTAACCCGAATTAAATGTAACAGTTTCTCTAAAATTCTTTTCATTTATTTTACATCTACAACACCTAAAATCTTTTAATTCAGTTCTTTTGTAAAAAAAATTGTATCCTAAATATACTATGTTTTTGTTAGATATTGTTTCTAACTACACTTATACACACCTCCATCTAATGGGTGATGAAAGTACTGTTTTTGTGGATGAAAAATTAACGCCTCACGAAACGACGATTGTTCAATTATCTCCTACCACCTCTCTTGGTGGATATTAAGATGTAATTTTATGTATATATGATATATATTATGTTTTACTTTACATTATGCTTCTATATTTTTCAATTATATCATATACTTTTGGTTTCCATTATGGGTAAATGCGATAATTTCATTTGAGGTAGTGCAGACTACCACCCCCTCAAAGTGATTGGACTCATTCATGACATATATGTGATGTATAAAGGATGTAAATAATGCAAATATATATTATATAATAATGTAATTATAATATACCTATTTATCATTATGTTTTCACTCCATTAAATATGAAATATAAGTGAAAGTATCGTTCATACGTACGTACGACTTACCGTCTCCAGGAACAATGCATTTCATTTCATAACGCTAAATGTTGTGTAATATTTTAATACATATATATACAGGATACATATGATAGATATGATATAAAAATCATTAATTTCATTCTGTTTATAATGTACTTTTTACCACATGGACCACATGTAATTTTAAGGTGTTCATTTTTGACTCAAGTACCAAATATCGACAAAACGACCATTATTAAATTAAATGATTACATAATGTTTATAACATAGTAATAAGTGATATAAAAGGAATAATAAATTTTAAATATGTTCTTAATCATGTAAAAATTAACTTATGTTTGTTATTCAGGACGAACAAGGAATGAACGAGTCATGTCGAACACGAGGTATGCGGTTTATTATCTCACTTTTTATTCTGTGTGATTTCAATTGTTCGCCACTAATTTATTGAATGTGTGTATTTTGTACTGACATTTGATATATATTATAATTATTCTGTTTATATTCATGTTATTCTATGAATAATTTTGTGGTTATTAACTTTTGATCCTATGAATCGATTGATTACACTGTGGTAAGAGATTTTCTTCTCGCTTTGGATTCCCGTGAGAATCATGTTACAATGCCACTATTTCCTTTGTTGCGGTTTAATTACTTACCATGGATGGATTAATTGTGTAATATAATTATATTTATGGGTACATAAATTTCCATTGTATGAACTATCTTTCATGGGGTGCATGTTTCGTAAGATACGAAATCGGCAAGGGAACCTTTCACCCTCCACTTTTTGAAAGACTTATTTTTGTTATGTATTTTAATTTACATATTAATATGTTGGGATATGTTATTATATATCCTTATAGCTATAAAATTTATTTCTATCTTATGAGATTCCTTTTTTCCACTCATTAATTCATTTTCTAAAATTTAAATTGATGTCGTTAGGCTATCAAATTTCTATAAGGGAACGTCCTCACCAAATTTCAATTCTTTGGGTTAAATATCTACTTGGTGATTATGTCATGCTATGAATATGTGTGAATAACCAATTATCGTTTCAAATTTAATATCCACTTATATGGAGTGTATTCTAATTTTTCACACATTATTATGTAATGGACTTATCCTTAATATAAGGATATAGTTATTATAAGGGATTTTGTATCCATTTACTTTCCATTGAAACTTCATTGTTGTTATGAACCAATACACTGTTATGTGGTGTATATACTATTCTTTGTCATATTATATCATAAATCTCTTTATTCTCATGATTTTATTATGTTCTGATTAAATGTTAATCGTCAATTATTTTTATTCAAGTATATCTCATTTTGTTAAAAACTATTTAACTAAAACATCATTTTAAATGTTTTAATTATTTATTCATCTAATTATTTATCATTAATCTCCATGTTTTCAAAATAGTTTTTAGGATTTATTTATATGGACATTATTGTTTTCAAATGATAATTAATTTAAAAGCATCAAAGTGGCATGGGACACTTTGATTCAAAAATCTCTTTAATAAATGTTTTAAATGATTTAAAAAAATATTTGATAAAGAATTGTTTATGTAAATATCTTGATTTGATATATTGTGATTGGAATGTGGAAATGTTATCATTTATTTATGCTTTTGTTATGTGTTTTGAATATGTTATAGTTATTGGTCATTGTTTATATATATGGGAGGTTCCATGATAAACCTGGGGTAGGTGATCTCGAGATAGCTCTCAAAAGCATTGGGTAATGTGATGGAGGTAAACGATAATGATTATCATAAGTGATTTAGGGAATATACTATGATGGGTAATCCAAATGTGAATCCCTATGTTTCTATGATAGCTAAAATGCAAGTATGTTATGAAATCCATAAGTTACCATTAAGATTAATTATATCTATGTGTTATTTATAAATCTTATGATTTCCTAAGTTATGTTAAGATTGAAAATTTTGGTTTCCTTATTTTGTATTTATTGATGGGATAATGCATTCATTCCTTATTTTATAAACCTTTCTGAGATTTTTATGCTCATACCTTGTTTTTGAAATGTTAGGTTATAAGGAAGGGTAAAAGGTATGAAGTATTCCAGAAGATTTATATCAAGAAAATAACTCTTGTTTTATTTAAGGAGTTTTATTGTTTCGAAAATCGGTTATAGTAGAAGTGTATACTTTTTAATAGTTGTATTTTTATGAAATAGTTATGGACTAATTCTGAAAAACTCTAAACCTGAAAAGATCCTAAATGTGAATTCATGATTTAACTCAAGATTACGTATTATTTAAGGCCGGAGCCTTATAACCAAACTAGGAAACTCACCCAGGTTATGAATAATAACTTTACCCATATGAATCACCATGATCCACAATGTGGATGATTATTGTTAGAATTCTTAATGAGCCAAAAACCACTATCATTTAATGCGAGTACAAATATATTAGTATATAAGAAATGGATAAGTTCCATAAAAAAATATTTCATGATTTGGGGAGTAGCGAAAGGGAAAAAGATAACATGGTAGTTTCTTACTTCAAAGGAATGCAAATCAATGGTTGACTTTAATCCAAAACACAAAGGAAGATGAAAAAGTATCAAACATGGATTTGAGGGAGTTTAATGATATTTTCTACGAAAAATAATTTGCTTGTAACCATCGAGCATATATGGAAATACAATTTTTTTGTCTAAGGAAAAAGGAGGTCGATAATGTCGCATAATATGAGGCTAACATTATAAGGATTTCAAGGCATGCATCAAATTATATATGTAAACCGTGGAGTAAGATTAAATGACTATTTTATTGGTTAAAGGCATTTATCCATCTAGAATTATCCTCACAATATTTCTCATCATATGAAGATATTGTTTCATGTGCTATCAACATAGAAAAAAAAGTCTCTATGTATTACGACATCAATGTAAGGAAAGAGAAGAAGATATCTATTGAACACTCTGGAAAAATAAATTAGTGGAGAAGGGAAAAATTGAGTATCCATTCTGCGGTAAATGTGGGATAAAACACCTCGGCACTTTCATGGAGATAATGGGAGTCTATTACAACTGTGGTGAAAAACGCCACTATGATCGTGATTACATGGTGATGAAAGATGCTATCATTGTTGAATACTATAATTGTAGATAAAATGGTAATTATGAAAATTAATGTCCTAAGGACCAAGGGGAATTACCTCAGAAAAGGCCAAAAGAGCAAGGCCAAGCTTATGTGATCGCTACTACTAAGTTTGATGCTCCGAAATACAAGGTGGTTGGCAGTTTAATGGTTTCTTTAAGTTTATCCAATGCTTTATTTGATTCTGGATCATATCATTGTTTCATTACATCCTAGTTTTCTAAGAAAATTTGATATTTTTAATTTTACATAACATAGGAGTTCTCAGTCAAAACACTTATGGGTATTATCATCGAAAGAATGTTTTCTGAATTATTTCCCATTAGGGAATATAAATGTTCTTTATCTGTCGATCTCATCTTCATACACATGATTGAATTTGAAATAGTCCACGGTATGGATTGGATTTTGGACCATGATTTGAAAATATGTTGTAAGAGGAATGAGGTTACAATTTTCGAGGATGATTAGGAGAAACTAGTCTTTAGGGCAGAAACATCACCACCTAATTCTTATCTAGATTCACTAGTAGTAGCTCTAATAAATTTAATTATTGGGGATGAAGATAATGAAATAACAATGGGAGAGGTAATGCATGTTAAAATAGAGGATGCACCTATTGTGTAAAAATATATTGATGTGTTTCCAGAGAATTTACCAAGACAACAACTAAAGCGAGAAATTGAGTTTTCTATTGATTTATTTCCAATATCAAGGACCATATAGAAGACCCCATAGAGAATGGACACTATAGAATTAGTGGAACCAAAGAAACAACTAGATGAATTGAGTACTAATGAATTTATTCTCCCAAGTGTTTCTTCATGTGGATCCCCTTTTTTTGTTAAGAATAATGATGGATATATGAGGTTGTGCATTGACTACTGGGAGATAAATTCTAGAAAAAAAAAAGAACAAGTATCTCGTACCTCACATTGATGATTTGATATACCCACTTCATGGAGCTCAATATTTTTCAAAGATTGACCATCATTCTGGATATCGTCAACAGTGTGTGAAGAATGAATACATTCTGAATGCACCATTTCGAACTAGGTACAAGCATTATGAGTTTACAATAATGCCTTTTGGATTGACTAATGCACTCTTTATCTTCATGGATCTAATGAATATAGTTTTCGTGAAATATCATTAGGACTTAATAGTGATATTTATTGATGGTATTTTGGTATAACCAAAAAGCTACAAAGATCATGAAATTCACATGTGCATTATCTTAAGGACTCTGAGAAGAAATGAATTATATGGGAAATTTAGAAAGGTTGAATTCTAGATTCATGATATTTCTTTTCTTGGCCATATTGTCTCTAAGGATGGAATCATTTTTGATCCTTCAAAGACCACAGCAATCCATGAAAGTCCAGATCCGAGGAGTATAACCAAGGTACATAGTTTTATTGATTTAGCTTGTTATTCTCGGCGTTTTGTCCAAAAATATTCCAGATTGTCAAACCCATTAACCAAGATCATTCATAAAGGGGTTAATTATTTTTGAAAAAAGAGTGTATATAATGTTCTGAAGAACATAATATAAGATTAGTTAATTCTCTTATATTGACTCTACTATAAGGTAATGATGGGTTTGTTAATTATAGTGATGCTTCAGAGAAAGAACATGGTTTTTTCCTTATATAGATTGATAATGTTATTTCATATGCATCACGACAACAAAAAATTCATGAGAAAAACAACCATACTCATGATCTTGAGTTAGAAACTCTAACCTTTACTCTAATGATATGGAGACACTATCTCTATGGTGAAAATTGTGAGAATTATACTAATCAAAAGAGTTTTAAGTATATTTTCTCGAAAAAATAACTCAACCTAAGGCAAAGACGGTGGATTGAACTATTCAAGGATAATGATTGAACTATACACTACCACCTGGGGATAGAATATAAGGTGGAAGATGCTTTGAGTATAAAGGATCATTGAGTTTGGAACATGATGATAGTTTAAAGGGATCATAATTTCTTGGATCTAGAAAATATGGTTTTGGGAATAACTCTGTAAGGTGAAACATTAATAATTTTTCAAATGGTTGAAAAAACATCATTACTAGAAAGGATAAAGAGTTCATAGACTGATGAGGATGAGTTTCAAATGAATATTAAAGCTTTGAATGAAGGGAGATTGTGTGGATTCATATATGATGATGGGGTTTTGAAATTTGGGAAAAGACATTGTGTTCCTAACATACCTGATCTAAAAAGGGAATCATTGGATGATGCTTATAGCTCTAATTTCTCTATAAACCCTGGGAGCACCAAGATATATATAGATTTGAAATAACAGTTTTTATGGGACAATATGAAGAGATATATTGTTGATTTTGTTTCAACATGTATGGTTTGTCAACAAGTGAAAGCTGGAACACATCAACCTAGATGAGTCGTGCAACCTCTTCCCAAACCTGAATAGAAATGGGATATTATTACGATGGACTTTATCATGTGGCTACCAAAGACTCCTATAAGAAATGATACAATATTTTCCATTGTTGATCTTCCTACCAAGTCAGCACATTTTATTTCTATAAGATATGATTTACGACCGGAACGTATGGCAAGACTAAATGTTAATAATGTTGTTAGACTTCATGGATTACCCCTATTGATTGTTTCTAATCTTGATCCTAAATTTACATGAAGATTTTGGAAAAGCCATCAGAAATCCCTGGATACTAAACTTTTTTTGAGAACTATCTACCACCTTCAAACTAATGGACAATATGAACAGACTATTCAAACCATAGAAGTCATGTTTAGATCTTATTAACATGACTTTCAAGGTATGTGGAATCAATATTTTCCTCTGGTAGAAATTTTCTATAAGAATATCATTTATTAAATTATTGAGATGGCACAATATGAAGCATCATACAGAAAGAGATGTCTGTAATGACCCAATGTTTTTCAATGGAAATTTCCTTCTTAGAGTCATGTCATAAAATCACATGAAAACACAAAATAATGAGCTAATAAGTGTTAAGTGACCTCTAAACATAAATTTGTCACTTATATGTTTTGAATTTTAAAATTTAGATATACATGGTTGTGTTCATGATGTTTTTGGAGTCTAATGAAACAAAAATAATTTTTCGTGAATACTAACCTACCCTTATGAATAGTAACATACCCTTATAAATATTAATATGAACCTTATGAATAGTAAATCATCAAACAGAGGAGTACCTTACCCATGACTAATTAAATAAAATTTAGACATCTTAGAAAGTCACAATTTGACCTTAGTATATATTGTGGTATTTTTTAAGTCATAAATAATTAATTAAAAAAAAATTTATTTTCCTAAAATTTGTTCATAAATTATAGAATCAACATCTTAGAGTTTTTAGATAATTTTATAAGACCCTATGTAATGTTTTAAAGAATTATAAATTAGATTTAATTTTAAAATCTATTTTTATTGTAAAATATGATTTTAATAATATATTAAGTTAATTATATTTATAAAATTATTTTTAAAAAATGGACATAATTTTTGGATTCTACATGTTGAATAATGGTTAGGATGATTTTTGGAGATTTTTCTGAAATACTTTATTTTTTGATGAATATTAAAATACGGTAATTTACCGTATATATACATTATAAGATAAATAGACTATTCTGAGAATCATGGTTGATGTCACCACCAATGGTTCAAATTCACTCGACCAATTTACTATTATTGGTCATGGAATACATAATATTCATGTATTGGGAAGAAATAATAAATTAATTATTATAATATTATGAAATCCCTTCTCTCCTCCACTATAGATACCCCCCTTCACTCCCTCTTCTCTCCACTCCTCTCAAGCCTCGTGCCCTACCATTATGCTGCCCAAATCTCTCCCTAAGGTCCTCCCCCATGACAAAAATTTATCAGACTCCTCAAAATACCAAAACCTATTCCCTTAAGAGGTTCTCAAAGGACGAAGTCTCAAGGGGTAAATTCTTCTTCCAAATTTCTTCTTTTCTTTTACGTTCTTTTATTTTTTATCTCATCCTCACCTCCCTTCAACATAATAGTATGATAAATCTAGTTTCATAAATTTACTAAAATTTATTCATCATAGTGGTATATTTCATTATCATCTCTCCTTTCCCCATCCTTTTATTTTAAATAAATGAAAGCACCATTTGAGATGTACAAATTTCGCACATTCAAGGACAACATTTTATCAATTTATATTATTATCCTAAATTATATACATGAACACATTTGTATGGATGAACCCAAAATATTTATATATGTTATCCCCTATTTAATGTTCTAGAACTAACTTATGACCATAGTTCTAGTGATAACATAAAACAATTTCTTTATGATTGAAAAACTGCCCAAATTAACACAAAATAATCATCTAATAATTATTTTCTATTTATTCATCCACATGGATATAATATGATTCATTATAAGATAATTATATATCCTATAATATTTTTAGGAAAATTCAATATCAGTTCTGGATGTTTACCTATGTTCTACCCAAACATCAATTTAAGAATACAAGTGAACCACTCAAGAAACCCATAAAAAACATATATTCCTGAATAATATTGTTAAACTCTATAACTCATTAAAAGGCACATAAAATCACTTATTGAAACAATAATGAACCATATTAATGTAAATAGTGTTCTGGATTTCTAATTAATTAAAATAATTTCATTATACAGGACATTAAAGGGAAGGAAGCATTCTGGTACAAGGTAAGGGGAAATTCTAGAACCCAACTTTCATCCTTCGGGTGCTCCCTCTTTCACTCATTTTTGATATGGTTACTCCTTAAAAATATTTTTTTTCATCATTGTCTCTAATTTTTGGGGATATAAATGTTTTTCACTGGTATTTATGAAAAAAAAATGTTTCCCAAAATAACACTTCTTTCAAGAACACACCATTTACCTCTCATTCGAGATTGATGGTTCTTGTAACATGTATGTTATTCCATTATTCTTTTGGGAAACCAATTTTTATGAATGTTTTCTTATGTGATGAAACTAATTCCTTTCCATGTTTTCATTATGTTCATTTATGTTATATGTTTATTATGTAATGCATGATAAATGATAATGTTATGATGTGACGGTTGCACCCGGAATTATATAGTGCAATATGAATGTTTAAATGTGACGGGTGTGCCCGAAATTATACAAGGCTCCAATGCATTTGGGTAAAGTGATGAATCTCATGAGTAAATTTGAAATGATGTGTGAACAATATTCTATCTTGGTTCAAAAGTATGTAGTGGATAACCACTAAGACATGATGTTTCATTTTTATGCATTTCCTCGTTCCAAGTCTTATATTTATGCTTCATCTCATGTTTATGATCATTTTCCCATGATATGATTATGCTCACCCCATTCCATATTGTTCACATCCATCCTCTTACTAGGATTCTAGATCATCTTTTTTATGTATATCCTTAGGTGGTTACATGTATTAAGGATAGGACAGTTGCCAATAAGAACCTAGAGAAGAATAAATTAAATAAATGTTTATGATCGATATTGAAATTGTTATGTATGGTCCTAGTTCTCCAATGAAACTAAACCTTTGGTTCCTTGATGTGTAATACTATTATGTTTTTTATCATTAAAATTATTTAATATTAAATTATGAAAAGGTAGGGTCGCTATAGTTGGTATCAGAAGAAAGGCATAGTTAATTTGGGAATTTGGATTAGTGAACCCTAGAGAAAACCTCTTGAATGAGACTAAATACAAAATTACACACAAGAATATTTACATAGGGATCCCATATGTTATGTTTTTGCTATAAATTGCTTAATGAATAAGTTATTCATGACTTGTTTATATATGTTTTGTTCTAACATTTTCTATTTTAGAAAATGGTGGCAACCAGAAGAAATCAGGCCAACAACCCATGCAAGGGCCAATGGAACGATTTTCTGAACAACATCCCCAGTGATTTTGGAGGTGGTGTTCAGAACTTCTTGGTGATGCTTACCCAATTATCTCAGGTTATGAACAAAAACAATAATAATCGGGAATATCCTCCTTCACTAAAGAGGGAGAAACTGGATATCGAATGTTTTATGCGGCAATGACCACCGACGTTTTGTGGATCTTCTGATCCAACAGTTGCGGAACAGTGAGTCAACTCCAGGGAGAAGATCATTTTTGGTCTTCGCTGTTCTGAAATGGAGAATTTGACCCTATCGATTTATTGTTTAGATAGAGAAACCAATCAAAGGTGGTCTTTGATTAAGAACACCTATCCAATGAGGGAATTGAAGAGATAAAATGGGAAGAAATTATGATAATGTTTCTTAGTATGTATTTCCCACGATCTCTTCATACAAAGATGGAGAGAAAAATCATAGAGCTCAATAAAAAGGAAGGAAAATCCTTCAGAACCTGTAAATCGAATTTCCCAAGGCTTGAAATGTACGCTTCAGGTTTTGTTATTGACAATGATAACAAAATTGATAGATTATTTAGTGGATTAAAACCAGACCTTTGAAAGGATCTTGAAAATCAAGACATTGGGAGTTGTGAAGATGTTTTTTGATGTGATCTCAGTGTGGATATATAGTTTGTAGAATGATCCCATGGCTATGGGGACATGAAATGAAATATGGAGTTTCAATCTTGAGGATTTAATGCCAAAAGTGGGATGAAAGCTCAATGACCCACATGAAAAAAATGTGGGAAGTTACACCATAGAGAACTACCTTAAAGGGATGGGGAAATGCTACAGGTGTGGGAAAGAGGGACATCATGCTCAAGAGTGTCGAAAAGACATGAAAAAATAAGGAGAATGTAGCATATGAAAGGAGAGAACGACCCATGGTTCAATGCTACAACTGCATGGAGCTAGATAACTATGAAAGCTAGTGCACTAACCCTCGAGTTCTCGAGGGAATCAATGTTAGGAGCCAAAAATACAAAGTAACATGGTAAGGCTTTTTCCATCACTATAGTGGAAGAGGAGAAAGATAATGAAGTCGTACAAGGTACACTTTTTGTTCACTCAAGAATGGAAAATGCCTTATTTGATTCTCGTTCTATGCATTCCATTATATCTTGCATGTTTTCTAGAACTATAGAATCGAAGCACTGAAAACGTGAAGTAGAGATATCTGTAAATACACCAAGTGGTGCAATAATTACAACCCAAGTGTTTGAATCTTCTCCTATTTGCATATTTGGGAATATTTTTCAAGAAAATCTCACAATAGATCCCTTGGTGGAATTTAACGCTATAATGGGAATGGATTGGATCTCATTATATAGAGCACATATCAATTTTTAGGAAAAGGAAATATCTTTTCATATTCCAAACTATCCCATGCTCCTCCAAGAATGAAAGGAAAATAATTAATCTCCTTTGAAAAATACTTCAATGGTGTGGGTGTTTATTCACTATGAAGAAGCATACCTCAGAAAATTAGTGATGTGGAAGGAAAGTTCCATCCTTTAAGAAAGGCCCATCTTGAGGGAATACAACGATGTATTTCCATATGAGTTACCCAGAATTCCCTCAGATCGTGAGGTAGAGTTATCAATTGAACTCATACCTGGAGTTACTCCTATCGCAAAATGTCCCTATAGGATGTCTCTTATCGAAGTGGATGAGTTAAAGAAGAAGCTGCAATAGCATCTGGAAAAAGGGTTCATACACCCTAGCACATCACCTTGGGGTGTGCCAGTGCTCGTTGTGAAGAAGAATGATTGAACAATGCGGTTGTGTCTCGATTATTGGGAACTCAACAAGATCACCGTAAAGAACAAGTATCCTCTACCAAGGATTGATGACTTGTTCGATCGGTTAAGAGGTGATAAATACTTCTCAAATGTGGATCCTCATTCTGGATATCATCATGTAAAGGTGAAGAAGGAAGATATTCAAAAGACTGCCTTCCGAACAAGCTATGTGCACTATGAGTTTTTTTTGACACCCTTCAGGCATACTAATGCCCCTAAAATATTAATGGATTTCATGAATATAGTCTTTAGACATTACCAAGAAATTTTTTTGGTAGTGTTTATTGATGATATTCTCATATTATCCATGATCTATGAGGAACATGAAGAACATCTAAGACTTGTGTTGGAAATATTAAAAATGGAGAAGATGTAAGCCAAGTGCAGTAAGTGTAACTTTTGGATGGAGAAAATTAGGTTCTCGGTACATGTGATCACAAGTGAGGGAATTTTTGTGGATCCCTCAATGAAAAAGGTGATTGAGGAATGGCCCATTCCCTCTAGTGTCACAGAAATCCGTAGTTTTCTTGGATTAGCTGGGTATTACCGACATTTTGTGAGAAAATTATCATGATTGTCAGTCCTGCTAACTATGTTAATAATCAAAGGGGTAAAGTATGTTTGGATGGAAGAATGTGAGGGACGCTTCAAGGAGCTAAAGAAAAGGCCGATCACTACAGATGTACTCACAGTACCAAAAAGTGGATAAATTTATGTGATATATAGTGATGCTTCAAAGAAAGACTTGGGTTGTGTACTTATGAAAATTGACAATGTGATATCCTACGACTCACATTATTTCAAGATCCATGAGCAGAAGTACCCGACACATGATCTAGAGCTGGCAGCCGTGATTTTTTCCTTGAACATCTGCAGGCACTACCTTTATTGTGAGAAGTGTGACATATACACTGACCACAAGAGCGTAAAGTATATATTCACACAGAAGGAGCTCAATGTGCGTCAATGGAGATAGTTACAGATAATAAAAGAATATGATTTCCTTATTCACTATGATCCTGGAAAGGCGAACAAGGTAGATTATTCACTTAGCAGAAAAGAACCTGCTACTCTATCCAGACTGCAGATTGAGAAAGATGCTACCTTCTTGGATATGTAATGAATCAATTTGGAAATCATAAGGGCAAGGGATACATACAAAATTTCCCAAATTATTGTGCAACCATCCATCCAAGAGAATATTAAAGAGGCACAAAGGGATGATGTGGAGATACAAAAGAGGTGAATGTAGTAATAGAAGGGAAGCTGCAATAGTTACATATCAACGATGATGGTGTGATTCGGTTTGGAACGCATCTTTGTGTGCCTTCATCACCCTGGATAAAGAAAGAGTTATTGGACAATGCACATAGCTCAACATTCTCTATAGATCCTAGGAATACCAAGATATACCATGATATTCGAGAACACTTCTAGTGGGATAACTTGAAGAAGGAGATTGCTGAATATATATCAAGGTGGTTGGTATGTCAGTAAGTAAATGTTTAGCGAAAAAAGTCCAAAGGTATGATGGAACCTTTTCCTATACCCATGTAGAAATGGGAAAATGATACTATGGATATTGTCATGGGTCTCTTGAAGAAGTCAAAGGGAAATAATTATATACGGGTTGTGGTTGACTGACTCACCAAGACTGCCCATTTTATCACTCTTCGGGAAGATCTCTCGCTTGAACTATTTTCATTGACATATGTGAAGGAAGTGGTGAGACTGCACGGTGTTCCACTCTCAATTGTCTCTGACCATGATCCATGTTTCATATCTATATTATGGAGGAGCCTTCAACATGCTTTGAGTGCTGAATTAAATTTCAGCATGACCTATCACCCCCAAATTTATGGCTAGTCTGGAATAACTATTCAAGAACCTTTAAGATATGCTAAGAGCCTTCTCCCTAGAATTCAATGGTGGATGGGATCAGCATCTCCCATTGGTTGATTTCTCATAAAACAATATCTTCCACTCCAGTATTCAGATTTTCCCATATGAAGCTCTTTATGGAAAGTGATGTAGAACTCCAACCTGTTGGGATGAGGTTGGAGAAAGAACACTACATGGACACAATCCTGTTCAAGAGATGAAAGAGAAGGTTTAAGTCATCTAGGAACACATCAATGCTACAAAAAGTCGGCAAAAGAGCTATGATGACAACTGTCGAATGGACATGGAGTTTGACGTTGGATATAAAGTCTTCCTTCAAATATCTCCATGGAAGAGAGTCATGCGATTCGGGAATAAAGGGAAGCTAATCCTAAGGTATATTTGCCCCTTCCAGATCCTTGACCGCATAGGATCTGTTGCCTATCATCTTGGAATTCCACCGAATATGGCTAAAGTTCATGATGTGTTTCATGTATCACTACTGAATTAGTACATACCAGACCCCTCACATGTACTAAACTCAGTGGTGGTGTAGCTGGAAGATGATCTCTCCTATGAGGAGTAGCCAGTAAAGATTCTGGACAGGGTAGATAAGGTTCTACGCAACAAGACAACCCATTTTGTCAATGTTTTGTGCAAGAACCATATGTTTGAGGAAGAAACTTGGGAACAAGAAGAGGCAATGAACGAGAAGTAACCTCACCTGTTTGTGTAAAGTGAAATTTCGGTTGCAAAATTTCATAAGGGGGGAAGAAAGTAAAGACCCAATGTTTTTCAATGGAAAATCCCTTCTTATAATCATGTCATAAAATCACATAAAAACACAATATGATGAGTTACTATGTGCGATGTAACCTCTATAAATAAGTTTTTCACTTATATGTTTTTAATTTTGAAAAGCTGACAGACACAGTTGTGTTCAAGATTTTTTTTGGAGTCTAATAAAATAAAAATAATTTTTGGTGAATAGTAACCAACCCTTATGAATACTAACATACCCTTATTAATAGTAATATGAAACTTTTGAATAGTAAATCATCCAACATAAGAGTAACCTTACCCATGAACAATTTAATAAAATTTAGACATCTTAGAAAGTTACAATTTGACCTTAGAAAACATTTTTGTATTTTGTATGTTATGAATAATTAATTATAATTAATTAATTAATTTAAAAGAAATTTTATTTTCATAAAATGTGTTCATAAATTATAGAATCAACATATTATAGTTTTTAGATAATTTTATAATACCCTATGTAATTTTTTGAAAGCACTATAAAATCACTTTTAATTTTAAAAACTGTTTTTTATGTAAATTAGGATTTAAAAAAAATAGAAAATTAATAATATTTAGAAAATTATTTTTCAAAAATGGAAATAATTTTTGGATTCTACACATATAATAATGGTTAGGGTGAATTATTGAGTTTTTTCTGAAATAATTGTTGTTTCGATGAATAGTAAAATACAGTAATTTACCGTATATATACATTATAAGCTAAATAGACCATTCCTACCATAATGGATGATTTCACCACCCATGGTTCGAATTCACATTACCCATTTACTATTCTCGGCCATGGAATACTTACTATTTCTTTTCTTTTGAAGAAATAATAAAATAATGATTATAATATTATGAAATCCCTTCTCTCCTCCATTGAAAAAACCCCCCTTCACTCCCTCTTATCTCCAATCCTCTCAAGACTTGTACCATTCAATTATTCTGCCCTAATATCTCCCCAAGGTCCTCCCCCACGTCCAATATATCTCAGGCTCCTCAAAATACCAATACCTCTCCCCTTAAGTTTTTCTCAAAATAAGAATTCTCAAGAGGTAAATTCGTGTTCCCGATTTCATCTTTTCTTTTAAGTTCAATTCGTTTTTACTTCTTACCTCAACTTTGTTCACCATAATAGAATGATAAATCCAGTAACAAGCATTTAATTGAATTTCTTCATGGTAGTGGTATATTTCATTATCTTCTCTCATTTCCCCACTCTTTTATTTGAATGAAATGAAAGAACCGTTTGAGATGTGGTAATTTAGATCATTAAAGGACAACAATTTATCAATTTCTTTTATTATCTTAAATCTAGTTCATGAAACCATTTTAATCGTTGAAACAGAACATGTTATATTTATTATCTCATATTTAACGTTCTATAACTAACTTATGACCATAGTGCTTGTGATAAAATAAAACGAGTTCTTTTTGATCGAAAAACCGCCCAAATTAACCCAAATAATCATCATTTAATTATTATCTAATGATTCATCCACATGGATATAATATGATTCATTATAAGATCCTTGAATATCCTATTATATCATTAATGTAATTTGATATCAGTTCTGGATGTTTACCCATGTTCTACCCAAACTTCAATTTAAAAATACAAGTGAACCACTCAAGAAAACCATAAAAACAAACATTGTTGAATAATGTTGTAAAACTCTATAACTCATCCAAAGGCACATAAAATCACTTAATGAATCCATAATGAGCCATATTAATGTTCACAAGGTTTTTTATTTCTAATTAATGAATATAATATCATTATAAAAGATATTAAACAGAAGGATGCATTCAGGTACAAGGTAAGGGGAAATTCTCGAACCCAACATTCATCCTTCAGGTTATCCATCATTCACTACTTTTTTATATGGTTACTCCTTAAAAATCTATTTTTTATCATTGTCTTTACTTTTCTATGATATATATGTTTTACACTGATATTTTTGAAAAACCTAATGATTTTCAAAAGAACTCTTCTTTCAAGAACACACCGTTTACCTCTCATTCATGATTGATGGTTCTTGTAACATGTATGTTATTCCCTCATTCTTTTTTGAACCCAATGTTTATGAATGTGTTCTTATGATATGAAACCATTTCCTTTTCATGGGTTCATTATTTTTATTTATGTTATATTTTTATTGTGGCATGCATGATTAATGATAATGTTATGATGTGACGGGTGCACCCTGAATTATATAGCACAATATGAATGATTAAATGTGATGGGTGCGCCCAGAATTATACAGTGCTCCAATGCATTGGATAAAGTGATTAATCTCATACATAAATGTGAAATGTTGTGTGAACATGTTTCTACCATGGTTCACATCTATGTGTGGTAGTTAACAAGTAAGACATGATGTTTCATTTTTATGCATTGCCATGATTCAAGTCTTATATTTATGCTTCCTCTCATGTTTATGATAATTTTAACAATATATGATTATGATCACCCCATGCCATATTTTTCATATCCATCCTATTACTGGGCTTCTATATAACCCCTTTTGATGTATATCCTTAGGTGGCTACATGTATTAAAGAGAGGACAAGTGCCAATAAGAAGCTAGAGAAGAAGAAATTAAATAAATGTGTATGCTTAATGTTGTAATTTTTATGTATGGTCCTAGTTTGACCAAGACACTAAACCTTTGGATCAACTATGTGTAATATTATGTTGTTTATCATTAATACCCTTCAGTATTACTAATTCCCCCACAATAATCATGGATTTGATTAATAGAGTCTTTAGACATTACCTAGACAAATTTTTGTCAGTGTTTATTGTTGATATTCTCATCTACTCCATAATCTAGGAGGAACATGAAGAATATATAAGACTTGTTTTGGAAACATTAAGAAAGGATAAGTTGTATTCCAAGTCCAATAAGTGTCACTTTTGGATGGAGTAAGTCACGTTCTTTGGACATGTGATCACTAGTGATGGAATTTTTGTGGATCCTTCAAAGACAAAGGCGATTAAAGAATGGCCCAGGCCCTCTAGTGTCATAAAATTCAGTAGTTTTCATGGATTAGCTAGTTAATACCAAATTTTTTTGAGAATATTATCATGATTCTCAGTACCGCTAACTATGAGAACATGGAAAGGGGTAAAGTATGTCTGGAGGGAAGAATGTGAGGTATGCTTCATGGAGCTAAAGAAAAGGTAAATCACTATAGATGTACTCACACTACTGAAAAGTGGAGAAATATTTGTGACATACAATGATGCTTCAAATAATGACTTGGGTTGGGTACTCATGAAAAATGAAAATGTTATATTCTACGCCTCACATTTGTTGAAGATCCATGAGGAGAACTACACGACACATGATCTAGAGCTGGTGGCCGTGATTTTTTCCTTTAAAATCTGGAGGCACTACCTTTATGGTGAGAAGTGTGACATATACACTGACCACAAGAGCATAAGTATATATTGACACAAAATGAGCTCAATTTGGGTCAAAAAAGATTGTTAGAGATAATCAAGGATTATGATTGCTCTATTCACTATGATCCTCGAAAGGTGAACAAGGTAGCTGATGCACTAAGCAGAAAAGAACCTGCTACTCTATCCATGCTGCTGATTGAGAAAGACCCTATCTTCTTGGATATGCAATGAGTGGATTTGGAAATCATAAGGGTAGGGGATACATACTACATTTCCCAAATTATTGTGAAACCATCCATCAAGTAGAATATTAAGGAGGCACAAAGGGATGATGTGGAGATACAAAAGAGGGAGAATGCAGTAAAATATGGGAAGCTGCAAGAGTTCCATATCAATGATGATGGTGTGATTCTTTTAGGAACACGTCTTTGTGTTCCTTCATCACACAGGATAAAGAATAAGCTATTGGACAATGGATATAGCTCAACATTCTCTATCGATCTGGGGAGTACCAAGATATACCATGATCTCCGAGAACACTTCTTGTGGGATAACATGATGAACGAGAATGTGGAATAGATATCATGGTTCGTGGTATGTCAGTAAGTAAATGTTTATAGATAAAAGTCCAATGTATTGATGCAACCATTGCCTATAACAATGTGGAAATGGGAAAATGTTACTATAGATGTTTTCATGGGTCTCCAGAAGAAGTCAAAGAGAAATAATGCGATACGGGTTGTGGATGACCGACTCACCAAGAGTTCTCATTTTATCACTCATCAGTAAGATCTCTCGATTGAAGTACATGCAAAGATATATGTGAAGGAAGTAGTGATACTGAACGGTGTTCCACTCTCAATTTTCTCTGACCATGATCCATGTTTCACATCTAAATTCTGGAGGATCCTTCAACATTCATTGAGTTCTGAATTAAATTTCAGCACGGCCTATCACCCCAAACTAATGGCCAGTCTGGAGGAACTATTCAAGAAGTTCGAAGATACGCTAAGAGCCTGCTCTCAAGAATTCAAAGGTAGATGGAATCAGCATCTCCCATTGGTTGAGTTATCATACAACAATATCTTCCACTCGAGTATTCAAATGGTTCCATATGAAGCTCTATATGGAAATCGATGTAGAACTCCAACCTGTTGGGATGAAGTTGGAGAAAGAACTCTACAAGGACCCAATATTGTTCAACAGATGACAGAGAAGGTTCAATTCATCCAGAAACACACCAAATCTTCTCAAATTCGGCAAAAGAGTTATGCTGACAACCTTTGAAGGGACTTCGAGTTTGACATTGGATATAAATTCTTCCTTCAAATATCTCTATGGGAGAGAGTCATGCGATTCTGGAAGAAAGGGTAGCTAAGCCCAAGGTATATTGACCGCATCGAGATCATTGACCGCATAGGATTCCTGGCCTATCGTCTTGCAATTCCACCAAATATGGGTCAGGTTCATGACATGTTTCATGTATAACTACTGAGAAATTATATACCAAACCCCTCACATGTACTAAACTCAGTGGTGGTGCAACTGGAAGATGTTCTCTCCTATGAGGAGCATCCATTAAAGATTCTGGACAGGATAGAAAAGGTTTAACGCAATAAGGAAACCCATCCTGTCAAAGTGTTGTGGAAGAACCATATGTTTTAGGAAGAAACTTGGGAACCAGAAGAGGCAAAGAAAGTGAGTTACCCCCACCAATTTGTGCAAAGTGAAATTTCTGGGGAAAAAATTCTTAAGGGGGGAAGAATGTAACGACCCAAAGTTTTTCAAGGTAAATTACCTTCTTATAATCATGTCATAAAATCACATGAAAACACAAAATAATGAGTTACTATATGCTAAGTGACCTCTAAAAATAGTTTTTTCACTTATATGTTTTGAATTTTGAAAATCTGTCATACACAGTTATGTTCAAGATGTTTTTTGGAGTCTAATGAAACAAAAATAATTTTTGTTGAATAGTAACCTACCCTTATGAATAGTAACCTACCCACTATGAATAGTAATATGACTCTGGTGAATAGTAAATCATCCAACATAATAGTAACCTTACCCATGAATAATTAAATAAAATTTAGACATCTTAAAAAGTGACAATTTTATCTTTGTAAACGTTTTTGGTATTTGGAAAGTCATAAATAATTAATAATAATTAATTAATTAATTTAAATGAAATTTTATCTTCCTAAAATGTGTTAATAAATTATATAATCAACGTCTTATAGTTTTTAGATAATTTTGTAAGACCCTGTGTAATTTTTGAAAGCACTGTAAAATCTGTTTTAATTTTAAAAACTGTTTTTTAAGTAAATTAGGATTTTAATTAAATATTAAAATAATAATATTTATAAAATTATTTTGAAAAAATGGACATAATTTTTGGATTCTACACATAGAATAATTTTTAGAGTGAATTGTTGAGTTTTTTCTGAAATACTTGATTTTTTTGTTGAATAGTAAAATACGGTAATTTACCGTATATATACATTATAAGATAAGTAGAATATTCCTACAATCATGGCTGATGTCACCACCCATGTTTAGAATTCACATGACCCATTTAGTATTATCAGTCATGGAATACATACTATTCCTTGTCTTGTGAAGAAATAATAAATTAATGATTATAATATTATGAAATCCCTTATCTCCTCCAATGTAAAAACCCCCCTTCACCCCCTCTTCTCTCCAATCCTCTCAAGCCTTGTTCCTTTCCATTCTTCTCCCCAAATCTCTCCCCAAGGTTCTCCCCTGCATCCAAAATTTATCATCCTCCTCAGAATACCAAAACCTCTCCCCTTAATAGGTTCTCAAACTAGGATGTCTCACAAGTTAAATTCCTCTTCCAAATTTCTTCTTTTATTTTAAGTTCAATTCCTTTTTATTTATTTCCTCACCTCTGTTCACCATAATAGTATGATAAATATAGTAACATAAATTTAATGTAATCTCCTCATGATAGTGGAATATTTCATTATCTTCTCTCCTTTCCCCACTGTTTTATTTGAACGAAATGAAAGCACCGATTGAGATATGCTAAGTTAGAACATTAAAAGGCAACAGTTTATAAATTTCTTTTATTATCTTAAATCCTGTTCCTAAAACTCTTTTTATGGTAGAAATAAGACATTATATATTTATTATATCATATTTAAAGGTCTGTAAATTACTTTTGATCATAATTCTAGTTATAAAATTAAACAAGTTCTTTATGATTGAAAAACCGCAAAAATTAATACAAATAATCATCATTTAATTCTTATCTAATGATTCATACACATGGATATAATATGATTCATTATAAGATCATTCAATATCCTATAATATAAATAATGACATTTAATATCAGTTCTGGATTTTTACCAATGTTCTACCCAAACATCAATTTAAAAATACAAGTGAACCACTCAAGAAAACCATAAAAACAAACATTGTTGAATAATGTTGTTTAACTCTATAAATCATCTGAAGGCACATAAAATCACTTAATGAAACCATAATGGACCATATTAATGTACAAAAGGACCTTGATTTATAATTAATGAATATAATTTCATTGTACAAGATATTAAAGAGAAGGAATCATTCGATTATAAGGTAAAGGGAAATTCTCCAACCCAACATCCATCCTTCGGGTTCTCCCTCATTCGCTTTTTTTATATCTTTACTTCTTAAAAATCCTTTGTTTATAACATTCTTTAATTTTCTCGGATATACATGTTTTTCACTATTATTTATGAAAAACATAACGTTTTCCAAAAGAACACTTCTTTCATGAACACACCTTTTACCTCTCATTCAAGATTGAAGGTTCTTGTAACATTTATGTTATTCCCTCATTCATTTGGGAACGTAATTTTTATGAATTTTTTCTTATGAGATGAAACCCATTCCTTTTCCTGGGTTTATTATTTTTATTTATGTTATATTTTTTTGTGGCATTCATGATAAATGATAATGTTATGATGTGACTGGTGTTCCCGGAATTATATAGAACAATATGAATGTTTAAATGTGATGGGTGTGCCCGATATTATACAGTGCTCAAATTCATTGGGTAATGTGATGAATCTCATAAGTAAATATGAAATGATGTGTGAACAAGATTCTACCTTGGTTCACAAGTATGTGTTGTAGTTAACCACTAATACATGATGTTTCATTTTTATGCATTGCCACGATTGAAGTCTTATATTTATTCTTCCTCTAATATTTATGATCGTTTTACCAATATATGATTATGCTCACCCCATGACATATTGTTATTTTCTATAGTTTTATTGGGCTTCTTTCTCACCCCTTTTTATGTATATCCTCAGGTGGATAGATGTATTAAAGAGAGGACAAGTGGAAAAAAATATAGAGAAGAATAAATTAAATAAATGTTTATTCTTGATGTTTTATTTGTTATGTATGGTCCTAGTTTTACCAAGGCACTAATCCTTTTGATGATATATGTGTAATATTATGTTCTTTATCATTGATACCCTTTAAGTTTACTAATTCCCCTGTAATATTCATGGATTTGATGAATTGAGTCTTTAGACATTACCTACACAAATTTTTTTTAGTGTTTATTGATGATATTCTCATCTACTCCAGGAGCTAGGAGGAACATGAAGAACATCTAATACTTGTGTTGGAGACATTAAGAAAGGAGAAGTTTTAAGACAAGTTCATTAAGTGTGACTTTTGGATGGAGGAAGTCACATTCCTGGAACATGTGATCACAAGTGAGGGAATGTTTGTGGATCCATCAAAGACAAAGGTGATTGAGGAATGGTACATTCCCTCTAGTGTCACAGAAATCCCTAATTTTCTTGGATTATCTGGGTACTACCGAAATTTTTTGGGAAAATTGTCAGGATTTTCAGAGCCGCTAACTATGTTAACAAGGAAAGGGGTAAAGTATTTCAGGATGGAAGAATGTGAGGGAAGCTTCAAGGATCTAAAGAAAAGGCTGATCACTACAAATGTACTCACACTACAGAAAAGTGGGGAAAATTATGTGATATATTGTGATGCTTCAAAGAAATACACTGGTTTTGTACTTATCCAAAATGACAATGTGATAGACTACGCCTCACATTAGTTGAAGATCCATGAGAAAAATTACTCGACGCATGATCTAGAGGTGGAAGCTGTGATTGTTTCATTGAAAATATGGAGGTACTACCTTTATGGTAAGAAGTGTGACATATACACTGACCAAAACAGCGTAAAGTATATATTCACACAAAAGGAGATCAATGTGTGTCAAAGGATATGGTTAGAGATAATCAATTATTATTATTTCTCTATTCACTATGATCCTGGAAAGGCGAACAAGGTAGTTGATGCACTAGGTAGAAAAGAACCTGCTACTCTATCCATGCTTCAGAATGAGAATGACCCTATCTTTATGAATATGCAATGTGTGGATTTTTAAATCATAAGGACAGAGGATACATTCTACATTTCCCAAATGATTGTGCAACCATCCATCGAAGAGAATATTAAGGAGGCAGAAAGGGATGATGTGGAGATACAAAATATGGTGAATGCAGTAAAGGAAGGGAAGCTGTAAGAGTTCCATATCAATGATGATGGTGTGATTCGTCTTGGAATGTGTCATTGTGTGTCATCATCACCCGTGATAAAGAAAAATCTATTGGAAAATGCACATAGCTCAACATTATCTATCGATCCTGGGAGTACCAAGATGTACCATGATCTCTGAGAACACTTCTAGTGGGATAACATGAAGAATGAGATTATGGAATATATATCAATGTGCTTGGTATGTCAGCAAGTATATGTTTATTGAAAAAAATCCAAAGGTATGATGCAACCATTGACTATACCCATGTGGAAATGAGAAAATGTTACTATGTACTATTTCATGGATCCCCTGAAGAAGTAGATGGGAAATAATGCGATTCGGGTTGTGGTTGACCGACTCACCATGACTGCCCATTTTATCGCACCTCGGGAAGATCTCTTGCTTGAACTACTTACAAAGATATATGTGAAGGAAGTGGTGAAAATGCATGGTGTTCCACTCTCAATTGTCTCGGACTGTGATCCATGATTCACATCTAAATTCTGGAGGATCCTTCAACATGCTTTGAGTACTGAATTAAATTTCAACACGGCCTATCACCCCCAAACCGATAGCCAGTCTGGAAGAACTATTCAAGAAGTTTGAAGATATGATAAGAGCCTACTCTATAGAATTCTAAGGTGGATGTGATCAGCATCTCCCATTGGTTGATTTCTCATACAAAAATAGCTTCCACTCGAGTATGCGGATGGCTCCATATGAAGCTCTGTATGGAAAGCGTTGTAGAACTCCAACCTATTGGGATGAATTTGGATAAATAACACTACATGGACCTGATCTCATTAAAAAGATGAAACAGAAGGTTCAACTCATCCAGAAACACATCAATGTAGATCAAATTAGGAAAAAGAGCTATGATGAAAACTGTCGAAGGGACTTGGAGTTTGACGTTGGATATATATTATTCCTTCGAATACCTCCATAGAAGAGAGTCATGTGATTCAGGAAGAAACTGAGCGCAAGGTATATTGTCCCCTTTGATATCCTTGAATGCATAAGAGCCATGGACTATCGTCATGCACTTCCACCGAATATTGCTCAAGTTCATGATGTGTTTCATGTATCACTTCTGAGGAAGTATATACCAGACCCCTCACATGTACTAAACTCAGAGGTGGTGCAGCTGGAAGATGATCTCTCCTATGAAGAGCATCCAGTAATGATTTTGGATAGGATATATAAGGTTATATGCAAAAAGACAACCCATATTTTCAATTTTTTGTGGAGGAACCATAAGTTTGAGGATGAAACCTGGGAACGAGAAGAGGAAATGAAGGAGAAGTACCATCACCTGTTAGTGTAAAGTGAAATTTCGGGGGCGAAATTTCTTAAGGGGGGAAGAATGTAATGACCCAAAGTTTTTCAAGGGAAATTCCCATCTAATAATCATGTCATAAAATCACATGAAAACAAAACATAATGAGTTACTGTGTACTAAGTGACCTTTAAAAATAATTTTGTCACTTATATGTTTTGAATTTTGAAAATCAGACATAAAAGGTTTTGTTGAAGATGTTTTTTGGAGTCTAATGAATCAAAAATAATTTTTGGTGACTAGAAACCTAACCTTATGAATAGTAAAATACCCTTATGGATATTAATATGACCCTTATGAATATTAAATCATCCAACATAAGAGTAATCTTACCCATGAATAATTAAATAATATTTAGACATCTTAGAAAGTGACAATTTGACCTTAGTAAACGTTTTGGTATTTTGTAAGTCATAAATAATTAATTATAATTAATTAATTAGTTTAAAAGAAATTTTATTTTCCTAAAATGTGTTTATAAATTATATAATCAACGTCTTATAGTTTTTAGATAATTTTATAAGATCCTACGTAATTTTTGAAAGCACAATAAAATCAGTTTTAAATTTTAAAACTGTTTTTATATAAATTATGATTTTAAATAAATATTAAAATAATAATATTTAGAATATTTTTTTTTGAAAAATGGACATAATATTTTGGATTCGACACATAGAATAATGGTTAGGGTGAATTGTCATGTTTTTTCTGAAATACTTGATTTTTTTTATGAATAGTAAAATACGGTAATTTACTGTATATATACGTTATAACCTAAAATACTATTCTGACCATCATGGATGATTTCACCACCCATGGTTCGAGTTAACAAGACCTATTTACTATTCATAGTCATGTAATACTTACTATTTCTTGTCCTATGATGAAATAATATATTAATGATGATAATATTATGAAACCCCTTATCTCCTCCACTATAAAACCCCCTTCACTCCCTCTTCTCTCCAATACTCTCAAGCCTTGTTCCTTCCCATTATTCTTCCGAAATATCTCTCCAAGGTCCTCCCCCACATACAAAATATCTCATCCTCCTCAAAATACAAAAATCTATCCCCTTAAGAGGTTCTCATAGTAGGAAGTCTCAATAGGTAAATTCCTCTTCCCAATTTCTTATTTTCTTTTAAGTTCATTTCGTTTTTATTTTTTAATCACCTATGATTACCATAATAGTATTATAAATCCAGTAACATACATGTAATGGAATTTTCTCCTGATATTGGTATATTTTATTATCTTCTATCCTTTCCCAACCCTTTTATTTGATTGAAATGAAAGCACAATTTGAGATGTGCTAATTTAGAACATTAAAGGACAACGATTAATCAATTTCTTTTATTATCTTAAATCATATTCATGAAAACATTTTAAAGTTAAAATGGAACATGTTATATGTATTATCTTCTACTGAAAGGTATGGAACTAACTTATTACCATAGTGCTAGTGATAGAATAAAACAAGTTCTTTATGATCGAAAAACCGCCCAAAATAAACCAAATAATCATCATTTAATTCTTATCTAATGATTCATCAACATGGATATAATATGATTAATTATAATATCATTAAATATCCTATAATATAATTAATGACATGTAATATCATTTCGGAATGCTTACCCATGTTCTACCCAAACTTAAATTTAAAAATACAAGTGAACCACTAAAGAAAACCATAAAAACAAACATTCTGGAATAATGTTGTTAAACTCTATAACTCATCCAAAGTCACATAAAATCACTTAATGAAACCATAATGAACCATATTAATGTACACAAGGTTATGTATTTCTATTTAATGAATATAATTTCAATTTACAGGATATTAAAGAGAAGGAAGCGTTCGGGTTCAAGGTAAGGGGAGATTATCGAACCCAACTTTCATCATTCGGGTTCTCCCTCTATCACTATTTTTGATATGGTTACTCCTTAAAAATATTCTGTTCATCATTTTCATTATGTTTCTAGGATATACATGTCTTTTACTAGTATTTATGAAAAACCCAATGTTTTCCAAAAGAACTCTTCTTTCAAGAACACACCGTTTACCTCTCATTCAAGATTGACCGTTCTTGTAACATGTAGGTTATTCCCTCATTATTTTGGGAACCCAATGTTTATGAATGTGTTATTATGAGATGAAACCCATTACTTTTCATGGTATAATTATCTTCATTTATGTTATATGTTTATTGTGTCATGCATGATAAATAAAATTGTTATGATGTGGTGGGTGCACCCTGAATTATATAGCGCAATATGAATGTTTAAATGTGACGAGTGCGCTCGGAATTATACATCACTCTAATGCATTGGGTAAAGTGATGAATCTCATGAGTAAAATTGAAATGATGTGTGAACAAGATTCTATCTTGGATCACACGTCTGTGTGGTAGTTATCCACAAAGACATGATATTTCATTTTTATGCATTTCCATGATTCAAGTCTTATATTTATGCTTCCTCTCATGTTTATGATCATTTTCCCAATATATGATTATGCTCACCGCATGTCATTTTTTACTTATCCATCCACTTACTAGGCTTCTAGCTCAACCCTTTTGATGTATATCCTCAGGTTTCTACATGTATCAAGGAGAGGAAAAGTGCCAACTGGAAGCTAGAGAAGAAGAAATTAAATAAATGTTTTTACATGATGTTGTAATTGTTATGTATAGTCCTAGTTTACCCAACACACTAAACATTTGGATCCCTTATGTGTAATAATATTATGTTGATTATCCTTAAAATGATGTAATAGTAATTTAAGATAAGGAAGGGTCACTATAATTTCGCACACCAACTTATTGGGATGATGTTGGTGAATGAAAACTTGTTGGCCCATGACATGTTGAGGAAAACATGGAAAAATAGAAGATTATCCAAATCCACATCAAAGCATCTCAATATAGGTAAAAGATCTATACCGATAACAGAAGGAAGGATTTGAAATTTACAGTAGGAGATCGTGTTTTATTGAAGGTATATCCTTGTAACGGTGTTATGCATTTTGGTAAGAAGGGTAAATTGTGTCCCAAGAACATCAAAACATTCAACATTGTAGAACGAATTGGAGTTCTAGCTTATCATTTGACAATGCCTCTAAGTCTCTCTAACGTTCATGATGTGTTCCACATATCACTATTGAGAAAATACTTGCCTAACCCAATGAAAGAACTCACATATGAGGAAATAGAACTAGAACCTGATATTTTTTATTGTGAAGTGCCTATCAAAATTCATGATACTAAAGAACAAGTGCGGAGAAACTAGAAAACTCGTCTTGTAGAAGTTATATAGAGAAACCATATGATGGAAGAGGCAATGTGGGAACCTGAAGAGAATATGATGAAGAACCAACTAAATATTTTTATGTGGTAATATTCTCAAAATTTTGAGGACAAAATTCTTTTAAGGAGGGAAGAATGTAACACCCTAGGCTTCTATAGAACGTTTCACTTTGAATAATGCAATATCTTGTGTTGTACGCAACTTGGAATTTTAACACACCATGAACTATTAAACTAGCCATTATAAATAGCAATATTCAATTTTTTTTATTTATAAATTTTATATATTTTAATGGTCATTATTTTTGTATTCGCAATATTGATATTAGCTTTGGGTGAATTTTTTCTACTTTTATTAAATCTTTCAATTATTGATTAATAGTGAAAGATACTAAATTTTAATTAAAAATTTTTTTAATCAAAATAATTTATACTGTAAAATTATATATTTTGGTGGTTTTAATTTATAATTATATTATATATTTATCATTTAATATAATTTAGGAAATTTTATTTATTTTTACATTTAAACTGTACATAAAAAAGTGTCATTATTTTGATAGTTATTATTTCTTAAAAACGTGCATTTTGTTTTACCAACATGAATTGATTTTAAATTAATTTCAACCACTTTTGTGTTTTGAATTTAAAATAATGGATTACATATTTGGAATCCTGAGCTTCAAATTTTGTAAATATTTAACATTTATATTTAGACATTATGAATAATTACTTCGTTAAATATTTTATTTACCATGGTTAAAGGGTAAATCCAGTAAATATGTGTAAAAATTAATATTATAATAATATAAAATTATGCTAAAATGTGTCATATTTCAATTCATTAAAATATCTTCGACCATGTACATCCTTGGGTCGATTTTGGGACCCCATGGAGCAACTTATGTTTGATAAGGACACTTTATATTAATTAAGTTAATGTAAAGACCAAAATGAAATAAACATTTATCTTTTAGTAATACAATTTTTAAATGGGGTTATATAAGTTATATCTAAAACTATAAATACTCATTAGAAATCTAAAATTATTTACTAAATAATATTATTTTATTTACAATTTTTTAACATTAAATAATTAAATTTATTTATAACAAAATTGTAATGCAATAATTACATTATTAATGAATGAATTAAATAAATGGTATTATAAATATTAAAATGAATATAATTTGAAATTTGTTATGACATTGACAAATTTCCCATTTGAATATGTCATTTTATAGTTGATTTGACGTATTTTTTTGAAGTAATCATCTTGTGATGACTTTCTCAAAAACCAAATACTAAATAGTGTCAAAATTGACATAAATGAGTTTTTTTAAAAATATATTATATTATAAAATTATATAATAGTCCTAAAAATATATGGTTCTTCCAAAGAACATATATAATTATTGGTATATCATTAATTAATGTCTTGAGGTTATATTTTCATTTTATAGTATGTTTATTAACCAATTATTATAATAATACAATAATATATGGTAGAATTTAGACTATTTAACTTAGAGTTAAATATAAAAAAAGGGTAATATAGTGACCCACCCCTATCTAAAACCAATTGGATGAGAGGATTTCGACCCATACCCTCGTTATCCACAAAATAAATTATTTTTGAGCCATTAGAAAATGAAAATTATTTTTTTATAAAACAATATTTCAATATTTTCTTAAGGTGACCCTCGCCCCTCTTATACAAAGACACTTCACCTTATCTCAAAATTACACATCCAAAGCCATTTGGATCGACCAACACCTACCCAAATATCCTCCCAATTTATATATCATCACCTTTGAGTCCTTATATTGATCATAAATCCAACCTAAGATCCATTTTGGTCAACTCAAAAGGAAACACCTGAATACGAGGTAATAATTTCACCACACTCTTTCAAGTTCTTTTCTTTTTCCACAACCTCTTTCTTTGTTTTTTCCATTCTAAAAAAATTAATCCAGTACCTTCTATATACTATGATGTTTTTATAAAAATATTAAACCATATTAATTATTCTATCCATCTTATTAAATAACAAATTCACCATTAGTGCGTGCGTACGACTTACCATCTCCACGTCATGGTGTAGTTATATATTCAAACACTTCATTATTTTTATGGGTGTAATAATGATTATAACAGATGTAAATAAAAAAATATCACAAGTTAATTATTATTTAAATATAATATACCATCCATTGATATATGATTTATCCAATAATATGATGATATTGTCGCTCATGCATACATACTAATTACTGTCTCCACGAACGTGATGAGATTCATTTCACATCGTAATAATTCAAGAATAATTTTCATGTTATGATTAAAAATAATTTTTTGGAACATAATATAATTTTTGATATGAATAAAATATATCCTATCCAAAAAAAACATGTATTACCTAAGTGTTCATATAAAGGAAAACAGACCAGTTAACACCTGAAATGATGATTCTACTAAAATATTATTAACAAATCAATTTTAGAGGATCATATATGATATCATATTAATGAATATAGTTATGGAAAAATTTAATAACAATATCTTAACTATTATACATGAGGTTAACATACCATCAACTATGTAAAAGTACATGTTAAGGGTTAATACTACAATCTCTTTACTTTTCCGAGGTTGTTAATACGTAAGTATATATTGGGACTTCTTTATCATCCACATCTGTGTTTTCTTTAAAATGTAATTCAAAAGGTTTTTACTATTTAATATAATATGGGTTAATGTTATTTATACCGTTATATGATGATATATTTTCTTAAAGGAATATTTCTCTCATTTTCCTATCAATGTACATCGTGACATTTTCTATAAAATTAAGGAAAGAATGTCATTTTTTTACTTATATGGTGGGTGTGGCTACTTTCCACTATTATATCATCTTCGAAGCTTCCAATACAAGTATATAAAAATATTTTCGAAATAAATATTTTATTTTATAATTATATGACTTTTATATAATTTCAGAAAAGAGAGAGACATTTTTCTAAAACTGTTTTGATTTCATCTAGGTCAACATACATTGATGGATTTTATTCTTTTTAGAAGTTGATTTATTATGACACAAAACATATATATTGTATTGAAGGTTTTGGGATATTTTTGACTGTGGATGTGTTATTTTTACACCATTAATGGTTTATAGATCAAGTATTGACATATTTTATGTTAGTTTTAATATGAATACTTATGTTATGTTTAATGATTTTCATATTAGGAATGCATTGGACATAGTAATTGATGGGTGGATCTTGATATAGCTCCTCGATGCATCAGTAGGTCTAATTAGTCAAACTAGTGTCTTATCACAAGTCTTTGACAAAATCTTATTTTTAGTCTAGGCACAAGGCCTTGAGTATGTGGTTATGATGTCTGTCATTATGCATCCATCATTATGAAAGTGGATATTAATATTACATGTGATTATTTGACTGTAAGAATATCCATGGTATAAAGTAAATAGCATTATTTGATTTTATCTTTTCTATATTATTCTGATGTTTCTGTATAAAAGGATTTAATTTAGTCTTATACATTTCCTTAAATGTTTATGCTTATTTATGAAAGTTTCCACTATATTGTTATCCTTACTGAGCATCTGAGCTCACCCATTTCTGGGATTTATTTTTCCGAGAATGTGAAGAATTGTTTTATGGTTAACCAGTAAGGATAAACCATGGATATAAGTGTGTTCAAAAGGGGAAATTTTTTTGATGTCTTTATTTCAGGATGTAATGTGAAACATATAAATGTATCTATTACTTCAAAGGATACTAAACTGATCATTCTTTCGGGACATTAAACCTTGTATCATTCTAGTGTTATGAAATAATTCACTAACTCTGGCTAACTGGGGTCGGGAAATTATAGTTGGTATCATAGGATGTTTAGTAAAAACCTAGAAACTATATTTAGAAACACTCTAATTAGAGAAAATTACCCTAAGATAGACATTGAGGATTATTATAGAAGACTTCCTATAATTTTGGTAATGTAGATATTTTGTGAGTTTTATAAGAAATACATCTCTGTCTGGATACGAGTAGGTAGAGGTGGACCTGGCATAGATGTACCTAGGGTAAAACCGAAAAACACTGCTTTGAGACAGAATTTAATGGGAAGTCGTTCCCTACATTGGGTCTTGCTGTAATCTTGGTTAAGAAACACCCATAGGATATGCTTAAGATAATTATAATATTCTTTACAAACCATTATGAAGGGTTTATGGGTTTATAATACCTTAAGGAAATTTTCTATGATTATGGATTATATCCCTAAAACGTTCAATTTATGTAAATAGTTTTACAAGTTTGGAATTATGTATGGATAATCATAAACTAATATAGTGTATGCCATTGTTTAGAAATGGAACCTAGTGGAAGGTATTGAAACCGTATCAAACCATGTAATGCATGTAGTGATTTCCCTCTTACTTAAGATAATTATATAGGAGAGGGTGATGCAACTACTGCTGATCAGCATATCATCATACTGGTACATCTCACTCAGGTAATGATTAATAACCTCACCCATATAGAGCACCATGATCAACAACATGGAGGATCAATTTTAGACCGCTTCACGAGGAAACAACCACCAACATTAAATGGGAGTACACATCCATTAGTAGATGAGCAATGGACAATTTCCTTGGATAAAATACTTCATGTTTTGGGGAGAAGCTAAATGGAAGAAGTTTTCAAGGTAGTTTATTGCCTCACAATAGATGCAGATCAATGGTGGTTATTAATCCAAACACACAATAGAAGATGAAGAAGTTTCACATATGGAATTGGGGGAGTTTAATGTGATTTTTTAGAAAAATACTTTCCTTGTGACCATCAATCAGATATGAAAAGAAAATTTCTTAGTTTGTGGAAAAAGGAGGATAAGAATATCACAATGTATGTGGCTAACATTACAAGGATAACAAGTCATTCAACATATTATAAAGGTAACCCAAGGTGTATTATTGATTTATTCTTTGATGTGTTAATATTATTTCTCTATTTATCATTATCCTCACAATCCTTCTCATCATACAAAGATATTTTCTCATGTGCTATCAAGACAGAAGATTAATTCTCTAAGTCTTACGACTTCAAAGTAAAGGAAGAGAAGAAGTGATCTACTGAACACTCTAGAAATAGAAATAAGGAGAAGGAGGGAATATTGAATATCCATCATATGGTAAATGTGGGAAAAAAACCTTGGTACATTCTTGAAAGGAATGGGAGTCTGTTACAAGTGTGGTGAAAAAGGCCACCAAGCTCATGATTTGAAGGGGAAGAAAGTGGCTATCAATGTTGAATGATATAATTGTAAAAAAGGATAATTATGAAAATTAATGTTCTAAGATCCCTGGGAACATACCTTAGAAAAAGCCAAGGGAGGAATCCCCAGCTTATGTGATCACTACTGCTGTGGATTTTCCACTGAATTATGTGGTGACAGGTAATTTAATGGTTTCCTCAAGTTTATCTAACTCTTTATTTGATTATTGATCAGCACATTGTTTTATATCATCCCAGTTTTCTATGAAAATTAGATATTTTCAATTTGAATTGACATGGGTGTTGTCAGTCAAAATACCTAAGGGAAGTATCATTGCAATAAGGTTTTGTGAATCAGTTCCCATTAGGGAAAATAAATGTTATTTATCTGATGATCTAATCACTATACCAATGATTGAATTTGATAAAATCCTCAATATAGATTGGTTTTCATACCATGATGTGAAAATTTATTATAATAATAATGAGGTTACAATTTTTGATGATGATAAAGAGTACCTTATCATTGAAGCAGAAACATCACCACCTGATTCTTATTTAGATCCACCCCTAGTAGCTCTACTAAATTCAAATATTGGGGAGGAAGAGAATAAAATAACATTGGAAGAGGAAAATAACATTCAAATAGAGGAATTACCTCTTTAGAATGAATATGTTGATGGGTTTTGGGAGGATTTACCTGGACATCCTCTAGAGCGAGAAATTGAGTTTTCCATTGATTTAATTGCTGATTCAAGCTCTATATTTAAGACCCCTTATATAATTATCATTGTGGAATTAGTGTAACTAAAAAAACAACTAGATTGATTTAGTAATAAGGTATTTCTTCGACCTAGGTATTCTCTATGCGGAGAACCTGTTCTGTTTGTCAAGAAGAATGATTAATCTATGAGATTATGCACTGACTATCGTGTGATCAATTATATAGAAATAAAGGACTAGTATCCCCTACCTGACATTGTTTATTTATTCTTCTAATGTCTTGGAGTTCAATATTTTCCAAACATTGACCATCGATCTAGATATCATCGGTTATGTGTGAATTATGATGACATTCCAAAAAGATCATTTCAAACTATGTATAGGCACTACAAGTTTACAGTAATACCTTTTGTATTGACTAATGCACCCTATATCATAATGGATCTAATGAATATATTTTTCCCAAAATATCTTGATGAATTTTTAGTGGTATATATTGATGATAGTTTGGTATACTCTGAAATCTAACAAGATCATGAAAATCAATTCCACATTATCCTAAGGACTCTTAAACAAAATGAATTATGTGGTAAAATTAACTAGTGTGAATTTAGCTTCATGATACTTCTTTTCATTGAATTGTTGTCTCTAAGGATGCAATCATTGTTGATATTTCAATGACCAAGGCAATCCAAGAATTTCCAGAAACGGTGATTATAACTGAGGTATGCTGTTTTATTGGGTTAGTAGGTTATTATCGGCATTTTTCCATGAATTTTGTCCAATTGGATAACCCATTAACCAAGCTCACTCGTAAAGGGGTAATTTTTTTTGGATGTAATAGTGTGATGAATGTTTTGAATAACTGAATTCAAGACTATTTAATGATACTGTCTTGACTCTATCATCGGGTAATGATGGGTATTTTATTTATATTGATGCTTCAAAGAAAGGAATTGGTTGTGTCATTATGCAGAATGATAGATTTATTACCTATGCATCATGGCTGATAAAAATTCAGGATCAAAACAATCCTACTCATGATCTTGAGTTAGCAGCAATAATCATTTCTATGAAGATATCAAGACACTATCTCTGTGGAGAAAAATTTGAGATTTATACTAATCACGTGAGTTTAAAGTATATTTCATCACATAATTAAATCAATATGAGGTAAAGAAGATAGCTTGAAATACTAATGGATTTTTATTTCACTATACACTACCACCTGGGGAAGGTAAATAATGTGGAAGATGCTTTAAATAAAAAGAATCATAGTGTTTTGAACATGATGTGAGTTAAAAGGGATCCTATTTACATGGATCTAGTCAATATGTATATGGTAATAACCATTGAAGGTGAAACGTCAATTTTTTTTCAAATGGTTGACAAACCATCATCAATGAAAATGATAAGGAGTTATCAGACTAATGAAGAGGAGTGTCAAAAAAAGATTAATGATTTGAATGAGGGAAGATTGATTGACTTCTAATATGAAGATGAAATTTTCAAATTTCGGAATAGACTTTGTGTTCCTAACATACCTAATATGAAAAAGGAATTTTGGTATGATACTCATAGATCCAATTTCTCTACACACCCTCGGAGCACCAAGATGTATAGAGTTTTGAAATAACTTTTTTGGTGGGACAACATGAAGAGAGGGATTTCTGATTTTCAGTCCAGATGTATGGTTTTTCAAAAAGTGAAGTTAAGAAGGAAACAACATGGAAGATTCATTCAACCTATTCTCATACCTGAGTGGAAATGGGATAATATTATGATGGACTTGGTCATGGGGCTACCAAAGAATCCAAGAAGGAGTGATGAAATATGGGCCATTGTTGATCGTCTTAACAAGTCATCACATTTTCTTGCAATAAGAGATGATTTAACCCATGAACGTATAAAAATAATATATATTAATGATGTTGTAAGACTTAATGGAGTACCCCTATCAATTGTTTCTGATCATGATCCCCTTTCTACAATAACATTCTAGAAAAGTCTTTAGAAAGTCCTGGATACTGAACTTCGTTTGAGCACCACCTACCACCCTCAAACGAAAGGAAAATCAGAATAGACTATTTCAATCATAAAAGGCATATTTAGATCTTTCTCACAGGACTATCAAGGTATGTGTAATCAATATTTACCTCTGGTGGTGATTTCCTATAACAGTAGATTCCATTCAAGTATTCATATGGCACAATATGAATCATTATATAGAAAGTGATGTCGAACATCAACGTGTTGGGATGACGTTGGTGAATGAATAATCATAGGACCTAAACTTGTTTAGGAAACAATGGAAAAAGTAATGATTATCCAAATACACATAAAAGTATCTCAAAGTTGGAAAAAGAGCTAAGCTGATAACAGAAAGAAGGATTTTCAATTTCATGTAGGAGATCATGTTTTCATGATGGTATCTCCATAGAAGGGTGTTATAAATTTTTTTAGGAAGTGTAAATTGAGTCCTAAATACATCATACCTTTAGAAATTCTTGAAAAAATTGGAGTTCTACCTTATCTTTTGGTAGTGCCTCTAAGTCTCTCCAAGGTTCATGATGTGTTCCATGTATCACTGTTGAGAAAATAATTGCTGGACCCAATGTATGTACTCACATATGAGAAAATTAAACTGGGACCCAATCAGTCTTTTTGTGAAGAGCCTGTCAAAATTCTTGATACCAGAGAATAAGAGATGGGAAACAAGAAAACTTGTCTATTAAAAGTTATATGGAGAAACCATAAGATGGAAGAGGCAACATGGGAACCCAAAGAACTTATTATGAAGAACCACTCAAATATTTTTATGCAATAATATTCAAGAAATTTCTAGGAAAAATTATTTTAAGGAGGGGAGAATGTAGCCACCCAATCTTCCATGGTATATTTCCCTTTGAATAGTGTAGTAGTTTGCGTTGTAGACAGCTTGTAGTTTTAACACACCCTGACCAATCAAACTAGCTGTTATAAATAGTAATAAAAACATTCTAAAATTTTATAAATTATATTTTTAAAAATTGAATTCATTTACTTATTCATATTATTGAAATTATCTTTGGGTCAAGTTTTGGTAATTTTCTTAAATCATTCAATTATTGATGAATAGTGAACATTACTAAATTATAATTAAAAGAATATCTTTTTATAAAAATTATTTATAGTGTGAAATTATACATTTGAGTTTTTTAAAGTATAAATAGATTATATTTTAGCATTTAATTTAATTTAGGTCATTTTATGTAATTTCACATCTAAACTGGACATAAACAAGTTTCAATATTTTGATTATTATTATTTCTTAAAAACATGCTTTTTGTTTTAACAACGGAATTTTAAATTAACTTCTGCCACTTCGGTGTTTTGAATTTTGAAAAATGGATTCCACGTTTTTAATTAGGAGGTCAAAATTTTGTAAATAGATAACTTTTTTAGATATTATAAATAATTAGTTCGGTAAATATTTTATTTTTTATGGTTAATGGTAAATCCTGTAAGAAAGGGTTGAAATAATATTATAATAATATTAAATTACACAAACATGTGTCCTATTTTTATTGTTTGATACATGTATGACTATGGGTGTCCTTGGGTCGATTTTGAGACCCCATGGTGCCACATTAGAGTGATAATGAAATTTTATATTAACTAATTTATAGTAAAGTCAAAAATAACATAAACATATATATTTTATTAAAACAATTTTTTAATGAAGTTATATAAGTTATATTTTAGACTATAAATACTAATTAAAAAACTAAAACGATTTCCTAATATTTTTATTTTATTTATAATATTGAGAAATTAAATAATTAAATTTATTCATGACACAATGGTGAAACAATAATTACATTATTAATGAAATAATCAAATAAATGGTATTATAAATTTTACAGTAAATATAATTTCAATGTTTTTATAACATCAATGAATTTTCTAGGTTCATATGACATTTTAGGGTTTATTAAATATATTTGGATCGAAGTAATCAAGTTATGATGGCTTTTCCAAAAACCAAATACTAAATAGTTTCATAATTGACATAAATGAGTTTTTTTAAAAAAAATTATATTATTAAATTATATAATAGTCATAGAATTTTATGGATCAGTAAAATAACTTATATATTGATATTTATATAATTAATTAAGCAATTGAGGTTGTCTTTTAATTTTATAATAAGTTTATAAACCAATTATAATAATAATATAAGAATATATGGTAAAAGTTAAACTATTTAACAAAGTGTTAAATATAAAATATAAGGTTAATATGGCGACCCAAACCTCTTTAAAACCTATTGGATGAACTTTTTTCGACCCCTAAACACCTTATTCTATAAATAAATCATTTTGAAGACATTAAAAATAGAAAATTACTTTATTATAAAATAATATTTCAATCTTTTGTAAGGTTCCTCTCACCTCTCTTATAAAAGGGCACTTTCCCTTCTCTCAACATCACACCTCCAAATCCATTTGGATCGTCCAAATCCAACACAAATATCATCCAAATATACCTAAATTAATCTTAGAGGCCTTATTTTGATAATAAATCCACCCTAATGATCCCTTTTGATCAACTCAAAAAGAAAAAACCTGAAGAAGAGGTAATAATTTGACCACCAACTTTCAAGTTCTTTTCTTCTTCCTCTTCCTCTTTCTTTTTTTGTTTCCATTATGAAATAATAAATCCAGTATCTTCCATATTATTTGATGTTATTATTAAAATGGTGAAACCATATTCAATATTATATCCATCATATCAATGAAAAAGTCAACAAACGTGTGCACTTATGGTTTACCATCCCCACGTCGTGGTGTAGTTTTTTGTTCAAACACTACATTTTTTGGATGGGTATAATAATGAGTATAAATTATGTAAATAATATATATAACATGTTAATTATTGTTTATATATGATATACTTCCCAATTACACATGATTTCCCCATCAATAGAATGATATTTTCCCTCGTGAGTACGTACGATTTACCGTCTCCACGAATGTGATTACATTCATTCCCCATCGTAATAATTGAAGATTAATTTTAATTTCAGGATTAAAATTATTTTTAGAGAAAATTATATAATTCTGTATATTAATAAAATAAATCATATCCAAACCAAACATGGCTTACGTAACCAAACATATAAAGAAAACATATAATTTAACTCTTGAAATGATGATACAACTAAAATATTGTTAACAAAGAAATATTATAGGGTCATATATGATATAATATTTATGTCTATAATTGTTGAATAATTTAATAACAATGTTATAACTATTATAAAGGACATTAACATACCATCGTCTAATGAAAAGTATATGTTAAGGGTTAATTCTTCAATCTCTTTAATTATTCGAGGTTGATAATACGTAAGTATCAACTGGGACCTGTTTATCATCCACATCCATGTTTTCATAAAAATGTAATTAAAAACATTTTTACTATTTATCATACAATGGGATAAATTCATTTAATCTCTTATTTTACCATATATGTTTTTAAGGGAATAATTCTGTCATTTTCCATATAAGGTTCTTTATGAAATGGTCAACCAAATTAAGATTAGAATGAATTTTTTTTAACTTATACGGATCGTGTGGCTATTTTTCAATATTATGTCATCGTTGAAGATTCCCATTCAAGATTATGAGAATATTTTCATAATAAAAGTTTTGTTTTATAATTATATGACTTTTAAATGATTTGTAAATATAAAAGATATATCTCTACAAAAGTTTTTATTTCATCTATGTCAACATCATTTGATGGATTTTAAGATTGATTGAAGTTGATTCATTATGATACAAAACTTCCATATTTTATTGAAGTTTTTGTGATATGTTTTAATGTGGATATGTTATTTTTACACCATTCATGGTTTATGGATAAAGTATTGACATTTCGTATTATAGTTTTAATACGAATGATTATGTTATGTTTAAACTTTTTCATATGAGGAATTCATTGGACATAGTAAGTGATAGGGGGAGCCCGTTATAGCTTCTCGATGAATCTGTGGGTCTCATGAGATAAACTACTATCTTGGCACAAGACCTTGACAAAATATTGTATGTATTCTTGGCACAAGGCCTTGACTATGTTGTTTTGAGGGGTCACATTATGTATTCCATCATTATGAAACTGGATATTGATATTGCATGTGATTATTCGACTAGTTAAATATCTATGAGATTATGTAAATGGAATTATTTTATTTTATCTTTTCCATATTATGCTGATTTTTAGGTTTAAAAGGATTTTGTTTTAGTCATATACATTTCCTTAAATGTTAATGTTTATTTATGAATTTTTCCGCTATATAGTTATCCTTACTGTGCATCTGAGATCACCCCATTCAGTGTTTTATTTTTTCCCTAGATGAGAAGAAATATTTTATGGTTGACCGGCTAGGATAGGTTAAAGATATAAGTGTGTTCAGAAGGGGAAAAAAGTTACTGCTGTTTTTATTTCATGATGTAATGTTAAACATATGAATGTATCAAGTACATCCATGGCTACTAAACTGGTCGGTCATTTGGGACATTATTACTTGTATCAAGCCAATGTTATGTAATAATTCACCGACTCTAGGTAACTGGGGTCAGGGAGTTACAAAGAGATACAAAATAAAGAATGAAAACCTTAGTCCATTAATACATACAAATCAATGAATTCATACTATTAGATCATAAATAATAAGATCTTTAGAATACATCATGATATTATATGATTTATGAATAACACATAGAAATTATAAATCATAAATTAATCATGAGGCATCCATAACATACTTTCAATACAGCTTTCATAGCTACATATGGAGTTATATTTGGAATTCCCATCACATTATATTTCCAAAATCTTTTAGGAGAAACATTATCGTTTACCTCTATCACATTACCCAATTCATTAGAGATCTATCCCAGAATCACCTTCCATTGTTTTATCACGAAACCACCCACATATATAAATAATTCCCAACAACCATAACATATTGGTAACCCATAAAAAATCATAAAAAACATAAAATTTCCACATTGCAATCACAATATTTTATTTTAAGATATTGACATAATCAATGATTTATCAAAATCATTTTCAATACCAAAATACAAAAATGGTATATGTTATTTATTTTTCTTTTTAAAACATTATGAATTGTTATAGAGGCCATATATCAAATAATGCTTGTGGTGGTGGAAAGGTCATTATCATTGCGCACATTAAAAAGAAACATTCCTTTTATTGTTTAGTAAAACACTTCATAGAAAAATATTTCTTTGAAACCCATAGAATATCAAAAGAAAAGGAGTATAATTATACTCTGTAAAAAATATGGATATATATATCATCAAAATATGTCTTAATGAATGTAGATTGAGAGGAAGTCACAAACAATAATTTAATCAATGCTTCATGAATTTTATAATAGGGTGATTATGTGTAGGAATAGTATATCTACAAAAAATGAAATGTAAATTACACCAAAAATAAACAATGAGTTATTCCACACAAACTCTTGGCATAATATAATCAATGATGTATGCATAAAACCCAATGAATGGAAATTGATTATAGAAATTCTCTTAAAAAGATCATTTTGTTAATAAAATTGATTGATTATCTGTATTCACTATAAATACACATGAAGAACATATATATACAAGATAGGATATCAAAATTTAATTCTCAAATAATCATTAAACAACATGATTATGAATTAGAAAATTAACCCAAATAATGGAAATTTGGTTAAGAAGTTCCCTTACCTTTGTCTGACTCGTCACGTATGTTCCTTGTTTTTCCTCAATGATATGCATCAGTTAATTTAAATTTGATTTATATAATTTTTTAATTTTATTATTGCTTTTATATCAATTATTACAATTTTATAAAAATTTCATAATTATTTATGCTAATATCGATCATTTTGTAGACATTTGGTGCTTGAGTTGATATATGAACTTGTTATTTGTACAAATGGTCAACAAGGTCAAAATTCCTTCATCATTAAAAAATTATTCATGATTTATGTTTCATATATATCCATTATACATGTATTTATATCCATTATTTATGTATTTATATGAGTCTATATAATTTGGAGATAAGAAATGAAATGCACTGTTCCGAGAGACGGTAAACCGTATGTATGCATGAACACTACATTCATTGATTTTTCATATTTAATTGAACGAAAACTAAATGTTGAATTTGTATATTATCATTAATGCATAAAAAATATTTATTATACATTATTTTTTTTTCAATAATTTCATCCTTTATACGTTCTATGTATGGTATGAACGAGTCATGTAATTTAGAGCGGGTGGGAGTCGACACTTCCTCAAATGAAATTATCATATTTAACCATTATGGAAAGCCTAATGTTATGTTATAAATGAGAAATAAAAAAGCATAGATAAAATATAAATAAAATTTATATCACATATACATACAGTGACATCCTAATGGCCAACATGAGATTTGGTAGGGGAAATTTGAAAAATCATCGTTTCGTGAAGCAGTAGTTTGCCGACCAGATAAATTGTTTGCTAATATCCATTATATGGATGCTTAAGTTATTGTAGTTCTAATACATCTTATAAAAACATCATAGTATATTTATTGTACTGTTTATTTTATTTAATCAAATAATAATAATATAATAGAGAAGGACGAAGTAAAATAATTGAACAGAACTTTAGAGATGAAAGTACCTCTTAAAACGTGTAAATGCCATTTATTTGAGAAAAATATGTTTTATCGAGTTGCCTCATTCCAAAATTTAGACTTCTAATAGGAAGGTAGGGATATTTATATCTTATATCAGATTAATTTGGATGAGACAATGAGATTGAGATTTGTGACTAAATGGGTACCGGTGATGGATTTTTATAAGAGGGAGGGGGAATATTAGGAAATTATAGAAATATTAATTTATTGTTAATTAAATTTAGATTAAAAATGAGTCCATATTGTTTTTTTAAAATAAAATATAAGTATAATTATAAATAAAATCATCCAATATTAATTTTATATGTTTTAAATATTATTTAATCTATATTATTTTGATTTAACACTTTTCCACTCTTACCATTTTAACAACAATTTAACACTTAGATAACAAAAATAGTTACCAAAACATGATAAATATATAATAAATGATTAATTAATACAATTTTATACATATCATAAAAAATTGTGATAATATTAGATTTTTAGGAATTTTATATCATTTAAAAAATATTATAATAATTTTTGTTATGAATTATGTCAATTTCAGACACTATTCAAAATTGATATTTTTACAAATTCATAACAACAGAATTCATTCAAACCAAAAGAATTAACATAATCCTAAAATTTCAATATAATTCATAATGTTTAATTATTACATAAAAATATCCAAATTAAATTTATTTTAACATTTATAATATCATTTATTTGAATCTGTTATTAGTGAATCAATCATTGCATCATCATTGTATCATAATTAAATATATTTATTTAAAGTCTAAAATTTTTAAATAAAATATCATTAAATATGAATTTTTTTTAAATTACTATTTATATTTTAATAAATCAAGTATATAATCCAATAAAAAATTGATTTAGTAAAAGATAAATTTTGTTGTTATATTTTTCTTTTATTTAAATTAATTCTTATAAAATGTCATTTTAACACCCATGTGCCTCCATGGGGTCCCAAAATAGACGAATGAAATAAAATCGTGTGAAATGTATCATTAAATAGTATTAGGACATGTTTTAGGTTAGTTTAATATTATTATAATATTATTTATTTACCCATATTTACCAAATTTACCATTTAACCATGTTAAATAAAATAATTTTTGAAGTTACAATTCATACTGCCCAAAACTAAAAAGAACCTATTTACCAAATATCATCATTATTCCTAAAAATATGGAATCCATTTTTAAAAATTCCAAACACATAAGTTTTAGTAATAAATTAAAAATTAATTCTCATTTAAAAAACAAAATTCGTGTTTTTAAGAAGTAATAAGTATAAAAATTAAGACAAGTGTGTATGTCCAATTTTAAAGTGAAATTACATCCAAAGACCAAAATTGGATGAAATGATAAAAATTTGATACAATACCCTCTAAATAAAATTAAAAGTACAATCTATCTATAAAAATAAATTAGATGAATATGCAGTTTTCTCATAAAATGTAGTATTATTCACCATTCATAAAAATATGAATTTTATCTGAAAAATACCCAAATTTCGTCCAAAGTAAATTTTGATGTTAGTAATCTAAATAAAAAGTTCAATTTGAAAAATATTATATATAAATTTGAAAAAAAAATGATTTAAATTGGTTTTCCCATCAAATGTAGTTAAAATAACATTTTAAAAATATTAGAATACCTCATTCTTAACATCAGAATAATTCTTATTAAAAGCCTCTAATATTTAGTGGATAAATGTAAATAAATTTAATAAATGTGTAAAATCAAAGTAGATTTAATTCAATTTATTTGTACTAATAAAATTTCTATACATTAACTACAATTTAAATTAAAATTATTATTATCTTTTTTTGTATAACTCAATGATGTGTACAACATTAGTTTTCCAAGATACTCGATGTTTGAGGTTGATTATGATATCAGATAGAGTATATCCTATAATTTAAAAATAAAAGCTTATTAATAAATAATAATATAAATTAAAATGTACTATTATACAAATACTTGAGTCATTACATCCTTCCCCCATTTTGAAAATTGTGCCATCACAATTTTAAAATTGTGCTCAATAATTTCGTTGAAAGTCCCCCATTGGAAAAAGAGTCAATAGAACTATCACTTTAAAATAAAGAAAAATAATTAAAAAGGACACCCAAGAAAAAATATAATAGTATGTAAGAATGAATGGATATGGAAGATAAATAAATTTCTTGTTCTGATGGAAAATTATAGAAAACATAATCCAGAAAATATTAACAACCATTAAACAAAAAAAATGTGATAGGTTAAACGGTCTTGATATCACAATTGGAAAAGTAAATGAAAAAGGTTTTTCTTAATATCCATTTCATAATTTTGAGGAATTTATTTATGATATTTTAATATAAACATTAGGAAATATTCCTATTTTTAATGTAGTGTTTCAACCGTAAATAAATTTCTCCCACAAACTCATATTTTCCCAAAATGACGATTATTTAAGATGGATTGGTCCCACCTGAAGCACTATAATCAACTTCTAGAGAATCAAATAATCCCAAGGATATTAGTTACATATTTACCCAATCATTGGACATTATGTAAATTGAAAATGGTTTGTAAATTATCATATAATTACAAAAAAAAACTTTCAGTAAATAAATACTACACTTTATCTACATAATTCAACAAACAATACCCAAATATCAGCAAATACCATTCAATAAACAATTGTCCTTAAAATGTTTCAATTCAATAAAAACTAATATTGAAAATAAAAATTTATAAATGTTGTATCACATAGTCTTCCACGATAAATCTTAATATTTATCTCCAACACACATAGACTGCTCTTAAAGTCTCTTCATGAAAAGTAATTAACCTAATAAAAAGTTATCCATGATAGGTTATTCATTTTAAAAAATAACCTAAATCTCCATATGTCCTTAAAGACCTAGATCCTTCCAAAATAAAATTCAAGTATTACACCTTAAATTAAATATCATAGTATTCTAATTCCCTTTCCCATATAGTGTTTCCAAAAGAGATAATTTTTCTAGAAAATAACATTTATCACTTAATCGCCTATTTTTCTGTACTAAGGATATCCATTTGATAAATTACTTTTTGAAAAAATAAACTTATTATTAATCCATAAATTCATTAAACAAAAACAATAAGTCATACTACCTAGGAACATCTTGTAGGTTAGTGGTAGGAGATAAATACCAGTTGCACATTAGTCGTGTGTTTGATTCCCACAACCTTTCTTGACGCAGAGGGTTGTGACCCTTCCTCTGGGTTTTTCTTTTCATAGAACAGTCTAATTATATAACGTCTCCCAAAATGAGATAAATTCCAAAAAAATAAACATAAAATGGTTTCTCATACATTTTTATCAAATACAATTCATTTTTAATCCAAAAAAGTTATAACATGTAATTACCCCAATTTCAATGATCATATAACCCCAAATGTTTCTTTATAACTATATCCACAAAATGAAAGTTAATTATTCCTCAAATAGAATTTTAACATAACAAACATCGGGGTAACACAAAAAATAGAAATTTATTCCAATGTAATCCAATGAAAATATCATTAATAATTTTAAACATTTCACCACCTAGATATTTATCATTACTCATGAATTTCTAAAATGTAGGCATATAAATAATCCATCATTCTTCATGATCCCTTAATGATTTTTTTCCATCTTAATCCATAATAAGTCATTCCAATAAACAAAATCATGAATCATATCATATGATTCAATAATTTCAAAACATCAGATAAAAAATAATCAACACCTTTCTTATGTCATTTTCAGTTTTATCATCTTCAATTGGAACATCATTAGGTATTGGTAAACATATATTTGTACGGTTTTACTGATCCCACTACAAAAACTTCTTCTTAGGAAATCTATTTGTATAATGACAATGAACACCATATTTAATACATTCAATTTAATCCTTTGAAAGAAATTTTTTCTTATACCTGGAGTAAACTGAACGGTTCCTTTTTCTACGAAAGGTTATTGATTTATAACCTTCATTACAACATCTAACATTTTTTCCTATCCCTTTAAAAAAACATCCTAGGTGTTTCATTCCATATCTTTTACAAAAAGGTTTTTGACTATATGTACCATTATTATAATTACCCGAACATCCATAGGGATTCATTTATCACATATATGATAACATAGAAAAATCACTAATGTTTAAGAGGTCAATCATGACTCTAGATAGTTGGTTGATAGTAACCACAAGAGATCCCATTGTAGATACTATTTTGTTTGGTTTCTTATTCTAAAAATCGCAACATTTTCCTTTATATAAATTATTACTTTTGTTCCTGATAGATATGACCATTTACTAAAACCAAAAATTACAGTTTGAGTATATTAGTAAAATCCTCTTATACTATCTTATAAGGAGGGTAAATCCAAAGATATAATTATTCATGTTATCTTAAACTAATTCAATTTATCTATAATAACGTTGAATATTTCTAATATTATTACCACTATGGTTATTTAAAAGATGTCACTTACAGATAAATAATGCCTCAACCACTATAGTTATCTAAAGAAACCCCTGATACCAACCATAACTACCCCAAATTAAACATTATATAATCCTTATTTAGGTTAAGAATTCAACATTGATGATCTTTTCAGGTTTAGATATTGTGATAATTTGTCCATAACTATTAAATTACATCTAAATTATTTCAAATTAGACAATTTTACTCTATCCAATTATTCCTCGATAATTAAACTCCTTAAATAAAAGAATAATTAATTTGATGATAAAATTAATCCTGAATTATTCTTTCATGCTTAAAATCGCATTCATTATTATTTTAAGCCTATAATATTCATTGGATAAAATTAAATACATTTGATATATAAGAAAAATCATAATATAGTTAATTTTGTTCATTCCAACTAATAAAATTTCTAAGAGTTAACTACCATTTAAAATAATATTATCATCATCATCTTATTTTTCAATATAGCTCAATATTTGGTGTAAAGTATGATTTAAATAAAACTTGTTGTTGTCTGTTGAGTATGATACTAGACAATGTATCTCCATTAATGTAAAAATAATATCTTTTTCACAAACACTAATATAAATTAAAATGAATTATTCAATAAATACTTACAATGATACAATATTAAATCAATAATATATCTATTCATAGAATTCGTAGTTATGGAGAAAACCCAAAATCTTATAAGAATTATTTTGTCCCGAGATCAAAAATAATGACCATATCACATGTTAAATGTTTTCCAGATAAAATGAATAGAAAATATGGTAATGACTTTTATTTTAGGAAGGAATGTTTTTTGGTTTCATGATTGATAGTTATTAAAAAACATTATCTATCATTATTTATGGAGTCTTCACTCCAAAAAAATGTTCTGTTTATCCAAATCTGTAGTTTCAAGCATTTTTTTACAAAAAAGATCTTCTATACCAAAAGGAATATGGGTTTGAATTTTATTATTCATGTTCCAAAAATCCCCATTTTCATATATATGATGGTATATATGGAAAATGATTATATATTTTAGTTGTGATCAATTTGGATGTATAAGAATATAAATAAATATATATATATATATATATATATTTAAATAATATGCTTATAAATTCAATGATAAATTTAAATTTATGTGTTAACTATTTTATATAGGCGTAGAAAAATTATTTAATGTTTTATCATATTCAATGATATTTAATTGTTTTATACAAACATTTTAGAATATTTTTCCGACTCTATTATTTAATGTGATGAGTCAATTTTTCATTACTATTTTTCTAACATAATGAAGTCAAATTATTGATTTTATAATTATTATATTCTAATTGAATGAATTTTAATGTTATATTAAGATGTAAGATAATATTTATAAAATATATTCATTTGGGTAAAATGATAAAAAAAATTATTCTTTTTAAATAAAATGTTGTTTCATTAAATAATTTTTTTTAAATCTTTATAAGACTATTATTTGTGGAGAATCAATAAATTATGGGGAGTGTGTACTATTTCTTTTTTGAAATTATATCATATAAATAAATAGAAGTTTATTTAATTTTAATGAATTATCATGTTCTCAGTTAATATTTTATTTATTGAAATTTACTCTATTTGAATTTTTTTTTCTATAAATATTAGTAATTTTTATGTGATTTTAATGTTATTATTTCTTACCTATGTCATCCCATTCAACAGTATAACATTAAGTGATTAAAAATATTGTTTTCTCAAGAAACCAAGGAGTTCTCTAAAATACAATAGAATCGAACATTTATTCTTCAACATTAGGACCCTAACTATTTCATGAACTCTCAAAACCCATCCTTCACCCTTCTCTAAAATTTCAAACTAAAATACTTCTGATAACTCAATTTTGTGTTCCACGAAGAGAAATATTTCCTTTGGATCAAAATGATTTCATCCAGAAATAATAAATTTTCAACATCTAGAATGTTTATTTATTTATAATTATTTTTTGTATATGTTTTTTATAATAGTTACTAATTTTAGTTTTCAATTATATCAAAAAATATATTAGAATAGTTTCATTAATTATTTTTTTTTGATGAACCAGAAGACGAATCATCTCAAACAGATAATTTGGGAATACCATATGTTGAATTGGTCTCTAGGGTATATATTATAAAAGGATAATTAGTGATGTTTTATAATTATCATAAAAAGTAAAAAAAAATATTATGAAGATCTATATAATTCAAAAATTTAAAAAAACATATTTTGAATCTCATTGAAGGAATTATCAACATCTAAAAGAAATATCAATTTAAATATATGAATTTGTGGTTTTTAAGGTGTAGATAATAATAGAATTAGAGTAGATAATATGTGAATTTTCCTCTAAATTATTTTTCAATGATCTCAATTATTATTTTAGTTAAATAATTCTCATATTATTTGATTGTATAATGATGTTTATTTATTCAAATTATAATATAAATACAATAATGATTTTTATATTATGTGACTAATAGAGCATAGAGTTTTATTTTCGAATATTAATAGTTTAAAATTATCGATAATCAAGATCCATTTCTGTTAACATAGCTTATCTAAAATAAATTAAAAAATATATTTTTTAATATATAAATACTAGCATGTTTTACTTTTCTCAATAAATATTTTTTAGTTTAATATAATTCAAAAAATATCATTCTATATAAAATGTAAAGTAATCTATTTAATAATTTCAATTTGATAACACAATGATGAGAGAAATGTACGGGGGGAAATATTTCACAATATAAGGATAAAATTATATAATATATATATATATATATATGTATATATATATATTTTATTGGATATATATAATTGTTCATTACATTTTAAATTATTTACTAAAATTATTATATATTATGAAATTTGGGAGAAATTGTTTTGAAAATTTATTATTTCCCAGGTTTATAAAATTTTATATAGTATTTTTGGAATCTAGATAATAATATATTTAATATATAAGTGTTTTTTATTATTTATTTAAAATATATAATTTCATGTTTATGTATATATTAGATTTATTATTTTTGTGAACATTGAAAATTTGAGATTGTTTGGAATTTTTGATACAATAATTTCATTAATTTAATTTTTATTTTTAGGATCAAAAGCTCCGAAAATTATGTTACTAATGACGTTAGATTATGTGGATTTCAGTATTTTGATTACGGGAATAATTATTTTTTCTCTTGATTTTTTTTCTATGTTAATATAGTGAAAGACTCTTTAATTTCTCAAAGTATATGTATTATGGTTCTGTTTATATAAATTATCGAAAAATTATTTATAGCCTATGTATTTATGTAGAATGTATGGTTTGTGAGAAGTGTATTTGATAAAAAATCATATTGTTTTACCAAATGATTGATGTAATAATATAGATCAATAATTATCTTTTTGTAAGTAACCCTTCGTTTTAGGAAATAACTAATGGATCATCATCCCAACTATTGTAATAAACTATACTTTTTTAATCATAACTCTGATTTATTATCACACTATTGAGAAAAAACGATGTTTGACTTAGTTAAATGAAGATTTTGGAAATTTCAGATTATTTACATTACATCTATAATAGTTATTTCATGTAAAATATATCATTAAAATATACTAAATAAAAAATAAAAATTCACATTATTAATTAATTAAATCCTTCATATTTCAGTGGGATGTAATTATTTTATCTATGTCCTCAAATTCAAATTCAATTCAGGCTGTTTAGTTTCATTAGTATGGTCTTCAATTTTAGTTTTATTGAACTACATGACATGAAGAAATTCAGGAAACCTGATAAATATTGAGATATTTGTCTTCTAAATATAGAGACACATGTATATCAAAAAAAATATAGTGTTTTTGTTACTTATTCCCTATCTGAGAAACACATTGGGGGAATTTTTTTGTATTGATAATTTTTGGGCTTATTCTAATGTTGTATGATTTATTTCAGCATGTTTTATAGTTTGAACACGAATCTATCAGAACAACACTTTATACGAACACATGTTTCATGATATTCTGATTACATCCTCTATGTGTGTTTAATGTAAAATAGAACCTTCACATTTATGACTATTATTTTTTATGTGGATTTATTGAATATATTTTCATCAATCAGTTTCTCATGAAATAGTATGATGAACCTATTATAAAACAATCTATATATAATTAATTTTATACCGATGTTTCCACAATTAGTCATTAGTAATTTTGGATTTCTAGATACTCATGATGAAATCTGGATATCTCGATTCCCTATGAAATAACAAAAGGTCCTGTAAAATATATTTTTTAATTTGTGTCAACTACAAGTACCCAATTTTCAATGTATCTAAATAAGAGTAACTGTTAGTGAAATTCACAACCACATAGAGAGGTAGTTTTTGGAGTGTACTATGGTATTTATATACCACAATAATATATACATATTAGTGAGATTTTGTTTCTATATTTATTTTTTTACACACCTTTATTTAATAGAGTAGTAGTTAATCTATTTATTCTCAAGTTGGTTGTTTGAAATTTGCTATGATATAAACATAACATGACATTCCACAGTCTTATGTCTTCAGGTTTATTATTCAAAAAAAAGATATTGCACAAATTTATTTCACTTTTAATTATGTATATATTTTGTAAACTATTTTATCATGTTCATTTTTGTAGTTAAAAATAAAAATCCGAATAATTATAAATCATATTATCTAGATAATCTTATAATAATATATAATTATTCTATAGTAAATCTATGTGAATAATATTAAAATTTAAATATCATTCTAATCTAGATTCATTTTTTATTATGTTTATAGACCTTATATTCAAATATATTCATAGAAGATAAATAATTCTAATTCAAAATTATAATATACAATAAGGATAATTATATGAAAACTGTAATTCGATATAAATATTTAGGTATTGACTATACAATGATAAATGAACATGTATTCAGTGACCACCAAACATGAAAGGGTTCACCTCAAAAAAATTCAACAATAAACCCCCATTCATACATTCTAAAAAACCTAAAAAAATCTCCAGAAACCTCAGTATAGATAATCAATTTAATAATAGAGGATATTGGTTGTTAGTTGAATAATATAATAATAGACCTCTACAAAAGAGGTTTTTATCCTATTTAACTATGTGAGTTATACTATTTATAAAAATATTTAATGATCATAAAGAGGGACAACGTTCAGGAAGGGTTAGAGGATGGAAAATAAAATCTAAACCAATGGATAAGAAAGCCCCTTTTATAGATAAATCATGAAAGGTAACTATTATAGTGTTGTTACCTCAATAATGGTTCTTAGGCCTTCATTAAACATTTCTTCTGTTTATCTAATTGTTCAAAACCATGATATTCCCCAAAAATATATTATTTCAATAAAATCTTTTTAAATGAGCTCTAAATAACCCCAGAAGTAATAGTGTCATTCAACATTCGACTTCAATCATATGATTAATACAATAACTACTCACTATGGAAGAAATGGAATGGTTATTTGTGTTTATTTTCTCTAAAATAGTATATTCTCACTCATTGTTATGAAAAATAATATATATATTTATTTATTTATTAAAATAAAATTTATTATGTAGTAGTAAATATATTTAATGATTTATATATTTTTGGGATAAATATTCTACTATAAAAATTTAAAAATATTAAGGAAAACGTGCATTATTCAAATGTCACTTAACATCGTCATTGTCACAATCCACATCAAAATATATAATATATCAAATTATTCTAATAAAAATGGATCACTAGAATAATTTAACAATGCATATATTATTATATTTAAAATATTGCTATTTTTGAATTAATATTGATTTAAATATTATTTATAAGTTAAATGATCTATTTAGTTATCAATAATAATACATCATGATGTGTGTAAGATAATATGTATACAATAATTTAATATGATATGTACTTTTCAAATATTATTAATTTTGTTACCTTACAATGAAAACAATTTACAGCCCTAAATTGAACAATCTTTAAAAAATGATGTAAGCATTTGAATTTAAAAAATTACTATGTTAATATGATGAATTCATGGTGAAATATATATAAATCCATAGATAATTATCCATTTTATATACTAAAATAATTCTATGAAACCTAATCCTCCATCAAATACACAACAGATTTTCTATCATAAAATATTAATCGTAGCTTGTTTATAAAATGCCATAGTAAATGAATGTATCAAAATTTAATGTTGTTTTAAATTGGGAAAATATGGTAGAAAATTTATTTGGTCATTTATAATATTGAATGATGATTTAAGAAGTGGGATTTATTAATTTTTAATTAAGTTTAAATTATATATTTAAATATGTGGTGACTATTATAAATTATCACAAGCATTAATATAGAGTTTATTATGATGATGGTTTTTTAGTGGTGGATTAAAAACACAATAAATATATAATATAGTGAAAATTTGTACATTGTGAGATTAATTGATACACAATAACAACTATTATATAACTTCAATGCCATTAGTAATCCCTAGGGAGCCATGAGTTCTATTTAGTTTTTAATGGAGATCCACTATGAATGGTGAAGATTCTAAAGAGTTCTTTTGAAAAAATGGTTACAATATTTAAAATATTTGGGAATTTAATATAAAACCTCCATTGAGTAATTAAAATAAAATAACCATATGTACATTTGAAAAAACTATTTAATCCCCTTTTTCTTTGCATCTTTTTCACTTTTATCAAGGGAATATGAAGGGGTCATGTTTTTTTAATTTATAGAAGATTTTTCTTTTATTATTCCTTTTCCAATATCCTTCACTTATCTATGATATTTGGATAGTTTTGATAGGTATTTTATATTATATTTTACATTAGTATAGTGAAATCCCACCATATAGAATGTGTTTTTATGTGTATAAGATATGTGAGGCTACTTGAGGTTGATTTCACTCAATTAATCATTTTTAGTAATTGACATGTGATTCTCATGGACCTTATACAACTAATAGGCTCCCTAAAATAGGGAATGATGGTGTACTTTTGTCACAAAAACATGTATTCATGGGTTGATGACTAGAATATTTTCTCTATAGTTGTATTTTATGAAGAATATTCCTAAATATTTTAGTATATCCATAATGAAAGTAATACAAATCAGGAAAATAAATTTAAGGTACTATGTGAAAAGTTATACATGATTAATTTGGAAATATACAAAATAAAAAAATAATTTATAATAAATATATTCTATTTAACATTTCAGACATTATATAAATTTTTTATTAACAAAAAACTAAAAACATAATAACAATATTGAATAAACCAATGAAAATTGTCTTGAGTCTTATAATGGTATTAGAATATCATTCTGCATCCTATTATTCCAAATAATTACTAAGTTTCTAGACATATATCTATTCTTATATCCTAAATAATGTAGCATCTAGTTTGGTAACAATGTTCCCTGAGAGGCTAAAGAGTGAGTGGGTAAAACTAAGTAGGCCACCAGTAATGATGTATTTTAAAAACCTCGTCCTTAAATAGTTATATAAAAGTTATCATGATAACAGTTTCATATAAAGACATTTAAAACACATAATAAAAAATTCATAATCAAATTCTTAAACCATTACTTGGTTCACACATGTAATTTTAAGTACATGATTCAAGAAATGTATATATTTTTCTGAGAATATATAAATTAATATTGAAACCAAACATATCTATATGTTATATACCCATACCCAACTAGACCACCAGATCCTAAGAGTAATATACCCATCATCGAGGAATCAGAATCTTGTTGGGATCCATGATCATCCATTTGATAAACATATAAAACCATCAACCCAGTACCGATGTTAAAAATAGGTTTATCCATCAATTTCCAGCATCATCTATTGGTTTTCATTCACCACATGATAGACCATAAATTATAGAACAAGTAATAGGGTAGTATTCCCACAATACCATAATAGAAATAATCTACCCCTAATCTTTGAGACAAACAATGACATGAATTGGTCACCCAATTAATTCCCCTATGAAATTTATTAAATAAACATTGTTAAAAATCATGCTCGAGGTGTAATGTGTTTACACGAACACAAAATGAAATCATCTATGAAGATATATTAAAAGGTCTCCAACAACAACCCACAATTAATCAAGCATCAAAAATAGCTTGCCTTCAAAAAACACTTCATGCCAAAGTGCAATAACTTAGTCCGGCACTAAGACACATCATCCAAGATGGTTTGTGATTTCACCCGAGGTAGTACAACATCAATATTCTTAACTAGACTACACTGAAAAGAGGCTTCATAAGCTTCATAGTTAACAAAATACAGTAGGCTCCGGAGGTAGATCAGCGTCAAAGTCCATAATAAAGGTACAACTGTAAACTGTCATCATCCAGTCCAAGTTACATGTAGGGGTTATAGAATCAAGCAGATATCTTTAAATCAATAGGAAATCATGGTAGAAAGTCATTAAAAACATCCCTCCATCTGATCCAGGAGTCACAATGTAGAGGAAAGCATCAAAAATTTCCAGCACATTGCATTTATTGATCAAAAAGTAACAAAAACTAGTGTTGAAAGCTATCTCAAAAAGTAGAAAAACACTCATAAACAGAGCAGAATTTTTTAAAAATTGATAGACTGATCTGCTGTAAGAGCATCAAGAAAACTACCAAAGGGGACACCAAAATGAAGGGTTGATTCCAAACTGATTGAGACTCATGCCAAAGCATACCAGGACAACATGTTGTTTTCTACATCATCTCCACACCAAGAAAAAAGGAGGTCTTGATAAATATGATTTTGGGAGCACAGTCCTTGCTTCTCCCCTAACTCATGAAAACCACAATAGCCTCAACTAGGGACAAAACCAAACAATAGTGGCATCCCCAATAGCAGGTCTATTTCTGGGAGAAAACTGTCTATGTAAACTGAGTTGGGGGCTTCACAGACAACAAAAGCCAAAACGAACAAAAAGGTGTGCAGGGTTACAACATAACCTCCAGAGACCCAAAAGATTTCTAAAGGTTCATTCACATTCGATATATTTAAAGTTGAAGCTTGGATAATTTTTAAATTCCTCAAACACCTTTATAAAAATTCTCTTTCTGGGATCAAGATAGACATCTTCTGTCATCTCCCTATTTTTATACTGCCTGAATGCAGTTCTATCATTCTCTTCTATCCATGAGTTGAGGTTATTTGGAAAATCCAGTTTTTATGTAATTACATATGAATCACTATATGCGGGATCATTTTCATCATCCTCACTAGATGACCCTTAAAAATCTGATAAATCATAGGAATTCACTGAATCAGCTGAGTGGGTAGACACATTCTCATTAGGGACTAGTTTTTTGGGGAATTGTGTTTTTGTCCCTTCATGTTAGCAGCTATGGAACGAAAAACAATTGTACTTTCTATATTGGTATAACACCTACATTTCAATGTGTTCCTAGAACATGAAGTGAAGAATCCATTAGAGTCAATTATTTCATTCTTCCCTTTTCTATCTCTTGAGCTAAGGAACTCTTCTTTTAATTGGCATGGCTTGTCAAGGTCAACATGCAAGGTTTCTTCCTGGTCAGATTTCCCAATTTCAGCTTCTCTTTCCAAAGATTTGTTTTCCTCCAAAGTGGATGCTTCCACATTTTAGGGATCATGTTTTTCTTTTTCAGAGGGCTTGGTTGTGTGTCGGGTCTCTAGATAGTGGTTGTTGGGAGTCCTAGAGGGTCCAATAGAGTGCAAGATGTTATTGCAGTCAGTAGTGTGTTTTTTCTGAGACACATGGGGTATTTTGGAGACTTCTTTTCCACCCAAAAGGATTTGAAGATGGGGGGAGGCTGAGGATCATTAAATTGGTTCTCACAATCATTCAACGAATGACCAATACCTGAGCATTTTCTACAGAATTTTGGGACACTCTCAAAGACAACATACTGTATGAATCCATTTTTTCCATTTTGATTCCAAAATCGGGATGGAAAACTTTTAGAAATATCATCCTCAGTCAAAATCCTAGAGACAGATGGGAGAGTGAGGTTTACGGTGGAGGAATCAATCTTGATGGGTAGACTGAACATACCAGCAATGGAAACCAAAGCCTTCATTTTGAAAATCTGTAAGGGTATGTTTGGGAAACCAATATAGAGAGGAACGATGGGGGGCTCAGAATCTAGGCAGATGTTCGGGGACCATTTAAGAATGTTCATACCACAAACCCCAAAATGCCATGAACCTCGAGTCCAAAATTTATAATTTTTATCCTCCGATGAAAATAGAAACATAATGTGTAGAGAAATCAATAATTCAATGTGAAAATTAGAAAATCCAATGCGTTTGAATTTTTTGCGAAAAAAAATGAAAGAGTGTCTATGATTAAAGAACTTACCAACCAATACAAATCGTAGATCTGTAGAGAGAGATTTCACCTATTCGTTTGAGAAGGATATTACTGAAAGACCACTTTGGCACTAGTGTTTGGGGTCAATGCATTCAGAGGTCTTTGAAACAGTCGATGTGTGTCCCTCAAGAATCCACAAAAGAACCCCTAGTGGTTCTGGTCAAGTTAACATCAAGGATGAACATTGTTTAAAAAACCAACAAATGGGTATTAAACATTCCCTATAAATCCTTAAATTTATATTTTTAAAGATATCCATATAATCAACTTTTTTATTACCATTTCAAAACATTATAAAAATACCATGTTCAAACACCATATTAATATTCCTTTTCCATGTACTATTTAAAAGTGAATTCATAAAACCACAATTTTAATAATCCTGATATATTTACTCAAAACCAGCCTTTATTTCCATTTTGGTAACAGTACCCAGTTTACCATTTTAAAATCATTTTCTATAAAATCATTTTTCCCAAAAAAACATTCAAATTTCCATTTTAAAATATACACATTCCTAGAATTAGTACATAATAATTATTCCAAAAAATATTTTATATTTATTATAATCTATAAACATTTGGGATTTTTTATATTTTTTTAAAGGAATAATAATATTTTATTCATGGTATGATGTTGTAATTCCAAAATATTTAATTTTTCTATATTGAAATGTGACCAATCCAGCTCCAACACACAACCCACCAATATAAAACAAGACATTACAATAATTTAATCTAAATGGAAATCCTATATTATGTGATTTTTTTCTCATTTTTCCCTAACCATAAAAATAACTATTTGAACTCATCTATGATCAATAACCAACACTTGACTACCCACAACCCTATATCACAACCAAATTACCCTAATAAATATTTAAATTTAATTTATAATATTTTAAGAACATATTTCTATTTAAATAATATACAATACATTATTAGAATTTTATAATATCTAATTTTTCTCATACAATAATGAATATCCATGAAAAATGATTTTAATTGGATGTTTTATGCTTCACATGCTAACATGGTATAAATCCTTAACAACAAATAACAAAATCAAAAAATAAAACATTGATCATATCTCAGAACCCTTAAAAATCAAACGATGAAAAAACCACTACAAAATTATGGTTAATGATGTATAAATTGATCTCATATAATTTTTATTCTATGTTTCATGGAATCATCATTGTGTTGAGGTGATTCCACCAAAAATTAGTTTAATCATTTCATAAATACCTAAAATTAATATCAAAATAATAGTTAATGAATAAGAGAAATTTAGAGAGAAGTAAATGGTGTTTCATATATATATAATTATTCAAATGGATTAAAAAATAATCTCTTGGTGACATGAATATTCAACGGTTAAATAAGAATAGAGTAACCCTAAATGTGAGATACAAATGACCATGAAAGGGGAAAAATTTAATGTTTATATATTGGTGTGGCCCCTAAAAATTAATGAGGATTCTTTAATTTTAAAAAGGATATATGGGGCCAGTAGCTATATATTTCCCCGCAAATTAGAAAACTATTATAGCCTATAAAACATTCTCAGCTAATATAATATACATCGACTAGCTTATAGGACATCATCATTTTTACTATAGTTATTATCATCTCACATGAACACTATATTATTCCCTAAATACTATATCTGTATTTAACATTATGAAAAATATTTTGTTATGATATAGATTTAGGAACATCATTTCGAATCTCAATTCAAATTAATCAAAATATAGAAATTTAAATTTTCATGTTTTCGATAAAAAATCCAAGATAATGGCAAAAAAAAATTATTAATAACTCCCCAATATAACACTTAACATCATGAGAATTATAATTGGATATTTGAATGTTTTTTTAAAAGAATATCTTACTTAATTCCTACATAAATACTACATCACAACTTATAAATCTCAATTATCATATCATGATTTGTAGAAATCTATGCACCAATACCACCCAACACAATCTACCACATTATCTCATATTAAAACAATGAGATGACACTGTACCCAGACCTAATATACCAATACACGAATGATTTTTATCTAATAGATCAAAGAACTCATTATACCCACAATATACTATATCATTAATTGAGGATAATTCTATCTTATAAAACAATAAAACACTATATTATTAATCCTAATATATTACCTTGATTACCATGATGTTCCTACAATTAATTTTTAAATCCACCACATCTTACCACTGATGATTAACTAAGAATCATTGGTATGTGGGCAATAAAACAATCATGTTTTTAAAACCAAAATTAATGTATACTCTCCATCTAATATATAACCCAATGCATACTGACATTTCATAGTGAATCATGATCCATGTATGAACATTATTGTGGTGTCCATTATTACATTCCTTTCATAGATTCCCACTCACCATATATATTTTCACCCAAAAAAATAGTCAAGACACCTATGGATAACATATCTCTAAATTATCAGCTACCCACACCAATACCTAACTTATAACACATTGTCAAAAAAAAAATCAATCTTAGAGACATCCTGAAATCATCCATATATGCAGCCCCAAGTGTGTATACAAGTCCTCCATTGACATCCCATTACTAAAAAAACACCCCACTATTTACATGGTTATGAAATAAAATTTATGTTGTGTCATGATTTTCGACATGTTATTTTTATATATTATATGGAATCATTTTGATACATTTTTCTAATACGTACTATGATTCTGAGGCCCAGTGTTCCTGAAACGTTTTCATAAAAAATATTAAACATTTAATAGAAAATGAAATTATTTTTCATAAAAAAGTGGAATAACTCATAAACATAATCCCTAATCAGAAATCAATGGGAAACAATGAGTTCATTGTATTGGAATTACACCATTTGTGACCCAACATTAGTATGTCTGGGTCACCATTAGAAAAAGTCACAAAGGTTGTAACTATAAAAAATATTATTAAATAAATAAATTATATTTTTAATCTAATAACACATAAAAGGTGACTCATAGTGGATATATGATAGACCATTTATGTTCTTCATGTTATGTTTTCTCTAATCATGATTTAAATTTAGTCGGCTCGAGTCTTCTATAGAAAAAGTTGAAAATAGTGAGATCATCATTAAATAATTGTTTTTATAAAATATTTTTTTTACATAGATATTTCATTTTGATATATCCTTATTAATAAATCATACTGTTATCTTAATAACCATAGTAATTCTAATGAATATATAGGGAGGTAATTGGAGAATCCTCTTGAGAAAATGAAGATGAAATCACAAATTGATGATATAAGACCACTTTTCTTGATAGATGTGGCAAACAATGGTGATGTAGTGACTGATCTTCATCAGAAAGTGATCAAAATCAAAGATAAGACATGTTATTTTTATTTTTTTCGACCCCATTGATGAATTAACAGACCAATGCTGACCATCAAATTAATATGTTGATCTATAGATCAATTTTAACCATGTGGGATAGGTTTTAGTTCTTCTAGTTGTATTGGGAGTTTGATATTGTAACTATTTTCTAATAATTCAATTTTCATTATAATATAAAATAACCTTGATCGACATGATCATCAAACAAGGTCTATTCCTATTATTTTCTGTACTCTTTTCTCCCCCCAATCATCATTTATTATGGGTGTTCATCACATGTCCCATGACACGACATATCCTGATCTGTTGATTGTTAAGATCCAGATTCCTTGAATAATAATTTTTATCACATATTTAGGATAAAAGTGTCACAACGGAGGTGAGGAGTTTGATATGGAGTGATTCAGATTATTGTGTATCCTCAAATACATTTTTTCAATTTTCTTTAGTGGAATGAAGAATTCCTATTTTAATCTATTTTGTCACCAGTTTCGAGGAAAACGGTCTTGGTTTTGTGTGATGGAATAAAATAATTAGGCTTCATAATGGGTTTCCCATCAATGCATGGATTGAATGGAAGGTGGATCAATAGCAGAGATGAATGAATTGTGAGATAGGTATTTTGGAAAACCCAACACTACTCGATGTGTAATCTGGGAATACAATGTTTGTGGCCCCCCTAAGCGGGGATATAGTTTCAACTATGACATTTGTATCACAAGACTTGTGGATATCCCAACATTGTGTGTGGTTTCTCCTGAATAACTCTATGTGTACATGGGAATTACACATACATGGGGAGGAGTGGAAAACATTCCTATAGTATGTGTACTCCACAACCTAACTTTTCCTGGATTTAGTACATGTACTACCCTTGGTACTGGTACATCATAAAAGGCACATGTGTCGACACCGTGTACTGGTAGATGAACAGAGTACATGGGAAGACCTCATAGGGAATGAAACATCATTTGACTGATTATACCATCCATATAAAAATAATATATACTACATATTATAAATGACACTAGCTATTGTACCAGGGTATTACCCATGGACATGGGACCTAGTGTGTGACCCTACTCCAAATCCTATACCACTTTATACATTTCTTTAATCTCTTATCAACCATTCCTTTGAAAATATTTGTAAGGGTTCCATCCATTTATCACATCCTTGAGGGTTGGTGGGTAACATTTCCTAATAATCATAGTATGATACATTGAGCCAAACTTCTTAGAAATTTTTTTATAATCCCCAGCGAGGTCCGGAGTAATATCCTCTATTCGTCTTCATGCCCTAGTACATGACCATTTTATTTAAGCATCCAATCCTACCAAACAATGATCTTTTACTACCCGGTTAATCCCGATGGAGTCTTACGTATCGCACCATGTCCCTAGTGGCTATTCTACTCTATTGTATCATTCATATCACTTCAGATATATCAATGTATCTCTATCCTAATTACTCTCTGTGAACAATACATCTCAGATTAAGATCATCACTGTTATTAGACTATGTATTTTGTTCTCACAGTTGAGTACATCATGGAATCTTCTATCTCGATCACTACTATTGGTATATGGTAGTGATGAAATACCTCCAGACTACATGTCCTGGTTACAATACATTGGATTATTCTTGTTATATATTCTATAAACATATACTTCTATGGAGATTATCATTTCTTACGTTGTGTATTGATTTTTAGTTTTTGGTTTCACTAATGAGTATTGTAAAACTCACCCCTAAATGAAACATTCCCTACCATTCCATGCCTTGTGTAGACAGACGACCATTTGAAGGAGTCTTAGGTGGTCCATGACCACATGATGGTTTTTTTATCAGGAAAGCTGAGGTGTTCATATAATTAAAGATAGATGTCTCATTACCATTGTTTATAGGTTTTACATATGATTATAGACTTCAATTGATGGTCTTGTACTTGTCCAAGTATCACTTTACATTACATTATTCCCTTGCTCTGGTTGGGATATAGTGGGATGTATGCGTTTGGTTATTATTGGTTTTTACATTTCCTGATTTTTTGGGATTGAATATGTGTGTCTGAGGACATTTATATAGAAAATTCCTCCCATGTCAGTGATATTAATACAATGTACCAGTCACCAGGACCTAGCTTGTTAGATGTGGGATTGGGGAGTCGTGGCATAGGGAAGCCTTAGACGGGTTGTGATAGAGTGGTACCGGAGGGTGATAGTTATTTTTTAGGACCAGGAGTTTATGATATTGGTGTGGAACAACAATTTTATGTGTTATGAGTCATAATTCTTTCGAAGGACTGTTGTGTTGGTGCAGTAGATGTCGTATTAATACATCAGGGCTCTAAACACATTCATTTTGAATTGGTACATGAGAAAAGTGGTTGACGGTAAAATAATTGTACATGAATCATGTATGAGTTTTTTTGGGATTCCATGTACTTCTTGAGTTATCTCCCAAGATATACTCGTTGATTGTGGTACATCTTGTTTTATAGGATGCCTCCCTAACACATACCAGGTAGGATTTAGCAGCTCAATCATGAGGATGACCCCTTATGTGATGTGGCTTCGATACATGGATTGCATCCCCATGATGTTACCTGTAGGTGGTGCATCATCCATACCACCCCCTATATAAAATCATGTGGTACATTTAATAATAGTAGAAGAAGAGTATAGGCTGAGTGCACTTCGTGAGTTTCATAGATAGAGACCCCTAAAGATCTATGGTGAGCCTGACCCTCCAATAGCTAAGGATTTCCTTGAGGTAGTGACATGTGTATAACATATAGTTATAATTATAGAATATAACATGGTTTTCTAAAAGGATAGCCTTATTTATGTCTCATAATGGAGATAGTGGAGTTTGGTTACACGATCATACAAAAGGGCAACTCTTTCTTCATCAGAGTTTGAGAACCTTTTCTGATATGAGTTATCACATTTCAAGTTAAGGGATATGAATATATATGATAGTTTATAGCTCCTGTAGGATGACATGTTAGTATCAAACTATTTGTTGAGACACACCAACCTCCTTGATAATTCTTGGATAAGATATATGTTAATAATTATTTTCCCCAATATGGATTCCTACCTAAGATAGGGTTCTAGAGCGGGATTTATAATGTTTGAGTCAGATGGATTAGAAGATACATATGGTGGTAGACATTAGTTGGAATGCATGAGCAGAAACATCAGCAGAAGGGAGCCAATGACAGTCTTAGAGAATGATATGTACGAGATTCTTCAATGGGATTCCCTAGGATAAAAAGCATAATTTTTGGGGATCAGTAGGTGGTTCCATGTATCCCAAAGAAAGGTGGTGTCATTTTTGTGATAGTAAGGGACATACTGTATGTGATTTTCCATCCTAGCGTACTATAGGCAGGGAGAGAGTGGATGGAACACTAAGGTCGAGCCAATGATAAGAACATGGAGAACCATATGGAGATGGATTTGTAAGAGGATCTAGGAGAGTAGATGGTGGTGGTTTATGTTTCGACATGTTACCAACGCATTCCCATGTGTTCCACACCATGCTCATGGAGCTAGTCGATTGTGGAGGGAACAACTACTTGTGGTTGAGGCATAAGTACCATGGGCTCCAGAAATTATTGACAACACAATCTATTTCTTTTATACATTAGTTGTAGTACTAATTGACACAAGTTATAGTCATATATAAAGGCATGTGGTGATTTCCGTTTGTTTACACCAATAGATGCCACAAAAGTATAACTATCTGACCAACGATATTCAGTTATCAATGATAGTATTATCATTCAAAATTTGGCGACACTACCATATGGGTGAGTGATTTATCAAATACTCTAATAAGAAATTTCATAAGTATATATTGTCTCAGTAGGATTTGAAATTCAGATAATGGTGATGGATATAAATAATATAAGAATACGACATTGAGATTTTCTATACTCTTTTGAAGGATAATATAGTGGATGATGATCTTAACAGGATATCTAGTTCACTATTTCTAAAAGACGCATTGGATTAGTTGGCCTTATTACAGTTATCGATCATTGATGGAGATGAAGTAGCATACCTCCAATGAATGTTTTTTACCTTTACACTCTTACAATTCGTCATGGAGGCACAACTTCGGTATACCAACTATGAAACCCTACATTCTTAAATGTCCATAGGGATTGTTCCTTATGGATAGTTAAAAGGTGGAGAGTACATAATTATTTTTGAAGGGTGAATAGTAGTACTATTGGAGTTTCAGGTGGGGTTCAAAGGGACTTTCATATATCCCCTTTGTTTGTACACCCAGGTGGGAGACATTATATCAGGACCTCTGATTATATATTGGTGGCCAGGGATGATGAAGAATGTGCAAGAGTTCATTTCTCGAATCCTTATGTGTTCATAAATGAAGGATGAGATCTATGTTCCAGAATGTTTATCATCAACCACTTTATGTACCATAATGGAATTGGGATAGGATATAGGATTAATTCATGATGGGTTTTCCACATATGTTTAGTGGAAACAATTCTATCTGGGTGATCATTGACCAACTCACCATGTCAACCCACTTTCTATACATCTGAGATCAATGTTCATTAGTGAACAGGTGACACCTCTATATTCATGAAATAGTTAAACTCCATTTAGTCCCGTTGGAAATTCATTCATATTATGATGATCATTTTACAAACAAGATGTGCAAGGGATTACCTGAGGTGTTTGGTACCCCGTTCTTCTTGAGAAAAATGTTTCAGTAACAAACAGATGAATAGATAGAGAAGACTATTTAGGTTCCAGAGTAAATGCTGTGAGATTTCATGTTAGACTTCCAACATATTTGGGAGTATCACCTCCCAATGGTTGAGTTCAGGTATGAAAATAACTACCATTAAAACATTGGTATGGAACCATTTTTGGCTTTATACGGGTGGCCATGTTGGTCACCACATTTTTGGAATGTCCCTGGAGAGTCTGCACATATGGCCCAAGTCTTTATGAGAGCAATAATAGAAAAGGTAAAGATCATCTAAGAGTGGATGGAGACTTCCCAGAGCCATCAAAAATATTATGTTGATTGGAATTGGAGACCTTTTGTGTTTGATGGAGGAGAAAAAATATTACTATAGGTTTCACCTTGATTTGGATTAAAAAATATGACCGTTTTGGAATGATATATCCATTATTTTTAACCATTTTCAGATACATCATAGAGTTGGAAAGGTGGATACCCACTTAGATCTAACTCTGTAATCTGATAGGGAACATGATTGCTTTCATGTTTCACAACAGACGAGGTAAATTCATGACCCATTGAACAACATCGGTTGGTGTGAGTTTGATATTGAGGATGGAGAAAAAAATTCTGAGTACCCAGTAGAGAACAAGGATTAGCAAGAGAGGATACATCATATGTGAGTGATTCCTTTATATTATATCTTGTGGAAGTGAGTGAATCTATATGAGAGAACATGAGAGAGGGAGGCTCATATGCATGCTCAATAACCTCATCTTTTTCAATAGGAGTTGTTTTGGGTTTTTGAGGACGTAAATCACCAAGATGGGTAGAATTTAGTATCCTAGATATTTTGGGGTATTATATTTAAATATTTTAAATTTTAATTTCAAGACATGGCACTGAGGTTAAGAGAAATTATGAGGCCATTTTCCCCCAAAACAATTTCTTGAAAAATATTAAACTTTTAATAGCATGCAGATAGAATTTTACTGAAAAAATGCATTAAATAATACAATGTTTAACATATCAAAAATATAAGGGCATTGTTGAGTTCTATGTAGTGGCTTCACCTACATTTTACCTAGCATTGGTCGGAGAAAGTTATCTGTAGAAAAAATTACCATGCATGTAACCGTAAATAAAGTAAATAAATTAAATTATTTAATATTTAAATATTAACAACTCATGAAATATGGCTTATATTGGAAATTTGAGACCACCATTGAGTTTGTAATGTGGTGTTTTCCATTTGCGTGGCATAACATTAGTCGTCACAACTCATCTATGAAAACCTTGGAAATGACATGATCATCATTAAATAATTTAAATAAAAAAAATTTTGTGGACCTAGTAATTTCATTAAAAATTTAACTTATGCATAAATACCATGGTATGCTTCTTAACCCTAGTAAGATTATATATCCTAATTTTGGGGGTAGATATTCTTTAAAAGAATAACTATATGATTTTTTTGTAAACATCGTACCTCAACATACAATACAAAACTACAAGGGAAAACAAAAAATATATATTAGTTAAAAATTTATAACCCCTTGGACTTAACCATAATGAATGGACGTCACAATGGTTACACAACAAGACCTTGGACATGCCACATCATATAGAAGATGCTCTCAAATAGAAATGAGAGTATATAACCAATATAAAGAAACAACATTCTTGGTTGAAAAAATAATATTAAATAATATTTTGAAAACCTTATATTAAATATCATAGTAATGAAAAATTAGTTAGTACTGATCCATAAATAATAACATTTGTCAATATAATGTATCATAATAAGACTATGATAAACCAATCTGCAAAAAACTAATCACACATAGGGAAAATCTAATGAAATATAAATTGAATATAAATATAACTGATATGTTACTAAAAATACTTGGGTCCCTATGTGGAAAATTATTTATATCAACCTTCATATTACTCTACCAGATCCTCATTACACATTACTAATTGAATGTCAAACAAAAGGGTCTACATGAACATTAGAGATCCTATGAAGGGTGTTATAATAACAGTAAATAAGGAACCAATGATGGGTTTCCTTTTATATTTCACATTATAAATTATATATATATATATAAGTACATTTTAAAAAAAATCTGTATATAATCGATTTTTACTATCATGTTCCATCCAAGTCCTCACAATGCATGACCTAACTAGATTCAGAATAAAGATTTAGATTTTTCATAGTCAAATAAAATAATAATTATATATATATAATGTGAATCATATCAACTCCCACTTACAAGATATATATAATGGAGAAAATATCTCTATAGTCTTGGGAATATAGAGTAATTGGTGTCAATCTCCCTCACAAGTGGTCTTCCATATTCATCAGATTGAAAAAACATAGGTGATGTAACAACCCCTAGATATTTGGGTCTCATGCCATTATCAACATAGGGAAATATTTTATGACTGTAATAACATATATTAAATAAAAATTTAAAATGAAAAAACATATTAATAATCTTATAGTACTGTATTTAATTACCAAACCACATTTAATTGTTCATCCCTTACATGGGATGAATGTTCACCTAGGTGATGTGACACTATACCATGAACCATAGCTCTAAATATTGTAGACTAAGTAAATATATCACATACGTAGTTAGAATATAATATGATTAAATTAATTGAAACCATGCCCCATACCATATCCCTCAGTTTCCCATTAATCTACACATCAAATTCAACTACAGGTTAGCACAAAAAATATCAAAATTTCTTATATTGACTATCCATTCCATAAAAATCCATATCACACAAAATCAATAACAATATAAAATACGATGGAATTCTTATATACCCTATGTATTAGTTTAACTATAAGATGAATCACTAGTATCACATGGCTATCTTGGTAAACTATACACCTCCTTGGAATAAAAAATCATCTATAGACCTCCTGGAAGTCACATATTGTACAATCTATATCACATTTATATAACTCAATCCCATACACAACCCACTGATTTTTATAAGGATAATAGTTCATCCTTCCACACGTTTCTATTTAATGAGTCGATGTATGGACTAAGGGTATCATCACAACAGCTGATCCATGATATCTTATTTCCACGACTATCCCAGCGCAGTTAATCACCATCAAATTCTCATAGAAATCCTAGAAATCCCTACACCCATAACATTTTAATTACCTATATTTTATACAATTAACGGTTTGACAAATACATTTGCACTAACCATTTCCCTATACATGATAGGGAAAACCAACATGACTCACTTTCCAAACCAATAAAATTTATTATCCTTCCAAAAACATTCAAAACAGTATGAGGCTTACTACCAAAGGTTCTTGTTGAGTATATTCCAATATACTATTAAAAGAGACCCATAATTAAGAGATCACATTCTGTATATACTATCTCTATGTTCCAATAGGCACAAAAAATTGGTACACACAATTCAACTAAAAAAATAATCAAACGAGATTGATGCCATAGAATATTGAAATATCTCTATTAATGTAAGAGGATTATAATAGAATAAAATAACCATAAAATTACACCATTATCAAGAGTTTTTTAGGTCTATAATTCAAAATAAGTCCATTATCACACAATTTATACTAATGAACACTCACCAAATTTGTTGTACAAGAATCCACCAAATTGGAAGTTTTTAAGACAACATACTAATTCGTTTACTAATCCCTTTTATTTTGAATCTATATTGTAGTCCAATAAACTCTCATTACATAAAACATATGTCTCAACCATTGTCGGAATATCCATTGGGTGTCTATAGATAATATACAAATCATGTTCCAAGTCCATTTTAATTCATAAATTATTATCCCTAGCACATTTTACATTTTTGGTCACACTATTCCCCATTACAAAACCCACATACTCAAAACCCAATGAAAATTAACATACATATAATATATATATATATATATATATATGAATCATTATTTGAATTATTATAGGGACCGCATAATCCAAAGGAATATTTTTTAACGAATTTGATAAATTAACTTGATTCGACCATGTTTCTCACGAACTAAAAAACCTAACAAATGGAAAAAATGTAGTCTACTTATAAACAATGAAGAAATAAGAGAAGATGTTATACAAGTCCTATAAAATATGATAAAATTATCTAGAAGCTCTTATGTATTTTTATGATGTTTCAATACATTTTATTATATATAACAAGATACATAAAAAATGAGAGGGTAGGGGAAATATTTGGATAACATGACCAATAAAGGATGAAGGGGATCACATTATAATATAAAATAAAAACAATGTAAAATAAAAGGGGAGTATAATAGAATGGCCTAGTGGGTCATTACAATGTTCCTTAATCAATTATTTGATTATTACATTAACATTCGGTCCATTTGAACCTATGAATATAAAATTCAGTACATGGAAATCATGGTTTTACAAGGAATAATAACATAGTGATTTAATGTTTGACCCATAGTTTTTTGATGTAACAGTTCCCCTAACTTTTGAGAACATATTATTAAATATATAATCCAAACTACAATTCATGCTGTAATATATTGATATTTCTCTAACAATAAATATTCAACATTCCCTATGGTTGAGTCCTCAATTCTCGAAATCTATATAAATATGAACACCAAAACATATGTTGAAAACAATTTTAAATATGTTCTAACTCTAATAATTGTGACATAAATCCTCATTATATAAAGAAACCTGAATATAGATTCACATTATTAGAACTACATTTTAATTATCCATGTATTAACTATCTGGATCATTATAGGGTCTTCCCCCATTATCCCTCAATTCTAGATCCCTTTATCATATCAATATTTTATAGTTTTTGTAGGTTTACATTCTATTAGAAAAAAGTTTAATTAATTTTATATCATGATCTATTCATGTAGGATTAAATAAACATGAATGAAGATGATAAAAACTCATGCTTTGGATTCATATAATCAGATGTATGTCACCCATTGATTTAATAAATTTATTTTAGTTATTTTTTGATAAATTTTCATTTGAATGTTAAAACAATTGGTGATTTTGATCGTAAAATGACCAATATTTGTCTAGGGGTTATTGGAATCTATATATATGATTCATGTGGGTCTAAATGTATGTATGTGGTATACCACTATTAGTACTAATGTAAAAAATTAGGGGTTTGTTATTGGAAAATTTAATTTACATTTTATAATTTATTTAGTGCTCGTATTGATGAGTGGGAAGATTGTTGATGCCCATAGTGATTGATGATTACTAATGATAGGGAACATTAAAGATGGATAAATGATACGATTAAGGTAATAAATCTAATTTGAGTTAATTTTTATGTTTTATTCTCACCATTATATGAGAGAGAATTTATTATTAGTATTTTATGTGATGAAAAATAGTTGAGAACAACCCATGATATAAACAATGAACTTGATCTTATGGGAGGAGTTGTATGTAGGTTGTAATTGGAATTATATTTAGTCATATGAATATTTTATTATGATTCAACATATTGATGGGATTTTTCAGAAATCATTGCTTCCATATATTGTGGATGATAACACTTAAACTATATTTTGATCGGATGAGCTAGAAATTATAAAATATATGTTATAAAATAATAATATAATTATACCTCATTTCCCATGATTATTATCACTTGTGTTAGAAATTTCAATAATGTTCCCTGAGCAGTAACCAATTGGTTTGTACAATTAATGGTATACACCACCAACTAGACATTTCAACAACAACAATAAAAACTCTAGTCTAAAAGGGTTCATTATTACCTCCCCTTACAGGAAATTTGAAAGAATAGAATTTGATGTTATTTTACCCTAAAGGGAATGAAAATAAATAATTAAAATGAGTTCTATGAACATTTATTTCAAAGTATTACATTATTTATTGGGGGGATTTAATTGATATATATCATTATATACATTATGAAACTGATAATGCATTTATATTCCACATAATATAATGAATTTTTTTATGAAGCATTAAAAATCTATATAATTTTTACACATAAAAATATTTTTATGGAATGTGATATTGTTAAACAAATAGTTTTTAATGGGAAAATAGTAGAAAAATATCTTTTATCATTATAAATGTACACCAAAATGTGGTATAGATGAAAATCTGGAGAAATTGACTACTATGTGATGACTGACACTATGTTTTGGTATGAGATTTAGTTCATAATCATCATTAATATCCCATATAAAATGATTTTTCATAAATATTAAAAAATACACAACAATTTTTGAATAAATACAAACACCATTGGACAAGATTATAATTATCTCTCTATAAATTTTTTTATATAGACATTGTATAAATATAATTATTCATCCTAGGGGTTGATTTTTTACACAATAAAACTCTAAATAATTTAAAACCATTTTAAATTTAATAATCCTATCATTTAAAAAAGGAGAATACAATTGAAAAAATTTGTTACTACTCTTGCCACTAACGAGTCTAGTGTGATCTCATACAAACACACTAATCTATCAATATGAAATGGTCATTCATAAATTATATGAATATATATCATATTAATTATTATGTAATAAAATTTCCATATAAATAAATTCACAACTTCATAATGATATTGTTGTACATGTATATACAATATCATCCGTTGATAATTCTATATATTAAATTAACAAGTTTGAATAAATACTTCACTTGTCATTAATCTATCTGGTTGAAAAAATATTGTGTCCCTCAACTTTGAATGGGAAATAATTTTTTTAGTAAAATTAATTTCCCATGAAATATTTAATACATTTAATAAAACAAAAAAATACCATCACATTGAATCACAAATGATGACATAGTTAGTTTCCTAGCCAACCAAAAACAAACTATCTCATCCTCATGGATCACATAAGATACATATGTGAGTGTGAAGGTTAAAATTCAACGTGTCCTATAATATTTTGAGCATGTCTATTCATATTATGCCTATACAAAAAAATATATCATTCGGTAAATGAAATTCCTTTTGATATAATTTTAATTGTACGTACTGATATGTTTAAATTTTTTATATCATTAGACAATTGTGTATCTTTTATAATGATATACATATGTACAATATTATAAAATCATTTATAATAAAAATTTATTATTGTAATTGATTCAAAAAAACATATATTTATATTTTAAAATTATTTAATCATTATATTATCTATATGAAATATAAATAAAACATTAATGAATGATAAATGATGAAACACATCATTAAAAAACCTGGAAAACCACTATTTACAAAAAGCAAAAAATATGGTATCACATCTATCTAAAATAAAAGGATTTAAAATTTCCAATACTGATTCATCAAAGTTAATTTTTTTCCCAATTCATCTTCTGAATTAACCATTGTAGCCTTTAAATATATTTTTAATTCACTGTACTATCAGATCATATAAATAAAACAATATCAATGAATTATGTATTTTGACCTTTGGTGGGAACTCTATCCCATTTATTGGGAAATAACTACCCAACATACATAATAATAACTATTTTTTCTCAAATTATATTTCAAAAACCAAAGTTTATTAACTGTATAATTAAACCAAATATATTATTTCACATTCTTTTAGGAAACGATGTACTCTACCTCAGTTTTAAGACTATATTTGTGGCTACATTAGAACTATTCCAACATATTTATCCACCATTGTGGAAAATTATATAATAAATTTAGACCTCATATAATATTTTTCATATTAGAAACTATAATAAATTTAAAAACTTATAATGAACTGATCCTCACCTCTAAGCAATAATAATATATAGTTTCATTATCTATAGTATATAAAGATATTGCTGACACAATCTAGTGTCTTAAAGAATGAGTGGATTGAAATCTACATATTATGACAAAAAAATAAAATATATAGGACCATGTATAAAAATATAATGAAATATAGATAATATGGGTGACACATATGGAATTCAATCCATCATTATTTTACTATTTATAATGAGCTAGAAGTTTCATCTTTTTCTTTCCCTGTAAAACTAGTAAAAATTAAACATCTAAAATATAAATGTCACATAATATTATGATTTTATATTAATATTAAAATAAAAATAATCACATGATCAATCATTTTATATATTTATAGGACTATGTTAATATTTAGATAATAAAAATACATTTCATCTAGTGTATATTTTTTCATAAAAATTTTATTCAAATAATTCACATTCTTTATTAATTACTGACCAAAACAACATGAATTTTGAAAAATTTATTATTTATAATCATCCTAAAACACAATAGAAATTTTCACAACCCATGTTGTTGGAATATTATTCATTTAAATAGTTATAAAAGTAATGAAACCTATTTGTGCCTGAAAATACATTAAAACTCATTATAAGGATTATGAAACATTTTACTCAAAAAATAAATTCAATCATGGAATTATCTAATATTCCTATATATTTAAAATAAATACATCGATTACAAATCACCTAATAATGCATAAAATTAGTAGACTAATAATGATGGATTTTTTTGGATTATATTTTTATTAATAAAAAATAATTCTAACAAACCGTAATCATATGTAATGGAATAATATAATCAGTAGATTCCAAAATAAATTCTATAACAAATTAATCATTTTCTAATGTATTATAGGTGTATATAAAAAGATCACATATATTCATCTATAATTTTCATGTATAATTTCAAAATATTACACATAGAACCTTGGATTATCATCCCCTAAAAATATTCTGTATTGTTAATCCCAATAAACCAAAAGAAATTGGTTAACCAAATAAAGTTTTATTGGAAAATAAAAGAAATACATGAAATATTAATGAATATAATTAATAAGATGATAATGAATTATCACAGATAAAATTATAGTGATAGATTCTAAGCATTTTTAGAGAAATAATGTAAAAACATTAATGAATTAAAACACACTGCTTACATCCAGGATTTTACATGTTACCATTAAAATATAAATTGAAATTATAACGTGTTATTATTTTTTATAACATTTAATTTTTTATTATATAGTTCCATAATGTTTTTCAATTAATATTGTATTATATCTAATTCAATTATGGATCAAATTTTTTGTTCCATGTTTTCACTATTAGGTTTTTGAAATTAGGTAGTCATGTTAATTTGTATTTAATCCTTATAAAATTTAGTGTAATAACTCTTTATAAGATTAAAAGTAAATATAAAATTATTATTAATCTCTAATAATATCAATATTCTTTATTTTATAACATAACATTTAAATTTCATCACATATATTGAATTTAATAAAAATTGATTAATTTAAAAAAATTTATATTTCAACGAAGAAAGTTCTATTCAAGTAAATTTATAATTTATTATTATATTAAAAAGTTTTTTTTAAAATAGAATTATATACCTGTAATAGTCAATCATGGTGAGTAATTACCCACCCATGGGTGTTTATTTAATAAATATTTAATATATTATAAATTAAATAAATTTTCTAAAATACTAAGTGGAAACAATATCTACCTCCTACTATATATATCCACAATAGGGGATAATTATGATACCATATAAATTTAACATAATATTATATTAATATTAATAATAAATAAATTAGTGGAACCTCTTAATAAGAGGGGAATTAAAATTTAAAAATATAAATGAGATAAATTGAAAAATAAAATAGAAGTGAAAATGAAATGAAATTTGAATTCATCTACATTAGGTTTAGTATTTTTATGTTTAATAAATTTAGAATTAAATCATAATGATTAATATAACTCTATGTATATCAGTAATATTACACATTAAATCCATCTTTACTAAAATATTAGAATACACATAACAATATAATTTGAAAAAGAATTGTAAATTTCACATTCATCAATCAATAAAATAACAAGTCTGTACGAGTAATTTGGTTTAAAAAATTACATTGAAATATTTTAAGAAGTAAAAAAGATATTAAATTATAGATTTTTTAATATATGAAATTTGACATATTAATGAATAAAAAGAATGGGTTGTGAAAAGGGAGTAAAACACCTATTAATATAGTTGATATGTTTGTTTCTTGAAATCTTTATTCATTAGTGGTTAAGAATATAATAATTATTTTTCATGTTGAACCAGAATAGAAAATATATCAGATTTTCAAAAATTCGTTATCAACATATAACTCATGATGTTTAATTATTATTAGTTATTTATATATTTTTTAACAAATATCAATATATAAATATTTATATATATTTATGTAATGTTATTTTGGTAATATGAGTTTAAAATAATCAGATAAATATGAACTGTTGTGGTAATAGTAAAAGAAATTAATGTTCATGATATTTTACATTTAAATTTCAATAAAATACCTTTTTAATCAGAAATATTATCACCATACCCTATCATTGTTTTTTATTGTATATAAACTACATCAGCATCTATAAGTATAATCAAAGTTAACATGAGATAAAACATAGTTTATATTAATTATAAAACATTTTTGTTATATTTCTTGTATATTATCATTTAAACCATGTTCTATATATTTATATAATTCTTTATAAAATTTTATATTAAAATATAGAAAATGAAATATAATTCCATTTGAACTCAAATTCATATTTTAAAATTATCTCAAATATGTTAAATAATATAATTGAAATTAAAACTAATATCCCACTTCTGGATACGCATGGTGCCATAAATGTCAGCAGTATATCATGATGCATTACTAAATTGAGAAGTTATCATTGAAAATTGAAAATAAATTTTTATAAATTACAATGCTGGAAACAATTATCAAATATGAAAAAGTAACTGTAAACAGTGAATTATGTAAAATGAAGTTAAATCGAAATAGAAAATGATAATATAAGTTATATATATTTAAAGTGAAAATAAAATAGAAACACATTATCATTCTATGATTGATTTCTTTAATAAAACATTCCATCTTCACAGTGGAATAATTTCAATACATAATGATATAAACCAATGTAAAAAACTACACGTAAATGTATAAACATCATGTTTGAAGAATTTCTGAAGGTAATTAAAGTGTAATAGTATGCAGGTAATTGTTCATATTCTTAATTCATCTTCACCTTTTTATCATCCATGAACTGCATCATGTAGTTGAGAATAAAACTTTAAACATTTATCAAAATTGATGAATACAAATGTATGATAATCCTTGGTAGAAACATAAATTCAATATGGTAGTAGAAACCCAAAATTACTGTTCTTGAAGTGCATAGTAAAGGGATCACCGGATACATGAAATTTTAGTCTTACTTCAAATTTTTAGGGAATTATAATTAGAGAAATATATTAAGACTATATAAAAAGTGTATAGATAGATGAAATTATACCAACTACTATAGAATAGTCATGTATTTTAAAAAGAGGTTGTTTTGTTGATGTAATGTTACAGGTTCGGCTACTTCCTGTTGATATCAAACTAGTTGTATTCTGTAGATTTTATAGATAATGAAATGTAAAAACATTGAATTATATTTCATGAAGAACAACACTGTATTCATTTTTTCAGATTTTGTCAAAAGAAACAGAGTCCTTTCTTCCACACAAAAGACATTATTTCCTACATCCTAATAGTTCAAAAGATAATTGAACCAACAAATGATACGTTCTTGATGTGAACAACAACTGATACATCCTAATAGTTTGAAAAATAACATTGTATAGCATGAATACTGGAAAAATTTCTGGTGCAATGGTATTTTCCATGAAACAAGATATACCAATCATATCAAAATAGCAATTGTGTACTAGAATAGATTATAAATTAACTCTATGTATTCTATCAAATGTAAAACATATTGAACTATTGTTGTAATTCTTATATAAATAATGAAATGTATAAGAATATTGAATATGTAAGGTTTCCTTGTGTTTTGGGGTAGGCTATTTTAGCATATTTCTTCAGTTTTTCTATTTATATCTCCCTCTTTTATTATGTGTAATTCAGAAATTTGACTTGTCATTACGACACTATCAGGATTAGTTTCGTCACTATGTTGTACACCATACACACTACCAAAATAATGCGACATGTTTTTATACATAGAGTATTTTTTTTATAAGAAATAGAACCTAGAAACTAAATGTTTTAATTTAATTGAATAATATAGAAGATCTTTAACAATATAGTGTACTGTAACAGTAGACAGTTGTAGATAGAATAAATTTTTTTCTTAATATATATTCAAATTACAGAATGTGAATGTATTTATACCATCTATTTTTTAGTAATGAAAATAATTTAAAAGAAATAAAATGGAATATATATATTCCTGAGTAGAACAGGTGATCAAGGTTGTAGTGTCTAATCCTATGTCATTGTTTAATGTCTTGGGAGAAGACGCAAGATTTTGATGATTGTAACAGTAATTGTTTCAATGAATATATGAGTAATGAGATATAAATTTATTAGAAATACATACTGATAAAATTGATAGACTTTTACCTAGTTATATTGAGCATAGTTTCTTAAGCTAGAAGACCCCCTACTTTGGTCAGCTTGTATTGTATTCATGAAAATGTTAATGTAATATGATATTCTATTTTTAGAGATGTTAGGTAAAAATACATACTAACCTGTCTGTGTTCTATGAATTCAGTTAATATGATGATGTAATTCTCATTATCATTCATAAAACCCACTTTTTAATTGTTATGTTCATAGGAATGATGACGATTTTAAACATTGTAATATGTTATATCAATTGAAAATAGAAATCTATTTAATCTGAAGTAGTTCAATTAGGGAGGGAAACTGCACTCATCATCAACCTAGTTAAAAAATTATAGGCTTGGATATATATGAATCATGCATGTTTAAATATTTATGTGATGTAAGAAGTTGGATTTACCTATATCAAAGCCGCTCTTGGTTGTACAGTTGTTTTATGTATATAACTCATGACTTGTTTTTTAAATAACACCACTAAAAATGAGTCTGAATTGTCAGTAACTTGTATTTGAACACTAAACATGTTGGATTTGAAAATATGATCACACTATTGGACTCATATAGACACCACAACATAAGAGGTGGTGTAGCATAGTGATAATAAATAACTTAGAAAGAAATGAATATATTTTCACCTATGAGTTATACAGGTATGTGATGAGTTACCGGACTAGAATGAAGTTATTCCATCTATTACCTGCACTTTCTTCATTCTTGATTTCCATGATTCATAGAAAAATATTGGGGTGCTTTGAATATTATGAACATTATCTGCAATTAACTACCCAGTAGGCTATATTAGATTATTGAAATAATCATATAGAAAGAATTAAATGACAGTAGTGAACAGTTAATATTAATGAATAATGAAAATTAGAAAATAAGAATATATGGCTGACCTGTTGACAATGATTCACTTCAAAAATGGAATTTTTTTCTATACTAATAGTGTTTATCTATTGAGGGGTTGAAAGTTGTTGGCGATAGAGAATTCAACCGTGAATCTATTATAACCCCAATCCAGATAAATTCCAAATAACATTCATGTAAGTATACTGTAATAACATGTCAGTAGTAATTTATTGACACTATGATCAGTACTCATAGTAGTAAATAAGTTTGATTTTTTTGAATTACAACTGCATTTGAAGATTTCAACTACTGGAAAGACATAGTTGTAAATAATGTTTATTGCATTAATAGTTTTTGTGACATGAACAGAGTCTAAAAAGAGTTGGAACTCATTAGTACATAATCATCTATTAATGAGAAAATTAAAAATAAAATAGTAGAAAGAAGAAAAATAATAAATTTAGATACAACCCATACTGATAAATCTCTTAACCTAGACAAGTGGTAATATCAAATGGTACAAGATTCTCTTTTATATTACATGTGATATGGTATATCAAGTTAAAAATCACTCCACACACTATAATTAACTGTCAACCCTCTTTAGGGAAACAAAATTACAGTATAAGTAAATGTTTTCTTTAAAGTCATGTCATGTTATAATTTAAAAAAATAACATGTCATCTTCCAGAGTAATTTTCATCTTGTGGTTATAATTACCCATTGATTGTAGTGGGTGTGTATATCGTAGAACTCTTATTATTTCTAAGACATTATGGACATATAAATACCTAATTTGAGTAATTTATGGTTGAAATAGAATACTTCGTATAGACATTGGTATATTTACATGTTACATGTTCTTCTGGAACAGTTTTTTGAATGATTTCATCAAATGAAGTAAAATTAAAACTCGAAAAAGGTAGTGGTACATCACATGGAAGAAAAAACATCAAAGATGTGATCATGATTCGGAAAGGGTGTCTAGTTTCATGGTAGCTTCCTTGGTTTGATGATATTTAGATGCTCTGTGAAATATTGTAGAGTCCCTTACCCAATAGTAGTTTGTACTTACAGATAATCTAAATATTTGTTATTGTACATTGAATCGTGGTTCCCTGCATAAACTAAGTTAAATTAATGGATAGTAAGGAAAGATAACAAATGACATCATACACTTATTATTGTTTTCATGCATACACGACTTTATAGACACAGAATTTGTTATCTGTATATGGGAAGTTAAAATGGGAAAATGTTGGTTGTCATGACATAGTATATTGTATATAATTCAATGAAAACTATTCTTTTATTATGTATGCAGTCAACATACATAAATATAGAGCATAACATGTACAGGAAATAGTAGAGCATAAAAGGGAAAAAATGTTAGTACTTGTTCGACATCGGCAGTATGTTCAAATGGTTGATAATACACAAACTGACTTGATCATAGACAATGTAGGGATAGTATATATATATAATGAAAATATATTCTATGAAAGTAGCATACCAATGGAAAAAACCTGTATTGATTATTTTGATCATAACGTCACCTGAATATCGCAATGTATGTGCTCAACTACTATGACCTCATTATAGTATTTAGAAGAGTAATTGAACCATTTTTTCTAGAAATAAACCTATATATGTATTGTTTCATCATCCTCATGCGTAATCTCATGAAGCAGTGTTAATGAGCGAGTCATTTTTGTAACTCTATAATATTAGACAGTGTATAAATAACAGATATTAGGTAGGTAAGTTAGTCAATATAGTAAACATATTGGGAAGCCAGATTAGATTTGAGTACATAAAAACATTTTACGTGATACCAAAAGTAGATTATCAAATATTTATTTTTACACAATATTGATAGTGAAATATGAGGATGTATTATTGTTACCATGAACAACAATTTTCAAACCATTAGCTGATGTGACCCTAGATACTACAACATATAATAGACCATGAGAAAACACATGTTTTTGACGATATAACGTAACTGAAGACAATTATTGGCCATAACATTTATTAATAGTCATCACATAAGAAACTATCAAAGGATATTGTATTCGGTGGAATTTTAATAGCCATATAACATTAGAGTGAGTCATAGTTAGTCTTGTAAGGAATGCAGAGTACATGGAATGACATCCACTAATAAACTATTCTCCAATGACATGGTCACCCAAGGGTGTAACTATCTGATGTGTTCTGTTACAAAAAACAACATATTGATCTACATTTCATAGTAACATTATGGGAACAAAAAAATTTTAATTAATTTTGTGGGATGCTAACCCAGAGACAATTATATTATTCAACATGTCAGAAGTGTAAATATTTTCTGGCCTGTCAGTGTTATAACTTGCATTGCAGATAATGTCTGAGCTGAAGTAATATTTGCATTCATAGTTTTTGATAGTAATCATATATTAATTTACATATTGAACAAAATCATAGGTTGGAACTATGATTTCACATTCTTTCAGATAGTTATGGTCTCTATGTTGGTTACTAAATCATAGTTATGTATGTTTGAAAAAATGTAGCCATGGAATTACCAGTGTCATTCTGAATATATGATGATAGAATTTGAATTAGTGCTTCACCATCACTATGCTCTCCAATTCAACCTTCACCAATATCTATAGTCCATTTTGAAAACTCTTGTAATGTAGCTACATCATGAATGGAAGTTTTACAATTCCATATCATGTTTCTTGTAATAGATAACACGTGATAGTGTTTCCATAGATAATATGACTTAACACTTGTGAATACAATTTCATTTATATTACCTCCTCGTATGAAAGGAAGTAATTTCATGAGATATCTCCTCAAGACTACTTTTCCACTACCAAATGGAAAATTCATTGTATTTGAGTTTTTGACAGTCATAATGTCCCATAGACTATGGTATAAGACCTTAATGTGATACCTATGAATCATAGATGCCTCATACCAAAGGATGATCTTTTTTAAGTGAAAATGTTCAGCGACATCACTCTATTAATGAATATTGCAAACTAAATGTTCAGTAATGGAGATTTCAATATGGAATTTAGAATGTGTTGTTCATCCTCCAAAAAGTAGTAGTGATTTTATTCCACTGGATGAAACTGCAAGCACAATCAATCACTTTGCCCATAGAAATGGTGTTAGTACTCTCCAAATGAAAGTTTTACATGTGCCTCCATAACCATTCATGTATAAGAATCCCCCAGAATCAGTAGACATTGATGATAGAATCACATCCATGACCACTTTCTGTTCATCTATTTGCATAATGTGAAAAATTGTGTACTCTTGTAGAAGTGATTATCTATTGTAATTTAGTTCTTCTGCAACTAAATGATTTTTAATGGTATCAAAAGTAGAATATAAAACTGGCATAGGAGGATATAACCACAGAGATTTTCCATTGTTATGTAAAAGGTAGTTTATTTATATCAAATCATAATTTTGACTCTCGTGATCTGTGAATGTCAAATCAGGAATGTTGGGGAATATTGTTACATAATAGTATAAAATTACATAAATGAAGTAGTTATTATTTATCCGTTAACAAAAATGGTCGAACAATTTTGTAGTACAGTATAGTAAGAATGATAGTAGAGAATTCTTTTCAAGTAATTCCAAATTTTAGCAAGTATCATGCTTATTGGGATTAAAGATTAACTGCTATTTCAAATTGTGGAATTAAATTAAAGGGGATGAAAAATAAATTAAAGTTAGTCCTATATAATTAATAAATTAACAGAGTTGGTGGGGATTATTAATATTTAAATATACTCATTAATGGTACAATAGAGAATTACTATAAAAATTGGTAGCAAGTACACTGCAGTTCTGTGTGTTATGTAAATAAATAATCTCTAAAACTATGGAACATTTGTACAATGTATTGAAAATTTTAAAAAATTGTAGGCCTATAGTAGTAGTAATTCAACATATATGCATTGTCATATTTTGTATGTTAGTATTGTTTAATTAATAGCTCTTATGTATATTACAGTAAGTATAAATAACTACTTATACAGTGAAGAATGAACCTTTATGTATATAACTAATCTATGAAAACTATGGTGAACCTTTTACGCAAGATTACATAATAAAAATCGATGCTGGAATTACATAAATGTATTGGAATTTAACTGTATCAGTAGAAATTGTTGACCTGTAATTTTTAGGATCCTCCTTTGGGAATATATTATGTCTTCATAATTTTTAATTATTTTATACATGATTTCACAACAATATAATTGTTGTTATTTAAATAATATACATGAATTAGAAGATATTATTGAAGGTATAAAATAAACATAGTAGATATAAAGTAGTAGTAAATGGTCAGTTTAATAGGTATTTGCAATGTAACAAAATTATGAAAACAAAAAATATGTTGTAGCAGCTGTAGATGTAATGGGAATTATACAGTTTTTGAAAAAATAAGTAGAACCATTATTTTGTAAGAATACATTTTAAATATCATAGATCAAAAATAAGATGCAAGAATTACATAAATGTATAGGAATGACTTAGTTACAAGATAAAATAATGATCAGTATATTTTAGGGTCCTTCTATGGGAAAATAAAATGTATTCAAATAGTATTATTGTTGTTTCATCCCATTCAATGTCTGGGCGAGAGATGATATTGGAGATCAACATGCTTGCGAATAGCCTGCGAACATGATTCCCCATTCCCCATGCTGAGACTACTTTTATAACTTCAATGAACTCTATATCATTTATTATTATACCCAAGGAAGAGAAAGCCTCTCTAAATTTACCATTAGTGATGTTGTTTACTATCTTGATATATTTATACGATGTTTCACCTTTTATTTTTTTTTTAAATTATCCTCATGTAGTACAACTCACCAGTGGTTTGAGGAATGCAATGTAGTATTCCAATACAAAATCCATGGTATGTGGGAGACTATTTCATATCTTGAGAGTGAAAACAAATCTAATTTGGTACTCTGAAAAAGTTAAAACAAATCCTTTTTTGATTTATAATATCCTCAATGGTATCACTATTAGAGTAGTTCATAGAATTCTATCAAGGAAAATCAAAATTTAATCTGTCTACTGGTGGATATCTATAATAAAAATAATATGAAAAAAATCCTCCAAGATGCTTCACAAGGAGATATGTACCGATTGTCGTAATACATTTTGATCTCAACTACATTATTATCTGGAAAGTGTATATTTTTCCCATCATACATTTATGTTGTTACACGATCGTTTCCCTTACTGATATACTTAAAAATGTACTTATTGAAGATTATAGGTTCCAAACATCAATGTTGAGATGATCATGATACTTTAACAGCAATATTAGATTGTATGGTACGAAACACTGAGTATCAAAATGCAAGTTATTTTTTAGTAATGTTTTCCTATTATCCCATTTCTGATAAACGACATTGCAATCATCATCAAATGTTGTATTTTTAACAAATTTTTTTGTAAATTATTTTCTACATTCCCATTTTTTATACAAGGCAATGAATGGTTTACTGCTCCACAAGGGTCGTGGATCATATAACACTTGACAACCTCATGTATTATTTGTTATAAGACTTTATCTGGAATTTCAGCACAAACGTTGTTGTTAACATCTATTATATAGTTAACTTTTTATTCAAGATAGAGAAATAATAGGATGCGCTCATGAGGAAAACCATGTTTTTGAAACTCTACTGTTCGAACTACTACAATTGATGAAAATGCTTATAGTAATTAAGGGATGATAAATTTTGAAATAACAAGGTAAAAATTAGCAGTAGTATACACGTCGATTGATACATGCCATTTAATTTTTAAGGAGAGAACCTTCTCTTAAATATTTCATTTTACGACCCACCTTAATATTGAAAACATGATATTATATTCGAGGAGAGTCTACGGGACGCAGATTCTTACTTCTATGATACCAAGTAATCTCAAGCCACGTGGGGTTTTGCGTATTGTTTAGAAAAAATCTGGATACCCTTCCCAATTACAAAAAGATATTTCCTCTTTGTAAATATGTAACATATATCATGTCCCAACAATAATGGTAGAAGGTAAAATGCTACTTTTTCCATTGGAACACTATTCTCAAACACCTTGAAGAAATTCTTTTTGCAACACATTGTACAGATTTACCCTGAATCACTTTTTGGTGAAGCGAATGAATGATAGTATTTGAGACTCTCTCATCGTATAAGAATCAATGATAAATAGTTTTAAAAGTCATCTTGAACGAAGTAGAATTGAGGAAAAATTTCAAATAATTGAGAGTGAAAGTAGAAATACTCTCATTAAAACCTTCCATAATTTTGAACATATTATGAAAGGAGTTGGGTGATGCAAAACTTTGTCAACATACCCATAACTATAATTTGAGTAAATTAATCTATATTGTAATGGTAGATACAATGGGTGTTTCTCATCAGTTCATTGAATATCACCAGTTTTGGTTTGAAAAATTATATCTCTCTATTGATTGAGATCATTGACATCACCGACAATAAGAATTGAAATATCCAAATTATTTTGATAGATATATGTACTATAATTTGTTTTTATTCTTTTTAGTAGACATAGTTTTAAATTTGGTACCTCTGGATGATGAATAACATCCCTTTCACTGATGAATTTTCTAGATAAATCATTTTTTCCATGAATAATATGTTTTCGGTTCTCAACCGTGTTTTAGTCAATATGTGATCAGATATTCTACTCATTCGATCTATAGGTAGTTTTTATGTTAATACAATCATAGGTATGGTTTGAAAAATATGTACATAATATATTGGTTAAGATATACATAACTAGAAAACCCTATTTTGACATTCATGTGTAGTGTCATACACATATAATTTTGTGAATATTGGTGTTTGACCATTAGGTGTACAAGAAACATCCTATGTAATGGTATTTATGTCCATTAAATCTAAATATACAAGATAATAACCCCTTTTTTAACAATCTATCTATCATCACACCCATTGAAGTGAAAGAAAACATATATTTGTAAACATACATGTGTTATTGGAATTTTTTGGCCACTATAGAAATTTAATTGAAGAGAAACATTTTTAGGTACTATGGATAAGTCAGTTTGAAGTTAAAAGCAACCATCCCCACAACGTAGATTGTAGATAAATGTGGGTTTTTTTGGTTGCTACATTTTTTTTTCTCTCATCAAACCACATTAAGTCATGACAGTATTGGCATACATTGAAGGGGTCTCTAATATCTAAATATACTTAGTGAATGTGAATAAGAATTATAGGATATTATAAAGGATGAAGTGGTATTATTGGGTAGTTTTCCACGTTGTTTTTGTAGTAGTAATGTTGTTTCAGAGATTACACTAACCTGAGTCTCCAATTTATTGTTTTACTAAGTACCCCACTATGGGAAATCAATAATTAAAAATTATTACATAAATAATATGTATGTGAATGATGTTAATATTTAAAAAATTTCATCAACATACATTTATGGTATTCTGTATGCTGTATTTCACAATTAATGCATACATATGTTCAAAAATTGTCAGAATTTTTTGCTTCTCAATGGAATTATTGTTCCCTATATTCTAATGGTATATTTATAAATAATTATTGAATTATATATTAAATAATTTTATATCAATGTGTGTGACTTTCATGTTATATGGTTCTATTAACGTTGATACTATACTAGTAAATGATATATTACTACAGTTCTGATGAACAATTCGACCAAATCTATACCAATAGATAGGTTATATTGTAATAACATTCACTTCTTTAATGTCCACAACATTATAATATTGTACGTGTCATGCTATCATTGTCGTGGAGGTATGGGATGAATCCAACTTACTATTTTTATTAGTGAAGATTGATAGTTACATTGTCTAGAAAACTACAAGACGAATAATTGTTCGGTTTAATGGTGTATAGATTGTGTTTTCCTTATAAGTGTCATAATACATATAGAAATAAATATAAGATATTTTTAAGGAATTTAATCTTTGGTTTCTCTTGTTTTCTCCAGTGATAAATATTGTCTGAGCATTAGATTAATGATGCACTATAGACATAGTTTTTAAAAAAGAATACCTTAATTTAGTCTATAAAGTAGTTAGTATTATTTTTAATTAGATAGAAAATTATTAATAGAACTAAACATTGGTAAAAAAAATGGAGTTAATAGTGTGTGGGTGTATCCATCTACACCGCCATATGAGGAAACAGTTCAATTGTTTGAGTAGGAGAGTTATTTTTAGAGGACATTGAAGAATTTCTAACATATGTCGATTCTATTTTTATGAGAACAGTTGGTTATTAAATTAATGAATAATTGTAGAAAAAGGAACATGACAGAACTGAATATAATGGTAAACTCATAGTTTTGACGTTCCATCATCAAGTCTCTCCTCTGAAACCATGCATCTCTAGAGGTTGACAAGAAATTCTTGTTTGGAGCGTATTTCTTTTTATAGAAATTTCAATGTGTGAAATGTACCATTTTTATAAAAATTGAACTGTAAATGAAATGTAGTATAAATTGTGAATGTAAGTACATAAATGGGTGAAGATTAAATTACACAGTGTTATATAACTGGTAGAATGTGATATATGAAATCTGCATGTAAAAAATAGATGAAAGTACAACTAAAAATTACTGGTAGTCATGTATGTCATTAAGTCTGATAGGAAAAACAAGTCTGTATGATATGATCACCTATATTAGTAATGTGACTGATCTCTAAGTGTATATTTTAATTTAATATTTCAGAGTAGAATATATATATATATATATATATATATATTTTATGAGTCATAGTTGTGAAAAATCAGCAGTGGAAATAAGTTTACCTGAAATCGCAGAGGTCCTTCTTTGAAATATATTATTTAGAGAACAGTTCAATATAAGGTGTTAACAAACTATTATACATAATTTTCGGAATGGTATTTCATTTGATATAACTGATATAATAGTTTTACATGCTTACCAGGAGTAGTACCTGTTTAATATGTGAAATTAAATCATATTATTCACAATATGAGATCAAAGGGAATGTATTAGTAATTTTGAAGGCATACACCTAGGTGAATGAAGATTTAATTTCATAGCTATATATATCTGTTAGAAAATGATACATGAAGGATTCATGTAGTAAATAGTTTAAGATACAACTAATAAATATTGTATGTAAGCTGAAATAATAGACCTGTAGATGGTTTTGTCTTCCAATATATTCGAATGAAAGGTTGATCCTGAATTCCAAAAACAATAGATGTTCAATGTGTGGAGTTAATCCATATAACACATATGTTGATAATAAATGAAATGTAATTTATAATTTGAAGGCAGACAGCTAAGTGAACATTGATGTAACAATATAGTTTAAACATATGTTAAAAAGTGGTACATGATATTTTCATGTATTAAATAGTGGGATCTCTAACTAACTAACATTGGATGTTATGTATTGAATATATTTACATAGGAATATAGTACATTAATGATATGATCCTATGTAGTAGAAACACAAAAGTATGCTGACATCATGTAGTTATGTAAGAGGTCGGGTTACATTTCATTGATATTTTTGGACTTAAATTATTGTTAACTCTTTATTATTGAAATGTTAACCGAAAATAATATACGTACTGATTCGGTGTATTTAATTTTGAAAACAGTTAAACATATAAAAATAAACAATTATAATACCTCAATGTAGGAGAATGTTCATCTGCCAATATAGTTAAATGAATAGTTGAGCCTGAATTCAATGGCCAATACTTGTTCAACATGTCGATTGAATACCTATAATGAATAATTGGATAGTAAAAGTAAAATAATATAAAACGTAAAGGTAGAGAAATAAATGAATATAGATGTAACTACATTGTTTTAGTCATATGAATTACTGTGATATAGGAATGTTGTAGGTAGCTAACGCAGAAATATAAAAACAACAATTAAATATAAGGTGTTAACAAACTATAATACATCATTGGATGAATGGTTATTTCAGATGTTATAACTAAAATAATAGTGGTATACGAATACCACGAGAAGTAGTTCTTCAATTTTTTCAATGAAATCATACAATGAACAGAGGATAGAAAGTTAGTAAATTCTAAATTGTGATGGAAGACACCTAAGTGAATCAATCTATAATTTCATAGTGCTACATATATTTTATAAAATGATACAAGAAAGCCGCATGTAGTAAACAATCCTACATGTAACCAATAAACTCTCTAACAAACCTGAAATAACTTACCTGCAGATGGTTTTATCCTCCAATATATTCAAATGAATAGTTGATCCAAAATTCCATGAACAATACATGTAAAACATGTGGAGTGAATCCATATAATATTGAAGTGCACTATAAAAGAAATGAAATATAAATGTTAAAGTCAGACAGCTAACTGAATATAGATGCGACTACCTAGTGGTACCCTCCTATTAAAAAGTGGTACATGATAGTTACATGTAATAAATAGTGTCATATAAAAGTAACAAACACAACTTGTTATATATTTAACATATTTAGGTATGCATATATGACATCAATGACATGATCCTCTGTATTAGAAACTCGAGAGTATTCTAACATCTTGTAGTTATGTAACAGGCCATATTGCAATTCATCGATATTGATTGACTCAAAGTAGTGCGAATTGAATATCACAGAAATGGTGATAGAAAATCACATACCTGTTTTTTTCATTTATTTTATTAAATATAGAGTTAAATATCAGATGATAATGAATTTTAATACATCAATGCAGGAGTATGTCTATTTTCCAAGACATCCGTTTGAGTAGTTGAGCCAGAATTCATTAACCTATACATGTTGGAAGTGAGGAGTGAATAAATTTAATTAAGAAGTGCAGAGTAAAAAAATGTAATCTAAAACATGATGGTATATAGGGAACTGAATTGAGATGTGACTGCATATTTTTATATATATGTTTAAAAGTGATACAGGATAGTTTCATGTAGTAAATAGTGTGATCTCTAAGTAACAATCACTCGAGGTTCTATAGTGAATAAATTTAGGTATGAATAGTCAACTTGAATGATATGAACATGTGTATTAGAAACCCAAGAATAAGATAACTGCATTTTGTTCTCTATGATGTTAGATTTCAGTTAATTGATATTCCATGACTCAATATACTTTCAAGTCGATGTCATTGAAATTGTATCCACAGATGACATAATTTCTTTTACTAAACACTTTATTTTGAAAATATGTCAATATCATATGATAATAAATTATATTATGTCTATGTAGGTGTAGGTGTAGTTATGTCTTCAATAATGATTTCATGTATATTTCATAATGAAATCCATAGTCAGTATCTCTCCAAGGATGAAGATGATTTGCTCTGAAGATTATTTTCACATGCGGATCTCAGTTACTGGAGAATACGTAGTTATTGCAGTGATGTAGGTTGGAAAGTGTGGTTGATAGTATAAAATATTTACCCTTTATGAGGAGTTTTACTGGAGATAGGATGTAGATGGAGACAGTTGAAAAGGAACATAGGTTAGTGCGGGCGTGTGTTGGATTGGGTTTTCCATGTCCATCAGCTAGAGGAGTCGTCTAAGGTTTCTAGTTGTCGATGATGGAGGTATAGAACTTAGGGTTTCCTTGAAGCGATGTCGAGCATCGACGTCTGTGACTTGTAGGCAGTCGTAGATATTATGTAGAAGATCGGGGAACTAGGAATAATAATTTTGGATGTAAATGATTTCGACTGTAGAAAAATGTTTTTTATATGGGCAGAAGATAACTGGATGGGAAGAACATATGTTAAGTAATCAACAACTGCCTCTATGGAAAAGTTAATAGGAAATAGAGTATGATGTTTCTCAATTAGATAGAGGGATGAAGCTGGGAGAGTTCAGTATTTTCACGATAGGAAGAAGGTGAAAGAGGGAACCTTATGGGTCAAGGACGAATGCGGGAACAAGATAGTAGAGGAAGAGCCGGGTTAGGTAAATCATGATTGGGAGATGTGTTTGGATGGTAGAAGGGTAAATGTGCAGGGCGAAAAGAAAACATCGAGTCATGTGGTGGTGAAATGTAGGGTTGAATGAATGATGGATTATTATATATAATAGATTCACATTTTGAAGATACAAATTAAAATTTTAAGATATATTAAGTGTTTTTTTATTTTTTTAAAAAATTCATTATAAATTGATGTAAAGACAATAAATTAATAAGTGGTCTTCCAATAAAACATAATCTGTTAATTAAATTATAGGTCTAAATGTATTAACTAATATGATATTATCTAATGTGTTTTAAAATTTTGGTTTTATCTAATTCAAATATTATTCCACATTATATACATTTATTTTTTCTTCAATAAACATTCTAGAATAACGTAAAAAGTGTAATATTAATTTTCATTTGAAGAGGAAATCTTATTTTTTAAATGAATATAATGTTAATAATAGACCAAAAAACAATTTAAATTTCATTATTAAAATTAAAAATAAAAAATTTATATCCTAAATAATATATGGAATGTTTTTTGTTATTTAATAATGATCAAATCTGTTAGGGGGTAACATAAATATAGACCCAATCTAATTAAGGAACTTGGATGGTTTAATGGATGAATGATTTTTATATTTTTTAAATTATATTTTTATTAAAATTCATAAAGTACTATTTAATAACGATTTTATAAAAAATATATGGTCAAATATTCAAGGTTTCATGATAGTTTTGGGTGTTTGTAACCAACCCAAAGGCAATACTGGATTAATACCGTGTATTAGATCAAAAAGCCACAATCAAATTATCCAACCATATGATCTATACCATATAGACAATGATTTAAAATATTTATTCTATTATATTCTATATAATTTTGATATTTTATAATATTTCTTATTTTTATAATATAATATTTAATAGAATTTAATTTTTATTCAAAAACTTTTTTTTTGATAAAATTCAAATTCAAAATTATCAATCAAATTTTAGCAACATGGATATCAAATATTATCATTTTCAACGACAATTTATCTAATAATAACATAAAATAATGAAAATATTTTAGTAAAACATATTCCAATGATAATGTTGATTTATAAATTTTGAGAATTAAAAAATATACTATCAAAGAAAAATCATGATTTTTTAAATAATTAAAATATTTTTTCCATATTATGTTCAAGGGATTAATCTATAAATATTTTCCATAATCACCCTCAAATTCATCTCATAATATACCCTTCTACAAAAATGTTATTTATTAGTTTTTTTATAACTGGAGAAAAAGGAATCATAACAAATTTGTGATATTAGATTCATAGACCGGTAATCAAAATTGATAATAATAAAAGATAATAAGTCTTCATCTGAGGATAATACACAAATAATTTTGACACATTAAGATATCATAATTAAAATTTTGGAGTACATAAATCAGAGAGTTATGATAGATATAAAATTTGACAATAATAAAAAGACCGAATCAATAAACATGATCCATGAGAGAGTAATATACTCATATGAATATGAATCAAACAATAATAAATATTTCAAATATGGAACACATATTATTATTGGAAACAGGACATTAATGGCCCCGCAATCAATGCCCATGATTATGGATTCCTATATCAGGATATATAAACTCATTAATAATTAATTTTATAGAGATATAGGACTCTAAACATCATCGTCCATGTATTTGAGTTTGAAAAAAAAATCAATCATTCATCATACCATAATATACTCATTGAATGAGAATGGATGTCATTGAACATATAATAAATGACCATGAAAATAAAATGAGTTTCATTTTATATAATATAGGTTTCAAATAAATTAATAATCACATTTCCATCAGGAATAAAAACATTATTTTAAGGGATTGAATCTCTAAGTAGTTACCCCTTTTCATGTTCATGAGGCTTGTAGAGATCAGAAAATGATTGGAGGATGTTTGGAGTTGTTCTATTTCAAGATATTCTAAGCATGGAAGGATTTAATTTAGTCAAGAGTTACATGATGTTAATGTGTGATTCACATCATGTAACATTTTGGGTATGATAAATAAATTAAATAATGAGGTGGTGGGTTTTATAGTGGAATCCAACCATGATGAATTACACAAAAACAAAGGGCATTATAGGACATCTTATCCCCTGATGATTTACTATTTTAAAACATTCCACCTACTTAAGTTGTAACACCATATATCTTAATCTTCCCTCAATCTTATCCTAGCTGACCATGTAGTCAACTCTGTGGTGTTTCATAGATCCCTTCCATGAGGATCGATTCATGGGGTTCCATCATTGATCTGTGGTGACCCAGATTGAACCAAACTTTGATTTGCATTCATTTTCCACATTATTATCATAGTTTTATATCTTCTCCTCTCATTCTTATCATTGTGTTATGGTGGTTTATTACACATGTATCTAATAGGGTTTCTCTTGGTTTCTTTTGGAAAAGTGGTGATGAGTAGTCCCTAGATGGATGATGTTCTTGTCGGGTGGGTGATCGGATATCCCTTGCATAGTCTATTCTCATGTGAACAATATTGATGACCTTTTGAAGTTAGGAATTCATTACTTTTCAATTTAATTATGTGAAATCATAGATTTATCTTCATTTAACCCCTTGGATTGCAATTAAAATTACACAATTAAATTCATGAACTGAATTAATGAATTGACATTGATTGCATAATGATATTTCTTCTTTAAACCATGATAAGAGTTTTCATCAGGTTTTTCTAGATTTTCTTATATATATATATATATATTCATTACTGGAATTGTCATGTTGTTCTTGATGGAAAATTATAAATAATTTAATTCCAAGATTATTTGATGATTACTTATATAATATAAATAAAGAGGAATTATTAATGAATTTGGTTGTTGTTTTAGTTTGATGTTAATAAGATTTATGCAAGTTTGCATGTTAAATATAATTAGTTAATGAACCTAACTTATTTTTACTCTTGTTGATAAATGATTTAGAGGAATGTTAAATTAATAGTTCAATTAATTTTTTATAGTTCTGATATATTATTTATTAGGTTTCTAGTACTTATAACTTGTGATAATAATTCAGCTAATTCAAGATAGATTGAGAAGCCATTTTATGAAAAAATATATGTCCATTCTAGAGACTAACCTTCCTACTAGTTTATAATTGTCGATTTCCTAGTGCATTTGATTTATTATATATCATTTTTTGTAATGGTTGAATGCCTTTCTATGGGGCTGATAGCCCATTTCTAGGTTTGATTCTTACTTATTATGTTTTGAAGTGATCCTTGGATGGATGAGCCTTGAGGGATAATGTAGTATGTGGGGTAGGGAGGCTCAGATGTGAAATGAGCCTAGGGTGGCTGATCCTAGAGGGATGTTCTTATATGAATGGGAGGGAGCCAGGTCATTTGAGGCAGCAATTGGTGTGTAGAGTGGCAAGATGCATCAGTATATGCACATGGAACATGGGGACAAAATCAGAGATGGCAGAATGTGTAGAAGTAGGTATTACCCACTGTTATGAAGGCTAGAGTATTTTTGAATATGTTTTTTAGCTTTCATCTAGGTTTTCTCTTATCATCTTTCCTTTCCCAATGGCTTGAGGTAGGAAAATATGGTTTGTTAATCTCCTTCTATGGAAGGATAATATGTGTGGGGTATGTCATGTTCGTTTATTTTTTATCGCCTAATTTTTGGTTGAGATTACTCTCCATATATAAGTGTAAATAACTATATGGGTTGTTCATCAACTCACTGGGTTTATCCCCTAGTGTGTGGGGAGTTTATAATTATTTTTTAGAGAACTTGGTCATATGGAATATAATTTTGTTAATTAAATTGATAAATGTTTATCCCATGGGGTTGGATAATGCTGTGATGACATGCTAATGTTGAATTCTAATATGTTGGGGAATCTATTTAATATTATTGGAGGGAATGGATCTTTTATGAGAAGATAGTGATATGTAATGTGTAAATTGATAAGTGATAATTAAGGATTAATAATTTTTATAAATAATGTCAAACTAATGAAACAAAACAAGATAATTTAATATATATCTTTACATCGTTTTTTGATTATTTGATATTGGGTCTTAGTAGTGGATCTCGGGGGTCTAAGAGATGTTATATGTAGTTGTGACTGAGAATTACACATGGAAATAGTGTGGTTATGAGATAAATTATGTCATAATTTTTTTATTCTATATGATACTCCACCCTAACAAATATGTAAACTGACACCCTAGGAATTATCATGTGGTTGTTTTTTTGAACATCTTGGTGGCGGGATGGATAGATAACAACCACCATTGGCCCCACACTCTTCTCTTGGAATTTAAATGTTCTAGTATTCATGATGGTTATTTTTCCTCATGTATATATTTATAGTGATGTATTCCATTGTGGTTATTTCACACTCATATATTCATGATATAATTTACTAATTGCATCTATAGATATAACATGTATTGGATATTATGGACTGAGGTTCTATACCCCATTTAAGAGCTATGTTGGATTGAGCTTTAATAACTGACGTATGATATGTGTTATACGAAAAATGATGGCCCTTGAAAACTACCTTGTAACATTTAGTTATATGGATGTGGTGGTGTGATGCATGAGTTGCATGTTGTGGTTCTTCTACCAAGTGTCTATGGGCTATCCTTTTTAGATTGTTTTTCTTAGGGCGTTCAATGTTCAGGAAGTGTGTAAAACTAATTGGAACAATAACAGGGTTCCCTAGATATTTTTATCATATTATATTCTTTTTTATGTGATAATTCATGAGTGTATACATGGTGAGTCTAGGAACATAGTGTACCTATTTAGTTGGAACATTAGTGTCACTTATTATTCAATATTCTTTAACATGATTTCATTATGCTTTATACAATAGGATCTCGGTAGGATCTGACTATGTATACTATTATACCCACCCTACATATATATAAATATTTTTATGTCAATTAGTGTAGTTTAGAGATTTGTATTGATACAACTATCGTGGTGTTTTGAGGAGCTATTTTTGTTTCGTGGTCACTGTCATCCATATTTTTTTAGTACTTGTAGTTTTCCTATTTAGTTGTAGATTTTCTTCAATTATAGTACATTTTTCGAATTGGATATTATTTTAATTTATATACTAATTAGTAATTGGTTTGTTTCAGTATTATCTCTATCTCTTCTATTTGTGAATCTCTTAGATGGTGATTCTTCCCATTTACATGTTTATTAAACCCTCAGTGCTAATCACGAACCTGTGGCCTACTAGAGGTGGGAATCTAGGGTTTGAATCTCTTTTCTCCCATTTTCATCCCTAGAGACGTACACTTTGTGGGGAATGTGTTATGATAGATTGGAATCGAAATCTTTGTTAAGGGATTGTATGGAGTTTGGACTTTGGTATATGTGAGGATTCCTAGGGTGGTTGGGAAACGGTGTTAGCTAGGTTTATATAGCACTACAAACAAGAGTGACTGGATGAGAAATTGGTATTTTGGTTACCCTGTGATCTTATATAAGAGAATAAACCATATATTAGTCCTAAATGAGGGGATTCTAGTTGTAGGGTGGTGACCTAGGAATGGATGATGCATCATCCTTCTTTCCTCATGTGTTTGAATGGGAATACCATGCATCTGGATTATGTAAAAAATAATAATTGAACATACATAATTAATATTAAGTCTTCCATATTCTAGATTTTGGAGATCTAAAAATTTATTTTTTAATAGTCATTGATCCTAGTCGACGTACTTATCAGTTTTTCATAGAATATGTCCATCAAATATTTCCATTATATCATTGCAGAGTAAAGGTAGACAAAGATGACACTAAGAGGAGGAAAATATGAGTGTTTAAGTGCTAGATCCTACAATGGTATGAGGAATCCCATTCTAATGTAGTTCTAGAAGACTGGATGGTGGAGGTTGAGATTGATTTCCATTTTATCTATGATTGGATGGAGAAATGAGTGTTTCCAGCTTTAACGATGATGCATGGGGTAGGGAGGTAGTTTTAGTTCTTATTCCTTAGGGATTGTGAGGAGTTGGAAGTCTTATTGGTATAGTTCTAAGACCGATCATCAGTCAAGATTCTTTCTTAGACCATGAAGGGTACTGGTCTCCATGATATTTTCACCCATTTGTAGCTTCTATTCATTGTGTGGGAGTTTGGAAGGCATTTCATAAACCTTATACAATATTACTCAAATGAGTTTCAAATGAGGATGCTTGGGAGGGGCATTATGAGAAGTCTTCATGTCTCGATATCAATCTATAGGTCACCTTATTTATTTAGTATATGTATCATGTAATTTTGGAGAGAGAAGAGGTCATCGAGTGGATGTTACCAAGAATTGGATCACCATGAGTGGGGATTCATTAGTATTCATCAAAAAGTAGAGTGGTGGTCCACGGTTCCAAGTTGACCAGACAAAAGAGATTCACATTTGAAGGGGGTATGTACCATCAATCAGTGTCTCATTTACCTAGGGAAATCAACTCTCAATCCTATTACAATATGTCATACACATGTTCTTCTTTTTATGTTTGGGGTCATTAGTGGAGAGAGTTCCCTAACATTTTGGGATGTCATAGTGTGCCCGTTGTTCAAAATCTGTTTCCTTTGTTGAGTATATTCTACCCGAGGAAGCATATAACTACAAGTATACTTATTTCATATTTAAAAATGATTTATTAAATAAACATGGAAATAATACATCTTAGAAGATCAGTAGGTCTACTATCTTTTTGGGTCAGTAAAAATACATAACTACTTAAAACATGAATATGACATCTTTATTAAGTCATCATTTACATTAACACAACATTCTATTGTATATAGAAAGTAATGGGATAACCTAAGGATATACATATGAATTGGGAGAGCTATAAATCCTAGTAAGGTGATAATCATGGAATAAAATGATGGAGACAGTAAATGTAATTCAATAGTGAATTCAATGGAGTAAAAAATAAAAATGAACATAATGTAATGATATAGCAGGAAATTCATAACATGGAAATGTGGAAACAACATACATAATGATATTATAATTATAAAAATAATCATTGAACTTTGATTAGAATGAGTAAACCATATTTGAATGTGAATTAAAATGATTAAAACCTCATTGATCATGAATTATCATGAGTAAACCCTCGTTGAACATTATGAATCATTATACTAAACATTAACCAATACATTGGATGGCTATCAGGGCGAGCCCATCATAATAATTTCAATTCAAGTATAAGTATTCCATGGAGGTCATTAAACATGTATTTATAAATCATAAAAAAATAGTTCCAAAAATTTAGAATGTGGAATATATTAATTTCTATACTCAATCAAAAATTACCTGATCATAAAGGTGAATACCCTTGATTCAAAAATGGTTACCATATTAACTACATTATGATTTTGTTATGGAAAATAATCGTGAAATTTCAGTAACATAAACATATCAAATAGAAATTCGTAAAATGGTTTTATGAGAGTGAAAGGGATATATCAAAATTTATACAAGTAATTTTCATTAAATGGGGACTATAACATCCCATCATCTTCAATGGAAATTAAATTCATAATGTAAATAAAATTCATGAATGGAAAAGAGATGATATAACTCCCATAGATAATTTCGGTAGAGTAACGACTTAGGTAAGTGTCCAAATGTGGAAGGATAAATGATTCCTCATTTAAATATAATCAATTTTACAGTATTAAAATTAATATATATGAATTTAAATGTAATAAATTGATTTTAACTGAACTACTCCCAAATAAGGTTCTTGTATTCGAATAAGATTAGAGGAATCCCTTACTTGGATGTGTGATGCCAATATATGTGGGGAGGATTCGTTGGAGATTTGGGATGCCATGGGATGACTCAAAGGAGTTGGGGGAATTGGTAGATCATGCTTTAATGATCTTTACTAATGTTAAATTGGATTTTGGGTGCGTTTATATGGGATTGTATGAGGATTTCATTATTATTTTGGTTTTGGAAACTACGCAATAAAATGATGAAAACCATAAACCATAAGTTTATTTTTCCCAGGGTTTCTAGAAAACGGGATTGTAATACATCATTTTATAGGGATATTGGCCAAATAAATTAATATATTTCCTATACATATGCGGAGTTGAGTCATACTATCAAGGTAATTATTTTAAAATATTAAAATATTCTATATGTACTGGAAGATTCAATATGCATTTATAAAAAATAAAATAAACCTAAAATTACATTATATTAAAATACAAAAAATATATTTTTATAAATAAACCTTTTATGGTATTTTATTACATCACTAATGGATCATTATGATGCACTAAAACACAATATATATTTATATAGTGTTTAATTTTTATGCAAATAATCGTTTGTCAATAAAAATTGTGAAAAATTAATCATTGCATAATTTTGATTCCATGATTCCAAAAATAATATTCATTTTAGGAAAAAAATTATTAAAATTTGATTTTTTCCTTTTTAATTAGTCACTGAAAATTATTGAAAATTAATGGATTTTAACAAAAATAGATTTCAAACATAAATAAAAATTGTATTTGACATCATAAAAATTATTTGATCATTTATATTTAATAAAGGTCATTTGGTAATAGAATTTATTTATTATTTAATTAGAAAATAAATTTATTCATCAATGTATATTCCTTAATTGAATTTAAATACCAACAAAAAATAAGATTTATGCTTTAAAAATAGTTTACAATGTAACAATAATTGAATGAAAGTATATTAATTATTCTAAAAAATTAATTCTTATAATAATAATGGTAGTGTATTGTTACATATCCATTTATTAACCTACATATTCCCAAAGGGTATGTTTTGTGATGATGGGGATTTCATGGGCCTCTTCAGTGATCATTGTTAGGGTTTTGATCTCGATAATCTTGAACTTCTCCCATAAACATTTTCACGCATGCTTAAGCCATTGGATCTCGTCTTGGGAATAGTCTTTGGAAGAGCCTGAAAATAATAACTCCATCAAAAGTTATGATATATTGGCTTTATTGGGTATGATACTACTAGTTGAGGCCATCAATTCCATTTCATATTCCAAACTAATTTGTTAAAATCCAATATTTATACTGGTCATGTGTTCATTGTTCAACAAATACATATTCAATGGTAACCATACATAACATTAATATTAATCCAATTGGATATAAAAAAAGTAGTTCATGTGATTTCTATATCTATAATATATTTAATAAAAATAAAGTTAATTTATTTCATAAATTTTAGGGTCGTTACAACCTTCCCCCTTTAGAAGTTTTTCCCTCGAAATTTAGTTTTATAAATTAATATTAAAACATGTTATGGTTTCAATGAGGTCTTTAATCATTACTCTTAATATTTACATTATGTTGAAAGGGTACATGCGCCACAGTGGTATCTCATTATATTTTTAAAATAATCTACTTCCATTACACAAAAACTCTTCAATCTACATGGATTATATATATGGATGCACTTATTAGTCATAGAAAATGTATTCTTATATATTATTTTAAATATCTTATTGATTTTTTTTATAAGAGTGTATAATTAATTCATCTTTGAATATTTCATAATAAGGTTTTGTTATATCAGTTTTGGTATTTCCCCAAAGAAAAAAAATCTATAACATGATATATATAGTCTTCTCAGAGGTCTCTCTCCTTTACAATATCTGTAAAATCATTTAGTGCTAAATCATTTAAATATAAATAGATGAATTATAAAATACCCAAATAGAACATCCCATGCTTCTCATGTTAATAAATTTTAGAGCACAAGATTCCCCAATTTAATGTACTTTATCAAAGAAATAATCATGCAATTAGAGAGGTATTGGATGTCACATAATGTTCTTTTCATGTAACATGGATATTTGAAAAGGTTTCAATGTCATCTATGCTTGACATCGGGATAATAATTCCAATTTGTTATTCCAAAATACAGAGAAGAGTAATTCATGATAATCCTCATTCTATATTTTAAATAAGATAATGATAAAAAAATTAAGGGGTTTGAATACATTTCTAATAAGAATGTAAATAAGATAAAATTGAACATAGGTGGATAAACATGTATATGAATAGTATATCATTACATGTGATACCCTATGTTTCTATCTAGGTTATCTTTGATCTATTTAATAAAATATATTAATATGGTATTTATCCCCTTTTTCCCTTAATAATGGGTTGTAAGGAGTATATTGTATTTACTGAATATAATCTTCAAAGAGTGTAGAACAAACTGTATAGAAAGGCTTGTTTTTGTGCACCAGTTGACATTTGGGTCAAGATCAGTGCGGTTATTTTGGTTTTTACCCCTATATTCATCTTTCATTGAGCTACCTCATTCTCATCATATCTAAATAGGATGTTTAATCATGATTAAACGCTTACTCTATAGTCACCAAAATTTTGGAATTATTTTTTATACATAGTTTTATCATTAAGTCGTTCTCTAGAGTGTTCTAATCCTAATCCAATAATTAACAAAACCAATCCAATAATATCAAAAATAACAACCTACAACTTTATTTAAGATTTAAACATGTTTTATTACCTATACATGTACTTAATAAAACATAGAAGATCAAGATTTCTAGTGTCATTGGGTATTAGGGGCATTACATAAAAACATAGAACATGAAGTACACATTATTATTGAAAAAATCAATTATATGACCACCACATTCCTTCGTAAATTGTTATACATGCGATAACCTGAGGATATAAATAAGAAATAGGTGATAAATAAATCCTAGTAAGGTAATAAATATTTCATAACATGGGGATGACAATAAATTTTAGAAAATGGGTATATTAATAGAGATCAAAAAAAATATAAACATAAAGGCATGATATAGAATTATATTCATAACATCATAATGTTGCAACAACATACAATATGATATTAGGATGAGAAAAGGATCATTACACAAGTATTATCATGAGTAAACCCTAATTGAACATGATTTTTCATGAGTAGTCCTGCATTTCAAATGATATATCATGTTACTAAACATTACCCAGTGTATTGGATCACTATTAGGGTACACCCTTCACATTCATTTCATTTTAATGTATATAAATGCCCCATAACACATTTAACAAAGATTCATTAAACATCATAAATTTATTAAACAAATGAGTATTTAATAATACAGAAATATAAGTCCCCAATCAATAAGTAAAAATTCATAATGGCGAATAACTTTGATAGAGAAATGGGCATTGTAATTACTACATTATTATTTTGGTATGGAAAATTGTAGTGCAATTTCTGAAGAATAACGACATTAAAAAGAAATTCATAAAATGGTATGATGAGAGAAAAAGTGGTATATCATCATTTATAATTGAAATTTTAATTAAGGGTATCATGGAACATAACATCCCAACTTATGATAGGGGTTTTTTATTTATAATTTAATATAAATTGTAGAATCGAAATGAGAAGAGAAAAATACCTTACAAAATTTTGGCATAGTAACTACATAGTAAAGGGTCTAAATGGGGAGGAAAATGACCCCTAATCTAAATAACATCAATTGGGAAGTAATTTCAATATTAAAAACGAATTTAAATACATGAAATTGAAAATAGAATATCTACACTCAATAAAGGTTCATGAATTAAAAGAGGATGACATGAATCCCTTACTGGGATGTGAGATCCCAAAGGATTACAAGGACGCTTATTAGATGATTTGAGTCACCGTCGAAGAACTGTAGTGATTAGGGGGAAGAGGTTGGTCAAAATTCAAAGAGATTTAGTGAAGAGAAATGTGGGATTGTGTGGGATTGTATAGGAAACTATGGGGATTTCATTATTATTTTTGTTTTGGACACTACACAATAAAATATTCTCACCCATAAACCATACTATGGTTTTTTCCAATGGTTTTTTGAAAAGGGTAGTGGTATATATTATTTTACAGGGATAAGATCCAAACATATTAAAATATTTCCCTTTATTATGTGGTGGTAAGTCACCCATCTAAGGAAATGATTGTAAATTATTAACATATTTTATATGCCTTGGAGGATTCACAATTTTTTATAAAATAAATCAAATAAACCTAAAATTATGTTATTTTAATGCGAAAAAATTTATTTGTTTGATGATAACTTTTATAGTATTTTATTACATCACTAATGGGTCATTATGGTATCATAAAACACAATTTATAATTATATGGTATTTATTTTTTAACCAAAATATTTGATTGCCTCATAAAATTATAAAAAATGAGTCATTGGATAATTTTTACAATCGGAATAAGAAAATAATTTTAATTTTATCTAAATAATTTTAAAAATATTTGAATTTCAAATTAAAAAATTCTACATTTAATGAAATTTTATGGGTTGGGATAAAAAAACTATTAAACCTCAATAAAAATTACATTTGACTAAATAATAATTATATTATCATTTATTTTCAAAAAAAGTAATTTAATAATAATATTTTTTTTTCAAAAAACCATTAATTCATTAAATTAAATTTCTTTATTGAATTTGAAAATTAACTAAAATAATTATCGTTGTATTAAAAATAATATATAAGAGTAACCATAATATAATGAATGTTTATTCATTATTCTACAAAATATAATGCACATAATTATAATGAAAGGGTCTTGTTACATATCACTTTATTACACTAGAATACACCTAAAGAGAATTGTGTGTGATGGTGAGGATTTCATGGTGTCATTCGGTGAACATGGTTTGTGCCTCGATCTCAATGAGCATGAACTCCTCCCATAAATGGTTTCATTAATGCTTTAGTTGTTGTATCTCAACATGGGATTAGTTGAGGGGGAATTGAAAAAATTCTATCTCCCTCAGAATATCTAATAAATGGTATTTTTAGGGTACAATCCTACTATTTTAGGCCATTATATCATTTTCCTGTGCCAAGAGAAAATGTTAAATCCCTATATTTATACTAGTCATTTGATCACTATTTGACAACTACATTATCAATTGTAATGATAAATAATGGTCACTTAAATTTCATAGGATATAGTAAAACAAAAGGAGTTAATGTGATTTATATACCCATAATTCATTTAATTAAAAAATATAATTTTATTTCTAAATGGTCAGGTCGTTACAATGCAACAACACATTTCTACAGTTATGGATCAGCAATGAGTAGATGGGTTAGGTAGAGGACATGATCAGGAAAATCCTTGTCCTTAGACTGTAGGTCATAGTCATATAGGTTGTCAACAACATAGTTAGAGAGGTTTTAGGTTATGTATTGGTCATCTTCATTATTTATCATTTCTAGCACCAGGTAAGAATGATATTGTTTGAGGTACCCTTTGAATGTTTTCTACATGGGTTCATTCTTTGTTTGATCCATGATTGATGTAGTCCTTCATAACAATTTAACATGTACATGCTTTGAGAATTGAGGTAATGAGGCTACCAGTTCTCTAGGAATTAACTACGCCAATTGGAGGTCATGGTGACTAATTTGATGTATGTATAAATTGTGTTATCGTGTCAGGGAAACACCAATCTTGGGTTTATTACCTATATTTATAGATACAATAATATAACATCATTATTATCATGTATTCTGTGTATTTGATGTATGATATTGTTGATATCTTTAAGAGGTAGGCTGTGTTCCTCAATTCTAATAGAGAACCACCTTTGATCATTGCCAGAAAGACCCTCATTTGGGGTAGAGGAGTGTTTTATCCTTCTCTACCTTGATGGACAATAAAATCAGGAGTTCATCAGAGGTTCATTGATCTATGTTTACTAGGGTTATAAAAATCACCCTATCGACTATACAGAAAAAGTTGTAGCAATAAACCCTTGATTATTGATCAATTTTCGGATCAAAATGTAAACATTCATGTCACCTATATCAATTTCTCCATATGTTATGTCACCTTCTAAGTTGTGAGATATGCATATATAGATCCATGATAGGATATTGTGTGGTTTTTTTGGCCTTGTGGGTCACTATGGGGTGCATTAGTTTTTTTAAAGACATATGATGTAATTTATTTGGGGTTTTATAAATTAATGTCACTTTAAACATGTGACAGCGATGAAATTCTTTCACCTTCTATGGATAGATGATTCTTCAATAAAATAAAGGGTTACAATTTGTTCTTAAAGACTTATTTGTGGTATGTATATACTCATATACATGTAAAGGATGATGATATTCCAATGACTACTTTCGGTTGTCATCATGGGAATTATAAGTTCATTGTGATATCATTCATAGTGATCAATGATCTAGATGTTTTCATGGGGATAATGAATGGTGTGGTTTGTGAGAACAGGAAAATGATAATGATGGTTTCAATCAATGACATTGTTGTTTTCTTTGTTTCTGAGGGGGAGCATTAAGAGAAACTATGTGTCGTTTTGGGAGTTCATCATTGTCAGAATCTACATGGGACATTTCTAATGTGTCAGTTTTGGGCACAAGAAGTCCTTTTCATTGGGCCTATTGTATCCTAGTAGGGAGTATCTATGGTTCTGTTGATGTTATAAGAATTTTTGTCTTTGGAATCCCCCAATACACTTGTTGGGGTAAATGTTTCCTTGGTCATGAAGGCTATTACAGAATGTTCATATACGATTTCTCTCATTTTGTGAATCATATAATAGTGTTTATGAGAAAGGATTATGCACTCTTGTGGGATGATCAGTGTCCGATTATTTTTGAGTATCTGATGGAGATGTTGGTCTATGATTGAGTAATCTTCCTACTAGTCGAAGGAGTTTAGTTTACAATTTTTTATTATTC